>LR999966.1:108637445-111037445 GCA_905220375.1 Tachina fera | reverse complement strand
CAAGAAATTAGGTTGAATTGAGCTTAAAGCATATATGGCAGTCACAGTTGGTCCTGTACGTGACACAATTTTCATAAAATTTTTCCTCTAAGTCAGGCGGTAGTTTAAGAATATTATATGCTTTATTAAGATGTGTTGTTTAAGAAGACTGATAGCAAAATTATACAGCCTATTTCTGTGGTAAGAAAAATATAATAAAATAATTTAATCTGTAATCACCGCTATCATGAACAATTTTTTCCACGAAATATTTCATTTTTCCCTAAAGTTGCAAACGTGAATTATTTCCCTGTGAAAAGTCTAACATGTTCGAAAAAAATATGGCAGCGCCGATTTTTGTTCCAGTGGGATTTTTCGACAAAAATTATGTATTTTTGCAATAAGGAGCAAAATGCAAGTAGCTTTCTTGTTGTTTTTTGCAAATAGTTTAAATTGTTTAATTTTATTTTTAAAAGTAGTTGAAATACATGAATTTATTTATATAAAAAAATTCCTTATGTTTTCACTAACATTACATACTTCCAATAAATACAGCGGATGTGATGCATCTCTCAAATTTCGTCTCTTTATTTTTTCCAATAAGTTTTTTCGGCGCTATGAAATAAATAAATAAAGCTTAAAGCCTAGTATTCTGTTCGAAGTTGTGAACAATTTTCAGCAACATTGATTATTTCGCGTAAAAAATTTGACACGTAACAAGTGATGCCCATACTGCTTTTTTCGAAAAAATTTTCATGTTCATTGCTTAGAAGTATGCAACATTGATCGACTTTTGTAAACAAAAACATCAGCTGTCAATATGTGCCAGTCACATTATTTCACAGATGGTAAGAAAATGTTGCCAGATACATTTCACAATTTTTTGACGACTTGAACAGAGTACAAGTTTTGCAACATTTTTTCATAAACATTTCATGTGAATTTTTTTATATGGATTATGTCAACATTTCGTGTGAAATTTTAAACAGAATACTAGGCAGACAAATGAATAAGCTTTATTTTATTTTGTTTGGGCCTTATTTCGTCTTTAGTTCGGTTTCATTGGGCTTTATTTAATTTGTGTTGGGTACTTTTTTTTATACATTTTCTCTTATAGTGTTTACACACTAAAAGTTAATACCTGGTTTTAATGTTAAAACCACAAACAGCTGATTTTGCCTTCACACTGCAATTTTGTTAAATCCATGTTTTAACTCACAGAGGTGTCTAATAACTTTGTGTTTGTTATGGTATTTTTTTCTGCTTTTTATAACAATTATTTGACAAACTGTACAACAACTTTTTTGTTTGTATGAAAAACTCTGTAATTTTACAATGAGTTGTAAAATTTAAATTATTTTATATTTTGTAAATAAATATTTTAAAATTATGGAACTACTTATACAAAGCGAAGAAGTGCTTGGAAAAATCAAATTATCCTACATATATATACATATATAAAAAAATTCACAAATACAATACAAAATAAAACTTTTTTATCGGCAAATCGATGTTAGTCATATCATCTATTTTCACTTGCCAGAGGTCAATGAAATTATTTTCGTTGTTTTTCTTCCAACAAACTAATTTTTTATTATTGTTGCTGCTGCATCCATCATTAAGTTGAAAATCTTTCAAACGACACTATTGTTATTGACTGGCATAACCATTATCATCTGCTTCTAGACATTTTGACTTGGCAGCACTAAAATTTAGCACATCGAAAACAAGGTTGCATTTCATAAAACCAACTTAAAACCAATCTAAAAATGGTTTTAAGTTGGTTTTAACAAAAACAATTTGTATGGTAAAACCATGTTTTAACAATTGGTTTTAACGTTAAAATCAACTTTTATTAAAACCATGTTAGTGTGAAACTACTACTTGGATTTATTTTATTTCTTTGGGTCTTATTTTATGGGGAACTATTTCATTTCTTATTTGGGCGTTTATTACTTGGGATTGACTTCATAGCTCCATTTTTGTCTTCTTCTAGAAACATAGATCGGAACATAATTCTATCGGTCTAATTCATAAAAAACATTTTAGGTTTATTACACATTTATTTGACAAATTTTCCATAGAAATATGTCAAATAAGCGTTTAATAAACCTGAAATATTTTTTATAAATAAGGCGGTATTTATTTTGCTGAATAATAACAAATTTATTAAGCAAATTATACAAATACGGATAAAAAATAAATTTCATAAATTCACAATAGCATAAGTCAAACATGCAATGGATTTTTATTTTATTCCCTAATAATTAGTGATGCCAATTTGTTGTTCATGGAAATAAAATAATAATAATAAAAAATTTTTCCTTAAAATTTAATCCCTGGAGATTCGCTATAACTAAGAATGTCTGCAATAACTTGTGATTAATCTCTTGTTTGCAAAGTTATTTAAATTAACCTTTTCTTGGAAGAAATAAATAAAATAAATGCAAAAAAATCTTTATTAAAAAATATCGATGTTTGGTTTAAATTATTTCCCAAAAAATTCGTCGCAATCAAAACGTCGTAATTCGAGAAAACCTTTTGTATGGAATTGCACTGAAATATTAAAGATATGTTCCAATTCTAAATCAAATCGATTATTTGACCAAAAACAAAGTAATTTTTAGTTTTTTATAAATTTATTTAATATTTAGGAAAATTATTATTCGGCATATTGTCATAATTATATTTTAAATATTTCTTGAAAGTCTGTGCATAAGATAAGAGGTTTGTGACTATTCAAAATGTGTGGTTGAAGTCTACTGATGATTTGTTACAGCAACAATGAAATGCATATAGACTAAGCTGAACCACCAGCAAATAAATTTAAAATTTATTTAATATTATAAAAAATTAAAACTTAAAAAATTAAAGGAATTATTAATAATAATAATTAACATATGTCAATAGTTTTTTTTTATTAAAAAAAAAACAAGCTGAAAACACAACGAAAATTTCTCACATTGAATTGTTAACCAACATCAAAAAATATGGGATTCCCTTTTTTTCGACATAGATATCAAACGTTTTTTGTGTGTACATGTGTACATACATATGTATATGTTAGTGTGAGTAACAACAAACAAACCGACATATTGAACCATTGGTTCTTTGTTGGTATCCGTTAAGTGTCGTTTTTCTTTATACGTCGCAATGTGAAATTTTTTACGTCGCAAGCTGAAATGATGCAACATTTCGCAAAAAGAAACGTAGCAAAGCGAGGTATTGGTGTAACTGCTTTATGCATAAAAATATTTTTGGTTTATGAAACGGTTATAAAACAAATTTGGTATAAAAATTTCATTAAAAAACTTTTTTAAAACCAAATTATTGTTTTATGAATAAGGCAATAAATAAATATAAAATAATAGGTCCCTGAGCAAAATGTATTAGGAATAAATAAAGAACCCCAGAAGTATGCAACAATTTAGTAAGCCTTAGAGTATGCCGCAGTAAACTTAACTGCAGTTATTGCTTGCATATTTCTATAATATTTTTTTAAAGACTTAAAAGTTCTTTCAAATGCTTGAGATTTTTTTATCATCCTTCTTTTATAAAAATATTCCAATTTAATTAAAAAATTTAATTAAAAACTATTCATTTAGCCATAATATTTTCCTAAAATAGATGCTGCCTAACAAATATGCTTTATGTGAAAGCACACAATTCTTCTTTACTTTTTAATTAGTCTATTACCTTATTTGATTATGCATAATTATATACGAGTGCCAAGGTAATTTAGTTGGTTTTTTTTCGTGTTCAAGTTTTATGAGTGTTATAAAATTTATGCTTCTACTTTTATGCATTTTAAAAATTTGAAAAAAAGCTTTACCATGATAATAAAAGGCAATATGCTGCATTAATATAAGTTTTTGTTTTTAATTTTTACCTTTTGCTTTGCTTTTTCTACACTATCCATATATATTTAGTTTCGTTGGACACTGCAGATCATTTTTCTCTATTAATTTAAACAAAGAAATTTACCTCGCTCGTGATTTTATCATGGTAATTTTATGCTTTCATATCGGTGTGTTTTGTTGTTGTTGTTGGTTTTCTTTGTTGTATGTGTGCTGGCCTTGTTTATAATGCACGGCAAAATAAAATATTAAAATTCAAATTAAACTTTACAAACAGTAACACCACATTTTTGCTTGCTTACTTTATTTAAAGTTGGAGATAATAAAAAAAATACACACAAAAACTGATGAATTGCTTTTGTTTGCACATAAATTTATAAAGTTTAAAGGGAACGTAAATATTATTTTGCCTGCAAAACGTGGAAATACTCGTATGCAGTTTAATTTACAGAACACCAAAAATAAATTTTAGATTTAAAATTTTAGCTTTTAGTCAATATTCATATTAACACACTTGAAAAATTTTCACTGACTTGCAACGAATACTAAATGATACTAAGGTCTGATTGCAGTGCTCTTGCAACACTGTTTCAGCAGTGTTGCCAACTTTTTAGAGCGAAAAATTAAAAAAAAACCTTTGTTTTTATTTATGAAATCAGTTGAGATTTATAAGACAATTTTTTTTTTACAATTTGCCCCTTTTTCATAGTGTAGAGAGAGGTTCTATTAAATAAAATTTTTTTGTAAATACTATAACCTGTTGTATACTTTTGTTGGCATGGGAGAAGCCTTTGTTTTTTGTTTGCTGCACTACTGGGGACCAGTTAGTAATTAGTTTTTATTTTGCTTCTTTCTGCTTTTCTTTATTTCTTATTATGTACAATTTCTTGCATTCTTTAATTTATTTTCACTTTACGTAAGTAAAATTCATTCTATTTATTAAAATGTAAAAAAATAAAAATAATAAAATAGAACAACCACAACCTTGAGTTGTAAAGTTAAAAGGGAAGAAATGAAAAAAAGTACAAAATCCAATAGCAGCAAAAAAATATTTATAATAAAAAGTAAAGCATACTTTTAGGTTTTGATGTTTTCAAATAGATTCTCTCTCTGTGTGTGTGTGCTGTGTGCGTGTGGCATAAAATAAGGAAAGCATTTTTATAAATATTATATTATTTTTGCACCGTCATAAACGTAGTTATGTTTTACTTTTTAAATTATTTTGATATTACATACTTTGTTTAAGATACAAAGTGCCTGGTGCTTTTTCTTATAAAATATTAGCAATGAATTTCATATGGGCGAGATATTTGTGCTTTGTAAATTATAGTCTTTATTTTCATTTGAAATATATAAAATATATTTCTATATATAATGAGGTTCATAACTTCTCAAACATTTAATGTTGTTAGCAGGGATACGTGCTTTTTAAATTAGTTTCTATGGGAATATTATTCTTATTTTAATAAAATTATTAAACAACTCTTGGGTAAATTTGAAAGGTTATTGTGCTTGTTTACATCCATGAGCTTTAGAGAATTTGCGTCCAAACACTCATACTTTTATATATTGTTATGATGAATTGCCTTATATTGGCCCATTGTGTTAAGGAAAACTAACAGGTGAGTCTATTTCTCGTCGATAACTGTAATTGTAGATTTCAGAAAGGACCTTACACTGTATTTTGCATAAACACTCAGGAATTAAGGCTTTTATGCTCAACAAGTTGGTGTTGCATAGTATAATAGTAACGATACCATCGCTCTTTTTTTTGAAAAGTTTCCAGACATTGTGATTTTGCGAAGGAAGAAGCGATCACAATTGACAACCTGTGATTTTAACATCCTTAGAATTTTTTCTTTGAAAGATAAGGTAATAGGTAATATTGGGGACAAACAGCTACAAATGTGCGAAATGTTGAATGAAAATTTTATGAATATGATTGTGCGAACGTAGTCGTGTCGGCCGCTTGGTTCCCAACAATTAAATAAACATCCGATATTTTTGCATAAAAATAATTTTTTACATACATATAATAAATACAGTAAAGTGCAACTTTTATTGGGACACGAAGGATTCCGTACAGAAACTACATAGATACATAAGTATGTATGTTTGTATGTTTTTTTGGAGATTTTTTAATATTGACACTTTATTAGTTTTGGCGTTGGATTTTCGTTTTGTCGATTTTAATTTTTTTTACAATACAAACTTTTAGTTTAAGCGTGTTTGCCTCTTTAGGCGATTTTTTTCCGTTTTTGGCGATTTGTTTTAGGTTTTGGCGCTTTTTTCATTTTTGAAATTTTTTTAAATATTTGGCGTTTTTTTTGAATTTTTGGCGATTTTTTTCGATTTTCGGCGATTTATTTTAGTTTAGAGATTTTTCTGTTTTGGCGATTTTTTCGTAATTTTGGGCGATTTTTTAGTTTTGGCGTTTTTGGAGATTGTTCCGGTTTTCGGCGATTTATTTCAGTTTAGAGATTTTTGTTTTGGTTTTTTTGTGTGTTTTCGGTTTTTGGTGATTTTTTTAGTTTTGGAGTTTTTTTTCTTTTTTGACGATTTCTTCATATTGGCGATTTTGTCGGTTTTTAGCGATTTATTTAAGTTTAGAAATTTTTTGTTTTGGCGATTTATTTCGTTATTTTTGGCGCTTTTTCGGTTTTTGGCGATTTTTTCGTTTTGGCGTTTCTTTTTGTTATTGGAGATTTTTTCCATTTTTGGCGATTTATTTTAGTTCATAGATTTTTTTGTCTTGGCGGTTTCTTTCGGTTTTTGATGATTTTTTTCGTTATTGACGATTCCTTCGTTTTTGGAGATTTTTTCGGTTCTTGGCCATTTATTTTAGTTTAAGGGATCTTTTTTAGTTTTAGCGTTTTTCGTCCTTTTTTCGTTTTGACGATTTGTTGAACTTTTATTTTAGTTAAGAGATTTTTTGGTTTTGGCAATTTTTGTCGTTATTTTTTTTTTGTTGCGATTTTTAGGATTGGCGATATTTTCGTTATTGAGAGAATGTTACGGTTTTTGACGGTTTATTTTACTTTAAAGATGTTTTTTGACGATTTTTTAGGGTTTTTCGTTTCTGACGATTTCATCGTTTTGAGGATTTTCTTTTTCGGTTTTTTGCTTTGGCGTTTCTTTTAATTTTGGGATTTTTGTCGTTTTTGAACTTTTTTTTTAGATTTTTGGTGTTTTTTTTTTTTGCTTTAGCGTTTTTTGGTTTTTGGCGATTTTATCGGTTTTTGGCGATTTAGTTTAACGATTTTTTTGTTTTGGCGTTTTTTTTTTGGTTTTTCTCTATTTTTTCGGTTTTTGGTGATTTTATGGTATTGGCGTTGGGGATTTTTTCGTTTTGGATTTTTTCCGATTTTTGGGGATTTATTTTAGATTTAGAGATCTTTATTACTTTAGGTTTTTTTTACCTTTTCTTAGAGATCTTTTTACTTTAGGTTTTTTTTACCTTTTTTGGAGATTTTTTTCAGATTTTTGGCGATTTTCTCGTTTGACAATTTTTGTCGTTTTTTGGCAATTTTTTAGTTTTACCGCTTTTGAAAATTTCAGGAGTTTTCCTTTCACAGTTTCCAAGATATAGCTAGTAGTTAAAATTACATATAAAAAACTACATTAACTGATGGAATACCCTGTAATTGTGATTTTTATATATATATGTATATATATATATATATATATATATATATATATATATATATATTATAAATTGGTGTAGCCTTTGAGCATTTCAAGTGTATGTATATATGTATATATAATTGCTTGTATATTACATTAGTTTTTAAAAATTCTTCGTTGCTTGTTTTAGAACACCCTTTAATTTTTAACTGTCATATAGCTGTTGTCGTAGCGGCCAAAGGTTTTCATATTATGTAAAAATTTTTTTACGGTTCTCGAGTACCGTGACCGGCAGACGGACATGGTAGCGCAAACAACAGGGTTCTTTTTACCTGACTTAATCCTGGGAGTTACTAAAGGCATGACAGTAGTCAAAACTCAATATGGCGGCCAACAGACGCCATTTTGTATATACGAAAAAAAAATCAAAAGTTAACGAACTATGTATATCAAAATGGATGTCATTCGACGGGTATTTTAAAATTATCTTAAGGTTTCTCTTATGATTTTTTGTTTCAAATGACCATTTACGATATTTAACAGTTCAAAGTTGGTCGCAGTCGTTTTTTTGATTTTTTTTTTAAATTACTACTTGTCATTTTTGTTGTACGGAATCCTAGAAATTAAATCTCTTATTGATACTTTAATTCAAGTTTTGACTGATGTCTGGTGGTTAAGATAAATTTAGATCTTTATTTTATTTGGCCGTTTGTACTACAATTTTGTGGCAAATATCAATATAACAAAAAAAAGTGATAAAAGGAGAAAAGTTAGAAGGGTAATATGTTAAAGTGTTACTTCCAGGATTTTACATAACTGTGTTTAAATGCAAGAATGAAACAGCATAAGATTAAACATTTAGCAATCCTTTTTGCGCTATTTGCTATTAAGCAAATAAAAATTTATATAAGACACAAGAATTTTATTTAATGTTTCAGTTTGAAGAAATTTTACATTTAACTGCCATCCTACAAAATTAAAATTTTTCCGGCGATTGTTAGTCATTATTATAGTTTTGTTTAACACGATTTGAAATGCATTTCAATGCTTCTCACAGCAAATGTTGTTACAAAATTAAAAGAAAACATAAACAATGAAAAACTTTTCTCATTATCGTGGCAAAAGTATTAAAAAGAAAACTGAAATATGGTGCTCGTTTTTCACTCTTCATTGCTCCACTTCATTAGTTGCTTATCGGTCTTAGAAAGAAAAAAAAAACTATTCAAGGGGGAATATTTTTATTGAAAAATCACACTTAAGTGGTCGTTTTTGTTCAGCTACTAAATATGTACTAAAGATTTCAATAAGAAATCAATAGTTGCAATAAACACACGCTTCAGCCAAAGAGAGTAAGTGGCAAGTACGGAGTTAATAGCATCCTTAATGATATAATGCCAACGTAAAAATAGTAAAATTTACAAGGTACTGAAACAAGTCTAACGTTTCGCAGACATTTATCACCGAATGGATACTTTTATAGCGAATTTACTGTGCCTGGCAACATGCTGTGTATTAAAGTGGGCGCGCTAAAATCGTATATAAACCCACTTAAGCTGTTGCAAAATTTTGTTACAAAGAATTTTAAGTTCTTAAAATAAATAAACTAAAGTAGCATAAAAAAACAACACTCATTCATAGAGAAATTTTAAAGCACTAATACCCAGATAAACTCTTGCGTACGTGATGTGTAAGTGTATTAGTGTTAAGAGTATTTATGTATGTATGCATGTAATGAAGAATAGCATTTGTACTATAGTTTTTGTTTTAAGTTACTTAAGTTTTTGCTGGCATACTTTTAGGTGTTGTTCTGCTTGTCTATTGCTTCGTTGTATTTGCTTTGCTATCAATTGTAATTTTTGTTTTCTCTTTTTTTCTACTTCTATTTTTATTTAGTGGCAACGAAAATTTTATGTACTAATTTTTCTAAGAAGAGTATTTAAGTTTTCTTCTTTTTGAGCTTGTGTACAAAGAATAACTATATTTTTGTGGGTGGGGTGCAGCTTAAAATTTATAGTATTTTCTTTTAGGGTAAATGATAGTTGAGTTTACTTTATGTTTTTGATTTTTAAGTATCAATTACACTAAAGAAGTGGTTCTCAAATGGGTATCAGTGTCGCGGACACCTGGGATCTTCAAAGATTCGGATAATACAGCGCTATTTAAAATATCATTTAATTTAATTTATTTGTGTTGGTCTTTATCTTGTTGACTGACACAACGCGCTCATATGCTATTGTTGTTGTTTATTTTGATTGCTTGTGTTGTACTTTTTGTGTTGTTCCAACAAGAAGCCGGAAAACGTCGTGGCTTGTTTTTTTTTTACTCAGCAAAGTTATTTTTAGATCATAATTTGTGTATTCAATAACGATTTGCTCTTTAGCTGAGTGGTAAGTAGGTTAGTCTATTAGTCAATAGGTTACCAGTTCGACTCATCCCAAACATCTTTAAAATTCAACAAAAAATCCAAATTTCAAACGAAAAATTAACGGATTTTTTGGAATTTTATTGCCTTAGGGATGTCAGTCAACTGACACAAAAATTTAATGTTCAAACAATTGTATGGTCACGGAATTTTTGACATTTCTAATTTTCATCAATTCGTGATTAATTTTTAGTGTTTTTGTGTAAATAAATGAATTTGTGTGTATGCAAATGCAAATTCTCCACAAAAGCCTACACGAACATTTTTCCTTGTAGAAATAAATGTAAATTTACAAACGTGAAATTCCGTAAGAACTCCGTACCGTGGGCATCAGTTGTGAATAACATAATCGTTTCAATTGGAAATAATTGAGTTGATTTTGTTTTCTTTTCCCTACAAACATTTGGAAGATATCTTACAATATCTTGTTTTTATCATTTAGAGGAAAATCATCAAAGCAATACTTCTTTGATATTACAATATTTTCATTTAGGTGAAACTTTTTGTTGTTGCATTTTGTTTTTAACTAGAAGATAAAAAAATATTTAATTTAAAATGAAAACAATCAGAAAATTTTCAAAACATTATGTCATGAAATTCCTTTTTATACTAAACATATGATGACTCCTGTGATGAATGAAACTGAATTTAATTGACCATAAAAATTGCTTTAATTTTAAATTAATGACTTTACGATCCTTTATTTTTCTTCCTTCATATAATTTTAGCAAAATTGTAAAATTTTACTTCTTCCTAAACATAATCTGGCATTATCATAAATAATTCTATTAGATGATTATCTAGCAATACCACAGTTTTATCTTCTAGAAGTATTGCATTCGTATTTCTTCGAAGTATCGCCCTGGCCGCACAAACTCGCCCGAAGGGGGAAACTTCCGCAATACGAATATGATTGTTGCCGCAATAATATTTTTCTTCCAAGCAATATGATTTCGTATCACTTTGCTTGTAGGGATGTTACAAATGTGTGTTTGTATTTACAAAAAATCATTGTAGGTGCCTTTTTAAATAATATTTCAATTGTATTCACAAATAAATAAGTTGTATTTACAATTATTTTTTTTCTCTGCTCTCTCAAGTTAAAATCCCATATCCCCAAAAAAAAAATATAAAAACATCTGCTACAATTGAAATTTATATAACTGATTTGGGCTTTATGTTAAGAATTTTGCATAAATTTAAAAATGTTAAACTTGCTATCAGCACACAAAGATTTATTTATGTTTTGTTCTACTATTTGCATTTTTTTTATTTTATTCTTCTTCTTTTGTTTTTATTCCACAAACCACAATGTTAAAAACTGTCCCATAATTGTAAAAAAAAGTGAAAAAGTGAAAAAAAAACGCAAAAACACAACCCCTTGAAATATGCTTTAAAGTTTTGTGTTTCAAACAAACCCTTATGCACAGGCACACACACATAATTCAAATCCATAAAACAAACATAAATTCTGCAGTTTTTTCAGTTTGAAGCGAGTGCGTCCGTCACTCCGTCAGCGAGGAAGAAGTAACAGCCAAACAGAAGTACAAAAAAAAGAATAGTGAATGTTGATTATTTTATGAATGTTTTTATTTCGTTTCAGTTATTGTTCTTTTGAGTAATTTTTTTTTGCTTCATTTGAAATCCTGTGATGATATTTTATTTTAGACACAAACTCAGGAAAAAGGATATTTAAGAATAGTAACGAATGTGTGCGTTGCCTCGCTACTAGCACAGGTTTGTTTTTATTCTCTGTTCTTTTTTTTTCTTTTTCTTTTTTTGTTATTTTTTTATGTGCATTAGTGCTGCAGAATTGTCATTTGCATGATGATAAGGACGATGATAAAATAAATCTTTGGGTTAACACACACAATGTTTAATTGTAGTGTGTCTGCTACACTGAAGCGAATTCGGAAAAAGTTTTAAATTAAAAAAAAAATATATAGTAATAGTAAATGTGAGCTGGCTATTATATTTTTGTTAAAAAAAAACTACTCCCTAAATGGGGGAGTGAAGATTTGTAAATTTTAAAATTAATAACCCTAGACACAAACCGTTGTGCTTAACAGCGCTCTGTTAATAAAATAAATATACCCCTCTTAATTAATTAAAATTAGTGTTTGCTCACAAAATGGACTTGATACCAGATTTTCTAAGCAAAATTAACAAGAAAATTTAAGCCGAGATCCTTTTCGATGGCTCCTTAATTTAGATATAACATTTTATACCTACAACAACACGCAAACTTCGTATCTTAACCCGCTGTCATAATATGGATGTTGGTAAATTTTTTTAAACCGTAGGAGATGAGTAGAAAAAGAATATTGGGGTTGAATTCTGGACGCCTCTAGATGCAAGTCCAGTAGTCGAAACTTATAACAGACTGTATCAAAAAAAATTTTTAAATTTTTGAAAGATTTAACTGAAGCCAATTAAAATTATATTTTTTTCTGGTGTAGCAACCGTGACTGCTTGCTGGGGTCCTATATATACATACATTTTCATTTATTGCTGTGGCTGCAAGCCATTTTTTAAATAAATGTATGTGCTGTGCATCAAATCGGATGTACTCTTGTGATGCGGCATAAAATGTATAAAAATGTTGAGGTTTTTTTTTTTGTTTTCAAACTGAAACTGTGTAACAGAAAAGAGTAAATATATTCTGTTTTATTATTTTGCAATAGCAAAGAAAAGTGAAAGCAAATCAAAAAAAAAAAGAAAAGAAAAAAACGAATAGAACTGAATAAAAATATTTAAATATCTCGCCCATTTGTATGTGAGTGAGCGCATATTAAATATAAAAATCTTTTGACTATTTAGTTTAGTTGAATTTTGTTCTTTTGTTATAATTTCACTTTAGTTCATTTTATATCCTTAAGTTTTCTTTTTTTTTTTACTTTTTTTAATGACGTTTGTTAGGCCGGAAATTGCGCCCAGGCCTGCGCTACGCTACTAACCTAAATATAGTTAAACTTTATTATGTGTGCCAGCGATAAGTAGTAAAAATGCAAGCAGGAGGTATTTTTTTCCCCTACTACGAATTGTAAGGGCCTTTTGAAAAAGCTTTAAAAAAACAATAACAACGTCATTAAGGCGTATTGTTTCGAATCAAGTTTAACAGAAAATGCAACACTTTTTGCTTAAAGTACAAATGAATGGGTGTTGTGTAAAGATTTACAATCAAGTGAAAGTGGCAGCGGTTTTTTTGTAGTGTTTTCTCGTTTCATGTGTATAAAAACGTTTTAGCTAATGTAGAATTTAAAAAAAAACAAACGTATTATTTAAATTTGCTAACATGTAGTCACTTTTATAAAAAAGGGAATTGAAAATAAAAAAACGGTTAATAGTGAAGAAAGAAGAGAATGTAAAAATATATTGGTGCATATAGTCGAAGAAAAGTGTACTTTATTTAAAACCAGTATTACTATATATTCATAGTCAAAGCAAAGTATACTTTAAAAATTTTAAACCAGTATTACCATATAAAATACTGGTTCTAAACTCTTAAAGTATATGTACTTTGTTTTGACTATGAATGCACCCCATTACTTTTAGTGTAAAAAAGAAACTAAAATTGCCAGCGCAATTGATTTATAAATTTTTTGAACTTAAATATGCTACACACTTGTGTAATGTACCTATTAGAGCCCTGCATAAGACAATTTAAAAGAACTTTTAAGATATGAGAGATTTTTCAAATGCTTTACTATAGCGAAGTCTTCAAAAACAAACACTGAACAACACTTTTGGCAAAAAATTTGTTTTAGTTTAGGTATTGAAGTAAAGAAGCAAATAGTTTGTGACTGAAAAATTTTTAATGCTTGCTTTTTCCTGTGCATGGGCACGTAGTCATGCATGTACATTAGTGTATTAGTGTCCTGCACAAGAACATTTATAAGACCTTTCAAGACATGAGAGATTTTTCGAATGCTTTACTACAGCGAAATATTATAAAATAAACGCTAAACAACACTGTTGACAAGACAAACTGAAACAGATGGCAACATTCTTTTAACTGGAGGCCATTTTGTCAGCATCCAAGTGATTTGTGTTTAGATTGGTTGGGCATTTCAACATGAATAGACTGAAAATCATGGTTCGAAATATCCACTACGCGTACTAGGTCCACGGTTAAAACACTCATATATCAGGGCACTTATTTTTATTAACTTTGGAACTTTTTCACACCACGTTTACTCTAAATGATAATACGAATCCACAGAGACGTCGTACAGTGTGTGCAGAAGAAGTTATTGCTGCTGTAGAGCGTAGCGTTGGGGAAGACTCGAATCAGTCTACCCGCCATGATTACTGTCTTCTTTGTTCGTCAATTAAACAATCATGATGTGCAGGAGCTGTGACTTCAACAATATGGTGCAACACGTCTCACACAGCTCATGCCACAATTAATTTATTGAAGAAAACGTTTCCGACTCGTGAATTGAAACTAGACAATTTTTTGTGTGGATATGTGAAGTCCCTAGTCTACGCCGATAATCCCAAAACAATTGACCAATCCAATTCATCTGCCGCGTTATTGCCGATATACGGCCTTAAATGTTGGAGAAAGTCATCGAAAATTGGACATCTAGATTGGACTACGTCCGTGCCACCTGTGGCAATCATATGCCAGAACTCATATTCTAATTCTAATGTCAGACGACTATCTTTCGAATAGAGTAAATTTCATGTCAATTTACAAAAAATTATCTTTGTTTTATTCAATTTCAAAGTTATATACCTCTATAAAAAGCACCCTTAATTTTGCTTAAATTTTTTACCAAAATTATTTAGGGAAGAGTTTTTGTTTTTAAAGTTTATATAGTTTAAGTGGAAAAAATATAGATTTTCTCATTTTAACCCACTTGGCACAGCCGTCCTTTTAAAAGGACACTCCATTGTGAAAAAAACTATATAATTTTTTTTTCTAGAAATTTATTAAAATTTTATTTTCAAAATAAAAATTTAAGTTTGAAAGAAAAAAAATTTGCGGCGCTATCTGGGTTAAGTGGACATCAATTGAGTTTGCCTATAATAACAACTTAACAACTTCCGCTAACACTTTTATTGCTGTTTTTTCTCATTGTTTTATGTGATTTCATTAGAACTGTACAAATGTCATGATTTAATACGCGTGAGTCATTTATTAAACACATGTAAGTCACGTGGATTGCTAAAAAATCTATCCAAGGTCATAATGATTTGCCAGAGTATACTGAACATTAATCAAATTTAAAAAGTGATCTCAGGAAGACAGTTCGTGTGGCAGTTAACACTTTCGTAAATTTCATTAAGCGTGAAAAACACTTTTTAAATTATATTAAGCAAAATAATACAGCATAGTTTAAGGCTGCTGTTACTTCCGTTTTATATAACACAATTTTAGGCTTTTCTAAATTTATTTACATGTTATTTTTATTTATTTTTTCTTTTTGTTTCCTTGTGCCAGAAAATCAACACAAATTCATACATTTTACACATTAACAGACAAAGGCACTGTCGTAATCTGTGCGTTGTAGCTCGAGTTACAGTTTTAGCTTTTCAAATGCTAAGCAAGCTTTGGCTTATTTTGCTTCCTTTTCATTGTTGTATTTCAACATCCCATTGTTTTTTTTATTTTATGTTGTAAATTACTTTTTGTGTTCATATTTCATCTTACAAAATTTTCGGCACATATTTTTATATTCGTTGCAAACATGACATACTTTTTTTTTTGAAAGCTTAATTATGATGTAAAAAATATTCAACTTTTTATTTTCTTTATTGTTAGGGGATATATTTTTAAATTTAAT
This sequence comes from Tachina fera, assembly GCA_905220375.1. Taxonomy (NCBI): domain Eukaryota; kingdom Metazoa; phylum Arthropoda; class Insecta; order Diptera; family Tachinidae; genus Tachina; species Tachina fera. The sequence goes on along the minus strand of LR999966.1, from coordinate 111,021,771 downwards.
TTTTTTTATGTGAGATTTTTCTCCCTTTTAAATCTTGATTTTGTTGTATGTTTCAATTTAAATTCAAATTGAGTTTCTGCTTTTTGCCTGAAATTCTTGAATAGTAATTAAATATTTTAATAACTTGTAGATGTAGATAATTTAATGTCTTAAATGTCTTAATATTAAACCAATGTCTGTTAAACCTGATGACTTTTTTTGCTTAAATATGATGCTGTAGGTCTCGAAACATCTAAGGTTGATAACATGTTGCTAATTATAAGCTTTAAACATTTCTATCAAAACAAAAACATAACAAGCAAAGAAAGCAAATGCGAACTAACCCTTTACCGGAAAAAATACTTTGCTTACTTTTAACAAAAATACGAGTAGTTGAATTAATATCCATAAGAGAATGACAATTATGGACAAATTAAAAAAAAATCAAAAAATTTATTTTCGTATCTATTTGGAAACATTTTGAAATTATTATATACTGAACACTCTGCTGTTCCTCTTTGTATGCTGTTCTCTATTTAACGTTTTCTTTTATTGCCCTTCTTACCTTTAATAAAAATTGTTATATCTAATAAGAGAAGTTTCGACTTTATGTGTTTTATAATGAGTTCTTTTTGGATTATTTGAAAAATTAAAATTTTTGGTCACACCCGTCACAGAAAAAATTTAAAAAGTTTAATAAAATTGTTACTGCACATAATAAATACTTGATAGTTTCTAATAATGAAAAAAAGAAACCGCAATTAAATATATAAAACAATTTTGTGAAGGTCCATTTTAACATTTGATCACACCCGTCACTTCACACGCTGAAGTTATATTTTTAAACGACTAAACTAAAGAGCATGTGGTTATCAATTCGTGTTTCTTTTTTCTTTGTTATGAGACTTCCTAGCTCGGTACATTTTAAGTCGATTGCAAAAATTATGTTTTTGTCTGAGAGGGTATAGATTCCATTTGTTGCCATTGTAGGAAAACTGGGTGAGGGATGCGCCCACTAATTTTTTATTTATTTTAATGATATTTCACTTATTAGCTTGCTACTAAACTTAACCAATACATTGGACTCTCGTAACGATACAATCTCAAAGTTGAAGAAATGGGTGGAGCCACGCCCACTATAACTTAATATTACATTTTACATGCTTCTATTTGAACGATTTTTACGCAACTTGGCACACACCCTGAAATAAAAAATTGGGCGGAGCCACGGCTATTAAATTATAATATAATATTTATTTATAATATAATATTTTATAGTTATCAAATTTTTACGAAACTTGGCACACACCTTGAACTCTTAAAAAGCACAATCTTGCATTAAAAAAAGTGGGCGGGTCTACGCCCATTAATATTAATTTTATGTTTCAGGTGCTTCTACTTTATAGATTTCTACGTAACTTGTTACACACATTGAGCTCCGAAAAATACTTATTGCTATGTTAAAAAAAGTGGGCAGGGCTACGCCCATGAAAAGTTACTATTAAATTATATATAATTCTACTTATCCGATGCCCACAAAACTTGGCAAAGAGTTTCGACTCTTGGTATGAATAGTTTCGTGCTTAAAGAAGTGAGCGGGGCGGGGACATGCCCATTACAGACTACTATTATATTTAAATGTTTCTAACTGAAACATTTTTACTTGGCGAAGTCGAAATACGCTAACAAATCGGTGACTAGGCATCGATAAATATAACTATTTCAATGACTGCTATATGTAAAAATCATTTGAAATTATGCAAATTTGCACTACTTAATATGACTCCAAAGAGTGTCTTTTTCACTGGGTTTACTTAAATTCTTAAAGTATACTTAAACTATAAATGTTAGATATTTAATTTCAGTTGAATTAATTAGTTGAATTTAATTCAGTTTTCAAGAGCATTGTTATATTTAATTAATTTAATTAAGTTAGCATCACTTTAATTGTTGCAATTTATATTTCCAGATAAACGCTTGAGTTGTATGAGATACAACTTTTATAACAGATATTAATAACTTTTTGTATTAAAAACTTGTCGAAGTATATCACAAAAGTTTTATTAAATTTACCAGACTCACTAAAAAATTTTAATAGTTGTAAATTTTAGTTAAGGTATTATATTATTAAAACAAACTTTATTGAAGGGTTTGGCAAAAAGTATAAACATTTTTTTCCTGTACTTTTAAAATGCTTTTAGGTGTTGTCTTTATTTCACGTTAGTCTTATTAAAAAAAAATGCAAGATTAATTTCCATTAGTGTACTGTAAAGGGAGAAAAAACATAAATCCTGCTAAATAATTCATTTGCAAAAACTAAAAACATAAAATTATAAACGAAAAACACTAAAAATTTGTTTAAACAGAAATTAACTTCCAACTGCGGCAACTACTGCAGTCTCACTACACTACAAGCATTAGCTGAGGACTTTAATCAAAATGCAACATCTAAAACTGATTATTTTTAAACTACTAAAAGCAAACAATTCCCAGACAACAATGACTTTTTATGATGTTGTTTTTCATGTCTGTTTCACTTCTTGTTTTTTAATGGGATAAATATGACTATAGCATATACCAAAGAAAATAAAACAAAAATTAGAAAGTTGTAAATGCTATTCTACCCAAACATTCAAGCAGCTAACACAAATAGCTGCAGTTAAACCCCTGCACTTACGCACAGGGATATATGCAAACATTAGCAGATTCAATAACATTTGTTTTATGTTGTGGTAAATTTTTTAAGGGTTTTAAATTAAAATCTCTGAAGTATTTGAGTTGTATATGATTTCAAGAAATATTTTACACTACAAAACAAACCAACAAAATAAGTATGTTACATACATTAACATTGCGAAAGTTATTTCAGTTTTTGTGGAAAAACACAATATTTATTCCTTACACGCCATATGTTATTTTTTTTTCATTTATATTTTAAATTTCGAAAAGTCTCAGTAAGGTAAAAAAATTTAATTTTTGTTTAAAAAAGCAGGAATTGTATAGCAGTGTACAAACAAGCATTTTTTTTAACATGTTGGAAATTTCGAACCTAATTTCGAATTTTCGAACATAAGAAAAATATTTATTTTAAAGCTTTTATTGTAATATCTGGTATCGCAAAAAGCCTAGTAGCTTTCATATACCGACAAAGAACAACAAAAAGTTCTGATAGAGTAATCAAATTTAAATATTACTGAGACTGGGAAGATTTATTGAAATACATTACCGAGCAGATGATGAGAAGCACTTAAATTTCCAGTAGTATGACTGTATTTTTAAGTACTTGATGAATAGCTAAAACTGATCACTGCACTGCTACTGGACCTCACAAAAATATTAACAACAAAAATTAAGTTTGTTTCTACAATACATACTTTAAAGTCCCTTTTCCAGAATAAGAATAAGAAGAAAAATAAAAATTCATATTTTATAATTTCAAAGAAAGAACCATTAATCATCCGTATCGGGAATAACTGGCGAACATTTTGTTCAAGTAAAATTTTTGTAACAAAAAAAATAAAAAAATAAAAAATTGTGAACAATTTGAAAATAACACACTGACAAAAGAACAATGCAAAAATTGTCGATTACTCAGGGCAATTATGAATAAAATTCGGGAAGAAATTTCTCCCTTTTCCAATTAGAATTTTTTGTTTTCCCTATTAATTGCTATTAGTTTGAATTGTTCCCAGGGAAAAATTTCTCGCGGAATTTTATTCATAATTGCCTTCACTATTTTGGTTTAAATATAAAGTTTTTTGGTAATATTTTACTTATTTGAATGGTGGGTGTTACCATCCTTGTTTAAAATATCTACAAATGTGTTGTGTTTAAAATTAATTATACATTTCGAAAAGTTGAAATGAAGTAAAAAAAAATTAAAACAACTACGATTTTTTAGAGAAATACAAAAATGCAATTTTTCGGGCATGTTCGAAATTTCGAACTTAATTTCGAATTTTCGAACATGAGTTAAAATTAATTTTAAGGATTCTTTCTATTTTAATTACTTGTGTATTACATGTTCTTATAAGTTATATTCCCTCTTCTAGAATTTGAGAAAAAATTTTGCAACAAACAATTTGTTGTTTGTTTGTTGTTGTTGGTAATATGTTTGGCTTAACATAAAGTAATATTTTTTTCTAAGCAAATTATATATTATTTAACTCATTGGTTGGTAAATCCAAACTGCCTCTTCCACAAAATTTAAATCAAAGTTGACAGTTGCCCATCATTTTGTGACCTTTCGATAGTTGTACCTGCTTACATAGATTTTTTACCTTTTATCTACATTAATATTCATCACATGTTTCATATCTTGGTATTAAAAATTCATGGGTGATAGTATAAGTAAGTTGTGTGTTTATTTTGATTTAAAAATGTCGGGTTTAAAATGAATTTAATTTGAAAAAATTTTCACATTTTTCTTTTCTCTTCACCTAACTTTACCAGGATTTTAAGGTTTAAAAAGTTAATTTGCAACACTTATGGTGAAGGCTAAACATGAGCAAACATCATCACCATGGAGGTCACTTTTACTTTGTAAACGATGAGAAAAAATGATGCTTTGTATACAGACTTATTGTACGTACATATGCATATGTTTGTTTATATATTTAAAATGTTTATAAAATGGATTATATACGACTACATATATATAGGAAACACCTTCTAAAAAATGGTTTTGGTTGTTGATAAAATACGTCCTTATTTGTATAGGACAAGGCCTATTTATCAGGTCAACGCAATCGTCCTGATGATATTCTGTGTTTTCTTGTTTAAACTGTCAAAAGCTGCTTGCACCATATACTTTAGTTCATGTTTGTGTGTGTTTCTGACAACTTAAACACAAAGTTGTTTTTTGTATTGCTGTGTTTTTGTAGAGTTGCATAGACCTAATAAATGGGCCTTGGTATAGGAGAGTATGGTTATTCATCGATGCAGTTAAAAGAGCCTTTCTTTTAGTATAGTTTGGCTAGTTCTAATTCATACACATATTAGTGAAAAATGATTGCTAAATTTTCATAGATTACATCAGAATTTTTTTTGTTGCATTTTAGAAATTGTAAAATTTAATAAATATATCCAAACTTTTCTTAACTTCTAAGGACTTATAAATCAGTACAAGTTTCAACGCTGGTTTAGTTAAACTAAACTTAAATTTATGTATATGTGGTTTAAACTCAACAGCGGTAAATCAGTGCACTGTATATTAATGTTGAGATATCACTAGAATAAATGTAAAAACTACTTGTTTTGCAACAGGCTTTCAATCAATTCTTTGCACAACCAATAAAGTTAAAAAAAAATAATTAATCGCCAAATTTGGAAAAAGTACTCTTCGAAAAAAGTATTAAAAAAGTACCTTTGGAATAATTACCTCTGAAAATGTCCCTTTGGAAAAAATTATGTTCTAAAGAAAGTACCTTTAGAAAAGAGTACCTTAAAAAAATTATCTTTGAAAAGCAGTACTTTTTCAAAGAAATAAATTAATAAATTTGAAAAAAGTAAAAAAAGGTCAAAAAAAAGTTCTTGAGAAAAATATTTGTTACAAAAGTACTTCTAGAAAAAAGTACCCCTCGAAAAATCTTTTTGAAGAAGTACTTTTTGAAAAAAGTTCTCTTTGGAAAAAGTTGTTTAGAAAAAAAATGGCCACTGCAGCTAGTTCCTATATTCGAATATTAATTTGAAAATTTATTTACTATTAATTAAAAATAAATAAATAAATATTTTGGAAAAAGTACCTTTTGAAATAATTACTTTTGAAAACTTTTTTTTTTTTTGCAAAAATTATCTTTTTAAAAATTTCTTGAAAAACATTTAAAAAAAAGACATGTATATATGAGGGTAGTGCTGGCTGAAGTAGCTAGCACGTTGACTACAGAACCGAAGGTCCTGTGTTCGAGCCCGATCTCCAACAGTCATTATGTAACAACACGCACACATTTTTCTGATAGGCCTTAGTGTCCCTTTATATCAGTTGTTGTATAAAAAGATCATGTAATGAAGGCATAGAAACTGATCACTGAACTCCACCGGCTTCAGGGGATACTAATCCCCTGAATGTAATGTAAAATAATCAAAGCGCCCTCCTTCGTCGGTATTGTGTAGCAGAATCATCGCCGAAGTAAAATAACCAATAAAATGGCTGCTATCTACAGCTTTAATACGCTTCCTTGACACCAGAGGCGCTGCAACACTGCATTATGAGAAACGTGCAAAACAGTACAGTTGTAAAAGAATGAAGCTTTCTATCTCTTTCTTCACCATCTGTCTTCTTCATTACTTTCCTAAAGAAGGTAATATCTAGTAATAGTAGTAGGTATTCATTGCCTGAGAGTTACTTCTCTTTGAAAAAAAAAAACATAAAAAGTATAAACCGAAAAAGAATTCCCTTTAGGAGGAGACGTTTTTAAGACAAACCTTTAAAATAATAGAAAATTCGGTCTGCTACAAATTATCACTCTGAATCATAGTCGGCCAAACTGGTTCCAGAGTGCCAAACTTCAATCCGTTTCTCATACAAATGAATAGACATAAACGAACATATTTCACTCGGTGGCCAGCACTGCTGCTAAACAAATTCTTTTTTCTTGAAAATATTCTGAGGAAAAACAAAAATTCAGTGAAGTGCGACCTTGACCCGCGCACGAAGGGTTCCGTACGGGCACGAGATATGTAATTCAATACGAACAATATAAACTATAGTTTTAGCATTTTTTTCGTTTTTGGGTTTTTTCGGTTTTAAGCGTTTTTTTTGTTTGGGGGTTTTTTGAATTTATTGGAGCTTTCTGAGTTTTGGCCCTTTTTCACGTTTTGGCGATTTTTTTTGGTTTTTGAAGATTTTTTAATTTTGGCAATTTTTATTATTTTGGCGTTTTTTTTATTTTGGCGATTTTTTATTTTGGCGATTTTTTTTTAATTTTGGCGTTTCTTTTCATATACGTGATTTTTTTTTGGTTTTGCGATTTTTTTTAGTTTTGGCACTTTTTTTCGTTTTTTTCGTTTTGGCGATTTTTTTCTTAATTTTGGCGATTTTTTTTTAATTTTTGCGATTTTTTTTTCATTTTTGTGATTTTTTTTTCACATAAACAATTATTTTGGTTTTGGTGCATTTTTCTCGTTTTGGCGATTTTTTTCGGTTTCTGGCGTGTTTTTTATATTGGCGATTTTTTTTCATTTAAACGATTTTTTCGAATTTGGCGATTTATTTTAGTGCTAGAATTTTTTTTTAATTTTGTCGATTTTTTTCGATTTGGCGAGTTTTTTTAAATTTGTGGCGATTTTTTTCAGGTTTTTGCGATTTTTTTCGGTTTGGCGATTTTATAATTTTCGGATTTTTTAGTTTTACCACTTCTGAAAATTTCAAGAGTTTACCTCTTACGGTCTCCAAGATATAGCAAGTTGTCAAAATTACATAGTCAAAATTGCACTAACTGATGGACCACCCTTTAATTTAAATTTTTTAATATTTTAATGCTTATTGTTGTAGTCTATATAAAAATAAACTAATTTTACAAATTTCAAGTGTCAATATACACATGTACATACAATTGTATGTATATTACATGAGATTTTAATATTTATCGTCGCTCGTTTTGGAGCACCCTTTAATTTCCTTCCTTTCCTTTCACCTTTGGTGTACGGAACCCTAAAAATGGCTGAATTCAGACCACTGGAAGAAAATATAAATGGAGGCTGTAACTATTTATTAAATAATTTTTAGACTTTTTCTTTAGATTCAAAGACAATGTGCACTAGAGTGGTTCGAAAAAAAGTTGTGCCAGTCAGCCCCTAGGATTAACGATAATGTAAAAACAATTCCAAAAATATATTTTTTATTTTTTTGCCACGCCTACAAATACCGCCCTTTTAGTATTTTGTTCACTTTTAGTGCGATCAAAACATTTTATATATTTAGTCTTGACTTTCGTTCTTAAAATAGAGTAAATATTTTTTAATGTACAAATACGATTTTTTTGTCTACTCGATGATTTTTGAAAAATAGAATATGGCAACACTGATCAGAGAGTAAGTGCTACTCATAGCTTAACTTCTTAAGAGTTGTTAAATAACACATGCTTCATTTTATTTTACTTAGAAGCACTTAGTCTGCCAGAATACTTATTTACGGGGTGTTTCCTAATCCGGATGTTGCCTTTGTAACACATTCATACATATGTTCACACATGTTTACATACATATGTACATGTATGTATGTTTGCATGCCTGTGTAGTTGTAATGTTGTAGTTCGCATTAGTTTTTGTGAAAATTTATAAAATTTCAATGTTAAAGTTATATAAAATCCTGCTAATATTTAATACTTAAAAAGGTGTGTGACTTTGCTACATTGCAATTGATTGCTTGTAGCTTAGAAACATTTTCACGTAATGATATTCAATTTGCATAAAAAAATCTTTATAAATGTCAAAAAAAAAACTTGGTTTAACGGTAAAGATTTTAATTAAAACTTACTAGATATCGTGCAGGTTTAGATGTCCTATTAAAGCATTTCAACTTGGTTTACTTAATTTAATTGAGCAAACAAATCGAATTTATAGCTTAAATCAACCGAAAATATATTTTGTATTTAAGAAACGACATAAAGAAAAAAAATTATTATCTTACAGCGCCAGCACAAATGTGCTTGCAAAAAAACTTATTGATTAACATTGCCTAAGGACACAAGCAGCAGCAGCAGCAACAAAAAAAAAGTTCTTCCAACAAAGAAACCATTTTTCAAAATTTACTACTCTTGCAGGTGTTACGATAAAAGCAAGTGTCTAACGATATCTTGTTGTTAAGTGGCTTCTTCTTTTCCTCTTTTTCTTGATGCTTGAGTCAGAGTGTTAGTTTATTGCATGTGCCACTATTAAACAGCTTACAGAAATTTACAACTACAAGTGTTTTCTTTGTGGCAAATGAAGACATCTTCATTTTCAGCACATAAGAAGACACACACACACACATATAGTTGAAACACAAATACTCGCACACATTCTTAATAGTAAAAGCAACCACATTCTTATACTGAACACACGTTGTTGCCTGCAATTGCCGTAAATAATTTTTCCCCTACGTTTTTTTTACGTCTTCTTTCTTTTCCCTCAGCTTTTTGCTTTCAGTAGATAAATATATAGCGAACGAGTGACAGAAGAAAGGAAAGTAGAAAAAAAACTACATTTTAAAAATTAATGCCAAAAAAATTTACAAAACAAATATTCATTAGGCTGCATGTTTGCATATCTTCTATTGTTTTGGCACCAGTATCCTTTCTAACAACTTAAATTGTAGCTTAAAGCAAAACTGCCGCAAACAGGCATAATGGAAGCATGACTCAATAACAATTTAAATTCGGTATCAAAGTTTATAAAAAATAATGATTTTTTTCTTGTAGTTTGTTTGTATTTCCTTTCTATCGATATTATATGTTGTCGTTTGCTTACAAATGTGATTTTAATAATAACTTGAAGGATCTTACTAGTTTATTTAGGAAAATATAAGAAGAAATTATTATTTTGTTGAAAGCTTTTAACAGCTTTGCTACTAAGCTTTAGGAGACTGAATGCCAACTTTGTTGCTTACGTATGAGACATGCTCTTGTAAAATTAACATGTTTGTAATATACATACAACAGTAGGTAAGCCAAATATATCGAATTAACATCTTAAGAATAATTTTACTATTTATATAAAAATTTGGTGAAAAAATACATGTTTTAATTTAATTTTAAAATTTTTGTATTAGGGTCCTTCAAAAAGTTTTTGGGAGAAAACTCGTAAAAAAATTCTTCCTATCCTTTGTATTTAGAATGCCTAATTTTCCTCGGAAAATTGTTGGTCATAATAGGGGAAACGACAAACGAAAAAATATTCCCGCAGAAGTGTTATTCATAATTGGGCTGAATGTTTATCGCAAATTTATTTTAAATGAAATTACGCAGTAATAAATTCAATAATCAATAACACAGGTCAACACGATTTTTAAGGTCGGTACTTTGATAGTAAATTTTCGTGCATATGATACTGCGCTTCAATGCCTATAAATTACTTTTTTTGAATTGTTTCTGTATTTCGAGATTTTTAATTATTAAGAAAGAAGAGGATGCTGCGTCACATAATTTGCATTTACTTGAGAACCAGTTCTGAGGAAAATTTTATATTTTATTATTAATTGTGATACCTTCATAAATAAAATGAGCCACATTTATTAAAAATCATTCCATTAATTCTGAATTTATTCACAATGAAGATATAAAATATATAGTCGTATTACCGTTTTTTTAAAACTTTTTTTTCAATTTAAAATAAATAAAAATTAAAAAAGCTGTAATACGAATATATATTTTACCACTTCATTGTGAATAAATTCAGAAGTAATGGAATGATTTTTAATAGATTGGGTTGATTTTACTTATAACATGTAAAGGTATCACAATTAATAGTAAAATATAAAATTTTCCTCAGTTTAAAATTGTAACGAGACTATTAAAAAACGATTTTCTAAATTTTTTCCAAAAAATTAATTTTTTTTGTATAAAATTTTCCAAATATCTCCAAGGTCAATTCGTTTCCTAGCTTTCTAAGTATTTTTTTATTTAATCAAAGAACTGGTTCTTAAGTAAATGCAAATTATGTGATGCAGCATTCTCTCTTTTTCTGTATCTCGTTCGAGATACAGAATCAATTCAATAAAACTGATTTAGAGGGATTGATACACAGTACTTAGTATATAAAAAATGACTACGAAACATTTGACCTTACACAATAAATTTCATTTTGTTGACCTGTGTAATCGATTTCATAATGTATTTTTAATAAAAAATATTTCACTTAATAGACGAAATAATAATTTCCCTGAAGGAAATCGAATTGATACAATACTAGTCACGATTCTTTAGAAGTACTTGCTTTTTCATTTGGCAAATTGTTCATTCTCCTCATTTAGCAACTTGTACATCTTTTTTTTTAATTTTTGGTACTGTGATTTATAAGCGAGTAATGAAATTTGGTAAACAAAAAAGTAAGTCATTATATGGCAAGTAGTTCTGATGGTAATGTAAAATTTTTTGCTGGGTTATCCGTGTTCTATTCTTAATGCGGTTTTCGTTTTCTGGATTCTTTAAAAGTGTCTATCGGTTATGTATGAATGCTGCTAGCGTCCAGCACACTTCTTTGATATTCTCAAAAACTAAAACAAACAAAAATTTTTTTTATAATGAACCCAAATCCAGCTAGAAATTATTCATTTAACGAAAATAAATTCTGCTTTTAAGCCTGCTCACATACAAATTCATTTTAATTATTTTGATCATAAAAATATGCTTTCCTCTTTACAATTTACAGAAAAGATAAGATAAGATAAATTAAGCATCATTTGTTTGCAGCGAATCTCATACAATTTTCACCTGCGGCCATTTAACCCTGTAAATTTGTTGACACAAAGATTAAACTTCACTTTGTTTTAATTTTATGTTTTGCTTTGTTGTTTCGTTTTTATTTTTGAAACACATGGAGCCCTTCAATATTTTCAGCAGCTTTGTTTTGCTTAAAGCATGACGAAACATGCTCATGTATAATAAACATATTTTATATTTTAGTTGATTATGTTTTTTAACAATTTTAACAACAATAAAGAGACAGCTTCAAGTTAAGCGTATGTATTCTCTTTTGTTGTATTTTGTACTTTTTAAATACTCCAGCTTTCTTTTTATATGTTTTTTGTTGTTTTTGTTTGTTTATGGTGTGTTAAAATAGAGTACAAGGCTACAACAAAAATAATAACAATAATAACACAAAAGCAGTTATTGTCAAGTTTGCCTTTTAACATACATACATACATACGAATACATTTGAGAAACCTATAATCTTATGCATTAATTCTCACTCTTGCCACCACCCCACAAATGCTGTTAAACATATTCTCCCACATACACCCACACACACAAACTATAATAGTAGCACATACATAGTTTGCAATGAGAGGCTTTAATTTTTTTCTTGAGTGTTTGCTAAAAAAATGGGAAGAGTGAATTAGAGCAATAGTAGTTTATTTGTAAACAAACGTTATTTTCACAAAGTTTTTTTATTCTTCTTATTTTTTGTTGTTATTGTTATAGTGTGTGGGGAGTAAAAGTATCAAATATACCACAAAATGCATCAACAAAAAAGCACAACATTATTAAACAAAATAACTTTAGTACGTGCGTTAAGAAAAATTTCAAGGTTTAACATGCTTTCAACAAACAAACACACTGGCTGGGATGCCAAAACCTGCATCCTTGTTTAAACACATACATATATGTACAGTCATATATATACAAACATACATACATACATATTATAAGTCTTGTGGTAGGGAGTGTTTATTTAATTGTTGGCTTAAAGGTTTAGTTTTGTTTTTTTTTTGCAAAATTCTTTGCAAATTATTTATAACTGAAATACCAGGTCTCCTTTAAATCTTTGGTGTTACCTTACAACAATGCGTAATTGGGTGCTAGCCCAAGTGTGCGTGTTACGAGTAGGTGTGTTTATTGTTATTTGCTTTCGGCAAAAAAATGTTGCATAATAAACATTTCTTACTTGCTGTGTTCTATGCAATTTTATGGTTTTGCATATTTTATGCTTTAAAATTTCATCTGCAATTTATGCAGTTAAAATTAATTAATACCTGTGCGCTTATCTATTTACATACATAAATCCATACACATATATACATATATTCACATACGTACGTATGGGTATTTCCACCCAAGCTTCCAACGACACGAAAAAATTAAAAATTCCTGAAAACACTGGGAGCCTATTTCACTAATTTTGTTTAAATATCAAATCATATTTAAAAGTTGATTATCATATATTTTTTTTCAATGAAAAAAGACTTAAATATGAATTGATATTTAAAAGTCGGTTTTCATTCATTAAAAAAAAAATAAATTGAGAAACGACTTTTAAATATTAATTGTTATTTAAATAGAATTGATGAAATATGCTCTTAGAGCCTATTTCACCAACTTATTTAAAGATCAATCTATACAAAAATTAAATGTCGATTTAAATATGAAATTGATCCTTAGTGCTATAATATTTTTATAGGGAAACAATAAAATTTAACTAATGTAAAACTCTTTCATACATATGTATATATACATATATGTATACAGAGCCCATTTCGAGATATTCGAAAGCAAAGTCACGAAAGAACAACTCTTTTTATTTATGTATGTTTATTTTGCACGTTTTGTATTGAGAAACATTCTTAAAGAGAGAAAGAAAGATAGAAAGAAAGAGTGAAAAAAATGCATAATAACATGTAAGTTGGTTGCTTTATTAAATCGCATATTTTGATGTCACGTGCGACAAAGAAAAACAACATTTGTAAGCAATTAAAATATAAAAAAGTTACCTGAAAAATATAAAGATTTATTGTCGTGGTACCTATATTAGTTGGTCACGTGCGACATCTTAAGAGAAAAATTAAAAAGAACATTTTTCAACATAAAATAAATGTTAGATACTTTAAAATTATTTAAAGCTAGATGAGCCGAAATGGCGACACAAATATTGTTGAAAACGATCTAGAAAAAAATTTAAGAACATATATTATTACAAAAAGAAGAAGATATATTAATATAAAACCATAAATTTAAAAACCAGGAAAGACGAAAGTCTTTGCTGAAGGAAAAAATTGTCCAACACAGTGTTGGACAAGCACAAAATCAGGCTTAAAATTGCAAGCAAACGCTTGGAAAATGTCTATGCATGAAGAAAAAATAAAAAGTATGTATGCATTTAAATACTTCTGTTGATTTGAAAACATTTTTACTTAGCTTCTCTATTTAGAACTTGGTAAAAAGAGAAACAGAAATAAAACCTGGCACAGAAGTACAAGAAAACACTTGCCAAAATAGTAAAAAAAATTGGAAAATTTCCCCGCATGAAAAAAAGCTGTTTTATTTATAATTATGAAAAAATAACAACAGAAACAATATAAATATCATAATGGAAAAAATGTCACGTGCAACAATGATGACAATTTAATCTAAAATATAAATTATTTTTGGGTAAAATCATAACATTTTAAACAGACATCAGTGCATAACATTCTAAAATTAGCCACACTAAAATATTGCTTCAGGTCACATGCAAATGCCTTGAATTTTCGCAATTATCTTACAAACGAAAAATTTCTCAAAATAAATTTTTTTAGTAATTTTAGGAGTAAGTTAGAGCTTTAAGTTATGCTTTTTGCAAAATAAAATTTGGTTTTATTTTGAGATTTTTATACTTTAAATGTTTACGATGGTCACGTTCGGCATTATGGAAATGCCCATACGCTTGCATGTTCCCTTGTGCACATATGTGTGAGCAGATCTTTGTATGTAGGAGTTTTGCAATCTGTATCAAGGTTAGTAGCCACCAACTGTATGTACATATTATGCATGTATGTACAGCTGTGTTAAAAAATAGCAGTATTGTTCAGTTTAAAAAAAGTTTTATTTTTGCAGTTTTTTGCACTTTTCATATGCTTATTTATGCAAGCGCCTCTAAAATAAAAATAAATATAAATATTTCAAGATAAAAGTCGCTTCGCACATCTCGAAGCATCGAGTTAAGAAGGTCTTAACATCGTTTCGATGAGGTTTTCTGTCAGCCATCTTGCATTCATAAGTCGTCTACATTTCTCTCCCACATATTATTAAAGCCCCGTTCAGACTATTATACATGTTTTAATACTTTTGTGGAAAATGCATCTCTGACATGTTGAGTTGTTATTGTTTTTTGAAATTTTTCAAACAAATATAAGACCAGGGATGCATTTTCGTCAAAAGTCTTAATACTTGTATTATAGTCTGAGTGGCTCTTTAACGTCTCTTGTCAATTAATGTTATTTTTGGAATAACTTAACTTAATAAACTACGTAGAAAAGATTTAATTACATTCCACCCGGAATATTTTTTATAAAATTCAGATCGGAATTTTTCTTTTGACATTTCATTGAAAGTATAGAGAGAATATTGCTTGCTTTGGAGCTTGCCAGACTAACAAACTTTACCTCTAAAATTATTGTTTGTCACCACTACTATTATTTTGAACACAGCTGTAGGTATCTTTATTTTAACAGTTATTTAGTATTCTACACCGCATACTTTTAATTAATGTTGATTTTTGTATTAAAATTTTAGTTTATAACAGTTATTTGCAAATGTTTTTAGTCACGACTGGCTTAGGTGGAGTTTTGTTAATTGTAGATTATTTGAGCTTTAAATTTAATTAACACTTAGTAACAATATAACCATACATATGTAAATATATACATTTGTATGTATGTATATGTATATGTATGTTCATACTATGTATTTATGCATATATGCCGACTAACAAGTTGGATAACATTCTAAAAGTGAATTTAATAAGTAAAGGAATTTAATTTTTAATTGTTCCTCACTTACAGCAACAATATTTAGTTGCATAGCAAAAACATACATACAGCAGTTGTAAATATATCTTGATAATGATATACATACATACATACGTATCTACTTATTTAAAATGCGTTTCGATTATTCGAATTCGATGAATGTACCCTCGCGCAGATTCACAAAGATTTTAAAAGTGCCTGAAAAAGTAATTGAATTATAAGCAGTTGAGTAATAATCGGCCTGGCCCACAATGTCGATCTATCGCTTACTTATATTGAAAACAAAAACAAATTTTCTTATTTTGGCCGAATGTTTCGGTACGTGGGCATGACATTGTCCACTTTTAATATTGTTAAATTTTATTATAGTTAAATAGGAATGTGTGTCTAAAGTTTCACTAGAATCTATTAAGCTAAACCTGTTTCGATTATTCGGATAACACTATTTCCATCATTTAATCGAATAATTGATAAAAAAAATATTCACTGGAAAATTACTCTATTTAAAAAGTTGACTAATATTTTTCTAATTTTTTTTAATCGAGAAAAATATTCGATTTAAATTTTTACCAAAATTATAAAAAATATTTTTCTTGATCCGTGTAAAAAAAATATTGACTAAAGCTCAAGGACATAAAAATTTCTAGCTTTTAATCGAATAATTATATAAAATAATCCGTTGAAATTTATTCCATTAATTGAATATAAAATTTTGCAAGAAAGTAATTACTTCGAGTTTATTCGATTATTTGGAAATTTTGTTTTACATTGTCATTGCAAAATGGCATATATGTATGTATGTACACAAATTTTGAATTTATTAGATTATTGAAACATTTTTTTCGTGCACTTTTAATTAAATAACTGATTCAAAATATTTAATTATGCCTTATTCGATTTGTCGGATTTAAATGTTTATCATTATTTTTGGTTCGAATAAAATTATTCGATTAAAATGTATTCGATTATTCGAATTTAATTTGGAAAATGAAAAAAAAAATATTGGACAAAGACTTTTGCAATTAATCGAATAAAATTATTTGTAATTTGATTTGCGGAAAATTGCTTATTTCTTAATGAAATAAAAAGCTTGACATGCGACTTACGAGCAGTCGATTACACTCTAAATTATGTTTTATATTATGGTTGAACAATATAAATATAATATAATATAAATATTCGATTACAATTTTTTTAGAAATAATCTATTGAATAACCATATTCGATGAGTCAAATGTTAATTTTTTCATTAATTTTGTCGAATAAGGTTATTTGATTAAAGTTTATTCAATTATGCGAATAATTAATATGTTTTTCATTTCAATGAAAATTATAATAAAAAATTGCACAGAAACATATACGAGTACGATTAATCGAATAAAATTATTTCTTTTATATTATATATTGCGTGAGCACGGCCCTTGCCACTTTATATTGATATCTACAGTTATTTTTTTTTCATAAATTCAAAAATTTCTTTAAAGTCCCCTGAAAATGCATCATTGAGAGAACATCACAATTCTGTATTGATTGCTGTTCTTTATCCTAAGATATCGTTTGAAATTTCTATTAAAACTTTACGTTACAAAAAGGACACACGTATTATTAATGACGCTAATGCCTGTTCAACTTTTACTATTTTTTTTGCATTAAAAATTCATTTAGTCACACACAGAGACACGTAAAATATTACAAATTTTTTTTCAATATTATTTTTTTTCCAGCTTTAAAATTAGAAAGACAAAGTAAAAGCAAAAGTTGTAGAAAATATTTCTTTCCGGGCACGCTGCATTCCAGCGCCATAATTTTTAAATAAAGAAGATAGAACAGTGGAAGAGACATTTAAGGGAAAAAATTTTTAAAGTTATTTTCCTTTTTCATTTTCAAATTTCTGCAAAATTTTCGTTTAATTTCTAATACTGACACCAGTAGAAAAAGTTATTTGTGACATCATGACATACAATGTAAAGTGAAATGGTTCATGGTTTAACCTTCTTCTAAAAAATTTATATGAAATAAAAAGAAAATGAAAATTTACTCCCCGAAGCTAAAGAAGAAACCACAAAATTTTATTTTGCATGTAATTTTGGAAGATGCGACTACGAGTTAGTGTCAGCAAGAAAAAAAATGTGTGTGTGTGCCAAAAAATAGTAGAAGAGAGAATTACGCTACATATTCATTTTGTTTGCGTGTTGATGCATAAGTTACGCGTTTTCCTGTTCTACACTCTGATTAAATTTTGTGTTTAGAAGTTTTTTCTTTTGGTTTTACTTTATATGTGTGCACATGCATGTATATATGTATTTGACATAAAGTAGTTTCTTGTGGCTTTGAAATACGTACGTATACATATTTCAATTTCCTTTTGAGTTAACGTGCCAAGAAAGGGGTTGATATTTAAGATAAATTAAATTGCTTTTTTATACATTAAGTTGTCAATTTTCAAAACAAAAGAACGTTGTAGAACCGTAATAAATTCTTTGGTTTTTAACCTTGAAATTTGTCAAATAAATATGTATGTAGTTTGCTGTAAAAGAGTAATAACTCAAAAAATTATTTTTATTTTGTGACAATATTACATAATTAACTGTCATATCGCTCTCTATATTTTGTGAAAATTCTATACAAATATGTTGTACTCCCCGCGTTTTCTGCATTATGACTTTCTTGTAGCAAAGGTTCGATAAGTAGAAGTATTTCATATTCCAAGGTGGCATACTTAATATTATGAAGTAAATATTAATCATACGCAATGGTGGAATAATGAAATAAATATTAATCATACGCTACAGAGGTGAATTTAATTTGGAATAAATATATAAACGATTAAAAATTTGTAACTAAATCTTATTCGTTTAGCCGACGAAATAATTTTGTTATACATCTTTTAAATCGAATAAATATATTCGAAAAAAATTTATTCGATTGCTCGCATAATCTTATAAAATCAGATTAACAAAAAAATGTATGGACATTTACACTCGATTAAAAAAATAAAAAATTTTAATCGATTAATTTAATATTTTATTTATTTAAGCGTCTCAAAGAAATACAAGGAAAAATGTCGTGCAGTATTTCCACCAAAAAAATTTGTTTTATTAGTTCGATTAATTTGATATGAAGTTTTGTAAAAATTTAATGTTCTCAAATAAGATACCGAAAAAAAAACATTTTATTAATAAAATAAAAATCAACCTAAATTTTTAATTCGATTTAAAAATAAAAAAAAATTAGTTGAATAAGTGAGTGAATTTTTATCAAACTTTAACACGACAATTGCATTACGGCCATGTTAGAGACACAATGAAAAATAGATAGAAAAATAGTAATTTCTACTAAATTTTTCGAATAAAAGATAAAAAAAATTTATTCCATTAATTGTCCATCAATTAGTTTCGTTGTCTTACTTGATTTTATGGTAATATATATGTACATACATAAATGTATAGATATTAAGTTACTCATTAAAGAAAAAATGCACACAATTCTTTTATTAAATTTTCAAATAAAATTAAGAAAATGTTAATTGTATTTCTATAATTAATTGAAGAAATTTTTAAAGAACAAATATCTTATAGAAATTTAGTTTATTCATTAAATAAAAACGGAAACAAATTTCAATCAAATATAACATCAAAATAATTTTACTCGATTAATTTTGTGAAAATTTTTTTAAAATTTTATATTTATTTATCCAATTCGATGAATAAATGAAATTTTTTACTTAATTTTTCGAATTAAGGATGAATTCTACAGATGTCCAAAGAACATTTTTTTCACTTGTTGATAGTTTTTAAATTTTACGCTGGCCTTGGCTAAATTAAATTGATAGTGCAATTTTCAAAATTTCTATTGTACAAAATGCAAACAAATTCTCTACAAATTTTATTTGATGAATATTTTAAACTGTATTTAAAAGGAAATATTTATTTTGACAGTTTATTTTTTATTTTTTGCTTCACACCAATTAGTAGTACAAATAAATTCAACAAAAGCAAATGCTTATTTATTTATTTATTTGTTATTTGTGAAAGTTGCAAGCAAGCGACAGTCACGATAAATATTGTGGCACGAAGGTTATAATTTTTTTTATTTTTTTTTTAGAAAAAATAAACAAAAAACTTCATAGAAAATAAATTCTTTTAAAAGCAATTAAACAGTACAAAATAAAAAAACAAAAAAAAAAAATAAACGTGTGTTGGCGTGTTGAAAGATCACTTAGGATTTTAATTTAGAGTGGTCTACAGTTTTTTCAATGCAAATTTGTAAAAATATGGGCGAGTTGAAGGGTTAATATGTTCCACAAAAATATTGGTCTTATTATTTTCTACAAAGTTACTGAACCTACACTGCATATCAGGTATAAGGAACTCATAGTTTCGTATAACGATGGGCTGCACGAACAGACTAAAGGGAGGAAACTTTAACAGACCTTTCTTTATAATAATTACACAGGTCAACAAAATTAAATTTATTGTGTAAGGTCAAAGGTTTTGTAGTAAATTTGTATACACTAAGTGCTGTGTATCAATCCCTTTAAATTATTTTTTATTTTAAATTGATTATTATTTATTTTAAATTAAAAAAAGCTGTAATACGAGTATATATGCTACCACTTAATTGTGAATAAATTCAGAATTCATGGAATGATTTTTAAAAAATTTGGCTATCACAATTAATAATAAAATATAAAATTTTCTTCAATTTAAAATTGTAATGAGTTTTTTAATAAATGATTTTCTCAATTTTTATTTAAAAAATTTATTGTTTTTGTATAAAACTTTCCGGATATCTCCGAAACTATAAGACTGCTAAAAATTAATAATGACGTAATTTTAAAGGTCAATTTGTTTTCTATCTTGCTGTGTATTTTTTTATTTGATCAAAGAACTGGTTCTCAAGTAAATGCAAATTATGTAATGCAGCATCCTCTTTTTTCTTAATAACGGAAAATCTCGAGATACAGAGCCAATTCAAAAAAAGTAATTTATAGGCATTGGAGCTCAGTATCATATGCACGAAAATTTACTATCAAAATACCAACCTTAAAAATCGTGTTGGCCTGTGGTATCTATGTATATTGTACATGTATGTATTGCTTAAGAAGGCAAAGTGATTAAGTCGAGATTATCTAATTTTGAGTTAATGTCATCATATCTAAAACTACTCCTGTGCAAAATCTCAATTAATTTGAGATATTCTTCAGGAAGTTATAGCGCGCAATGACTGGCTGCTATTTTTTTTTTCAACTTATCACTTAATATGGAATAAAAGCTTATGTGTAGTTTCCACAATACAAGCAAGTGACTTGTCTAGAAAAAAATATATGAAAAGCACTAAAATTTTTGAGTGATTCCCATACAAAATTTCTAAATAAGTCACTTGCTTGCGTTGTGGAAACTACACATTAATTTAGCTTATACTTTGTACATACATATTTCAAACTGAGTGTAGTACTTGTAGTATGTAGAACGATGTTTTCTTAAAATTTTTTATCTGAATACCAAGTTTTCTAATTTAACTGGAAAAGAAATACTTTCCTGAAAATTTACTTGAAAAATGCTCTACTTTAAAACACAGATTTTATGATACTTATAGGGAATAAAACGTGAAGGGGTTGTTTGTACAAAAAAAAAATTAAATTTTATGGTCAAAAATCCTTTTGTTTATTATTTCTGATAAGGGGGTCTAATTATCTTTCATTTGCAATAGTTGTTTATTTTTGAATTTTATAATTATTTCTCTAAAGCAATGTGGCATATAAATAATAAATTTTGTAGATATGCACACATGCAAACTGTGTGGCCACTATATTCAATTTAAAATCAATGAATAATTGATAAGAAAAAAAATTAGTTATTTGTATATTTCCACCTGTGCAATCTATACTTCGCTACTTATTTAATTATTAAATATTTAAAAGCCATACAAGTTCGATGGCAAATAAAATGCAGGCTTAATATTTTTTGTTTAATGTCTGTACAAATGTTGTATTTCATAAGCAAATATAAACGCTATTCACTTCAAAAGTTGCACTATTGTGGGAAAGTAAAATTGCAGTTTTCAAAAAAATCAAACTACAACCCCATACAAATTCGACAAATGTTGCAAAACTATCAGATTCTTACGTTGCGAAAGAGTATCACAATAAATTTTGCAAAGTTGTATAACTTTTAATAATGGCATTGCCAGGCGAAACAAAATGGCCAAAAAGTAGCTAAAAATTTATTTATTTTTTTGCAGTAGTTTTTTTTTGAAAAACTTGTATGATTTTTGCCGATATAATATGCTAAATATAGTAGTAAAAAAAACGTTGCCTATGCTGTAAAATTAGATGTTTTGGTAGAGTCTGTTCGTAATATTGACCTCTTGTGTCTCACACATCCATCCCTGATCACCCAATACTTCACACAATGGGGGATTTTTGCGAAAAATGGAAATAATTCTGCAATCCGATTGTTATTAAATTTTACATAAAACCCAGTGTGCTTTGCTACCGCCATCGTCTTTAAAATTTACTCCCGTCGTGTCTTAAATTTCATTTACATCGATTTGAAATAGAGTTGTATCGAACTCTTTCAGTAGCTCGTTTTTGACACAAACCAACGATCAAACCCAAGTAATTTAAATGGGTTTGATCATTGGTTTGGGTCAAAAACGAGCTACAGAAAGAGTTCGATACAAGTCTGATTTGAAAGTGTTGGAGGAACATAAATTAGGTACATTAGGTACATAGACTATGTCTTCTTCTAAATGAAGAGATATATGTATGTATATATGCTTTAAATTGCATTAAAATCAATTTCAACTAGAGTTGTGCAGCTCATTAACGAACTAGTTCAATTGAACGATTCACTTCACTGAGCGCTGAGACCCGTCAATTTACTGGGCGCTTTCAGCTCAGTACTGAGTGGTTTCTAGATTCGTATCAAACTCATTCTGCAGCTCGTTTTAGACACCAAGCTATATAATTTAAGTGGGTTTGTATCTAAAACGACCAAATGAAAGAGTTCCATACAAGTCTTGTGCTTTTTAAACAAATTTTTTGTGGCGCACAAGTAAATAAGAAAAGTTTACATATATATGTATGTATGTATGTATATATTTTATGAAAAAATTCCACTCATGAAACTATTTTAGTTTTATATATTTTTTATACTTCATCTGCCTTGAACACACACTGTATAAATCGGTTAGTTCTCATGCTTCGCTTTTCGCTCTTCCTTTATGCTTAAAAAATGTTTCACTACAAATGAACTGAGGTACTGAGGTAATGGATTGAAATACTTCAGTAAACTGAGCTGAGCTGAAAAGAGCGGTCACTCAAAAGAGCTGATAATCACAACTCTAATTTCTACGTTTCGGGAGAGCAGTGCCCCATTTCTTTAACTTGTGAGAAGATCTCGCATTGAGAAAAATTAAATAATTATATTGGTTGTCCTATTTGACACAGGGTTACTCACATACAAATTTATATAAACTTACAAAAAGTATAAAAAATACAGTTTTTTCTTACTCACCCCGTGTTTCACAGGATGATAACAAATTTTTCGACTCGAAAAGTTCTCACATTCCTTACAGAAACGAGGCGCAGGACTAATCGCCTGCCCGCTTGTTTCGATTTTGAGAGGGTACATATAATATGTCTGCTTATAAACGAAGGTGTATCTATATTTTAAATTTCACCAATATCGAGTTGAGACTCAGAAATTGTCCTCCTTACTTCTTCATGGTCCTAGTTTAGCAAATGTCTATGATCATTTTGTGACTTTCTAGACGCAGATCTATGTATGTTGTGAATTTTATTAAAATCGGTTTCATTGTTTCGGAAGCAGAAAATCCCCACTATCGCCCTCCTGGTCCTACTTTTAAAAATTTTCACAAACTATGTGACTTTTTAGACACAGATCTATCTATGTTCTAAATTTCATTAAAATGGGTTTGAACGTTTCAGAGGGGCAGAAATTTCTCCTTATCGCCTTCCTGGTCCTAGTTTTGAAAATGTACATGGTCAATGCGACTTTTTAGACGCAGATCTATCTATGTTCTAAATTTCATTAAAATGGGTTCGAACGTTTCGGAGGGGCAGAAACTTTCCCCCTATCGCCCTCCTGGTCTTAGTTTTAAAAAAGATAAACACCCTTAAACACTCTCGGAGTTACACAGACTAACTGCACTAAATTTCATTGCGATCTGATGGGCGGGTTGGCCTCGCACAAATGACATACGAACAAACATTCATTTTTATACATATAAATAAATTTGAGGAGGTGTTACAGTGCTTAAGTGTGGAATTTTGTTAATATATCTTTTAAGGGCAAGCTAGGGCTAATGAAAAATTCAAAACCATGTCAATATAATATTTTTGATCTGATTGCCAACCTTGGTCCACTGTTCAACTAATGGGGACGTTAAATCTTGTCCGATTTGGAAAACGAAATTTGTTATGAATTTAAAACAAAAAGTTTAATATTAAAAAAGAAAATTGCTATCAAAAGCAAAATTTAGTAAAACATTTTCCATTAAGTAAAATTTTCTGCTCTTTTGCCGAAAAAAAATTGTGTTAATTGTTCTGTTATTATAAATAATTTTTGCAAAAATACCAATCCCATGTTTTTGTTCATTCAAAAGGTAATACTTTAAAAAATATTACACAGTTTTTTTTTCAAAATTTTCGTTATTGAAGTTACCAGATCGTCTCGAAATACACCAATTTTTGTTCTAGATATCAAATTAAAGGCTATGATATGTTTTTAAATATTTAAAAAAAAACTCTGATTGCGGCGAAAATTCCCACAAAAAAAAAATACGGCAAAAATACTGAAAAAATTTCTTTTTTGGGATTTGGCAAATTTTTTTGGGAGTTCCCGGGAACTCAAAAGCAAATTATATATCTGTTTTTTTGTGTTTTTTCCACGGTAGAAAAGTACTATGGTAAAAAAATATTTGCCTGTGGGAAAAATTTTATTTTTCTGCTGTGCCAAATGATATCTTTTTAACAATGTAAAATTTTGACAAATTTGCTTTAGCATAGAAAGAAGCTGATGAAAAAATTGCTGCGGCTACGAAGCAAAAAATTGTACTACAAGCCACTCGGCTACCGACAATTAAAAAAATGATTTTTATATAAAACAATATTCTTCTAGCAGAAAGCTATGTAACGTTACATATATGATGAAAAATGTTTCTCAAATTAAAATAAGCAATGCATTTTTCACAATCTAACTACATTTAAGGGCGTTAAGAGGTATGTAATGGGCGAAGGCTTGGAGCGACTGCGGTGGTTTTACCTTTTATGATATCATGCTTCTCATTTGCTGCTTGTCAAAAATTTATCTGTTGTGCCCCTATGGCTAGTGAATATTTATTCACCTCAGAAGTGTGAAAAATTTACATACACTTGTACTTTGCTACCGTTTGGCACAGGCCCTAATTACATAATTTGCCACCTGAAGGATACTTTTTTATTTGATCTTCATATCGAGCCTTATTTTCGATTTTATCGTAAGCGAAAAAAATTAAATTGTTCAGAAGTTTTTTTTTATAATATTTAAATTTGTTTTACATACACAATTTGTCGCTTATGATAAAGTTTTACCGCCCCTATCTTAAAAGTTATCAACAGTTTTGGCATCTTGATAATTCTAAACTATGGGTGGGTAATCTCATAAAATTTTAATTTCAATAAAATAGTAAATTTTCGAAAACATGAAATTATAACAAAAAATTAATACATTTTTATTTTTTGCTATCATATGACGCATTACAAGAACGGGAAGAAATATTGTACCACGAGTGTCTCCTATTGAAATTACTTAAAATTACTGAACAGAGAATAAACTTTACAGTGTCAACTCTACAAGAAAATATAAATTCATGGATAACTTTACTTTGTACGTCAGAGCACTTGGAAAAAATAAATTATTTTAATTTTTTCTTAGCCAAATCCTCCACTGTGCAACGGCGAACAGTTGTTCAATAAGAGGTAAAAAAATATGCGTTAAATTTACTTACATTATTTTGGTACCCTTAAAAGTAATCCACATATACATATGCATGTATATTTTTTTCATAAGAAATAAAACCCATCCATTAGAAATATTTCTCTAAAAAAAAAGAAAGTTTCCCTTATTTTAAATAGTAGCCTGCTTGCCTGCCAGCCAGTCAATAAATCAAATTCAATCCAATCACGAAATATAAAATTATATTAATAAAAGTATACATGAATAAAATTGCTGCAATATGATACAATATTTTTTTCATAAATAATAAGAAAAACACGTTCCGCACATTTTGTGAAAAACAAGCATAAATTCATTGATGAATTTTTTTAAATCAAATATTTTATTCATTTCCTTACTTCCATTGAATAAATATTATTAACAAATGTGTTTAACAGTTGGCTAAATAATGGGAATGTAAATAAAAAAATCATACAAATTATTTATGAATGGGTAGCTCAAATAAATGAATGTTTATATGCGTATATAATAAACAAAAATGTTAAAAAATATGTAAACATAAAAATAAAATTTTTATAACTCTGCAAGTATAGTGTTAAGTATAAGTATTTATAAAAAATACAATTTTTAATTATAATATGTAGTGTGTATCTAAAGAATATAATAACTTTGATTCAACATGATTAAAACTTGAATTTAAATTGAACAAGCATGAAATAAAGTTATTTAAAAAAACTTTCTTCGAAGACTACTGTAAATCATGTTGAATTAACATGAAACATATGTGAAGCAAAATTATTGCTTTCATAAAATTTAATACGAAATTTTTCTGCGTGTAGTATATATTCTGCAAGCACGACGATAAGACTCGGCAAAGCAAAATCTGAGCTGAGCTAGACACTGTATTTTCAGAATTTAATAACTTAAAAACTTCATAAATAGCATCTTTATTGTTCTTTGAAAATAAAGATAAGACAATTGCCTTGAAATTTTTCACTTGAGAGCAAAAAAAAAAACAATCAAAGAATATATTTAAGAATTTTTTCGGTGTGTGTTTACTTTTGTTTGGCATGTACATATATAGAATGATTGTTAAACACATTTGCAGTATAAGTCCTTTTTTGTATTTGTAAAATTCGTTAGCAAATGAACGTGAATTTAATGAAAGTAGTCGCTATAGAATTGTTATAAATAAAAAAAAATAAAAAATTTAATAAATCAAAGATTTATTACAAATAATGGGGTAGTGACTACCGCGCACAAAGTAATGAAGGGAAGCCAAACAGTTAAAGCAAAATCATTTTTTTTAACAAACTCTTTATCCGAATTGCTGAAATTGAAACTCTTAACGGTCATTCTAAAATAAAAACTTACAAGTCATACTATTTTTGTTACAGCATCTCTGGGATATTCATGACAAATAATTTAAGATATTTTGCTAATTTATTGTTCTATTTATGAACGTTTCCATTTGTTAGCTGTATTTTCATTAAGAACGCAACATCCATGAATATACATATTAAAATAAATTTAATCATTAAACGGAAATCCTTTATCATGATGCTTTTCCGGCTTATGAAAAAAATCTAGCAAAGCAAACAAGCAAACTTGCCTCAGCGTCACCATAATAATAAATATTTAAATTTTAATACCCATACGAGTACAATAAATAATTACACTAAAATTGGTTATGTATTAACTCAAAAAGTGATAATATTTCATTGGAAATAAATATTCTGTAAAAATATTCAATTTGAATGGTAAAATTTTTGGAAAACTCAAAAGAAAATATTTGCATATTATTAGTAATAACAACTAAGAAACTAAATAAGCTAAAATGATAATATTTATAATTAAATCAGGCTAAAGTTCGTATTGCGTTGTAAGCCAAATTACATGTGATAAAATTATAATAGTTTTTTTGGAATAATGTATGTGAAATATAATATTTTCCGAAAAAAACACAATGGCAAGA
Organism: Tachina fera; assembly: GCA_905220375.1. Taxonomy (NCBI): domain Eukaryota; kingdom Metazoa; phylum Arthropoda; class Insecta; order Diptera; family Tachinidae; genus Tachina; species Tachina fera. The sequence goes on along the minus strand of LR999966.1, from coordinate 110,994,434 downwards.
CTGCTGTAAATTTGAGCTTTTATCACATACAAGCTTTCAGCAAATTATAATACCATAAATCAAAACAATTCACATATTACATTCCACGAAATTTGCGTCAACTGACACCACACACCCAGCTCAACAACGCTGATGATGAAGTTGCAGCAGCTTTCGAAACAACATGTTGTTCCGTTCTGCTCTAGTGTTTGTCAGAATACTTACAACTAACTTTGGTGTTATCTGTTGCTCAAATATTATGACAAATAATTTGGCTTCCTAGTTTAAAAAAGAGTTTTTCTTTATCCAAGGAGTAACGATTAATATTATAACAATAATAAAAATTAAAAATTGTAAGAACCCCTCAATAAATCTAGAAAACATGTGATATCTTCTAAACGGCTGAACCGTTTTCTTAAAATATAGGTCCAGCCGTTTGGACTGTACGTGAACTCGGACAGACACACAGACACACACTACAAATTTATAACATCCTTATTTTGGTTGGGGGTTAAAAATATATGTGAACAAACCGAATACATATGTTTTCTATGAAAAACCGTATGAACAAGGAGAATGATCCCCAGACGTATTAAGATAAAGAAAAGTACAAGCACAGTAATATACAAGACGATGTTGAAGTAAGCATTCAAAGTATACAATCTTACGCCTTCTATTTATTAAGAAATATACAGCCCCACAAACACATAAGCCAATGCAGACGAAAGACAAACATAAAACAAAAACTATAATGTTTTGTTCTATTGTCATTGCACATGCCAACAGAATGAATTGCACCACGAACTCATGATGTGGTCGAAAGCTGATATGACAGGCTGTATAATGTGTTGAAAGATTTTGGATATTAAGATAGAGTTCCATTTTTGGATATTGCTAACACTCTTCTGGAAGCTTTATGTTAAGTATAAAAAGGCCAATGCATAAGCGAATATAACAGTATTGTGCAAAGAAAATCAAAGTTAACATTGTGGTGTTCCAGAATTAAATAATTTAACATTGTGTGCTGTTAAAATCAGTGTTCAGGTAAATAAACTGTATGATTTGATGAGAAGTGTACACTTTTTATTTATTTAAAAATTTAATTTTTATAAGACAAAAAGAGTAAAAACCTGTACTCATAAATTTTAGATCACTGTCTCAAAATTTTGAAAGAAGTTCTTTCTTAATTTAAAGACTAGACAAGACAAAGTTCTTATTGAAAATTTAATATTTAACCAACCGATAAAAAAATATATTTAATAAAAGTACCTTACGTAAAAGGTACTAATCAAATCTCATTTAAAAAAATATTTTTCAAAAATCTACATTTGCAAAATAGGTCCTAAACGATCGTTTGAGAAAAGTTCCTTCCGGAAATAAAACTTTTTGAAAAAATAGCCTTTCAGAAGATTAACATTTGTGAAAACATTAACATTTGAAAACTAACTTCTAGAAAATAAAAGTGAAGATTAATTAAAATGTAATTAGCAGAGACAAACCCCCCCCCCCCCCCAAAAAAAAAAACCTACTAGAGATAATTTTGCAACCAACAGTGCACTGTTAAACACTTAACAGTCTTGGGGGTTTATTATGTAGTCTGAATCGAACGGAAATGTGTTCGAACTGTAATGTTAATAACATACAAATTGGAATAGCTTTCGTTACGAATCAAATTAAATAATAACCCCCTTGGAGAAAACTAATGAATATTTTTTGTTAGGTGCGATCAAGGAATGGGTACCAGGACCATACTCTCCAGTTAATGGGAAATAATTTCCGATGTATGATTAATGAAATTATATAAATGGGCAAAAATATTTAAATAATACAGAAACTTAACTCTAAAAAAGGCACCATTTCGAAAGATTTAATGGTCGCTATAGAAAACAAGTGACTCTTACACTATATATAAATGATGCTCCAAATGGCTCTTTAAAGAGCAGATTGAATGGAATATTTCCAATAATTATGGAATTTAAAAAAAATTATTTTAAAAGTCAACTTTTATGCAAAATATCTTGAGCAGATTAGTGTTCGCTGTGAAAGACTGGAGATTTATACAAGTAAATCCATTATCTGCTTTTTAAAGAGCCATCTTATCATTGTGGTTCTTTAAAGAGCAGATTTAGTGGCATTTGTTAAATAATTTTGCAAAGTTTCTTTAGAATATCAGTGGTTGTTGTGGAAAAGTAAGAATTTATTTATAATGAACTTTTATTCTTATCGTTTTAATTTAATATAGTCTGTTAATTTTTCTGCTTTATTTAAGTGATAATTTTTCTAGTTTGCCTAAATTATTTTCTAGGGTGCAAAAATAATAGTAATAATTTGATTGTTTCGTTGAGACATTTATGTTTGCTGGAAAAAGGGCCAAAAAACTTTCCCAATTCATATTCAATGGCGTGGAAAATTGTTATTTGGAAAAAATGTGAGTTACCACAAACAATAGTTGTGTTTAACATAAGCTTGATGATTATAATAAAAATTTATGTTCATTAAGCAGACCACATAATTGTGGTAAATGAATTGTAAAAAAAAAATTAGAAGGATAATTATTTCGATAAAAAAACTTCTAAAAGCACTGAAGTTTGCTTTAAACATAATTTTGCTGCTGTGCATTTAATGATTTTATTTTCAGAATTGTATTATAAAATTCAGTTCAGTTTTTTTTATCAACCTCAAAATCTATATATTTTTATGTAAAAATCCATTGCTTCATTTTACGCTGGACTTTAGCAATTATTTGTTTTAATTTTAAACTTCTACTATATATTTATATTTACTTTACTGCATGTAAGCTTGTTGTTTGCCAATTTTAATTTCATTTACATAAAATCATAAATGTTGGTTTTTAATTTATGTATATCAATGTGTTGTCATGATAAAATAAATTATATGAGCCTAATGATAATTTTATTTGATTGCAATCAAATAAAGAAATTAATTTGAATATACATATTTCATAATGATACTCTATTTGCTTTAAACAGAACATGTGGCTTATTACTAATGTTGTTTTTTATAAAAAAAAATATATATTCTCTTATTATTAAAATTATTAGTTTAAGGTTTAGTTTCCACATTACGAACGAATAATGTCTCTAGAAAACTTACATTAAATGGAAATGGAATACATATTCGTAAATAATAAACAAGATTATTCGAGAAACAGCACACGCTGTTTACTTGATAAAATATAAAGGGAAAGGATATATATGTGGTGAATAAAGTTCACTGTTCTACACTAACAACACCCGCTATTTCTTGATAACATAATTTTTATATATGTATGTATGTATGTATGTATATGAACTGATATTTAAATAATTCGGTGAAATTGTGTAGAGCAGCGAACTTTATTCATCAGTTCATATACATACATACATATATAAAAATAATTTTTCCATAAAAAATTAATGAAAATCGACATATAAATATGAATAGATATTTAAATAGAGTTGGTGTAATTGGCTCTAAGGTATTATCTTAAACATACACACATACATAAAAATCAAAAGAGCTATTTAACAGTTGTGAAATATCTGTATGTTTGTCACCAGTCTCTGTAAGTTCTATGTTGAACTCTAGTAACAGTGTTACGTTACGCCGGGTTTGCATCTGGCACACATGTGCCCAAAAAAAGCATGACCACTTGGGTATTAAATTAATCGGGGTTTTGCTTTAATCGGTTAATCGATCGATTAATTTCGGTATTAACCGGTTAACCGATTAATAAAGTTTTCCCATAAATCAAGGGTTTTCAACAAATAAAACTGCACAAATTATTTATTAATTTGAGTTTATTAGTAAAACCAAAAACACACATAATTATTCTTTAACTAATTCGGTTGATTTTGTTAAAACATTTTTTGTATTACTCTCGATAGTTCCTTCTGTTGGCGGGTAATCATCTGACTCAAAATGGCACAGCTGAGTGACGAACATTCTGCAAAAAGTTAATTTTTGAATTTCCTAGCTTTCGTTTCCGTACTGTCTCCAATTAAATCTAATCCTTAATTAAATTGTTGGCAACATTACTATTGGCTTTTACTAAATTATTAAATAATAACTTAATAATTTCCTCTGGTTAGAGTAACAGAGTCCTTAGAAAATTCTTATAGTCATGTCCAAAGATTTTGACATTTTACGTAATTTAGGATCATTGAACATACTTCCTTGTTTGTATGAATAATAATTTCTTTTGTAAATGAGACGAAACAAATAATTATTCACACAAAAAATAATACTATAAAATATGTAAAAATTTGGTACGTCGGTTAATCGGTTAATCGAGTGAAATTAACCGGTTTAACCGTTAATCGAAAAAAGTCAATTTTAAATAAACCGATCAGTTAATCGGGTAGTAATTAACCGGTTAACCGATTGAATACCCTAGTAACCACTAACTACATACTAATGAAAAAATTTTTGATTTAGGCCATACTTTGGTATTTTTCAGAAAAATAAATGTAAATTTATTTCTACCTACGAGTATTTCAGCGCAGGGCTTTAACTGAAAAAAAAATTAGCTTCTGAAAACTGACTTGAAAGTATAAAAGTGCTTCACCACAAAATAGCTAAATATGACTCAAGCAATTCTTCTTTATTCTTAATATTTTAAATATTTTCAAATTAAAAAATATTTTAAACCACTAAATCGCAAAATATCGTATTTTAGCAATAACCTTTGATTTTGAAAGTAGTAAACATACAGCCTACTATCTGCAGTCAATTTTTTTTAAGTATAAAGTATAATTTTGTGACATCGTGTAATCTCTTTATGGAAGTAATATTATGGAATTTTTATTTATTATTATTATGATTACATTTAGTTACAAAGTATAAGTGTGTGTGTGTCTTTCTGACTATGAATTATATTAAAATAAAATACTGAATTTCCATTTCGCCAGTTTAGTGGAAATTGATAGTATTTAATTTGCTTTATTAAGTTTTTTTTATTAAATAAAAAATCTGCATTTATTAATCCTATTAAAACTAAAACAAAGTGAGTTTAACATTTAGCATTCTCTCTTTCTCTCCCTCTCTCTCGCTCTCTTTGAGGTAACGCCAGAGAGTTATCATACTAGCTTTTGCATACTTTTAGGTTATTTACATGTATAATTTTTAATCTTTAAAATTTTTACTGGATTTCATGAGTATAGAAATAAAACTATTCATTTTAAATACACTCACTCACTCAATTTAAATGTAAATTTGTAAATTTGAAACTAAAATTTGCATTTCTTTTTGTTTGTTTTAGTCATTTTTCAATTTTATACATGGCACTAGTTTATTACAAAGACTCGTTTTTGCAAATTCATGGAATGTATTTACATGAAAACTGAACACTGTAGTTGTATGCATTTTACTTCCCCCTCTCTATCTCTCTCCCACTCCATTACTCGCTCTCTCTCTGGTTGTGTAAATAAAATTGTTTAATTCTATTTTGTTTAGTTTTAATTTTTTTGTATAAATTATTTTAATTCCTTGTTTTTTCAACAAATTGCGATTTATATCACTTGTTACAAAAACTATGTATTGTATTTTAAGCTATTATGTATATTTATGACTACACAACTCCCACTGCGTTGTGTTGGCATTTTGTTTTTCCAGCTGAAAATGTGATAAATATTTTCACATAAAACTGGCAAAAACATCAATAAATGCATGTTTAAATAAAAAGTTTGCATTACTGACTATTGAATTTGCATTTGGCAGTTAACAAAGTTTATGTTGTTTCAAGAATAAAAAAAGAAAAAAAAAAGTTATGCTAAAAAAACTTAAACCTGGCAAAGGATTTGTTTAATTGAAACAGCGTGACTGAGCGAAAAGAGTAGTCTGCTGTACACCACAACTATTTTAATTAAAGTGAAATTTAAAGCAATTATACTTCTTTTTTAATAAAGCTGTAGGCAAGATGCGTTTATATAAGGTGGATTCACCTAAATTCGCTTTGCAAAATTCATACTTGTGACGTCAAAATAAATGAGAAATATTGAAATTACAAGCGGCGAAATTAGTCAGCTGGATGATAGTTCAGACCACCTGATATGGATTTGCCTTGGCATTAAGTGTACGTTTTGCCTACAGCTGATGCTGTATGATCTTTTTCATACTACTGAACTTTGACAATTGATAGTGGTAATATTGTTGAAGCTACTTCTATCGAATTGGCTATCATATACATATTCAGTCTATGTTGCCAAGTCTCCATAAGCGGATATAGAGATCAATATTACGTGCGAATTGTAAGAAATAATTCCGCGCAATTCGCCCATTTTATGGTAACGAGCCCTGTTGGCCAATTATCATAAATTTTTTATTTTTTTTGGCCTGAATTGGATTATATGAAGACAAATGACAGCTTATGCCGCATCTTATTATATTCTACACGAGCGATTACAGATCCTGGGAGACTACTATGTAATTCGAAGCGAAAGAAAATACTTTCGAATTTTTATATTAAATGCATGCAAATTCGAAAGCATTTTCTTTCGGTTCGAAGTATAGAGTCATCTCACGTGAAGGTAATTTGAACTAGCTATCGAAATCACGCAATTTTATCGTATTAGAATTTTTTTCTTCTAGAGTTTTCTTAAGTCGTAGGTCCATTCAACTAAGCTGCAGGGCACAGTGGCCCTCAAAGCCAACCTAACTCATGCCAGTGATCATATTTAGCCAGAGTCATGAATATGAAAGGGAGAATAAATCAGGGTAAAAAGGGTAAAATAATTTTCGCACAAGAGAAAAATCTTAAGATCAGGATAGAACCACATTCTGCGCCAAAAAAAGCATAACATTCTTTATGCAGAGCTGGAGTTAATATAGGGGCAAAGAGGGTGGCATCCGCAATATAATAAAATCTAAGGACTAGGATAGGAGCTCAGAATTATTTTTGGAGCAAGATGACTTCCTTTATATAGAAATGAAGGGAGTTTTGGGGTAAAGAGGATAACATTCTTAATACAATGAAATTCTCAGGGCCGGGATAGCAGACCAGAATCATACTTTGATCACGATCCTTCAAGAGATTATAAAATATTTACCCAAGATAGGAGCAAGAATTCAGATGAGCAGAAGGCTAACAGCCTACAATGATAATTTAAAAATTGAAATGCCAGGAACGAACAAAAGTGAGCAGTCTTAAAAGAAAAAAAGTATTTGTGAAGTGAGTAACAGGTTCTCTGGCAAACTGTTTTTTTATTTTGCGTTATGAAGTTGTTTCAGGAAATGAGCGTTATATTAATTATATATCATTAAACAAATTATATAACCTCAAATGTATGGTTAATCCCTCGTAATAAATTCTTCGCTGTAAGTCTTAAAAATAATGTAAAGCCTTAACTTACCTGAAAGCCATCATAAGTCCAGGAGCCAAATTTCATTTCACATCTCTGATCGTCAAAGGGAAACCAGGTAATATCAATTTTGCATGTTGACTTAAAGATGCCGGGCGGCACATAAAGGCAAGACCCATTGTTACGCACCACAACGTTAGTGGCATAAGTACCATCAAAACCCTCATCGGCACTGTAATGGAGAAGAATGGAAAATTACAAAATTAAAGTTAAGATCGCCTTCATAAAATATTGAAAAAAAAAAATTATGTGAGTAGTTAAAACACAGTACAACAATTAATAAGATTCAAAGAGCTGATTATGAAACATTTACTTATAAACAATTGCTTAGTTCACAAAACCTCATGCATCTCTGTCAGTGTTGCCAAAACGGCGGTTTTCCCGCTATATATGACTGTATTTTGTTGTCATTAGCGGCTAGTCTATTTAAAAAACCACCAGCTGGAATTTTAGCGGAAGAATTTCTTAGTTGACGGATTTTCAGCGTTTTTCTGAAACTTATAAAGAAAGGTATTGAATCAAAATAAAGTATATTTACCGCAGCTATGCGACACGTACCTTGGTATTTATGTTGAGTTTTTTCAATATAAACACGTACAGCGAAAAGAAACTAACGTTACTTTTTTGCAAATAAAAAATTGGCATATTCTGGTCGTGTAGTATAATGTGAAAATTTAAGAGGTTAAAAATAATAATATATGTATATACATACGAGTATAAAAGTGAACAAATCTCATAATTAGTGAATAAAATTTAATTCGAGATTAAAATTATATTACAAACCAATTTAATCATTCTTTTCGTATTAAAAAAATAGCAAATAAATCTTTAAACAAACGGAAAACAACCCGAAAACTGGGTGATTGGACCACTGAGTATGAGGAAAACTAATATCAACCAAAATCTCTCAAAACAATAACTTTTTCTGAATAATTTGATTTTGAGACTTTGAGACTTTTTTTTATTGAAATCCTCCTTCGCAACTAAACTTCCAGCCAATGTGAATTGAGCCACAGAGTTTATTTTATCAACACATTTGTTAATTTCAGATAGTCAGGAAATTTTAACAATATTTTACAAATACTTCAAGCAAAACGGCAAGATATTATTCCACACGTGTAGAACAATTAGAGTCTATCGCAGAAAATATTGAAAATATACTGAATCAGCTTCAACATTAATATTATAAGATGGAATATGCCCTTGGATTCTACTTTTTCCTGTGCCTATGCTCTGTAACTTTGGTGAGAACTTTTCCAAACGAAAAGTTTATTGTCATTCTGTGAAACACAAAATGACTAACGAAAAATTTAGTTGCTTATGTTTCTTTTTAGCTTACTTCAGGTTGTATATAAGTCAGCCTGTGAAAAACAGGACAACCAATGTAATTGTTTGATTTTTCTCGACGCGAAAACTTCTCGTTACAGAACACAGGTAATGGTTCGATGTTTGTGTATGGAAACTCTGCAGGAAATAAAATACCTACTCAAAGAGTACGCTGAGTTTTGCTTACAAATATTGGGGAATTATGAGATTCCAACATACATATGTACATCTATCCATATGTCTACATATTTTATAAATTTATATTATTCTTTTTTTTTTTACCAATAAACCATAAAAAAGACATATGTTGGTTATAAAAAATTCAGCGGTTATATTAGCGTTTATTGTTATTCAGATAGCGGTTTTTAGCGGGTTTTCAGGGGCTATATGGTGGAAAATGCCTGCAACATTTTGGCAACACTGATCTCTGTATCGATTGTTTTATTATATTAAATACAAGAGTGTAACATTTGTTGTTTGAAATTTTCATATAAAAATGAAATACACTATTACACTTTTATTTCATATGTTTTGAAAATGTTGTATTCAGAGAGAGGCTCTCTGAGAGAATTTATATGTAGCTTGTTCTTCTTTTTTCATTAAAAATACAAAATACATTAATACACTACACAAAGGGTGTTCACAATTAAAAAACAAAAAGTGTATTTGATACACACATGCACGATTTAAATTGTTGTGAATTAAGCAAACATTTTTATTGAAATTATTAACAAATGATGTAGATGAGAATGACAAAGTATAGCTTCAAGTACTCCTTAAGTATTGGCTGTCAAACAACCATGAATGTATACAGCTAAAATTAAAAAACACGCTCAATACTCAGAAAAAAGTATTCACCAATTAATATTTTCAATTAAGAATTTATTTGTATTGATTACATTTTTAATTGTATTAATCAATTTGAGTGAAAAAACTTAATTGATATTATCAAATTGTTTATAGGGGAAAATTTAACTAATTTTTTAATTGATACTACAAATATTTTAATTAATATCACAAAATCATTCGTATTACATTTTTGTGTGTACGCAAGCGCGCGAATTAATTTTAAACCGACTACATATAACTATAAACATTCAATAAGAGTGTGAGTGTATGTATAACCTAAAATCATACGCATGAGTATTAAAAATACTCTGACTATTAATCGGCTACACATGCGCATATACAAGGCTATTTTATTAACACAAACATAAAGCATGTTATCAAATACCCACACACACCCCCATACATTTCCCTCCCATTTTATATATATATAGGAATTATGTAAACGGTGGCAAATGAAGAATAAGGACATAATTTTGTAAAACGCAACGCCAAGTGTTGACATATTTTATATGGAAAACATTTAAATTACAAAAACAAAATACATATAAAATTTGTCAACGCTAAGCGTTGCGTTTTACAAAGTTAAGCCCTAAATATCCCGAGTATCATGCGTATATTCTTTTGTGACCGATTTAATATCCATATTCTGAGTATGAAGAGACAGCGAGAGAGACAATGTGTTTGGTACGTATATGCTTTTTAATTTTTAGTTGTAGCGTATTTTAGTTTTTTCGATAGACGCAGTAGACATACTCTTGTTAGAATCGGTTTTAGTCATAGTTGCTTGAGAGAAAATATCTGAGCTATACGAATTATTTGCGCTACAGTAATAATTATATACAGTTACAAAAAGTAAGAGTATTTACTTATGTATATACATATTTTTTTTGAGTACTTATTGTCATTCTCCGGTACGAACAAAGAGTTCTGCAATAGCTTCTGAATTGAGCAATTATTTATTTCAGCGTACAGTTGTAGTAATGTAAAAGATTTAAAGATCGCTTTATCTATACTTTATAGTTTTGCTTAGGTAAGGATTAACTATATGTACGTAGTAGTATTCTCCCTTAAAATTGACTTAAATGGCTTTCAATTCTGTTCGCTTCATTGAATTACATTATCGACCTTTTTAAGCACATTTGAAATATTTCATTGCTGGCATTTTGAATTACACCAGATATACGAGTATATACGTTTGTATGTATAATGCGTGATAGAAAATTTTATTCGCCGACTTCCTCCTTCCTAACTTGGCTACACATTGTTGTTGTTAACACTCACTTTATGCGCTTCTACATTATAAGCCAACGAAGCATCTAATCCACCAGACAATCATTCATTCTTGCATTCACTCATTTCATTCTTCGAGTCATAAGTGAAAAACTAAGTAAATGTCAAGTTAAATATGTTAACCACAAAAAAAATATATAAAAAAAAAAATAAAAAAAATATATAAACTACAGTAAAGTAAAATGTAACAAATGTAAAAAGTATGTACATACATGCAACTTAAATTAATGGAAAAAAAGACGAGCGTGAGAGAAAAAAGTAATGTTTCAAAAATGTTGCACTTTCATATCCTTTTGCCATATTTTCCGTTGCGTTATTTTATATACATATTTTTATTTTAGTTTCTACTCCAACATTTGTCATTCTTTTGCAGCGAATTAAAAAAAAACAAATAAATAAATAATGAAAAGCGAAAGAAACCTTGACTTTATTACACAGTGGGAAAGCAAAATAGTGAAATAATATAAATAAAGGGACTTGGCTAAAAGAATCATATAAATACACATGCCTACAAATGTACAAATACATACATATGCACATACATATATATGTATGTGTATATGGTATAGACACACACATAAAAATTAATTGTGTGAACGTGAGATTTGTATGTTTTTATTAAATTACTGATCATATACGAGTCTTTGAGGACTCCTCTGCGCGATTTTACAACAAATACAGAGGAGCTGCACCTCCTCTTTACGTAGGGAAATGATACCCTATACCCAACACATTTATTATCCGCTTTTTTATGTAAATTGTTTACCATGGCGACGAATTTAAAAAGCATGATCTTCATGGAAACCAATGGTTACAGCGCAGCAATATTCATCTCGGTATGCCATCTTTGCACACGTGTTGGTGTATTAATGTTTAATAAAGTCAAACTTCTGGAAAATTTGGTAACAATAGATTGAATAGCCTGTTATACAAAAAAAATTTTTCTGATGACTGTGGCAATACACACAATAATGTAAGTTAAATTATCAATAAATTAATATGACTACATTAAATTTAATTCATGTTGTTTCAACGTGAAATAATTTTGATTCAATATGCTTCATGATGTTATTTCACTATCAAATTCGCTTTGTTTAAACTTGCAATAACTTTTATTAAACATGTTTCTTCATTTTAATTTAGCAGTACTGGAATATTAAACCAATATGAAATAAAGTTGTACTTATTAAATTTAATTGAACTAGAGTGAATTTTAAACAGGGGGTCTGCTCTGTAATTCGAAACGAAAGGAAATGCTTTCAAATTTGCGTGTTATTAACATACAAATTCGGGCACGAGATATGTAATTCAATACGAACTTTAGCCAATATAAACTATAGTTTTGGCATTTTTTTCGTTTTTGGGTTTTTTTCGGTTTTATTTTTTTTTTAGTTTGGGGGTTTTTTGAATTTATTGACGCTTTCTGAGTTTTGGCACTTTTTTCACGTTTTGGCGATTTTTTTTTGGTTTTTGAAGTTTTTTTAATTTTGGCGTTTTTTTTATTTTGGCAATTTTTTATTTTGGAGATTTTTTTAATTTTGGCTTTTTTTCATATAGGTGATTTTTTCTTAGTTTTGGCACTTTTTTTTCGTTTTGATTATTTTTTTCGGTTTTTGGCGTTTATTTTAAATTTTTACGATTTCTTTTTAAATTTGGCGATTTTTTTTATTTATTTTGGTTTTGGCGCATTTTTCGCGTTTTGGCGATTTTTTCCGGTTTTTGGCGTTGTTTTCATTTTGGCGATTTTTTTTCAATTAAACGATATTTTCGAATTTGGCGATTTATTTTAGTGCTAGAATTTTTTTTTAATTTTGTCGATTTTTTTCGATTTGGCGAGTTTTTTTTTAAATTTTTGGCGATTTTTTTCAGGTTTTTGCGATTTTTTTCGGTTTGGCGATTTTATATTTTTTTTAGTTTTACCGCTTCTGAAAATTTCAAGAGTTTACCTCTTACGGTCTCCAAGATATAGCAAGTTGTCAAAATTACATAGTCAAAATTGCATTAACTGATGGACCACCCTTTAATTTAATTTTTTTAATATTTTAATGCTTATTGTTGTAGTCTATATAAAAATACACTAATTTTACAAATTTCAAGTGTCAATATGCTTATGTACATACAATTGTATATAGATTACATGAGATTTTAGCATTTTTCGTCGCTCGTTTTGGAGCACCCTTTAATTTTTAATTCTAATGTATTTGTTGTTGTAGTGGACAAGGTTCTATATACTCTGTCCAAATTTCAGGTCCGTAGCTCTTGCGGTTCCTGAGAAAATACCGTGTGACGGACAGACGGACAGATGGACAGCGTAGCGAAAACAATAGGGTTCCTTTTTTCACCTTTGGTGTACGGAACCCTAATAATCAGTTTCAATGTAGTTTTAATAAAAAAGATACTTTACTGAATAAGTAAAATAAAAATTTGAGATTAGTGCGTTGCAAAAGAAATGAACTTTGTTTTCGTAGATTTAAATATGAAATTGTTTGAGCTGAACATCATTTTTTTTAGCTTATTCCAGCTAATTTCGGTTTAGTTTTATGAGTTAAATTTTAAACGTTTATTATGATTTCTCAAAATATTTGAATAGCAAGTTCGTTATAAGGCAACATTTTCAAGTACTCGTTGCATCAAACAAAAAGGTGACTTAAAATTTCCACTTGATCACCTTGCATTAAGTTTCATTTTTCGAAGCTAAAAAGAATCCTAATTAATAAAAAAAAGTGAGCCTTTCAAAAGAACTAGACCCCAGCACATTCATTTTCTCCCCCCCGCCCCACAAGGTTATTCGCGCTGTTAGTTTAAACATCAAACTTTTGTTGTTACATTTTTTTTTGTATTTAAATTTATTTTGTAATATTTTGCATATTTCGTATTAAAGCAGAGAAGAAAAAAAATACACAACAAAAAGTTTTAATAAAATGAAAGAAAAGCAGAACTTTTTGAGTAGCTTTAGGCGCTGACATTTCATTTCAACATTTCATCATCGTCAGCAGCAACATTTAAGCACAACCAGTGCACTGGTGAATAAACAGAAATGTAAATGCTAAATAAAAATAAAAAGAAAAACTGTGTGCGGAAAAATAATAATAAAAGGTCACAATGTAACAGTGATAGTGTTCTTTTTTTTTTTCTTGCTTATACAATACACATTACAATACGGCCCATAGTGGCCAAGTTTATTAAGTTACTTATTTGAACTTCGCGAGTACCATATATTAGCAAAAGAGTTGCTAAAAAATAGCAAAAAAAAATCTAATTTGCATATATGTATGTTAACAAATTTAAACTTGTAAATTATCTATACCAAATATTTTTCATTATTCTTCTGCCTTTTAGAAAATGATATCTATTGCAATAAAGTTTTAAACTTTTTAATAAAATAATACTTCTCACTATTTCTTTTGTTATATTTCATTGCTTTTAAGATATCTTTTTCCGTGCTATTAAGAATTCTTTCCTAATTCTATGCAATTGTGTAATTGTATTTGTATGGCACAAGTAGGTTTAAAATGACAAATGTATGTAATTATAATGGCATATGTTGTATGCATGCATCAACATGCTCGCACATACATATCTAATTTTGCTTTATTTATAAACAAACACACATATATGCGACATCTGTTTAAACAGCTTCGAGGCTTTTCTAATGTTGATTTTGCCAACGTTGCGGTAAGGATTTTCTTTAAATAAAAATACTATTTTTTAATTAAAATGAAAATGTGAATAAATACTGATATGTATGACTATTTATTGTCTTATGAACTTTCTTATTAAAAGTGAATTTGTTTTATTTACACTACTTACACTTAAAAGGAAATAAATATGTACGTACATATTTGCTTACTTGAATAACACAATATTGTTATTGGAATAAAATTTTAAATTATGAAAATATAAAAAACGAATAAAATATATTTGTGTCCCTTTTCACAATGTATGATTAAGAGTTAACGTGAACTTTAACTGACAGCTCTTCATATACAACTTGCCGTTAAAGTCTCTGTTAGCTTTTAATTGTACATTCTGAAAAGGGTCATTAAAAGGATAATTTAGGAAAATATTTAATGGAACATTTCGGTTTAAATTATTGAAAATGCTTTTCGAATAAAAAGCATTGAAATAAAAATCAAACAATATCAGAATAAAAAGTTAATACATATTCATTTAATCATTTATTTATTTAAATTGACCTAAACAGACTACTGATCAGTAATTCAATTAGTAGGTATTATATATAAAATTATTATATCTAAAATATAAGTAAAAATACTGAACATCATTAATTAAAATTTTGTAGTATAAAATTTTTAACCATTGTTTTTGATGCAGTAACTTCCACACTAATGTTATTTGGTAATGAATTAAAAAAATTTAAGGATCTAATCATGGGACCATTTAATACGTAATTTCTTTGATGCAACGCGACATAAAATAATTTCCTGTAACGAATTGATAATCTTGCAGGTACATAATAGTGAATTTTTTCTAAAAGTTCAGGGCAGTCAATGTTTCTATTAACCAAGTCATAGATAAATAGCATCATTCGAACAAAAATAAAAAGCTTGCGTAAAAAAACAATTGTATTATAAAGTTTATATTCAAAATAATACAACAATTTTTATCGAATTAAAAAATACTCAATTAAACAATTATTGGAATATAAAAAATTTTCGAACAGAAACTAAAAGAATGATTAGTATTTAAGAAAATGTTTTTCAATTACATAATTGCAAAAGATTATTAAATTGAATAAAAACTTTTATTTTGCAAAGAGACAAGACAAAGCAGAAGAAGCCCTGTAGTTGCATTGATTTTTCGGGCAACAAATAAATTTTAATAAAAATATTTCTAATTATAAAAATATAAATACTTATAAATTAAATATTTCTGTAATACTTATAATTTTTTGTGAATAAAATAAAATATTTCCCTTAATTAACAAACACAACTGGCATATTTCTTCACAAAAAAAAAATAGTAAATTATAGTTGAAACGTATTAAAAAATTAGAAAAAAAATATTCCAATAAAAATTATTCCAATAAAAATTATTCGAATAAAATTAGTTCGAATATGAATTTTTTTGAATTTCAAATCAAACAGCAGTAGCACAAAAATCAAATAAATGTGGGTGGCTCGGTATCCCTACTGGGTAGTAAGCTAGGTTATCAGTGCGGAGGTCATGGATTCGATTCCAAACAAAGACTCTGGTCTGTTTCACTTCTGCGAAGTGCTCTTAAAAATAAGTTACTATATAAAAAAACAATTTTTTTAATATAATTTTATTCGAATAAATGACAAACGAATTAATTATTTAAAAATTTCGAATAAAAAACTATTGGCTTCAAAATAAAATAATAATAAATAAAACAATAAAAAATTCTTTAGACTAAACTTAAAAAAAAACTTATTGAAACAAAAGTTGCATTCGAATAATTAAAAAAAATATTCGAATTGGAAAGTATTCTAATAAAAAATTGTTGTGATTAAAAATTTATTCGATTTAAAATTAAACATTATTAGAAGGAAAAACTAGTAATCGCATCCCAAAAAGCTGGAAGTGTACGTGGAAACAAAATTTCCGAAAAAATTTTAACAAAAGAACACGTTTTAAAGTTGAAATTAATTTTTTTGGATACGGCCCTAATTCATTGAAATTAAATAAACTGTTCTTGAAACAAAAATAAAAGAAATTTATTGTTTAGATTTTCAAGCTATTATGGCAAGAAAAGCGCCGCTTTGGACGGAATAACTTAGTGGAGTAAAAGTTATATTCGAATAAAAGTAAAACGAAAAATAATTAAGTAAAATCATTCGAATGTGTGTGTGTGTGAACACACACTGATATTACTCGAATAAAAAACTGTGTGTTTGAGAAGTTATACGATACGATTTAAAATTAGAATGAAAAACTAATACCTGATTTACATTAAGCATTTTTTCATGAAATTTCATGAATTTTGTTGCACGCAACTTTTTCTATTTTCTAATTACAGCGATATAAAAGAGAACGTTATATAAAAAAGGACGTAGAATGAATCTCTGATGCATTTTTGGCAAATCTTTTGATATAAGTTTCTCTTCTAAGCCTCCTATCGAAAAATAAAAAATTTTCATGCAACTAATTGCATGAAAAAAATGCTTAATGTAAATCAGGTATAATTCAATAAAAATTAAAAAAATAACGGTCAATGAAATAAAAACTGAGTTGGAATAAAAGTAAAAGAAATTTATTATTTAGATTAGAGTCTTACTACCCTTTGATAGTTGATTCGAATCTATACTGTCCACTCCGAGTAATTTTTTCACTGTTGCACAGTGTTATTTGAGAAAAAACCTTATGCAAAGTGTATTAAGAACTATGCAAGAAAAATCTAATAAAAAATTATTCAAAAAGAAATTATTCAAATAGAAATTACCAAAATAAAAAATTATTCGAATAAAAGCTAATCGATATAAAACTAAGCATGAGTAGAAAAGAAACTTATTAGAAATGAAATTAAAAAAATTATTCAGAACGAATTTTATAAAAAAAACTTAGGAAAAAAATTATTCGAGTAAAGTATTATTCGGATGAAAAGTTATTCGAATAAAATGCTATTCAATTTTAATTAAAAAAAAAAATTATTCAGATAAAACAAATTTACTATTTATATAGCTTATTGCTAAGCTGATTAGTTTGTCAGAAAGAAAGGCGAGGGGAAAATAAACGAGTACCCAGCTTCATGTAGTGCCAATACGTTTTGCTTCCTCAATCGTAATGTTAAAAATGCGCACACATTCATGCACAAAACAGTGAGTATGCATAAAAATCATGTTATCAAAAGTAACAGCCTGTTTGTGTAAGACGTTGAGGATGAACATATTGACGTTTCTATAATAGATTAAAGAAAGGTTGTCCTTTAATCTATTACAAAAACTCAAAGATTTCTAACGTCAACGTCTTACACAAATAGGGGGTAAGACTTGCATTGTGAGGACGCCGCTGAAAGTTCAAAGAAGAAAAAAAAAGTGATAAGAGTCGCCTAGTGTGAATTGGGACTTACCATTTTTAAAAACGAAAAATTTATTTCCTCTTTAAAAAACTGAAAACATTCAAGTGTGAAAAATATAGAAAATCTGGTCATAAATTTTTGAAGTAGCAAATAAAATATATTATTTCGCCATGGCGCCTTAAGGCATGTTAAATTTTTTTTATGGGAATCCAACTTTTTATGAAAACAAATAAAATCAACAGAAGGCTAAAACTAAAACGTTACGTTTGTTCACTTGAGTGAAACTCCTGATTAAAAGGCTGTTCACTTGTTATTTATTGTATTCCTAACATTTTTGAATAAACTCATCTATCATAATTAAAACAATATAAAACAAAAATGTTGTGAAAATCCATTTATTGTTTATTTGCCATTTAACTATAAATAAATTTTATTTTCTATAAAATATTGACTAAGAATAATGTGTTAATTCCCTATTTTTTTAACATCCATACATACTTACGAAAGTTGAAAGAGTTACATCAACAATAATAATGATAATAATAGAAGCAATAATGTGTCATATTTAATATTTATGGTTGTCACTTTTTAAATATTTTCTTTTTTTAGTTTTTTTTTATGATCTTAGATTAAATGTGACATTTAATAGCATAATCCATCATTGTAAATGCCATAGTATTATTTGCTTCATTATTGTTAGATACATTTTTTTCGGCTTCCAGAAGTTGCTGCTAAGACTTTGGGAATGAAATACATATGTACATGTTTTGTTAAGAAGTGATTGAGTGAGTACACAAGGATGAGACATAACTTGTTCATAGCACTGTTAGTGAATAACGAACAAAGTCCTAATACTTTGTATTACAATGTAAGGATACCTGTAGCAGCAAGATTTATTTAATCAATATTGTGCGTATGATAAATGCGCATAAAACTACTCATTCGCACCAGCTTGACCGTTTGACCAACTAAAGTTGCAAATTGCAAATTACTTTTTGTCCTCCTTTTTTAGGGTGAGTTATATTAAAATACATTAGAAATGAAAAATTTAGTGTAATTTCCTTGTTTTTTTTTAATTTTGCCCCCTTTTTTTGATAAATCCCCTATTTGGTGCCACTTTTTGAAAAATGTCATCGGTCACTCTGATTCGCAAACAGTGATGACTACTAAAAGTATGCTGCAGTTTTAGTGGGAAATATAACGTATGAGTTATATATAAGAAGAGACAACTAAATATTAATCATACGCAATCGAATTGTATAATTTCTTTTATGTGTTTCGAGTGAGTGTTCTTTTTTCGTTCAAGTATTTCTCACACGTCCAATTTCAATTGTTTTTTTTCACAATCGCACACGATTATGAAGTTAAAACTAAAATTTAGTTTTAAACTACTACTATGCGTACGAATATTTCAAACGATATTCGCGAATACGAATACGAATACGAATATTTGATACGATATTCGCGAATACGAATACGAATACGAATATTATATGCAACATGATATATTATTATTATTATTATTATTATTATTATTATTATTATTATTATTATTATTATTATTATTAAGAATTACAAAATAACCGAGCTCATAGAACCATACATACATATATGGTTAATAATTCTATTCAAAAAAGAAAACATTAACAAAAAATTTATCTCTATATGTATACATATATGTAAATGTAAAGTAACAGTAGATTTTGGAAACAAAATAATATATAACATTAGGTAAATAAGAAGAAAAATAACATTTAGTATATTATTTCAACATACAAAAATTAAAAAAGACATGTTAATGTCAGAATGTATGCAATAAAAATCATATATCAAAGTCCAATTAGACAAAAATAAATTTCAACCAATCAATGCCAAAAAGGTGTTATTTGAAGGGCAATAAAATGTTAGAAAGTAAACGAATTAAATTGTAGATAAGGCGAATCAATGCCATCCTAAAGTGAAATGCAACAGTATTAATACACATAAAATCGGAACTAGTTTACCAATAGAAATTCAATTATCTTGCTTCTATAAACAAAATAGGATAAATGAAAAGTCTTTAAAGGCTTCGGTGATACATTAAAAATAAGAGCCACCCTAACGTGAAAAGATCTCTCCAAGATAGAAATTAATCTTGGTATAAGAATCTGACAATTACGAGTTGATCGACTAAATACACAAAAAAAAACAGCAAAAACCAGATGTTTCGATTTTTAAATATTTTATAAAAGAACAGCAAGATTCTTGCTTTTACAAAGTAACGAAAAGTACACCCAAAAAACCTAGTAATATACTCCGAAATATGACATGTTATATTAAGAGAGTATAGGTAACGCATAGCCCTGTTAAAAAGCACAACAAGCCTCCTGATTACAACTCCGTAAAATAATCTTATGAAAAAGGACTTCACACTCTTGTTGGCGTACTTTAAAGTACCCAAAATTTTAAGGATCGTCATTGAATAATATTTTAAAATGATACAAAGCACAAATTTCTATGAAAAGATTAGTGTATTTGTACAAACTAAAATTTTTAGTCATTTATTTAAATTTCATTTAGGATTATGTATTTATTTATTTAATTTCTTTCGAAAAATATTCGTATTCGCATTCGACTGAATTTGGCGAATACGAATACATTCGTGCATTAGTGTCATTTTAATATAACATATTTTACTTTTGTTGCGATATCAACTACATTGTGCTATTTAATTATTAATAGACTTTTAATTTATCTCATAAAGATTGCATTTGACCAATCTAATTTAAGTTAAAATATTGTGGTTTAAAGAATATCGCATTTATTTATTTTGCAAACAGAGAGATTAAAAACTTTAATTATTTTAATTGCTCAAAATTAAATTATATATGTATATTATATAAATTTAAAATCAATGTACTTGTATCTTCTTTTGTTTTAAAAATTTTTACAAAGCAGAATTGCCACAAATTACTTTGGAATAAAAAAATTATTTGTAATTTACTAGATTTGTTTAAAATGCAATATTTTTAATAGTGTTTAATCCAAATCCTGAAATTATTAAAATAAGAACAATCGATTGTGTGATGTGTCACAAAGCTGCCTGCTGTCTGCTGACTGCATAATCCTATGCAATGGTTTCTAAAAAGCAAAACCCATAACTCATATTGCTGAAAATTATTTTGAAAATTAATTTTGAAATCAATTAACAATTCAGCATATTATGTCATCTCTTTCAAGTGCAAAAAAATCTAAGTCAATGAATTGCTAACAATCCATATCAATCAATTATCTGACAAATGTGTTACTCAACACACAATTTGTTTCATTAATTCCATACAATTTGTTTGCATTATCATGCATTTGTTACATTAGCACCAAAAAAAAAAAATTCATTATGATTGTTTATATTTACCTGAGACTATGACTTTCTTTTTGCTCTTTCTTTGCATCTATTTTGTTTTACTTTTTTGTGCAAAAGAAAATAAAATATTCTTGTAATAAAATTTTATTTTTTCATTTCAATCTTGAATACATAAAATTGTACATGTCTATTGGGCAGGAACAAAGAGCAGCAATATCAAATGTTTGCTCAAGTTTTGTATTGAATTTAAAACTGTTCACCCAGAAGCCATTGAATGTTAAAATTATTAAGAAGAGTTTAAAAATTGTGAAGAAATTGTTAATAGAAAAAAAAGAAGATATTTAATTTCAGTGATTTTCAATTCTTTTAATGAAGGCCAAAGATTTTTTTTGTGGAATAGCACTATGGGATACAAATTGGAAAAGCGATTACAATTTATTATTGGGATTTCTATTGCTGTAACACATTGGGCCTTATTACGAGTGTCGTGTTACGACTTCGACTACGACGCTTTTGTACTAGAATAAAGAAGATTGTAAAATTTTTTATTTAATTTAGGAGGAGGTTATCATTTTGTCTGTATTTTTCTTTTTTTTTGAAATTTTTACTTCATAACTCGGTACATTTTAGACCGATTGTCAAATATCACTTTGATCTGAGCTTCCTTCCAATTGGTCACCTTTAAAAAAAAGTGGGCGGAAACGCGCCTATAATTTTTAAAATTAAATTTTATGATATTCTACTTATTTGATTGCTGCGAAACTTGGTTATTGTTATTACGCAATTGAAATTATGGGCGGGGCTTTGCCCATTCAAAAAAATATATTATTATATATCACTTGGTTCTGCCTATTCTTAACCGATTTTTACGAAACTTACCACACACCTTGATCTCTAAAATAGTCCTAATATACCATTTAAAAAATGGGCGGAATAAAATTTAATATTTAGTTTAACGTGGTTGTACTTTACCGATTTGAATAAAACTTAACACACCCTCTGAATTTTTAAAAAAATATACAACATTGCACTTAAGAATCGGCGGAGTGATTCCAATTACTTACATATTTTTACTTAACCAACAGATTTTCAACATTTTTTATTTGAAAGACTTTACTTCCCGACTTTAATTTTCATATATTTTTTCCCGAAAATGTTCTATCAAATCTTTGCATCGAAGTCGGTTTTTTTTTTGCAGAATTTTGTATTTTTTTTAACTATAATATTTACTCTTCAAATTAAAATTTGTAAATGCACCATTATGTTACTGATCAAGAAATGATGACTACAGCTAAATGCATTTGCATTGCAAATGCTAAGTTTTACAACCGGAAACTCAACTCTTAAGGTGTCTGTGGTAAGCTGACAAACATATTTGTTTGTGTTTGTTTATGTGCTTGCGTATTTTTGAGTTTTTGTCTGTTTTCTGTTCTTCTTTTTTAAAGTGAAAATTAAGATTAATATTAAAACATGCCACAAATATTTTGTCGTGTCTTGCATGTTGTTCAAAAAAATAATCCTATTTGTTCACTTAAAAATGTATGTATGTATGTGAGAACCACAGCCACTTTGTTTTAAAAATGTATTGCACACGTACGTTTGTGAGCACATACATATGGCTGTATCTTTTGCATATCTATATGACGCTGTGTGGGTGTACTTAAGCAGGTATGATGTTCTTTCTGCATGCAAAAGTACAAAATCAACAACTTGCACGAACATATTTTATTTATATGCGTTATGCTGTATTATTTGCGTTTGTATGTGAGCTCATTCGTTGTCATTGAAGTTGTTTTCTTTTTTTGCTATTTAGCAAACCACAAAAATATAAAATTTTGTCTTGTCTCTGGCATGCTGGTAAAATACCAGATACAGATTAAATTTGAACTACTTGTTTTATATAAAACTGTCAGTTGGAAATTTTACACTGCGAGTGAATAATTGAAACACTCTTATTATTTTTTAGTTTAAAATTATAACTGCCAAAAGAAATTCATTAAACAATTAACATTTGAAAGTCAAAAGTAAAGCGTGTTTTTTTTTTAAGTGTCACAACTTTGAGTTGGCATTACTGCTTTTTTTGAGCAGCCATTTAAGGCATTAAACAAATAGACCACAGCAGGCTACATGGCTACACGACTACAAGTGCCGCAGCCAACAAATGTTGCCTGGTAGCCAGCTGCTGAATCATTTTGAAGACGGCAGCAGCACCATAAATACATGTTTCAGTGATGATACTTCACAATCATAAAAATAAAATAATTTATTCCAAAAAAAATATAAAAACAAATCAGTTTATTTCTTTAAATTTTTTTTGCGAATTTCACTATTTATATGCTTAGTAATTTCTTCAATACGTCTAGCAATTTTTCGCTAATTTGCGAGTTTTTCGCGTTTCTTTCCAAACTTTTTATTTTTAATGGCTTTCGTGATTTCTAATAAATTTTAGCGCTTGCACCGGATTTTGCAAATTTTTGCGATTTTTTGCAGAGTTCGCAATAAA
Source organism: Tachina fera (assembly GCA_905220375.1). Classification (NCBI taxonomy): domain Eukaryota; kingdom Metazoa; phylum Arthropoda; class Insecta; order Diptera; family Tachinidae; genus Tachina; species Tachina fera. Next base: position 110,970,786 of record LR999966.1, on the reverse strand, counting down.
TGCGACTTTTTGCATGCTTTCAGCCTCCAAACAGTTTTACCGATTTTTAAACAATATAAGACTTTGTTTTCATCCCGCTGTTAATATGTTTTGACATTCCTTAAAGTTTTAGCGGTTTTTAATCAAATTATGGCTTTTTTTAAATTTTGCAATTATCGCAATTTTTTGCAAAGTTCGCGATAAACCGGCTTTTTGCGTGTCCTTTAGCTTCCTAACAGTTTTGAAGATCTTAAAACATATTATTAAACTTTGTCATCATCCCGCTATTAGAAACTTTTTGCGAATTATTTAAATTTTCGCGAATTTTTTGCATTCCTTACAGTTTTATCGATTCTTAATCAATATTAGGACTTTTTTTAATATTTGAAACTTTTCGCGAATTGCCGCTTTTTCACTTTGCAAAAATATAATTACTTTTGCAATTAACATTAAAATTTTGTAAACTTCTTTTTTATTTTTCAAGAGAAAATAGTTCTTGGCAATATTTTGTTTAACATATTTTGCAATACTGTCAACACTGTTTTTGGTTTGTAGCCATAAAAAATAGAAATTAGTTTAATTTGACTACAACGACAAATGTAGCACAAACAACAACCTGTAGCCTGTTGCCTTGCTGCCTTCAAAATATTCATTCTCATATAAACATGTTTATTCTATCTTTGACATTTTGTAGCCGGTAGCTTGCTGTGGTGAATGTGTTTAATGCTTAACAGCTGATAATTGCTTTTATTCTATTCGTTAAACTCATCATGCACTTCTACCATTTTATGGCGTACATAATCGTTATAAGCGAAGGTCTAACAATACAATTGTTGTTGTGCTTTGCATATTTATTTTAATATCATTTTGTATGTGTGTGGGCATTAGAGTGACCGTTAATTGTATGGAGACTTTTTTTGATTTCTTCTACTCTCACCCCCCCCCCCCAAATCAGTTCAGTTTTATGTAAAAAAATAAAAAAAAATCATACCGGTAAGTTGCGTTTTAGGGGGTGCGCCCTCAAAGTTGACCTTCAAGCCCATTTTCAATGTAATTTTTTGCATATTACTATCTTTTTAAAAAATCATTTTACAAGAATATGACATATGACAATATTTTAGCTCTTCAAGTCAACAACATAAGTCTCAAAGGAAGTTGTTTGCTAAAATTAATATTTTAGAAACTAATGAGGAAAATAACCAACAAAATACGAAGAATTTTATGTAAAAAAATTATATTTATATGGAATTTTTTTATTTTAAGCATCTACAATAAGAGTTTATATATATATTAAATTATTTCATATATATATAGCCAAAATAAAACTACACAAAAAAAAAACTAAAAAAAATTACATTGAATATATGGGCTTGAGAGCCAACTTTGAAGGCCGGACGCGCCCCCGAAAACGTAACTTATCGGTATAAAATTTTTTTTTATTTTTTTTTTACATAAAACTGAACCGATTTGGGGGGGGGGGTAAGAGTAAAAGAAATAAAACAATAAATAAAATAACAGCCACTTTAGTGGGCATATTTATTATGGTCTTAAGCTAATAACATCTGGATCATTCTTATTACTCACAAATAGTTTTATGAACAACATTTGTATACCCCTAATGCGTATTATAATATTAATAATATGAAGGTTATGTTTCTACACTAAAAACGGTTAACTTGTCTAGACAATTTATATTAAAGACACTAAATTATTTGAGTGATTTCAAAACAAGATTTCTGGGAGATCGGAGTAGAGAAAAATTTTTTAAAACATATTCCGAATGCACATAAGTGTAGACTCCAAGTTTATGTATTATATAAGCAGTAGTGAAGACTTATGATCTGCCTGCAGCTTTGCTTTACTGTTTTCTAAACTTTACATTTATTTTATTTGACACTCAATTCGTAGCTTGGCCAATTGTATGGCGACAAGTCTTCGGATATTGTCACTCACTTGTACTTTAAAACTTCTGTTTTTTAACTGCTTGAATTCCCCTTTTTTACACTGGCCATTTTCATTTAGCCTTACTGCTGCTCATAGAATGTGTACGGAAATGTTTTTGTGTGTCTGTGACAAGGGATTGTATTTATTAATTTCTTCAGTTTTGTAATGGGCCACATAAAAATAAATGAAAAAATGTAAAGAAAAACAAAATGAATGAATGTGTATAAATATTGGTTGGAAGTTTTTTTAAACTTGTTTTACAGAAACTAGGTCGAGTTATTTTAAATTAAAACAATTAAACAATTTAAAAGATTCCAAACGATAAGATTAATACTGCCAGTTTTTAGAAAATAAAGATAAAACTTTGTTGTTTTCAATTTTAATTTTTAGATTATGTTTTGCTTTGGTTTTCTAAAATTAGGTAGATAATAGTTTGATTAATTTGACAAAAAAATTTCAAAATTAAACTTATTTTGAAGAGCATAGTAACAAGGACCTTCAGCAAGTTGTTTCGTGGAAATCGATTTCAAACCCGAACTGAAAGCCTATCATACTACCCACTAACCACGTAAATAATAAAAAAAATTAAAATTTATAAAAGAAAAATATCTTTATTAATTAGTTTTTGTTAAGAAAATTATGTTGTATGTTTAAATTATGTTTTCCATAAAGAAATTACATTTTCAGAAAAAACATTTAAAATATGTACAAAACGACAATTTTTTTAAATACTCATAGTAACTTTTAAAAAGGCAGTTGTTTAAGAAATACCTTTTTAAAAAAGTAACTTCTGAAAAAGTACCTTTTCTGAAGAACACATACCTTTGCAGGAAAATAATTTTTTTTTAATTTCTTTTTTAAAAAGGTACTATTTCAAAAAGACTTTTTGAATAAATTATTTATTTACAGAAGTATGATATGATAAAACACTTTTATGAACAAGTACGTTTTGAAAAAGTAGTTTTTCTGAAGAACACACACCTTTGCAGGGAATTAATTTTTTTCAAGTACTTTTTTAAAAAGGTACCATTTTAAAAAGCCCTTTTGAATAAATTATTCATTTTGAAAAGAGGTATTTTAGTAAAAAGAAGTACCTTTTTGAAAAAGTTCCTTTTTTAAAAAGTACCTTTAAAACACCTTATTGAAAATTCACATTTTTAAAATAATGAACTTTTGAAAAAGCAGCTTTTAAAAAAATACTAACTTAAAAAGTGCTTTTTGAAGAAGTACTTTTTCGAAGAAGCATTTTTATTTTGCAGGAAAATAATTTTTTGGAAGTACTTTTCGAAAAATTATTTTTTTAATAAGGTACCATTTCAAAAAGACCTTTTGAATACATTATCAAAGATCACATTTTCAGAAAAATATCTTTTGAAACGTTACCTTTTTAAAGAAGCATCTTAAAGAGCACCTTTTTAAAGAAGTACTTTTGCAAAAAACCAAGCACATTTTGGAAAAAAAATATCTTATGAAAAAATACTTTTTTAAAAATTAAACTTTTCTAAAGAACCGCAACAAAAGTAAATAAATCTTAATTAAATTACTTGTTAAAAAAATCACTTTTCCTCTTTGAAAAAGTAAATTTAAAAAAAATACTTTTTGAGAACATATCTTTTCGCATAAGCATCTACATAAAAGTAGTCCATTTTTAAAAAGTACGGTTTCAAAAAGTACCTTTTCTAAAAGGTATCTTTTCCCAAAAGTATCTTTTCAAAAAAGTAAGTTTTCAAAAAAGTACCTGTTCAAAAAAGTATGACTTAAAAAAGTACTTTTTCAAAAAGTACATTTTCAAAAAACCAGTTTTAAAAAAACACTTTTTCAAAAAAGTAAATTTTTAAAAAAGTACCTTTTCAAAAAAAAAACACATTGCAAAAGTACCTTTTGAAAAACTCACTATTAAAAAAATCTTTTTTTTTAAATAAAAATAGGTTTTAAAAATCAGCTTTTAAGAAAGTGAAATTTTTTAAGAAATTAACTTTTTGAAAAAATATATTTTTAAAAAGTAACTTGGAAAATTATCTATAAAAAATTTAGTTTTTGAAAAACTTTCTTTTTTTGTAAATTGTTGCCATTATGTAATTCAATGTCATACAGGTTTTTGGGATGATGATCAAGTGTCAGCGTATTTACTTTCCCACTTATAATAAAGATAATCCACAGCTTTACAAAAAGTTAACAAATGAATCTATGAAATGTGTTGCAATTATGATTTTTATCTATAAGGTAAATAAACTTGTCTAAGTATGCATGTGCATGAATCGTTATTCATGACAAATTTTATCTAAATTTTAATATTAATTTCATTTTGCAACATTTGAAATACACAAAAAGTGGTTACATCAACTAAATAATTTCTTGTCATTTTTCGGATACATGCATATTTTACATACATACATACGTTAATATGCATGTGTGTGTGTGTGTGAGAAGTTTATTTGTGTTGTAGTACGAGTATACGTTTTTGTGCATGAGTATTTGTATTGTGTATAAATATATGCTAACTGTCTGATTTCATTTTTGTTAACATGATAAATGGACTTAAAACATCACAAACATACAAGCGCCAACAACACAACTACAACAAGGATACATTGTGAGAAAGCGTTTATGTTCATTTGTGTGTGTGTCTGTCGGACAAAAACTCAAAATGAAAAATGCTGTTAAGCGCATAAAAAAGAACTGCTCAATAAGTAATACAAAAAAAAAAGAATAGAAATAAATAAAATAAAATAGAAAAGTACTGTATATTTACAGCAGTAACGAATAAAGTGATAAAATATTCTTTTACGGTGGGTTGTAGTGAAGGCAATTGAAGGAAACGTTTGATTAAGATCACTTTAATCAAGGTTTATAATTTATTTCCACTTGTAGATGGTTTTAAAAATCCGTTTGTTACTAAGAAAACTCTCATTTTTTTTAGATAATATATATTTTATAATATAAAATTCGGAAAACGTTTTCTTCAAATTTAAACGTTTTGATAGTCCCCGCCAACCACTGTATCACATACAGCAACCAGAGCGAAGCACAACACAAATATAAAAGGAAAATAATGGATAAATAAAGCAGCACATACTTACGCTCCATTTGACTTATGTGTCAAATATTCGCTACACACTAAAGTACAGTGACTGTAATATACAGTGCGGGACTAAAGTAAAGGCACAATAAAAACCCACTGCCTTATTATTAAAATTTTTTATTTATACAAGGTTTATAAAACAGATTTCTATACAAAATATATTTTATAAGTCCTTTATAAAACGAAATTAATTTTAGTGAAATTTATTTGCTGGTTATTAAGCATTTCCTTAGTGTTTTAACAAATTATCAATTTGAACAGTCACAAAAAAATATATTTTTTTATAAATAAAGCAGTTATATTTTAATGGTTGAGTTATAAGCATCATTAATATATTATTTACTAGCTTTTACCCGTGGATCTGCTCGCGTTGATCTGATATTTTGTAAACTGGACTTAAAATTTGATATTTGGTACTCAGTGACAGCGATGCCAACTTGGTGCTTTTGGCACTATTTTTAGTGCTTTTTGAAGACTCAAAACGCCAAATTTTGAGCGTTAGTGCCAAACTTCGAAAAAGCACTATGTAGTGCTTTTAAAAAATTTATTATTTCTTAAAATTACTTTAATAAAAACTCAGTGTATAAAATAGCTTAGAAAATATTAAACATTATTAAACTTCACTAGTTTGGATCTTGGTACGTTTTTTACGTTGGTGCTTTTTACGATTTTTAGATCTCAATATTAAACTTTTTGGTGCTTCTTTTAAGTTTTGATGTGCTTTCAGAGCCAAAAAAGTTGGCATCACCGATTATTGAGAATGTTAAAAAAACGATAAAAACCGTCAAAAAGGCGATATAAAAAAACAATAAAAACCAGGTTTTAAACTGTTTAAACAAACAAACCCGAAACGAAAACTGCCCTAACCAGCCCAAAAATGTGTTTTTTGGAAACAAATCCGTACAAAATATAAAAACCGGTTCCGAACCGGATAAAAAATAAGCGATCTTTACCGCTGGTAATGTAGGTTTCTATTAATGAACTAATTTTCAAAATCGGTTTGAAAATCCGTACAAAATATAAAAAACCGGTTACGAACCGAATAAAAAATGGAGTATGTTTGACGCTGGTAATGTAGCTTTCTATTGGTGAAAGAACTTTCAAAATCGGTTTAAGGGTTTTGGCGTGAAAGCGTAACAAACAAATAAACAAAAAAACTCACTTTTACATTTATACCCCCGTATTCATAAAAAAAATAAAATTAATTTGTTTAATTCGTTTTAGGAAATTTTTTTATGAAAAATTTGAAATAAAATACTATTCAAATTCGTTTAAAATTTTATGAATATGGGTGATAATGTTAGTAAGGATTACAACAATGTGCTTTTAAGTTCCCTGGAGACGATCAAAGAAACTCATCAATCTCACATTGTTGTGTGAGTACAGTCGTGGGTTGTCGGCAATGGTTGATGAAATTCCAAAAAATTTCATTTTTTATTTTACGGATGATAATTTGCTCGTCTTCGGCATACAATTTTCGTTAGGCAACTTTTGGGTTCATGATAGGGAGAGGTGAAGATCATGAAGAGAGAAGCCATGCTATTTTCCTCTCTCGTCCACAAACTAAAAAGTTGCTCAACTAAAACTGCGTTGTGAGAACTTATTTTTATAGAAGTGAAAGGAAGACTAGTAATAGTGAAATAAAACATTAAGTTTTAATGGGCGTGACTCCATCCATTTTTTTTAAATGGACGATTGTGTCTAATTTAGACCTCAAGATGTGTGGTAATTTTCGTAAAATCGGTTAAGTGGAACCGCGTGAAATATTATAACAAATTTTAATGGGCGTAACTCCGCCCAACACCTAAAGCTGTTTTATAGGTTTCGCAGCAATCAAACAAGTAGAATATCATAAAATTATATAAAAACATTGGGGGCGTGTCACCACTTTTTTTACAAGGGGACCAATGGGAAGCTATACCCTCTCTGACAAAAAAAATTTAAATCGGTATAAAATGTACTGAGTTATGAAAATACACACCTCAAAAAAAATAGAGACGAATTGTAAACCTCCTCCTTTTTGTGAAGTCGGTTAAAAATATATATAGTAAAGACTCAAACTATTTGTTGTAAATAAATATAAAAATCTCTGTCATTTGTAGTCCCAAATAATTTTTTGCTGAATTTATTAACAGTCACACTGTAAAGTGCAGCAGTAATGCAAACATTTATTTCATTCCCTTTAATGCGACTATTTGAAAACGTACAAAAAATTCAACAAAAAAAAAAACTCCCTTCACAGCATCATCGTCATCAGTCTTTTACTTAAATGTAAACCACTGCATAAAGTTTTATAGTCAAGCTTGTAATAAAAGCAAAGGGGAGTAGAATTTCCATTTACTTCTTGAGGGCAAAATAAAAAGGGAAAGCAATAGCAACAATAAATTGTAACATGAGAACAGATATTTCTTAAAGTGTCTTGAAAATAAAACCACTTGAATAGGAATACGAAGTGGCGTTAAAAAGATATATTTTTAAGTGCCAGATTATTTGGCATATTGGGCGAAGTTAACTACTGCTATTCAGTTCACTCTTTGCTAGTAAATTAAAGTAAATTGACTTACCTGTTGTACATCAAAACATCTGGCTTCCACAGGCGATGCGGTGGTATACGCAGATCTCTTACGCCACCATAATCGCTGGCATTCCATCTCAGATTCATGTCATTCCATTCCTTAAAAAAAAACAAAGTACATTTCATTTATTTAAAAAAATAGTTTAATTGAATTAAGACTCTCTTAAATGCTTACAACAGCTTGTCAAAAATTATACCAGACACAAAATAAACTTCTTCATATTAAATTTATAAAATCTTAAAAAAATGATTTTTATCCTATTTCCAAAAAAAAGCTTACTCATGTTATATCTAAGAGTTAGTAAATACTCCCCCCCCCCCCCACTTTCCACACCAAACCCAAAGCAGTACATTCTAGTTAGACGCCATCTATCAACAAGGATTCATTTATCTCTCTCAAGTATTATTAACTAACCATGAAAACATTTAAAGCGGAATATAAGAATAAAACCGCAAAAGATAAGAAAGCAAAAATAAAAAATAAATGGAAAATATTTTCCGCCAAAGAACAACTATGACAAGACTGTCGTTTGCTTGGAAATGATAGAAATCAAGTTGTTTTTCAGTCACATGATAAAATAAATTAATTTCTGTTTGTAGAAATTTTTTTTTACTTGCATAAAAACAAAAATTCAATTTACAACCAGACAACTATAAATTAATTATCGCTTAAGATATAAAAGAAAGAAAACTCCAGCAACAGAAAGCATATTTTATATTATAAGATACATATGGAGCTAAAACAAAAAAAAAATATAAACAAAAGCGATAAGCTAAAATTTAGAAAACAATCAATGTAAGTCCGATCATAGGTGAGATGTGAAAACATCTAGTAATGAAAATTCTTTTTTAATATTGGCTTATGGTAACTAAAATAAGATATCTAAATTTTTGAGTCAACTGTATTTAAAAATCTATAGAAAATTGCACCTGTAGTAGTGGAATTATTAGTTGCAGGGGTTTTGTAGAGAATTGCTCATATGCAAGTGGAAAACGTCAAATAAAAGTTTTGATAAAGCTTGCGACTGTGGAGTTGCAAAATTTTTATTGAAATCTCCACCCATAATAATTTGCGTGAGATGCAGATTGTTGCACAATTGTCGAGCACCAGCTTCAGTGTAAGGCAACAGTACGTAATGAAGATATTTTATAATATACTATTACAAATTCTTTATAAGGACTGCTATAAATTTTTTAAGCAAATATTTGACATTTAAAATGCTCTTTTATTTAAAAGTTTATATTTATTTTATTTATTTCATATTTTTCAACTTTTTAACAAAAGCATCCCACTGGCAACATTGCTGCTGAAGGTATGCCTTAAAATTCGGTTGAGTTTCTCTGTACTTCTAGTTCGTACCCTGAATGAAATGTCGATGGTGAAAATGTACTGAGTCGGTTTTGACTTTGTCACCAGTACTACTCTCTAATTATTCCCCATTCAATAGACATTTAGCATGTGCTTGTCATTGAAAATCTACTAATAGCACTAAGTAGTTCTTATGGGAACATGGACAAATAGCAAACAGACATTTCATTTCATTTCATGTTTATTAATCCCAAAAAACTTTACATTTAAAATGTTTTTATGTTAAAAAAAATAATTTTACATACTATTCTTACATAGTAGTGTATTTTTAAAGATTTTGATTTCAAACAAACAATGTTTGCATCCTTGGTCCATTCTATTAATTTAAACTATTACTGGACATTTATATACCTTACATACATGCAAAAATATTGACAAATTGTTGCAAAATCTACAAGAAATACACCACATCTCTTTTCTCCCTTTCGTTTATACTGACGAATAGAAGAGAAATTGTAGACAATATAACTACTAGTAGAATTTTAGTGTTGACATTAGAGTTGAGCGATATTTCGAAACCTGTTACTTTTTCACAGCGATTGAAAAATCACTAATCACAACTGTGACTGAAATTATCAAGGAACAGGTTTCGAAAATATAGTTCTTTCATACAAACTGTGATTGATTGTTCTTGTTGCTTACTTTACAGTAAATAAAGCTACCACATTATTTTTTTTATACCTTCAGCTTTTGTCAAGAAAAAATCGTAAAATCTTGTCAAATCGTATTTTCTGGCAACTATGAACGGCTTACATTTTCATATAAACAATTGTTGTCCCTCTGCGCTTTAAACGACAATTCTCAACTTTTGGACGGGGTTAATCAATTGTTTGTTGTTGTCACTCTTCTTATTAGTATTTATCAAGACACCAATACTAATAAATACTTTTAAAGCAGAAGAGTTGAAATGTATTAAACCGTGATCACAGTCACTTTTTAATTTCACTGATGCTCTTCTTACTAGATTTTCTCAAAATAACAGAACTGCTACATACAAAATACTGCTAAACTGTGATCACAGTCACAGTTTAAAAGAACAGCGATTTAGAAATCACATTCACAAGGAGCAACATTATTAAAAAATCACAGTTTCGATCATCTCTAGTTGACATACAGATACTTGGTCCCAGTCTGACTGCAGGGTATGATTACACTAATGCACTCATACATAGCTCACACCGATTTGATGACGCTTTACGATTTTACTCAAAATTTGTGATTGTATTGTGAAAAATATTTTTACCCCGTAGCGTATAGATGTTTACACATCAAAAATTAGTTAGGCACATATCATGGTTCTTAACTAGTCGATTATAGATTGCAACTCAGCTTAAGTTGCGTTGCCCTTTGCCTAACAAATGTTATAAAATTAAATTTAAAATTTTCTTATCCAATACATACATTTTATTTGTTACTATTTTTTTAATATTCTAAAAAACAATATTTATGAAATCGTGTCAGAAGTTGCGTTTAAAAAGGGTAGTAGACGTAACAGGTCGATTTCAATACAGTAACTTTCGTTTAATTGATTTTACAAAATACAAACCATCTATGCGATACTCTGTTAATTGATTGACTAAAGCAATCACATGTGATTTTAACTAATTGAGAGAATAAATTTTAATTTTTAAGTGAAAATACTGTAATTTTTTACCCAATTGTATCTTATATATTCTGAAACTGGTGCAATGTTGTTACGCGAAAATATCTGTCGTAAATATTTTTATAAAGCAAATATTTGGCAAACAAAGAGAATAGATAAATTAAATACATTTGCGTACGCACATATATCCTGCAAATAATGCGACCAGTCAGTCCATACATGCATGTAAGGACCGGTGTTGTCAGATTTTTTTCGACCTATTTTGCCAAATTTATTTTAGAAATCGCCAAAAGTCACTAAAATCAGTTTAATTTAGTTAAATGTATATTTGATAATAAATTTGTTTTTATATAACACTTTTTGTTAATATAAATTTTTATAAAATAATCGTATTCAAATTTAGCAGAAAATCGCTGAAACTAGAAATAAAATCGCCAAAAATAGTTTTTTGTAAATTTTTCTCATCCAAATTCAAAACGCATTAATTACTGTAATTGACGTGAGAAAAATCATCAAAGTCAAACTGTCTTTCCTGAATTGCAAGAATTTTTACAGTAAATTTTGTTGAAAAATAGCCATAAAAATCGCTATGTCGCCAAACCACATATTTGGACGCCAAACAAGTTGAAAAATCACCACGTTTGGCGAGAATTCGCCATGTCTGACAGCCCTGGTAAGGGCTAGTCCATAAAGGACCAGAACTTGTTCAAATATAATCCAAATGTATGAATAAATATTGTCGATTAAACATTGCGATGTCCTAGGATTGTAAATTTGCACCCACCACCCCAAAAACTAGCCCATATGGAATAGTTATAGATTACTCGCATACAATTTGTAAGTTCCTAAGAAGAACCATCATAATCACTTAAACACGAACACTTATCGTGCAGCATTGTATGCTTGTGTGAAAACGACATGATCTATGACTGCATCATATAGGACCATGATATAAAGTAGTCTTTCTGTTTCATCTAGATTGGACCACATAGACCAATATTATTAGCATGGGTATGATTAAATAAATATAAAGAAACTGTACTAACAACAATGACGAAATGGCTTCTGTTTGCTCGGAAGATACACATATGTATATACATATGTACGTGGTGGTGCCGAAAAAATAAATAAAATAAACCACCACTATGAATTGCTTCTTTAATGACGGACATATTAGAGATGGGCACAAGCCGTGAAAAAGTGCACAGTATTGAATTTATTTCAAAAGCGAATATTGTTTGTAGTAGTGTTTGTAATTGAGTGTAAAGAAAATATAGAGAGCAATGATACAAAAAACACACAAAACAGCTGAATCGACAGTTGTGTCAAGTTTGCAATATTTTTATTGTAAACTTCATAGTGCACAATACTTAATTTTACAAACTCAAGTGATAATAAAAGTTTTTACAAGTATCCGTTATGAAATATATTATTTTTAATTTATTATTTATTTATATTATTTTTTAGTCTTAAATTAATTAATTATAAAACTAAGATTAGTATCGCATGTGAACAAACACGCTCAAGTAATCTACGTTGTTTGTTTTTTATTTTACACATTAACATATTTTTACACTTATGTGCTCATTTTACAAGTGTCATTCGGTGTGCACTAGTGAAATATCCTACGACACTACAATACCTAATGCCCTTGCTTGGCAGATAAAGAATTGCTCTTGCATAATTTTCCTTAAAGAGGATACTAGGTTTAGTGTTCTCATAAAATCAAGAGCACTTAAAAGTGAGAGTCAATTCAATAGTGTACACCATGAAGATTAAGCAAGCAAACATCTTGTGCTCACCTCTAGTACATACAATTATATCCACATACATAGTCGTTCATGTACTTGTTGCGCGTTCGAGGGAAGTGCTGCAGAGTAGAGTTGTACCAAATCGTTCATTCAAGTGACCGCTCATTTTCGTTAATTTTTAAAAAAAGAACGAGTTCGTTCATTTCGTTCATCGTCTTCTTCGAGAACAAGCAGTTGAATCATTCCATAAAATGGAAAACTTGCACACTGCATTTTGTTATGTTGTTTAGCAAGTAAAATTTTTACAACATTAAAGCAAAGGAATACCAAAAGGTTCATATTGCCAAAAGAGCCACATATACACAATTTTGAATGAAAATAAACTGAATATATCAAAGTTAATTTTGCTAAAAAAATTATCTTCTTAAAACTTAAGAAATATGAATGGCAATTTAATTAATTTCATAATGGCCACAGTATTACTTATGTAAGTAAAAAGTCAAATGAAAACGCGAAGATGACAACAAATCTCACATGAACAAAGAAAAAGCTAAAGAAAACAAAAAAAAAGGGCCAAGTATGCTCGGTGGTTCATTTTGTTCAATTGTACTTTTTATTACTACTGCTGAGCCAAAAAAGACCAGTAAAGTGACCGGCTCACTTTGTTCATTTTACTGATTCGTTTAATTGCACTCGTTCGTTCACGTCACAGCTCTACTGCTGAAATTGTCTGGAAGTTGCTGTCACATTCTGGACGCCTTGTGTGAGATCTGAAAGGGGCGACGCATCTGCTGGCGATCAGCCTATCATAAGGGCAGTCTGAGTGTGTAAAGTAATAAAAGTAAAGACAGTGATTCATTATTTTTGAGCAAACAATGAGCATCGGCAAAGTGAGCCTAGTGGGCGGAGAACAGCAGAGAGGGGATATTGCAGTCAGTTTTAAGAGACGTGCATATACAGTAGCAGAGTAGACATCGTGGCAACTAGTTGTGAATCAGGGATGGCAAAATTGGTACAATTGTATCTTTTTTGGTACTATTTAAACTCAGAAAGTACAATAGTACACCAATTACTAATTTAGAATATTTAAGGAATCTCCGCAGTTTCACTCTGTGTTTCTTTTCAAACGATTGCATATGCCAATTTTCACCTTTGGACAATGAAACTCATATTCTTCTCCTTGAAAACAGTCTTGTGAAAGCAAAACGCAGCAATAAAATAAAAAAATGTGAATTATTTAATTTTCAAATCATCGGATGCTTGCGAACAAGCTATTAATTTGTATTATTTTAAATTTCAACTTAAACAGGTGTAACTTACAAGCAAATTTGTGAAAACGAATCGCTAGCCAGAATAAAGTCTATTATTTTAATAAAAACAAATAAATTTTAATTTTTCTTTTGTGATTTTCAAAAATATTATTATTTGTGAATTCTGAAATAGTTCTTAAAAGTCTTTGCATAGGATAAGAGCTTTGTGGCTATTCAAAATGTGTGGTTGAAGTCTACTGATGATTTGTTACAGCAACAATGAAATGCATATAGACCAAGCTGAACCACCAGCAAATAAATTTCAAATTAAAATATAATTATGACAATATGTCGAATAATAAATTTCTTAAAAACAAATAAAAATATGTAATTTGAACTAAAAAAATATTTTAGTGCAATTAAGGTCAAAAAAGTAAAACTTTTTAAAGTTGTTGGTACACTTTTAAAATTCTCAATGCCTTCCCTGTTGTGAATCATTTAAGTCAGAGCTGCCCACAGAGAGAAAATCGAGATATATATATATACATATATATATATATATATATATGTATATAATATGAATATATATAATCGTTTGTGTATTCATTTGTATAAAAATCCGATTGATGTTCGGCACTCTGACGCTACTCTGGCCAGCTAAGATTTAAGTAACTTAAGTTGTATGTGTGTGTATTTAAGCTCTTGATTAGTATAATTGCATTTAATTAGTAAAGTGTCATTCTTCATCATCGTCATCGATAAGATGACGTTCCACAAACAATTTAATATGAATATACATATGTACAAGGCCCAGACAAACATATTGTTACAATTTTATTCCCTCATGTGTGCAGATAAATATATTTAGACAACATTTTTACTTTATCTTTCCTGCTGTATTTCTTTCATGTTTGAAACTTTGAATTCAAATAACATTTTTATTAATGTCACAATCATTGTTTCTCCTACTTGTTCTAAGTAAATACCATTTTGGGTTGTCACTTTCACAAGCAGATTCAGAAAAAAACTTAGCGCTTTTTTACAATGGCGCATTCTTTGTGTATACATTTTTACTCGAAGTAAAACACCTCAAGGCAAAGAGAGAAAGAAAAATTTTTTTTATTCGGATTTTCAATTCAACGTTTTATACGTTTCTTTAATTTTATATTTCATTTTTCTTTTATTTGGGTAAATTTTTTAATATAAAATAAACGTTACATCCATACTAAAGTATATTTTAATATATTTTTTATTCAAGTGTCGCCAAGTTTTTGTGTTTTAAATAAATAAATAAAAATAACGAGAAACGTAAAAGAGAGAACAAATTTTAATTTCCACAGAAAAACTATTTTGGCAAAGATTTCGCGTTTGATTAAGCTACACTTAAAAAAAATCACTAAGACAATCAGAACAACAAGAGTGCAGCATGAGAGTTGAATAAAATGCCATAGAAACAATATTATACTTTACGGGATTTTATTCTATTGTATTTACACTATAAATTTTTTTTTGCGAAATTTTATGAAATTTATTACACCAGACTTTTTATCATGTTTGCCAAGAGCAAGAGAAAATAAAGTTTAATAAATTTTTTGGCACTTAATGCAACTTATTTCATGCAAAATTTTGTAATTCAGTCTGCTCTGCAAATAGAGAATATAACAGATTTCCTAACAAAATTTGTTTCATAAGTCCTGTATGAAGCATTAATATTTTTTTAAGTAACACGATGATTTTCTTTTTCGTATTTACTGAAACATGATTTTGGTGTTTGGAAGCAAGCGGGGCACACTGTGGCAGATAGCAAATCTAACTGGGCAAAATTAATAAAAAAAATTTCTGCCACATTCTTTCTGATCTGAGCTTCTTAATATAATAGGTATTTGTAATTCATGTTTTGTTTTTATACCCTTTACCAAAAAATGGAAAAGGGTATATATAGGTTTGTCATTCAGTGTATAATTTTCGCAATATGAATATGTGACCCATAAAGCATATATATTCTGCATTATAATGCATAAGGAAGACGAATAAGCGATGTCCGTCCGTCCGCCTTATGTACGTGAAATCGGTTTTCCTAAGCTCCCTGAAAAGCTAGATACTTCGGTCTTGTATTTCCGTAACAGAAATGGTCCAAAATAGATTGGTATTGAAAATCAGCAAAATCGAGCAGATGGTTTCAGAGCTGGAAAACTTAAACTTTATTTTGCCATATAAAAGTAACTAAAGCAAAAGCTAGTTTTTAATTTTTTGTTCAATAAACTTATTTTATATTTCAGTACGAATATAACTGGTATTAAAAATAGCAAAAATTAATAAAAAAAACAAAAAATACAAAAACGTATCCAGGTTTGGAAAACTTTAAATTTTTTTATTATATAAAATTAACCGACTTATATTAATTTTTCCTCTTTCTATATGAATTAAACAAATCAAAAAAATATATAAGGAAGATACCAGGATTGGGAAACTTACACCTTTTTTATAAATTATATATATTTTAGGTTTTGGAAAATAAAAATTTGGTGTAGAAAATTATAAAAATAAGAACCACAGCTCCGGAGCTGGAACCTTTTAACTTTTTTTTGGATATTAAAGTAACTAATAATTAAAAGAATTATTAATTAATTATTATTTTTCGAACTTTATTTGTTTCTATATTTATGATTTGAACGGGCTAAGGTTCGTATCGCTTTTTAAGCCAAATTACATGTGATAATTATTAATGAGCAAATAACATCAAAGTTAGTTGTAAATATTCGGACAACACATAGTTGAACGGAACAGCCAGGTTTAGTGGACTTCGAAAACGGCTGGCTGTTCCGTTCAACTATGTGTTGTCAGAATATTTACAACTAACTTTGATGTTATTTGTTCATTAATAATTATCACATGTAATTTGGCTGAAAAAGCTATACGAACTTTAGCCCGTTCAAATCATAAATATAGAAACAAATAAAGTTCGAAAAATAATGAAAAAGTACTTCTTTTCATTGGTTGTTATAGGCAAGACGTCTTGGCGACATCGCTTGTTAACAGTCATATCAGTCAGTGGGAATTTGAGTTAACTCAGAGTTATTGAATTATCTGCCAAGATTAGTCAGAGGTGGTTAAAATCAGCACTCATTCTGCATATTAAAAGTGATCAGATTTAACATTGAGTGTCCGCAGGACGAGTGCATCAGTTTTGAATCAGTTTTGAGCTTACCATGAGTTAGCTTGTGCCAAATAAAAAAATAAAAGGCAAGTGTTATTTATACATATTTAGTTAATTATGATTTAGCTCAGTATTTATTAAATTTTTTTAGACAGCTTAAAGTTTAAACAATTTTTAATTATTTTTTAAGAAACGAGAACGGGTATCGAACCGCGATCACTTTGTTTGTCAGCCATCATACTTAAGACTTTGCCATCGCGCCATATAAAATATAAACGGCACAGAGTTATTATAAACATGAATTTTATGCTGACATCTTGTCTGTGAACTTTGACTTCATCAGCTTTGAATTAGCTAAAAGTTAGATCAAAACTTATCGAAGAAACTCACTAATCTCTGCATCAGTTTTGAGTTAGCTTAAAGTTAGTTCAATACTTATCGGGAAGAAGACAGTAGTGCAAAAAACAACTGACTCACATGTGTATCATTTATGAATTACTTTAGAAGCTAGTTGTAAATAAGTTATCAAAAAGTCACCCATATTTTGAGCTAACTAATAAAAATCCGACTGAATAATACATGCCGCGGGAATACATTTAAAAAACATGCCCTATATATATTTCAAGACTGCTTACGCAGGTCTCTATCAGAAACAATACCAAGGAATTGCCTTTCGTTCTTAAAACAGCTTTTCTTTCAGCTTAAAAATTATTATTTTTTTCTTAATTATAAAATTGCCAGACACGAGTTGTTTGTAATCGACTTCAAGTATTTGTACGAAATTTTTTCGGAGAGTTCACACGAACTCTACCTGTTGAATATTTTATTTTTTTATTTCTATTTATAAATCAAGAATCAAGTCTTAAAGGCTCTGATTTATACTCTAGCCATTTTAATTTAATTTTAGAAGAAAAAAAAACTATTTACCAATAAAGTATGTTTAAAAGCATTAACATTTTCTTTTCATTCAACCCAACATTAATTTTGGGTGTTGTTGTTTTGCAGCATAAATTAAACAAATAGGCCAAAGAATTAGCCACATAACTATTCTAACAATTTCACCAAATAGAAAATATCGCTTCAATTTATTTTATGGCATATCACTAAATTTACTACAAGCAAAACAAAAAGAAAAAGAAAACACTCAAATGAAACTGAAGCTTGAAGTTCTTGGCAAGGCAAGTGGCAAAGTAAATAATTTTGTAGACTAATTTTTAATACGAGTAGTTAGAAAAGCAGAAACATTTCAACAAATTATTTATAGCCAAAAGGCTGAATTAGATTATTTCCAGGTAATAAATGGTGAATTTTATATCTGTAGCATTTTGTTTGTGGAAGATTTTATGTATATTTGAAAGAGATTTTGATTATGTTTTATTTTAAATTGTGTAGGTTTAGCAACTAGTCTTAAGACAAATTTTTTCTTTTATCATGATAACAACTATTAATTCATTTTTTGTTATATTTTTATTAAGATTACTTTTTTTAATATTGTTTACGACAAAATTTCAGTTCTTAATAATTTTTTTTTTGGTTTTAATGCTGCAGAAATAGAAATCATGACAATAAATAAATTGCAAATATTGAAAAGTAGTGCAATAAAAAGAAAGAGAGAAAAGCACATGAAAATAGTTATTCTTTTGTTGTAAATTTCGTTTGATGCCACAATTGACCAGACCAGACCAGACCAGGCCAGGCCAGGCCGTATGCAATCTGTTCGCTGCATGGACAGTTTTATTTATTTTTCTTATTTCCAATTTGTTTTTATTGGATTTTTAGATCATTTCTTTTTATGCAAGTGCAAATTTGTGTGGATAAGAAATAATTAGAAAAACTAGTGCTGTAACTAAAAGTGCCAGCCAGCAGTGAGTGGATGATTAAACTTTGTCACACACATCTAAACGCTACCCAAGTTAATTAATCTCAAGCTTCTAGTTTTTTTTCCTTGCTTTTGTAATTTTTTTTTATTAGAGAATTTTGCAATTAGTGCTGTTGGCGTTTTGATGATGTCTAACAAATAAAAGAAAAATATATGTGTATACTTACATGTACAAACATATATAGTAAATATTTCAGTGGTCTGGCCAGCAAGTACGAAGAGTCATTTCGTGATTTTTCGCCACTTTGGGTTTAATCTATACGCCAGAATATTGTAATACGCTTTACTGTCTAACGGAAAAATATTAGATATTCCATATTCAGATGGCAGTCCCAGATAATTAGAAGTAAGCGGACTACTCCCACTCAAATTTAAAATTTCCGCAAAATTAATCACAATTTCTGTGGCAATAAGGAAAAAGTGCTTAAGTCGTATTTTACTGTTTTACAGGAGAGCACTTTTAAGCGTTCAAGTCGATTTTCAGAAATTTATTTATTTTATAGTTGTTAAATTGGGGAATTCTCTGTTAGCCTTTATTATTTTTAAGCAAGCATTATTCAACACACTATAAGTAATAAATTTAAGTTGAAATATACCAAAGTATAACCTAAATTAAGCTGTTATTCCAAATGTGATTAGAAGTCTAAAGAAGATAAGTCGCAAATCATATTCCTTCAACTTTCTGAAAAATCACACAAATTAATTCAGATTTTGACCAGGGTTACTTTCAAATATGTAGATTACGGTGGTGCTATTAACTCAAAATGAGCTTATCTCGACTTAAAGTGCTTCTGCCACAGAATTAGTAATTTCATATGTTTTCACTCATCTGATTCTTATGAGTCCTGGCAAGAGCTTTTGCCTCCAGCCATAACATGATGTCATGACAGAAAAGAAGAAGAATTACAAAATTTTATGCAAATGTGTATAAAATTGTTCACGTAATTGTGAAAACGTAATTTTTATTTAATCATTCCAGCAAACAGGAACTCAAACCTTTGATATCAAGCACAATTCTCAAATCTTTTTCAAAGTTTTGTGTTTAACACTTGAATTCAAGTTGGTAATGACTTGAATGTAAACATTTGACAACCAGTGTTTTATCCATTTTGATGTCAATTGTCATTCTCAAATTATAAATACACGTGGCAACCAAGGCATATTTATAAATTTGCTTTGGTTACAGCCACTATTTAAAACGCAGAATAAATTGTAAATGTTTTAAAAATATGACGATTAAAGTGTTTTAAATAAGGAAAAATTACATTACTGCTTGCTCGTGAAAAAAGTATACTTATTGTTTATGAGTAAAAAATTAATTATGATTAAGAACGCAAATAAGAAAAAGAATTAGAAATAATATTTACTTATAACTTATATAAATACTAAACATGAACTTTTACAAGGCAAAAATTGTATTTTATTTATGTTCAACATTAGATTACAATCCACATTTGAAAATCAATTGAGAATGACGTTTGAAAGTAAGTTGAGAATAACTGAATTTCTCAATTTAAAAATAATTACCCCATTTTGTTGAGAATGTTATGTTTTTCAAGTTATTTTCAAATCAGTTTCAAACATTAAGCAATATCATTTACATGTTGAAGTTAAAAAACAATACTAAAGCATTGTAAAAGTAAGTGGACAGCAAAAGTGAATCAACTCATACACTTCTCTGATATGAATTATGTGTTTTGAAATTTTTTGCTAGACATATATGCAAAGAGTGCGCCAATCTATTCACTACCGTTGCTCTTAAGAAAAAAAAAATATGTACAAAAAATTTCCTGAAAAATTTCATGATCAAACTTGCTTAAGTGTTATTTTTTATACTATGGCAATAATTTTTTGCGACAAGGTTCATTTATGTGAAATATTTTGGAATCATTGAAAAACTAAATTACGAGTTGAGGCCTCTACTATTTGAGACCATCGATATGTTCCTACTATGTATTAGCAACTAGAAACGAACGGTAGAGGAGAATTTGTGCAATAAATTTCATGATCTAAGTTGGCTCTTCTAACGAAAAGTTTTTATATCTCTACCCTAACCCTACGTCTAAGCCTGGGGGCGAATTACGCCTCTCGTTATTGAATAGAGTTTATATGGAAATATTTTTAAATTACGAATCGAATCGAATGCCGTAAATTTCTCCCTGATATATTTTTATCATAACAAAAGTCAAACCTTATATTGAAAACAAATTTTTTTTATGTAAGCTGTTTTTGCAACAATGAATTTTATATTTGTCATGATAAAAATATATCAGGTGTAGGCGTAGGGTAATTTGTTAGTTTTATTGCATACAATTAAAGAACAATAGAATAATATTTATGTACATAAGTATGTATGTATGTATATATATATTCACTTACCAATTTCAACCAAATATTTGTTATCAACAGTTGATTTTTTTCATCCTGTAAAGAGAAAGAAATATAAAATTTCTTTAGTATTCAAATTTCTTAGTCTATTTATTAGTTAGTAGTATGCAATATTGGCCGAATTTTGTAAAAAAAACATCAGCTGTCAATAATTAGCACGAAATAAATGAGAGTCACATTGCGCTATCACACACGAGAACAATTGTGCTGGCATAACATGTCAGTTTGCATGTGAGAGATGCAAAGAGAGGGGTTTTGGGGTTGGAACAATTTTTCAACCAGGCACAACTCCGCATCAGCAGCACAAAACCAATACACACACAACTTAAAAAACAGCAAATGTTAAAAGAATACCAATAACACTAATACACACAAATATGTGTGTACGTATACATTTTTATGCCAGATGAATTAGTCTCCTGTGTTCTACAAAGAACAAAAATTGTGCCGTCATAAAAATTAGTCTTGTGTGTGACAGGCCATTATTTTACAGATGGCAAGAAAATGTTGCCAGATATATTTCATTAAATTTTCAAGAGTCGCACAGAGTACAACTTTTGCAACATTATGTCATGAATATTTCATGTAACATGTAAAAAAAAATTCAACATTGCGCGTTAAAATTTTCAACAGAGTACCATGCTTAAGGTGAAATAATATATCAGATTTAATACATCCCCGCTAATTCGCAAAAATTATGTCTTAATATTAGAATTGTTATACTTTAATATGGGTTGGCAAGTTTGTTGTTTGTTTGTTTGTGTATAAATCAAATTGATTGGCAAATTTAAAAGTATAAAACTGTTAGATTAAACAAAAAACTGTCAGCACGGCTGTAGTGGATGAACAAATATTTGCGTTTTTCGCTGCCTTTAGAAATTTTGCAGAACCAAAATTATTATGATAAATTATCAAACAATAATTTCTAATTAAAAAATGTTGTTATTTTAATACTTAACTATACTTATAATAGCCTTTTAAAATATGTCTTAATATTGCAACGTTTCAATTTTAATACTTTAATATGGTCTGGCAAGTTTGTTGTTTTTGTTTTGTTTGAAAATCAAATTACCAGGTGGCAAATTTTAAAGTATAAAACGAATGTCATTTTCAATATGGCAACATGGTAATGTTAAAACTGTCAGCGTAGCAGTAGTTGTTGAAAAATATTCTCTCTCTCATATTATACACTAATATATAAATAATATAGTGATGTATGTGTGTTTTCCTGACTTTGATATACACAGAATGCATATTTATATCGTTGCCTGCTCACAATGAAAGAATTAAGATAACACAAATTTAAATATACTCATTGTTCAATTCCCTAACTGTATTTTATATGGTTGCCTGCTGACAATGAACATTTAATGATGGCACAATGTTGAACCATTAAAATTTTAAGATAATCATTGTAAATTCGCGAGATAATCACCCTTATCGCAAATCTCAAGGGAATAAATTCATGGGAATAATTATTTTATTCGCATGAACAACTAATTGACATCGCCAATTATTAGGGATTAAAATAAACATCTGTTGCAAGTCGAACATGCTATTGTGAATTGATGCAATTGTATTTTTTACTTTTTACGTGTATTTTTACATATAATTTTCTTAATAAATTGTTAAAAAAATGAACAGCATTTTGCTCCGATTTATGTTATTTTTATTGGAAAAAAATAAAAAGAAGAAATGTGAAAGATGCATCAATTCCACTGTCTTTATCGGAAGTGATGTACATATGTGCCTTTAATTATGAAAGTGGTCTAAGTCATATATTTCTTCCATCGAAATTTTTAGTAGATTACATTTGAACCAATTAAAAACTATTTTTATATTATGCAACATTTTTATTTAGAGTTGCACTAGAATCGATTTATATAAATTTATTTAATATTTTTTAAATATTTATTGAAGATTTTCAAAGATTTATTTAATATTGCGAAGCAAAAATGCACATGACTTAGACCACTTTCATAATTAAGGGCACACATGTAAGTGAAAAGCATGAAGAATTGTTGGCAGTACATACTATAATATAAATAAATATGTATGTATACATATATTTATTCTGTAATATAAATAAATTCATGCATTTTAACTCCTTTTAAAAATAAAATCAAACCAGTCTCAAAAACAACAAGAAAACTACTCACATTGTGCTTCTTTTTTTATTCTCAAACAAAACGTTTGTGAAAAAATACACGTATTTTTTGGGGAAAAAACTTACGGAAATGAAAATCGGCGATGCCAATTTTTTTTCGAACTTGCGAATTTTTTCACTTGGAAATAATTCACGATTGCAACGTTAGGGAAAAGGAATAATTTCATTTTCCATCACATTATTTTCTCTCTCTCTCTCTCACATTGTCATAGAACAAGATGGGCAATTAAATCGATTCAGATTAAATCTGAAAACTTGAATGAAATCGAAATAAATGAGCGTACAAATTTAATGGTTTTCAATAGATTTTAAATCGCATACTTTAATTATGTAAATTTTCTGTAAAACAATGTTTTTTTTGCCTTATGAAGCAAAATATAGATATATAGATAATAATAATATTGCACAAATAATAATATTGCACCAATAATATTGCACAAAAGTAGCATGGTATTATTTAACTTTAAAAACCAACTGTCATGTGTTTTAATGATGCACAACATTAGAAATATAAAAATGCAATAGCAAATAGCAACAACAAAATAAAAAAATTACTTTTATATATTATTCCTAATCGCTGTAATTATGCAAATCACTTTTCATGTCCAACGTATTTAATGTTCATTAGTTTCTCACATCACTCTTAATCAACAGTGGCAAATGTATATAATCGTTATCATCATTATGCTTTATTGCCTGTGAATTAAAACTATTTTTTATCACAATGATTACAAAAAAAACCAAAAAAAAATTTACTAATTCGATATCATAGCATTTTTCTAATGCCACATTAGGCATAATTATTATGCATTGTCAATTATACTAATGGGCGCCCACACACAAAAGTTCTCATAAATTATAACAAAACTCATACGCAGAAACGAAAATTTTATTAAAAAAAATGCAAACAGGAAACATGTGTTTTCTGTGGCATTGATAACATTCACAACAGATTACATATCTACACAATCCTAAACATCAATCAAACAATTAATCAATCAATTGCACTTTGCAATTAGAACTCAAGTATGATTTAATATAAATTTGGGCAGATAACAAAGAAAATCGTAGACTTTTCCCAGTCCCAGTGTGGCAAAAGCAAAAAAAAAAAATAAAAAATATGCAGTAAATAAGTTTAAAAACAAATGTTATTTAGTGTAAAAAGCGATGCGAATAAGCTGGGCTACTACTATCAATTGTTGGTTTCATCGAAATCGGTTGACTAGTTTAAGAACTGTGGATTTTTTACCACTTTTTTTATTTCACGCCACTGCACGGTCAAAGGCACACATATTCAACAGAAAAAGTATGATATCTTCTAAACGGCTGAACCGATTTTCTTTGAACAGCCGTTTGGTCGGTATATGGACTTGTGCAGCCACACAGATACACATATACATAGATACACAGACACACACTACAAACTTATGACACCACTTTTTATATCCTTTACAAAAAATGGAAAACGATATATATAAGTTTGTCATTCCATGTGTAATTTACATAATATTCATATGCGACCTATTAAATATATATACGTATGTATATTCCGGGTCCTTATGAATAGGGAAGACGAATAAGCGATGTCCGTCTGTCTGTCCATCCGTCCGTCTGGTGTACGTGAAATCGGTTTTCCGAAGCTCCCAGAAAAGTTAAAGATTTCGGCCTTGGACTGGTGTATTCAAGATATATTGGTATTGAAAATCAGCGAAATCGAGTAGACGGTTTCAGAGCTGGAAAACTTAACATACATTTTTAGATTTTTTTTGTTAAATAAACTTATTTTATATTTCAGTACGAATAAAATTTGTATTAAAAATATAAAAAAAAATAAATAAAATCAAAAAGACGTTTCCAGGGTAGGGAACTTTAACTTTTTTTGTTATATAAAATTAACATACTAAAACTAATTTTTCCTTTTTATCTACAAATTTAAAATATTTTACATTCTTAAAAGTCAAAGATTGGTGCAAGAAATCAGAAAAATTTTAAATTATGATTCCAGGGTTGGGGAACTTACACTTTTTGTGATATAACTAGGTCATGCTGTAATTTTACAGGTGATTGCCTAAGGATTTGTTATACAATAACACGGCAACCATAGCTGTGTAAACAACCGAAGAATGTAAAAAGCACAAAAATATTTGTACCAAAACCAAAACAAAACGAAGTTTTGACATTCCTTAGCCACAAAGCCACAGCTGAAAATTTTAAACTTTAAAACTACTTTTCCTTATTTCTTTTTCGGGATTGCATAGAAATTTGTATATAAAAAAAACCATTTATAAATTAAAATTTTCGTTGATTTTATGGTATTTTTTTAAATATTTAAAAGTCCCATATAATTTTATACGTGCGGCTTTAACAATTTGATGACTATTCGTGACATATTTCTTATAATTTAACAACAAGCGCAAAATTAATTAACTACTTTCTCAGGGTTATTTTCATCAAAGAATCCACAATATACAACTAAGAATTATTTTGAAAACAAAAAAAAGCATATGAGCTTTGGAAGGGAAATAACAATTGGAAAATTCATAAGTTATGAGAGCAATTATGAATAAAATTCCACGAGAAATTTTTCCCGGGGAATAATTTTAAACGGTAACAAGTAATATGGAAATCAACTCCTCAACGCTAAAAAAAATAGCAATTACCCCCTTGTCGGTAACAATTGAGTACTATTGACAGCACCTTAGTCGGAATTTACACTATGCAAGTCTTATTGCTAAGCTGATTAATTTGTGAAAGAGAAAGACTAGGGGAACATTAACGTTTCTTTTCCCCTCGTCTCTCTCTCCCTCCTAACAAACTAATCAGCTTAGCAATAAGACTTGCATGGTGTGAATTAGGACTTAAAATTGAAGTAGAATACAATACAAGGCAAGTTCAAACTTTTTTTTATCGGGTTGACGTAAGAAATATTTAAGGAATAATGCGTTTCGTTTTTTAACAAGTCCATAGATATGTACATATGTATGTTCGTTTTGGTTAGGATTATAGTCAAAATGTATACATATTGAAAACAAAAACAAATTTTCATATTTAGTTATGGTTTTCAGTATAAATTCTCTAACATCAAAGGTGATTAATCAACTTAAAAATAGATGAGAAAAATTCTTTTGATTTTTATTTCATACTCGTATTAGAAAATTGTTAACTTTAAAGGCAAAATAATATTATCAACATAATTTGTTATTAAAGTCATATTTATTTAAAAAAAAAATTTATTTTACCAAACAATTGTAGATCCCGAAATCTCGAAAATCCCGAAGTCCCGGGATGCCGAAAATTCCGAGATCCCGAAAATCCCGCATTTTTCGGGATCGGAATTTACAAATCCCGAATCCCGGGATTTCAAAAAATCGATCCCGATTGGCATCCCTAATATGTATGTATGTATTTTAGTATACAGATACATACATAAGGTATCTGTATACTACAATACATACATACGTTGGTAAAGGATATATAAGATTAGGCACAGCCGAATATAGCACTCTTACTTGTTTTTTGGTGAAGTGTTAAGAACAAACTAAAGCAATGGTCTATAGAACAAAACACATGACAGCTAAGCAGAGTAACCGTTGGTAGGGTAACCGAAATTCTCTGGGGAAACCCAAATAATAAAAAATACAAAAGTAGGAAATTCTAACATTAAAATGCGTGTACCTAATTATATAACATGTAGACCTTGAGAGGAAGATGATGAAACACTCGAACACTACTTGTCCCACTGTTCAAATCTTATATATGGAAAACATACTAGATACATATCGTCACCTTAAATGCAAACGAACTTAGCTAAACTTTTATATTTTTTTACAGGAGAAACAAAAAACTTTTCAAAATCAATAATAATAAAGTGTTATTGAAAATTTTCTTCAAAATTTACTTGTAATGGGTGTTTTTTTATTGAGGTATAGAACTTTAAGTTGGCATCACTTTTTTAACTGGCGGCCATTTTGTCAGCTGTCAAGTGATTAATATTTAGTTTGGTTTGCCATTTCATCATGAACAGGTTGATAAAAGAACAACGCTTGCAAATCGTGCAAATTTATTTCGAAAATAATGGTTCAGTTCGCAAAGTTTACCGCAAGCTCCGTCCATTTTATGGTCGACATAATCGTCCATCAGAGCAATTATTTCGGTTAACCATGGATCGTTTTCGCACTACGTTTACTCTATGTGATAATACGCATCCGCAGAGACGTCGAACAGTGCGCACCGAAGAAACAATTGCCGCTGTAGAGCAAAGTGTTGAAGAGGACCCGAATGAATCGATTCGCCACCGTGCACAACAATTGGAGCTTTGTCCATCAACTTTATGAAAGATTTTGCGCAAAGGTCTTGGCTTGCGACCTTACAAGATCCAGCTTGTGCAAGAATTAAAGCCGCGAGACCATGCAATGTGTCGTGATTTTGGTGTATGGGCCGAAAATGAGATTGATCTCGATGCTGATTTTCATCGCAAAATTTTGTTCAGTGATGAGGCTCATTTTTGGTTGAATGGCTACGTCAACAAGCAAAATTGCCGCATTTGGAGTGAAGAGAATCCATATGAGACCCTTGAGACGCCATTACATCAACAAAAACTGACTGTTTGGTTTGCTCTATGGGCTGGTGGAGTCATTGGGCCATACTTCTTCCGAAATAATGCTGGAGAGTCAGTTACCGTTAATGGAGACCGGTATGGAGCCATGATAACCGACTATTTTGTTCCCGAATTGGATGGCATGAATGTGGATGAGTTGTGGTTCCAACAAGACGGCGCTACATGCCACACAGCGCACGTCACAATCGATTTATTGAAGGAAACATTCGATGAGCGCATAATTTCGCGGAATGGACCTGTCAATTGGCCACCAAGATCGTGTGATTTGACACCATTGGATTATTTTCTTTGGGGATATGTGAAGTTGTTCGTCTACGCCAACAAACCAGAAACGTTAGGGGACTTGGAAGCCATATGCTCGAAAAAGTGGTTGAAAATTGGACCTGTAGAATTGGCTTTATTCGAGCCAGCCGCGGCGGCCACATGCCCAAAATCATACTTAAACATTAATGGCATAAAATTATCCTTCCAATAAAGCAAAATTGATGGACATTAAAACGATTTTCTTGTGTTTTATTTCAATTCGAAGTTCTATACCTCTAAAAAAACACTTATACGTTTTTAACCATTTATTTCCTTTTCATTTATATTTAGGATTTTATGTTAATTAAGTCCTTTGCAATAAAAAACAGATGTCCGTTTGAATTTCTTTAACAAAGTCGTAATTTTCGATCGCCGAGGTATAAATATTTGCGTAAACATGCAGTTTGATAAAATTAAACATACACTCAGGGAAAAGCTGCAATATTCAATTCAATATTTTTCAATATAATAGAAAATGTATATTGAGATACTTAAAAATAAATAAAATTAATAAATTAATACTGTAAATTAATATTTTTCCATATTGAAATAAAAAATTTCAACATGACTAGTCTAGTCGCTAATGTTTCTTATTAAATCAATATGTTTTTTATTAATTTTAAGCTGTTTTTTCTCTGAATGTAATTAATCAAGAACTATATTTCGAATTTTTGTGTTGCTACGTCCGTTTGAATTTAAGGTGACGATATATAATATCTTAGCGATTAAGATTGAAGAAAATATGAAATAACAGACTATTGGGAGTTTACAATAGCATTTCAAAATATGTCTTAATATTGCAAAGCTTACATTTTAATTCTTTAAAATGGGTTGGCAGTACAACTGACACACAACTGACACACAACTGAAACAACACTACAAGAAATGAATGACCGAAACTATCACAAACGAAATTTTTTCACTAACAAATTTGCAATCATTTTCCAATGAATTTAAGAGTGCCAGTCAATTGACTGGTCATTTGACTGGTAGGATTAACCGACACATTTATTAATTACAGTTGATCCTCTCTGACTTGTATGTTAGAGTGAAACATCTAATGTACATATGCCAAACCTTTTAAGACGTCGCGTTTTATTGTAAAATATACAATTCGTTCGGTCTGTGAAATAAAATTTATACAAGTGCTAAGAAAGTTAAGTAACAACAATAATGTCTAAAAGAAATTTAAAGATTTCATTCAATTTATACGTTAGTATATTTTGTTTTTAAATTTTAGATATTTACTAAAAGCCAGGTGTCTTGGAGCTAATAAAAGTGTTAGGAAGACTACATTGGTGCCACCCACTTTATTCTGGATTGGTTTCTTTTTTGTTTTTATATATTTATGTTACTTATTTATTTATTTTATTATAATAAAAAACAAATTAAAATATTAAAAATTATGTTTTTTATTTAAAAGTTACATTTGACCAGTTTCTACGTAAATATTGACTTGTAATAGATGACTAGTTGCCTTGTAACCATTGACTAGTCATAGTTCACCAATGCTTATGTAATCTGTGACTGGCAAAAACGTAGCAGAGTAAGTAGTTCAGATATATGTGTTTTAATTAAGTGAAATTATTAAGTTAGAGAGAGAGAGAAAACCACACGTGCACAAAGGTTTTGGTCATTTTTTTTCACCAAGCCCCTAATTAAGTAACTGGTGCCAGTGACCGAAGTTGTGGTCACCGCTACTAGTCAAATCACTTGTCAATTGACTGGTAGCCTTCCTGTAGGGAAATGTCTTGCCAACAGTGTTGTTTAGCGTTTGTTTTAAAATATTTCGAAGTAGTAAAGCATTTGAAAAATCTCTCATGTCTTGAAAGGTCTTTTAAATGGTCTTGTGCAGGACTTTAGTTTGCAAGTTAGTTGTTTTTGTCATGTCATTTTCAATATGGCAATATGGCAATGTTAAACTAAGCAAGTTGATGAAGAAATAATTTTTTTCCGCTCTCTTTAGGCATTTTGAAGAACAAAAGTTATTTTGATAAATTTATCGAACAATAATTTCTAATTTAAACATTTTTGTTATTGTAATACGTCAATACACTATGATTTATATCGTTGCCTGCTTAGAATGAAAATTTCAAGAGTGCACAATGTTGCCACATTAAAATTTCAAGATACTCATTGTGAATTCCTTATACATAAATATGTATATTTTATTATTTTAACTCACAAAAACCTTGAAGCTAAATTGTTTCGTGCAGAATTTTATATTGAATGGCATTTGCAAAAGCCAACCAACCAACCGCTTTAACTAAATTGTGTTTCATTAATTAAATTACAAAAAGGTTTAAAATAAGAAATAAAAACAATTTGGCGGTTAAATGAATTTATATTGATGCCTAAATGTATACGGCTGCTTTTTCGCTTTTTAATATTGGTTGCAGTTTGGTTACTTTTTAGTGGTTTTTCATACCATTCGAAAATATATTTTTTCCCCTCACTTTTTTGTTGGCACTTTCAGCAAATGCATTTCTCTTTTCTTCACTAAATATACATACATTCATCTTTGGTTTTCTCTTTTTCCAGCGCTTACCTAAATGTTTTCACCCACCACAAAAGTAAAATATATATTGTGCAGCAATGCATTGATTGCATAAAAAATACCGCTGGCTGGTTTTAATTTATTACAGTGTGCAAACACACACACACACACACACACAAACATACATACATATTCATTAAAAAAATTTAAGACACCAATTCTGCAGGCTCTGAAGTTCTAGTGAAATTCTTAATTTGAAATATTCATTAGAAATTAAAATATTCTATAAAAAATTCCAAAAATGGCATAAAAAACAAATTCGAAAGATTTTTCAGCGAATTTTATTCAATATTCTTAAGATATTAAAAACTTAAAAAAAAATTTAAATTTTAAAAGATCTGTCCCTTTTATAAAATGATATAAAAGGTATTAATTGCAATAATTTTTAAGCGCTCAATTTTCCCTATTTTCCTAGATAATAACTATCAGCCCAATCATTAATATTCCCTAGTAATTTATTTATTAAATTTATATTAAATTAAATTTATTAAAATTTTAATATTAAAATTTGCTTATGATGAATTATATGCATTAAATTTTTTCCACTGATGAATTGGAAATTTCTGTTAACCATAATAGTGCTGTCATTATTCATCCACATAATCAAGTAACTGGCTTCTCGGCGACGATAGAAGTCGACAGCATTTGTGGTCGTGTAGCCTGCTGCGGTCTATGTGCTTAATGCATAATTTATATTTGTTATAACAAGCAAAAAACCTTATTACAAATCGAAACATGAAAGAAAGCAAAATATATAAATAAGAAAATCTACAGCTAAGAAATCTTTTCTGATGTCGATAGATGAGTATTTCCGGCCAACCTAATATTCGATAATAAACGAAGGTTCGCTGTAGCGAAAAATTATTGAAACATTCTCGTTAAAAACAGTTTAGCAACACTAAACAATTTGTTTCTCGCAATTTTTTATTTTTTTTGCATGTACAACCAAAGTGTTATAACGTGTTTTGCTTTTTAGAAGCAATGAAATCGAACTATTAATGACGTTGTTTATGTTTCGTAATGATATCGCTAAAGGTTCGCTATTGATTCGTAAAGATTTCGATATCGAAAGATTTGCTGCCACAAACTGAGCGACGAGTGAGCTCTAGCAGCACTTTCTCTTTCTATTTACGATAGTCGTTCTCGGGTGTTTTGTCCGAGAAATGCTTACGCAACATTCGAATGCAATATTATTTACGAATGTTTTGGTTAGCTGGGTTGTACCATTAATTTTTGAGTGTGTGTGTATATGTATAGGTTCTTCTAAAAGGGAGTTCCCCTATCTGACGGCTGATAGGTGACACATTTTTGCAGTTATGTACTCGTACATCTGACAAATTGAATATAATTTATTAAGTCTATTTTGTCAAATCACCATGAACGGATATAGCGTTCTACAGCTCGTAGAAATTAAAACATTGGCTAACTTTTAAAACGTCAATTGTTTTATCTTGGAACAAAGTGTAGAGTTTCATAGCGCCGGCACTACAAAACATTGACACTATTTCAAACTATCGGCGACAAGTATTAAGAACGCAGCAGACAAGCAATTACCGCATCGGTTTCAAAGTTCATGGTCATATCTTCAATGTTTCGCAACTTTTTACCTGTGCACGATATAAATACCGCATACGAAAATTATACAGACGTTTAGCGTTGACAAATTTTGTATGTATTTTGTTTCTGTAATTAAAAATTTTCCATATAGAATTTGTGAACGCTTGGCGTTGCGTTTTACAAAATTAGGCCCTTTGTTCTAACCGGAGAGATTCCTCTCTCTTCACCCATTAAAAAACAAAATTGTCAAAATTGGGGCGATACCAATTCCCATTACATCCAATAGCTTCTATTTACTACCGAAAAAGTAGTCTTTAGTCTTTTTTATGCGCCAAAATGATGGAAAATTTTAAATTTTGGATGCGTACCACCCAGCGAAAAAGTGGTATGCAATTCCCACATGTTGTATTTTATAAGAAATGGCATTGATGGGCCTTTCGTATTAATAAATATTTAACAGATAGGAAGTGCTTACTGAAAAACCCTTTGTATGTCTTAAAGTCTAAACACAATGTTTGCGGTGCGGTGCGATTTTTCGTTGCGGGAGAGAAAAATAAACATAATACAACGGAAGACGGCGCCAGCAATACTTGTCATTGTTTGTTTAAATTTTTATTAATTTTTTTGTGTTATAACTAAAAACAAAAAAATAATTAACATTTTATACATTCGCAGATATATTTGATATGTTTTTTAAACTTTTATAATATATGATAAAAATGTTTGAACTTCAAAATCATGTTTTTTTTTACAATAATGATGTGAACACAGCCAATTATTAAAAAACTACGGCAACGTCAGCAAGAGGAAATTGAGAGCATAAGAAAGTCCGCTATGAAAATAAAATAGATTTTAATATATATTTTTATCTAATTTTTCGACCTTTTTTTTAAGTTAAATTAAAAAACTATTTTTTTGAGCTTTAACTTTTTAAACTGACCTAAAGCTCAAAAAAATAGTTTTTTAATTTAATAGATTTTAATTTTATTCCGTCCCCACTGCGGATTTTTACTTAAAAATCGTATGGAAATCCGCACCGCAATAAAAAATCGTTACATTGTGTTCAGACTCTTAAAGAGAACATATTAGACTGTGCAACGATCTGCTTGTCACGTTCAACATGCTACAAATTGTGGAATGCTCATGCCGGCGGTACATTTATTCATTTCCATTTTTTTTTCATCATCATTTTCAGGGTCTCCTCTTATTAAGTTTATTATACATACATATGCACATATCGTTCTTTTACTTCAATAATGGCACAACTAAAAAAAATCAGTTTTGCAGAAAAGTTTTCAATTTGCATAAAACTCAATGGAGAAATAAAAAAAATCTTCTCTCAGGAGGTGATAATACAAGCTACTTGTATGAAATTTTTTCACAAGATAAAATACGAAATGGCGTATCTTTCTGCATTATTAACTAAAAAAACCCATTTTTCGAGTTATGCCACTATTGAAGTAAATGAGCGATATGTGCATACATATGTGCTAAAGAGAACAATCTTCGCCAACTATTGAGAACTGTATACTCGTAATAAAAAAACATTTCGAACTGTGCGCAGTAATGTAGCGAAATCAACTTGTCCCTAAATTGACGAAAACTAAGAATAAATCTAAAGTTTAGAAAGAAGTCTTGAAATTAATGTTTAATACGTTTAGTGAGAAAACATTCTTTTAGATAAAACAATGTATAAAGTCATTGTTATAAATGGTATTTTAATCTTGTTTCTTTCTATGGCACAAAAAGTAACTGCCGCGATAGTTAAGACTCTAAGGGCCATTTTCACAACTTACCTTTAGCTAAAGGTAGGATTTTGTCTGCTCGATAAATGGCTTTGCGTTGTGAAGCCTTTATTTATTATTTTTTCATCCATTAAATATTATAATTATTGATAATAATAACAATAAGAAATTGAAGTTGAAATAGTGCAAAAATACTTATCCGGCAAACAAAATCCTACCTTTAACTAAAGGCAAGTTGTGGAAATGGACCTAAAATTAATTTAGAGACTCTAAACTTTAGAGACAAACAAAGAATATTATAAAAAATACCGCGTTAAATGACAAAAGCTTCGTTCTTAAACTATGTCTATGCAGTAAAAACTTCCGTAGGCGGACAGTGATGAAGTCAGTAGATTGGTCTATTTACGACAGTAGATTATCGTATATGAGCTAGTTAGGGTTCTGTGAAGCTAAAATAACCCGTATTGTTTTCGCTACGATGTCCGTCTGTCCATCACAGTCTGCTTTCTCGAGAACCGTAAGAGATACGAACCTAAAATTTTCATAGAAAATGTAATACTTGGGCCGCTACAATAACAAACATATGAAAGCTAAAAATTATTTTATATTTTTAAATTGCAATGTAATATACACACAAATACATATGTATATGAAGAAACTTGAACTTTTAAAAATGAGTATTTTTTGCTGTTTGTTTTTGTTTGAGTGTAAATGCAGAAGATTGCAGCCAGCGTTTTCTTGGTTTTTGTGTGTATTTTGTGATTGAATTTTAAAGAACGAACATGTTTTTTTAGAGGTATAGAACTTCGAATTGAAATAAAACACAAGAAAATCGTTTTAATGTCCATCAATTTGGCTTTATTGGAAGGATAATTTTATGCCATTAATGTTTAAATATGATTTCGGGCATGTGGCCGCCGCGGCTGGCTCGAATAAAGCCATTTCTACAGGTCCAATTTTCAACCACTTTTTCGAGCATATGGGCCGTATGTTGGCAATAACGCCACGAATGTTGGCTTCCAAGTCCCCTAATGTTTCTGGTTTTTTGGCGTAGACGAGCGACTTCACATATCCCCAAAGAAAATAGTCCAATGGTGTCAAATCACACGATCTTGGTGGCCAATTGACAGGTCCATTCCGCGAAATTATGCGCTCATCAAATGTTTCCTTCAATAAATCGATTGTGACGTGCGCTGTGTGGCATGTAGCGCCGTCTTGTTGGAACCACAACTCATCCACATTCATGCCATTCAATTCGGGAACAAAATAGTCGGTTATCATGGCTCTATACCGGTCTCCGGTGGCGAATCGATTCATTCGGGTCCTCTTCCACACTTTGCTCTACAGCGGCAATTGTTTCTTCGGTGCGCACTGTTCGACGTCTCTGCGGATGTGTATTATCACATAGAGTAAACGTAGTGCGAAAACGATCCATGGTTAACCGAATTAATTGCTCTGATGGACGATTATGTCGACCATAAAATGGACGGAGCTTGCGGTAAACTTCGCAAACTGAACCATTATTTTCGAAATAAATTTGCACGATTTGCAAGCGTTGTTCTTTTATCAACCTGTTCATGATGAAATGGCAAACCAAACTAAATATTAATCACTTGACAGCTGACAAAATGGCCGCCAGTTAAAAAAGTGTTGCCAACTTAAAGTTCTATACCTCAATAAAAAACACCCATTACTATGCACTTATGCAAGACCGTTTGCATTGAACTCCGAATACCGCCAATATGCTTACTTCACTATTCATGTTTGGTCTACAAGATTTTGCTTGTTGAGAAATACAAAAAAAAAACATTTCTGTATTTATGATTTCATTCAGCTCAAGCTCATTTCGCTCTGTAAACCAACAATAATAATTAATTAAACTAATGGTTTTTTCTTTTTTAAATAAAAATTTTACACTTATTACACTTTTCAATTGAAATTCGCTATAAAATGATTTTTTGAAATATACATTTTATTAGAAATTATTGCGAAAATAATTTTTTTTCTTTAAAAGAACTCTAAATTTTATTTTTTTTAATAAAAAGTTAAAAAATTTTACACTTTTTCCAGAAAAGAAAACGCCATAACTTAAAAAAATTTATGGTTTTTTATGTAAAAATCAATACCAAATAAAATAAAATTCATGCTCATTAGTATACTTTTTTTCCCATAGCCATAACCAAACTGGGAGTAAAACTCAATTGGTTTACATATATGGTTATGACTATGGCAATATGGCAAGTCACGTATAATTAAATACAGTGTTGCCCATAAGTTTGTTTCGAGCAGCTGTTTTCTATGGTTATGGGTATGCCACGTCTAATTGAACCTTAAAATACCAAAGCCAATTAAAAGGCTAATTGAGTATTTTAATTAGGGTTTCTAATTTCCCGGACTTTTCCAATTCGCGAGAAAAAAAATGTTATATTCCCGGGAATTTCAAAAACATGAATTTAAATAAATGGCCTCAATAAAAAATATAATTTTATGAAAAAAATATACAACATTTGAGGCCTTATTCAGAAAAAAATTGTTTAGGTTTAAAAGATGTTTAACAAACAAATTTCCACACAAAATTTGTTTTGTAAATCTTTCGTAAATCCAAATAATTTTTTTCCGAATACGGCAGTTAATATTTAAGAAATTTATTATTTGACAGATTGTCATAAGTTTATTTTAATTGAAATTTATTTGCTGGTGATTAAGCATTATATTTGATTTTCAAAACTATTATTATTTTTGAATTCTGAAACAGTTCTTGAAAATCTTTCCTTAACTATTCAAAATATGTGCTTGAAGTCTAAGCTAAGGCTAAGCACCAATGAAATATATCAACAATGCTCAACATATAGCGTTCACAACTGCGATTAACTCTGACATAATATATGAGAAAACGTCAGCAGAATAACAAAAATAAAATGCCGATGTTTCTCTCCATGTCACACAATAGGACAACGTTAATGTACTTTTCTTATAACATTTCATTTTATGAATATTCTCACCGAGTTAACATGTATTACATTTGTATAATTAGTTATGTTATTTTCACTTTTTCACTCAAACTTTAAGTCATAAATCAATTAAACACATTTAAACTTATAAAATCCGAGAAATTATACCCAAAACATAGTTTTTCATTTATTTTAATAAACACTGACACATGCATACTAATTTATTTTCATGTACGAGTGTTTTTTGACAGTTCATATCATAAGATTGTTGTTATAAGATTTCTTATAACAACGCACTCATGAAAAATATTATTATTATTTTAAGTCTACACTTAACATAATTCTCTCTGCGATTGAATTTGCTAGGTGTAGACCCTACGTTACCACCAGCAAATAAATTTCAATTAAAATGCAACATTTAAATTAAAATCAAAACAGGTTCATTCGTTCATTTCAAGAACAAAAATATTTCAAAAACAAAAATAAATAAATTCATATGCTGTGAGTTAAAGAATGGATGGAAATTCCGTTTACATCTGCCAATCTGTAAAGCGTTTTTATAATACGTCGTACCTATTGAAGTTGTTGGAATCACCTTGAAAACGTCTACTACATCTGTTTCCATGCTTATATTATGCGTCGTTACAAAATTGTATTTTTAAGTAATATAAGAACGAACAGCAATATAAAAAAAAATAAATTCTAAAAACGTTAATATTAAATTCCCGTTGAAAATTTTCAGAGATTTGTAAAAAAAATAATTCCCGGAAACTCTAATTTTAATAGAAAATATTTTTTTCAAACAATGTAACACTCTAAAACAGGGGTTTCCACCAAAAATATTTTTTGCTTGCGGACCCTCTTTGAAGGCCTAATATTGTTATTTAAGTTGAATTAAAAATGCAAAAAAGTAAAATAACGAAAAAAAAACAAGTCGATGTCGAGCCTTTGCAGCAGTATAACTCAGCATACCAGCGCCGCCAACAGTCTGGACCTGCACCTGACAAATTCCCGTGTTTTAGTTTTCTTTTTTATACGCCATCTCCTACAAAAATGTGGTGAATTGAGTTTAGTTTCCGAACGGAATTGAACTCTGTGACATGGCCAATAGTTTTTGTTTTAATTAAAAGTTTTATTTTAAAAAAAGGTTTATTATAAAATGCATAATTTTTATTTGAATATGTAAGGCCAAATTTGAAATAATCATCAAAATACGTTTTTTTCCATTAACATGTTTAAGCTTCACTTCACATTTTATCAGCTGTTTCTGATAGTGATGGCAATAACAGTCAGTACAGAGCCTATTAGCTACATATATCTACCCACGGAAGCGGTACTTTAATAGAGCTTTCACTGTATATTCAACACCCAAATGAAACAAAATTGTGAAATAAGTATTGTTCAAAGAAATATGGATAAT
Source organism: Tachina fera (assembly GCA_905220375.1). Lineage (NCBI taxonomy): Eukaryota > Metazoa > Arthropoda > Insecta > Diptera > Tachinidae > Tachina > Tachina fera. The sequence goes on along the minus strand of LR999966.1, from coordinate 110,932,491 downwards.
AAAACAATATATCTCCGAAATGTTAATTGAATATATTGTACATTTTCATTTTATGCTTAAGCATTTGTACACATGCCTGAGTAAAACTAAACAAAAAAATTAATAAAAAACAAACAAAAGAAAAAATGAACAAAACGAATAACTCATAATTTATATTTTTTGTATAATTTATAGACATGAAACAGTAGGCTTCGCAAACATCGGTGAGGAAACGGTAGGATACCCGTGTAGGGTAATGTACTTTATTTTACCTTGAAACTCTATCTTAAGCTAACTTGGTGTTGGTTGAGAATTTATTTTTTGCCACAAAGTTTATCTTTCACCTTTTCTTTCTTTTCGATAACAATACAATATTGCCGAAAAAGGTAATTGAAAATAAAATGTTAGATGTTAACTTTTTTAAAACAAAAGCCCAACTACACGTTTGATTGCGTAAAACTTGGTTAACTACCTCTAGTATTTTTGGTTAACAAAATTTTAGAAATAATTTCAGTTATATTTTCATACTTTATATAAAGTTTTTTCGCTTGTTCTCGATAACACGAAATAAGTGCCAAATGAAATAACTCTCAAGAAAAAAAAATAATTCCCAATAATTAACTCTTTCCTTTTTTTTGATGGGACTTATTTCATTATGAAATAGTTTCCAACGAAAGAAATGTTGACAGCGATTGAAAGTGCTTCCATTTTTTTTATTTCATTTGCTTTGACTATGCTGTGACTGCCAAAAGTTTCAAAAGCGATAGCAAAATGAAAGCATAAAACTAAAACAACGAACGAACGATTGTCGACTGTGCTATTAAACGAAAAAAAAGTAAATAAAAAATTAAGTTAACTGTTGCCGTGCTGTACAGCTAAAGTTAAAGCAACAGTAATAACAACAAACAAAGGATGATTCATAGCCACGGCAGTTATAGCATAAAAAGTACCACAAACTTTAGAAACTGTGCTTTGACTGAACTGTTTAAAATTTCAAAGTTAAAGCAACAGAACAGTCTTCTGTTTTCAATATTATTGTCATTTCAGTTTTTTAAGCTGCAATAAATATCTCCTTCAGTCTAACCGAAGGTAGTAGCGCCATGCCGGTAAATACCATGGTGAAGGAAATCCCTAAGTCCTTCCGAAGGGAGGCTAGCACCATGTTAAAAAACACCATACTGGAGAAAAGCTTTAAGCACGGCCAAAGTTCGACTATGCAGAATATACTAATAACTTTTTGTTTGTATTTATTTCCTTTGGGAGTTATTCAATTTTTTTGGGACTTATTTCATTAAAGGCTATTTAATTTTTATTTCGACTCATTTAATTGGGAGTTTTTTAATTTTTTTTTTACTTATTTCATTGGAAACTATTTCGTTTTCAATTAAATAAGTTCCAATCATTGGGAGCTATTTCATTTTAAAAAGTGGAAGCTATTTCATTTCTTCTGAATGGGACTTATTTCATTTTGGTTTGGAGTCATTTCATTGGAAGTTATTTAATTTGGAACTTATTTTATTGCACCATAAAGCGCATTAAGAAATACTTTATCAAACAATCAACCTTATTACCTTATTATTACAACCTTATTTTCGTATATCATGTTTGTTGAAAGACACTGCTCACACGTTCGGAAATTCCCATGTGGAATTTTATTTATAATAGGCCTGAAAAATTTTTGAATTTCCCATTAGCAGATAGATATATATAAGTCTATTAGATAAATGGTAGTACATATATATCGTTAATTTAATACGAAAAGGCCCCAACTCATAATTTTTCGAATCTAGTAATGGTCCTCCTCCAAATTAATAAAACTAATATAACACTAAATTTGTTAAGTGTTTTTAATAAAAATTGCGTTTAAAATAATTTTGTATTAATATTGCATCTTTTTTTATTTAGTTTTTTCCTCCTCCTGTAAACTGTGAAAAATATGAGTTAGGAGGGCCTTTTCGTATTAAGTTAACGATATGTATTGTATAATATATACAGATAGAACGCTCCATACTATATAAAAGACGGCAGTGAGCAATCGATCTTTCAGTTGTGCTTTGAGTTTAAGAGACAAGAAATTTAAATATTGAGAATTACTTTGTGTAGATGTGTTTGTGTTGTATTCTATTATTGTCAGTACGTCTTGGAGGTAATTTAAGCGATATAGTGTACATATTTCGAGCATTTGAAATGAATCCTTATAAAACTTTTAATGTAAATATTCGTGGAAACAAACGAGTAGAACTGGAAAAAAAATAAATAAAAAAATAGAAATAAACTATTATTAAACTATCTGAGTGTTCGTGATTTTTCTTTATCAATTATGCACTCGCGTTAGTGCTGGGATACAATCAATAGTACTTACCGTCAGAGTTATAATATGAATAATATTTTTGCTCAAACGATTTCAGGTCTATTTATTAATTTTTTTAAAAATCAAATGTAATGTTTATGGTTTTCTTTTCAAATTAATCTTTACGTATTTTTATTTGAACTTACATGTTATATATGTACATACATATGTACTAGTATGTTGCAAATATAAGCAGTTTTATTCAAATTAATTAAGGGTGTTATACAATTTTTCCAACTGACACCAATACAATTTTTCAAAAACATTTACCTAAAGTAATGTTCGCAGATACATACATATCTACATATTTTTTTTTTAAATAAACATAAAACGATATAAGAGTACTTCGAATAAAGTAATAAAAAACCTAACTGTAAATTGGTAAAAACATAGTGATCGATATCGATAATATCCCTGCACTAACTCGCGTATACGTAGTTTTTTTTCGACTCATTAAATCTCAAGGAGTTTTTATTTTCTTTTTTATAGTAAACTAGTGTAAACGGAGTTCTACTGGGAAGTGTCTCAGATAATAATGCAGAAAAATAGCAGGCAAGTTTTTTATGTTGCATATTCAGTTTCGACTGAAATTTTTTTTTATAAAAAATTGGCGATGTATAGCCCATTTAAGTTTTTACATACATTATGGAGAATGAAGAGCCCATTTAATTTTTGTCATACAAATAAATAAATTCAGTGAAGTGCGACTTTGACTCGAGCACGAAGATATGTAATTTGATACGAACTTTAGCCTATATAAAATATAGTTTTAACATTTATTTCGTTTTTGGATTTTCCCGGTTTTGAGCTTTTTTTTTAGTTTTGGCGTATTTTGCGTTTTTTTTTTGGTTGGGCGATTTTTTTAAATTATGGCCCTTTTTTTAGTTTTGGAATTTATTTTTTCTCGTTTTGGCAATTTCTTTCCGGTTTTTGGCGTTTTTTTATTTTGTAGATTTTTTTAATTTTGGCGATTTTTTCGGATTTTGCGATTTATTTTAGTGTTAGAATTTTTTTTTAGTTTTTGGCGATTCTTTTCGTTTTGGCGGATTTTATTATCGATTTTTCGTGATTTTTTTCGAATAGTCGATTTTATAATTTTGAGAATTTTTAGTGTTACCGTTTTTGAAAATTTCAAGAGTTTGCCTCTTACGATTTCCAAGATATAAGAAAATTTCAAAATTGCATTAACTGATAGAACACCCGTTAATTTAAATTTTTTAAATTTTAGTGTTAATTGTTGTTGTCTGTATTAGAATACACTAATTTTACAAATTTCAAATGACAATATACATACTTTACATGGGATTTGAAAATTTTTCGTTTCTCGTTTTGGAACGCACCTTAATTTTTATACCCTTTACCAAAAAATGGTAAAAGGGTATATATAGGTTTGTCATTCCGTTTGTAATTTCTATAATATTATTAAGAGACATATAAAGTATATATATTCTGGATCCTTATGCATAGGGAAGACGAACAAGCGATGTCCGTCTGTCCGTCTGTCCGTCTGTGCGTCTGTCTGTACGTGAAATCGGTTTTCCCAAGCTCCCAGAAGAGCTAGAGACTTCGTTCTTGGACTGGTGTGTCAGAAGTTTTCCGAAAAATTTTGCTATTGAGAATCAGCAAAATCGAGAAGACGGTTTCAGAGCTGGAAAACTCAAACTCTATTTTCCCATAGAAAATAACTACCGAAAACAAGTTTTTATTACTTTTTTATTAAATTAATTTATTTTATACTTCGGTATGAATAAAATTGGTATTTATAATTAGCAAAAAAATTTTTAATTTAAAAAATTAAAAAAACATTTCCAGGGTTGGACAACTTTAACTTTTATTCTAATAATTAAACATATTTCATGTTTTAGGAAGAAGGCTATTTTCTCAGGAAAGGTAAGAGCTACGGGTCTGAAATTTGCACAGTGTATGTAGAAGTTTAGTCGCTACAACAGCAAATATATAAAAGCTTAAAATTAAAGGGTGTTCCAAAATGAGCGACGAAAACTTTTAAAATCATATGTAATATACATGCAATTGTATGTACATATGTATATTGACACTTGAAATTTGTAAAATTAGTGTATTTTTATATAGACTACAACAATTAACACTAAAATTAAAAAATGTTAATTAAAGGGTGGTCCATCAGTTAATGCAATTTTGACTATGTAATTTTGACAAATTGCTATATCTTGGAAACTGTAAGAGTTAAACTCTTGAAATTTTCAAAAACGGTCAAACTAAAAAATCCAAAAATTATAAAATCGCCAAAAATTTAAAAAGATCGCCAAAATGAAAAAAAAACGCTTAAATTAAAAAAAAAAACGCCAAAAACCGAAAAAAATCCCCAAAACGAGAAAAACGTGTCAAAACTAAAAAAAATTCGCACAATGTCAAAAAACGGCAAAAATCGCCAAAGCAAAAAAAAAACGCTTATATCAACAAAAATCGCAACAAATTAAAAAAATCGCCTAAATGAAAAAAAATCGTCAAAATCCAAAAAAATCGCCGAAACGAAAATAAATCGCCAAAATTAAAAAAAAAAATCGCAAGAACGAAAATAAATCGCCAAAATTAAAAAAAAATGCCAAAAACCGAAACAAATCGCCAAAACAAAAAAAAAATTGCCTATATGAAAAAAAATTGCCAAAAATTAAAAAAATCGCCTAAATTAAAAAAAATCGCCAAAATCCAAAAAAAATCCCCAAATCGAAAATAAATTGCCAAAATTAAAAAAATCGCCACAACAAAAATAAATCGCCAAAATTAAAAAAAAAACACCAAAAACCGAAAAAAAATCGCCAAAACAAAAAAATGCCTATATGAAAAAAAAATTGCCAAAAATTAAAAAAAAATCAAAAAAATCGCCAAAACGAAAATAAATCGCCAAAATTAAAAAAAACGCCAAAAACCAAAAAAGAAATCGCCAAAACAAAAAAAATTACCTATATGAAAAAAAATCGCCAAAAATTAAAAACAATCGCTTATATGAAAAAAAATCGGCAAAAATCTTAAAAATTAAAAAAACGCCAAAAACCGAAAAAAATCGCCAAAACGAGAAAAAAGTGTCAAAACAAAAAAAAAATCCCACAATGACAAAAACCCGCAAAAATCGCCAAAACAAAAAAAATGCTTATATGAACAAAAATCGCCAAAAATTAAAAAAAATAGCCAAAATGAAAAAAATCGCCATAATTAAAAAAATCGCCAAAATTAAAAAAATCACCTAAACGAAAATAAATCGCCAAAATTAAAGAAAAACGCCAAAAACCGAAAAAATCGTCAAAACAAAAAAAAAATGCCTATATGAAAAAAAATCGCCAGAAATTAAAAAATCGCTTAAATTAAAAAAAATCGCCAAAACGAAAAAAAATCGCCAAAAATTAAAAAAACGCAAATAACCGAAAAATCGCCAAAACGAGAAAAAAGTGTCAAAACTAAAAAATTGCCAAAAAGAAATAAAAGCGCCTAAATGAAAAAAAATTGTCAAAATCAAAAAAATTGCCAGAACGAAAAAAAATCGGCAAAATTAAAAAATAAACGCCAAAAACCGAAAAAATCGCCAAAACGAGAAAAAAAGTGTCAAAACTAAAAAAATTGCCACAAAAAATTAAATAAAATAAAATAAATAAAAAACAAAAAATCGCCTAAATGAAAAAAATCGTCAAATTAAAAAAAATCCGCAAACACCGAAAAAAATCGCCAAAACCAAAACAAATTTTCAAAATCAAAAAAATTGCCAGAACGAAAAAAAAATCGCCAAAATTAAAAAAAACGCCAAAAACCGAAAAAATGCCCAAAACGAGAAAAAAAGTGTCAAAACTAAAAAAATTGCCACAAAAAAATAAAAAAAAATTAAATAAATAAAAAACAAAAAAATTGTCAGAACGAAAGAAAATCGCCAAAATTAAAAAAACGCCAAAAACCGAAAAAAAATCGCCAAAACCAAAAAAATTGCCTATAGAAAAAAAATCGCCAAAACTAAAAATATCAGCAAAATAAAATAAATCGCCAAAATTTAAAAAGCACCAAATTAAACATAATGCCAAAAACCTAAAAATTGCACAGAGAAAAAAGTATTTTTTCACAAAATTAATATGTACCTACATATCTCTGTGCTTATGTATGTATCTCTATACTACATAAACGCACTTTGGTAAAGGGTATATAAGATTCGGCACAGCCGAATATAGCACTCTTACTTGTTAACTCTCATGTAATTATTGTTGTAGCGGCCAAGGTTCTACACACTCTATTCATTTAATTTTTTGCACAAAAAATGGATGATGTATAGGCCATTAAATTTTTTCGTTAAAAAATGGACGATGTATAGTCCATTTAATTTTTTGCATAACAATGCGACGATGTATACTCGTTTTAATTTTGTTTCGTAAAAATGGATAAGTAAGGTCTATTAAATTATTAAAAATAGTCGATTAATTTTTTTTTTTGGTAAAAAAATGGACGATGTATAGCCCGTTTAATTTTTTGCATTAAAAATGGACAACGCCAGTTTAATTTTTCTAAACAAATTTTATTTTAAAATTTTTAGTGCCAAGTTTACATTTTTAGGGGCGTGGTCACGGTAGATTTGGCAAATAGCAGTGTCCACCCACTTTTCTAAATTCAACATCGCGTCACTTTCAGAGCTCAATTTTTGTGCCAAACTTTGTAAAAATCGATAGAGTAGAATATAATATAAAACTTTAGTAGGCATGGCCCTGCCCTTTTTTAATGCAAGGTTGTGTAGTTTTTTTAGTACATATAAAAGCATATGAAGTTTGATATTAAGTCTTATTTTCAACTTCGAGAACGGTATGTGTTGGGTAAGTTTAGTAGCAGTCAACTAAATAAAATATCAAAAAATCAAATAAAAATATTGGCGAGCTTGGTCCGCCCATTTTTTCACAATGACATCAAATAGAAGTTATACCTTTTCAGACAAAAAAGAATTTTCAAAATCAGTCTGAAATGTAATGAGTTATAAAGATAGTAACACCCCAATGTGTTTATTGTAAATTATACGTGAAAAAAATATTCTCATATTATTTTGCATGAAAACTTAAAATGTTGAAGATACATTTCACAAGTTTTTTTTCAAGATAAACCTCTGTAACGTGAAGCAAATTGCTGCCAAAGTACATATAAAAAAATTTACACGAATTGCTTAGTCCTAATTTACACTATGCAAGTCTTATTGCTAAGCTGATTAGTTTGTTTGGAGAGGGACGAGGAGAATAGAAACGGTTCTGTTCCCCTCGTCTCTCTTTCCCACAAACTAATCAGCTTAGCAATAAGACTTGCATAGTGTAAATTAGGACTTATGAAAAATTATTGCAAAAATAGTACACACTCTGTTTATCTTGAGAAAACATTTGAAATGTATCTTCAACATTTTAAGTTTTCATACGAAATAAGTAGAGTACCACTTGTTTCGCATGGAATTTACAACAACCACATGGGATGTTTCTACAGTTACCAGTGTAGCCTGAGCCTATTCAAAAAAAGTACTAGATTTCGCAGAAAAATACGCTAACGAAAATAATAAGAGTGTAATGGACAACTTTTTCTATGTCTGAAAAAATAATTTTTTAAAGAAATTTTAAGTTTATTTTGCAAAGAAAGAAGAACAAATTTAAGAGCTTTCAAAGCTGTCTACCTCAAATGCAAATATCAGTGTAGACGAGGCTGACATACATATACTATAAAATACGAAATATTTCAAAACAACTTTCCAGTGACGGATTTATGTTTGATGTCGCCCTAGGCCCCGTGAGATATGCCGCCCTTTTTGTTCTATGAAGAGAAGATTTTTAAAATTAGATATGCAATTTATAAAATTTAAAACTTTAATTTTAAATTACAATGTGCAACACTAAAAAAATGCGCATGGTCCTGAGAGTATAGGTTCGATAGTACTACCAAAATGTAGCAGAACCCAGTTTAGCGATTTTGGTGACCAATTTTTTTTTCAAGTTCTTGGCCAACAGCTAATTTAGACGTAGTGATAAGCAGATTAAAATTTGTTTGAAAAACAAAGAATTATGAAAAATGTGTGCTTATTATTCGATAAGCACGTCTAGGTAAATTTCGTTGTTGCTAAAAACACTCGTCAGTAGACTTCAACAAAAAACTCCTCGAAAAAAGTAAAACATAAAAATTCATATGTACATGCATAATTATGAACATAAACATAATCATAATAAGAAACCCTATTGTAAATAAAATGTGAAATTTTTGTTCCCCATAAAGGGATATTTACTATTGCGAATTTCATTAAATACTTGTTCTTGCTATCAATGCCTAGTGAATGTAAAAAAAACGATGAAGATTTGTAAAGCTCAAAAATTAATTGAAAATTAGACGCATATAAGCTTGATAGAAAGAAATACATACACAAAATTTTGGGTTTCAAATGAAATCTTTTAATAGTAAAGTTTTTAAATACATATTTTAGGTCCCGTGTAAAATATTCTTTACTATATACCATCGCCTTAAAATTTATTGTACGTGAATGAAAGAGGTTCATATTCTATTCACCAAAAAAAGTTGTTGCTGTTATTTACTGATCGTGTACTAAAAATAAATATTTATAACTTTTATTATACACAACCAAGATAAAAGTGAAAAAATTCATGTGTAAAATATTATTCACGATAAGGGGAATCAAGAAAAGGAATACATTTCTGGGGAGAAATTATTCACGATTGCTATTTGTGGAAAAGCGAAAATATTTCGAGGGAAAAAGTTCATCATGAGGGAAAAGGTAAAATATTTTAAGGGAAACCCCGTTCACGATAGGGCTGAATAAGTTAAAAATACCTTTTTGGCAAGATGTTTACTGCCAACGTTTTGTACAGCGGCATTATGAAACGCTCCACTTTAATCGAAGACATAGCAATTTTTCTGAGAAGTCTGACATGCATTGAATAATTCGAGGCTGTGCTAGCCGCCATACTTAATCAATTAGGGAGTTCACAATAGCGTTTTAAATATGTCTTAATATTGCAACGTTTCAATTTTAATACTCTAACATGGTCTGGTAAGTTTGTTGTTTTTGTTTTGTATGTAAATGAAACTAATTATCAGGTGACAAATTTAAAAGTATTAAAATCATGTCATTTTCATTATGGCAATATGGTAATGTTAAACTAATAGTGGGTACAGATTTGGCAACTTGCTTAAACAAAACACGTTTTCGAATGCTTTGATACAGGCACTGCAACCTACAATGCAACCGTCAATTCAACCCATAAACATCGAAACATTTTGATATTTTCGAAACTTCGAATGCAACTTCGAACGCAACCATAAACAAGACTACAGACTATGCGACCGACAATGCAATCTTCCTGGTTGCATAAACACGTTGCTAAGTCTGTATCTACCATAAAGATGTTAAAACTGTCAGCGCAGCAGTAGTTGTTGAAAAATATTCTCCCTCTCATATTAGACACTAATATATATAAAAAATATAAAGATGTATGTGTTTTTGCCTGACTTTTCTATACACAAAATGCGTATTTATAACGTTGCCTGCTCACAATGAAAGAATTAAGATGGCACAATATTGCCACACTAAAATTTTAATATACTCATTTTGAATTCCCTAAATATTTGTAGCAAGGCGGGGTAAAATAACCAATAAAATGGCTAAAGGTAATGCGCCTAATTGATTCCAGAAGCAGAATTGTAAAAAGTACTTAATTTAAATATTAGGCCTTTGCCTATTTTGACTTCGGCTACGAACTTTTGATCCTAGATTAAAGAAAAAATTTATCTATATGTCCATCTATGTACATATATATTTACTATATATAAATAACTTGTCCTATGTTCGTGATTTTATAACTTGAGAAACACTCATGCGATTTACAAACCGGTTGTAAGGGTTTACGCTTTTATGAGACATCTAAGGTTTTTACAACACAAAATATTTTATTCCTATTCTGTTATATACATATGTATGTATACATTTAATTAAATGTTTAATGCTTGCAATTTCTTTTCTTCTCTCTTTAGAAATCCTAATTGGTGGCGTAGACGTATAACTCTCGAAAAATGTCTTATACTAATATTTGCCTTGTTGGCTAAACAAGTGATTGAAGGTATGTTGTATATTGTATTGTATGTTGTATTTAAACAACTTAAAACAATTTTAGATTTAAATTCTTTATATTGTTGGTGTATTGTAAATGTATTGAAACTAAATTTTAAAAAGTGTAATATCCCGTTTAGACGCATTTCTTATTTGCAAATAAAAGTGGAAAGCGTTGTCGTATAACTTTTTTATTGTAAGTTAATAACGAATCACGAAAACTATTTGCAAATAACGCACTATTTTTAAATATGGTGTAAAATGTTGCCAGTTATTTTTGTTTTGTAAGAAATGTAATACACATTTAACAATGTGTGGCAATATCATTCACAGATAGTAATGTATTATATCTACGTATAAACGGTGAGTTCAGTATTTGCAAATAGTTTTATTTGCAAATAAGATTTGCGTATAAACGAGGTATAAGTAAATATTTTCTCCAAAAGAGTCAAGTGTGCATGTTGCCACATTACTTTAACTTTACCTACAGCATGAAGTATCCTTGGTTTTATCAAACGTTGGGCAAATGAATTTTAAGAGCCTTATATAAGGACCCAGTAAAAAAAGAGACTCCAAAAAAGTCATGAAAATGTAGAGTTTACGATGCGGAAGTAGTGCAAATTTCGATCCGATCTAATGATTTTTACATAGGGTTGTCATTGCAAGAAGTTCTCTTTTTCGATGCCTGGTCACTGAATTGGAAGCGATATTAAGAAAAATTCCCTTTTTTGTGTTCTATGACAATATTTTCATCTAGGAAAAATGGTAAATAGTTGCCTTTTTTAACAATTCGTTTCTTTTTATATGTATTTAAGCCCGAAACAGTGTTTTCATGTAAATTTAAGCAAATATCTTTTAAATTTTAGACTAAAAATAGTTCATAAATTTCTTTAAAAAAATAAATTTTTTTTTTAAATTCTGGTGAGTATTTTCTAACATTATGGAGGAGTTACAAGATTTTGTGTGACTAAAATAAGCTTCTACATGGATTTTTGCTCACTCTCGGCAAATTAAAAATATCGATTTTTTGGAAGCAATGAAAATGTAGTTCCACTAGAATGACTTCCATTTTTTTTTACTGGGGAGGCATTTAATTACTTCGCTTGTTTTAACATTCATATTAAAGCTAGTTAATCTATAGAAAATAAATTCTTACTGCCATATTCATAAAAAATATTTTAGGTTTATTGAGCGCTTATTTGATGTATTTCTATGGAAAGTTTGTCAAATAAACCTGTAATAAACCTTAAATATTTTTTGTGAATAAGGCTGTTAATATTTTTCCCTCTCACTTTTCAATAAAATCGAATTTCTTTGTTCAATTCTTTTTTAAAACTGCTCGATTGTTTACACTCGGACGGTTTCTTGTTAGATTTTCCTATTGTTTTAATGCAGCGAATGAAATAACAAAAGAGAATTGAAGTAACTTTTCCGTACAAGCAAGTCAGTAGCCCTCTTTCATCTTTCCCCTCTCTGCCACAAACTCAGACTTGTTTCAAGAAAAGCTGCCGAGTCTAAAACATGGGTAAGTTACCATCCTTAATAAACCGTACAAAAATATTCTGAATGTACTAATGGTCTTAAGGTTTAATCAGACATGTCCTACGTTGATGCCATAGTCATAACTATTGGCATAACCATAAATATATTTGCTTCACCTATTAGTGCTGTATGTGATAACATGAACCGCTGTTTATGTTCTCATTGGCTATTTCAAAAGTACAACAGCAAAAGCATGTGTCAAATCAGCAGATCACAGCTGTTTATAGTTACAATTGCAATTAGGTACATCGGAACATCGGAACATCTCCCCACAAATTTTTGAACCCTTGTCATAGAAATCTGGTGTATTGAAAATCCAAAGAAAGAAACTTTACTTCAGTTGCTTGAATAATATTTTTTGTTTTTTTTTTTGATTATTTATTTTTTATTTTTATTTCAAACAAAAATTTTAGTACATTGTGATAATATGACATAATAAAAGACTTTGTGGCCAAATACACCCAAAATGACACCAAACTGTTCACATTCGTTGTCAAACGTGTATCAACTACGTTTGACTTCAAATTGCATAAACCACGCCGTATTGAGAACGGATGTGTTCAAGTTAACAACTAGCGATGTTTCAATAAGTGAACACGTATACTATTATATTGACCACAGGCGTTGTTGATTTGGCAACGCCTTTCTTCCCTTCGTGTACATATATTTTCACTCATAAATAAATATTTTTCTTGTTACTAGAACTTAAAGGCACTGCACTTGCTAGTGGTCGTGGTAAATTGCTTACTGGGCATACTACTGAAAAGTTTCCTGGCAGCAGCCAAAACAAAAGGTTAAGCATCGATGCCAAGCAGAAAGAATGGGATCGAACTGCCAACGAAGTTTTGAATAAAATGAACAAAAACGTACATCCCTGTAATAATTTCTATGAATTCGCATGTGGAAATTATATTAAGACAACAAAAATACCACTTGATAAAGATTATGTGGATGAATTTGTAAATTTAGAAACTAAAGTTCGAGAGCAATTGAAACTAATAATTGCAGAAGAAAGACCCGCGAAGGACCCAAGTTATTTGAAATTGCCAAATATTTTGTACAAGGCGTGCATGAATGAAAGTAAATTTTACCAAAAAACTTGGATTCGTTATAGAAGTATAAATACTATGATTGCCGTTATTTTTTGGTTTTACTTTTAGAATTAATTGAAGATTTGGGTACCAAACATATTGAACAAATATCGGCCTCTTTGGGAGGTTGGCCCGTAATTGTTGGTGGCTCTTGGGATAAGGATAAGACATGGACGTGGCAGGAAACTGTTAAAAAATTCAGACTTTTAGGTTTGAACACAAATATTGTGTTGAGACTTTCAGTTACAACGGATTTAAAGGATCCAACAAAACACTATATTGAAGTAAGTTTTTAATTATTGATTCGGCATTATTAACTCTACAACATAGATGTGCAAAATGTATGCATTTAACACATTTACGGCAGTAGGCTACGGACTACAAATACGGACTATTATATTATACATATACTTACATATATATATATATATATATATATATATATATATATATATATATATATATATATGTATATGTATATGTATGTGTTCGAGTATGTATATGTATACATATTAAAGCCCTGCACAAGACCATTTACAAGACATGTCAAGAGATTAGAGATTTTTCAAATGCTTTACTATAGCGAAATATTCTAAAACAAACGCTAAACAACACTGTTGGCTAGACATTTGCTTCAGTTCTTTGTCTTGCCAACATTGTTGTTTAACGTTTGTGTTTTAGAATATTTCGCTGTTGTAAAGCATTTGAAAAATCTCTCATGTCTTGAAAGGTCTTGTGCCTGCCACTAACACATATGTAAGTATGTCCTTCTAGTTGGATCAATTTTCACCTGTACAACTCAAACCAAATTCCTATCAAATTCCTATGGTCGGTACAGCTGTACTTCTGGGAGCTGAAAAGGTAGCGGCAAAAAAGGAGTTAAAGAAATCTCAACAGTTTGAACAAGAATTGAAAGCAGTAAGATTTATTTTAGATAGCGTCCACTAAAAATAAAAATGTTTAAACTTTTCCTATACTTAGATATCTCTATCTTTAGAAGAAATGAGCAATCCAAAAGATCTATACAATCCCCGCACTGTTAAAGAATTACAAAAATCATATCCTTATGTCCAGTGGTTGGATTATATAAATGATCTTTTACCCCAGGATAGCAAAATCGATGAAAATAAAGTTATCAATGTGAGAGTACCTAGTTACTTTGCTAAATTGGATGAATTACTGCGGAAATATAGTAAACGTGACATTGCCAATTATATGATGTGGCGTATGCATGAAGAATTAGCGTTAAGCCTGCCACAAAAGTTCCGTGAGGATAATTTTAATCAAAGATGGATGGATTGCATTGATTTTATTTCAGACAGGTGAGCATGACTGTAACAAATATATATATACACGATGTAAAAAAATTTTTCAAAGATATTTAATCGATTCAAAATAGCAATCGCTTCTGATGGCCAATAAATAATGTCAAGTATGTTGATTTAATTGAAAATCTATTTCTGAACCTATTTATATAAATGGTCAAAGATTTTTCTTGTCAGGATAATTTTTAAGAATTTAAAAAAAATTTATTTGTTGTTGTTTAACATGTCTAGATGTATTTTGTTGCTGTTAAGCAACATATCCGTAGACCCCAATGGTTATGGACAACACTGATAAAACTATTTTTCATAAACTATTTTTCATAAAAATAAACGAACTTCACTGACGAAGATTCATTAATATTTTTCTAATAATACGTATATTCAATGTATTTATACACATTGTTTCAATGAAAACATTCATTAAAATTCAATATGAACATTAATTTCGTATGACCGGTACGTTGAAAGCATTCATTAAAGGCAAATATCAAAAATTTTAATTAACCAGTTCTTTGACTCAACGTACCGGTACATTCATATTTTGACATGTAGAAACTCATACTTAACAAACTGTGTAAAAGCAAAACAAATGAGGAGAAGACAAAAATTAAAAAAATTAGTATCTTGATTCAATAAACTTTTTCATTAACTCAATG
Organism: Tachina fera; assembly: GCA_905220375.1. Classification (NCBI taxonomy): domain Eukaryota; kingdom Metazoa; phylum Arthropoda; class Insecta; order Diptera; family Tachinidae; genus Tachina; species Tachina fera. The sequence continues at coordinate 110,917,453 of LR999966.1, read as the reverse complement.
TACTCACACATTATTTACCAACGGGAATTAAATGAAAAGAAAAGCGAAATATAAAGATAACTAGTTTGCAGCAAGCAATGTTGTGTTTGTCTAATTTGTCGTTCATTTTTTTGTAAAATAAAAGAAGTTAAAGTACACCAAACGTCATAAAGTCATTAAGAATTTTTTTGGTTTATCAAAGACTTATACACATATCAAATTTTGTAAAAAAAATGTGTTTTATAAACCTTTTATAACTCAAAAATAATTTTAATAAATAATGCTATTTTGAATGTAAAAGTTCAATGAAACAATGTGTTAGTTCATTAGGTCAACGTATAGGTTCATTTAAATCAATGTAAACGTTCATTGAAATAATGTATTAGCACATTGAGTCAAATTATAGCTTCATTTAACTCAATGCAAAAGTTCATCGAATCAATGTATCAGTGCATAGATATAATGAACAGTTTCATTGTGCAAATGAACTTATGCATTGATTTTAAAAACTGTAAATTTTCAATAGTTCATTGATTGAATATACCTATTTATTGGATCAAAATGAAGGCCAAAATTCATTAAAATAATGAACTTTTTCATGATTTTTATGTACTTTTTTGGTTCAGTGAACTACAATCATATTAGGCTAAGAAAATTTTGCGAAATAATATTATTACAATCACAAATTCTCGATTGTTGTCAAAAAAAAAATTAAGTTCGAAAACTATATCGCTTAAGCTTTTTTCGGTCATGGCACGCTATGTCGACTATTTTGTTTTTCTACTAACTTTTTGCATCAAGGCAAGCCTTCGTTATAAAAAAGTTATAAGAAATTTAAACCCCTTCGGTCATTCTGGGCCACCCTGTATATGTAGGTCGTTCACAATAGACGTTTTGCGTTTGCGGCCGTTTCTTCACAACAATCTTTTCCTCGTCCCACTACACCATTTTTCGTTGAAAAATTCAAGATAATATTGGGAAAATTAAAAATGTGATTCTTATATACAATTTGAACTTGAGAAATTTCCAAATGAAAAAGAGAATTTCAATTTAAAATTGAGAAAATTCCAAATGAGATTCTTATATTCAATTTGAAATTGAGAAATTTCAAAGTGAAATAGTGAATTTGAATTTGAGAAAATTCCAAACGGAAAGTAAAAATTAATTAATTCCACGATGTATGCTGAAAATTTTCGAGGATTTGTAAAAAAATAAATCCGGGAATTTCCGGAATTTTTTTCCGGATTTTTTTTTTTGTATTTTTGTTGTTGGACCTGCGACTCCAACAACAAAAATACAAACAACCCTGCCCATGTCTAATGCGGCCAACTACACATTGTGGCAATTTGATTAACTTGTATAGCCAATTATTCCGTATAGAGGTCTGGTTGAACATCGATTGGTTATCAGATGAATAAGAAATTAAAAAAATTTTGATATTTAGTATTCAACTGACGAAGAGCTTAGATATCAAATTGATGCGTATGATGGCGATTGCCTCTTTTGTTTTACATAGTTTTAGTTCTACTGCAATGCTGCAACTGTACGACCAGTTGCAACACGTAGGGCCCGCATAAGAAATAATTTATTTTGATTAGATTAGCTTTCATAACCTATTTAAAACCTTATTTTCACCCTAATTACCCCAAATTTTATTAAAAATATAGGCTTAAGTTGGCCACGGGATCCCTGTATGTACGCAAACACTTTCAAAAGGACTCTAATACTGCTGTCGCCGTAATGATCAAAAATATACGTAATACCTTCAGGAAAACATTCGACGGACTCGATTGGATGGATCAGATTACAAACAAGGAAGCAAAAAAAAAGCTAGATGCAATGAAGGCCGTTGTTGGTTATGCAGAAGAGTTATGGGATAACGCAAAACTAGAGGAATATCATCGGAAACTACAAATAGATCCAGGCAAATTAACGCAGTCGATCTTAAATATGAATATTTTCTTTGAGGATAAATCTTTAAACGAATTGCGTTCGCCAGTAGCGAAGAATGAATGGACGACTTTGAAACCGCCACAAATTGTAAATGCTGCATATCGCTTTTCCAAGAACCTAATAGGTAAGAGCCTTGAACATATGTATGTATGTATGTATATGCGTATTTACGCGTAAAAGCATACAGATAAGAGATATCAGAATCAAATACATTTTATAGACATAAATTAAAAATGTCCATATAAAAGTAGTTTGATTCATTGGATAAACAAATCACGAGCAGCTCGAAAGTAAATGATCACACAAAATTGCGGCATAAACACATTTTCCATACAAATTAACGTAAAAGAGTAACACTAGAAAGCAGTCGAGAGATAGAATCTACCCTATAAAACAAATTTTTTCACTAACACATTTAAAACAATTTTACATTGAATTCAATAATGATAGTCAATTGACTAGTCAATTGATCGGAAGTGAGATGCAACATTACACGTACACAAAAGTTTCCATCACTTTTTCATTTTGCCTTTAATAATGTGTTAGATAGAAACTTTGTTCAACGCAATGATAAATATATATTCTGCATGAATATCGATCAAATGAGCAGTAAATTGACTGGTAGTGTTCTTGTAGGGTATTTTATTTTGACAGCGACTTTTCAAATGCTCTCACATATACATAAATATTCATTTTCTCAACAATGCTACCATACTTTCCATAAATTTTATACATTTTGTGAACAAAACGACAAAGAAAAATAAAAGCGCAAAAGAAAATTAAATAAAAATTAGAGAACATTTGAAGTTTCCGCCGTAGATTTTATTATTTATGGGCTTTGTTAATTTGACAACGATTTTTCCTGAAGTTGCGGACTTATTCTGTTTAGTCATTTAGGTTTTCTAAGAAAAATAATTTGGATTCAAAATAATTATAAAAATTTCCTTGTCATGTTTTAGACAAGGCAGTTTTTCTTGAAGCAAGTCTGAAAATGTAAGAGAGAGAGAAAATAATCAATAAATTTTCTTTTGTTACTTCATTCGCTTATTTAAAACAATAAGAAAATTTAATAGACAGACTGTCGGTGTATAAACAAGCGAGCAGTTTTACAAGAGAATTAAAGAGACTTAAGGTATGGTCACACTTGTCAAACATTTGCCCAAAAAAGCGTAACCACTAATAAAAAATCTTTTAATTCAGACAATACTTTGCCAAGTTAAAGAGTAGAGAATAATGTTGGATTCTATGACATTGTGTTTGAAACTGTTTAATTTGATAAACACGTGTCTGGAGCAAAACTTTTTTCATTACTGTTTCTTGGTTACGCTTTTTTGGGGCAAATGTTTGACAAGTGTGACCGTAGCTTTATACTACATTTATACGCGCACTATTTGCAAACGAAAATATTTGCAAATAAATTAACTCACTGTTTATACGGCACTTCCATAGAAATGTTAAATACGTTTACAAAAAAATTTTGTAAATGTATAAAATAACAAATAAAAATTTGTTTTTATTGTCATTGTTTTCTTCTATCAATCAATGTTTTTTGTGCAATATTTATAAATTTATTGCTTTTATTAGCAAACATTTCTAAGTGTGGCAACCTCAAGCATTTTATTTGCAAATAGTGCGTTAATCGTGAATTGTTTTCTGAATTATTAAGTCGCAATAAATAATTACAATAATATGGCAACAACTTACAGTTTTATTTGCAAATTAGTGTAAACGTACTATTAAACTGATGTATCAAAAACATAACGTTCAAACGAAAAATAAATACATTGAGGCGGATCGATTTTATTTTTGCTAAAATCGTATAAGTAAAATCAAAGCCTCTCTCTCTCTCTCGACATGAAATGTGTTTCCTCTTCTTTAGAAAAACAAATTTTAAAGTAAAATTTTTTCAAATAGAAAATTGTATGTGCTGAAATAAATGTTACTAAATTCGATGTTACTCATTTTCTCGCGTACGTACTCCCTGCTTTTAATTGTTTCATGAGCTACCTTATATTTATCCATAATAATTGCTTCCCTATTTTCATCTCTAAAGTCAATCCCCCATATGCAAAAAAAAAATTATGTGTGATTGAACTGTACGTTAAAACAAAATTTCCATACAAAAACCGCTTTTACACTTGAAGCATACGTTAATTTTTTTTTTGCATAAGGAAGAATGTCTTTAAATAAGGCAGGCAGCAGCCAAACAAGAAGCAGCTCAGAAAGAGGAAATAAATTTTCATGTCTGCAGGCGCAGTATAGGGTTTGATTTTAGAATCACGGTTTCTTCGCAAAATTTTTTTTACTATACGACAAATCGACCCAGCCTAATATACATATTTATATTCGAAATTTCTCTACAGAGATTCCTGCCGCTATATTGCAAGGTTATTTCTTCAACGCTCAACGTCCCACTTACATGAACTATGGTGCCATTGGTTCAATTATTGGCCATGAGATTACGCATGGTTTTGATGAAAAGGGTCGGCAGTTTGGTGCTGACGGAAAATTAGTTAATTGGTGGCAACGCAGAACAGAAGACGCTTTTTTGGAAAAGGCCAAATGTATGATTAAACAATACAGTGATTTGAAAGAAAAGGATACTGAAAAAAATGTTAGTAAGACCATTCAACCATTTAAATATGTACATATGAACATAAGTACTGAATTAAAATTATTTTATATACATACATATATGTGTGTATATATTTTAATATTTTAGATAGATGGTGCTCGCACTCAAGGTGAAAACATTGCCGATAACGGAGGTTTCAAGCATGCCTATTTGGGCTACAATCAATGGGTGGCTGAAAATAGCGTAGAGTCCCCGCTACCCGGATTAACAGAATATACATCGAAACAGTTGTTTTGGATATCGGCTGCCCAATCGTTGTGTGAAAAATACACAAAAAGTAAATATATGTTTATATGTTATACTATCTTTTAGTTCGAGAACAATAAAAATTATTTCTTCAAGGCGCAATGAGAGATCTCATCAGTTATAAGGAGCATTCGCCTGCAGAAATCCGCATTTTGGCCGCTTTTCGCAACATAGATGAATTTTCCAGCGAGTTCAAGTGTCTGCCAAATTCACCCATGAATCCTGCACATAAATGTAAAGTTTGGTAGATTAATTTTAAAAAGTTGCACCTCAATATTTACATTTACATATATCAAACAAATTTGATTTAAATATGTTTCATTTATTATTTCTGCTATTGTTAAATAAAAACCACGATTTAACAAAAAAAAAACATATTGCAGAAATCAAATCTAAGAAAAACGTGGACTTTTTTAATTTGTTTTGTTCGCGGAAACATTTGAACAACTTCAAAATTTTTAACCCAATCCAAAATGAGGAGATTATCAATTCCCCAGTAAAAGAAGAGACTCCAAAAAAGTCATGAAAATGTAGAGCTTACAATGCGGAAGTAGTGCAAATTTCTATCCGATCTAATGATTTTTACATAGGGTTGGCATTGCAAGAAGTTGTCTTTTTCGATGCCTGGTCACTGAATTGGAAGCGATATTAAGAAAAATTCCCTTTTTTCTGTTCTATGATAATATTTTCATCTAGGAAAAATGGTAAATAGTTACATATTTTAACAATTCGTTTCTTTTTATACGAATTTAAGCCCGAAACATTGTTTTCAGGTAAATTTAAGCAAATAACTTTTAAATTTTAGACTAAAAATAGTTCATAAATTTCTTTAAAAAAATAATTTTTTTTTTTAAATTCTGGTGAATATTTTCTAACACTATGGAGGAGTTACAAGGTTATGTGTGACTAAAATAAGCTTCTACATGGTTTTTGGCTCACTCTCGGCATATTAAAAATATCGATTTTTCGGAAGCACTGAAAATGTACTTCCGCTAGAATGACTTCCATTTTTTTCACTGGGTCTTCAATGCATTTTTGTTTTAAATTCTTACTTGAAAACTCGGTACAGTTTAGACCGATTGTAAAAACTCTTTTTTTGGGCGGGGATACGCCCATTTATTTTTAAATTTTATTTTATGACATTCTACTTATTTCATTACTGCAAAATCTAGCACACATTTGGTTCTTATAATTACACAATTTTTAAATTTAACAAAATGGGTGGGGCTACACTCATTAAAATTTCCCAGCAAAAAAGTGATGGATAAAAAGAAGAAAAAGCACCACAACTACTAAAACTCCGAGCAAAAAGTTGTGAATTTTACATTAGCGTGTCATTGGAGAGAAGTGGTACGTTTTTGCCAACCTGTGAGCGCATAAGATTTACTTTTTATTTGCTATAAAAACTCTAAAATAAGATGCGATTTTTTATTGGTAAAGTAAATCCAATATATTTTTCATTTAGGATGTCGTTATTAACCACTTTTCCAAAGCACTTAAATCAATGTTTTAGGAACTGGTACTTATTCAGTTGTTTTTTAACCCACTTGGAAAGCCATTTAATTCCTTAAAGTATTCTACTAATTAAAATAATTGTCTCACAAGAAATAAGAAGGGAAACCTATTCTATTTTCTGTTCGTTTTTGAAGTTGAACAATTTGTACTTTTAAGCATTTAAATCAATCAGTAAATTTTATTAGGTTACGGGCTTGGTGGAGTTTGAAGTGGTTCGTGTCAGTAGTTATGGTGCCTTTTTTTGAGTTTATTTATTTTAGAGGCTAATAATAGTAAAATAGATGATTTATCATTACTTTAGATATGTGATAAAAAATAACTTCTTTAAACCAGAATAAAATGCATAACCTATTTTAGAAGTAATTAAGAAGTGCTTTCTAAGGAAGTACTAATTTAATTTTTTGCTGGGTTATTATTGTATTTCACGTGGCTCTACTTAAATGATTTTTATGAAACATACCAAATTTTAAAAAATGGGTGGAGTCACGCCCATTCAAATTTAATATTTTATTTCAAGTGGTGCTACTTTACCGATTTTTACAAAACTTAACACACACCTGAGCTCTGAAAAACAACCAATCTTGCATCTAAAAAAATGAACGGAGACACGCCCATTTTAATTTTATACATATTTAACGTACTTCTACTTAATCAACAGATTTTCAAAAAAAATTTTTGTTTACAAAAATCTACTTCCAGTTTGGTCCCATAAATAAATATTTTTCGAAAGTTCGGTCGGTTTTTTGGCAGAGTTATTTTCTATGTGTCACTTAACAACTCCGAAGTTTTTCTACCGATTTCAAAAATTCTTGTTTTTTCTAAAAGGGTGTAGCTTTAGTTTCCACTTAATTCCAATATATATTGCCATCAAATTTTTATCTATGATTTTATGTCCATTAACTTATTAGATCGCTGCAAAACTTTGCACACACCTTGGCCATTCCTAATGACACAACATCGAATTTTTAAATATAAGCGGAGACTTTAAAAACTGCACAAAAGCGGCGAGGTCACGCTCATTTAGTTTTAGTATTACATTATATGCACTTCTACTTACCTGACACGTACGAAACTTTGCAAACAGTTAGGACTTTTGGAATTGCATAATCTTGTGCTTAAAAGAGTGAGCGGACAGGTTTATGCCCATTAAAATTTAATATTATTACTCACCGATTCTTTTGAAATTTGACACACACCTTGACACACACCTTGTGCTCTGAAGGTGGCAATATTTTGTATGTAATATTTGCTAAAGTGGGCGAATACAAACTTTTGAAAATTTTGAAAAGCATTAACAGTTAAAACTAAAGCTTTAAAAAACCTTGAACAAACTTTCAAAAAGTAATCGCCGCTACACCCAGAAAAATATTGGTTGGAAAATGGTTTGGCCAATAAAATATCATTTGCATGAACTATATTTCAGTACACACTATCAATTTTCTATTGATTCAAAAAACAATCCATGTTCATTGCCATCAGGACATAATTGTAATAAAAATATGATTGTGACAATTCTTAAATTGATTGCATCAACCGAACGTATGTTTTTATCATGACTAATTAACTTATTGGTTAACACAACCGAATAAAATATTACGAATTGGATTTTACGACTAACTTTTGGCATTGCCAATAAAAAAAATTATATTAAGGTAAAAATAAACACTTTCTATCAGTTGCTGCAACTAACTAGAGGTTGAGTTTACTATCAGAGTTTATAGCAGCAAATTCAAAAATTAACTTTAAAAATTTTCAAAGATATTATGATTTGTGAATTCTCAAATGGTTTTTGAAAGGCTGTGCATAAGATGACAGGTTTGTGGCTGTTTAAAATGTGTATTTGAAGAAATTCATATAGCCATGCTTCACCACAAGAAAATAAATTTCAATTGAAATAAACTTATGATAATATGTATAATAATAAATTTCTTAAATTTTGTATTTTATTTGCGTTTATTGTTTATTTTTGTTTCAGCAAGGAAGACCAATTTTTCTTTCACTTGTACCAATTATGATATTAACCATATTATAATTTTTATTTCAAATTCCATACTGTTAACCAATTTTATCTGTTGTTGCAACTATTGGGTTAATGGTTATAATTAAATATATTGTGGTACCACAAGAAAATTGATAATTGGTGCAACCGCCAAAATTCGATTGGCAACAAATTCGGTTGTCTTAACGAATCTGTTTTCTCTGTGTACCTACTATAAAACCAACATCAAAAGAGAGCCAGTAATATATCAACAAACATTAGATGCTTTAATAATACTAAACTCTTTCTTCTTGACAAAAAAAAAAGAACCCCACAACTTAACAAGACACTTTTAATAAATCATAGGTTTTTCAATTATTTTTATTAACAACCAGCACCTTTCCGCGACTTCGGACGCATCCAAAAAGAAACTGATATTGTACAATAATTTATATTTATAACAAATTGACGATAAACAGAAAAGTACCCATCGTACAAATTATAACCCCTCCCCCCCACCCATCCACACATATTTTCATGTGCACCTTGTGGCATCCATTTACCCAATTTCAGGGCAATACAGTAAGCCATTGTTGCGTTAAAGTGGGACAAAAATCCAAACATTTTTAATGTTAGCAGGACCAACATTAAGCTTATAATTAATCAACATTAAATATATTATACAAGATATTCATCCGATGTTCTTTGAATATTTTTAATAGGTTGAAAACAGTATAGGCCATTGCTTCACCCTGTTGCAACTTTAGTTTAAGAGTTTTAGACGTATCTATCTTTTTAATTTATTTCTTTAGGTACTAACTGGTAAACGATAAATGTTTAAACGTGTTTCACTATTTTAAACAACAAGAAAACCTTTTTATAATTTTTTTGCTTATTATAACTAATAATGTAGTTAATTATTTATACGGACATTCCCGCCTCTGCATTCATTGTGAATGCGTAAATTTGAACTCTTGAATTCGTAGTTTTTATTCGTTTTTATTGCCTTTGAGGTTAGTCGTTCCTTCCTAATTTTACCATGAGAAAGAGAAGACGTCCTGCGGCTCCTGCAATTCCCTTTTTATATAAATATTTTTACAAATCTAAATTTTAACGAATTTGAATTTAATAAAACCATATCATATAAGTAATGAATTAAAAGGAAATAAGTCATGTTCTGTGTTATTATAACTAGCGATCCAGGTACTTCATGCTGCCCTTGATTCAAGCGTGGTTGTTTATCAGAGAGGCAACTTAAACCTTTATCTTCTCAGGAGTCCCCCGCCCTTCTTCTTTACTTCCCTGAAGCACACACCTCTGTGTATTTTCCCATTTGTTTTAACTACTACATTTTTAGAATATATTCCCCAAAGTATAATATTATATTTTGAAAAAAAAATTAAAAATAAAAAGTCGAGCAAGAACTTGTCAAATAAATCTATCACGCAGTTGCATTTTTAGTACACACTACCGTGTTTGACAGATCGCGCGATTGTAGTGTATCACGGCCTTTAGCACTATAGTAAATTTTTGGCTCGGGGTGCTAATCGACCTGAGAGAATTATCTCCATTGACTTAGTTGAATATATTTAAACTTTAAGTTAATGTGGTTTACAAGCCAATAAGTAAGATATTTAGCACGTTATTTGATATAAAAATTCCTAATATGAATTTTTTTTTTAAGAATTTCAAAAGAATTAAATTTAAAAGATACTGAAGTAAGAAAATATAAAGCATGTTGATTATTAAGTTCTGGTTTCAACTTTGATATTAACTGAACTTCTCATTTGTTTAAATGAAATCTAAGCACAATAGATATATATATAGCTGTTCTAAGAATTTTTTGAATAAATGTTTTCTGATGATGTTGCATTAGCAACAGTGAAATGCGCAGCTATCCGCTCAATAATCATTTTTAATGTATTTTTAATAAAATAAAAAATATTTCACTAAATAAATAAGGTAATCAGATATCTCACAGAGATTAATTCAGTTCGGAAATGGAATTCAATCCGAAAAGGAAAAAACGAAAAAAAAATTCGGAATGAAATTACTTTTAATTTCATGGACGGAATTAAGATTTATTAAATTTTTTTCATTTATTTATTGAAATCTAGATTTAAATTAATTACTTTTTATTTTATTTCTCGTGTCGTTACAAAAATTAAATCAACTTGACAAAATGTGCAGGCGGTCTACTCTAAACATACAAATTCGAAAACATTTTCTTTTGTTTCGAATTATACAGAAATGTCACAGAGCTCAATTCCCTTCGGCAACGGAATTCAATATTTATTTCGGTGCTTTGGAAAACGAAAAACGAAAAAAAATTCGGAATAAAATCACTTTTAATTTTATGGACGGAATTAAAATTTTCTCGCCTTTATTGCTTGAAAGTATGCAACATTGTTAAAATTCTGTGCGAAAAAAGCACTGCTCATGTTGTTTTGCAGCTAAACTAAAATGATGCCAGACTAATTTTGCATGGAAAGACATGATTTGAAGTGTTTCTCACAGCAAGAACAGAGTACTACTTTTGCCAATTTATTTCGCAAATATTTCTTACCAAATACTTTTATATGTAGTTTGACAGCATTTCGCACGAAATTGCGTGCTTTAAGGTAAAAAAACATATTTTAAAAAATGTTTTTCCATAAAGAATACTATTTTTCATTTATTTCTTCAAAGCTGAATTTCAATTGATTAGTTTTTATTTATTTATTATATAAATTTCTCAAGTCATCACAAAAATAATATCAACACTGTTGATTCAACAGAACAAAATGTACGGAATTGGTTTCTTTAGTATTGCCATACCATTTTGTTTGCCCTTTATCAAAATCTTCATGTTGGCAGCACACAAAACAAATAAATACAAGGCAAAATTAAAATAAAAAAAATTTAAAACGCCTAAACATATGCTGCATTATGCTTTACTACAAAATTATATTGAAACACAAGTTAAAAACGATTTTACCATTTCTTTCGGATTAATGAAAACGATCGGAATCTGAAGCACCAAAATGAACATTGAACGGAATGGTTAATACGGAATCAAAACCATTACGAACGGAATCTGTGACACGGCTGAATGTAGAATAAGGCGAGATTTCGTATTTAATTTTGTGCAAAAATTTCATATACTTAAACAGTTTGTACCATCAATTAATTTCAATTAATTTCTTTGTATGTTGTATGCAAATTGAAAACTGAAAACGCGTTTACTGCCAAAGTGGTTTTTTGAGTTGTTAGACTATTGAAGTAAATGATCGATATGTTGAACTAGATAAGAATTTTTTGGAAAAATTGTTTTCTTCAAGCTAATTCCAAAAAATGTTCGATGTGAACGGCAAGTCTTAAAATGACTGAATGGTTAAAATTAGCCCCTGCTTCACTCAAGTATTGAAATTACAAATTATTTAACTACAAACAAAAAATGTTTGGAGATTTACCGCCCATCAATTTAGCAGATCTTAAGAGCGACGACTGATTAAAATAAGCTGTGACAATTATTTCTTCTTTAATATTTAAAGACGAGTCTTCCATCTCTGTGATAATAGATTTTATAAATTAGCCCATGTTATACATGTTTACATAATACAAATAAAATATCACAATAGTAAACACCTGTGAACTTGATATTCATTTCTTTTCATTGCGTTCATGCGTTCTAATTCATATAAATTTGCTGAGTAACAAACGATAAAAAACTTCAAATTGTGTAAAAGAGAGAAAAATAAATATGTAATCGTATGTTAATATGTACTCCTAAACAATAATAAAATATACATACATACAATTTACTTTATAGTAACAGCATACAGTGGCTCACAGATTATTTCAAACAGTCTTTGTGAAAAATGTGATGCTCATATAATTTCGAAGCAGATCAAGATATTAAACAAATAAAAGAAACACTAGATTCTTGCAGCAAGGGTATTCTAAAAAAAATTTATGTCGTATGTATATGCTTAATACTATTTTTATTAATTACGACAAATGTTAAAAAATTAGACAAAATTGGTTCAGTCACGCATCCAGTTTTCGAGAAGATATTTATTTTTAAATTCCACTTTCTGGCATTAGTTTCTTCAGAATCCCGCTTCTTGATCGATCATGTCCCGCTTTTTGCCAAAACCATATATCTAATCAGTAATCACAAACGAAGTGGCAACACTGCAATATTGCCGAATGAGTTAATTCATGCATCAAGAAAACTAGTTTGCGCATTGCGCAGGTCCGCTATTTTACTTTCTGCTTGTGACGTAGACATAGAATTTTGTTGTAAACAAAGTACATGCATTTGATGGTGGAATATGCCCTCTCTCTCACACACTTTTTACAAAAAACCCACGTGTGTATTTTATATTGACGTAGATGCGCAGTAGAAATTTTTCTTGTACGGCTCAGTGTGCAATCATGTTTTTTTATTCATGGAGTTAATTGACAATATTTTTTCTTCGTTACTTTCTCAAAAATATGTATGTACATATCGTCGGTGCGCCGACCAAAACACCTACATATGTATGTGTTTTTTATGAAGTGTTCAGGAAAGCAGCAAAAACCGTTTTATTTTGCCAGTTCGCATTATATTTTGAAAGTAGTTTTTTTTTAATTTTTCTTAGCCCATTTAAAAATATTACGCGTTGAAAAAAATAAAAAATCTTTTTTTATCCTGAAGTGGTATAGTAATTTAACAAAAAAATACACATAACTGATTTTGTTTCGGACTTTTTAAATGCGAATAGAAGAAATATAATAGACATAAGTGCTTTTCTTCTAAAATTAATTTTTAATAAATTTTAATGTCTTGCTAAAAATTTAAAAAAAAGAAAAGCAAAGGCAATTGTAATTGTTTAATTGTTTACGTTTAAATCAATAATAATTGTTTACTTTTAAATCAAAAACAGTAATGTGTACTAGTGACCTGCGTAAGCAGTCTTGAAATGCAAATACGTCATGTTTTTTAAATGTATTCTCGTGGCATGTATTATACTAAGCCAATAATAAATGCTGTCGCATTATAAACGAAGCACGATGGATGTATTGGTGTACGTGTATATACGTGTATAACAAGCGATGTCGTCAAGACGTCTTGTTTATAACAAACAATAAAATTAAGTACTGTTGATACATGTATGCTTGTTATTTAGCATATTGTACGTTTGGGTGTTTGTGTAAGATTCAGATGCTAAGCTATTATGTTTGTGTTTAAGGGAGGTTTTTTAAAGCAAGCGCACAGAACTCATGTAAATGCATATGTGCGTTTGTATGTGCGCAGAAAAATAAGAGAGCATACACAAAATATGTAGGTATTTATGTATGTACATTCATGACGTTTGTATACGCGCCAATGAGAGAAAAAGCAAAAACACCACAAATCTTTCAGTCACGAACTATTTCCTTCTTTATTCTTATACCTGCAAACTTATTGCAAATGTATTGCCGACAACGTTGGTTAGCATTTTTTTCAGAAGATTTCCCTGTAGTAAAGCATTTCAAATTGCCCTCATGTCTTAAAAGTTTTTATAAGACGTCTTGTGCAGGTCTTTAATGTGTACTTATAGCCAAGTCTCGGCAGCCACACTACAAGTAGCCGATGACTTTTCTTCTACAGAAAATTTTTCGTACATTTTGCTTTGTAAAAACTGCCATCACTGACCTTTCTAGTCTCATTTATTTCTCCCTTCTCTTTGTGCCGGCCTTTTTTTTATAACATATAACTGTTTTTGCGGGAGTAAATGCATTACCAGATAGGCTTCCTAATGGGTCAATACAAAATTCGAAAAATTACATTACGATATGTGTTTAAGATTTGTAACTCTTCGGAATGTGAAATCCAAAAAATTAAATAATTGCACTTCATATGGAGCTTTGGAACGTTGATAGGCAAAATCATTCTACCCAAAAATGTAATGAAACGATGTATGGGAAGGACTCCATGCATCATAAATGAATTGAAACTAGTTAAAATGTTAATTTATTACATGTGAATTAGAGCTGTGAAATCCATATTTATGTACGTATGTACTTATATTATATACGAGTACATAAAAATTATTAACACCGTATTTTTTTAGAGAAGAGAATACCTTTTTGCGCACACTGATACTTTTATAAAAGTAGTTAAAAACAACACGTAGTTAAAATACTTATTTACTGAGTTTTGCAGCTCATAAGCTATTTTTAATTATTTTCATATTTTATATAACATTTTTTTTTCATTTATACTAAATTCTAGCAGTAACGAGAATTTGAAAATTTTCCATTCGACGAAGAACATAGCTCTACATCCCACTTGACCAAGACTTTCGTTAATGATATCCATTTCGAATATACTCGTATCTCGAACAATTTATCGAGTAAAACTATCGATAATGACATTCAAAAATGAATCGTAAAATGTTTACCTGTCGCTCAGTTTTGTTTAAGAAAAACATTCGATATCGCGAAATCAGCCAACATCGAATTAATTACGATATCGCAAAAAGGCAGCAGAAAAAGTAAAAATTTATTTTAATTTACTGAATTCTTTAACTTACACTAAAGGATTTGAACACGGTACCTCCAGGTTAACAAACTCGCACGCATTCACTAGCAACGTGAGGTTGACGACAGAAATTTTTACAACAATACTGATAAATCAGTATTTCGAAATGCCAGCGGCTGAAAAGAAATAGCAACCCTAACTTTTCAACGAGCAAAATCACTATTATGAATAGCTATTAAGGGAAGTTTAGTTCCCTTTTTTGCAATTACAAAACAGTAGGAGAAAATATTTCACTCGAAATGTAAGTTAAGTCGTAAATAAATAGAAATATATAAATAAAACATCGTTAAAAATAACAAAACAAATTGCAAGCCTTGTATTTATAATTTGTACGGGCTAAAGTTCGTATCGCTTTTTAAGCCAAATTGTATTGTATGCTTCATGGAAGCAAACTGGGACATCGCAAAGCGATTGGTAAAGAAAATGGAGTGAATATACGTCAGAGTCAAATGGTTTAAGTTCACCTAAATCAAATTTTCTACTAATTTTTAAACAAATTCCGCACATTCACAGACTCTTATTTCAGTAATTTGTCAGCTGATAGTTTTCCCCCTTCAAATACATATTCACAATTGCGAATACCTCCTTAATCATTCACAAATTTATCAACTGGCTTTCGTAATAATTATTTCAACCTTAGTTGA
This sequence comes from Tachina fera, assembly GCA_905220375.1. Taxonomy (NCBI): domain Eukaryota; kingdom Metazoa; phylum Arthropoda; class Insecta; order Diptera; family Tachinidae; genus Tachina; species Tachina fera. Next base: position 110,901,953 of record LR999966.1, on the reverse strand, counting down.
CAAATTTGGCCACTTTTCAACCAGTTGATGGTTGCTGTTTATAATAAACCTGACATTTGAGAAACTCTGTCTTGTTTTAAGCGGCCCATACACTTGCAATATAATTGTACAATTTTTCGTATAGTGCAATAATATCGCCAATGTGTATGTCATATTCGAAGGTTGCACAATATATTTGGAATTATCAAAAGACGTTTGATTTTTATTGTGCAATTAATACAATTGTGTAACGTAGTGACAACATTGTTCAATGTTGTTTACTTTTTCACTGTCAGGAAAATTGGGCAATATTTTCTTTGAAAATATTGTGCCATTTATTCCATAGTATAGGTCAAAACGACAATAATATGTAAAACATAATATGCAATAATATTGTTTAATGGATGGGCCGCTTTAGACTCGGGAGTTTTTCTTGAAGCAGTTCTTTTCAATTCTCTTTTAAAACTGCTCGTTTGTTTCCACACGGACGGTTTCTTGTTGAATTTTCGTAATGTTTTAATGTAGCGAATGAAATAACAAAAGAGGGTTGAAGTAACTTTTCTGTACAATCAAGTCAGAACCCCTCTTATTTCTCCTTTCCTCTCTCTCCTATAAACTCAGATTTGCTTCAAGAAAAACTGCCGAGTCTAAGACGTGAGTATGAAAAGAAGTTTGCTTTAGCGAACATTTCGCATCTATTTTATATTCGCGAAAATGTATCAAACAATTTTGTTTCGAAATTTCTTCGCTTTAGTGAGCATTCGTCAAGTGGGATATTTGATAAATCGAAGTATGCACGTGTGTGTATTTCTTGAGAAATTATACGCAAAGAAAAAAATCTTAATTGATCATGATGGTACGCTCATGTCAGCATTCATTTATATGGAATCTCAGGTCAAGTGGGATATTTGATAAATAGAAGTATGCATGTGTGTGTTTTTTTTTAGAAAAATAGTTAAAGAGAACATTATAGAACGATCACTTTGGAGTCTATAAAAGACGGCTGTCTTTTGCTCGATCTTTCAGTTGTGTTATACCTACAGTTTAATATAAAAAAATTTAAATATCAAGAATTATTTTGTGTAAGTGTGTTTGTGAAAATTGTGCAGGACATTTGTATTTAGAGCAGTCCACACTAGTCCTTAAAAAAAGTTGCAGATAAATATAAAAGGACACAAACTAATCATTTAAAGAAATTGGGCAACACGGGCATAACCGAAAGAAAATATGCTGAGTGATTAATAATTTATCTGATCGTTTGTGGCAATTTTTTAAATAATTTACATATGTTCTGGTTTATCTTATCGTTCTTCGCTATTTATAAGATCTCAAAAAGTTTTTGTTATCTTTTTTACAGCGTATTAGCTGAGTTCAACTGAGAAGTGTCGCTAGTAATAATGCAAAAAAATATCAGGTAAGATTTGTATTATGCACATTAAATTTCGGCCGAAAATCCAGTCTTGGCAAAAATTATTTACCAAAAAATTTTATATGCAGACTTTCACTCTCAATATAAGTATGTACATATATAGTGACGTTCCAGTAATGGCAATGCATGACGATAAAAATTTAGGACAAAGTTATAAATACAAAATATTGCCAGACACTTGCTTAAGCAAAATTCCTCAGATTATAAAAATATTGTGAAAAAAATTGTGACGAACGAGCCAAGATTTTTTTGCGACTAATTGGAACTTTTGTAAGCCAACACTAAATTTTGTGATGACAGATTTTGTTATTCACCCCTTTAAAGGCGAAGAATAAAATGTACCATTTCGAGCTTTTTACGGTTCCGTACACCAAAGGTGAAAAGGAAGCCTATTGTTTCCGCTACGCTGTCCGTCTGTCTGTCATTCAAAGGATGTTTTCTTGAGAACCCTAATAGCTGCGGATCTGAAATTTTCACAAAGTATGTAAAATCACAAATATATGCCAGTTAAAAGTTAAAGGGTGCTCTAAAGAGAGAAACAAAAAATGGGAAAATCGTAATGGTATATAGTTGAAATTTTCAAAGTTACTGTATTTTTATGCAGACTACAGCAATTATTACTAAAATTAAGAAATTCAAAATTAAAGTGTATTCCATCAGTTATTGTTATTTTTACTATGTAATTTAGACAACGTGCCATATATTCGAAACGGTAGTAGGAAAATAATTGAAATTTTCAAAAACTCTAAAACCAAAAATTCCAAAAAAAGATCGAAAAATCAAAATAAATCGCCAGGAACGAAAAAAACTGTATACATCAGATAAGGTTCACTGCCTATAGTGTCAGTTGGTGCAAATTTTAGCTTTACATACACAAGACAAGAACACTGATAATAAACACCAACACAGACTCAAACATTTTATGATCCAAAAATATTCCAACAACTTTTTCCCCCATTTTATTTATTTCATTAATTGTAATAGAAAAATTTAAAAAAGTCTGCAAAAATATATCTATTATCGCAGAAGGTTTTCTAAAATCGTTCGAATTCAATACAAAACAGGGCCGATTGATACATATGCTACAATATTATTATGAACAATATTCCTAAACACATTTTTGTGACTGACTATACACTATCTATGTATGCCTTCACATGGGAAGTAGAACCGTGGTTGTCAACGAAATTCCACAAAAGAAGCGCAAGACCATACGGTTATAAGTATGTACGTGGCAAATCAGTCAACCAGTGCGAACGAGAATGAAAAACTCTTGAAGGCCAAACAACGCGCACAAGCCTGACCAAGATCAAGATAAATTTACTACATATGTACATACATAATTACTATAATACGAGAGCTATTTTTCAGCCCAGAGTTGCTTTCTTTGATTATTGTAAAAAAGTGTAATGTCACGTATTGCTCAAATGAAATTAGGTGTATGTACATTAGAGTTGAGCATAGTCGTTCCTTTTGCGGATTGTTCCTTTTTGTTCCCAACAAAAAAAAGAACTAGTTCGTTCTTTTCGTTCAGTTGTTCTTTTCGGTCAGTTGTTCAGTGAAAAACAAAACAGAGATTATACAGATTATACAGTCTTCAATTTTTTATTCCTGTGTTAATATTCTAAATTAATTTCATTTCATTCTTAATAACATTATTTAAGTAAAATTTTTTATTGAAAATACTTTAAATGAAATTTGATCATTTGAAAACAAATTTTAATCACTTTTTTAATACTGATTTATGTACATATATTCAACACAACAAATTATTTCTTTTAATTGAGTAAAAATTTTCCTGCTTAGACGTATTTTCATAGTGTTATTTGTTGTATGCTTTTAGTAAGTAAAACGTAAAAATTAATATTTTGAAATTTTTAAAATGAAATCCGTAATCAGTTTAAAAAAAATTATAGTTACTTTTTTAATCTTAACAATCTTTTTCCAAATCTGTTTTTTAGTTAAATACTACAAATTATTTCTATTAATTTTGTAAAACTCCCTTGTATATTTCACTAAGTACCTATACATTTTCTTTTGTTTGTTTTTATTATTGTGCTAAATAATTTAATAGGCACACTACATTTGTATCTTTTTAACAGTATGCAAACGAGAAACTATATTTTAATTTAAATCTTTTGCATGTGTATTGGTCACGAACAGAGAATAAGATAAAAAACAAAACAAAGACCAAAAATGATCGAACGAACAAGAAAGACCAAAATAACAAGAAGGACCAAGAGAACAAGAAAGACCAAAATAACAAGAAAGACTAAACAACAACTAGAACAACAAAGACAAAAAGGAACAACTAGTCTGAACTAGTTCACATCGTTCACTTATGGGAATAGTTCAATTGAACTAGTTCGTTCTTTTTGGGGTACAACCCTAATGTACATAGAAAAAAATGCATAGGTAGCATTTCTTTACCGATGCTTATAAAACCTTCTCTTTCATATACACATACCATACATGCATACATATGTATGTATATACATATGTTCGTATATAAATTATCAGTTAATCTATTTTAGTGTGCTATTTACCAAGTTTCACCTATTCACACGTATTATTGTTTTTAAAAAAGTAAACGTGTACAATATTTTCAGTTAACTTTTTCCACGATATTGTATTATCACTGTTGCCAATTCAGCTATTTTCCCGTCAAATCTAGCGATTTTTAAGTACATTTTGCGGGAAAAATTATGATTTAGCTATTAGCGGGAATTCTAGCGATTTTTTATCGATCATAATTCGCTTTAAAATTTGAGCTTGTTTAGGAGCGGTGAACGTATATGAAGCAATCTATACAAAAAAAGATGATTGAATAGCGCCACAATTGTGCAGGTTTAAAGGTGAGCTAATGTAATGTCCAGCCTAACATCCGTCTTGATAAGTGCTTTTATACATATGTAAGTAAATACGTTTATATTATTAATCCTTTGAATAGAGCTTTAGATAACTGTTATGTTTGCATGTTTTATTAGACTTAAATATAATAATACAAAAACCAGCAGGTTTGTCAGCACTAATTTTACTCTATAGTTTGAAGAGATTTTTAACTGGGGAAGTCCCGAAGTAACAGAAATGATGAATTACATATGTTTCTGTACATACCAGAACCCACACAAACAAAACTGGTGCAAATAGGTATATCTGTGCAGGCCTATAATATATATGTCTTTTTTAATAAAAATAAGCCTTTTATTAACCTACTACATTACTTTAATTTTTTTTTTGGTATTTTATAAAATTTGTAGGAAAGTTTGTGAAGTACGAAAGAAGTTAACAAGTTACCATAAAATTTTAGAAACAACCTAAAAATAAATGTATTTTTTTAGCTATTTATCGGTAAATTTTCAAGTCATTTTGAAATTTAGCTATTTTCTTGTCTACTTTAGCGATATTTCTTGAAAAAAAAAGTTGGCAACATTGTGTATTATTTTCGAAAAGAGAGAGCAAAACAAAAACTTTTTAGCAAAAAAATTAGAAACAATGGTTATAAAACATTGTCTTTCACGTCTATAAATTATTAGTTATCGTTAATTTTTTTCTTTTGTTCGTTGAAGTTTTACGCATTTCTCGTTCTATTCGTTTAACTGGATTTGTTTTTTTTTTAACAAAGTAAACATGTACCATATTTTATTTCAACTGAGTTTTTCGGTGAGTTGTTTTGCTATCCATATTTCTAAGAACAACACTTTGTTTTGTAATTTAGTTTTATTTGGTTGTTAAATTATGCTTTATGAAAATATACAGTCAAAACTCTCTAAAAGGGCTATTACACAGGCATACTTGTCTGCAGACATGTGCGATGGCATACCAAAACTCACTGTCTAATAGCATGTATACAAGTACGTTAGACATGTATGTTGGTTTTCAAAATTTTTTTATTTTCTGATGTTTGTCGCACACTTACTGCCTGGCTCACGATGTCGCCAAGAAGTTTTCGTTCGCTTATTTATATTGAAAACAAAAACAAAATAAGAACATTTGTTTTTGTTTTCAATATAAATAACCGAATGAAAATTTTTTGTCGACATCGTGAGCCAGGCAGTTAGTATGAAGTATGCCGTCAGCGTTCGACAGTGTAATAGCAAAACCCAAAGTATGCCATCGTACATGTCTGCAGACAAGTATGCCTGTGTAATAGCCCTTTTGCGGATCTATAGGTACTAGGGTGATCGATTAATCGACTTTTTCCAGAAACCGGTTTTCGCATAGTTCGAATATTTGAAATTATGAAAAACACGGTTTCAGTTTTTACAATTCAGGAAAAACAGGTCAATCGGTTGTTTTTTAAGTAATAAACAAAATGTTTGATTTTAAATTGCCTTACCAAAAAAATAATAAAGAGTTAACAGTTCATGCTGCCAGAATGATGATTTTATCATATTTTTTATGATTTTTGGACCAAAATATGATTTCATGATTTTTTTTCTGGAATGATGATTTTTAATTTTGCCAATTATGATTTTTACTTTCAATACATATCTGTGGGTTTCTTTAACAACAGCGTATGTCCAAAAATTTCAGGAGAGGCAAAACGAGTTGTTTTTGAAATTGCGGTCTCGGTATCAAAATTTATAATTTATTTTTTATCATATAAAATAAGGATCAGATCCTAGAGAAATTAAAAAAAAAAACAAAATATTATAAATATCTAAACTGTGTTCTAACAAAACAATTTATGTCAATGAAAGTGATTGTGGCAGAAGAAAAACAATGTCCGCGCAATCCCCAAGACGATATAGGGTATTTTTGTCAGGAAAAAAGGTAAAATTTAAAGATTTTGTATGTACCTACTAGTGATGCACGAATATTCGTATTCGTATTCGCTAAATTCAGGCGGATGCGAATACGAATGTATTCGTATTTCTCTGTGCATTTAAAAAAACGTTTGAAATTTAATAAAAATCGTGTGCAATTCAAATTAAAATTAAATAAAAAATGTGTGACAATCGTAACAAATTTTGCTATATTTGTGGCTTATTTACTGATATCAGTCGCCGGCGTGATTTTAAAAAGAATATTGGAGTAGTAGAAGTGTACAATAAAGTATTTAATCGTTCTTTTGATACTAGTCGCTGGTACGAGCCAGAATTTGTTTGTCAATATTGCTGTAATACATTAAAAAAAAGAAAATTCAACCTTCGTTAGTTTTGCCCTTTTCTACGCCTCTGATTTGGCATCATCAGCCATATCATAAACCAAATGATTGCTGCTTTTGTCAAACCGATGTTTTAGGTCACGGTTTTAAAAAACTTTGTATAAAATGCTTAAAAGTTTATTTTCATGAAAAGTTAAATAACTCACTCAATTGCTTATCTATTTTTAACCCCAAATATGCATATAAATCGTAAATAAACGTACTTTTGGAACAAATTCAATAGTATTATAGTTTCTTAATAAAATAATGTATAAAAACGTCACCAAAGTTTAAAATTTTTTGAAAAATCAAAAATTGTGTTTGCTGGGCAATAACATCCAAATTTCTCAAGTTTTCTGAAATAAATTATATTTTATTCGAAAGATCTCAGTTTCTTCTTTCCAAATCTAAGAAGAAATTGAAAATCGGATCATTATCAACAAAGTTACAGGCTTATAAGCGCGCAAAGGTAAGAAAACCGGTTTTGTAACCGTAAATCCGGAATTTGGAGGTGTCGGGCATATTTCACTATTGGATTCTTTTTTAACTCGACAAGACCTATAAGAAAAAACATATCACTCCCCAAGTTTTTCTATTTCATTCAATTTTGTACCACTGTGTAATCAAACCAAGGCAATTTCATGGTTTGATCTGCATATGTGCTGCCAGCACACGAAACCAAAAAATACAAGGCAGAATTAAAATATGCGTACAAAAAAACAAAAAAATTTTTAAACTCCTAACCGTATGCCACATTATGCTTTAATAAAAACTTGTACAGGGTGGGCCATTTGAAATTTTTGAATTTCAATCGGCTAGAAAACAAGTACTGGGGGCAAATCGCGGCACTCGTTATCGAACAACAAAAAAATTCAAAACTTGTTCCATACATAAAACTCTATTGAAATATTTTATGCCGCGACTTGCCCCTTGGTTATCAAGGCTGTTCTCAAAATCACTTTTTGTTAAAGTTTGAGGTGTCGCTTTGTCAATCATGTTAAATTTTGTTTTTAATAGTTTTTCGTTTTTTCAAACAGCCCTATTATATTACAGTAGAACCTCACAAATTCGAACCATCCAGAAATTAGAACCGGCCATTTCAAACTATAGGACGCTCTGAAATTTATTTTTTGTTTTTATTTTCACTATAAAATATATTTGTTTATGATTTTGAACTAAATAGGCGAAAACCCAAATTAAACGTTGATTTTTTTGTATTTTCACCACAAACTATAATTTTTTCGTATTATTTCGTGGTGTGAAATTTTATATGCTTGTACAAATTTTGGTCAATTGGTGACTGAAGGTCAAAGTAAAGTATTCATACGTGTGATAGTTGCAAAAATAAATGCCAAGCAAACGTAAAAAATATCTTATGTTTTTTAAAGTTTTTATTAGTAAGTCATCTGAGATCTCCTTCTTTACGAACAGAAATAAATCAAGAAAAACTGAACAAACAAAAAATTTAAACAAAATAATCAAAACAAAAATAAATTTATAACTGTAATAGAATCGATTATTTTTGTTACAAAAATCACGTCCTAGCTCCTGTGTCTGTCATAAAGAGCATATCTCTAAAGCAGCGTTGTCCACAAAGAGAAACAGATGCAAAATGTGTGTGTAGTGGTGAGAGCACTGGGAGAAATTTGCTGGTAAATGTTTTGAATAATGTTTTTGTATACAACATTTTTTATGTTTAATTAATAACATGAACTGAAGTATGAATAAAAGATTAAAAAAATCAAATATTATATCATGAAAAAGATTAAGTGGAAATAAAAAATAAGTTCAATTACGATTGATTGTTTTACGTAATGTAAAGCATTTGCTTTGTCGAATTCAATTTTAAATAATGTATGTAGTTGGCTGCATGTTGCGGTATTTGTATTGATTTTACAATCACACAAAGCTTTATTATTTTTCAATTCCAAATTCTTTTTTAATTTTGTTATAAGCTTATCTCTGTAATACCCTGACAAACTAAACATTTCTAAATGACGACTTTCATAATGACGCTTAAAACTGTATGCACTTATTCTTTTTAATTTTTAATTGCATACAAGGCACTCAGCTTCATTAAATATGCTTAGAGAAAATAAAAAAATTTTCTCATAATATACCTTCCACATTTCAAAATAATAAAAAAATGGTTAATATGTAAACATAAAATTATTTCAAGTGTATTCAAATGCTGGAAAAAAAAATCATAAAAATACTCAGTTGTTCTTCTCTTTTTCTCTAACTTGCAATCTCAACTGTGTATTTTGTTGTTGTATCATAACAAATCAAGCGACATCAACCTTCTTTCTTAAAAGTTGGCATACAACTGAATAAAATTATAACTTTTGTACTCTTTGCAGTGCGCTTCGTCAACATTCCTGTTGTGTATGTGTAAATCGCGAAAATTGTTCGGCCCCCGGGGGCATTGTGTGCGCATCATTGCTCTAAAGCTTTTTAAATTTTTTTCTATGAATTTGATATGTTTAATTCATTAAATATTAATAAATAAGCACTGTTTTGTGTTAAAATAAAGCTTACAGAACTAGTTTTATTATAATTTTCTTTAAAAAAGTGGTTCTAATTTGTGAGATTCTATTGTATTTATATTTAATCTTCTAGTATGCTTTTTAAAAGTCTGTACCTTAGGATTGCTTTAAAAATATACATGTAAATACAATTGAGCCGAATTCAACACATCTTTCCCAAAACGATCGGTTTGAAATCGTTTTGAAAACGATAGCTTTCCATGACATACCTGATTACATACGTACGATTTTGTTATTCTATTTAAAAAAAAAATCAATATTAAAATGTTTTTGTGATGCAGGTATTTTTTTGCCGATGTTTTAAATTATTTTTAAAAATTTTTCAGATTTTTTAGCTAATTTTTAAAAATTTTCGGTAAAATTTTCTGGCAACAGTGACTGCATTACACTTAAGGGGCCCATACACACATACTGCTTGCAGCTACTGCCAATGAACCATTGGTATACGTGTGTGATTAATATTTTACTATCAATCATCATTTAAAATAAAAATTTATAAAATAAACATGCGTTTGACAACAAAAAAATTATTTATAGAATTGAATAAATTAATTAAAAAAGTATTTTCTTTACACAATATTTTTTCAGAAGTTATTTTGGTTTGTTTTATTTCCTTTTTTTGTTTGTTTTACTTTCTTTTTTTTCAGTAAAACTTCAAATTTAAAAAAAATACATATCAGAAAAATGAATAAATTCATTTTTTGTTCATTTGAAAAACTCTCAGCAGTATGAGTTCATTTCAAAATCGAAACTATTTTGATTTTTCATAATGCATTGTCTGTGTGACAAATCCATTAACAAAAATTAAAAATTCACTAACACATTCTTACCGCATGAGCATGAGCAGTATGTGTGTATGGGCCCCTTTATGTGTTTAGTTGAGTGAGTTGTTTTTGTATTGTTGTTGTTTTTGTAGTGTTTGTAAGCCAGCGATGCCAATTTAGTGCCTTTATTCCAATAAATCAGTGAAGAAACATCAAAAAAAAAAATATCATAAATAATTTGGAGTCTTTAATCCATTGATGTCAGTTTCATGCATTAAACACATTCACAACAGCAGGCTACACGAACACACGACTTCAAATGCCGCTAGCAGCATTTGTCGCCTCGTAGCCAGCTACTTAATTATTTTGGAGACGGCAGCAGCACCATCTGCACCTCATATTTAAGTATAAATAAATAGTTCAGTATTGCCAACTTCGAATATTTCGCATTTATAAAAATTAAAAATACTCTTTCCAAATGTACTTATATGACGTAAAAGTATAAAAATTAATCAAGTTATGCTTTACATAAATTTTTGGATATTGTTTCTGTTAAATAATATGAAATAATTGTACGATATCACTCATTCAACAGTCATTGCAGCCAAAGAAATAGAAAGTAGTTTAATTGGACTACAACGACAAAATCAGCATAGACAACAAAGAATCATTCTCATATAAACATGTGTCTTCTATCCTTGATATTTGGTAGTCGGTATCTTGCTGTGGTGAATGTGTTTAATGCATCATGCCACAATTGTGCAAAATAATATCACACACATTCTTATTCTCTTCCATTTAGTCCTCAATGAGACAGCGACGATAACGATGGAGCTGCTTCACTAAACTGCATTTAATATCAATACTTAAAAGACCAGTAACTCGGGAAATATAGATTGCAGCCAATTTTTCTGGTTTAATTTTTACTTCTTATTTTTCAAGTTTCTATCAGATAAGCTATTTAAAAAATTTTTTTTTTGAAAATTTTCACAGTTTCCTATGAAAAGTTAACAGCTTCGTTGCGCTGGCAACTTTTTTATTTAATTTTTATTCCTTATTTCTTAATTTTCTATCACATAGGCTTCTTTTAATATTTTTTCCAGCTGCTTTACTAAACTGCATTTGTTGCAAATATTTATTTTTTTCTATATACTTTAGAGGCGATTCAGACAACTTTTCTCACACATACAAGTATAGTTTTATTTTTGACACCACTGATTTAAATGTACAAAATTGATTTTAAAAACACTCCAACGTTTGTTTCCAGTTTCATTCTAAGAGTGATGAAAAGTTATTTGTATGAATAGAGGCACTTTTTCTGTCAAAGATTTATATCCGAGCAATTTAAATGATTATTTTTATGTAAAATGTGATTTCTTTTGTTAACAACTGTATTTTATACAACTTTATTTCGAATGTCACTAAATCGAATAATTTGTAGAGCACCAAATAAATATTTTACTCCTTTTTAAACATTTCTCTTCTCACAGACCCATGATATAAATATAGAAGGTACTTCCATTCTCTCTTTGTTTTTAAAAATAAGTATTTTTAAAGTTTGTTGTTTGAGAGAAATAAAGAAAAATTTTCCCATATAGTAAAAAATTTAAGTTTCGCCTAGTTAAGTTAAGTTAAGTTAAGTTTATTTGAGACCTTAAAACAGATATATGTATGTACATAAAAAGAAGTAAAGGTCGAATTACAAGAAAACTTAAAACTATAATGTTTTGTATTAATAAATATTATCGTTTTACAGTAACACACTTGTCTGTTTTTGTGAACAATTTCAAACATTAAACAGTAATAAAAAAGTATGTACTTAAAAATTAAACTTAAATCTAAAAACAATAAAAAAAAAGAAAAGAAAAATTAGCCTCTGTGGGCACCTTGAATTTTTGAAACATAAAATTTAGGTAGTAAGTTATTTACGCATATAGTTTCATGTTCCAAAAAACCTAAGGGTGAGTAGTAGTTGGTATTAAGCCAATTGAAACCAACTTGATCATTCAGTACATTTTGAATTAAAACATTATCGACATTAGGTAAAGAGTCAATAAAGCGTTTCATTAAATCAAAAGCATATGAGGCTAAAGGTTTAATTTTTGTTAGATCATATATATATTTATTAGAAAATTTCTTATGAATTCGTTCGAAGTGTTTGTTAACACAAACCCTGAGAATTTTACGTTCGGAAATTTCAAATTCCTTCATTACCATTGGTGAAACTGAGAACCATATCGAAAATGCATACATAAGAACCGGTCTTATGCTTAATTTATAAATTAACAATTTTGTCTTTTCTGGTAAATATTTGCTATTGAATAATCTTCCAAAAGAAATTTTAATCCTGCGGGCTTTGTTGAGAAAAATTCTAGCGTGACGGTTAAACTTAAAAAGCTTGTTAAAATGAACTCCTAAATATTTGAGATTGTCCACAAAAGGGATTTCTTGTCCATCAAGGGATAAACTAAGCTGCTTGCTCTCTGGTACAACAAAATATTTGCATTTTCCAGAAGCATTCGTTAAACAAATGACCTCACTTTTGGATGCATTTATTTTTATGCCCCATAATTTATAAAAATTGTTAACAGAATTTAAATATGACGAAATAGATCTCAGTGTATTATTTGGAGAAGTGCCATGAGCGTAAAGTAACGAATCAGCGAAGCGTAAAGAATACCTGTAGAACAATCAAATTGGTGTGGAAAATCATGAATAAAAATTTTATACAAATGTGGAACCAAAATAGAACCTTGCGGCACTCCGCATTCAACGTTACCAATTGTAGAATGTTCGTTCTGTAATTGTACGCAAAACTTTCTATTTTTAAAAAAACTTTGAATAAGCTTAATAATATGAGGTCCAAAACCAATATTTATAATTTTAAAAATTATGCCATCGTGGTAGGCATTGTCGAAAGCTTTTTCAATATCAAGAGAGACTGCTATAGTACAGCGTTTCTCTCTTAAATTATTTACTACATCATTTTGAAATTTTAGTAATGCATGACTGGTCGAGTGAAATTTTTTAAAGCCAAACTGAAAATTTGGCATATATGAAGTTGTTAAATTTATATCCATCTGAATTCGAATAATTTTTCTTCGCCTAGAATTTTTTTTTACAAAAATGTGTAATTCTCTTAAAAATAATTTGAGAAAAACTAAAGTGAGAAAGATAACTACACATTTGTGAAGATTTAAAAGTGGTTATATAATAAATTATCTCATATTTTTATGTTTTCTGTTTAATACAAATCTTTTAACTATATTTTCATCTACTTTTGGCGTTGAGAAACCAAATTTATTGATATTTTTGATTAGTTGACAATGAATTTTCATTAAGTTCATAACAAATATTGATTGATATTGCATTTTGTTTAATCTACATAATTCATTTCTTGTTGATTGTAATATCTTTTTCTTAAATATTGAAGAAGATCTTCTCGCATGTATGTACATATATTTCACAGATATTATAAGCTCTTAGCCACTTTTGACGAACACCAGGAAATGAAGGGACTTAAAAAATGCTCCACTCATATTCCTAATTCAGTAAGAAGATTTAGAATGTTTTTGTTTGAAAATACTGTTAAGTTCTTGATTTTTAATTTTCTAAATTATTTTATTCAAAAATGGTTGTTGTTTTTGATAATGAAAAATAAAAATATTATTACCATGTTCTTAGGGCAAATAAATCAGTCAATGATTATATGTATTTTATTTTTAAATCTGATTTAAACACAAAATTTTGTTTTTCACCACAAAATTAAATGAATCTTAAATAGCCAACATTGTGCATTTAAGCGTTGTTTAAGTTTTACAAACATACCATATGTTTTGTGCATGTGTGTCTTTTTTGAATGCATGTACATAAACATCATGCGGTCATATTAAAAATAATTTCGTTTAATTTTCGGAAATATACAACAAATGAAACACATATTTTCATTTCATGAAATATATAAATAGAAAAATGCATTCTGATGCTCTTTTCATATCATAAAATGTGTTTTTGCTATTTAATTTTTCTGCAAACTGATAAATCAACTTCCCTATTTATATTGAACAGCTGTTCTTTGGAAAGCTTTCCATAATATTTGCAAACATTGTAGTGCTACCATACTTTCAACGTAATTTGATATTAACTTTAATTAGCCACTGAAAAAATGAAAGTGTATTTAAATCAATTTTAATTTCTTATGAAAATTAACTTAAACTGTGTTTAAATATTCACTGATTTATTAAGCATTAAAAAATAAAAATTAAATTAATGTATTGTACAATAATCATAAAGCAAATATACGAACCTTGTAGCATATACAATAAATAATGTTTTAAAGAATCACAAATGCGGCTTTTTTTCGTCTATGGACAAGACGATACAATCGGCGAACAGAATTTATGCATTAATTGTTTAATTGATACATTCTATATTTTATAAAAACAATTTTGAAATAATTTTTGAATAAAATTTTCAAACAAACAGGAAACAGAGGGGGAAATATTAAATTAATACGGTAGCACAGTTTTAACGGAAACTTCAGAATACCTATAGCTGTCAGAAGGTGAATGTCAAGAAAAAATTAGAGAATGGAAGTACCTTGTATATTTATATCATGGCACAGACCATGATACAATAATATAAAGGTAAAACCACATTTGACGTTTAAAATTAATTATGACTTTTACCAAAATTATTTGAATACTGTTTTTTTGTAAACAGAGAGGAAAACGTTGCCACATACATTTTTTAATGGTAACTTTTATTTAGGAATGCTTTTTGAAATGTGTAATTTGAGTTTAGAAATTGTAGTTTAATACATATTTTTTTAATTGTTGTATCAATTGACAATGAGGATAACGAAATTTGCCTGTAATATGACCTAAAAGAGTAAGCAAATGTTTGATTTTTTATTTAATTCACCTGATAATAAAAAAGCCTCACGGCTAGGGGTGCAACATCATTCTTAAAAACATCGATGTTCGAAAATATCAAAAATTCGGCAAAATAAACGAGAATATTAGCAAAAACTTGCTAAAAGCATCATAACATAATATATATTGCTTAAAATTGCCGAAAACTGTTAAGCAGAATACTTGAAAAAAGCTCGCTTACTGGGCATGGCGAACATTGCAAATTCACGAGAATTTGCAAAATCGGAAACAAGCCTTAAAATCTATTAAAAATCGCATATGCTACAAACCAATAATGGTCTGACGAACTGTTAAAAAGAAAATAAACTTTTCCTTTATTTCCTACGACGAATATTCGTAAAGAAAAATTATTCGTTGGTCCCAGTTGTGTTTACAGCAAATTATGCAGCCGTTGCGTTTGAGCGCCTAACGTCAAGATTTTCATCGTCAACGTCTTACACAAACAGGCTGTTAGTTTTTCTTAATAATTTTTATGTTAAGATACTGCACTTGTCGGTTACCATCAAAATTTTGTTTGCAAACATAGGGCCATGTTACAATTATTAAATTTCTTTAAAAAAAGACGTGGTCCTTTTTTTAAAGAAATTTAGTCCAATTATATTTAGAGGGATGCTACAACCAGTACAAATCTGATAATAATGCAAGTCGTGGTATAGAAACACCAAACACACATACTCTGACATTTGGATTTGAGTTGAAAAAGTTTTAAAAACTCTTAAATTTGTTCTTGGTTGGCTGTTGCGTTCTCATTTCCACATTGTACATATGACTTAGACGTAGCACGAAGACAAAGTTCCGATTTTGATTGGGAAGTAGCGCAGAGGCTGTTCAGATTGAAATTTCCTTGAAATTGCTCCACAAAATATGTAACCTATGTATACTTTGTGATTGCTGTTGTATCTTTGCTGCTGCCCTTGCTGGTGCTGCTGTATTTTTTATTTTTTTATGAAATAATGAAATAATTTAAATATTTTTCAATATTTTTAAATTAAGTAAACAAAAAAGTCAAAAAATTAATCAAAAACTCGGATTTCATAAATTAATAAGGTAGCATTAATTCTGAGAGTAAAAAATAATTGGGACAAACGTCAGAAGGTTAATATGGCGACGAAAAGAGAGAACGGTTTTACCTTTATATTATTGTATCATGGCACAGACCCACATATTTTAATTCTTGCAACTTGTTTTCTCTTTAGAAATCCAAGCGGGTGGTGTAGACGTATAACTCTAAAAAAAGGTCTTGTAATAATATTTGTTTTGCTGGCAACCGAAATAGTTAAAGGTAAATTTTATATATTTTTAAAAGAAATTGAAAATTTTCACAAAATTGTTTCTCGTTTACTAGAACATAAGACCGCTCTTGCTAGTGGTCGAGGAAAATCACGCATGTCAGATGCTAAAAAAACTGTTACTGCTAGCAGCCAAAGGGAAAGGTTAAGCGCTGATCCCAAGCAGAAAGGGCAAAATTCAGAACTTCTTTCCGGTGGTTCAGGTAAATTGCGAGTGTCGGTTGCTGGTACGAGTAGCAGCCAAAACAAAAGGATACGCCTTGATTCCAACCAGGGAGGGCAAAAGTCAGAACTTCTTTCCAGTGATCGAGGTAAACCTCGCATGCCTGACAGCACAAGTAATGTTGCTGGCAGCAGCCAAAGAAAAAGGTTAAGCACCGATTCCAAGCAGCAAGGGCTAAAGTCAGAACTTCTTTCTGGTGGTTCAGGTGCTGCTGCTGGTAGTAGTAAAAAACAAAGGTTACACCTCGATCCCAGTACTTCGGGAAAATGTGCCCAAGAAATTTTGAATAAAATGAGTAAAAAAGCAGACGCCTGTGATGATTTTTATGAATTTGCATGTGGAAATTATGTAGAGACAACACCGATACCAGATGATAAAAGCTATGTGAATGAATTTGTTATGTTAAAAAATGAGGTTCAAGAACAATTAAAAACTGTTATTGCGCAAGAAAGACCCACGAAGGACCCAAACTATTTAAAATTGCCAAATCTTTTGTACAAGGCGTGCACGAATGAAAGTAAATTTTTTAAGAGCTTCGGTTTCCTATAAAAGTATTCAAGCACGTTTGTGGTTTTATTTTTGCTTTTCCTTTTAGAATTAATTGAAGGAATAGGCACTAAAGATATTGAGCAAATTGCGGAATCTTTAGGTGGTTGGCCTGTAGTTGTTGGAAACTCTTGGAATAAGGATAATACATGGACTTGGCAGAAAACTGTTAAGAAATTTAAAGCTTTAGGTTTCAGCACAAACATTGTGCTTACACTCTTGGTTACAGGGGGATCGGAGAGCGGAGCAAAACTAAATATTGATGTAAGTTATGGGTGACCAAGATAAATATAAGGTTGTGTAAGTGAGCGAAAAGGATAAACACACAGCAAGAAACAATTAATAAAAGTAATTCTTGTATGTTTTTTTATGAAAGAATTTTTTTCTAGGAAACTGTTTAACAAAAAGTAATAAATAAATAAATAAATAAATTATTATTCACTTTAATTCTGAGTTTGAAACTATTAAATACCAATTTTTAAATTTTTTGTTGTATGAAAGCAATAGCTTTTTTTAACATAAACAGCATACATAATAATTTTTCTCGCAATGCGTTTGAGAAAAATAAGTAAAAAGATAAGCAAAAATTTGTCTCAGATAAGACTAAATGAAAGAGATTAAGAATACGTGTGAATTCAATTTGCAAAAATTTACTACATGATGTTCACCCATGATGTAAGTTCTTATGTAATTGCTTTTAAAGTCATTTATTGGGTATATGAAATTGCCAGCTTATTTATATATATATCGATTTAAAATATTGTATGATATTGTTAAACAAACAATTTCATTGTGATAAGGGGTTTATAGCTGGTTTTTCGAAAATATAAGACTTTTCATTTTTATGTTTAGCTTAAAAGCAATAATGTTTACAAATTGGTTTTTAGAAAACATATTTTAAAACTTTTGTTTATTCCATTTTGAGAAGAAAAGAGCTTTTTTGGTATAACAAAAAACCGAAACATACTAGTAGATACACTCACAAAATTATTAGAGTGACGGTATAAAAAAATAAAATGTATTTGAAATCTTAAAAAAAAAATACATGAAATATTGAAATATATTTATTATTATTAAGCATTGCTTATATGCATTTCGTTCCCGCTTGTGGAGCTCATCAGCAGACTTCAACCCAAAAAATTTTTGAATTTAGCTGAAAAATTTCGTTTGTTTATGGTGAGACTCTTAATAATATGTTGAGAATCACAATATACAAACAAAAATCTGCACAAAACAAGCATCTTTATAAGATTGGCCTTTATTTTCCGCCACCACAATAATAATATATATAGCCTGTCGGAGAATGTGTAGTGGTTGACTACAAAAATTGTTAACTTATGCATTAAACACATTCACCACAGCAGGCTACACGAACACACGACTTCAAATGTTGCTAGCAGCATATATCACCTCGCAGTCAGCTACTTAATTATTTTGGAGACGGCAGCAGCACCATGTGCATCTCATATTAAAGTATAAATACATAGTTCAGTATTGCCACCTTCAAATATTTTGCATTTATAAAAATTCAATTACTCTTTCGAAATGTACTTATTTGACGTTAAATTATAAAAATTAATCAGTTTATGCTTTACATCAATTTTTGGATATTCTTTTTGTTAAATAATATGAAATAATTGTACGATTAATATTAAATTTTCTCATTACAGCCAAATAAATATAAATTAGTTTAATTGGACTACAACGACAAAATCAGCATAGACAACATCCTGCCGCCATGTTGCCTTGCTGTCTTCAAAAGAATCATTCTCATATAAACATGTGTATTCTATCCTTGACATTTGTTAGCCGGTAGCTTGCTGTCGTGAATGTGTTTAATGCATTATAGTTAACTTTACTTAGGCTGACCAAAAGCTAACTGCAATGTCATCCAGAACAAACCCAAAATTAGTTCTTAAGTTGAGTACGTAATCGAATTAGATGAGAGCCAACAAATTTATTCTCAGCTACTTTCAAACTCATTTCAGTTTTACATTAACATTTTGCTGTTGTTATTTTAGAGTGCTGTGTGTAGACTTGCATCGAACTCTTTCAGTAGCCCGTTTTTGACACAAACCAATGATCAAACCCATGTAATTTAAATGGGGCTAATCAATAGTTTTTGTAAAAAACGAGCTACTGAAAGAGTTCGATATAAGCCTAGCTGAGTGGTAGCGTGTTGAGTACACGACGTGTGATGAAACCCAGATCATTTTTTTTATTTACTGGCTACCAGGTGATTTAAAATATCAATCTTAAGTTAGTTGAAAGTAATGCAGAGTGAGACAATTGATTACTGCCTAGGACATCGCAATGTTAAAATAGTCAGTTGATTAGATTGAATAGTAATCCAAGTTTTAGTCAGTTCTAGTTGTGGAATATTTAGCTTAAAGTATATATATTTATTTATTTATAAATGTATTAGCCTTAGTTCGCCAGGTAATAATATTACTTGAATGCATCTGCTCATTACCTTAACAATATAACTATTACAACAAAAAAAATATATATATATATATATGTATATGTGGTGGGTTTCATAGACCCCGCGGTACCAGTTAAGAGTTAATATTTAATAAATACATATACATATATATTGACATTCATACCCTGCAGGAGAATACGTGTCAGTTGTCTAAAAGCTACTAGTATAATTACTAGAACTAGTGCGAAAAGGGTTAAAGTTGTTGTATAAAATTATTAGTTATGATGAGTACTAGTATATGAAGTAGTTCCAAGGCACCACATTGCAAAATAAATTTTAACTGTCTAACAGAGCCCTTTCACTGTACGAAAATTGCTATTATACAATTATTAAAGTTTTAGGTTCACCTAAAAGTAATTATAATCAAATAATTATAATTAACCTTTTGTATTTTTGCATTTTTATAAATAATTGCGAATTTTCACTAGCAGTTGTCACTGGGTAACAAAGGAATAAAACCACTAATTTTATAGAATTTTTCTTTGCAAAAGAACTGGTAATAAACTAGTCCTAAACTAGCGCCAATGGCACTAGTAATTTTCTAAACACACTCAATGCTAATTTGAGCATTAAGATGTTATAGGAGAGTTTACAGTTGGGAACTAGTGGTGGTGGTTTCTGTACTAGTAAAATATCAGTTGGGCACTAGTTCGATCTCCTGCAGGGTAATTAATTGAATATTAATAATTGTATAATTTATATATATATATATATATATATATATATATATATATATATATATATATATATATACAAATATACATATATTTATATATAAATATAAGAGTGGAACGATTAGTATAGCTAAAAAGAGTACTAGAACATACGTCTACGATGAAAATCGAGCTGCCAGATTGTGACTTACAGTTTTTTCTCAGACTTTTGTCACATTTTTTGTATATTTTGGCCTATAACAGCCAAACCATTGAGATTTTCGATCCAATACTCTTACAAAAATTGTAGCCAAGACAATAGTTAAGAATTCTCTAATACATCGCAAAAGCATTGGAACGCTCCTTTCGTGAAAATATTGATAAATTACCATTGAAAAATTACCAACTGAAAATGGTTTGGCTGTTATAGGCCAAAATATCCAAAAAAAAAACGTGACAAAAGTCTGAGAAAAAACTGCAAGTCAAAATCTTGAAGCTCGATTTTCACCGTAGACGTATGTTCTAGTATCAGAATCAGAAACCCGAAGCGCCCATTAAGATGTTCAAATCACCCCACCTTAATATATATATATATATATATATATATATATATATATATATATATATATATATATATATATATACTTTTAGCTGGATCAATATTCACGTGTAAAATTCAATCAAAATCCTTACTACAAATATATGGTTGACGTAGCGGTACTTCTGGGAGCTGAAAAGGAATCGGCGAAAGCGGAGTTGGAGAAATCTCTACTGTTTGAAATTGAACTGAAAAAAGTAAGATCCTAAATAATGTTTGCTTAAAATGAAACTGGTCTAAATCATTTTCTATGCCTAGATCTCTTTATCTGCAGCAAAAAGGCGCCAACAAAAGAATTTAAATGTCCCACAAACCATCAAACAGTTACAAAAATTATATCCTTATGTTCAGTGGTTGGACTACATAAAAACCCTTTTGCCCGAGGTTAGCAATATCGATGAAAAAACAGTTGTCAATGTAGTGGTACCAAGTTACTTTGATAAATTGGGTGAATTACTACGGAGTACTAGTGAGCGTGTCCTTGCCAATTATATGATGTGGCGTATGCATGAGAAAGTGTTGTTTAGCCTGCCGCAAAAGTTCCGTGAGGCAAAACATAAATATGAATCTACTTTGACAGGCCATCAAAAGCAAAGCCACAGATGGATCGATTGCATAGATTTTATTTCCGACCGGTAAGCATTCCAATAACGGATAGTGAGTATTACTTTTTATGGTTTTCTTAAGGATAAAAATAAACTATAGTTTTAAAGTTCACATATTGAAAAAATACAAAGGCTTGAAAAAAAACCAAGAAAGCTTTTATAAGAAATTTCAAGTGCTATCAGGCTTTTATTTTAAATTTTAACTTTATGCAATAATAGTTATAAGAAATTATATAATCGTTTAAAAAATACATTTGTCTTCGATCACCGAAAACGAAGTGAGTGTTGCAGATTTAATTGAAAATAACTTTCCGAGCGTATTTATTTAATTGCTTACAACAAAGGTTCCATACACCAAAGGTGAAAAGCTTTAAAATATGGAAAATATCGATAGGAAAAGTATCGATATCGATATTATTTAAAATGCACGTTTGAAAACGTGTAACATCTCAATTTCTCGCGCGCAGCTTTACTTGCTATTAATTCGCACTGAAGCCAATGCGACGGACGCGAAAATGTTGAAGTTTACTGGTGATTTGTCAAAGCCATAATGAAATGCACATAGACAATGCTTAACCACGAGCAAATAAATTTCAATTAAAATAAACTTATGACAATACGTTGTATAATAAATGTCATAAATGTTTAATTTAGATTTTATTTCTCATGGTGCCTTATGAATACTTTTGTAGCTATTCGATGGATCTATAATTGTATAAATTTGTAAGAGAGTAGGTTAGGTTAGGTTAGCAGGCTGCTGGTAAGGAAAGAGAGTTAGAGTCCAGCTCACTTGGGTCCAGTATAATGATCCCTTTGCACTGCTTGTAAGTTGAGAGAAGAGAGAGAAGACAAGGGAAGAATGAGAAGGGTAGAATTAGAGAAAAGATAGAAGATTGTTCAGGAGGGGCGTGAGTTGAGTAGGCTAGGGGAATAAAGAGGCTAATAGTTTTGAGCTCAATTTCCGATAACTCGGATAATTTTCCAAAGGATATTCTGCCAAAGAGGTGCAGACGGAGATCCTCCATGGCGGGACAAAGACATATGAGATGCTGGATACTTTCTTCCTGTTTCTCCTCATTGCAAATGTGGCAGTAGTCATTATGCGGGAGACCCATACGCTTAGCATGGGTTCCGAAGGTACAGTGACCACTCAAAGTAGCCACTATATCTCTCAAATGCTTCCTATTGAAGTTCATTAGATTTTTGGTTCTACGGGAGTCCAGGCGAGGCCAGAGGGTTCTCGCTGTTGCACAAGTGGGCTCATTTCACCATCTAATTTGAGCTACTTCAAGAAAGGTACCATCAAAGCGTCTCCAGCAGGATGAGAGTGGGAGTCCACAAAGATTGTCGATATCGACCTCTCTTACTAGGGTTCCCCTCTTTGCCCTTGCAAACAGTTTAGCGAGATATTTGAGTGCAGCGCAAGTCCACCAGGGCTATACGATATTCTTGGACAAGAAATGATGTGGATGGTGATTGTAAGAGAGTAAACAAATAACGAATCTATAGTTATAAATTTCTAAATCTACTACGCTTGTTTTCTTTTATGATTATTAAAAAATGGTTTTTGAAAGTCTGTGCATAATACAAGAGGGGTTGTGACTGTTCCAAATGTGTAATTGAAGATACTTAATTTAACCCATTAAAAAAATACTTAAATTAATGAACCTAAATTTCTGTTTTTTTTTTAATTAAAAAAAGTCTATCTTTAGCCACTGGATCTGTGTATGTACGTAGTAAATACATACAACAGGACTCAAAGGCTGCAGTCATAGAAATTACCGAAAATATACGCAATACCTTCACAAAAACTTTTGATGGACTTGATTGGATGGATCAGAATACAAAGAAGGAAGCCCACAAAAAGCTGCACGCGATGAAGGCCGTTGTTGGTTATCCGGAAGACTTATTGGATGACGTAAAATTAGAGGAATACTATGGGAAATTGCAAATTACTGCTGATAAACTTCTTCAATCAATATTAAACGTTAATATTTTTTCTGGAAATATATATTCAAAGAAACATGTTATATCTGCCCATAGTATAAATACTGTCTACAAGCTCAGTAAAAATGCAATAGGTAAGAGACTTAAGCATCGATGGATAAAATAATATAATACATACTATGTTCACAATTATAGTCTTAAACGTGTTTAAGGGAAGTGTTTTAAAAAACTAAACACAACCGCGCACATTACATTGTAGATGTTTAAGGTTGACGTTTTTTCAGTAAATCATTAGGACCAATGTGCTTTTTTATTGGTTTATTATTTTCAAACAACAAATGTTTTTGTAAATAATTGAGTATTTTTTAACTAATTACTTGTTAAGCAAATGATTTTTTACGTGTCGCCAACACAACACAACAACAAAAAGTTGCCATAGTTATAAAAAATCACACTGATCATACTCCATTTACGTGTCAATGTATGGTAACACTGTATTCCCACTTATGTTTTTAAACATGTTTAAGACGAGTTTTCTTAAAACTAAGCACAACCGTTCACATTATACTTGGGATGTTTAAGGTTGACGTTTTGTCAACAAATTATTGTGTTTGTAAGAAATTAATGACATGTATGTGAGACATTTTTAGATTTTTAATTGAACTGTAGTGAATTTTAATCAGAAATAATTTTTAGTCAGGCTTAAGTTCAGTAATTTCAATTCTTTTTGAATGAAATATTTTTATTAATTAATGTGAGTTTCTAAAGAAGAGAAGAAAAATTAAACTTAGACTTTAAGCTGGGGGAAATACCGATAGTTTTCTGTGCAGCCACGCACTTTATCAGCACCCTAGTCTATCTACTTGGGTAGATATTCTTATTAACATCAGCTATTTAACTTAAATTTTCTATTAAACGGAATATGAGAAATGATTGTTGTGTATAAAATTGATTTACCTTTGGTAAACACATTTATAAGTATCACTATTCATTTTCTGTTTTTCCATTTTTCTATTTTAGGTTAGCACGAAATTATATTACTCTACCTAAGTATGTTTAACTATTCTTGCTTTACTATTCTTGCTTATGTGCTTACCAAAGGTAAATCAATTGTATACACAACAATCATTTCTCATATTCCGTTTAATAGAAAATTAAAAAAACAAGTAAATGCATGGCAAAACATATAAAAAAAAAACGTCGTGTTTAAGCTCTTAAACACGAATGAGGCGTTAAGCACCTAAGTGCGAACTTAGTTTAAAACATCTCAAAATAGTCGTTTAAGCACTTAAGCACGTATGAGACGTTAAGCAAGTAAGTGTGAACATACTATAAGAAAGGAGTAACTTACATAAATATTCACAATTTTGCAGGAGAAGGAAAAAAAGTGGACATTAGTATTTTATTTTGTAGTGTTACTTACTTATTTCATTAAGAAGGATGTAATTAAGCTTTGATATGCCTTTTTGATACTAAGCCATGGATATGTTATCGATAACACCTTTCATTTCAGGTTTTCCTCGTTGGAAAAATGGAAAAATGTAATTATTTTGGCAACAAACACAGATAAAAATAAATTCAAAAATATTGTTAAAATTTTTTTCCTGTGTTTGTTGTAAAAAATTTAATTTTTAAATTTTTCCAACGAGAAAAAAAACTGAAATGAATACCTTTATTATTTTTATACTGAAATGAATACCTCTATTATTATAAAATAAACTGCAACAATTTATTATAAAAAATTTCTAATCGTAAATTCTGTATAGATATTCCTGCCGCTATGATGCAGGGTTATTTTTTCAACGCTCAACGTCCCAACTACATGAATTATGGTGCCATTGGTTCACTTATTGGCCATGAAATAACTCATGGTTTTGATAATAACGGCCGACGATATGATTCTAACGGCAAGTTAGTTAACTGGTGGCATCCCAATACAGAAAAAGCCTTTTTGGAAAAGGCACAGTGCATAGTTAAGCAATATAGTGGTTTTAAGGAGAAGCAGACGGGAATAAATGTTAGTAAAGCCATTCAGAACTTTTATATACATACAAACAAACATAAATACATTCATACATAAATATGTATATTATGACTTTAAAAATTTTCTGTTTTTAATATTTTAGATAGATGGTGTTCGCACTAAAGGTGAAAATATTGCCGATAACGGAGGCTTCAAGCATGCCTATTTGGCCTACAATCAATGGGTGAAGGAAAATGGTGAAGAACCCCCACTACCTGGATTAACAAAATATACATCGAAACAGTTATTTTGGATATCGGCTGCCCAAACATGGTGTACTAAATATAGAGAAGGCAAGTATATATTTCTTATACATTTTTATAGTTCTTAAATAATGAGAAGTATTTTTTGTAGAGGCTATTATAGATGTCTTAAATAATGATTATCATTCACCTGAAGAATTACGCATTTTTGGCGCTTTTCGCAACATTGATGGTTTTTCCAGCGATTTCAATTGCCCTCCGTATTCACCCATGAACCCTGTACACAAATGTAAAATTTGGTAGATTTTAAGCATATTATTTTAAAAAAGTTGCATCTTAAGAAACTACATTTATTTCGAATTTATGAATTTTTCAATAAATTTAATACGCATATGCACTAATAGAAAAATAAATTTAAGAAGAAAAATATTGAATTTAGATTGTAGAAATCTTCAAATTTAAGTAAGATTGACGTTCTCAAATTTAAACATAAATTCTTAATTTATGAATGAATTCTTCAAATCAAGAACGCATTCTTCTTAAAATCCAGAACTTGATCTTAATTTTAAGATTATATTCTTAAATTAAAAAATATTGATAATTAATATCAACTTTTCTTATTGTTTGATAAATTTGGTTAATTTACTCCGTTATGTTCCACCAAGCAATCATTCTTTTATTTATTTTTTTTTCTTGAATGCAAAACATAGGAAATTATTGCCCTATCTTTTTCAACTGGCTGTTTACTTAGAAAAAGTATTATTTTCAATTAATATTTTAACTTAATGGATTTTTTTTCAAGATAAAAAAATATGTCCAATGATGTACATATAAATACATAATGCACCATCATGTTTCAAACGCTTGGCTTTGTGTTTGGTGGGTACCTCGCATCGTCAACACATACAAAATTTACTAAAACATGGACAGTGCCCACCACTGATAAAAAGCAATGATGTTTCATAGCACAATTCCCAGCTGGCATTTGGGTGAGCATTTTTGGAGAAATCTCTTATATGAGTCTCTGTTCGGATCAATTTTGATGATTTTGATGATCTGATTTATCACTTGGCTGGTGGAAAAAGGATTCATTTATGAGTAATCAATATGATCAAATGATGATTTTTTGAAAATAGAGGAACAAAATGCAAAGAAAAAGCAAAAAGGTGATTTAATGATTAAATACTACCAGAAAATTTATTTTTCAAAAATTAATCAGCAAATCGTATCATAAATTATTCTTTGGTATGATTCATCTGTAGGGTACCATTTTCTTACAACGGGAATATCATATATGATCGAAAAATGAGCTCATATGCTGTTATTTTTCCCGTCAAGCTGATTCGGAAAAGATTGGATTATGATACAAAATGCTAGCTGGGTTGTGCAAAGTAAAACCACACACATTCTTACACATACAGGGTCTATTAAATTCTTTATAGATACAGTGACAGAAAAAAAGTGGCGTGCGAAAAATATTCTATGATCACTAATGCGACATTCAATGTGTTTTATGTTACAAAACTCTTAAGGAAAGAAATGAATATATATTAAAAAGACATTTGAATTTTTTTCGGAGCAACTTTACTAAACTGCAAACTCTAACAACTCGGGAAATATGGGTCGCAGCCAATTTTTCGGTTTAATTTTTTCTTCTTATCTTTCAAGTTTCCATCAGATAAGCTATTTAAGAATTTGTTTTTGCAAACTTTTCACAGTTTCCTATGAAAAGTTTACAGCTCCGCAATCTGGAAAATATCAGTCGCCCCAACTTATTTATTTAATTTTTATTCCTTATTTTTTTGATTTTCTATCAAGTAGGCTTCTTTTAATATTTTCCCAGATGCTTCACTAAACTGCATTTGTTCCAAATATTTATTTTTTTTTTCTATGTACTTCAGAGACGACTGAGACAACTTTTCTCACACATACAACTATACTTTTATTTTTGACATCACTGATATAAAGACACTTGAAATTTTCAAAGTTAGTGTATTTGTATGCGTTGTATGCGGACTAATGCTATAAACACAACTGGGACGAACGACGAATTTTCGATTACGAAATAGAATACATGTGTATATATGAAAATACACAGAATCAGTACGCTGGACGAAAGCTGCCGTGCGTAAAGAACTTGAAATAGATTTATTTCTATTTTGTACGCCGACGAACAACGAAAAAACAATTTTCTCTCTCTCCTTCTCTGTAATTATAGTATATTGTATAAATTGTATACACACAACAACCAATTTTATCAAATATGAGAGAGGAATTCGGTGAGTAAATTCGTCGTTATTGCCCTTCACACGACGAATAAAAAATAAAACACATTTGTGCATATGAAAATGAACACAACAACGCCGTACAACGAAATTCGTCGTGCGTGACGAACTCTGAGATAGATTTATTTCTATTTTGTACGCTGACGAACGACGAAAAAACAAAATTGAGAGAAATTTCTCTCTCTCTCTCTGTTTTTGACACAACAATTAACTTTATCAAATATGAAAGAGGAATTTGGTGAGTAATTTCGTCGTTATTGTGCTTCACACAACGAATTTACGCAGCGAATGCTTATCGACGAATTCGACGACGTGGACGAAATTCGTAGTTCGTCCTAGTTGTGTTCCTAGCATAACACTGAAATAAAAAAAATCAAAACTAAAGGCTATCAGCTATTGGGGTGTGTAAAATGTGTTTTTCTACTTAAAAGACATAATCTCCTTTTAACTCAATACGCTTAGTCCAACGTTTTTCTAGTTATTGTATCCCTTCCAAAAAATTTGATTTTCGAGGTACTTAAAAAAGGCAGTTGTTTGCTAATTAATTTCATGGTTGGAGCTAAATCTCTTTTCACCGAGCCATGTCTTTAGGTTTGGAGAATATCGCTAGTGAGCTACCGATTCGTAGCCCAATTTATAGAGTTTTGCCATTGCACTCGTGCATTATATTGATGAAAAATAACTTTTTTCGTGGCCCTGTTTTTAGATCCTCATTATATCGGTTTAATAAGTTGGCTAAATATACGCCGTTTATTGTTTTTCCATTTTGAACGTAATCGAGTGGATTATCCCGACTGCATCCCAAAAACCTGTTGTCATCACCTTATTGACCGACAAACTCACCTTGGTCTTCTTTGTAGCAGGTTGACCCGGAGAAACCCATTGTCTAGACTGCTGCTTGGTTTGCGGAGTACAGTAATGGATCCATGTTTCATCCACATTTAGCATCGACCTGATTGCAATATAACCTTTTTTACACGCTAATATATATTTATTGTATCTTCAAAAAATTATGTAACAATAAGCCCACCCAGTATCGGACATAAACTAAGTGATAATGTCTTTAGTACATAGTGTCCCTCTCTTTTAACCGGATATATCCAGTAAAGTTCAAGAAGTTAAGAGAGAATGAGATTAGGAGAGGACTCGAGGGAATACAACCTTAAAATTGTTTATTTTATTTTATGTAATTTAACTTTTCAGATCACTATGAAACTTTGCACTCACCTTGGTCATTCCTACGGTATAATTCATAAAAAATATTTAAGGTATATTACTGGTTTATTTGACAAATTTCCCATAGAAATACGTCAAATAAGCGCTTAATAAACCTGAAATATTTTTTATGAATATGGCAGTTAGTGTATAAATATCAAATTTTAGAAAACATGTTGATTATTTATTTCTTGTTTCAACCTTGATATAAGTTACACTTCTCATTTTTTTACATGTAAGTTAAACATAATCCCCCTTAAGCATTAAACACATTTACCTCAGCAAGCTACCGACTACCAAATGTCAAGGATAGAATACACATGTTTATATGAGAGTAATTCTTTTGCAGATAGCAAGGGAACATGGCGGCAGATTGCTGGCTATGCTGATTTTGCCGTTGTAGTCCAATTAAACTAATTTCTATTTCTTTGGATGCAATGAGAGAATTGAGTGTTACCAGTTTAATACAAAATATTGAATGAATGATATCTCACAATTATTTTATATTATTTAACAGAAACAATATCCAAAAATTGATGTTAAGTGTAAATTGATTAATTTTTATACTTTAAAGTAACGTGAATTTTCATAAATGCGAAATATTTGAAGCTGGCAATACTGAACTATGTATTTATACTTAAATATGAGGTGCAGATGGTGCTACTGCCGTCTCCTAAATAATTAAGTAGCTGACTGCGAGGTATTATATATGCTGCTAGCGACATTTGAAGTCGTGTGTTCGTGTAGCCTGCTGTGGTGAATGTGTTTAACGCATAACACTGCCTTGTTAAGAAATTATGTGCAAAAAACAATTTTGATTATATTTTTACTTAATAATAAATACTGGTAACAACCACTTCACAGCTTAAGCCTGGTGCTCTGTTCAACATTTCACGCAACATGACACGAATTATTTATGAGAAAATTTTGCAAAAATAGTACTCTATACTAAAATGAAATGTGTCTTCAACATTTTAAGTTTTCATGCGAAATAAGATGCATGGGTGGCACTTAATTCGCATGGAATTTACAAAAAACACATGGGGAGTTTTTAAAAGCATAATAAATTGTGGCATAGTTTCAGAGCTAATTAATATTTTTACTTGTCAAATTTTTCGTATGAAATAATCAATTATGCTCAACAGTTTTCACAAATTAAAACAAACCCAGTGAAAAAATGGAAGTCATTCTAGTGGAACTACATTTTCATTGCTTCCAAAAAATCGATATTTTTAATTTGCCGAGAGTGAGCAAAAAACTTTGTAGAAGCTTATTTTAGTCACACAAAACCTTGTAACTCCTCCATAATGTTAGAAAATACTCCGCAGATTTTATAGAAAATGTATTTTTTTAAAGAAATTTATGAACTAATTTTAGTCTAAAATTTACAAGTTATTTGCTTGAATTTACATGAAAACACTATTTCGGACTTAAATTCGTATAAAAAGAAACGAATTGTTAAAATAGGTAACTATTTACCATTTTTCCTAGATGAAAATATTATCATAGAGCACAAAAAAGGGAATTTTTGTTAATATCGCTTCCAATTAAGTGACCAGTCATCGAAAAAGAGAACTTCTTGCAATGACAACCCTATGTAAAAATCATTAGATCGGATCGAAATTTTCACTACTTCCAGATCGTAAACTCTACATTTTCATGACTTTTTTGGAGTCTCTTTTTTTACTGGGAAGTAATTATTACCTTCTTTCGTGCGAAATGCTGTCAAACTACATATAAAAGTACTTGGTATGAAATATTTGCGAAATAAATTCGCAAAACTTTTACTCTCTTCATGTTGTGAAAAACACGTAAAATCATGTCTTTCCATGCAAAATTAGTCGGGCATCATTTTAGTTTAGCTGCGAAACAACATGAGCAGTGCTTTTAACAATTTTAACAATGTTGCATACTTTCAAGCAATAAAAGCGGGAAATTCTACATTTAGTACATGTCGAATTTTTCACGCGAAATAATCAAGGTTTTTCACAACTTCGAACAGAGTACCATCGTTTATGCAAAAAAATATTTAACTTTAGCTTTTAAGTTCATAGTAGTTGCCAAGCACTTTAACGCTAACAATGCTTTGTTAAGAAATTATATGCAAAAGATAACTTTAATTATTTTGTGATATAATGGTAAATGCTGGCAACACCACCGTGTTCAACAACCACTTCACTGCATATGATGTACAAAATCGAATACAATTTCATTCGGGTATTAAAATATTTTTTTATTATATTATTAAATAACTTTTTATTATCTTGAAGTAAAGCAACATAATTTAAACAATATAAGATTCTGAAAGTGTAGGAAAACAGATTCCTATGAAGTAAACAGCATTCCTATGAAGTAAAGCATAGTAATCTGTTGAAATTTGTGAAAAATGTTCATCAACATTGATTAATCAGTACGAATGAAACGAGTATTTGCGTACCCACCTTTTTTCGAATTGTTTTGATTGTATGTACTCTAGGGTTGTGCCCAAAAAGAACGAACTAGTTCAATTGAACTATTCCCATAAGTGAACGATCTGAACTAGTTCAGACTAGTTGTTCCTTTTTGTCTTTGTTTTTCTTTTAATCTTTCTTGTTATTTTGGTCTTTCTTGTTCTCTTGGTATTTCTTGTTATTTTGGTCTTTCTTGTTCTCTTGGTCTTTCTTGTTCGTTCGATAATTTTTGGACTTTGTTTTGTTTTTTATCTTATTCTCTGTTCCTGACCAATACACATGCAAAAGACTTAAAGTAAAATATAGTTTCTCGTTTGCATACTGTTAAAAAGATAGAAATGTAGTGTGCCTATTAAATTATTTAGCACAATAATCAAAACAAACAAAATTAATAGAAATAATTTGTAGCATTGATTTAGAAATAATTTGTAGTTAAGATTAAAAAAGTAATTATAATTTTTTAAAAATTTCAAATTATAAATTTTTACCTTTTACTTACTAAAAGCATACAACAAATAAGACTACAAAACACAAATGAAAATACGTCTAAGCAAGGAAAATTTTTACTCAATTAAAAGAAAGAATTTGTTGTGTTGAATATAAATCAGTATTAAAAATGTGATTAAAATTTCTTTTCAAATGATCAAACTTCATTTAAAGCATTTTCAATAAAAAAAATTTAATTAAATAAGGTTATTAAGAATGAAATGGAATAAATTTAGAATATTAACATACGAATAAAACATTGAATAGGTTTCAATGAGTGTATAATCTCTGTTTCGTTTTTCACTGAACAACTGACCGAAAAGAACAACTGAACGAAAAGAACGAACTAGTTCTTTTTGTTGTTGGGAACAAAAAGGAACAATCCGCAAAAGGAACAACTATGCCCAACTCTAATGTACTCGTACATCACTTAAACATTTTTGTATAATTGTATTTATTTTAGTATTTTTTTTATAGATTTTACTATGTATTACGAATTAGTTGGATTATTTGATGATGTTTTCCATTACATGACAGAAATAGTAAATCTAAGCTAAGAGCTAACACGTATAGCTTCATTTTCGAGTGTAACATGAATCAATATGTGCTATATTAACAAAAATATTTGGGGTATAAAATGCAAATTTTAGAAATATCAACTTAAAGTAGTCTCAACAAACGTGGGTGCCTACCTAAGAATTTTGATGTAATAATTTTTTTAGAATACAACTTTACTTAACATTGCTTGGCAAAGCTTTGTAAAGATTTTTGTAAAAAAGTTCCTTTATGATCTGCGTTAGCAACAGTGAAAATACGTATAGGATCCAACTAACTCCTCCATTATCAATTTCAATACCTATATTTTTAATAAAATAAAAAATATTTTACTAAATTGATATGATTATATTTTAGGAGCATGCATTAGTGCCTTAACATTCATACATACATACATACATATGTATACATGTGTGTGTTGAACTAAATTGGTATTTTGTTGAAAATTGATTTTCTTTATTCAAAATCCACGAGAAAGTCACTAGCGAGGCGGATTCCTCGCCCCAAAACACAAGCTAATTCAAACAAATTTTCGATGTGAATGGCCCGTCTTAAAATGACTAATAACCAATTCCCTCTCTTCTGTGGTAGTGCGCCACCCTATTGTCAAAGAAAAAAAAATGCGCCTCTGGTTCACTTAACTATTTAAATTAAAAAAGCTTATTTAAGTACAAACAAAAAATGTTTGAAAATTTACCTCCTGTCAATTTAGCAGATCTTAAGTACTTAATGGTTAAAATAGATGCGTTTTCCGTATCTTCGATGATAAAAATTATAAATTAGCCCATGTTATACATTTTTACATAATATAAATAAAATATTACAATAATAAACACCTGTGCCCTTGATATTCATTTCTTTTCATTACTTTTTCGAAAAGCAAGATCGCGTTCTAATGCATACAAATTTGCTGAGTAACAAACGCTAAAGAACTTCAAATTGTGTAAAAGAGAGGAAAACAAGTATGTAATCGTATGTTAATATGTACTCCTAAACAAAAACAAAATATACATACATATGTTTTGTACATACAATTTACTTTATATTAACTGCATACAGTGGCCCACAGCTAGGGTGACCGACTCGGTTTTTTCAAAATGTTAATTTTCGGGTTGTGAAATACAATAAATTAAAAACTTGCACATCATATGCAGATTCGAAACGTTGATAGCCAGATTCATTCTACCCAAAAATGCAATGAAACGATGTGTGGGAAGGACTCCGTGCTTCATGAATAAATTGGAAGCTAAAACTCGTTTATTTATTTCATGTGAACTAAAGCTGCGAAATCCATATTTATGTATGTATGTATGTATATCATAGACGTGTACATAAAAATTATTAACACCGTACTTTTTAGAGAACAGAGAACTTTTTTACTTAGTCTGATACTTTTATAAAAGTAGTTAAAACCATCAAATAATACTCATTTACTAAGTTTTGCAGCTCATAAGCTATTTTTAATTACTTTCATATTTTATAAAAAATATGTTTTTTAACTTTATACTAAGTTCTAGCAGCAACAGCAATTTGAAAATGTTCCATTCGACGAAAAAAATAGTTCTACATCCCACTTGACCAAGACTTTTGTTAATGATATCCACTTCGCATATACTAGTATCTCGAACAATGTATCGAGTAAAACTATCGATAATGACATTCAAAAATGAATCGTAAAATGTTTACCTGTCGCTCAGTTTTGTTTAAGAAAAACATTCGATATTGCAAAATCAGCCAACATCGAATTAATTACGATATCGCAAAAAGGCAGCAGAAAAAGTAAAAATTTATTTTAATTTACTGAATTCTTTAACTTACACTAAAGGATTTGAACACGATACCTCCAGGTTAACAAACTAGCACGCAATCACTAGGCTATTGTCACACATCAGGCTTATTATGAATAGCAACGTGCGCTTCACTTTTCAACGAGCAACTACAAAATCACTATTGTGAATAGCTATTAAGGGAAATTCAGTTCTCTTTTTTGCAATTACAAAACAGTAGGAGAAAAACATTCACTCGAAATGTCGTTAAAAAGAACAAAACAAATTGCAAGCCTTGTATGCTTGATGGAAGCAAACTCGGACATCGCAAAGCGGTTGGTAAATAGTTTAAGTCCACCTAAATGAAATTTTCTACTAATTTTTAAACAAATTCCGCACATTCACTGCCTCTTGTATCGGTTATTTGTCAGCTGTTAATTTTTCCCCCTTCAAATACATATTCACAATTGCGAATACCTCCTTAATCATTCACAAATTCATCAACTGGCTTTCAACCTTAGTTGACAAATTTGGCCACTTTTCAACCAGTTGATGGTTACTGTTTATAATAAACCTAACATTTGAGAAAATATGTCTTGTTTTAAGCGGCCCATACACTTGCAATATAATTGTGCAATTTTTCGTATAGTACAATAATATCGCCAATGTGTATGTTATATTCGAAGGTTGCACAATATATTTGGAAATATCAAACTACTTTTGATTCTTATTGTGCAATTAATACAATTGTGTAATGTGGTGACAACATTGTTCAATGTTGTTTACTTTTTCACTGTCAGGAAAATTGGGCAATATTTTCCTTGAAGATATTGTGCCATTTATTTAAACATTTAAAACAACAATAATATGTACAACATAAGATGCAATAATATTGTTTAATGGATGGGCCGCTTTAGACTCGAGAGTTTTTCTTGAAGCAGTTCTTTTCAATTCTCTTTTAAAACTGCTCGTTTGTCTCCACACGGACGGTTTCTTGTTCAATTTTCGTATTGTTTTAAGGTAGCGAATGAAATAACAAAAGAGAATTGAAGTAACTTTTCTGTACAACCAAGTCAGAACCCTTCTTATTTCTCCTTTGTTTTCTCTTCTAGAGACACAGATTTGCTTCAAGAAAAACTGCCGAGTCTAAGATGTGAGTATGGAAAGAAGTTTGCGAACATTCGCATCTATTTTATATTCGTAAAAATATATCAAACAATTTTGTTTTGAAATTTCTCCGCTTTAGTGAACATTCGTCAAGTGGGATATTTGATAAATAGAAGTATGCATGTATGTGTTTTTCTAGAAAAATAGTTAAATAGAACATGCTAGAACGCTCAATGTTTGGAGTCTATAAAAGACGGCTGTCTTTTGCTCGATCTTTCAGTTGTGTTATACCTACAGTTTAATATAAAAAATTTAAATATCAAGAATTACTTTGTGTAAGTGTGTTTGTGAAAATCGTGCAGGACATTTGTATTTAGAGCAGCCCACACTAGTCCTTAAAAAAAGTCGCAGATAAATATAAAAGGACACAAACTAATTGTTTAAATAAATTGCCATCACCGATCAGTGCACAACACGGGCATAACCCAAAGAAAATATGCTGAGTGATTAATAATTTATCTGATTGTTTGTGGCAATTTTTTAAATAATTTACATATGTACTCCTTTATCTTATTGTTCTTTCGCGATTTATAAGATCTCAAAAAGTTTTTGTTATCTTTTTTACAGCGTATTAGTTTAAACGGAGTTCAACTGAGAAGTGTCGCTAGTAATAATGCAAAAAAATATCAGGTAAGATTTGTATTATGCACATCAAATGTCGGCCGAAAATCCAGTCTCGGCAAAAATTATTTACCAAAAAATTTTATATGCAGACTTTCACTCTCAATATAAGTATGTACATATATAGTGACGTTCCAGTAATGGCAATGCATGACGATAAAAATTTAGGACAAAGTTATAAATACAAAATATTGCCAGACACTTGCTTAAGCAAAATTCCTCAGATTATAAAAATATTGTGAAAAAAATTGTGACGAACGAGCCAAGATTTTTTTGCGACTAATTGGAACTTTTGTAAGCCAACACTAAATTTTGTGATGACAGATTTTGATATTCACCCCTTTAAAGGCGAAAAATAAAATGTACCATTTCGAGCTTTTTACGGTTCCGTACACCAAAGGTGAAAAGGAAGCCTATTGTTTCCGCTACGCTGTCCCTCTGTCTGTCATTCAAAGGATGTTTTCTTGAGAACCCTAATAGCTGAGGATCTGAAATTTTCACAAAGTATGTAAAATCACAAATATATGCCAGTTAAAAGTTAAAGGGTGTTCTAAAGAGAGAAACGAAAAATTTGAAAATCGTAATGGTATATAGTTGAAATTTTCGAAGTTACTGTATTTTTATGCAGACTACAGCAATTATTACTAAAATTAAGAAATTCAAAATTAAAGTGTATTCCATCAGTTATTGTTATTTTTACTATGTAATTTAGACAACGTGCCATATATTGGAAACCGTAGTAGGAAAATAATTGAAATTTTCAAAAACTCTAAAACCAAAACTTCCAAAACAAAGAGCGAAAAATCAAAATAAATGGCCAGAAACGAAAAAAACTGTATACATCAGATAAGATTCACTGCCTATAGTATCAGTTGGTGCAAATTTTAGCTTTACAATGTAAAGTTTACATACACAAGACAAGAACACTGATGATAAACACCAACACAGACACCAAAATTTTATGATCCAAAAATAGCCCAACAACTTATTCCCCCATTTTATTTATTTAATTAATTATAGTAGAAAAATTTTTAAAAGTCTGCAAAAATATATCTATTCTCGCAGTTTTTTTTTTTCTAAAATCGTTCGAATTCAATACAGAACAGGGCCGATTGATACATATTCTACAATATTATTATGAACAATATTCTTAAACACATTTTTGTGACTGACTATACACGATCTATGTATGCCTTGACATGGGAAGTAGACCCGTGGTTGTCAACGAAATTCCACAAAAGAAGCGCAAGACCATACGGTTGTAAGTATGTACGTGGCAAATCAGTCAACCAGTGCGGACGAGAATGAAAAACTCTTGAAGGCCAAACAACGCGCACAAGCCTGACCAAGATCAAGATAAATTTACTACATATGTACATACATAATTACTATAATACGAGAGCTATTTTTCAGCCCAGAGTTGCTTTCTTTGATTATTGTAAAAAAGTGTAATGTCACGTATTGCTTAAAAGAAATTAGGTGTAAATATCTATAGAAAAAAATTCATAGATATCATTTCTTCACCGATGCTTATAAAACCTTCTCTGTCATATACACATGTACATATGTGCTTATATATGGATGTACATACATATATAAATTATCAGTTAATATTTTTTGGTGTGCTATTTACCAAGTTTAAGCTATTCATACGTGTTATTGTTTTTTTAACAAAGTAAACGTGTATAATATTTTCAGTAAATTTTTTCGACGATATTGTATTATTTTTGAAAAGAGAGAGCAAAACAAAAACTTTTTAGCAAAAAAAGAATTCTCAACTAACTCTTAATTAGCTGTTTGTCGAAATTAAAAATTAGTGCCGTTTCCTCCCCGATGCTTATAAAACATTGCCTTTCACGTCTATAAATTGTTAGTTATCGTTAATTTTTTTTCTTTTGTTATTTACCAAGTTTTACGCATTTCTCGCTCTATTCGTTGAACTATGTGCATACACAGTGATGCCAACAATTCAAAGGCAAAACGAGCCAACTGAGTAGCCAAAAAGAGCTAAAAACAGCTAAATTTAAAAACTCAAGATTTTTCCGTTTTAAATCTATGAATGTACATATTTATTATTCAATTTGCACTTCAAGATTTTTTTACATTAATAAAAACAATAGTAAGAAAAAATTAAAAATAATAATTTAAAATAAAATCATTTCACAGCAATTAATGCAAATATTTATCTGCATTAACAATATAACCATACACATTTACATATACTTGTATATACGTTAAGTTACAAAATAAGAACAATCATTTTCAAAAAGAGTTAGCTTTACAAGGATATTTTGTTGGCTTAATCCATTTTTTTAAACGCGGGATTTGATTTCCAAGCTTTCCTATATTTTTGGCAGTAAGAATCCCTTTCAATAATTTGTGAAAAATTTTCTAATTACTCAGAAACGAACACTTTATAATAAAAACGGGGTTTTACAAATTTGAAATACCTAAATACATAAATATATATGTATCTTACATAATTGCGAAAAAAAGTATCTGCAGTTGCAAAAACATAGTTGCCAAAAATGTAAATGCCCAAAGCAGAAACAATAGGGTTAAAGCGGGAAAATTTACTATAAGATCCAAAAAGTGTCAAACGTACCGTTTCCACAATTGAAAAAGAGCTAAAGCGAAAAATTTCGAGTTAGAATCAATCAAAAAGAGCTAAATTTAGCTCTAAAATAGCTAAGTTGGCATCGCTGTGCATATATATGTATGTAGAATTGTTTTAAACATTTTTTAAAATCTTTTTAAAATCAGTGCAGTAGCACCAGCGTAAAAGGGATAACAAAAAACATGTTAGCCTATTAATTATAAAGATAATAATAAATAATAATAAAAGCAAAATAAGCGTAGTACGCTTAAAAACTTAGGCTGAGTTTACATCTGGCATTTCATGTGTGCCATGTGCCAAAGAAAGCGTAGCCACTAATTAATTAAATGAAAAACTGTTTGATTCAAACATGTTTTTACTGATTTAAACAGTTTCCAATAATATTGGATACTATAAAATTGTCTATTAGTTATGCATGAAACTGTTTTTTCAGGCGTTTTTGAGTTTTTTTTAGTATACTCATATGAAATTCAAAAATACCAATTTAGGAAAATAAAATTATATAAAAATATATTTTTTTATGGTACACAACTTCATTTGCCGTAAATTTTGACCTTTTCAGAAAATGTGCGTATAATATCTGCATTTATGAAAAGGCACTTTTAAATTTAAGTTAAAAATATTTTAAACTATGTACATAATAAAATGTGGTAGTTGAAATCTTTAAAATCTACCGTCACAACTTTTTCTAAACGATTAAACACAAACAATATTTTTAAAATTTACTATTTTGGGACATTGCTGAATGTAGGCTACATATCCAAAATGCAAAATAATAGACTCTAAGCACATTCTTAATGCATTTAGCACTATGTTTTTATTAAGTGAATGTATTAAACAAAGTTATTTACAAAATTTAAAATAATGAAGAAACATATTTAAAAATTATGCCTTTTTTAGGGAAACTTTAAAATTTAGATTTTTTAGCCTTTTCCCGATTTTACGTATGTAGATATTCATATTTTTTTATTTTTATTTAGCTGTATTTTAATTTAAAGTCCAGCAACAAACTAAAAAGTTATCGGCAAAATACTAAAAAAGTAAAGGCAAAAAATTTTTTTTGTCTTAAGTAAAATATCTTCTGAGTTATAAGAGATACGGAAACACTTATTAGGAAATTATTTCATTTAAGCTCAGCTCAAAATTCTTTATCTGGTAAGAATTGGATAATTTTTTAAAAAAGTTACAGGCCTCAGAAGTTTTTTTGAGTTCCAGGTGGTCAACTTTGGCCCACTGTAAAAACCTATTTTTAAACCCAAAAATCATAAAAATTTGATTATATACTTTTTCGTGAGCGTGCGTGATCGTGATAAGTTGTAAATCGCTCGTGCGTGGTTAAGAATATTTTATTCGTGAGCGTGCGTGATCGTGAACATTTTTAATATCATTCGTGCGTGAAAGTGCGTGAGTAAAATATTTTTCCTCGTGAGCGCGCGTGTCGTGAGTCAAAAACGCTCACGTGCACATCTCTAGTGTTACTTTCTTTAGTAAAAGGATAGCGATAGCAGACAGGTGGTGAAGGAAGAGATGGAGGAAAGCTTAATTCTTTTACAACTCTGCTTTTTGCACGTTTCTAATAATGCAGAGTTGCAGCGCCTCTGGTGTCAATGAGGAGTATAAAATTTTTAAAGCTGTTTACACAGCTTTAAAGCCAATTTTATTATTTGTTTTGCTTCGCCGATGATTCTGCTACACAATAGCCACAATTATATCTTTCGAATGAAGAAAATTTCATATCAATTTAAAAAATGCATCTATAAAAACATCCTTCATTTAATTTAATTTTTTATTCTTGCAACTTGTGTTCTCTTTAGAATTCCATATTGGTGGCGTAGACGTATAGCTCTAGAAAAATGCCTTCTAATAATATTTCTTTTGCTGGCGAACCAAATGACTGAAGGTAAATTCTGTTATTTTTAAAACAAAAATTTCATAAAAAGAAATATTCTTGTTACTAGAACTTAAAACTACGGCTCTTGCTGGTAGCAGCCCAAGCAAAGGGTTAAGTCTCAAGCCTTGTACATCTAAAGTATGTAAGCAAACTGCAAAAGAAATTGCAAGTAAAATGAATAAAGAGGAAGATGCCTGCAATGATTTCTACGCATTCGCATGTGGAAATTATATTAAGACAAGAAAAATACCAGATGATTCAGGGTCGATTAATGAATTTCTTAAGGTAAAAACAGAAGTTCGAGAAGAACTAAAAAATGTTATTGCAAAAGGCAGACCCACGAAGGACCCAAATTATCTGAAATTGCCCAATCTTTTATACAAGGCGTGCATGGATGAAAGTAAATTTTATCAGATTTTAAAAGATTCCTTGGAGAACTTTCAATCTATTTATGTATGTATGTATGTATATTCCTTTATTTTTTGGTTTAATTTTTAGAGCTTATTGAAGACATGGGTACTAAGCATATTGAAGAAAAATCGAAATCTTTAGGAGGTTGGCCCGTAATTGTTGGCGACTCTTGGAATAAGGATAATAAATGGACTTGGCAAGAAACTATTAAAAAATTTAGAAAATTTGGTTTCAACACAAATATTCTGCTGACACTTTCAGCTAAAGTGGGGCCAAAAGAACAATCACAACTCTTTATTAATGTAAGTTTTTAATTGCTTTAAAAGTCAAAGTTATTGAGTGGCTAATAGGTTCTGAATTGTGTAGGCAGATACTTTAGTGATTTGTTTTTTAACTCAAAATACTAAAGAATTTAAGAGAATTTCTATATATATGAAAATGAAACTGCTCTAAAATAATTCTTTTTTACGAACATTATTAAGGGTTTGTGTTAAATTTTTATATAAATTTTGATTTTATTTCTTTCAAAATCGCCAATCTCATAATATTTTTTCAATGATATGTGCATCAGAGAATGATAAAAGTATCGTTTTAAGTTCTCTTTGAGTATTGGCCGGCCGCCAAACAAGTAGAAATGTTTTAACCGAAAACAAACGACTACAGCTAGAATTTTGTAAGCTGTGTCAGCTACATTTAAATGCATAAGTATAAAAATACTATGAGCATTTATTCGGCTATACTTGAGTATATACACGAATATTTTATTTTGCAAACCCTTTAAGCAGCATGAGTGCTGCCAAAAAATTGAATTGGTAAAACCCTAAAATGGCAACCATGTTCAACTGATTGCATGATATGGATAAAAGTATGATTTAATAATCCTGGACTGTGACTAAGTTAAAATGTTTCTTACTACATATTTGCTAGAAATTACGAAATATCACTTCATTAACGATTATTGTTTGCAAATTTTATGAAAAAATTTTCTTATTAATATAATATCAGTTGTGTTAAGGTTATATTTATAATAGACTTTTTTCTACTAATTATCTGATTATTGTTTTCATTTAAAACACATTGTCAACTTCATTTCATACACGCGATTGCATACGGCACCGTTTGTATAAGAATACTCTGAGTATCATGAGTATACTTATTTTGTACGAATAAATATACATACTCTAAGTATAAGTATGATAAGCACTCAATACGCATGTGCATTTCTATTTATAGTTGAACAATACGTTTTCTGACAACGTTGCCATATTATAAATTTTTAGCACATTTTACTGACATCATTGTTGCATCTTACAATCGTTTCAAAAGCAGCAAATACTTAACGAATGATATGAATCGTTTTAACGCCGTTTTAATTAATATCTATACATGTTGTATATAAGCATACTATAATTGTATATTTATCCTATTAGTTGGATCAATTTTCATCTTTATCATCATCCAATCGAGATACCTACCTCAAATATATGCTTGACATAGCGGTACTTTTTGGAGCTGGAGAGGTAGCGGCAAGTAAGGAATTAAGTGAATCTATGCAGTTTGAAGAGGAATTGAGAAAAGTAAGACCTTAAATCATTTCCATTAAAACGCAAACTAAGTTAAATCATTTTCTTTGCTTAGATATGTTTATCTGCAAAAGAAAAACGCAATCCAAATAACTTAAACAACCCACGCACTGTTAAGGAATTACAAAACTCGTATCCTTATGTCCAGTGGCTGGACTACATAAACTCTCTTTTGCCTAAACGAATAAAAATTGATGAACAAAATGTGATCAATGTTGTTGCAACCAGTTATTTTGATAAATTGGAAAAATTACTGCTGCGTACTAATAAGCGTGTCCTTGCCAATTATATGATGTGGCGTATGCATGAAGAAGTAGTATTTAGCTTGCCACACAAGTTCCGCGAAGCAAAATTCAGATTTAAATCTTCTTTGAGGGGCGAGCAAAAACAGCCACAGAGATGGATGGATTGTATAGATTTTATTTCCGACCGGTAAGCATAACAGGAACGGATAGTGAGTAATAATTCTTAAGGATA
The DNA here is from genome assembly GCA_905220375.1 of Tachina fera. Taxonomy (NCBI): domain Eukaryota; kingdom Metazoa; phylum Arthropoda; class Insecta; order Diptera; family Tachinidae; genus Tachina; species Tachina fera. The sequence continues at coordinate 110,859,056 of LR999966.1, read as the reverse complement.
GAAAAATCTTGATTTAAAATTTATAGACATATGTACATATTCGTAAAAAACAGGAAATTTCAATATCAGCGAAATACTAAAGTGTGTTTTTTTTTCTTTTAATTTTGTGCAAAAATAATTATAGCCACACAGAAAAAAATTTAAATGTAAAATCATCATGCAAAAAATTTAATTCAAACTCATTCAAATGACATTAAATTTACAAGAAATAATATGTTGTTTGAGTGTGTTGGTGTTTATTTGCTTCCCTATCGGAGAATGTGTAGTTGACTACAAAAATACAGTATTTTTCGTTTATAGCGAACCCGCTTAAAACGAACTTTCGCCTAAAACGAACCATTTTCGAAAGTACGAACTTTTATTTCTATAAAACCATGAACATTTTTTCACTTATAACGAACCCGCTTAAAGCGAACTTTCGGTTATACCAACCTTTTTTTGCATGTAAATTGTTCTTTTTTTTCGCTTAAAAAGAACCACGGAGTGTGTTGCCATGAACAAAAAATTATATTTATATTTTAATGTGTAGCGTAAGCTGTGTAAGAAATTTTCTTCAGTCTCGCGACATTCTACAACAAATTCTTGACCACTTGGCCCAAGTGGAAGTGTATATAAATGAAGCCAATATTAATACTAAGCAAACTAAAATAACTGATTTTTTAAAAACTAAAAAAACTTATTTTTTAAATACTACAATGGTCTAAAATTGTTTTAATAAGTAAATAAATAGCCAAAGTGATAAAAATAGACATGTGCACACATAATAATGGTTTTTTAATGTCTTCACTTAAAACGAACTTCGCTTAAAACGAACAAAATTGATCAGCCCCTTGAAGTTCGTTTTAAGCGAAAAGCACTGTAGTTAACTTATAGTTAACTTTTCTTAGACTGACTAAAATCTAACTGCAATGTCATCCAGAACAAACCCAAAATTAATTCTTAAGTTGAGTACGTAGTGGAATTTGCTGAGAGCCAACAAACTTATTCGCAGCAACTTTGAAACTCATTTAAATTTTATGTTAGCATTTTGCTGATGTTATTTTAGATGGTAGCTTAGCTGAGTGGTAGCCCGTTGAGTACACAAATTGTGATGATACATGTTCGAGCCCCAGAAATTTTTTTTTAATTTACTGACTACAAGTTAGTCAGTCAGTTAGCTGAAAGTAATGCAGAGTGAGCCAATTGACTACCGCCTAGGATATCGCAATGTTAAAGGAGTCACTTGATTACATTGCAAAGTAATCCAAGTGTAGTCAGTACTACTTGCGAAATTAATAGCTTGAAGTTAGTTTAAAGTTAGCCAAATTTCCGACAGGGTTTGTTCATAGATGCAATACACTTTTGTGCTTAGTTGTGGATATTGTTTTTGTATTGTTGCTGTTTTTTGGATGTTTGTAAACAGCCAAAAAACTGCTACTGGCTGGTAGGCAGTGTATTATTCCTGCAGTCGGAGGATCGCAGTTCGAATCCTGGAGTGAAGTCAAAGTATTTTGAATTTTTTTAACTAAAACTTTTCAAGTAAAAGCATTTTGTTTTATTTGTAAATAAAACTAAAACTTTTAAAATAAATTGTGTGTTAAATGATATATGAAATAATGTTAAATTATAATTTAATTCAAGATGGTACACATTTAGTGTGTATCTTAAGAATATTTAAAGTTATTGTGGCTGCAGAAGTAAGCACGTTGACTACCACGTCATGAGTTCTCAATTCAAATCTTGGCCGGTTAAGCCATACTACATTAAATTAAATTCATGTTGATCTAACTTGAAATAAGTTTGATTGAACATAATTATTCATTTTAATTTTAACAGTACGTAAATGTTAAATCAACATGAAATAAAGTTATTACAAAGGGAAAAATTTTCTTTGACAATTACTATAAATCATGTTAGATTAACATGAAACACATATAAAAACAAAATCATTACCGAAAAAGATTAGATTAACCTTGTTTAAGTAGATTTTAAGTTGAAATTTTTCTGTGCGAACAATATACATATTTAAGCGATTTAAAATCACATTTCCATCCGAAAGTACACAACAAAAAAACTTTCGGTACCAATTTGTTTAATTGCTCTAAAACTATGTAATACAATCAATTATTTTTCTTGAATGGAGTCAAAAGCCTTAGACGCTAGCTAGTACTCTCTTCGTTTTAATTAATTTTTATAATTGTAGTTATAATTATTAATTTTTTTAAATAAAATAAAATAAATAATTTTTCTTGAAAACTTTCGCTGTAACTTGTATATTTCACTTCTTGCCGGAGTGAAATGGTTATATTTTTTATGAATCTTCATATTTAATGTACATATGTAATCACATAAATTGCTGATAAATTTATGCTGAAAGAGTTTTCTGACATGTGTCCAAGATATGATTTAAATCTGGAATAACTGTCTGCCTGATTCATTAAAATATAAAATTATTGCTGTCCGTCATATTTATATTGAAAAGAGAATCACGGCGGAAATAATTTTACGTGTACAGCATCAAGTATTTAACAACAACATATGTATGAAGATTTTTCTTACTCGTAAAAAAAATTAAAAATATAATATAATAAATAAAAAATATAAAAAAAATATATGTATATAATAAATATAATAAAATATCTATTCGAATAATTTCCAGTATAACGAATTGGAGCGATTTAAATTTCTTTGATTTGCTTAAGTTTTTTTCCAAATCATTAGAACACTGAATTACGAGGGTGGCTCATTAGGCTCCATGAAAAATTTCCCAGAACCAAATTGTACAAAAATAAAAATGGAAAATCGCCCAAGATTCCCAAAACGAAAACTGAACACAAAAAATTAAAAATCGCCCAAAAAACTTAAACATCGTCCAAAATAGAAAAAAAATAAATTAAAATTATAGTAATTAAATTTTTATATTGAAGGAAAAAAAACAATTGTCAATAAAAAGGGTAACTTAGATAATTATCATAGATACAACAAAAGATTTATAAACATAATATAGCACAGTAATGAGGGTGTACAAATTATCGCGCAAGTCCAAATGGTCCAAAACACCTAAATGAAAGCACGCCGCAAAATTTTTGGGTGAAAAAATCCCAAAAAAACAGTGTCCGATCACCCAAAAACAAAGTGAAGAATAATGTAATCCAATGTTTTTGGATGTTTGTTCATTACGTACAATCATGCGCATTTGGAATGAATAATCGCCCAAAGTTCATTTTGAACAAATACCCAAATATCTAAAAATGTTGAGTTGCCCAAAGTCGTTTAACAAATTCCCAATTTTTTTTACAAACAATTTTTGGGCGATGCAACATTTTTTTATCCGACGATTTTCACTTGGGTGATTATTTATATAATCGTTTGCATTTGTATAGGCGACTTTTCATTAAAAAATTTTTCATATCAATTATCGCTCAAAATTTCAAAATGAAAAACCACAAAAAAAAACGAAAAGTTGCCCAACATTTTTCCATTAAAAATTTTCTTCTTTAATTTTTGGGCGATTTTTCATGTACCTGGGTCATTAGCTCAGTCTCTTTGAATTTCCTGCCTTTTAGCTAGTTGAAATGGCAACACTGCTCCTGTCAAAAATCTACTGTCGGTTCACTCCTGTCTAAATTTGAACAAGCTGCGTAATGCTAGAAACACAATTGGGACGAACGACGAATTTCCTCCACGTCGACGAATTCATCGATAAGCATTCGCTGCGTAAATTTGTCGTGAGAAGCACAATAACGACGAATTTACTCACCGTATACCTCTCTCATATTTGATATTGTTGGTTGTTGTGTGTACAAAAACAGAGAGAGAGAGAGAGAGACTTTTCTCTCAATTTTGTTTTTCCGTCGTTCGTCGGCGTAAAAAATAGAAATAAATCTCAGGCTCGTCACGCACGACGATTTCGTTGTACGGCGGTGTTGTGTTCATTTTCATATGCAAAAATGTGTTTTATTTTTTATGACGAAAGTTCGCACCGAAAAATTCGTCGTTCGTCCCAGTTGTGTTCCCAGCATAATTTAGCTGGTGTTTGGCAGCCATTGATAACAGACTACTACTGGTTTTCAAAATAAAATGGAAAAAAGTGAATTCCGTGTACTGATTAAGTACTCGTATTATAAAAGAACAACTACCGAGCCATGTGTAATGCTCACATGGCTCAGTAGTTTCAATTTTGAATGATCACTTGGGCATGAGAGAGCTAACCCGCAATATGAGTGCTGCGTTTGCTCACTAGACCCCTGCACAAGACCACTTACAAGAACTTTTAAGACATGAGGAATGTTTCAAATGCTTTATCACAGTGAAATCTTCTAAAACAACCGCTAAACAACAATCTTGGCGAGACGTTTTTTCAGTTTTTGCAGGACGGAAAAATGTATATGCTTGCTTCTTCATACGCATCGGCGCGTATACAAACGTCATGCATGTACATACCCACAAACTTTGTCTGCATGATCTTTTATTTTTATGCGCACATACAAACACACGGATGCATTGACATTAGTTGTGTGCGCTTATAATACGACACCTTGTATTATTGATTTAGTATTATACATGCCAAGAGAATACATTTAAACAACAATACATTTCAATGCTGTTTACGCAACCCGCTATTGCTCACAATTACTACACAAATGAATTTGCAGTTTCCATGGAAAAATTCCATGAATTGTGACACGAATTGCTAACTCATCTGTTATATTCTTAAGATTTGGCTCCTAAAAACTATTTCTTGCACCCAAACCTAAAGAAATAGACCATTGAAAAGAGATTTGACGCCACCGATGAAATCATCTCACATACCAAATTTTTCGGAATAGATAAAAATTGGAGAAACGTTGGATTAAGTGTTTAGAACTCGCAAGAGACTATGTTGAATTTAAAACAACTTTTTATATAAAAACCTGTGTTTAACGCAAAAATACACTGATTTAATGACTTACCCTCGTATATGGATGTACATATTAATATGAGAAAATAAGTACATTAGCAAATATTAAATTCCACAGTTTATCTGGCAATATTTTCTTTCCTCTAATTGCAAAAAAAATATTCGATCTCAATACATATCTAATAAAACACTAAAAAAATAATAGGTCTGTTCATTTAATGTCCCAGCAGAAACTAGCAACAAGAGAGTAAGACAGAAATTTACATAATTACTCTGCTAAATATGAAAAAGTAAATGAACGTTTTACTTGTAAAAACTTGCAAGAAAATTTTATTGATATTAAAACCATGGATGGATACATCACGATTTATTTTGTTTGATAATATTTTAAATTGCAATTTTTTTAGAAATCGACATTTGATATGAAATTCTTTCTACAGTTTCATTTATTTTTCCAATTTTTATGCATTTTTCATAATTTTTTAATTCTATTCATTATCAAATACAAAAATGCCACTCACTTTCCACCTCTGATCATGTATGAGAACAAACAAAGTTATTTGCCATTCAAATTGAATTTATGTGGCTTAATGAAAGAAAAACAATAAATTAAGAAAACATGCTTTCTTTTTACATACGTATACATATTTTTTAACAAGGAAATGCACATTCTTCAGTTTTCCTTTTTCAGATATTTTTTAAATAATTAATTTGGCAAAAAAAACACACTACAGGTGGTTGGATAATACTTGCAAGTAAAAATTTTACTAGTAATAATTTGTAGGAACTATTTTGTCTCTCAATTTTTCTCTCTCTCTCTCTTGATGCTCTCTCCTTGCAAACTTTTTGAGTTAATGAACACTTTCCAGTAACAACTGTTACAAATTCGAAACAATTTTTAGTAAATGAACAAGCCTAATAAAAATAGCTTACTGAAATTATTAACCTTAAATTCCCTACCATTTCATAACAAATAGGTTAAAATTTGCCACGGGATCTCTGTACGTACGTAAATGCTTTCAAAAGGACTCCAAGGCTGCTGCTACAGAAATGATCGAAAACATTCGTAATAGCTTCAGCAACACCTTCGACAGACTCGATTGGATGGATCAGATTACAAAAAAGGAAGCCAAAAAAAAGCAAGATGCGATGAAGAGCTCTGTTGGCTATCCGGAGCAGTTATTGGATAATGCAATATTAGAGGAATATTATCGGGAATTAAAAATTTATCCTGACAAACTTACGCAATCAATCTTAAATATGAAAGTTTTCTTTGCGGATAAATATCCAACAACAAAGGATGACTGGACGAATTTGGAGCCGCCACACATTGTAAATTCTTTCTACGACAATGTGAATAATAGATTAGGTAAGATCCCTAAATATGTGTACTTGCAAAAATTTTTCGATACAGTACATATCGCACACTAAATCAGAAGCGGTCACAATTCAAAATTATCAAAATATTTTTTTATAAACCACTTAATTGAACCAATTCCTAATAGCTGCAACAACATCATTTGAAATAAAATCTTCTTGAAGAAGATAAAATGCCATTATGGTACATACTTGCGTCATTTGTACAGTATTAAGAGTTGTTTGCCACTCAGCATCTGAAATTTGTTGAGTTAGTGTGCGTTATAAACACAGAAATATGCTGATCGAATTGTTTTTTTTTTATTTTTATTATTAAACTAATAATTAGAATAATAAATCAAGCAGCTTGTAAATATTAGATAAAAAGAAATTTTTCTATTCCAAATTTCTCTATAGAGATTCCTGCCGCTATGTTGCAAGGTAATTTTTTCAACACTAAGCGACCCAATTACATGAACTATGGTGCCATTGGTTCAATTATTGGCCATGAGATTACTCATGCCTTTGATGATGAGGGTCGACGATATGGTCATGACGGAAAATTAGTTAATTGGTGGCAGCCCGATACAGAAAAAGCCTTTCTGGAAAAGGCCAAATGTATAATTGAACAATATAACGGCTTTAATGTTAGTAAAGCCATTTAGCAATTTAAATATTTATTGCAATTAAAAATTTTTGTGTGTCTTTAATATTTTTTAGATAAATGGTGATCGCACTCTAGATGAAAACATTGCCGATAATGGAGGCTTTAAGCATTCCTATTTGGCCTACAATCAATGGTTGAGTGAACATGGCGAAGAACGCCCACTGCCTGAATTAACCAAATATACATCGAGACAGATGTTTTGGATATCGGCTGCCCAAACGTTCTGTGTTATATACACAAAAGGTTTAATTTTGTTTGCTTTAATTTTTTTCGGTTCTTGAATAATGTGTTTTTGTTTTTTCTTTTGCAGAAGCAATTGAACGTTTAATAAGATTTGGTGATCATTCGCCTGATAATTTACGAATTTTGTGCTCTTTTCGCAACATAGCAGCTTTTTCTACCGATTTCAATTGTGCTCCAAATTCACCCATGAACCCTGCACACAAATGTAAAGTTTGGTAGATTTAAAGCTTAATGTTTTAAAAAAGTTGCATCTTAAGCAGAGAACACGATGCATTTTTCAATTAATATTTTCTTTAAATAATACTAAAATTGTTAAATAACTATCAAGTTTTTTTTTGTATTATTAACATATTATTCGCTATAGTATCTATCTGCATATATTAAATTTCGAAATTATAGAATTATATGATAATTATAAGATGGCACTCGTAATAAAGATGAATTTATAAATGAATGATTGTTGAAACTATGATTTCTATAAAAAAAAGTAACTACGGAGTTCAAGTCTATGTAAAGCTTTAGGGTTCCGTACACCAAAGTTGAAAAGCAACCCACCCTATTATTTTCCCGATTTTCGTTGTTATTCTGTCTGTCACAGGCTGCTTTCTCGAAAACCGTAAAATTCGGAACTCAAATTTTCATAGTATATGTAAAATTCTGGCCGCTGCAACGAAAAATATATGGCAGTTAAAAATCAAAAGGGTGTTCTAAAGCGAGCAGCAAGACATGTGGAAATCCTAATGTAATATACATAAAGTTGTATATAGAATAAAATTTTAATAGTTGGTGTATTTTCATGCAGACTAAACCAACTAACACTGCAATTTAGAAATTCAAAAATTAAGGGTATTCAATCAGTTAATGTTATTTTTACTATGAAATTTTGTTAACTTGCTGTATCTTGAAAGTCGTAACAGAGGTAAACTCTTGGTATTTTCCAAAAATCCCAAAATAAAAAAGTCGCCAAAACTAAAAAATCGCAAAAAAAACTAAAATAAATTGGAGAAGAAAAAAACCAAACAAAAAATATCAATCCTTAAAACTTTGGCCGTTACAGCATTAAATATGTATATGACAGTTAGGCCGAGTACACACTGTGGCATTTTGTGACAAATATGGCAAAGATAACAGTGGGAACTGGTGGCAACGTTTGTCATTTTCGATATTTTTCGTTTTGTGGTATTACCACACAAACTGTTTACGCATCTAATGCAAACAGCTGTTAGAATAAGTTGGCTGCATTGTACTAGTTTAGACGGGCGAACATTTGGAAGGAAAACATCTGGAATTCTCTTTTGTTGTTTCCTTCGGGTCCACACACACGAAAATTTTACTGGCGACATTCCAATGTTACTCTATAAAAACAAGCATATTTATACATGTGTGTATGTAAGTGTATGTAACAAAGAATATGAAAACAAAGCGTCTCGCCGATTACCGAACACAAAAATGATTCTCTCTCCCCACCCGCAAATTGCTACCAAACTATATGTTTCCCTTCCAAATGAATTCGTGTCGTCTAAATACGGTCATTGCAAACACAAAAAGAAAATGTCAGCGAGCTGACATTGAGACATTAAGGCGATGTCACATACAACTTCAACAATTTGCGTGACATTTCTAACTTTGTGGAAAATGCGTGAAGCGAAATGTGTATGACACAATAAAAACTTTGACAACACTCACTGTTTGTTTCACTGTTTTGTTCTATGCACAAACCTCAGAACAATTAGATTACTCTGATGCAACTAACTCATTTTTTATGTAAATTAACCAACATTTTAATTAAAATTTCATATTTACATGCGAGTTTGTTCAAAGAAATTAAGAAAAGTATACCAGCTGATAGTCAACCACCTGAGAGTTGCCTAACTTTTCGCTTTGCTTTGCGTTAAAAGTACTTTATGTGACATGCTTCATATAAGCATGTACATTTCATCATGTGTGTGAAGAGAGCTTCGTTTTTAGCATCCCTGTCTTACTTTACATATATCTCGCTCAAACACTGTGAGGTAAGAAAAAATCTCTCACTTGTACACTGTTAACTTAACAGAGCAGATATTTTATAACATTTTCCAGCAAAGATATTAATGAATTGAATGAATATTAATGGTCGTCAAAATTTCGGCCAAAATCGAAATGGTGGGGTTATACGGCCAATTGGGGTCGAAATCCAAGGCTTTTAATATTTCAGAACTATATAGATTGTATTCAGAATAATTTTTTTGGAAGGTCTTGATGTCACACCAACATCTAGTTACTCTTTGTGGCGCGCTGCTAGAAAGCTTAAACCACCCGTTCAGTTTAAGCCACCTCTGCACACATCTACCGGAGGTTGGGCAAGAAGCGATACGGAAAAATGTAAAATATTTGCTGAGCACTTAAAATCCGTATTTATGCCAAACACATGTACTGGTGCTTCCTCGACCCTTTAAGTTTAAGACGCGTGATGTACAAAAAGTAATTGCTGAACTCAAGCCAAAGAAAGTTCCAGGTATTGATGGAATTACTAACAAGATGCTGATGAACTTACCACATATTGCAAAAAGAATATTCCTGTTTATTTTTAATGACATATTACGAATGGAGTATTATCCACAACACTGGAAGCTTGCCAAAGTTAAAATGATTCCAAAGACAGGCAAAGATCTTACCAAAGCTGAGTCATATAGGCCAATAAATTTGCTGTCAACTATGTCAAAACTCTTCGAAAAGCTGCTCATGACAAAATTGTCCCAATTTTAATTGATAGTGGGTGCATACCGGACCATCAATTTGCTTTTAGAAGCCAGCATAGCACCATTCAACAAACGCATAGTTTGGTTCAACTTATAAGAAGAACGTTTGAAGAAAAGAAGTATTGTTCTACTCTCTTTATGGATGTTTCTCAGGCATTTGATAAAGTATGGCATGAAGGCCTAATTCTAAAATTGAAGACATATCTACCAGTAAATTTTTCTAAAGCTATTGGAAATTTATTTTCTATCCCGGAAGTTCATTGTTGTGGAAGGAGACTTCATGAGTGTGCCCGAATCTATCTCCGCCGGTGTGCCACAGGGGAGTATACTGGGCCCAGTTTTATTTTTGGTATATACTTGTGATATGCCTGTTAGCACTAAAATCCATACATCTACATTTGCCGATGATACAGCCTTCTTTAGCATGCACGAAAACCCTCAAGAGGCATCCCGATATCTTCAGGAACATATTACCCAGCTGGAACTATGGTTAAAGTTATGGAGAATTAAAGTAAATGAACAGAAGTGTGCGCAGGAAACATTTACTCTACGAAAAGATACTTGTTCCCCCAATAGAATTAATAATCAAATCGTTCCTCAACATTCACATGTAAAATACCTTGGTTTACACATTGATCGACGGCTTACATATAAACAGCACATTGATTGTAAGCTAAGACAAATGAAACTAAAATTAACTCAGGTATATTGGCTGATTGGTAGAAATTCAACTCTCAGTCGAGATTGCAAACTTTTGATATACAAGTCGCTTTTAAAACCTATATGGTGCTATGGACTTCAACTATAGGGCACTGCTTCAGCTCCTAATGTCGAGAGAATCCAACGAAGGCAAATCAAAATTTTACGTTTAATAACATCGGCTCCATGGTACATCAAAAATTCAAATACACATCGTGATTTAAATATGCCACCAGTTACTGAAGAAATTGCAAAATACGCAGGTAAATATTTAACAAAACTCGAGTCACATCCTAATCCGCTTTTTCGTAATATTTTGAACTTTACTGGGCACATCCGCCTAAAAAAGAGGGACACAAGGGCTCTAATACTCAGCACTCCAGATGGGATTTCTTGAAAATACTTTTTTTCCTTTTTTGATTATCACTACTTATGTATTATTTATAACTATCGCTGAGTTTATGTCCGACAGTGGTCGGTCCTAATAATATTTTAGATTTAAGATTTGAATACTTATTGTTAGTTCATATTTGAAGATACAATAAATAAATACATGTATTAAAAATATAAAAAAAATTAACACTTTTCAGTAACAATTGTTACAAATTTGTAATAATTTTTAGTAAATGAACAAACCTATTGAGAAAATACCGAAAGAATTTTAAATGTGTGCGGATATAAAAATTTTAAAGTATGGAAAACGAAATGTAAAGTGGAAAAGCATAGAAGAGTGTGAGAGAAATTCAAGCGCCCTAGACGCATGTCATGTCATGACACAGCTAATTCAGCTTGTGGAGTTTCGTGAGGCTGTATGCAAACATAAGCATATGTAGCATCCCTATAAATGGGGACAGAAATGCAACAAAGGGCAGCAATTTCAGTGGAGTACCTAACGCATTCACACGAAATTTTTAAACCCACTTGAATCCTGCTGCCATAAATAAGAATGCGTATTAAGCCCTGATCTTTTCCACCACTTTCTTTGTCGTTTTTTAAATTTTCTTAGTTTTTTACTTATTATTATTAAAGACACGGTGGCACTAGCCAATTCAATAATTTTGCGATTGTCCATTTATATTAATATTAATTAAGGCTGTGATACACTATCATACAAAGTCGTGCGATCTACGAAAAAATTGCAACCATGTAGTGAGACATGGCACCAAACAGTGACTCGTTTTGGGTTCGTCGGCTTATCAATGTATGCGTGCGGGTTTTCTGTGCCCCAAATGCGACAATTTTGCTTGTTTGCATACTCGCCAAGATCAAAATGAGCTTCATCTGAGAAGATGATTTTTTTTTTGGCAAAATCGGCATCTTCTGTAAGTCGATCGCAGGCCAAGTTAGCGAAGCGAAAACGCATTGGATGGTCAGGTGGCTCGTTCAGTGGAAGGATAAAACTAATTATCTGTCAAATCAGACATGAGTGAAGTGTTACCATTCACGAAATAAGCTCTAGTTGAAAAAAACGTTAGATGGCGGACCCGATATATTAAATTAGGATTTCAATATGATTCATTGCAATTTCAAAAGTTAGTTTTTTATGCACTGAAATTTAAAAAAAAAATCTAAATTAAAGGGTATTCTATCAGTTAATGTTACTTTGACCAAAGCAAGTTGTAAACAGTAAGGGCAAACTCTTGACATTTTCAAAAACGCTAGAACTAAAAAATTCTCTAATTTAAAAAAGTGCTGAAATGAAAAATAGCTTAAATAAAAAAGAAACACCAAAAGTAAAAAGGTCGCCAAAAATAGCGCTAAAACTAAAAATATTTATTGTAAAAAATAAACAAACAAAAAATATAAGAGCTGAAAAATTGCCAAAACGGATAAAATAAAATAAACACTTAGACAATCGCCAAACAACAAACAATTAAAGGACAAATTTTGTAAATAGAAACGTTTTTTTTTCGTTTTGAAATTTGTATGGAAAAAATATTTTTTGGAACGAATTTTCGTTATTTTTCATACAAATTTGAAACGTTTAGAAACGAAATTTTTTACAAAATCTGCCTATAAAAATTAGCAACAAGAAACAAGCGCCATACGGAACCTTTCTCTTCCGAGTTAAGGTCACACTTTAGTGAATTTATTAATATATTTGCTACTACCTAGTGGATATTTAAGCCCTTGTTCAGAAAAAAATAATTTAGATTAACAAAACGTTTAATAAGCAAATTTCCGTACAAAATTTGTTTTGTAAACCTTGAAACCTTGAATACGGCAGTTAATCTCTAGACTTTAAATGTATCTATGTATTTTAATTTGATTGACAAGTAGAAACGTGACTGTCCATTGAACGATCGGCAGACGGCTCTGCCGTAGAAAATTTATGAAGAGACAGTTTTTCATTTTCTTAGCCGCTGTCCAGCTTTGCAGCTCTCGAGACGCATGTTTTTAGACAGCCACCTACTAGACGACTTTTCAGAATTGCCATGTATTTTAATGCGACGAGTTCGATCTAATACCAATTACCGCATCCGAGTACTTGAATACAGTACTGCATAGGACGAGTGGAGGAGTGGTCTGTCGACGACGAGTGGAGGAGTGGTCTGTCGAAAAAGAATTATCTATATTCTACTTAAATGTCTACGTGTAGCGGTCAGCCACTTAAACCATCCAATGAGGTAGTTTACACGAGAACAAATTTTAAGCAGCACAATTTTTGTTCTTTTCCAAATTACACGAGACTAATTAATCTAACATAAAATGTATACGTATACACAGCTTTGTGTGTGTTAGTGTTTTATTTATTCATTTGAAGTTTGGTTTCCGTTTATAAACGTATCGGAACATACTTGCAGGAAAAATTGTAATAAATGAGCAATTGTTTATTATTGGCAATATTTACTAAAGGTCCTATGTATAAGCAAAAATTGGCATGAAGTTAGCAAAGGTGACGAAATTGAATTAAGTGGTAACGAGTACCTCCATACAATTTGACATTAAAAATGTTCGCATTACCTAATGTTAATCCACCTCCAAGTCCTAGCATGATTTTTAATCTGAAGTTTCATGGCAAAACTATTTAAGATCATGTTCAATTTTGCCACTTATGCTAACTTCATGCCAATTTTTGTGTATACATAGGGCTGTAAAAAATTAAAATTAAAAAATTGTTTTCATTATCTTTTATGAATTAATGCGAAAATGTATTCATATTTCTAAATAGTTACATTATCCAGAAGTACTTTTTGTAACATTTTTTTAAAAGAATTAAATAAAATGTCGTTCATTTTATTTTCATACAGCCTTACTTATAAAACTTATTAAGGCCTTAAAAAGGTTTTTTTTAAAACAAATTTTCATAAAAAAATTTCTTAAAAAGTATATAAAGCCTTAATAGTTTTTATAAATAAGACTGATATAATTTATTTAACAAGAAAAAACAATAAATTCTATTATTAGTTTTAAAGTTTGTTGACGTGACCAACCCCCATATTCTTTTAAATTCATGTTTCCACGACGATGGCCAACTAATGACTAAATACGCTCTGTAAAATAAAAAACACCTAACCTGTGATTTCGCAAGTGTGTATGTATGTATTGGTTTTTGTGCTGCTAATGCGGGGTTCATGATACAATTATACTAGGTACATGCAGAACTACAACAAAATTACAACACCAAAAAACACATGTATTTTGTTGGTATAAACAAACCCCAAATTGTCGGAAACAACTGTCTTTTGTTTATAAAAATAACAATTACAGAGTAACTAAAGTACAATTGCAGACGCGGCATTCCTGCATGATCATAGTTATTCAGTGTTGCCAATATGGGTGTAGTTAGACAGTGTGTAATTTCTACTCACATGTGTAGGCGATGTAATTGAATTCTTGTATAATATGTGTGTAATTCTACTTTGGGTTCTATTTTTATTTATTATTGTTTTAATTTTAACCTACACAAATATGTGTAGTGTAATTTTCTTCAATGTGTAATTGGAGACACAGCCATGTGTAAATTCATTGGCAACACTATAATCATTTTGTTTACACACATACATTAACATTTTTGCAGCTTGTAAACAAAGTTTGACAACTAGGTGCAATGTATACAGTGACAGGCTGGGCTTGTGCATGTACCTAGTATAATTGTATTATGGCGGGGTTGATGCTGGTTGAAAAATTATGCCAACCAAAAAAACCACTCTCTTCACCGAATTCGCCAACAAACTGGCATGTTGTGCAAGCATAATTAATCCCGTGTAAACTACCTCAATCAACCATCTTTTTAAAACAGGCTGGTTGAAATAAGCTGTGAGTCACTGTATGTACGAGCACTGACTATAAAATTAATTGTATATTTTATTTTTGTTTAAAAAGCATGTTTGTTAATGCTTAGATGTTTGTGTATGTGTATTCAACTGGAATTCTTATATAAAAAAACGATATTTATTTTCGAGAAAAAATAAATGAATTATTTTCAAGAGCACAAGTGTTTCTATTATGATATTTTTTTTTGTTAATAAAAATATATTTAGAATCTAAATTGTAGATGCATAATGACATGTACATACATACACTGAACCAAATGTCGTAGGTAACATTAACGAAAAAATTTAGTAGACCCTTAACGAAAAAAATCGTTAAATATACTGTCTTTTTATTCAAATCTAAAGAAAATTTATTAATATAAACAAATTGTCTTCAAAACAAATATTAGATTTCTGTTAAAAATGTAGTAAAATACAATCTGTTGGCTTGAATAAAAATTAGTTAAAATAATATCTAAAACTCTTTTAAATAAACTAAATTTTAGTTAAAACAGTGGTAAAATAGTAGACTCGCATGGTAATCAAAACTACACTTAAAATAGTTAAATTAACATCTTTAAAGGAAGTAAAATAATAATGTATCGTTTATTTTAATAAATTTTGTTAATTTAACTCCCAAAAAAGTGTTGTTTTGTAGATTTGAACAAATTTCGTAAAATTCAACTAATTTAATATATTAGAATTGAATAAAAAAATGTTAAATAAAAATGAAGAAATTTCTTCATTTCGTACAAAAAAACAGTTAACCTTGTCTGGCGAATACTTTATTTCATACAGTGGTTCCTTATAAGTAGTGTCATTATAAAAAAAAAATATTGCTGTAAATTAATTTTTAAAAGTTTAAAAATGTGTATTATAAAAGAGACAAAATAGTAAATGTGTTTAATGTTAAATAAATGATCAAAATATTGACCAAATTTTCAGTACCACTGATAATAATATTTTACAAGTTTATCGAAAAACTATTTTCCTGCAAATGCTGCTAATTTCAAGATAGAATCAAAAATTACCGGATCCACGAACTGTCCCATGCTTCTGAGGTACTAAGCAAATGGACACATTACACAAAGCTATTTGGTTTCAAGTTGGTAAATATTTGATTAATAATAAAAATAAAATCAAATTTTTAAGAAATTCATTGCACTTTTGTAGGTAGATATACATATATATATATATATATCCAAAACCAGAGTGCTTTCGTGAAAATTTTGAAACGTTCGAATTAAAAATTCACTCCGTGTTTGAAGAGAATAGCAAATTTAGCAAACTTGGACTTGCATATTAACAAAACATGTAATTAGTTATTACCCTTATTTATACTTATATATTTAAGTACGTACATACATATTTATTATTAATGAATGTCAATGCATACTTGCATTTTGTATAATAAATTTCTACTTTTGTAATTTGTATGGTTTTTATTTTAATTACAATATAACTTTATTAAATTTTGTTTTGTTAATAGCATTATCTTTCACTAACTAAGACAATTTTATATAATTTGTAAACAGTAAACAAACACACAACTGCTTATACGATTTGTAAAGTAGTTTACCGCTTACAATTTATATAAAAATTTCTTAAATGGTGAAAGAAAATGTTCCTACAGGTGCTTAGTATTTGAATAAAATAGGGTAGTTAAAGTAAATAACAATTCTTCATTGTGAATAAAAAATTATTCATACAGACTAAATGCATTACTTCATTTGAACAAATTTTCTTCACAGTAAATAAAATAACATTCAAATTAACTACATTAATTAGTTATTACAAATAAGAGTAAGTAATATTACCACTCTCTAAATAACGAAACAATAAGAGTCAAAATGAAAAAATTTCTTCCATTTAACTATTTACGAAAATTATTTTCTTTAACGAAAAAAATCCGTAGACTTGAATAACGAATTTGTTAGCTGTATAATAACCTACATTTCTTCAATTCTACACCCCATTTTGCAGTATTTAGGTAAGGTAAATTTTTGGTTCAGTGTTTGTATTTGTATACTTGTAGCATGGGCTAATTTATAATTTCTATTGTCGCAGATACGAAAAGGCTCGTCTTTAAATGTTAAGAAAGAAACAATCGAAAATTATTTTAATAACGCCAGCACGCATCAGACCTGTTAATATTGTCAATCATGATACAGTTATACTAGGTACATGCACGACTACAACAAAATTACAACACCAAAAAACACATGTATTTTGTTGGTATAAACAAACCCAAAATTGTCAGCAACAAATGTCTTTTGTTTATAAAAATAACAATTACAGAGTAACTAAAGTACAATTGCAGACGCGGCACTCGTGCATTATTAAAGCAATTCAGTGTTGCCAATCTGTGTGTAGTTAGACAATGTGTAATTTCTACTCACATGTGTATTCCATATAATTAAATTCTTGTATAATCTGTGAGTAATTCTATTTTTGGGCTCAATTTTTATTTATTTTTCTTTTAATTTTAACCTTCACAAAAGATGTGTAGTGTAATTTTCTTCAATGAGTAATTGGAGACACAGCCATGTGTTAATTCGTTGGCAACACTGTAATCATTTTATTCACACACATACATTAACATTTTTGCAGCTTGTAAACAAAGTTTGACAACTATGTGCAATGTATACAGTGACAGGCTGGGCTTGTGCATGTACCTAGTATAATTGTATCATTTTGTCAATGTTCTTAAGATTACGTCCAGAATCTGGCCTCACAATCTCTTATCTCAACAGTTACAGCGGGCCATTCGCAAAAAGCAATACGCATTAATCTTCAATCTGCTAAACTGCAACTGTTGGGATGGAGGCTTTGTCTATCTTCTATATAATTAATAGGCAATCATGTTTTTTGTAATCCCTTTTACGCTGGTACCACTGCACCGATTTTAAAAAGATTTATACGGTTTTAAAGGGTTTTCGGTACAGATGTGCAGACTCTATATTTTATTGAAGTCGGTTTAATATTTTGGGAGCTATATGCGTTTAAAGTTGCTACTACTACAACATCACATATAACACACGCATTTATTAGCTTACAAGTAAACAAGAAACAAAACATCCCTATCGGAGAATGTGTAGTTGACTACAAAAATAGTTAACTTATAGTTAACTTTTCTTAGACTGACTAAAAGCTAACTGCAATGTCATCCAGAACAAACCCAAAATGAATTCTTAAGTTGAGTAAGCTACTTTGAAACTCATTTCAGTTTTGCTGTTGTTATTTCAGATGGTAGCTTAGCTGAGTGGTAGCGCGTTGAGTACACAATTTATGATGATACATGTTCGAACCCCAGAAAATGTTTTTTTAATTTACTGACTACAAGTTGGTTTAAAAAAGTCATCTTTAAGTTAGCTGAAAGTAATGCAGACTGAGGCAATTGACTACCGCCTAAGACATCGCAATGTTAAAGTAGTCAGTTGATTACATTGCGAAGTAATCCAAGTGCAGTCAGTACTACTTGCGAAATAGTTAGCTTAAAGTTAGTTTAAATTTAGCCAAATTTCCGACAGGGATGAGATTGTGCATGTATTTGTAGTATTTTTCTTGATCTAAAATTTTTTTCTCTTATTTGTTATTGTATGAAAGCCATAATACTTAAATGAAGAGAGTTCGAGTTCAATAAATTGAACTAGCTAAGTTAAAGGGATTTCGTTTGTGGTTTTAATTTCATGTACTATTTAGTTATGCATATGGATGTAAGTATGTGGGTAGCTGTGTTTTAATGGATTTTTTAAGACGTTTAGATAAATTTTTTTGGAATCTTAATAAAATTATTTACATTTAGTTTCTAGACGGTTGTGCCGTCCGTTGGTATATCTAGTGTATAAAAAAAGACAGACAAAATATGTAGCAAACTTCGATCCACAACTACAACTACAACACAGCTACACAACTTATGGCATCCTGTCTTTCAAATTGTACACAATCAGTATGTGTGAATAATACGGTGTCCAGAAAGCTGTTCCTCAGGGGTCCATTTTAGGGCCACTGCTTTTCTCAATTTATGTTACAGACTTGTCAAGTAATTTATACTCGTACAATTGCAATGCCCACATGTATGCAGATGATGTCGCTCCTTTATTGCAACATACCCAGTGAAAAAAATGAAGTCATTCTAGCGCAAGTACGTTTTCATTGCTTCCAAAAAATCGAAATTTTTAATTTGCCGAGAGTGAGCAAAAAACCATGTAGAAGCTTATTTTAGTCACACAAAACCTTGTAACTCCTCCATAGTGTTAGAAAATACTCACCAGAATTTAAAAAAAATTTATTTTCTTAAAGAAATTTATGAACTATTTTTAGTCTAAAATTTAAAAGTTATTTGCTTAAATTTACATGAAAACACTGTTTCGGGCTTAAATTCGTATAAAAAGAAACGAATTGCTAAAAAAGGCAACTATTTACCATTTTTCCTAGATGAAAATATTATCATAGAACAGAAAAAAGGGAATTTTTCTTAATATCGCTTCCAATTCAGTGACCAGGCATCGAAAAAGAGAACTTCTTGCAATGACAACCCTATGTAAAAATCATTAGATCGGATCGAAATTTGCACTACTTCCGCATCGTAAACTCTACATTTTCATGACTTTTTTGGAGTCTCTTTTTTTACTGGGATAGTAATATCTCAAAAAAAATCTTTTTTTCCGATTTAATGATGCAGAATTAATCTTCATATCATTACTTAAATATATTGTTTACTCAGCTCTGGAGAGAAAAATAAAATTTTCTTTTTCCATTAAGTTGTGTGTAAATGGAAAACTTTAAATTAGTTTTCTGGCTAACTAGTTTTGTTAAGTTATGACAACTTTGCGAGTGATGTATACTTATGGCTCAGCAGCCCAGGTCAAGCAGTTAGGGAGAATATAATCAAGCTTAACCATGACTTACATAACATTTATGTGTGGGCATTTGCAAATCGTCTACAGTTCAATAAAAAAATCTAAATGTCTGGTGATTCATAAGAAAAATATATTTTATATTTTATTTATATATATATATATATATATATATATATATATATATATATATATATATATATATATATATATAAAGACGATATTGTAATAAATCAACAAAAAATTGAGTTAGTAAATTTTGCAAAAAAAAATCTAGGAGTTTCTTCGATAACAATCTGATATAGTCAATTCACATCAATGCAGTGGTTGCTAAATTATATGCCAAAGTAAGAACACTATGGACTGTTGAATCTTTCTCACCTCTCGGAGTAAGAATGTTTGCTAAAACAAATTTAGTCACAAGTCTTATTAATGGTTGCGAAATATTTTCAAGCTGTATTAGATTCTTAAAGGATCCTTGAGAGGTAAAAATATAATAATCCCGAAATATCAATGTCGGGAGTCTGAATGGCATTACTTTTTACATACTGTTTTCCTTTGGATGCATGCCTTAATTTTAGCATAACAGGGAATATCTGCAATTGTTCTGAGATTTTTTTTGGGTAACGGTTCCCTAATGATCTGCATTAGTAATAGTGAGCCAGTGAGAGCCAGAAACCCTTCAATAGTTAAGGAATTTTAATGTATTATTAATAACAAAAATTAATATTTTACTGAATTAGTAAAATAATAGTTTAGGATTATCAATGCGTTCGTAAATGTTAAAGCTAAACAAAAACCAATAAAAAATTTTGTTCAAAAATAATTCTGGTTCAACGACTGAAAAACAAACATAAGAATACATGTGCCTGCGTAAAACTTGAGAACTAACAAAAAAAAGCCAACTAAAAATAAATTAACTAACTAACTAATCATGTATAGATGTGAAAATGAAGAAACGGTATTAATTTTGAAGCGTATAGAGGGTATTGACATTAGTTTATTTTACCTTGAAATTCGACAAGTTTTAATTTTTGAGAACTTGTGTTGTGTTGAGTTGAAACCCAGAGGGAAAAGTGGTCACATTGATTGCATACATAATGAAAAATACATATAATATCTGTGGCAAATATGAAGAAGTGCTAAGTCGAGATAAGATGTTTTTTAGTTAACGGTACTAATGCAATCTCCATATTTGAAAGTATCCCTGAGCGAAATGTCATTTCTTTTATGCTCCTATTTAGAAAATTAAAGCGCAATGACTTGTTTCTTATCTTTTTAGGGTTTCGTACACCAAAGATGAAAAGGAACCCTATTGTTTTCGCTACGCTGTTCGTCTGTCTGTCTTTCCGAGAAGGCTATTTTCTTCAAAACAGTACGAGTTACGCTACAACAACAAATACATGAGAGTTAAAAATTAACGGGTGTTACAAAACGAGCAAAGAAAACGTTTAAAATCCCATGTAATATACATACATACAGTTGTATGTATAAGGCTCAGTTAGCGGACTGTAATTTAAAGTAACTGCAACAGTAGGAAACAGCTGATCGATATTGTTCTGTGAAAAGTTATGAATATGGTTATAGAGATGTAATGTAACGTAATCTACTTTTCATATAAAATTTCGATCAGCTGTTTCCTACGTTGCAGTTACATTACATTACAGTTGGCTAACTGAGCCTACAGACACCTGATATTTGTAAAGTTAACGGCCCTATGTATAAACAAAAATTGGCATGAAGTTAGCACAAGTGGTAAAATTAAACATGATCTTAAAAAGTTTTGCCATGAATATTCACATTAAAAATCATGCTAGGACTTATAGGTGGGTTAAAATTAAGTAATGCGACCATTTTTAACTTCAAGATGTATGGAGGAACTCGTTAACACCTTCGTCACTTATGCTAACTTCATGCCAATTTTTGCTTATACATTGGGCTGTTAGTGTTTTTATACAGACTACAAAAATTACAATTAAAGGGTATTCTATCAGTTAATGTAATTTTGACTATGTAATTTTGACAACTGGCTGTATCTTGGAAACCGTAACTTTACTTCAAAAACGGTAAAACTAAAAAATCCCAAAAGTATTCAATCGCCAAACCAAAACAAAAATCGCCAAACACCGAAAAAAAGTCTCCAAAATGAAAAAAAGCGCCAAATTAAAAAAAATTCTCAAACAAAAATAAATCGCCAAAATTCGGGAAAATTTCCGAAATTAAAAATATCGCCAAAAATTAAAAAAGTCGCCAAAATAAAGAAGTCGCCATAACACAAAACCAAAAACGCAAAAAAACCCAAAACTAAAAAACGCCATATTAAAAGGCGCTCAAACCCGATAAAACCCAAAGACGAAAAAAAATGCCATAATTACATATTATTTAGGCTAAAGTTCTTATAGTATTAAGTATCTAATGTCCGTTATGAACCCTTCGTGAGCGAGTCAAAGTCGCACCTTACTGAATTTATTTCATTTTATAATCTCATATGGAATAACAGCTTAATTTAGCATATACCAACTTTGATATGTTTCAAATCAAATTTAATAATATTAATGTTTTGTATAAAGTGTAGTACGAAATTGTCTAAAAGAAATACCGAATTTCCTAATTTAACTGTAAAATAAATAGATTTTTGAAAAAAAGTGCTCCACTGCCAAACAGTAAAATATGACTCAAGCACTCTTTCCTTATTGCATACTTTTAAAAAGCAAGACAATGCGTTCCTTCAGAAGCTTATTGCATATTGATTACCACGTGCATTACCACATTAAAAAAAAATAATGAATTGATGGTTTCTGCTCGTGCAGAATGGATTGCTCGAGCAATCCATTAGTTCTTGCTGCCTTTGTGTCGCCTAAGAACTTTGCTATTTTTATTCGAATATGCAGTCAACACGTGTTTTTTAAAACCTCTTTGTTTCTTATTCATTGCTTTTTTCCCACTGCTAAACCATATCACCGAAAAAGTTTATTCAGCGTCCAAAACAAATAAACTTTAAGAAGACATGTGTCTGATGGCTTAAAACTTGCTTAACAATATAACAACAAAAAAACTAGAACTAATGGTTTATAGGCTTAAAAAAAGAGGAGGCTTTATAAATATCGGTGAGGAAATGGTATTAATTTTTAAGTGTGTAGTGTATTTAATTTACTTTATCTTGAAATTCGAATGGGTTATAATTTTTAAAAACACCTAACTGCGAACAAAGAAAATGAATACATGCTCTCTCTATACATTCTTAACTCAGACCAAAAAATGGTGTGCTTTAAGTTTGAAGTGTGTGTCTGCATATCTGTCTGTATGTATGAGTCCACGTACAAACCACGTACGAGTCCACGTACAGACCTTTATGTTTGAAAGATGACTTGATCGAGAGTGTATGTACTATGAACTATGTACTATGTTTGAAGAAAATTGGGTTAAAAGATATCACATCTTTTCTAGATGTCGGACTGTTTTAAAAATATTTAATTTTTCTTATTACATTTAATTAATCACCCTTATTACAGTTGTCGACATCGAAGTCACTTTAACACAATAGCAAAAAATTGGGGTTTGTTTAAACGCTCTCAAGAAAAATTTTTTGCTATAGACAATCTATTTCCGTTCCCTAAGCTCTAGAAAATAGCATAAACCTGGCAACAGGAGTAGGTTCTTTGTGTCAATGGGTACCAGAGCTTCAATTGTATGGTATTGTGTTAAAGTGACGTCGATGTCGACAATTGGACTAAGGGTGAATATTCTTAAAACGTAATTAAAATATACTTGCGAATCAGCGAAACGAATTTGCGACAAAATGGCAACGATTTGTTGGGGCATATTTTAAAATAAATGCTTATTTTTGCATATTTCATTGTAAATGTATATTTTTACGAAATTTTATAGTTTTTCATGCTATAAAACATAATTTTTATTTTTTTTCTGCAAAGTATTTCAAGGGCTTAGTTTTGACGAAACGAAAACAAAAACACGCAATTTTTATGATATTATTCGATATTTAAAAATACCAGAGGACTGCCTTAATTTATTTGAAAAAAAAAACACACAGAAAAAACTAATTTCCATTTCAAACACAAAATTCTCTGCATCAAATACTATTTTTTCAATTTAGGTACCACAAAGAAATTTGTAATTTCAAATGCATAATTTTGTAATAATTTGCTTGGAAAAAGAACCCAATTTTTTCAATCAACAGATTGTCTGATTCAACAAAATTTTTTAATGAAAATAAAAAGTAAATAAAATAAATAACTGTTGTGTACTGTATGCAATTTCTATATTAAAACAGAAATGTTCTCTTAACAATTTTGTTACAAGTATTACCTTATATTAATTGTATCAACTAGAACTTTTCACTCCATATTGCTTTTTGTTTTGCTGAAACAAAATTGGATCAAAGTATTTACTGGAATAGTAAAAAATATTTACTGAATCAAAATTTTATTTGAAACAAACTTTTGTTGGAAACTTTTTTGGGAATAATTTTTTCTGTGCACCGTTTAAAACTAGAATAATAATTAAAATAATAATTCTGTTAAGTGCGACTTTGACTCACACACGAAGGGTTCCGCATGAACACTTCATATGTAATAATATATGAAATTTACTCTATTATATCGATTATCTTATCTGCTTAATATATTAGCGATTTTTTCTTATTTTTGGCGATTTGTTTCCTTTTTTGGAATTTGTTTAAATTTTTGGATTTTTTGTTTTTTTTTAGTTTTGGCGATTTGTTTCCTTTTTGGCAATTATTTCCGTTACTTGGCGATTTATTTAAGTGTAAGCATTTTTTTTAGTTTTGGCGCTTTTTTTCGTTTTGGAAAATTTTTTCCGTTCTTGGCGATTTTTTCGTTGCGGTGATTTCTACTTTTATATATACATATGTACATATGTCTATTGTTTTCCAATTTTTGCCACGTCCATACATAGATTAGTTCTAGTGCTATTACCTACCGCTGTTACTCTTCCCCGGCATTAAAAATTCTCAAAATACTTGCACTTCATATGCAGCTTCCCAGCGACGATGCCAAAAATGTAATATAACCTTAAGTGTGGAAGAACGAGAAAGCCCTCTGTGCCCAAGAGTATAAATTTTAAGCTCTAATTTGTAAAAAAATTTATTTCATCCCAGCAAAAATTAAAAAAAAAGCGTAATCGGGTTTGGAATTAAGCATTTTTAGTGGAAGCTCTTCCCTACTGCATTTCCAACTTAATGATTTTCAAAAGCCGTGAAACTAGTATAATCGATTCTTGAGAAGAACTTACTTCTTTTATTCACCTAATCTATTGAATGTAAAAAAATCATTCTTCTCATTTAGCAACTTCTATATTATTTTATTTTAAGATTTAAGTAATGTGCTTTGTAAGCGAGTGATGAAATTTGGCAATCAGAAAAGTAAGTCATTATATGGCAAGTAGTTTTGATGGTAAGTGTAATTTTTTGCTTTTTTTTTAAAGAAAAAACACAACCCGCAAAGCGAGTAACACACCCAGAGTCTATGGTGGGAATCGAACCACGACCTCTGGACTGAGAGGCTAGTATCGCTACCACTCAGCCACAGGGTCACCTGCTGGGATGTTATAAGTTGGAATATTATTTTTTTTTAAATTAAATGTTTTCAATTTCTAGTTTCTGCTTAAGTAATATTCATGTGAACTGGAACTGTGATTACATACATATGTATAGATACCGACATATACATATACATATGTATGTATGTGTGTTTATATGTCCCCAGTAAAAAAAATGGAAGTCATTCTAGTGGAACTACATTTTCATTGCTTCCAAAAAATCGATATTTTTAATTTGCGACAATGAGCAAAAAACCATGTAGAACCTTATTTTAGTCAAACAAAACCTTGTAACTCCTCCATAGTATTAGAAAATACTCACCAGAATTTAAAAAAAATTTAATTTTTTAAAGAAATTTATGAACTAATTTTAGTCTAAAATTGAAAAGTTATTTGCTTAAATTTACATGAAAACACTGTTTCGGGCTTAAATTCGTATAAAAAGAAAGGAATTGCTAAAATAGGTAACTATTTACCATTTTTCCCAGATGAAAATATTATCATAGAACACAAAATAGGGAATTTTTCTTAATATCGCTTCCAATTCAATGACCTGACATCGAAAAAGAGAACTTCTTGCAATGACAAGCCTATGTAAAAATCATTAGAACGGATCGAAATTTTCACTACTTCCAGATCGCAAACTCTACATATTCATGACTTTTTTGTAGTCTCTTTTTTTGCTGGGTCTACATAGTACATATGCATGCATAAATTAGCAATAGTATGGGGCACCTTGTTCTCACTCACACACCAGTCAAAAACATAACGTAGTTAGCAGCGTTGTCAACTTTTAAATTTGAAAAAGCACGGAAACCACTAAAAAAGCGCGTAATTTAAGTAAAAAAGCACTAAATTTGTAATTATTATAATATATTTAAAAAAGATTGTTATACCCAAATATGCATATAAAAAATATAATAATCGGTTGACTTTGCATTAGATTTTTAAAACTATAAGTTTGAGGCATCCGATACACATTTTAATTGTGTAAGAATCAGTGAATTCTCAAATCAGTTTGACGAAGCCTTTTGTATTTATTATAAAAAAATTTAATTTCAATAATTTTTCGTCAGGAAATAAACGTATTTTTCGAATTCAATCAAATTAGAAATAATAGATAATTGTTTCTGAGGTTAATAGCTGATTACATTTTTAACTCGATGGTCTTAGTAGTTAAAAAATTTTTAAATAAAATTTGGATTTTATTATATTATGCTGTGAAAACATTATTTCGGCTGAGACTGATGAACTATGTGAAAAAGATAATAAATTATGATCGAAATAAAAAAGGTTTTAAAAGTGTTGTGCAGCAAACCCAATATAAATAACAAAGTTAATAATTGAAAAAGTGATTTGCAAGTTTATCAAGTTAAAAAAATATTCATAATAATATTTTAGAAAAAATTTAACCAAAATAAAAAAAGACTGGACGTTGGGAAATACAGTTACCATTCCTTGTTATAAATAACCAAAGCGTGAACCAAGTGTATTTTAGACTTCAATAAAGTCAAAGAAAAAAAACGCAATCAACTTCTGCGTTTAAATATGGAAGTGACTGAAGTTTGATGGGAATGCAACTTTTGATAATGCTTCAAAGTGGACTCAACATTTTCCCTAGACTAGACAAAATTTCGATGTTACACTATACTTGGGTAAATACTTCTATTCTGTCTTCTTTGTTGTGTGGCAAAAGATTTTTTATAATAATTGTGCTTTAAATGTTAAAGTTTGAGAGTAACATGGCGCTTATTCCTTCAACCAAGGCTTGCACAATCTTAGTAGAATTTTTTTAAATGCTCCATTTAAGTTCAGAGCTTATTTTTTTTCTATATATATAGATTTCCTGGAAAGAAAAATAGGTGAGGAAATTTTTCTTCGAATTTTTGGTTTAGTGCCACCGACTCGAAACAAAAAGCACCGAAATTAATTTAAAAAAGCACTGAGCACTAACTTAAAAATTTTTCGCGTCGAAATTTTTAAAAAGCACTAAAAACGGTGCGAAAAGCACCGAGTTGACAACGCTGGTAGTTAGTTTAATTTTGGAGCTCATAAAATATTTTTTAATTATTTTCATATTTTATATAATGTTTATTCACTTGCTCTCAACTAATACAAATAAAGTTCGGTACAAAAATTTGTAGGCAATAATAATTTGAGAATTTGCCATGCACACAGGGAAATAACTCTAATGCTGAGCTGCCCAAAGTAGCACCAGAGTGCCGAACATCAATTGACTTGTTATGCAAATTAATACACATACGAGAATACATTTCCCTCATGTTTTTCTCGGTGGGCAGCTCTGCTCTAATGGATAAAAGGAAATATGTATATACATATGTATATACATATATATATGTATGTACACACATACGTGCACTATTGATGAGATGTACAGTATATATATGTACGAGTATATATATATATGTATAAACATACATATGTGTATATATGTATGTATGTGTGTATAGAAAAGTTTAAAAGATCTTGATGGAGTTGCGGTCTCTATAAAAGACGGCTGTAAGCAATCGTTTCAGTTGTGTTGTGCCTTGAAGTTTAAAAGACAAGAAATCATAATATCTAGATTCTAGAATTACTTTGTGTGTGTCCAGCCAATTTATCAGTAATTTGAACGGTAGTGTACATGTGATTTCAACGTTGCCACTCACAACATTTGTTTTCCTGAATAATTTTTTAGAGCACGCCCAAAAATCATTTGCATATTAATTATATATCTATTCAAATGAAAATTAACTGATTATTTACTTAAATTCATACATATTCATAAATTTTGCAATAAATGTTTCATATTTATTGCAATAGCGAACGAATGGCAAAGTGTTGAAGTGCGTTAGTTAAAAAGAAAACCTGCGATTCCCAAGGGACCCTCCAGGTTGTAAATATAATATCCCTGCAGAAAATTTGGTGAGAATTGATCGAAACGTACTCGTCCTATGACTTGAGAAAATGCGAGTGTTATCAAAAGTACGGAGAAGTGTATGGTGAAAAAAGACATAACGTGAAAACGGTTACATATTCACCATTTTCGTGATGTATCGTCTTGAACTTGAGCCAATTTAATTGGGACCCGCTTTAGTATTGTAGTAAACGGCACTAAACATGTTCGATGAGTTTGAATACATGGATGTATCAAATAGTGTAAATATATTGTTAATTGCTCCATCCAATGTGACTCTGGAATCAGTCCCGTAACTGTACTGAAATATTAACCTAAGCTTAACTAGTATTTATAATTTTTAAATATGAGTCTGTCTGTGGTTGAGTGGGTAGTGTGCAAGCCTATCATTTACGAGGTTGTCGGTTCGAATCTCAAAAAAATTTCTACTTAAAATAAATTATAATTGCATTAGTAACAATAAAAAAATTTAAGTTTTCGGAATGACATTTATATATATAATTTATATTATTCTACACCGAATGTTCAGTGGAATGGAATAGTTCAGTGACAAGTCGCAAGGTGCATACAAAATATCAATTAAGCCCATCCTAGGCCATGCCCATGTAAAAGCGACTGGTCCGCTTCACAGGAAGTGTTAGAACTCGGACTAGTCCCGTCCCTATCACTTGGGGACTGGGACATGTGACTAGTAGTATTTTGTCAGTTCGATTTTCTGCAGTTTTATAACACCCCTTTTTTAGGCCGGGGGTTAAAATTATTTTAATAAAAATACAAATAATTTTATTGCAATGTTATTTAGCACAACCGGGTGTCCTAAGGCACCTCTCTTTTTTTTGTAGTTTGTGTATAGCGTATCTCGATAATTTGTTCTTTTCTTTTCCAGAGTGTTTTAATTTAAAAGGAGTTTAACTGGGAAGTGTCGCCTATAATAGATGATGCAGAAAAATACTCGTAACAGGTAATTTTTTCATTATGCATATACTTACATAGATACAATTTCGACTTTAAGTCCAAAAGTATTAACCATAATATTTAGTATGCAAATATATTACGGCAGTCCTGTTTACTGACCCTTTTTGAAGCCTAGAATGTAAATTGTTTTTTACGTTAAATTAAAAATTCAAAAATATTGTAATATCTTTGACATGCTTAAGCTTCACTTCACATTCTGGCAAAAATAAACAATATCAGCTGTTTTGACAGTGATATCAATATAAGACAGTGCAGAATCTGTATTACTTTAAAGTAAGCTTTGAGGAGCAAAAGTTTCCACTAATATTTGTGGATCGATTATGAATGGCAACCGAACTTTAATTGTGTTGCTATTTTCCAAACTGGTATTACGGATGACAGCTGGCAACTAACTGATGGTAATTTCAGTTGATGTATTGGCATCCACTAATTTTTTGTTCCTGCATTGTTTTAAAAGCAAAGTTATCGGTACAAGCAAATCAGTACCCCCTCCTCTTTCTTCTTTCCTCTCTCTCCCATAAATTCAGACTTGAGTCAAGAAAAACAATTGACTCTAAAACATGACTAGTAACAGAAAAGCTGAATAACATATGTATGTTTATGTATGTACATACAAGAACCAAAAACGTAAAACTGGTACAAACAGGTATATCTGTGCAGACCTATAGCACATACATAATATGTATGTATGTACATACCCTGTCGGAGAATGTGTGCTTGACTTCAAAAATAAGCAAATGTTTTCTGAAGAGTTCGGATATTAATACCTGTTTAAGCTGAAATTTCAAATTAATATATAGTCTGTGTTCTACACCGAAAGAATTTTCCTTTATAAATCCAATGAAATAATTTCAATAGATTTTTTCACAAATCTAATGATAATTTCACAAATCTAATGAAAATTTCAGTAATACTGTGAAGGAATCTCATTGGAACTGCTTCGTTCGTATTCTACTTTCGTAACAACATTTCATTGGATTTATGACAACAATATTTTCTAATTATTAAGAAACCCCTTTATATTTAGGAAACATTTACAGTTGTTGCTTGAAATAAACATATATATATGTAGATAAGTACATACCTTAAAGCAATTTAGTTAGAGATTTAATTCTTTAAAACGAAAAATTTTACTAAAATATACAGCAATTTAGAATTTCATTATAGCTATGAAATGTATTCGTTGTCTCAATGAAAATTTAATTGTAGTCATGAAAGTCTGGTAAATTAAATGTATATCAACAGTTGTCAACCGAAAGCTTACATCACAAGTATTTTTGTATGATTGTTGTTGTACTCTCTGTATGCTTATTTACACATACAATTTCAATTAAGTTATTTTGTTGTTATAATAAAGTTATTTCATTGTTTTTGTGAAATTATTTCATTGTTTTAATGAAATTATTTCATTGTTTTAATGAAATTATTTCGATATTTTAGTGAAATTATTTCGTTGTTTAAATGACAGTATTTCGTGGCTTTAATGAAATTATTTCATAGTTTTAATGAAATTGTTACGTTGTTTCGATGAAGTTCTTTCATTGCAGTGATGACACTGTTTAATACATTTGACGCAGTTTTTATTAAAATAATTTTAACGAAACTGGTTTCATTAATCTAACGAAGCGTGACGTTGGTTGGATTTTAATGAATCTTTTCATTTGACTAATGTCGAAATTCATAGAATTTATGACAAAAATTTTTTCAGCGTATCATGCAAATTTAAAAAGAAAAATAAAATTCGCAATAAAATGAATTTCTGAAATATAAATTTTATTAGAAATTATTGTATCATCCCTTGCGAGCTTAAATTTTTTCTTCAAACGAACGCTAAATAGTATTTTTTTTAATAAAAAGTTAAAAAATGTTACACTTTTTCCAGAAAAGAAAACGCCATTAGTTATTAAAACACAATAGGCCTGATTACGACGCAGTTCGATTACGAAGCATTTGCAATGTTCCTTAGTCTAGTACAAAATCGTTGAGGTCAAAGTCGTAATACGACACTCGTAATACGGCCCAATATTTCCTATTCGCATTCTTATATGTTTCTTGCAACTTGTTTTCTTTTTAGAAATCCAAACTGGTGGCGCAGACGTATAACTCTGCAAAAATGTTTTGTAATAATATTTGCTATGTTGGCGAACCAAATGGCTGAAGGTAAATTTTGATACATACACACATATTTTTAAAACAACTTGGAATATATCATAAAATTGTTTTCATGCTACTAGAACTTAAAACTACTGCTAATGCAAAACAAAAAAACTTCTGTGATTCGGATGAATGCAAACGGACTGCTACAGAGGTTTTGAATAGAATGAATCCAAACGAAAATCCATGTAATAATTTTTATGAATTCGCATGTGGAAATTATATTAAGACAACAAAAATACCAGCTGATGAAACGATAGTGCATGAATATTACAAGGTAAAAACTCAAGTTCGTGAACAATTAAAAGATCTTATTGCAGCTGAAAGACCCACGAAGGACCCGAGTTATTTGAAGCTGCCAAATATTTTATACAAGGCGTGCACGAATGAAAGTAAATATTTTCGGAGTTCGGTAGAATTCATTACAAAAGTATTTATGCACCCTTTTGGTTTTTGTTTTTCCTCCTTATAGAATTAATTGAAGACATGGGCACGAAACATATTGAACAAATTTCGAAATCTTTGGGAGGTTGGCCCGTAATTGTTGGCGACTCTTGGGATAAGGATAATAAATGGAATTGGCAAGAAACTATTAAAAGATTTAGAAAATTAGGTTTTAACACAAATATTCTGCTGAAAGTTTCGGCTATAGTGGGACCAAAAGACCCAACAAAACTCCATATTCAGGTAAGTTTTTAATTGCCCTAAAAAAGTCATTCAGATGCTTAGAGAAGCAAATCTTTGTATACAGGCCCTTCAAAGATACTGCAGTGATATTTGGATTTAAATTAAAAAAAAAAGAATTCTATAGAGGAAAATTAAATGTCCAAATAAATACACATATACATACATACGTACGTATGTAGTAGTGATGAACACCAAAACTTGACCATAAATAATCTCCCTAATTAAGCGGAAGGAAAGGCTGTAGCTTTTCCTTGTTGTTATAGGATCTAAATGTTGTTTTTTCCGTCGTCTCAGTTTTATTTTTTTCATGTTCTTCGCTATCACTGGAACTTAAATAAAATAATAATCCCGTTTCTATACTTACATTTTTTTTTAAATTATTTTGACAGTTTAACATCTATTGTAAATTTAATGCACTATTCAAAATGCTGTCGATTTCAAGCACTATTGCGCATTTTAAGGAAAATTATGATCCATTTGCAACAGTATGTACTGATATAATAGAGTGTACTATACGGTTTGAACCGAAATCGCAACTGCTGTTATTTAGGTCAAATATTCTAAAAAGAAAATCGTCAAGAAAACCGATTTTTTTACTTGTTATTTTATCAGGCATTAACAATATACAATTGCATGTTTTTTTCTTGTGTGACGTATTAAGGCGGCGACAAGATATTTATCCGTTTCAGAACTTTTGAATGAATGAATTTTGCCATAGATTTGTCAGTGTATATTTCTGCATATTCTACCCTTTAAAGCATGTTTTTGCATATATCAGTCAATTTGAGCATATTTTCGAATTTTTAGACTATTATTTACGCTTTTAGGGCTTATTTTGATACTTTATAGATGTTTTTTTTTATTTTAACACTTTAAGGACCATTATTACAACTTCAAGTTAGTTAAAAGTAGGATTTTATTAATTGTTTAATTATTCGACAAATAATGTAAATATTTGGGAATTCGAATACGAATATCAATATTCGAACATCACTAATAATTTACATGTGCATGTGTATCCTTCTAGTTGGATGAACTTGACCGTTTGCCACTCAAAATAAACCCCCACTATCAATATATGTATGACATAGCGGTACTTTTGGGCGCTGACAAGAAAGCGGCGAGAACGGAATTAAAGGAATCTTTGGAGTTCGATCTAAAATTAAGAAAAGTAAGATACTAATTAATGTACATTACAAGTGAAACTATATTAAATAATTTTCAATGCTTAGATCTGTTTATCTGCGGAAAAAAGACGCGATCTACAAAAGTTAGTCAACCGACGAACCATTAAAGAGTTACAACAATCATATCCTTATGTCCAGTGGTTGGACTACATAAACGCTCATTTGTCTGCAGGCATAAAAATCGATGAAAACAAAGTGGTCAATATTATGGTACCCATTTACTTTGATGAATTAGACAAATTACTGCTGCATACTAATAAACGTGTGCTTGCCAATTATATGATGTGGCGTATGCATGAAGAAGTGGTGTTTAGCCTGCCGCAAAAGTTTCGTGAGGCAAAATTTAAATATGATTCTATTTTGACAGGCAAGCAAAAGCAGAACCCAAGATGGAAGGATTGTATAGATCTTATTTCAGATCGGTAAGCATGCCCGTAACAAATAGTGATTAAAGCATTAAGGCTGAGTTAGCCGACTGTTATGGAACGTAACTGCAACATTAGGAAACAGCTGATCGATATTGTTATGTGAAAAGTAATGAAAACGGTTATAGAGATGTAATGTGACGTAATCTACTTTTCACATAAAAAATATCGATCAGCTGTTTTCCACGTTGAAGTTACATTCAATTACAGTGTGCTAACTGAGCCTTAAGTTAGCAGGCTGATGGCTCTTGTTAAGTCGAAATTTACACAATGCAAGTCTTATTGCTAAGCTGATTAGTTTGTGGAAGAGAGGGACGAGGGGAAAATAAATGTTTATGTTTCTAAGACTTGCATAGTGTAAATTAGGACTAATTGAAAAGTAATGTAAGGAATCTTACATTACGGTTACATCTCTATAACCATTTTGGTTTTTTTTGACATAACAATACCGATCAGCTGTTTCCTACCATTACAGTTGTATTCCATTACAGTCGGCTACTTGAGCTTTAATACTTCTTACAAATATTTCCTTACATTACAAAACATATTTAAAAAAACAAATACAAAAAAATGCAATCACTGCTTTTTGGATGTTAAGTCACCAGATATATTTTTTTTTTGTAAATTATTTCACAATTCAATAATTTTACTAAACAAGTAATAATAACAATTTGGGAAAATTAGCGAATTACCAAACATTAAATTCCATTGCAATACTTGATTTTTGCTCGTGGCAATAAGTATGATTTTAATTTACAAAAAGAAAAGTCAAAAAACACCTTTAAATTTATAAATTCTATATATTCCCGACCAATAGATTAAAATTTGCCACGGGATCTCTGTACGTACGTAAATATTTTCAAAAGGGCTCTTCTAAGGCTTCTGCATCAGAAATGATCGTAAATATACATAATACCTTCAGCAAAACCTTCGATGGACTCGGTTGGATGGATCAGATTACCAAAAAGGAAGCCAAGAAAAAGCAACATGCGATGAAGAGCGTTGTTGGTTATCCAGAAGAGTTATTGGATAACACAATATTACAGGAATATTATCGAGAATTAAAAATTTATCCTGATAAGCTTACCCAATCAATCCTAAATATGAAAGTCTTCTTTGATGACAAATCTTTAGATGGATTTAGATTTCCAAATGCGAAGACTGACTGGATGAGCTTGTATCCGCCGCAAACTGTAAATTGTGCCTATGACACTTCGAAGAATACAATAGGTAGGAGCGTAAAAGCCTTCAATACCCATAAATACATACATATGTACATACATATAAAGCCAAATATATCCGAATCAAAAATTTGTTTTCGATTGAAGTTGCAAAAAAAATCGAAAGCTTTCTTTTAACAAAATCGATTATTTGTGGTCATAAATAATAGATTTTCGTCAAAAAAAAAGAGGTCCAAAATATAAGTTGGTTAACCTTGTTTTTTTGGCGGTTGTGACTCGATATAAGTATTTCGAATTATTTGCTTAAAAATCAAGCACGTCGCAGAGAAGATTTTTTAATTCGAAAACAATTATAAAAAGTCAATTAAAACGAAAAATAACGAAAACTATTAATTATTTTTCTTGGTTTGGTTTTGATTAGGCTTAAGATCGTACTAGTATTTTTAGGAAGCCAAATAAAATTTGATCACTGTTAAGAAGCAAATAAGAATAAAATTAATTGTAAATATTTAAAAAAACTAGAGCAGAACGAAACAACATGCTTCATCATCGGCTTTCAAGGCCAAACAGAGAAA
Source organism: Tachina fera (assembly GCA_905220375.1). Classification (NCBI taxonomy): domain Eukaryota; kingdom Metazoa; phylum Arthropoda; class Insecta; order Diptera; family Tachinidae; genus Tachina; species Tachina fera. The sequence goes on along the minus strand of LR999966.1, from coordinate 110,823,681 downwards.
TCAATAAGGTTCGAACACATATGTATATTTAAACTGTTACAAATTCTATAAGCTTGTGGCAAAAATTAAATAAATATATTAATGACAAATAGAACAAAAATAAGCCAATTAACAGGCATGTGCATAATTTGTAAAGAACAGACAACAATGGCAAGACTGTTGTAAATAAGAGATGGAAAAGTTTTGCTTTCATTACAAAAAAAAGCTTTTAGCAAATTGTAATACAATGAATCAAATTAATTCCCATATTCCATTTGCACTAAAAAAATTTATACATAAAGCTTAAGCACACAAAGTAGACCAAACATAAAAAGACTGATGACAAAGGTGTGGTAACAGCATGTTGTTCCTTTCTGCTCAAACGTTTGTTATTTGTTTCTTAACAATTTGGCTTCCTAAAAATACGAACTTCGTCCTAATCAAAATCAATATAAAAAAAACTCGGGAAACTTGTTAAAAATATTTCTATTCAAAATTCCGCTATAGAGATTCCTGCCGCTATGTTGCAAGGCTATTTTTTTAACGCACAACGTCCCAATTACATGAACTATGGCGCCATTGGCTCAATTATTAGCCATGAGATTACTCACGCCTTTGATGATCAGGGTCGACAATTTGGTACTGAAGGCAATTTAGTTAATTGGTGGCAACCTAATACCGTAAAAGCCTTTTTGGAAAAAGCCCAGTGCATAATTAAGCAATATAGTGCTTTTAAGGAGAAGGAGTCAGAACAAAATGTTAGTATGGGCATTCAGATCTCTTATATACGTACATACTGACTTAAGAAGTTGTGTGTGTTTTTTGATATTTTAGATAAATGGTATTCGCACTCAAGGTGAAAGTATTGCGGATAATGGAGGCATCAAGCATTCCTATTTAGCCTACAATCAATGGCTGAAGGAAAATGGTGAAGAACTTCCACTGCCTGAATTAACAAAATATTCCTCGAGACAAATGTTTTGGATATCGACAGCCCAAACGATGTGTGCTATATACAGAAAAGGTATATATTTGCTTTAAGCTTTTGTAGTTCTTGAATAATGCAAAGTATTTATTGTAGAAGCAATTAAACGCGTCATAGATTTCGCTTATCATCCACCTGAAGAATTCCGCATTTTGGGTGCTTTGCACAACATTAAAAGTTTCCCCAAGGATTTCAAATGTCTTCCAAATTCACCGATGAATCCTACACACAAATGTACAGTTTGGTAGATTTAAGTGTTATTTTTTAAAAGAGAAAACGCTTAATCTCACGAGAGGCACACGATGAATTTTTTAAAATAAATTTAATATATGCACATTCGTTATTATTTTGTATTATAGTTAAATAAAGAAGTAGAAAAGAATGACTTCAACAAAAAAAAGTCGCACTGTAGATCGTGTCTAGGAAAAACGAAGACTTTTTATACCAACTAAGATCACCCGGTAGTCTAAACTCGACTACTTGATCTATTATTTATTTATTTATTTAATATTTTTACTTGTCTATAAAATTGTCTAGAAATTCTTCACAAACAATTAATGATATGATTAACTGATATTAAATTAACATTTCACAACATTAAATAAATTATAAAGAAATACAAAAACAATTTCTTATAAGATAAAGAATCGCATCCTTTACTACATTAGCATTTAATGAAAAGTCTATAAATCTATACAATTGATTAAATTCGTAACACATTTTTCTAAGAATTTCGGCATCAGCATAATTGGTTCGATAAAGATGTATGTTGAGGAACATTAAACGAAATTTCGTTGATCAAAAATCCAGAACAGGTTATCACCATTAATAATATTGAAGACAAATGATATGATATAAGCAAAATTCTAAAACTTTTTAGAGCAGGCAGCTTAATAAGGGCAAGTCGAGACGAGTAAAAAGGCATTTCTCGCATAGTAAAATACCATATTATATATCTATTGGCCCAGTTCTGTAAACCGAATCCGAGTAAATTTCTCGTTTTCAAAAAATTAATAATGGTCCTGCAGGCGTGGTCAAAATCATTCACGATAGTTTTTTTTCAGATATGATATTTAAGAATCTATATAATAGAAAAATGTAAAAATAAAGTCTGAAAAATATTTCTATTATCGGAGTAAGTTTTCTAAAATCGTGCGATTCAAAATCGATTCGGTTTACAGAACCAGGGCATATATTCCAGAATCGGATGTATCAGTGACATATACAATGCTTTCCCAATGTACGGGGTCCTTAAACTCTTTTGCCCAACGTTTAATATAGCCAAGTGGTGCTCACTTGGCTCTCAAGAGATAAAATTCAGCTTAGGATCTAGTAAAATACCCAAGTCTAGAAAACTGAGGACCAAATCCAATTGATGATCACCCAGAAAATAGTTTGCAGTAATTTGATTAGATCTTAAAAATCTCATTGATTTGCATTTATTCAAATTAAGCTCCATTACGTTTACGTAGCCCACTCATAATTCAGGTCCATTTGAAGAAGTTGAAAAAATAGAAAAGATTTTACGTCATGGGCATACATCAGGACAGATGAACATTTTAATACTGTGGGCAAGTCATTAATACTAAATAATGAAAATAGAAGCGGCCAAAGATGGCTTCCCTGGGGATGGTACACCTGAAGGTAAGGCTATGCTTTCTGGAACGAACTGTCTGTGATCTATTTGTTAAGTACGAATATATCACCTTTATGTTTAGACCTGTAAATCCCATTATTTGAAGTTTCTTGATAAGAAGTAAACGATTAACTTTGTCAAATGCTTTTCTAAAATCCGTGTATATAACATCTGCTTGCATCCTTTGTAAAAAGCCTCGATTTATTGTGATCGTAGTAGGGTGAAGTAGATTTGTGATAGCAGAGCATCCTTTTTGAAAGCCATGTTGACACGGCGATATGACACTGGCAACTTGGTAGAAAAAAAATTGGTTGGAAAATGGTTAGGCCAATAAAATATCATTTGCATGAACTATATCGTCCCCTTAGTATAACAATAGCCTATAAATTTTTTGATGTTTTGAGAAAATGAATTTCAAACTTTTTGTCGAAAGTAGCTCTCACTCAAATCTCGTTATGTCTGTAAATATTTATTATTTTCGACGTTTTTTTTTTGAGACTGTTTAAAAATGAGTCTATTTTGTTAACTGACCAATTTTTATTATTGTAATCATCCTTTTAATGAACAAAAAAGCGGTGTAAACTGCAGATACATCAGATAGGCTATTTTATTTTTTAATGTTTTCTATCAAGTTTCTGATACGTTATTTTATTTTGTATGGTATACACTATTTTATTCAAGAAATACACCAGAATAATAAGTATTATTAATATGAATTTTTATTAGTATAAAATTATGTTTTAATTACAGTCAGATCGTAAATTATTAGCATGGTCTTTAATTATTGTCGTCTTCATCCTCTTCTTCGAATCTGTCTGGTTCATCTAAACAATCGCGATTATTCCCTCCTTGTAAATTCAAAAAAAATGTCTGTGAGGCGGGAGGAATTACATTTTTTTTGCATAAATCTTTGAGATCCTTCAATTTTGTGTCAGAAATTGGTAGTTCTTTTTTATATTTGTGAGTTAATGTAAAATTTGTGACCCCTTTCTTTTTCATTCTCGAGCCATCTATATCAATCACTTTGAAGTCTTCGTTCCATTGCTCCTTGTATAACAATTGTCTCTTTTCACTTTTTATTACTTGGAGAACCTTGATTTTAAGCCAATTTACCGATTCATTGTTGACATTTTTCTTCAAGTTATGGTTCAATTTTGAGAACGCCGTTTTGAGATCAATAATATCACTGTAGTTAAGCCTTTCTACAGCGTACGGATTTTTTCGTCTTGCCAGTCTAAGTATAGTTGGCCATTCTTCTGGTGAATATACACAAATATTTCTCTTAGTTCGTTCTATAGCCGAATGCATGGAATCTGCTTCCATTTGTGTGTGTCCACTTTGAAGATATTTAATCGTTATTGAATTAAAATGCAATGAATGATTCATATGAAGCAATAATGTGCCAATTAATCTGTTTCTATTCTGTCCTCCACAGCAGTCTGAATACAGAATAACATCCGTTACTGATTCGGGTAAATTGTTCAGCATTTTTAATAAAGTGGTTCCAATTTCCTCTGACCCACGCTTACCATGGTTTTCATCCCACAGGAAACAATATCCAGCTCCATTAGCTAAATCGTAAAATGTGTTGTTGTATGTGGCGAACTTTCGACTGTAATACAAGGCGCTTACATTGCTACATGGTGTCAATAGCACTGATTGTAAGTCAAAAGTAAATACTTTAATATTGCTGTTATTTTTAGAAAACTCCTTGTCAGCATGTTTGTGGAGTCTTGCTTGGGCTTTATTTGCTAAGTGTTCATCATATGATTTCTGTATTGAAGCCTTGTCCTCTGTATTTTTGAACGTTTCGCATGTTAAGCATGTGTCCTTTTTTGGATGATGGAATGAATAATTGTAATTATTACAAAATATGTGGCGATACATATGTTCTTTAACTGAGAGATCTGGCTGGTGTTCTTTAAATAAGTTATACATTTTTGTAATTGTTAGGTCTGAGCTCAGATAAAGGCGTTGGGACTTTGCTCGAGTATAGTGGCTTTCTACTGCTGGAAATGACTCTATGTGCTCTTTAATAAGAGTTGCTATCTCCGCGTCTACTTTTCTTTGCATTCCGTGTTTACCCCTCATGTCAACAAATTCTCTTTGATTTTTTTTTTTGGCTAATACAGATATCGCGCAGTCTGACACGTGTAAAGTATTTAAAAAGAACTGTTTACAGACCTGTTTGTCATTTAGAAAGTATTTTAGAGTGTTCGACCGCCGTGATTCTCTCGTTAATGTCCTCTTGCACTTCTCCACTTTTATGTTATTACTAAGGAATAGACGTTGCTTGCAGTAATCGCCCAAACTCCAATAGTCTGCATTGATTTTCTTACGATCTTCTTCAGAGAAGTGTTCTCGACATTTGTGATGACAGCTGCATTTAGCGAGCTTCGGTAAACGTTCCTTAATTACTTTACCACTCTTTGTAACATACGCCTTTCCTTGACTCCTGTCACTCTTTCTTTTGTTCTGCATCCAAAGCTGGCTCTTACGCTATTGAATACAACAAATCCATAATTGCAGGAGATATCTTCTTAAATTACCTTTTAATTAACTCACCTTTCTTTTTCGTGTTACTGTCAGTTCTACATTTTCATCATTGCTTTCTTCTGCGATTTCGCAGAGCACTTCATGTTGCTTTACCGAAGATTTTTCAATTTCCTCTTCATCCGTTTCTGGAATATAATAATCCGACGATCCTGCTGAAAAGTCTTCTCCATCCTCTTCGTCAGTTTGCAATATATTTGAATCCAATGGTTCCACAGATAATCCAACAGAGTTTGGAGCAAGTTTGACACATAGGGCTCCTGTTGATTCCGTCGCAAATTCTGTTGACAATTAATACACCTTAATATTCCTTCCTGCAATTTAAGATAGCAGATACTCACCAGAGCTTGACAAATCCATGATTAAATGAATGATTGGGAACGAATGAACGACTAAATGATTATGAACGAGCGAATTTCAACAACGAACTGAAATCCAAAATTGTACAAATTATTTCTATTCCATTTACATACATGATAAAACAACGTAAGCATTGCATAGCCTACTTTTGTTTTTTGTTATTTTTAAAACACATGTTAATTGTTCTGACAATATAACGGCCTATAAGATTCATACAAATGAACAAATTGAAAATATTTATTGAACAACAACGTATATCATTATACGTCATTTTAGGTGTTTGTGTCATGACAAAATTGATTTTTTTCCTAAAAGTTAAAATAGAGTATGTGAGTGTACATTACTATTATATTGAATAAACAGAAAATTTACTTTATGTAAAATAGCGTATATGCGTTTACATGATTTTTGAGGAAAATAATTTAATACAAATTTATACTATATTTTTTTGACTGACGTTTTGACACACTTTGTGGAACTAGAATTTGACAAAATTTTGACCACATATAAAATCGACGATGGAGAATCCAAAAATTCAATAAAAAAATAATAGCCTATGAGCACATAGGCTATTGTTATACTAAGGGGACGATATTACAGTACACACTATCAATTTTCTATTGATCCAAAAAACAATCTATGTCCATTGCCATCAGGACATAATTGTAATAAAAATATGATTGTGACAATTCTTTTTTTTTCATTACTGTTTCTTGGTTACGCTTTTTTGGGGCAAATGTTTGACAAGTGTGACCGTAGCTTTATACTACATTTATACACGCACTATTTGCAAACGAAAATATTTGCAAATAAATTAACTCACTGTTTATACGGCACTTCCATAGAAATGTTAAATACGTTTACAAAAAAATTGTGTAAATGTATAAAATAACAAATAAAAATTTGTTTTTATTGGCATTATTTTCTTCTATCAATGTTTTTTGTGCAATATTTATAAATTTATTGTTTTTATTAGCAAAAATTTGTAAGTGTGGCAACCTCAAGCATTTTATTTGCAAATAGTGCGTTAATCGTGAATTGTTTTCTGAATTAGTAAGTCGCAATAAATAATTACAATAATATGGCAACAACTTACAGTTTTATTTGCAAATTAGCCGTAAGTGTAAACGTACTATTAAACTGATGTATCAAAAACATAACGTTCAAACGAAAAATAAATACATTGAGGCGGATCGATTTTATTTTTGCTAAAATCGTATAAGTAAAATCAAAGCCTCTCTCTCTCTCTCGACATGAAATGTGTTTACTCTTCTTTAGAAAAACAAATTTTAAAGTAAAATTTTTTCAAATAGAAAATTGTATGTGCTGAAATAAATGTTACTAAATTCGATGTTACTCATTTTCTCGCGTACGTACTCCCTGCTTTTAATTGTTTCATGAGCTACCTTATATTTATCCATAATAATTGCTTCCTTATTTTCATCTCTAAAGTCAATCCCCCATATGCAAAAAAAAAAAAATTATGTGTGATTGAACTGTACGTTAAAACAAAATTTCCATACAAAAACCGCTTTTAACACACACTTGAAGCAAAATAAGAAGCAGCTCAGAAAGACTACATAAATTTTCATGTCTGGAGGCGCAATATAGGGTTTGATTTTAGACCCATGGCTTCTTCGCAAAATTTTTTTTTACTATACGACAAATCGACCCAGCCTTATATACACATTTATATTCGAATTTTCTCTGCAGAGATTCCTGCCCCTATATTGCAAGGTTATTTCTTCAACGCTCAACGTCCCACTTACATGAACTATGGTGCCATTGGTTCAATTATTGGCCATGAGATTACGCATGGTTTTGATGAAAAGGGTCGGCAGTTTGGTGCTGACGGAAAATTAGTTAATTGGTGGCAACGCAGAACAGAAGACGCTTTTTTGGAAAAGGCCAAATGTATGATTAAACAATACAGTGATTTGAAAGAAAAGGATACTGAAGAAAATGTTAGTAAGACCATTCAACCATTTAAATATGTACATATGAACATAAGTACTGAATTAAAATTATTTTATATACATACATATATGTGTGTATATATTTTAATATTTTAGATAGATGGTGCTCGCACTCAAGGTGAAAACATTGCCGATAACGGAGGTTTCAAGCATGCCTATTTGGGCTACAATCAATGGGTGGCTGAAAATAGCGTAGAGTCCCCGCTACCCGGATTAACAGAATATACATCGAAACAGTTGTTTTGGATATCGGCTGCCCAATCGTTGTGTGAAAAATACACAAAAAGTAAATATATGTTTATATGTTATACTATCTTTTAGTTCGAGAATAATAAAAATTATTTCTTCAAGGCACAATGAGAGATCTCATCAGTTATAAGGAGCATTCGCCTGCAGAAATCCGCATTTTGGCCGCTTTTCGCAACATAGATGAATTTTCCAGCGACTTCAAGTGTCTGCCAAATTCACCCATGAATCCTGCACATAAATGTAAAGTTTGGTAGATTAATTTTAAAAAGCATACATATTTACATATATCAAACAAATTTGATTTAAATATGTTTCATTTATTATTTCTGCTATTGTTAAATAAAAACCACGATTTAACAAAAAAAAAACATATTGCAGAAATCAAATCTAAGAAAAACGTGGACTTTTTTAATTTGTTTTGTTGGCAATATTTGCTAAAGTGGGCGAGTACAAACTTTTCAAAATTTTAAAAAGCATTAACAGTTAAAACTAAAGCTTTAAAAAGCCTTGAACAAACCTTTGGCCAATAAATACAAGGCAAAATTAAAATAAAAAAAATTTAAAACGCCTAAACATATGCTGCATTATGCTTTACTACAAAATTATATTGAAACACAAGTTAAAAACGATTTTACCATTTCTTTCGGATTAATGAAAACGATCGGAATCTGAAGCACCAAAATGAACATTGAACGGAATGGTTAATACGGAATCAAAACCATTACGAACGGAATCTGTGACACGGCTGAATGTAGAATAAGGCGAGATTTCGTATTTAATTTTGTGCAAAAATTTCATATACTTAAACAGTTTGTACCATCAATTAATTTCAATTAATTTCTTTGTATGTTGTATGCAAATTGAAAACTGAAAACGCGTTTACTGCCAAAGTGGTTTTTTGAGTTGTTAGACTATTGAAGTAAATGATCGATATGTTGAACTAGATATGAATTTTTTGGCGGATTCCTCGCCCCCAAAAAAACACAAGCTAATTCCAAAAAATTTTCGATGTGAACGGCAAGTCTTAAAATGGGTGCTCCACCCCGTTGTCAAAAAATTAGCCCCTGCTTCACTCAAGTATTGAAATTACAAATTATTTAACTACAAACAAAAAATGTTTGGAGATTTACCGCCCATCAATTTAGCAGATCTTAAGAGCGACGACTGATTAAAATAAGCTGTGACAATTATTTCTTCTTTAATATTTAAAGACGAGTCTTCCATCTCTGAGATAATAGATTTTATAAATTAGCCCATGTTATACATGTTTACATAATACAAATAAAATATCACAATAGTAAACACCTGTGAACTTGATATTCATTTCTTTTCATTGCGTTCATGCGTTCTAATTCATATAAATTTGCTGAGTAACAAACGATAAAAAACTTCAAATTGTGTAAAAGAGAGAAAAATAAATATGTAATCGTATGTTAATATGTACTCCTAAACAATAATAAAATATACATACATACAATTTACTTTATAGTAACAGCATACAGTGGCTCACAGATTATTTCAAACAGTCTTTGTGAAAAATGTGATGCTCATATAATTTCGAAGCAGATCAAGATATTAAACAAATAAAAGAAACACTAGATTCTTGCAGCAAGGGTATTCTAAAAAAAATTTATGTCGTATGTATATGCTTAATACTATTTTTATTAATTACGACAAATGTTAAAAAATTAGACAAAATTGGTTCAGTCACGCATCCAGTTTTCGAGAAGATATTTATTTTTAAATTCCACTTTCTGGCATTAGTTTCTTCAGAATCCCGCTTCTTGATCGATCATGTCCCGCTTTTTGCAACAACCATCTATCTAATCAGTAATCACGCACGAAGTGGCAACACTGCAATATTGCCGAATGAGTTAATTCATGCATCAAGAAAACTAGTTTGCGCATTGCGCAGGTCCGCTATTTTACTTTCTGCTTGTGACGTAGACATAGAATTTTGTTGTAAACAAAGTACATGCATTTGATGGTGGAATATGCCCTCTCTCTCACACACTTTTTACAAAAAACCCACGTGTGTATTTTATATTGACGTAGATGCGCAGTAGAAATTTTTCTTGTACGGCTCAGTGTGCAATCATGTTTTTTTTATTCATGGAGTTAATTGACAATATTTTTACTTCGTTACTTTCTCAAAAATATGTACATATCGTCGGTGCGCCGACCAAAACACCTACATATGCATGTGTTTTTTATGAAGTGTTTAGGAAAGCAACAAAACCCGTTTTATTTTGCCAGTTCGCATTATATTTTGAAAGTTGTTTTTTTTTTAATTTTTCTTAGCCCATTTAAAAATATTACGCGTTGAAAAAAATACAAAATCTTTTTTTATCCTGAAGTGGTATAGTAATTTAACAAAAAAGTACAAATAACTGATTTTGTTTCGGACTTTTTAAATGCGAATAGAAGAAATATAATAGACATAAGTGCTTTTCTTCTAAAATTAATTTTTAATAAATTTTAATGTCTTGCTAAAAATTTAAAAAAAAGAAAAGCAAAGGCAATTGTAATTGTTTAATTGTTTACGTTTAAATCAATAATAATTGTTTACTTTTAAATCAAAAACAGTAATGTGTACTAGTGACCTGCGTAAGCAGTCTTGAAATGCAAATACGTCATGTTTTTTAAATGTATTCTCGTGGCATGTATTATACTAAGCCAATAATAAATGCTGTCGCACTATAAACGAAGCACGATGGATGTATTGGTGTACGTGTATATACGTGTATAACAAGCGATGTCGTCAAGACGTCTTGTTTATAACAAACAATAAAATTAAGTACTGTTGATACATGTATGCTTGTTATTTAGCATATTGTACGTTTGGGTGTTTGTGTAAGTTTCAGATGCTAAGCTATTATGTTTGTGTTTAAGGGAGGTTTTTTAAAGCAAGCGCACAGAACTCATGTAAATGCATATGTGCGTTTGTATGTGCGCAGAAAAATAAGAGAGCATGCACAAAATATGTAGGTATGTATGTATGTACATTCATGACGTTTGTATACGCGCCAATGAGAGAAAAAGCAAAAACACCACAAATTTTTCAGTCACGATCTATTTTCTTCTTTACTCTTATACCTGCAATAAGTTAAACAAATGTATTTCCGACAACTTTGGTTAGCATTTGTTTCAGAAGATTCCCCTGTAGTAAAGCATTTGAAATTGCCCTCATGTCTTAAAAGTTCTTATAAGACGTCTTGTGCAGGTCTTTAATGTGTACTTATAACCAAGCATCGGCAGCCACACTACAAGTAGCCGATGACTTTTCTTCTACAGAAAATTATTCATACATTTTGCTTTGTAAAAACTGCCATCACTGACCTTTCTAGTCTCATTTATTTCTCCGTTCTCTTTGTGCCGGCCTTTTTTTATAACATATAAATGTTTTTGCGGGAGTAAATGCATTACCAGATAGGCTTCCTAATGGGTCAATACAAAATTCGAAAAATTACACATAGGTATTTTGGTAGGTTCACCGGCGATATGTGTTTAAGATTTGTAACTCTTCGGAATGCGAAATCCAAAAAATTAAATAATTGCACTTCATATGGAGCTTTGCAATGCAACGATGTATGGGAAGGACTCCATGCATCATAAATGAATTGAAACTCGTTAAAATGTTAATTTATTACATGTGAATTAGAGCTGTGAAATCCATATTTATGTACGTATTTACTTATATTATATACGAGTACATAAAAATTATTAACACCGTATTTTTTTAGAGAAGAGAATACCTTTTTGCGCACACTGATACTTTTATAAAAGTAGTTAAAAACAACACGTAGTTAAAATACTTATTTACTGAGTTTTGCAGCTCATAAGCTATTTTTAATTATTTTCATATTTTATATAAATTTTGTTTTTACTTTATACTAAATTCTAGCAGTAACGAGAATTTGAAAATTTTCCATTCGACCAAGAACATAGCTCTACATCCCACTTGACCAAGACTTTCGTTAATGATATCCATTTCGAATATACTCGTATCTCGAACAATTTATCGAGTAAAACTATCGATAATGACATTCAAAAATGAATCGTAAAATGTTTACCTGTCGCTCAGTTTTGTTTAAGAAAAACATTCGATATCGCGAAATCAGCCAACATCGAATTAATTACGATATCGCAAAAAGGCAGCAGAAAAAGTAAAAATTTATTTTAATTTACTGAATTCTTTAACTTACACTAAAGGATTTGAACACGGTACCTCCAGGTTAACAAACTCGCACGCATTCACTAGCAACGTGAGGTTGACGACAGAAATTTTTACAACAATACTGATAAATCAGTATTGCGAAATGCCAGCGGCTGAAAAGAAATAGCAACCCTAACTTTTCAACGAGCAAAATCACTATTATGAATAGCTATTAAGGGAAATTTAGTTCCCTTTTTTGCAATTACAAAACAGTAGGAGAAAATATTTCACTCGAAATGTAAGTTAAGTCGTAAATAAATAGAAATATATAAATAAAACATCGTTAAAAATAACAAAACAAATTGCAAGCCTTGTATTTATAATTTGTACGGGCTAAAGTTCGTATCGCTTTTTAAGCCAAATTGTATTGTATGCTTCATGGAAGCAAACTGGGACATCGCAAAGCGATTGGTAAAGAAAATGGAGGGAATATACGTCAGAGTCAAATGGTTTAAGTCCACCTAAATCAAATTTTCTACTAATTTTTAAACAAATTCCGCACATTCACAGACTCTTATTTCAGTAATTTGTCAGCTGATAGTTTTTCCCCTTCAAATACATATTCACAATTGCGAATACCTCCTTAATCATTCACAAATTTATCAACTGGCTTTCGTAATAATTATTTCAACCTTAGTTGACAAATTTGGCCACTTTTCAACCAGTTGATGGTTGCTGTTTATAATAAACCTGACATTTGAGAAACTCTGTCTTGTTTTAAGCGGCCCATACACTTGCAATATAATTGTACAATTTTTCGTATAGTGCAATAATATCGCCAATGTGTATGTCATATTCGAAGGTTGCACAATATATTTGGAAATATCAAAAGACGTTTGATTTTTATTGTGCAATTAATACAATTGTGTAACGTAGTGACAACATTGTTCAATGTTGTTTACTTTTTCACTGTCAGGAAAATTGGGCAATATTTTCTTTGAAAATATTGTGCCATTTATTCCATAGTATAGGTCAAAACGACAATAATATGTAAAACATAATATGCAATAATATTGTTTAATGGATGGGCCGCTTTAGACTCGGGAGTTTTTCTTGAAGCAGTTCTTTTCAATTCTCTTTTAAAACTGCTCGTCTGTTTCTACACGGACGGTTTCTTGTTGAATTTTCGTAATGTTTTAATGTAGCGAATGAAATAACAAAAGAGGGTTGAAGTAACTTTTCTGTACAATCAAGTCAGAACCCCTCTTATTTCTCCTTTTTTCTCTCTCCTATAGACTCAGATTTGCTTCAAGAAAAACTGCCGAGTCTAAGACGTGAAAATGAAAAGAAGTTTGCTTTAGCGAACATTCGCATCTATTTTATATTCGCGAAAATGTATCAAACAATTTTGTTTAGAAATTTCTTCGCTTTAGTGAGCATTCGTCAAGTGAGATATTTGATAAATCGAAGTATGCACGTGTGTGTATTTCTTGAGAAATTATACGCAAAGAAAAAAATCTTAATTGATCATGATGGTACGCTCATGTCAGCATTCATTTATATGGAATCTCAGGTCAAGTGGGATATTTGATAAATAGAAGTATGCATGTGTGTGTTTTTTTTAGAAAAATAGTTAAAGAGAACATTATAGAACGCTCACTTTGGAGTCTATAAAAGACGGCTGTCTTTTGCTCGATCTTTCAGTTGTGCTTTACCTACAGATTAATATAAAAAAATTTAAATATCAAGAATTATTTTGTGTAAGTGTGTTTGTGAAAATCGTGCAGGACATTTGTATTTAGAGCAGCCCACACTAGTCCTTAAAAAAAGTTGCAGATAAATATAAAAGGATACAAACGATTACAATAAATTACCATCACCGATCAGTGGGCAACACGGGCATAACCGAAAGAAAATATGCTGAGTGATTAATAATTTATCTGATCGTTTGTGGCAATTTTTTAAATAATTTACATATGTTCTGGTTTATCTTATCGTTCTTCGCTATTTATAAGATCTCAAAAAGTTTTTGTTATCTTTTTTACAGCGTATTAGCTGAGTTCAACTGAGAAGTGTCGCTAGTAATAATGCAAAAAACTATCAGGTAAGATTTGTATTATGCATATTAAATTTCGGCCGAAAATCCAGTCTCGGCAAAAATTATTTACCAAAAAATTTTATATGCAGACTTTCACTCTCAATATAAGTATGTACATATATAGTGACGTTCCAGTAATGGCAATGCATGACGATAAAAATTTAGGACAAAGTTATAAATACAAAATATTGCCAGACACTTGCTTAAGCAAAATTCCTCAGATTATAAAAATATTGTGAAAAAAATTGTGACGAACGAGCCAAGATTTTTTTGCGACTAATTGGAACTTTTGTAAGCCAACACTAAATTTTGTGATGACAGATTTTGTTATTCACCCCTTTAAAGGCGAAGAATAAAATGTACCATTTCGAGCTTTTTACGGTTTCGTACACCAAAGGTGAAAAGGAAGCCTATTGTTTCCGCTACGCTGTCCGTCTGTCTGTCCTTCAAAGGATGTTTTCTTGAGAACCCATTTTTTTCATGGTTTCAGTCCCTGGTTTAAACGGAGTTCAACAGAGAAGTGTCGCTAATTATAATGCAACAAAATATCAGGTAATTATTTTTTCATTATATGTACATACACACATACATATGGGCATTACCAGGATGTCGAAGGTGACAGTCGTAGACATTTAAAGTAAAAAAAATTATATTAGAACTGATTTTTATATTATCAATGGGTAGTGAATTAAAAAAAACATTTTGTGATGATATTTATACAAAGTATTTTGTTTGAACGGCCGCTGATGCGACAGTCTTGTTTAGTTTATCTTTATTTACTGAACTTAATTCTAATTTCCTAAAGCTAACTTAACTACTAAAGTTTGGCTGTGTGGACAAATAACTCAGACAAAGTCCCGAGTTTCAGTTGCATAAAGAAGGTATGTCAACTACGGCCAGTCAAACACCACCACTACACCTTCCTTTTTACAGAAAAAAGAATAATCATAATAATCATAATACTTATGAAATAAAAGTTATGGCAGAGGAGTTGATACCCCTTCCCGTTTACAAGTGAAAAAAATGACGTAATTTTTTTTCTATTGTATTAATATTGAATTTCTATAGATAACTTATATATTACATTTCTTAATTATGTCTAAGTGTATTTTTATTGTTTTTTTATTGTTATCTTCTAAAATACAATTGTTTTTGCTATATAAATTTATAACTTTATATGGACCCTTATATAAAGCATCTAATTTGTGATCTATTTGGTCCACAAAAACTAGTTCTCCTATTCGTATTCCTGAACTGTGTTTGGTCTTGTCATAATGTTCTTTTCTTTTTATTTTAGCAATACTAATTAATTCTTTAGCTCTCCTATGAGCTATTTGCAATCTATATTTAACTTCTTTATCATACGCGTCTATGTTGTATACAGTGTTGCCAAAACGGTGGTTTTCCCGCTATATATGACTGTATTTTGTTGTCATTAGCGGCAAGTCTATTTAAAAAACCACCAGCGGGAATTTTAGTAGAAGAATTTCTTGGTTGACGGATTTTCATATTAAATAAAATCAAAATAAAGTATTTTTAACGCAGCTATGCGACACGTATCCTGGTTTTTATGTTGAGTTTTTTTCATATTAACACGTAAAGCGAAAAGAAATTAACGTCACAATTTTTTTTGCAAATAAAAAATTGTCATATTGTGTTCGTGTAGTATCGGAAAACGAACCGAAAACTGGCTGATTGGACTAGTGAGTATGAGGAAAACATAATATCAACCAAAATCTATTACTCTATCACTTCAAACAATCCTTTTAAGTTGTCACACGTTTACGGTCAATTGAGAGCAAATGCGGCACCCATCCTGCAGACAACTTTCTTAAGACCAGCTGATCATTTAAAATCGAAACCACACTGCCATATGAAATGCCTATGGCATCAACAATCTCACGCACTTTTACTCTTCGATCGGCCAATAACATATCGTGGATTTTTTCGACATTTTCGGGTGTACTGAACTCAATTGGCCATCCAGAACGTTCAGCGCCATTTGTACTAGTGCGACCACAACGAATGTCAGTAAACCACTTTTTAGGGTTCCGTACACCAAACGAAAAGGAACCCTATGTCTGTCCGTCACAGGCTATTTTCTCAGGAACCGTAAAAGCTACGGACAGAACAGAGTATCTAGAACCTTGGTCGCCACAACAACAAATACATGAGAGTTAAAAATTAAAGGGTGTGCCAAAGCGAGCGACGAAAAATTTGTATGTACATATTAGTGATGCACGAATATTTGTATTTGTATTCGAATTGACGAATATTCGGACATTTTCAGGCGAATACGAATGTATTCGCATTCGTCAAATTCAGGCGGGTTCGAATACGAATGTATTCGTATTCGCCATATTCAGTCGAATACGAATACGAATATTTTTCCAAAGAAATTAAATAAATAAATGCATAAATCCCAAACGGAATTTAAATATATGACTAAAAATTTTAGTTTGTACAAATACATTAATTTTTTATAGAAATTTGTGCTTTGTATCATTTTCAAATATTATTTAATGAAGTTCATTAAAATTTTGGGTAATTTTTATTAACTTTAAGGTTCGCCAACAAGAGTGTGAAGTCCTTTTTCATTAGAATTTTTTAATATATCATATTACATAAAATATTCGTATTCGTATTCACGAATATCAAGAATTGTCATTTAAATTAAAGGGTGTTCTATCAGTTAATGCAATTTTGACTATGTAATTTTGAGAACTTGCTGTATCTCGGAAACCGTAAGAGGCAAACTCTTGAAATTTTCAAAAACGGTAAAACTGTACATTAAAAGCGTACGAACGTACGTAAAATACACATGGAAATGCCCATGTGTATTTTAAATAGTCTAAAGTTCGTGCGGAACCCTTCGTGCGTGGGTCAACGTCTCACTTCAATAAATGTATTTTACCATTGAAATCGATGGTGCAGACAGACTGCCCATAAAATTTATCGGGCTTTTCCTTGGCTTAATTGACGGGTTTTTTTTCGCAAAAAATAATATTTAATGAGCACTCGAAATTCACTTTTTCCATTTTTAGAACATAACTCGAGGTTGTATATATGTTGAACAGCTATTAAACGTAAAGTAAATGACGACACTTGCTCAAAAATTGACCGTAGTCTATTAATGCCCGTTATTTCTACAAATTGGTAATTTACCTAAGGTTTTTACCTACGAGTTTGCCTTATAAAATGTAAATTACAAGAAAGATATCTGTGCACTAATAGATATCTCTGGCTAGAATTAACGGGCATAACAGGTGGTACTTGATGGGAAAAGTGTTGTATTTCATAGTTCGAAAAGTCACGGACTTGTCGATCCGCCCTTGATTGCAAAAATCAAGGCATTCGCATGTGACAACGATTAAAACGCTGATTTCTGCGAAATTTTAAGCAAAATTTTGATGTGACTAATTTTGATGTATCTCTAGAATGGTTATGATTTTATAATAATACATATATTTCTTTGTGAATTAAATTTTAATCACAATCACAAGTGACATGTAGCATGCGACATTTTTCCCCCATCATGATATTGATATTGTATGTGTTTCTCTTATTCAAAATTGTAAATAAAAAGAAACTTAGTAAAATATAAATCTTATCATAAATAAAATGCCACATGGAAATTTCCGAACGTGTAACTGTTCGCACGTTTCAAAATACATCATACGATTGCGAAATATTTTGACAATTTGTGAAGAAAATTATTCATTATTAGGAAATTTTCACATGTGGAATTCATGATAAGGATACACATCACAACAACAAGCTTAGCAAAAATATATAGCACGAATATACTATGAGTAATGAATATTTAAGAATTCTATTGTCATGATTATATATTAATTTGAAATTTATTTGTCTATATGCATTTCACTGTTGCTGTAACAAATCATCAGTAGACTTTCAATCACACATTTTGAATAGTCACAAACCTTTTATCTTATGCACAGACTTTCAAGAACTATTTAAGAATTCACAAATAATAATATTTTTGAAAATCACAAAAGAATAATAAGCGTAGTAAGAGGCTTAGAAACTTATACAAAACCCAGCAAATAATTTATATTCGATATGAATCTATTTTATGTTTGTACACTTTTATGAATTAAGAAAAAAAAATTAAGTGCAAATAATATCAAGAATAATAAACACCGTTTCTTTTTCAGAATGGGCAGTTCTAGCTGCTTTTACTTCGCGAACATTGCAGCTGATTATAATGCGCAGCAGCAAAAAATCTACACGATCTTGGCAGTATAGATTCGATAGTTCTAGTAGTAAAACCCAATACTCAGTTTTGCGATTTTGGTGACCAATTTCAAAGATATAAAAATCAGAGCACCCTCAAAACATGGTGTCATCAGTTTTTGGCCATTAGCTAATTCAGACTTGGTGATAGCGCCAAACTATGTATGACAATAATGTAGCCAAGAGCCTACCGAACAAAGCTTGTTAGCATCTTATGCAAAAAAAAACATTTCTTCGGGAATTTTTTTTGCCAAAATTAAGGGAACAAAAATAAATTTTTTCGCAATTTTTTCCTAACAATAATTGGCAAAGTTGTAGCTGCTACTGTAAAGCTGGTTAAATACCAATATAATCTGAACGTATTAAGGCACGCTAAATACCTCATTAAGACCACTTTTTACGTATTTTTCTTTATATATTTTCGTTGAGAAACAATAACTTCTTAACATTTATGATTAGTATTTCGATGTGTGAGCCAAAAAAAAAAAAGGTTGCGTATATAAGCTGAAATCTACATCAACTGACAACACTTTCAGTGGACCAAACACAAAGAACGCTGATGATGAAGGTGTAGTGGCTTTCGAAAACAGCTAGTTGTTCCGTTCCACTAAGTGTTTGTCAGAATATTTGCAATTAACTTTTATGTTATTTGTTCATTAATAATTATCACATGTAGTTTAGCTTACAAAGCGATACAAAATTTAGCTTGATCATATCATATAAATAGAAATAAATGAAGTTCGAACAATAATAATTACAAATAATTTATCAAGTTTTGCTCTTAATAATAATGTGCGGCGTTCGCTTAAGATTAATACAGTAGGGGAGAATAAATACTATCTTATAATCCGAACAACTTACAAAATCATATTTTCTGTCAGGACAACTTCGTGTCAAATTGTAAACGTTCGTGTCACGAAGAAAAGTACGGCACGCGCCCATCCCTAGTACTAGACAATAAAGGTTTAAAACTTGGAAAATTTTCTCGTTGTTTTGCTGAATAAACTGTTTAAGACGATTTTATTACAACGAATTCCCTAGAATTGTGTATCACTGACAATCTATTATTATCAATGTTATGTTTTCATATTTCAAGTTTTCTTAAAATAAAAGAAACATACTTTAAAACAATATACATAAATATTAATTATAAACTTTTTTCACTATTCTGATTCGCAGCAATTTTCCCCCGTCATTGTATCTAGTAACACCAACAAAAACTAACTTTTGATAGGGTAATACTACCACTGTCAATTTATAGTGGGTGTAAAGGGCAAGTTATTTAGAACATAAAATTTTACACCTTTAGAGGGTAAAACATTTTTCAAATTGCAATTTTTATATAGAAATTTTTCATTCTTTTTTTAGAAAAGAAAACACCATTATTAAGTTTCAAAGGTTTATCCTTTCATATTTTATTCTCGTAAGTCCAAGGATATCAAAACACCGAATTATTTGTTTTACATGCGTTTACATATTATATTTCATTTATTTTTTAATTCTTGCAACTCGTTTTCTCTTTAGACATCCAAATTGGGGGCGCAGACGTAAAACTTTCGAAAAATGTCTTGTAATAATATTTATTTTGCTTGCGAACCAACTGGCTGAAGGTAAATTGTGCTATAATATGTTTAAGCAACTTGAAAATTTTTATAAAATTTTTTTCTTGTCACTAGAACTTATAACTACGGCTCTTGCCAGTGGTCGCGGTAAACCAAGCAAGCCTGACGCTACAAAAAATGTTGCTGGCAGCAGCCCAAGAAAACGGTTAAGCACTGATTCCAGGCAAGAAGTACAAAAGTCAGAACTTCTTCCCGCTGGTCTAAGTAAGCGGCGTATGTTGGATACTGTAAAAAATAGTGCTGGCAGCAGCCCAAGTAAAAGGTTAAGCACTAATTCCAAGCAGGAAGGGCATAAGGCAGAACTTCTTCACGGTGGTCCAAGTAATTCGCGCATATCCGATACTGCAAAAAATAGTGCTGGCAGCAGCCCAAGTAAAAGGTTGCGTCTGGATTCAAAGCACAAGGACGATTCTACTTCGGACGAACTTACACGAACTGCCCAAGAGGTTGTGAGTAGAATGAAAAAAGATGAAAACCCTTGCGATAATTTCTATAAATTCGCTTGTGGAAATTATATTGAAACAAAAACAATACCCGACGATGAAGATATTGCGGATGACTTTGAAAATTTAAAAAATCAAATTCGAGAACAGTTGAAAAATATTGTTGCTCAAGAAGCCAGACCCCAGACGGACTCAAATTATATGAAATTGCCAAATATTTTGTACAAGGCGTGCATGAATGAAAGTAATTGTTATCAGAGCTTAGGTTCGTTCGATAAGTATTAATAAGTAACTTTGTCTTTTGGTTTTACCTTTTAGAATTAATTGAAGACATGGGCACCAAACATATTAAAAAAATTTCGAAATCTTTGGGTGGTTGGCCCGTAATTGATGGTAAATCTTGGGATAAGGATGAAACATGGACATGGCAGGGAACTGTTAAAAAACTTAGACGTTTAGGTTTCAACACAAATATTTTGCTGACACTTTCGGTGGTAGTCGATTTAAAAGATCCAACAAAATACTCTATTGAAGTAAGTCTTTATTTAACTGCCTTAAAAGTTATTGAGAGCCTCGATGAAGGTGCAAAACACTACATTCAGACTTTTACCTAGAAACTAAAGACATTTCAAAGAAAACTTTGCATGTGGAAAAGCCATCTGACTGTAATGTGTTAAAAATAAAGTACACAAGCTTATAAAAACATACATACTTGCAAATGTATGAATATGTACCAGAGAACAGATTGAATGCCTTATTTTATTGTTTTGAATGCAATCACAAAAAACATGCATATTGTTGTCAATCCACTACATTTGAATTAAACAACGCATGACACAATCAAAAGAGAATTTTATCGCGAGCATTGCTTCTTTTATATAAATGTTCACTGGTCTTGTCAAAAGCAACGGATACTCAGTGAATGGTAGAGCCGCTCACGTAAAAAAAAAATCGATGTTTTTTCTCATTCGATTCATTATTAATTCACATCGATGTTATTCGATGTATCGATTTAAAAAAACATCGATATTTGTGATGCATTGCATTGATTAATTGGAACCAAGAAAATTTATTAAATAAATAAAAGTCTATTTTAAAATTGCATAAGGATTAAAAAAAGCATGTGTGCAAAGCACGGTATGTGCTTCCTTTTGCCAAGGCCAGTTCTGCAGCTTTGCAACTCAGCTCTACAGCTTTGTCAGTTGTCAAAGCAATGTGACTGACAACATGCCAAATCACGATGATTTGAAAAAATTAAAAGCTAAATCATTGCTTTTATAAATTTCACGATTTATAGCTTTGGAAGTTGGAAGAAAATATTCTGTTATAAATAAAAAAAACTTAAAACGCAAAAAAGCCTCTTCCATTGTGTATAATTTAGTTTTAATGTTCCTGACAAAGTGTCATATTTTTATCAACCCAACGAGTCACAGTAGCTCTACCTGGAACTTTAAACTGCGGTTATAAAACTTTCACTAGGTGTCTAAAACCTTCTGTAACAATATACTACATACATATATTATTGATTTTAACATCAAATATGGAAAAAGAACTTACATTGCTGACCATACAATACCAAAAAAAAATTTGACAACTTTTTCAGAATAAAAATTCATATATATTTGGATGATGTAAAATAACGCGGTTGATTCGATGACGCTTTGTAAATTGACAAAAAAAAACCTCTTCAGTATTGTGTTGTTACATCAAGCCATTTTAAAACAATTTCAGAATATGAGTCTCTAAGCCTACTATGCTTATTTTTCTTCTGTGATTTTCAAAAATATTATTATTTGTGAATTCTCAAATAGTCCTTGAAAGTCTGTGCATAAGATAAGAGGTTTGTGACAATTTTAGAATTTTAAAAAACATTTAAAAGTCATTCTTAGAGGGATTTTTTATCACTACATTAAATGAGTTGCAAGCATCAATATATACAAAAAGACGTCTTTTCAATACATCGAATAAAAACATCGATATATCGATTAACATCGTGTGATATGATACATCGGCATTTATTCGATGTATCACAACCAAAACATCGATGTTTATGATGTATCGATTAACATCGAGCAGCTCTAGTGAATGGTGCGAATGCTTTTTACTGTGATTGACCACAACGTAGTCTTTCTACTTTGTGCTTTATAAAACTCTTACATTAGTATTCATAAAGCACGATATAGATTTGAAATATATTTTCTGTCAAATTTTATATAAAACAGTTATTTGAAATACATTTCAGATATATTTTACATTTTTAAATTTTACTTTTTGTATTTTCTTTTTTTCTAACACCGAAAAAATATCCGCATTTATTTTTTTCCAAAATTTCCTAACTCACACTACATTTTTTATTTATTATTATAACCATTAAAATCACTTAAAATAAACTTGTTATTTAAATGTGATATAAAAAAGATCAGCGATCACTGAGTGAATGGCATGAAAGAAATTCATTATTTCATGCTGCATCATTTCATTTCGCTGCTTGCGTTATATCGGCATTGTTCGTATGTGCATATGAGCCATCAAAAAATCGCAATGAATTGTATCATAGCAAATACATTTCTTATTGTTGTCGAATAAATGCATGGCAAAAGCAACGAATTTATGAATTGTTAGCAAATGCGTTCATTCATTCTGTTCTCTCGTATGTACGAGTATGTATGAATACGATTATTTTGACGCCACAAAAGATACATTACTTTTACACATCAAGCATATTGTCGAATATTTATTTTTTTGACCCAACCGATTCGCTCGTGTAATAAGTAAATTATACTTGTTGGCGAGCATATTTGCGACCCTGCAGGAAATGAAACTGGCACAAGACTAGTCACGTGAGCAGCCCCCAAATTGATGGGGACCAGTCCGAGTTCTAACACTTCCTATTAAGCGGACCAGTGACTTTTATATATGGATGGTCTATGATTGGATTAAATCATACTTTGTATGCACCTTGTGGTGCAGAATAATATAAATTATATATATGTACATAAAAGTTATTCCGAAATGAAAACTTATACATATTTTATTGTTACAAATATGATATTTTACGAATATTTGTAATCAAAATTTATTTTGAGATTCGCACTGACAACCTTCTGTGTGCCAGACTTACACACTATCCACTCGACCACAAGGCCACTCATATTTCAAAAGTATAAATAACGGTTAAGCTTAGTTTAATAACTAAGTATAGCTACGGGACCGCTTCCAAAGTCACATTACAGAGAACAATTAACATTTTATGTACACTATTTGATAAGACCGGTATCGAACATAATCCGAGCCGTTGACTACAATAATATACGTAAGTCCCAATTAAGTTGACTAAAGATCAAGACGATACATCACGAACATTAATTCATATGTATGTTTTAAAACAATTCCCTAGAAACTGACTGAGTTATTAAACATTTTATTAGAAGACTTTTTGTTAAAAAAAAAGCTTTTTTGATCATGATGTATTTCGCATTCTATTTGTACAACAGTGGCCGCTAAACTTTTTTCTTGAGAATCACATTTTTCACTTATAACAGATTTTTCGATATTTTTTGCATTTTCTGATCTAACCCATTTCAATCCGAGACTAAATTTTTATTTTTTATGTTTGAAAAAAAAAATAATACTTTTTTAGGTTAATTAATAGTTAAATAATTAATAATTTAAAAAAATCTAATAAAAAAACTTCCAAATTTTCATTTTCCCAGAAAAGCCTATTCCAAATTTCGAACATTAGCGCTGGTCAGCTTTGTATGCAAAAAAAAAAAACATTTAGATTTATTTGCAGTTTTATTGATTTATTTCATTATGTACTTTTGAATCAAATGGTACATAAACTGTGAAATGTTGTTAAAATTATATTTTATTAAATTTATATAATTATTTGAGATAAAACGTAAAGTAAAAAGAAAAAGCTCAAAGAGAAGTTGCAAAAAAATGCTTATGTTGCTTCATGTTTCTGCCCGAAACATTTGGTGTGCAAATGAGCATTATATTCTCGTACATATAAATTATGGGCTTACTACAACCCTTCACTTGACAACGACGATGTTTTCCCTCGGGATTCCCTTCAATTTTAGGAAGATTTAATGGTCGATATATATTACTTATCGTTGAGATCAGCGTGACTGTTTGTTTCACCGACTTGAGTGGCAAATTGCCACTTTTTCGACTGCATTGCCACTTTTATCCCCCTTTTTAGGGTTCCGTACACTAAAGGTGAAAAGGAAACCTATTTTTTCGCTACGCTGCCCGTCTGTCCGTCACAAGCTATTTTCTCCGAAACCGTCAGAACTACGGACCTGAAATTTGGACAGAGTATGTAGAACATTGGCCGCTACAAGAACAAATACATGAGAATTAAATATTAAAGGGTGTTTTAAACCGAGCAACGAAAAATTTTAAAATCCCATGTAATATACATACAATGGTATGTGTAATGTGTAATATGTAAATTAAAGGGTGTTCTATCAGTTAATGTAATTTTGACTATATAATTTCGACAACTCGCTGTATCTTGGAAACCGTTTTCAAAAACGGTAAAACTAAAAAAATACCCAAAATTATAAAATCGCCAAACCAAAAAAAAAATCACAAAAAAAAATTTAAAAAAAATTCACCAACGAAAAAAATTGGTAGAATAAAAAAATTTCTAACACTAAAATAAATCGCCAAATTCGAAAAAATTGCCCAAATGAAAAAAAATCACCAAAATTAAAAAAAAAATTGCCGAAATGAAAAAATGCCAAAGCTCGAACAAAATTGCCAAAAGGTGAAAAAAGTGTCAAAACTAAAAAAAGCGTCTAAATAAAAAAGATCGCCAAAATTAAAAAAACACCAAAAATAAAAAAAACAAATAAATCGCCCAAATGAAAAAATCGCAAATATGAAAAAAACGCCAAAAACCGAAAAAAATCACCGGAACGCGAAAAAGTTAAAAAAATTGTTTATATCGAAAGAAATCGCCAAAATGAAAAAAATCACTAAAATTAAAAAAAAATCGCCGAAATAAAAAAATGCGTAAGACCGAAAAAAATCGCCAAAACCACAAAAAATAAGTGTGAAAAGTAAAAAATCGCCAAAATGAAAAAAAACGCCAAAAACCAAAAGAAATCGCCAAAACTAAAAAATATTGTCTAAATGAAAAAAACTCGCCAAAAGTTATAAAAAAAATTGCCGAAATGAAAAAACGCCAAAAACCGAAAAAATCGACAAAACAAAAAAATCGCCCAAATGAAAAAATCGCCAATATGAAAAAACTCCAAAAACTAAAAAAATCACCGAAACGCGAAAAAATTAAGAAAATTGTTTATATGAAAAGAAATCGCCAAAATGAAAAAAATCACCAAAATTACGAAACGACAAAAAAAGTATCAAAGTAAAAAATCGCCAAAATTAAAAAAACGCCAAAAACCAAAAGAATCGCCATAACTAAAAAATACTGCCTAAATAAAAAATAAATAACCCAAAAAAAAATCGCTAAAATAAAAAAACGCCAAAACCACAAAAACCCAAAAAACGCCAAAACTAAAAAAACGCTCAATATTGAAAAAATTCAAAAACTAACTAAATGCCAAACTTATATTTTCTATAGGCCAAAGTTCGTATTGAAATACATATTTAGTGTTCGTACGGAACCCTTCGTGCGCTGGTCAAACCCTTGGTGCTACTTTTTTAAGTACTTTTTGTTCCACTTTTTGAAAAATGTCATCGATCCCCCTGGTTGACATCATCATCATCGGTAGTTTTTTTTCCTTCAGCTTAAAAGAGCTTCTGTCGCAGAGATTTTTAATTTTTTTTTGCAATCAATCAATGCAGTTTTCAAGCATTCACTACTGCCCAATTCAAAGTAGTGCATACCAAAGACCAATTCCATCTCTATCCACGTACATATGTAAGTATGTACATATATTGATTCGGTAGTTCTGGATTGCATTGTCGTGCATATTCACAACTCTCATCCATGCCCTTGTTATATTGACGTGACATGGCTGGCTGACCATACATAACGTATTTGCCAGCTTGCGGCTTCTTTTGTACTCACTCTTACATACCTATACAAAGGGCAAATCAATAACAAAAAAACCAATATAAGACCAACAAGAAGTCGAAATTGAGTATTGACTTTTTTTAATACATGTATTCATTTATTTACCTGTATTGCGTATGTCGAGTCGAATATTCATCTACGAGAATTTTGTTCTAGATTAAAGGAAATATGTACAAGTTTTCTTTAATCTAGGATAAAACTGTCGCATACGAATATTCGACTCGACATACGCATAACGGGTGATTGTATCTTCAAATATGAACTAAAAATGAGTATTCAAATCTTAAATCTAAAATATAATTATTAAGCCCGACCACACGCAAAGAACAAATATGGTTGAGGTAACCATAATCAAACAGCAACATAATATGATTGAATTATATGGCTGTAGTTAAATCATATTATTGTCAATAGAAAAGCAAACTTTTAATAATATTATTATCTGAGTTAATAATAATATTATCAACAAAAACAATGAACTTCGTTACACCTAATCTTATTATTGTAAATATGACAACACTATTGCTAGATGTGACTAAAATATAATTGAGACTCACCATACCATGTTCTTATAAAATAATAAGATTGTTAAATACGACAACAGCATTATTAATTATAATAATAATATTTTGTATTTCAATCATATATTTATTGGTAAATGTCTTGTTTAAAACAGCTGTGCATTAAATCCGAAATAAAAATAAATTAATTTTGTTGAGATAAAATGTATATACATATATAGAAATGTAAACTTAGATATGTGTGTATACTCGAGATACAGACACGTCTGTGTAAAAAGATAAACATATTTACGTATGTATATGTTTTTATTTATCTACCCTTTTGTTTGTTTGTACTTTATTTATTTATTTAACACGCCGCGTGCAATACCGATAGGTTACAAACGAAACACTGAACTGACAGATGTTTCTGAAAAAGATTTTTTTAAAAACTTAACATAATATAGTTTTGGATAACATTATATTGTTATTTACATTATATTATTTTTAAATAATAACAAAAATTATGTTGCAGTCATAAATTTTTAACAAAACTATATTGTTGAACTCTAACCATATCACACTTTTTTATGAATATAATAATGTAATTGTTAAATTCAAACATTACTTTGCTTACCGTAACAAAATTAATGTTTAAAATAACAATAACTTGTTTTCAACGACCACACATTTGTTTCTGAGAACATAATATTGTTTTCTCAACCATTCTACAACCATATATTTTCTTTGCGTGCAGTGTCAGACATGAACTTAGTGATAGTTATTAATAATACATAAGTAGTGGTAATCAAATATGGGGAAAAAAGTATTAGTCCTATCTGGAGTGTTGAGTATAAGAACCCTTGTGTCCTTCTTTTTTAGGCGAATGTGTCCAGTAAAGTTCAAAATATTACGAGCAAGCGTATTAGGATGTGACTCGAGTTTTGTTAAATTCTTAAAAAAAAATTATAATAATATATAAAAAACAGACGATAAAAGAGAAATATAACAAAGAAGAGTCTTCACAACTAATGCGTGTCATATAATTATAACAGAGAGAATAAAAAATATCGTTCACGTGTCCATCATCAGTCAGTAAATATAGGATAAACGCCAGCGTTAGACATTTCGAACAGTCAAGCATCAGCATTTAAATAATGTTTTTTTTTTTTTGCTTTTGATATAGTTACTTACACCCAGCAAAAAATTTGCTTCAAAAAAATCAGGTTTTTACTATTAGAAAATAAAAGTAGTGCTGAGAAACCTGCTGATATCGCTGCTGATTTTTGTATGGCGAGTTCTCGGTTTGGAGCACTACATTTTTGATCACTATTAAATCGATTTCTTTCCTGTAGTTTGCTTCATATACGTTCACTGCTTTTTAATAAGCTCGTATTTAAAAGCGATGTATGATGCGCCTTATCGCCCTATTGCTTCAAAAACCATGAACATTTTTACTGGGTATTGGCAATATTTCTTCATAATTATTATTTTTTTATACATATATATTTCTTAATAATTAAATTAAAAAGCCTCTAAAAATATAGGATGTAGAAATATACCCCTAGCATCGGATTGAGAGGAGTGGTCACGGGGGATATATTTTTTCATTTGCCGAGAGAAGAGACTTAACATTAACATTAACATGGAGCGAAATGTGTTTATAGATATTTATGTATCGAAATATACAAAAAGTTCGATTTAAAAATAAATAATGTACATATGTTTATCCTACTAGTTGGAGTCATTTTCACCTTTAGAATTCGAAAAAGATTCGTACAAAAAATATATGATTGACATAGCGTTACTATTTGGCGCTGAAAAGGAAGCAGCAGAAAGGGAACTAAACGAATCTTTAAATTTTGAACTCGATATGAGAGCAGTAAGTTCTTTAATAATGTCCAATAAACACAAAATAATATTAAATCATTTTATATTTGCCTAGATCCGCAATTCAAATCACCTGTACAACACGCGAAGCATCAAAGAGTTACAAAATATGTACCCGCATTTTCAATGGTTGCAGTACATAAACGCTCTTTTGCCCCCGGGCAGCAACATCCATGAAAATACAGTTGCGAGAGTACCCAGTCATTTTGATAAACTGTTTGAATTGCTGCGTCATACTAATAAACGTGTCCTTGCTAATTATATGATGTGGCGTATGCATGAAGAAGTGTTGTTTAGCCTGCCACACAAGTTCCGCGAGTTACAATTTAAATATAAATCTTTTTGGACAGGCCAGCAGAAGCAGAAACAACGATGGTCGGAATGTATTGATTTTATTTCAGACCGGTAAGTGTTTCAGTAACGTATAGTAAAATGTTCTTAGAGATCTTAAAAAATATTTTTAAACTCCACGTGTTAAAAAAATTGCAGTAAATGATCAAATAGACTATCAAATAGATGATCAAATAGACAAATCGGTACAAGAAAGCAGTCGCAGAACATATATATATATATAATCTATTTTAAGGTTCCATCAGTGATGTCTGCACAAGACCACATATAAGAACTTTTACGACATGAGGGATTTTTCAAATGCTTAACTGCAGCGAAATCTAAAACAAACGCTCAACAACATTGCTTCAGTTATTGCATGTGTAGAAGTAAAGAAGAAAATACTTCGTGACGGATGAATTTGTGATGCTTGCTTCTTTCTACGCATGGGCCCCCTTGCATGACGTTTGTAATGCATGTACATACACACACTATATGTCTCTATGTCAACACTCTTTTTTCTAACGACAATTTCACTTCCCTACTGTATTACCAACTTAATGACATGAGGGCAATTTCAAATGCTTTACTACAGCGAAATCTTCTGAAACAATCGCTAACCAACGTTGTCGGCAATACATTTTTTTACTTATTGCAGGTATAAGAGTAAAGAAGAAAATAGTTCGTAACTGAAAAATTTGTGGTGCTTGTGCTTTTTTCTCTCATTGGCGCGTATACAAACGTCATGCATGTACATACATACATACCTACATAATTTGTGTATGCTCTCTTATTTTTCTGCGCACATACAAACGCACACATGCATTTACATGAGTTGTGTGCGCTTGCTTTAAAAAACCTCCCTTAAACACAAACATAATAGCTTACCATCTAAATCTTACACACACACCCAAACATACAATATGCAAAATAACAAGCATACAGGTATCAACAGTACTTCTTTTCATTGTTTGTTATAAACAAGACGTCTTGGCGACATCGCTTGTTAGCAGTTATATACACGTACACCAATACATCAATCGTGCTTAGTTTATAGTGCGATAGCATTTATTATTGGCTTAGTATAATACATGCCACGAGAATACATTTAAAAAAAATGACGTATTTACATTTCAAGACTGCTTACGCAGGCTACTATTATATGGCAAGTAGTTCTGTTGGTAATGTGTAATTATTTAGTGGGCAGCTTAAAACTTTAGTCTGTTTTGTACAAAATGTATATACGAGTATAACGGTTTTTTGTTGTTAAAATATTAATTTTCAATGTAGGTAAAATATTTTTGGTTGGAGGTAAAAAAGGAATTTTTTTTTCAAACGTGTAGGGAATTTCAAAAAATTCACTGGCATCACTGGTAGGAACGCAAATGCAGGTTCAAAAGAAAATTAAACAAAAACTGATCAGCTAAATTTGATGTGTGTGAATTAGGCCTTATAATACGACAGCATTTATTATTGGTTTAGTATAATACATGCCATGAGAATAAACTTAAATAAAAACAACACGTATTTACATTTCAATACTGTTTACGCAGGCCTCTCGTACGTGTTTGAATAAAACAGGGTTTCAGTAATAATTAGTGGTTACGTTTTTTTGGGCATGTGGCACACATGAAATGCGAGATAAAAACTCAGCATTAGACTGGTTGCAGCTTGTATGGGATATTTTCTAAGGTATGAGGCTTGCTGTCATAAATGCGGTCTTAATTTTTTAGCATGATCCGACGGTGCCTTCTGGTGCCTAGTGGGCCCTAAAGTACCGTTCGTGATCTGTAGAAGTTGTTTTTTTGCATATTTTCGTATTAAAATATCTATTAAAAAAGTACATCATCTGAAATATTTTTTCAAACCACTTCCAACGGTGCTTTAAACTTTACCATTTGTATCATCAGCAATGCGTTATGTCATAAAAACTTTGCCCTAATCCTCTTACTGAATTAGGGCATAAGTTCAATAATTTATCTTGCAATGTTTTCTTTATTCTCATTCCAATTAAAAAAAGCAAAATATGATCTTAAAACCTTAGAACAGCATACTGAATTTCCGACCATTTCATAAAAAAATAGATTAAAATAAGCCACCGGATCTCTGTACGTACGAGAATACTTTCAAAAGGACTCTAAGGCTGCTGCCTCACAAATGATCGAAAATATTTTTAGTACCTTTAGCAAAATGTTTGACGGAGTCGATTGGATGGATAAGATTACCAAAAAGGAAGCCAAAAGAAAGCTAGATGCGATTAAGACCTCGGTTGGTTATGCAGAAGAATTATTTGATAACGCAAAACTAGAGGAATATCATCGGAAACTAGAAATATATCCAGATAAATTAACTCAATCGATCTTAAATATGAATGTTTTCTTTGAGGATAAAACCTTCAACAAATTGCAATCCCCAGTAACGAGAAATGACTGGACAAATTTGCTTCCGCCACAACAAGTTGAATGTTCCTATGATATCTCGCTGAATAGACTTGGTAAGAGCCTTGATTATTTTTACGCGTAAAAGCATTTGATATACATCCATACATACATATGTATATACAACGACATAACCGAATCAAAAATTTGTTTAATTCAACCATAAGAAAAATTTAAAATTCAAAAACTTAAGATGTAAAAGAAAAAGAATGAAAATGTTTAAAAAGAAAACATTTCTATCTAATATTTCTCGATAGAAATTCCTGCCGCTGTCTTGCAAGGTAATTTTTTCAACGCTCTCCTTCCCCAATATATGAACTATGGCGCCATTGGTTCATTTATTGCTCACGAGATTACTCACGCCTTCGATGATGAGGGTCGACAATTTGATGCTGAGGGCAAATTAGCTAACTGGTGGCAATCCAGTACAGAAAAAGCCTTTTTGGAAAGGGCCCAATGCTTTGTTAAGCAATATAGTGATTTCAAGGACGATCAGACTGAACTATATGTTAGTAGAGCCATTTAGATTTTTTATATACATTATGACTTTAAAAATTGTGTGTCTTTAATATTTTAGATAGATGGTGATAGCACTCAAGCTGAAAACATTGCCGATAATGGAGGCTTTAAGCAGTCATATTTGGCCTACAATCAATGGGTGGCTGAAAATGGTGAAGAGCCCCCACTGCCTGGTTTAACAAAATATTCATCGAAACAGTTATTTTGGATATCGGCCGCCCAATCGATGTGTGCTAAATACAGAAAAGGTATATTATGTTTGCCTTAAATATTTTTAGTTCTTTAATAATATGAAGTATTTTTTGTAGAAGCAATTAAAAAGCACATACACTATGATTATCATGCACCTGAAGAATTCCGAATTTTGGGTGCTTTTCGCAACATAGATAGTTTTTCCAGCGATTTCGGGTGTCTTCCAAATTCACCCATGAATCCTGCGCACAAATGTAAAATTTGGTAGATTTTAAACTAATTAAGGGTTTTCATGAGAACTCTTAAAACTGCCATTTGTGCAATTGGGCAAACTTGCGAGACTTGTTTCATGAAGCCCCTTTTAACCTTTTGTGCAAACAACTTATGTAAATTTGAAACAAACGTCAAAAAATTAATTAAATAATAACAAAATAATAAAATTTAAATTCAAAATTTTTAATTCAAAATCATTATTATAAAAATAAAAAAGTGTGTGTTTGTGTCTAAAAGTGCCTAAAGAAGTCCAAAAAAGCAAGAAGTTGATGTTAACAAAATGCACAATTGCACAGCTTAAGTTTACGAGTCAAAATTATTGGGCAAGCTTAACAGGTTTGTGTAAATAAATTTCTATACAATTTTTGACATTTTATTTACGAGAGTGTAAAAATGCACAATTGCACAGTTTGCGAGACTTTTGAACAGTCTCATGAAAACCCTTATTGATTTAAAAAAAAGTTAAATCCTACGAAAGGAATACTATGCATTTTTCAATCAATCAAAATACAGTATTTTTCGTTTATAGCGAACCCGCTTAAAACGAACTTTCGCCCAAAACGAACCATTTTCGAAAGTACGAAATTTTATTTCTATAAAACCATGAACATTTTTTCACTTATAACGAACCCGCTTAAAGCGAACTTTCGGTTATACCAACCTTTTTTTGCATGTAAATTGTTCTTTTTTTCGCTTAAAACGAACCAAGAAGTGTGTTGCCATGAACAAAAAATTATATTTATATATTAATGTGTAGCGTAAGCTGTGCAATAAATTTTCTTCAGTCTTGCGGCACTCCACAAGAAATTCTTGACCACTTGGCCTAAGTGGAAGTGTATGTATATAAATGAAGCCAATGTTAATACTAAGCAAACTAAAATAACTGATTTTTTAAAAACTAAATAAACTTATTTTTTAAAGACTACAATGTTCTAAAATTGTTTTAATAAGTAAATAAATAGCCAAAGTGTTAAAAAAAGACATGTGCACACACAATAATGGTTTCTTGATGTCTTCACTTAAAACGAACTTCGCTTAAAACGAACAAATTTGATCAGCCCCTTGAAGTTCGCTTTAGGCGAAAAGCACTGTATATAAAAAATAAATAAATCAATAAAATAATTACATAAGTTGCAAACAATGTACAATAATAAAAGTAAAAGAAATTTCATAAATAAATGAAAATATAAAAAAATAATAATAACTTATTCTGAGTTGATGCTCAGATTATATTTTTATAAAAAAGAAAGATTAATGGGGCAGCTTGGGGCAGTAATTTTAAATTAAGTCTATTTAAAACAGCAGGGTTGAAAGATTACAGAAACGCTTATGGATGTGGTGAAACGGATGGACCCAGCTAACCAAAACATTCGTAAATAATATCGCATTCGAATGTTACGTAAACATTTCTCGGACAAAACACTCGAGATCGGCTATCGTAAATGGAAAGAGAAAGTGTTGCTAGAGCTCACTCTTCGCTCAACAAATAAAAATTTTTCTCTCCTTTTTTCGAAAAGTAAAAATATTGCCAAGTTAGCAGATTATCTAGAAATTATATGACACCCTTACGATTACAAATTTATATAATACATAACATATTTCCGTGTTAAGCATAGTACTCTGTTCAAATTTGTGAAAAATGTTGAGCAGCATTGATTATTTCATACGAAAAATGTCACATGTAAAAATATTATTTAGCCCTGAAACTATGCTACAATTTCTTATGTTTTTAAAAACGCCCCATGTGTTTGTAGTAAATTCTACACGAAATAAGTGCCACCTATCTTATTTCGTACGAACAATTAAAATGTTGAAGATACATTTCATATGTTTTTCCCAATATAATAAGGTCTGTCTGCGTACACATATTTTGCATAATTTTGTGCAAAATCTTGCAAAATCTTACAAAATGTTGTCTGCGTACTCCAAATCTCTTCTAGCGAGAGAGCCAAAAAGAGAACTTTTTGACAGTTGGAAGTTAGAGAACTTGCAAAATGTTACTGGAGAAATTTCTTCTTGCAAGATTTTGCAACTAGTTTGAACAGCTGTTTTTATTACTTTTTGAATGAAATAATTTTTGTGAAATGAAAATAGAAATTGAAATTTAACAATGGCAGAGGTAAATAGTTACAATTGTGTTGATTTTTAACGTTTATAATAAATTATAATAAACAAAACACTTTGTTTCATGCTACAAACGTCCAAATATACAGTGCGACCGTGGCGTAAAAGCAGAACCAATGATTCCAATAATGCTATTTTTCTGGCTAAAATTCTTTTCCTTTGTTATTTCAATTGTTTACACACCGATCAGCTGTTTTCTTGCAAGATTTCACTGGATACTGTCTGCGTACTTTTTAAGATATTTTCAGTCGACAGAGTAAAGTTGGTCTTACTCTCCCAAAAAAGTTGACTGAGTATTTGCTACTGGAAAAGTACGCAGACAGACCTATAAACAGAGTACTATTATTGCAAAATTTTTTCATGAACAATTTTTTTATATGCATTTTGACAGCATTTCACGTGAAATGTTGAACAGAATATCAGGCTTTAGGTATTGTGACAAACAAGAACTTGGTTAAAATTTATATCTCACTACTTTTAATGGCTGAAATTTGGGACAGGAACTTGGCCTTTTTCACATTTATATTTTTGGAGGATTATCCTTACTTAAAACAAGTTCGTAATTATACAAAATCTATATAAATTTTCATACATACATTAAAAACCTCGTCAAAGTAAAGATATTTTATCTTGAAACAATGAAATAAAAATTTTATATGAAAAATACAAAATTTAGTAAAAATTTCCTTAAAGCTAGTTTTATTTTGTCTATTAACTTATTAAATACGTGTGCCGAGTTCTTGGTTTAAAGAAAAAAATTTATACTGCTTAAAAATATTTTCAAATTTCTTTGAAATTTTATAAAAAAAAAATAACTAATATAAACATAAATTTTGATTCGTTCATATGTAATCTATTAAATATTTCGACCAATGAGATATATAGCTTAGACCACTTTCGTAATTAATGGCACATATGAGTACATAATGGGTGTTTTTTATTGAGGTATAGAACTTTAAGTTGGCATCACTTTTTTAACTGGCGGCCATTTTGCCAGCTGTCAAGTGATTAATATTTAGTTTGGTTTGCCATTTCATCATGAACAGGTTGAAAAAAGAACAACGCTTGCAAATCGTGCAAATTTATTTCGAAAATAATGGTTCAGTTCGCAAAGTTTACCGCAAGCTCCGTCCATTTTATGGTCGACATAATCGTCCATCAGAGCAATTAATTCGGTTAACCATGGATCGTTTTCGCACTACGTTTACTCTATGTGATAAAACGCATCCGCAGAGACGTCGAACAGTGCGCACCGAAGAAACAATTGCCGCTGTAGAGCAAAGTGTTCAAGAGGACCCGAATGAATCGATTCGCCACCGTGCACAGCAATTGGAGCTTTGTCCATCAACTTTATGGAAGATTTTGAATGGCATGAATGTGGATGAGTTGTGGTTCCAACAAGACGGCGCTACATGCCACACAGCGCACGTCACAATCGATTTATTGAAGGAAACATTCGATGAGCGCATAATTTCGCGGAATGGACCTGTCAATTTGCCACCAAGATCGTGTGATTTGACACCATTGGATTATTTTCTTTGGGGATATGTAAAGTCGCTCGTCTACGCCAACAAACCAGAAACGCTAGGGGACTTGGAAGCCAACATTCGTGGCGTTATTGCCAACATACGGCCCCATATGCTCGAAAAAGTGGTTGAAAATTGGACCTGTAGAATTGGCTTTATTCGAGCCGGCCGCGGCGGCCACATGCCCGAAATCATATTTAAACATTAATGGCATAACATTATCCTTCCAATAAAGCCAAATTGATGGACATTAAAACGATTTTCTTGTGTTTTATTTCAATTCGAAGTTCTATACCTCTAAAAAAACACCCTGTATAAGTGAACATAAGTATAGCATAATAAAAGCAAACATAAAATACATCAAAATAGATCATTAGATTTTTCTTAAAAAACGTCCATACAATTGAGTTTTCCATGTAAGAACATTTTATTAAAAACAAAAAAAAAAAGTAATGATTTCAATAAATTACCTTAAAATATCAATATATGTAGTTGACAAAAAAATTAAAATTTTTTAGAAAAACCGCTATTTTCACAAATGTCAAAGTGAAAGGGAAACCTTATCTTGGATGATCAAATTCAAAGCGACTTGTTCAATCAGTATTTCTTGCAGATTTCCAAAACCTTAAAGGAGTAGATTGATTTCCTTCCAGGTGATTCGTGCAACTTTTTACTAACGTTGTGTAAATGTGAGACCTCATTTAGTTTTTCATACACTGATGAGTTAGAAATATCTCAAATAATTTTAGAACTAGATATTTAAAAAAGCTGCGGACATGATAAAATCTCTCCTAGTTTTTCAGGAATGCAAAAGTCTTATTTCTCCACATCTATCAAAGATTTTTAACAACATAATAAACACGTCAACATATCCGAATGAATTAAAATTAGCAAAGATTGTACCTGAACAGAAGGAAGTGAATCCTACACTGGTGGAACATTTTCGACCAATTGCGTTATTACCTCTGCTCGATAAAATTTTCGAAGAAATACTTTGCAAACAGCTGTCGTCATACTTAGATGATAATAATTTATTATACGATTGTCAATATGGTTTCAAAAAGGGATGTGGTACAGAAGAAGCTATTGTAAACGTGATTAATTATATATGTGCCGGATTACATAGAGGTTTTAATGGCGTTGGTGCAATATTTTATGACTTATCTAAAGCCTTTGATCTTGTAGATCATAACATCATGTTAAAAAAGCTTGAACATTATGGTGTAAGAAGAAAGACATTGCAATTAGTACGGAGCTATTTGATGAATCGAAAACAGTATGTAGAGTTCAATGGCCATAAAAGTTTTACTAGTTCTGTAAAATATGGTGTCCCACAAGGTATTGTGTTGGGACCATTGTTATTTAAAATATATATAAATGATATAAAAAATATTAAACTGTTTGGAAAATTGTATATGTATGCTGACGATATTTGCATATTCTATCCTTATAAGCATGAAGTAGTCTTGAAAGCACATATGGTGTATGATGCAGCACTAAAAAAATAAGACATGTACTATTATTAAGAAATTTTTTTTCCTAAATTCAAGTAAAAAATATTTCGAAGTTTTATTAACTTTTTCTAAGTTTAAGTAAATGTTTACAAATATCTAGTAAAAATTACTTAATATGAGTAAAAAATAAAAAGTTCATATCCTGAAAAATAGTTCATAAAAATACACAATAAATTTCTCACATTTCAGGAAATGTTTACTGACTTAAAGGAAATATTTACTAAGAGTAGGAAAATGGTTATAAACTGAAGAAAATTTTATATTAAGGACTAGTAAATTTCGTCTTAAATCAAAAAATAAACTTTAAGAAATGAATTACTCCTCATAAGTTCATGAAATTTGACTAACTTAAAAGATGTAAAAAGGTATGTTAAATTTTAGGAAAATATTTACCAGTTTTAAGTATTTTTTCTTTAAATTATAGACTATATATTTTGTTTGCATTAAGCAAAAAATCGAAGTAAATTTTTCATATATTCGAGAAATATCTGAACTTGAAATTTTTTTTTTATATAAAATTAAATTTTAAAACTCAATAATTTTAATGCTTATTCAGTCTGCCTTGATAGGCAATTGGTTAGAGTGCTTGCCTATCAATCGGAAGGTTGCTGGTTCAATACTTGTCTCCTTCCAAGGAATTTATATGTATGTATGGTGAATTATAATTAAGAATATAATATGAAGATAATATAATAAATAACATATCATTTGGTATAGAATTTAATTAAAAATAAAAATAAGTACTAGAATTAAAGACAAAAAAAATGGAAAACTTACTAAATTTGAGATCAAAGACGAAAAATTTTTTTTGCAAATCTCCGAATTTTATTGGAAAATTTTACTTAAATATGAAAATATAACTACTATAAAATAGTTCATTAATGAACTATAAATTTAGTGAATATTTTACTGGTTTCAAGTAAAAAACAGCTTTGGCGCCATACGACAACTTCTTTTTATTAAAATTTAGAAAATTTTCCAAAGTTTTAGTTAATTTTTTTTTTGAGTGTGATGCTAAATAAAGAAGAAGACTTAATGTGGGAAAAACAAAGCTTATAAGATTTAAGCCATATTCAATTCAAAATCAATTGTTTAGCATTTACGTTGATGGAAAAGAAGTATTTGAAATATTTACATTAAAATATCTTGGCGTAAATGTTCAAAGCAATCTTTGCTGGGATACTCATATTCAAACCTTAAAGTCTAAAATCTCGTCTGTAACTGGTTTACTGTACAAATTTAAAAGAAAGTTTAACAAGAATACTAAATTAGTTATTTATCAAGCTCTCATACAAAGTTATCTTAACTATTTGTCTATGATTTATGGATACAAAAGGACTACTGAGCTCAAATCCTTACAAAGAAAGCAAAACAAAGCTTTAAAAACTGTTTTTGATCTGAAATTAACTTACCCCACCATATCATTGTATAAAAATGTCGCGCGTACAATTCTTCCAACCTATGGCTTATATAAATTGCAACTGCTAGTATATGTGTTTAAGTCCTTTAAAAACATTGGCTATCACACAATTTCATTTTCAACAAACCAAACAGTCATCAACACGAGGAACAATTCCAATTTGAGAGTGGCACTGTGTCGTCTAGAAACAACAAAGCAGCGTGTAGAACACATTGATAGCTTAGAATTTAATCATTTACCACTATACATTAAAAACATTGAAACGATCTCAATATTTAAGAAACAATTAAAGGAATATTTATTCCAAAAAATTTAGAAATGCTTCTCACGTAATCAATAATTACACTCACAATGTATTGATTCTAATATCCACATATGTATGAATATATAATGGATTTCACACATACTTATGTAAAGGATTCTATTGTTATATCTTTCTTTATTTTATAGATACTATGTACATACTGTATATATATATATATATATATATATATATATATTTAATTATATATTTTTTTCTTTCTATTTTCTCTCAATTCTATATTACAAATATTTTTAAATCTTTAAGCTTATAACTTGTCAACTCGCCTCAATAATGTCCATGAGACGCTGAGGCACTATATTATGTAATATAAAATCGCTGAAATAAATAATAATTAAATTAAAAAAAGCAGCCGTTTTCTAAGTGTAAGTGTAATAATCAATTATTTCTTTTATAATTTCCCGGGATCCCGCATAAAAAATTCCGGGAAATCGGGACATTTTAAAAGTATAATTAAAATAAAAGTAAAAATTCTCGTCTGTCTTTTTTTATTGAAAACGTCCACACTATGAAACATTTGCTGTAAAACTTTGGAGTTTGTTAATGAACGGGGAAAGAGGAACATGCAGTTCTGTCTAAAGCCTGGTACTCTGTTCAACATTTCACGCGAAATGCTGCCAAAGTACATATAAAAAAAATTTACACGAATTGCTTAAGAAACATTGTTGCAGAAATAGTACTCTGCTCTGTTTATCTTGGAAAAACATTTGAAATGTATCTTCAACATTTTAAGTTTTCATACGAAATAAGTAGAGTGCCCCTTGTTTCGTATGTACTTTGCAACAAACACATGGCGTGTTTCTACAAACATAAGAAACTGCAGCATAGTTTCAGGCAGAAGTTAATATTGTTTACATGCCAAATTTTTCGTACGAATTAATAAATGTTGATAAACATTTTTAACAAATTTGAACAGAGTACCAGGCTTAAGGCCCAACTATAATATGAATAAGCTGGCTTAAGCTAATGCCAGAAATGAACGATAAGTCTGTCAAGTACTTAAGCAATTTAGATGTGACTTTTAGGTGCCCACAATGTACTTACATGCACTTAAAAATTCTTTAGCCACAGCTGCACATATAGGTATTGTTCACGTTTTTTTTTTAAATTTTGTTTCTTCTTATAACTATTATATGAATGAAATTCAATCAAATTAACTTGTTGGAATGTCCACCACTTTATTACTTGTTTTATTTGTTTTAGCTACTAAAAAGTACAACAATAAACACACACAAATAAACTCATGTGTATGCGTGTATATGTGTATTGTAAAACAAAGAATTAAAATAAAAGTTTTGCTTTCTTTTCTGAGTTTAAAATAAGAAACAATAAAAAAATATTTAATATCAATGAATATTTTCTGATGCTGTTTGCTTGAGTTTAAAAAATGTACAAACAGTGTTTTCCGTACGGAATGTGCGTTCAGTTTGGCACTTAGCTTAAGCAAATGATATTTGACGAAACTTGACGAAAAGTTCCATAAGTACATTATAGTTTGACACATACGTTTTATATGTAACCGCACAGTTGCTTAAGTTCGCTTATTCATATTATAGTTTCTCCTTTAAGCTGCAAAATAAAACCTTGACAGTATGGACACGAATGCGCAGCTTCAAAAGAGAAATCTAAAATGTTTCGCAGCAAATGTTTCACAATATAAATAGGCAGACCAGACTTTTTATTTGTCTTCTATAAACTGACAGTAAGACATTGAAAGTGCAATAAGTTTTTTAACTTTCAAGTTAAATCGATTAATTTGCCAAACAATAATACTTTTTCATAACTTATGTGAATTTGTTATTTACTTTTTTGTTACTTTTCCAAATTTATCAAACCAAGATCTGAAATTTACTCGAAACACAAATACTTGATATCATTATGATTTCAAACGATTGTTTGAAGTGTAACTCTTCGGAATGTTACAATGTTCACATTAAGAAAGATTTTATAAAAACCACCATTCTAAAATGTATGTATAGTTTTATTTACATATTGTTACACACTATTATATTTTCTGAAGTTTTGCTTTAATTTCAGCTTATAGTTTTTATCTTTGACAATAAGGTCAATGAATTGTTTTTTGTTACATAAAATATTTGTACAATAAAACCGATGATAATTCTTATATGACGATTTTCGACGATTTGTTTTGAAAATTGTGACGATTTTATTTTTAAAATTTGACGATTTTTAGATAAAATTGTCTAGCAACACTGGCTTCAGATTCGTTTTTATGCGGCAATATAATTTTGCAATAGAGCATAATGTGGCATATTTTTAGGGGTTTTAATTTTGTTTTGTATGCATATTTTAATTATGCCTTGTTTTTTTTTTGTGTTCTTTCGAGTGCTGCCATTGTGAAGATTTTGTTAAAATACATACAAAATTGGTATGGCAATACTAAAGAAACAAATTCCGTGCATTTTGTTCTGTTGATTTTTTATTATTTACTTATTTATTTATAACATTTAAAGACATAATAAATTATGAAATTAAACTTTAAGAAATTTTGTGATGACTTGAGAAATTTACATAATACATAAATAAAAACTAATTAATTGCAATTCAGCTTAAAAGAAATAAATGAAAAATAGTACTTTTTTCAAAACAATTCACGTATTCCATTTGCAAGAAATTTTCGTATATAAGACAGAAATCTACATCAACTGACACCACACACAGTGGACCAACACAGAAGAACGCTGATGATGAAGGTTTAGTGGCCTTCGAAAACGGCTTACTGTTCCGTTCAACTATGTGTTGTCAGAATATTTACATTTAACTTTGATGTTATTTGTTCATTAATAATTATCACATGTTATTTGGCTTAAAAAAGCGATAGGAACTTTAGACCGTTCAAATAAATCATAAATATACGAAAAATAGTACTGTTTTTTGCAAAAAAAAATTTAATATATTTTTTTAGCTTAACATGCAGCAAATGTTAATTAGGTCCATGAAATTAAAAGTGATTTCATTCCGATTTTTTTTTGGATTGAATTGCGTTTCCGAATGGAATTGAGCTCTGTGGCATGGCTGATGGTATCACTGTTGCCAGAAAATTATGATGAGAGAATGTTAAATCGGTGAAAAAATTCTGCTAAAATGTTCTACAGAAGAAAAGTATAATGCCAAATTTAGGCAGGGTTTACATCTGTGTGCCAAATGCCACACAAGCGTAAAAAAGCATAACCAACTAATTAGTAATGAAAAACTGTTTGATTCAGACATGAATTTATTAAGTTAAGCAATTTCATACATAATTAATAGACAATTTTATAGAATCCGAAATGATTGCAAACCGTTTAAATCAATAAATAGATGTCTGAATCAAACAATTTTTCTTTAGTAATTAGTTGGTTACGTTTTTTTGGACAAATGATACACAAAAAATGCCAGATGTAAGCTCAGCCTTACATATGTATGTATATTTAAAAAAAAATAGCTTTGAATTTCATGTTTACAAAAACTAGTATTAGTATTTACAGGTATTTCTATGGCATATACAAACATACAAAAATATTTAATAATTGGTGTTTTTTGGAATTGTTAGAATTATGTTTAAAATTTTTTTAAGGCACTAATACTCCCAAATTATAGTTTTATTTATTCAGTAAAACATTTTTCTTATAAAAAATACATTACAATTGATTATTAAAGCGTTAGCTGGAACCTTTACCCTAAAATACATGTAGATTTATGAGAAGAATCCTCTATACAGAACTATTTTTTTAACAAATTAAGAATTGGTATTTTCAACAAAATCCTGCCAGAAATAATTTTTTAAACGTTAAATGCTTTTTAACTAATGGAAATGCTAGATCTAGCAGTGAAAATGCTAAAATGGCAACAATGGATGGTATATTAAGTATTAATCATGATATAAATATAGAAGGTACTTCCATATTCTCTTTGTTTTTAAAAATATGTATTTTTGAAGTTTGTTTTTTGAGAGAAATAAAGAAAAATAAAGTTCCCATATAGTAAAAAATTTATGTCTTCCCCTAGAATTTTTTTTACAAAAATGTATTATTCTCTTTAACAAAAAATTGTGAATAATTAAAGTTTTATAAATACAGTGGACGTGCAATAGTACGTACTTTCGTTTCCATGAATTTCCAATAGTAGGAATGTTGAATTTTTTGCATTGGCAGTTCTGTCGTACAAATATAATAAATGTTTGGCATTCGATAATACGAACAACTGTAGTTTTTGTAGGAAAAAAGTTTTATTTTGAAGTTTTTTACTTATTTTTTGTTCTACTGTTAACCCTGGTACTCTGTTCGAAGTTGTGAAAAACCTTGATTATTTCGCGTGAAAATTTTGACATCTACTAAATGTGGCCCAACTCGCGGCTTATTTTTTATAAATTTCTTGCTTTTTTCGCTTGAAAGTATGCAACATTGTTAAAATTCCGTGCGAAAAGAGCACTGCTCATGTTGTTTCGCAGCTAAACTAAAATGATGCCAGACTAATTTTGCATGGAAAGACATGAATGATACGTGTTTTTCACAAGAACAGAGTACTACTTTTGCGAATTTATTTCGCAAATATTTCATACCAAATATTTTTATATGTAGTTTGACTTGTGAACAGAGTACCAGGCTTAAACTGCGAGATATTTAGTTGGTACCAAATTTTATAGTGATAACAAGTGCCTTGTGGCGTGTGTTCTATACATATTTGATAGATACAAAATGTTTAAAGCAAAATAAGTCAAAAAGATGCAAACTTCTATAAAAAAAAAGTTGAAAATTATAGAAGACAGGAGTGGAAAATCTCTTTATGAAATTTGTAGCAAGTATGGATTATCCAAATCAACCAACCATTTGCTCTATAAGAAAGCAGAAGGCGCAAATTTTAGCTGCAACAAGTGCACTAAAATCTAGCTGTTTTATTTAAATAAAAAGAGGAAAAAACTGTCGTCCAATAATACGAATTTTCCAACATTACGTAAACGCCAGACATTATACATATAATTCGAACTATTGGACGTCCACTGTAACTACAAATCTGTGAAGTTTGAGAAGTGGTTATGTAATAACTTATCTCATATTTTTATGTTTTGTGCTTAATACAAATCTTTTAACTATATTTTCATCTAAATTTAGCCTTGAGAATCCCAATTTATTGATGTTTTTGATTAGTTGACAATGAATTTTAATTAAGTTTAACACACAGAAAAAAAACAGTATAGAATCGTTAAAAATAGGGTTAATTTTAAATTGTTTGGTATTGATTTTGCTTCATGTGTGTTTCATATTAATTTAACATGATGTGTAGTAATTGTCCAAAAAAAGTTTTCGTTTTGAAATAACTTTAATTTGCGTTGAATTAACATTTATTTAAGTACTGTTAAAACCAAAATGAAGAACCATGTTGAATCAAAGTTATTTCAAGTAAGATCAACATGAATTTAATTTAATGTAG
The DNA here is from genome assembly GCA_905220375.1 of Tachina fera. NCBI lineage: Eukaryota > Metazoa > Arthropoda > Insecta > Diptera > Tachinidae > Tachina > Tachina fera. The sequence goes on along the minus strand of LR999966.1, from coordinate 110,778,834 downwards.
TAATTGCATTTTATTAATTATTTAACTTACGTTTAGTTGACATAGACATCAGAAAAATGTTTGTTTATAAATTAAATTTGGCTTCCCCGGCCAAGAATTGAAATCGGAACTCATCGCGTGGTAGTCAACGTGCTTACCCCTGCAGCCAAAACAAATTTAAATATTCTTAAGATACACACTAAATATGTACCATCTTGAATAAAATTTTGATTTAACATTATTTCTTATCATTTATTTGAAAAGTTTTAGTTTAAGTTAAAAAAAGAACAAAATGCTTGAAAACTTTTAATAAAAAAACTTTAACTTGACTCCAGGATTCGAACCTGCGATCCTCCGAATGCAAGACTAACACACTGTCTACTAGCCAGCAGCAGTTTGTTGGCTGTTTACAAACAAAATAACAACAACAATACAAAATCAAAGCACAAAGTGTATTGCAGCTTTGAACAAAGCAAAGAACCACCACCACACTCAAAAAACATAGTCAATTTAATATGATTTTAATGAATTTGAATTAACCTTTTTGCATGTTGATTTTACATTGGTATTTTTTCTGTGTGAACAAATATTGATTGATATTGCATTTTTTCTAATCTACATAATTCGTTTCTTGTTGATTGTAACTTCGTTTTCTAAAATATTGAAGAAGATCTTTTGACAAGTCTATTTCACAGATATTATAAGCTCTTAGCCACTTTCGACGAAGACCAGGATATGAAGGGAATTAAAGAAATGCTGCACTCATATTTTTACTTATGCCCTAATTCAGTAAGAAGATTTAGGACGTTTTTGTTTGAAAATACTTTTAAGTTCTTGATTTTGAATTCTCTAAATTATTTTATTCAAAAATGGTTATTTTTTTGATAATGAAAAATAAAAATATAATTACCATGTTTTTAAAACATAAAAATTAAATTAATGTGTTATACAATAGTTTCAAAAATATATAAAAAATATTTGTTGGGTATAATGTTTAGAACAAAATCATAAAGCAAATACCTTCTAGCATATACAATGGGTAAAGTGAATAAAAAATAAGCATTTCCTTTTTACTTGAAAATTTGAATAAAAAAACAAAAAACACTCGTAATTTTTCGAAATCGATATTTTTACATATTTCGATAGACCATTACTAAACTAAATTAAAAAATAATAATAAAACTAATATAGCATTAAATTTGTAAAGTGTTTTTAATAAAAATTGCGTTTAAAATTTTTTTTTCAATATTTCGTCTTTTTTTATTAAGTTTTTTCCTCCTCCTGTAAACTATGAAAAACATGAGTTGGGGCCTTTTCGTATTAAGTTAACGATATGTATGTATATGGCAATTTTGTTTACATTTCGGTTCCTATGCCATTTTAACGTCACACCAGCACATTCAAGTTAACATATGTACATGCGTCATGCGTAATCTTGTATTCCGTAGTTTTTTGAGCGGTCGTTTAGTCCTCGTCCAGACTTGCAATTTTTTTTGGTGCAATTTCTTAAATTTCTACTTTGAAATTGCATAAGTGTCCACATTATGAAGTTCTAATTTGCAATTATGCATTAACAAATTTCTATTACACCACAAATTTCCGTGAAAAATTAACAATTCTGTTTATTTTGTCTTATATTTTTTCCGCTTTATTCATAAAAAATATTTCAGGTTTATTAAGCTCTTATTTGACGTATTTCTATGGGAAATTTGTCAAATAAACCTGTAATAATCCTAAAATATTTTTTATGAATTAGGCCGTTTATATTTCACACAACTAAATAAATAAAATAAATAAAAAAACGTCAAATACAACTAAAAACTTGATATAAACTAGTACAAATTTAAAATCAAAAGAGAATTGCCGAGCAAATGCAACTGTGTACCCCTGCCCAACCCTCTCATCTCTCTCACCTAAAAACTGAAGAATTGCTGCAACAAAAATTGGAAGTCTGGACGAGGACTTAGTAGGGATTAACTTTGAAATCCAAGGACTTAGAAAATTGTTTGCCTATTAGAGATATTTGCCTACGGGATCAGTCTGTTAAAATAGGTCTGACTATATATTTTAATAAAGCGTATTTTTACAACCAAATGCAGAATACTAAGCTACTTGATCAAGGCCTTCGTTACTGATATTTATTTCGAATATATATCGAAAAATTATCGTGTTGAAGTAGTGAGAATAACACTCAAAAATTAATTGAAAAAATTTGATACGATGCGCAAAGTTTTACTAACAATATCAAAAGTGTGAAACAACATCGAACTAATAGCGATATCGAATATCGCAAAAACGGTACAGAAAAGTAATTTTTTGAGATTATTGTCTTTATTTTTAATTTATTTATTATTTACTTATTCTTTAACTTACGATGCAGTCCGACATATTTGTAAACGACACGCCCATACAACAAACTAGCATACATTCACTAGGCTATCTTGACATATTCGAGCAACTATCGAGAAAATTTCAATTTTTTGTTTATTCGCAAACAAGTATCGAGCAATTTCAATGTTTCAATATTTCTTCGCTTTAGTGAGCATTCGTTTACATCAAATCTCAGTTAAAGTGGGAAACTGCACAATTAATCTTGTTCTAAGCAATGTATTGTTGTGGATACAGTATCATCGAAAAACTTTATTGAAAATATGGTACATGTTTACTTTGTTCAAAAAAAAAACCATTCTATTTCAACGACCAAAATGCAAACACGAGTATGAGCATAAAACTTGGTTAAAAAGAAAAAAGAAATTAACGATAACTAATAATTTATAGACGTGAAAGACAAGGTTTAATAAACATCGGTGGGGAAACGGTAGCCGTTTTTAAGCGTGTAGGGTAATGACTTTATTTTACCTTGAAACTTTAATAAATTTTAATTTTTGAGAACTCATGTTGAGTTAAAGACAACTAATTTAGTGTTTCTTGACACATCTCTTCATTTCTACATAGTTTTTCTTTTGTTCTTTCTTTCTTTTCGACAATACTACAATATCGCCGAAAAATTTTATTAAAAATATGGTAAACGTTGACTTTGTTAAAAAACAGAGTTAAAACTTGGTTAATAACACCAAAAACAGGTTAACTCATAATTTGTAGATATGAAAGAGTAGGTTTTAAAAATATCTCTGAGGAAATTTGATTAATTGTCAAGCGTATAGATTGTATACTTAAATTAACTTTGAAATTTGAATAGCCAGCTAAAAAAATTATATATGGTCGATATATTTTTAATATATGAATGTATATAACTATATATATATATATATGTGTATATATGAATTCATGTATGGAAATATATGCGATTATACATGGCAAAACTATTATATATGAACTAATATATGAAATGTATTATAACATATCAGCTCATATATAAAAATTTATTTATGAAGCTCTTCACATGTGGATCCATATATATGTAAATATAAGATTTTATATATGGAGTCATATAAGAATGTATGCATACCTGATATCTCACATAAGATCGTTTTTGCAATCAAAAAAGCTTGGAATTTTATCACTGCTAAATTGAAAATCCATTAGAGAATACATACGGTATGCAAAGTTTATATGCGTACCCTCAACGCTTAAAAAAGAAAAACTTTTTGTTACAAAAAAACCATTCTTGTATGATTTTATACATTGTGGCCTCCTTTAATATATCAAATAATCAAAAGGATAATCCAGTCATTAATTTTATAGAAAATAATAAAATTCTCTAGATAAGAAACAAAGTTCATATTACTGTATTGAAAACTATTGTTAGAGTGATTATTTTTTCTTTTATAATTAATTGCATTAGTTTTTAATCTGATTTCTTAAGCTAAATGTTATGTACGAATATGATTTATGTGTTTTTTAAATAATTGATTCACCTTTTGATGAATGAAATGACTTTTAGTTCGTTTTGAATTGTTTGTACAAACAAATGTTTCATTAAATATAACCTCTCTCTCCAGTCTAAGAAAATTTAATTTTAGTAATTTAATTTATTGTAGAACAGTGCGCTTTTGTGAATATGAACTTTGCATATTGTGGAGGGAATTTACACATACATGTATGAACATGTATGAATATATATAATCATATATGTCCATATATCCTTATTTTTCGGATCCGAACCATATATGGGATATCATATGTGCTCCATACATATTTTTTTAGCTGGGAAGTTTTAGTTTTAGTTAGAAAGAACAAAATGCTTTCACTTGAAAAGATTTAGTTAAAAAAATACTTTGACTTGACTCCAGAATTTGAACCTGCGATCCTCCGATTACAAGACTAGTACACTGCCTACCAGACACCAGCAGTTTGTCGGATGTTTACAAACATCAAAAAAAAAACAACAACAATTCAAAAACAACCCACACAACTAAGCACAAAATTGTATTGCAGCCATGAACAAAGCAAATAAACACCAACACACTCAATCAACATATTATTTCTTGTAAATTTAATGTGATTTGAATGAATTTGAATCGACCTTTTGGCATGTTGATTTTACATTGGTATTTTTTTCTGTGTGTACTTTTTAGGTCTGTAATTTTGCCCTCCGTGGGTGGTTCTGTAATCATGCTATAAAAATTATTTTTCTATTTAACTTTATTATGTGGATATCGATGTAAAGACTGAAAAATTATTTGATCAATCCAATATGACGAATGCCCCATGATGGTTGATATTCAAGTCTTTTTAAAAGCAAGGCTTTGCTGAGAATAATTAAAAAAGAACCAGAGTATTGTTTGGTGGCAATTGCCAAGGCGGTTAGGTCAATCCAATGTGCGAACAGAATAAACAAGTATTTATAAAAAAATAAAAAATAAAAAAAACCCGACTGCAACCAACTTTGAACCGTTAAATATCCTAAATGGTCAGTCGAAATGAAAAATCATGAGAGAAACATAAAGATGATTTTAAACTACCTGTCGAATGATACATATTTTTATATAGTTCGCCGAGTTTTTCGTTTTTACAAACGTCTGTTGGCCGCCATATTGAGTTTCGACAATTGTCATATGTATCTGACTCTCCCGGGATTAAGACAAATCGATTTACGTCAGAATCATCAAAATCGGTCCACGTGTTCGGTTTATATATGTAGGTATAGTGATGCAAAGGAACACACATACATACATACATACATACATACATACATACATACATACATACATACATACATACATACATAGACTGATAAACACAATAACCTTCTTTGCGTTGCACAGTCGGGCAAAACAGTAAAATATGACTTAAGCACTTTTGCCTTTTGGCCACAGAACTATTTTTAATTATTTTTATCATTTACATACTTTTTTTCACTTGTTCTCAACTTATGCAAACAAAATTCTGTACCAAATTCTCTAACTAATAACAATTTAAAAATTTTCCATCCGCATAACACTGTTCTGCAAAAAAAAATTGTTTCCAATAAAAATATGTATCTTATATGGACATCTATGCCCTAAATTCAAATCCGTTTTCAGTTTTTGTCTATGACGTATAGATTTTTTTATTGGGCTTGGCTAGTATTAACTTATTACCAAGGCGGTCACTTTATCAAGTTATTTCAAAATAACTCGATAACGGTTTGTTCGATTTTAATAAATTAAACATTTAAAGATGCAAAAAAAATTATCTATAAATCAAATTTTGATGGTTCTTTCTCGATTTTCAACGGTTTCGGAGTTATTCCGAAATTAGTGACGAAAAAAATTACTTTTAAAGCAAAATTAAATTTAAAAAAAAAATTAAATTCACAAATATTTTAAATTTTTAGTTAATTTTAGGGCCTATTCCACTACGTCACCCACGATCGACTTGTCGCACACTTACATTCAAACCAAAAACCAATTTAAAAACTTTGTTGTTGTTTCCAATGTAACTGTGCGACATGTCTAACGTATGTGACATCGTTGGACAGGCACTTAATTATTATTGTTCGAACTTCATTTATTTCTATATTTATGATTTGATCAGGCTAAAGTTCGTATCGCTTTGCAAACCAAATTACATGTGATCTTATATATAAATACGACACAAATTTGTTTGTCGTACACTTCTAAGCAGAATACGGAGAGTGGGGAGAGTGCTCAAACTAAACTCGCTCGCAAACGATTTCAATTCGGGCGAGTTTTACTTTTTGTATTGAAAAAGCTACTCTTGTCTGATGGCGAGTTAAAAATATAAGGCTCGCGAGCGTATTTAATTTTTGAGAGTCAAAAATAAAATTCGACTCGGGAGTCGAGTTAAAAAGAATTATTCACGAATTATATTTATTATGTTTGTTTATGCACCAGCAAAAAAAACTTGGGACGAGTATAACAGAAAATTTTTTTCTGCTCGCGAGCACAATTTTTATTATTAAAATTTGTGCTTGCGAGTTCAAAATTAGAACAAATTTTAAAGCTAGTCATTTAATGCTTACGAGTCGAGCACAAAAGGACTACGAGTCTTATAAAATATGTGCTCGCGAGTTCTATTTTTGAACTCGCGAGGCGAGTTAATAAAAATTGTGCTCGCGAGCAGAATTTATCCCTACCCTGCTTTTAAGTATCTTGTCGTTAACGAGTATTGGTAAAACATATATGGTTTAATAGGTATTTTTGTGTAGATATTCACAATATAACTATTATTTAAAAATTCTTACCATAAAAAAGCTAAAAAAGCGATTTAAATATGCATGAAAAAAAACAACTTTCTGTATGATTATTATTTTGTACACACATGTACAGACATGTGTACTTATCAAATGGACCACCAGGCGATCCTAGTAATCATTAATGAACAAATAACATCAAAGTTAATTGTAAATATTCTGACAAACACGTAGTAGATCGGAACATCATCATCAGTCATTCTTTTTGGTTTTGTCCACTGTGTGTGGTATTAGTTGATTCAGATTTCTGCTTTATATATATATATTATACGTTTGAAAATATAAATCTGCTACCAGACACCCTGTATTAGAATTTAATTTTAATTCATATCATAGAAGCCATTTATATGTAGGATTTTTTACTTTTATCATAATAAATAGGTATTAACCCTAATTCCAACTTTAACACAATACCAAGAAATTGGGGCTTGTTTACTCGCCTCAACTGACAATATATTTCCGTTCCTAAAGGTTTAGAAAATAGCATAAACCTGCCAACAGGAGTCAGTTGTTTTCGAAAACGGATATATGGGCACCAATTTTTTTGGTGTTGTGTAAAAGTGACGTCGATGGCGACAACTGGAATAAGGGTGATTATGTATTTTATATTTTAATATCAGTATTTTATTTAAAAAAAAGCCCGGCGTGGTGGAAACAGTCTGAGAACAGATTTGGGTGCTGCACACAAAAGTACATTAAAATGACATAATGAAGTTCTTGCTCCCGACTTTTTTATTTTTTATTTTTGTAGAACAGTGTAATTAGTATGTATGTACCTACATACATATGTATGTATGAATGTATTGTTGGTGAGATTATATACCTATTGAGAGAATGCTCAGTGCGTAGGGGCCTATAAAAGCCGGCTGAGCCGGTGAGCGAGCGATCTTTCAGTTGTGCCTTGAATTTAAAAGTGTAAAAGACAAGAAATCGACGATTCTGAAAACTACACGACTATAACAGTGAATGAAAATACATATCTGTTTATGCTAAGGGATTAATAAACTATCTGATCATTAGCGACTTTCTTTTAATCAATTATGTACCCGCTCATGTTATAGTAGTTTTAAATCTCAATTTACAGTGTCTTATTTTAAACGGAGTTCAACAGAGAAGTGTCGCTAATTACAATGCAGCAAAATATCAGGTATGTATTTTTTCATTATACATACATATGGGCATTACCAGGATGTCGAACGTGACCGTGATACATATTTAAAGTGAAAAAAATTATATTAAAACTGATTTTTATTTTAACAATGGGTAGTGAGAATTTAAAAAGAAAAAATATTTGTTTTCTACTTAAAGGTTCGTTTTAGGACACAAAAATCACATAAATAATTGGGGTTTTAAAAGAAAAGAAAGTAAAAGTAAAATCCTTTTTTTTTATTCACACCAATGTTAAGCTCTAAATTGGGTTAATTTTATAATCGGTCGTGATTTAAATTTTGAGCAATTTTTCGTTTTCAAGATACGAGGGCGTATCAATCAGGCTTGTTACGAACAGCAACCATCAACTGGTTGAAAAGTGAAACAATTTATCAACTATGGGGTAAATAGTTGTTACGAAAACCAGTTGATAAATTTGTGAACGATTAACTAGGTAAAGTTCGATTTACTTCGACTTAACTCAGTGATATATTCCTCACATTTGAGTAGAGTCCCTTCGCGATGTACGGATTTACTTACATTAAGCTTACAAGACTTGCAGTTAGCATTTTGTTGCTCATAATACGCACCCTGTGCATAAAATCATTGCTTATGTTTATTTTTAACGATATTTAATTATACATTTCGATTTATTCACTACTTACATTTCGAGTGAATCACCCCTATCGTGAAAATTTTTTCCCTCGAAATTTTTTCATTTTTCACAAAATTGCAATCGTGAATAAATTTCACCCGGAAATTTTTCCCTTTTTTTGGTTTCCCCTTATCACGAATAATATTTTTTACGTGAATTTTTTCACTTTTTCCTTGGTTTGGTCACTTTATTTTTGCAGGCGAACTGATACTTTCCTTCGATATTTTCCTTCGAATTATATATTTAGCTTTATAAATATTTATTTTTAACTTTAATTATTATTTTTAATTTTTTTTTCACAAATCTAATGATAATTTCACAAATCTAATAAAAATTTCACTAATATTGTGAAATAATTTCATTGGAATTCCTTCGTTGGTATTCTACTTTCGTAACAATATTTCATTAGATTTATGACAACAATATTTTTTAATTATTAAGAAACCTCTTTTTATTTAAGAAACATTTACAGTTGCTGCTTGAAATAAACATATATAGATAAGAACATACCTTAAAGCAATTAAGTTAAAGATTCTTTAAAACTAAAAAAATATAATAAAATATACAGCAACCTAGAATTTCATTATCGCTATGAAATGTGTTCGTTGTCTCAATGAAAATTTCATTGTAGTCATGAAAGTCTGATAAGTTAAATGTATTTCAACAGTTGTCAACCAAAAGCTTGCATCAAAAGCAGTTCTGTATGATTGTTCTTGAACTCTTTATATGCTTATTTACACACACAGTTTCAGTTAAGTTATTTCGTTGTTATAATGAAGTTATTTCATTATTTTAATGAAATTATTTCATTGTTTTAATGAAATTATTTCATTGTTTTAATGAAATTATTTCATTATTTTAATGAAATTATTTCATTATTTTAATGAAATTATTTCATTGTTTTAATGAAGTTATTTCATTGTTTTAGTGAAGTTATTTCATTGTTTTAATAAAATAATATCATTGTTTTAATGAAATTATTTCGTTGTTTCGATGAAGTTCTTTCATTGCATTGATGACACTGTTTAATACATTTGACGTAGCTTTCATTAAAATAATTTTAACGAAACTGGTTTCATTAATCCAACGAAGCGTGACCTTGGTTGAATTTTAATGAATTTTTTACATTTTAAAAAATTTTACATATTTTTAAATAACTTTTTATGTACTTATGTATGTATTTATGTAAATATTTGTCGTTTTTGTGAAAATGATTTTATGGAATTCATGTATGTATGTTTATAGATTCTTTGAAAATGGTTAAGGAAGTTAACCGAAATATCGGAGATAATAAACCCTACAAGAAACGACTGATAGAAACTAACACAAACAAAATTTTTTCACTAACACATTTGCAACAATTTTCCATTGAATTCAATAGTGAATTCTAACTATTCTAACTCTAAACAAAATAGAATTCATTCTGTCAGTGAAAATTTAAATATATAAGTGTTAATAGCAAAAATTTAAAAAACCCCCGATATATCTAGAAATTATGTGATATCTTCGAAAAGGCTTTACCGTTTTTCTTTCACACAGAAAAAAACTATATCGAAATCCGTCCAGCCGTTTGGTCTGTAAGTTGACACGGACAGACACACAGATACAAACTACAAACTTTTTTGATCGGGAGTTAAAAAGGATCAGTAAAAACCATAGTGAATAAAAGTAATTAAATGGTGAAAAGGTGTGAAGATGGCTACATGCCGCCTAGGTTATTCCGTTTTTGCTAATCGAGTTAATATTTATATTAATATTATATTAAGGGTTTTCATGAGACTGTTCAAAAGTCTCGCAAACTGTGCAATTGTGCATTTTTACACCCTCGTAAATAAAATGTCAAAAATTTTATAGAAATTTATTTACACAAACCTGTTAAGTTTGCCCAATAATTTTGACTCGTAAACTTAATCTGTGCAATTGTGCATTTTGTTAATATCAACTTCTTGCTTTTTTGGACTTCTTTAGGCACTTTTAGACACACACACACAATTTTTTTTATATAAATATGTTTTTTAATTAAAAATTGTTTCAAATTTTATTATTTTGTTATTATTATTTTGCACAAAAGGCTAAAAGGAGCTTCATGAATCAACTCTCGCAAGTTTGCCCAATTGCACAAATGGCAATTTTAAGAGTTCTCAAGAGAACTCTTATTATATAATATTAATTTCTATTTACTTTTAATTTGTTAAAGCATTAATTTTAAAATAAATTTGAAAAATCTTTTTTTAAAAAATTGAAAACAAAACTTTTTAAAAAAATGTGATTTATACATCAGTACTGATTAGTCAGCTGTGACGCTGTTTACTTCAGTACTGATAAGTAATATACTGTGGAGTGAGCAGTGCAGATATATATTTTATTAGTTCATGAGAGAGAAACAGAATCACACGTGCCCGAATGTTTACATCAGTTTTTTCATATTGCCCTCAACAAAATGATAGAAATTTCTGATGCATAAACCCATCAGAAATTTCCATCAGATGATGCATCAACTGACCGTCATTGTTATTGTAAGGAAGATCTCAATAAATACAAATTAAAAAGTTTTATGTAAATAAAATTAATTTTTTTTATTTGTGAAGCGACTTTAAGCCGAAAGAAAAATTCTCATCAATTCTCATTAATTAGGAACTTTTTTTCACTATTCTGATTCGCAGCGATTTTTCCTCGACATTGTGTCTGGTAAAACACAAAATTGGGAGGGCAATTTATTTAGAATATTAAATTTTATACTTTTGTCCTAACTTACACTATGCAAGTCTTCTTGCTATGCAGATTATTTTGTGGGAAAGAGAGACGACGTTAACAGAACTGCTTCTTTTCCCCTCGTCTTTCTCTCCTAACAAACTAATCAGCTTAGCAATAAGACTTGCATAGTGTAAATTAGGACTTTAGAGAGAAAATTATGTTTAAGAAATGAACATCAAATTGCACTTTTTATATAGAAATTTTGCATTTTTTTTTGCACCATTATTATATGGCAAACATTCACCCTTTTATGATTTAAACTCATAAGTCCAAGCTTATGACAACACCGAATTATTTGTTTCGCATGCGTTTACACATATTTTATTTATTTTTCTTTAGAAACCCAAATTGGTGGCGCAGACGTGTAACTTTCAAAAAATGCCTTGTAATAATATTTATTTTGCTGGCGAACCAACTGGTTGAAGGTTAATTGTGATACAATAATTTTAAGCAACTTGAAAAATTTTATAAAACTTGTTTCTTGTCACTAGAACTTATAACTACGGCTCTTGCAAGTGGTCGCGGTAAACCAAGCAAGCCTGACACTACAAAAAATGTTGCTGGCAGCAGCCCAAGAAAACGATTAAGCACTGATTTCAGGCAAGAAGTGCAAAAGTCAGAACTTCTTCGTGGTGGTCCCAGCAAGCGGCGCATGTCGGATACTGACAAAAATGTTGCTGGCAGCAGCCCAAGAAAACGATTAAGCACTGCTTCCAAGCAGGAAGTGCAAAAGTCAGAACTTATTCCCGCTGGTCCCAGTAAGCGGCGCATGTCGGATATTGCAAAAACTGTTGCTGGCAGCAGCCCAAGTAAAAGGTTAAGCACTGATTCCAAGCAGGAAGGGCATAAGTCAGAACTTCTTCACGGTGGTCCAAGTAATCCGCGCATGTCCGATACTGCAAAAAATAGTGCTGGAAGCAGCCCAGGTAAAAGGTTGCGTCTGGATTCAAAGCACAAGGACGATTCTACTTCGTACGAACTTATACGAACTGCCCAAGAGGTTGTGAGTAAAATGAAAGAACATGAAGACCCTTGCGATAATTTCTATAAATTCGCTTGTGGAAATTATATTGAAACAACAACAATACGAGATGATGAAGGTTATGTGAATGAGTTTGTAAAGTTAGACGCCGTAGTGAGAGAGCAATTGAAAAATATTGTTGCTCAAGAAGCCAGACCCCAGACGGACTCAAATTATATGAAATTGCCAAATATTTTGTACAAGGCGTGCATGAATGAAAGTAATTGTTATCAGAGCTTAGGTTCGTTCGATAAGTATTAATAAGTAACTTTGTCTTTTGGTTTTACCTTTTAGAATTAATTGAAGACATGGGCACCAACCATATTGACACAATTTCGAAATCTTTGGGTGGCTGGCCCGTAATTGTTGGTATGTCTTGGAATAAGGATAAAACATGGACATGGCAGGAAACTGTTAAAAAATTTAGACGTTTAGGTTTCAACACAAATATTTTGCTGAAACTTTCGGTGGCAGTCGATTTAAAAGATCCAACAAAACACTCTATTGAAGTAAGTCTTTAACTGCCTTAAAAGTTATTGAGTGATAGAGGCCTGCGTAAGCAGTCTAGATATGTAAATACTTTTTGTTTTTTAAATGTATTGGCGAACACTTCTTGTTCGTAACAAACACGCAAAAGAAGTAGTATTGATGCGTGTATGTTTGCTATTTTTTTAAAGCAAGCGCACACAACTAATGTCAATGCATGTGTACGTTTGTATGTGCGCAAAAAAATAAAAGAGCATGCACATAACTTATTTATGTATGTATGTATGTATGTATGTATGTACATGAATGACGTTTGTATACATGTACATTTTCGTACAATTAACTCTAGATTTACGCGGGGCTAGTTTTAGGCTACTTCCTTCTAACGAGATTCCTCAATAAAATCAGCTATTTTTTACACAAAAAAAATTGTTAACGCGTACAATGTTGGCATCTTTATATTTATGCGGTATACATATGCACATGTGTGAAATTCTACAGCAATTTAATTAGAGGAAGTGCTGATTTTAAAGTCGTTAGAACTGTAATTTTACAAAATTATTTTTTTATTGAGTATACCCTTTTATCTCTTTTGTTAATTTTTCTGAACTTTTCATAGCAAAATACAGCGCATAGATTTCAAAATATTTTTATTGAAACTTTGAAAATTTTTTCAAATTTCATTTCATATTGTATGTCGTCTGCTAAAAACTAATGTACATATGCGTAGAAAAGCCATTGTCTGTATCTGTTATCTGTATATTACAATTTCATCGCGTTTATTATTAATTCAGCATGTGTAAAAAAAATTTATGTTCTAATTTGAAGTTGAAAATATAAAATTGGAACTGTAGAATATTTACAACTTACTTTAGTGTTATTTGTTCATCAATAATTAGCACATGTGATTTGGCTTAAGAAGCGGCACGAACGAACTTTAGCCCGTTCACATCATAAATATAGATAGAAAGATCACAAATTTATTTTTTCATTTAAATTGTAATTGTTTCATTGTGAATTTAAGTTAAATAGCTGATGTTAATTAGAATTTCTACCCAAGTAGATAGACTAGGGTGCTGATGAAGTGCGTGGCTGCACCGAAAAGTATCGGTATTTCCCCCAGCTTAAAGTCTAAGTTTAATTTTTCTTCTCTTCTTTAGAAACTCACATTAATTAATAAAAATATTTCATTCCATAAGAATTGAAATTACTGAACTTGAGCCTAACTATGAATTATTTCTGATTAAAATTTACTGCCTGTTCCAGGATATCACTCACTTTCGTTCGCAAGCATTTTAAACGACAAACAGCTGTTTTGCGTTCCAATAAAAGCCTTTAGCACGACAAGTCGAAAGAAAATGAATGCGAACGATAACGTAAGCATTTCAATACAAATTTGCGCCCCAATAAAATTTTTTCCAGTCATTTGTACGAACTCAAATGTCAAAACCAGGCACTTGTATTTTTATTGTCGACTGAGACAAAAAATGAATTAAATTATTTTTAATAAATATAATATTTAAATCAAATATTTTGCTTTGCTAATGAGCAAATATAATACCGGCTTCGATGGAAATGGGTTTGTTGCGTAACCCGTCGTTGGCGGTCTCCTCACGCCTGAGCTTATAAGCAGCGGTTTTGCGTCCTTTGGCTGGTCTTTGTGATACTATTCTCTAGGTATGTATGTGTTCGACAACAGCTTCGATGAATAAAGATTTTCTGCTTAGCACCACTTCCGCTAGTTATAATGAAAGTAGGTAAGAAACTATAGTTCTTATGTATAAGAAAAAACGGTGAAGAAGTTAGCATAAATTACGCTGGGCCTTAATAGTGGGTTAAAACATTATGCGCCGATTAATATCAAATTGCATGGAGGAACTCATTAGCACCTAAGGCAATGTCACTTACTTTGCGCCAGTTTTTTCTTATACATCAGGCCGTATTTATTCATCTAAGCAGTTGTTCCACATACACAGAGGTGAAAATCCTTAAGCCATCCAGCTATGCAGAAAACTCTTCTAAATGGAGCCGGTATTCGGTGTATTACACATACATAAATGCAAAAATAATGTATGTACGTATGTACATACATATGTATATGTATTTACATATATATGTCCATACGTGGAGAAGAGTCCTTAGGATCGGACGAGGGCCAGCTATAAAAAAAACTTCGAAGTCGCAGTTGCGCATACATACATACATATAGACATATGTATATACATATGTATGTATGCACAGATGAAAATTATTGCACCTGTCCAAAGGCCGGCACGATAGAACAATTTGTCTGGGTCTGTTGGTATTTTTAGAAGACCTAAAGATAATGACAATCACCCAAATGACAATAACCTAAATAAATGGGCTGTTTGTCATTTTTCCATTTGGGTGATTGATTCTTCACAAAATTTTACATAGCATGTGGTTTTTCTGTCCTTATTTCGCATAAATAAAAACCCTTGAGTAATTCTGAAAACTTTTTATGATTAACAGAAATTGGTTTTTTAACTTTATTTTATTTTATTTTTGAGTGCCACTTGTTGCAGGTTAAATTAAAACAGAGTTTTATTTTTTAAAGCACAATTCACACATTTGAACGATTTTTTATTCCCATTTGACGATGAATGTGTAAAATTGTTGATGTGGCAATATGGATATTTGACAACGGGTATACGGCTTACGTTAGAAACGTAAGGCCAATCGAACGATAAGTCGAAAGATAGTGGAACACTTTTATAGAAGAAAATGAGTGACTTACTTTCGTTCTCTTAAGTTTTCTTTCGACATCCTGGGGCAGGCAGTTAGTTTTTTTTTCATATTTTGTGTTTTTTAAAGAGTTATAAAACTTTAAGCTGGCAACATTTTTTTGTAACTGGCAGTCATTTTGTCAGCTGTTAACAACGCTTCCAGAATGTTGAAAATTTATTTTGAAAATACCACTACGCGCACTACGTCCACTTTACACTGAACATAATCGTCCGTCAGGGTAATTAATTCGATTATCGAACGTTTTCGCACCACGTTTACTCTAAATCAGTGATCGGCAACGTATACCATCACATTTTACGATTGTGTGAGTTATAGTCTCACCACGAACCGGTGTTGCCAGTGAAACTACCTCTCATTTCGCTAATTTGAAATTTTGAATCTCCAAAGGCAAATTTGATTTTATTATTGTCAGGAGAAACACTCAAAAGTTTTAATATTTATAATTTGGCTTAAAAACCGATACGAACTTTAGCCCGTTCAAATTATAAATATAGAAACAAATTAAGTTCGAAAAATAATAATTAAAATTAACTAAAATCAAAAGTTTTGTTTATAAAGAAAAGCATCTTTTTTTGATGAGATATTTTTAGATTTAATTGAACTGTAGTGAATTTGAATCATCTATTTTTTTAAATAATTTAAATATGTACATGCTTAAAAATGCATTTGCATGTCATGTTTTTTCATGCGTGACAACGCATATTGACAAACCAAACATTCTGGTTTGCCAAAATAATTTTCTGAAAATAAAAAATGTTTGCAAAATTCTCATCACACATAATGTGCGTGAAGATAAATTTTAAAATTTATAACCCTAGACACAAACCGTCTTCTTTTACAGAGCTCTGTTAACAAAAAAACAGAGCTTTGTTAACTAATAATAATTTGTTTTTTCCCACAAAATGGACTTAATACCCAATTTTTCAAGCAAAATAATTGGTTTTTAGTAATTTTTTTTCAAAAACCGTAAGAGATGGGGTAAAAAAGAATATAGGAGGAGACTCCTGGATGCCTCTGCTGTTGATATTATGAAATGTTATATCTATATGAAGGAGGCCTAGAGAAGTCTCTTGGTTTAAATTTTCTGATTTATTTTGCTTGAAAAATTGGGTATTAATTCCATTTTGTGGGAAAAAACAAATTATTATTAGTTAACAGAGCTCTGTTTTTTTTTGTTAACAGAGCTCTGTTAAAGAAGATGGTTTGTGTCTAGGGTAATAAATTTTAAAATTTATCTTCACTCACATTATGTGGGATGAGAATTTTGCAAACATTTTTTATTTACAGAAAATTATTTTGGCAAACATCACGCACATCACACATATTTGCTTATTGTTGGGAAACAATTTGTTTCTGGCAACTCCGAGTCTTAATACTATTCGATACACAAAAGTTGCTCTCAATAATGCGTGTGTACACATATATATGTACGTAATAAAAGAGTATAATTAAAGGTGCGGCACCCTTATTTCGCCGACCACGGGTATAGATCCATGATTACTGAATTTCATAAACCGCAATGCGCAAGAGCTCTGGTTTCAACTAGATGGCGTAGCATGCCACACAGCTTGTGCCACAATTAATCCATTAAAGGAAACGCTTGGCAACCGCATAGTTTCACGTTTCGGACCCGTGATTTTACGCCGCTAGACTATTTTCTGTGATGATATGTGAAGTCACTAATCTAAGCCAATAAGCCGGAAACGATTGACCACTTGGAGGACAACATTCTTTAAAAAAATTTAATACACCTCGTTTAACACCAGAGGCGCTGCAAAATCGCATTATTTAAAACGTGCAAAAAAGCAGAGGATTAAAAAAGAATGAAGCTTTCCTCTATCTCTTCCTGCACCACCTGTCTTGTTCATCACTATTCCTTTCCTAAAAAAAAGTAATACCTAGTAATAGTAGTAGACATTCATGGCCTGAGTGTTATAACTCTTTAAAAAAACATCCGCATCGTTATTGCCAATTTACGGCCACAATTATGGTTTAAAGTAAGCGAAAATTGTATATCCAGATTCGAATACGTCAGAATCAGCCATGGCGGTCATATGCCACAAGTCATAATTAAATTATAATGCCACAAAATTATCTTTCGAATGAAATAAATTTCATGTCATTTTAAAAAATTCATGTTTGTTTTATTCGATTTCAAAGATAAAAACACCCTATATATACACATACACTATTTACATAATGTACATATGTATGTTTTTTTGTTTATCCCACTAGTTGGATCAATTTTCAGCTTTAAGATTAGAAGAAAAACAACTCTACCACAAATATATGGTTGACATAGCGGTACTAATGGGAGCTGAAAGGGAAGCGGCAGAAAGGGAACTACAAGAATCTTTAGCATTTGAAATCGAATTGAGAAATGTAAGACCTTTAATAATGTCCTTTAAAAACATACCAATATTATGCAAATAATTTCCTTTTGCTTAGATCGCTTTATCTCCTGAAGAAATGCGCGATCCAAATGATCTATACAACCCATTAACCATTAAAAAATTACAAGAATTGCATCCTTATGTCAAGTGGTTGGACTATATGAACACTCTTTTGCCCGAGGACATCAACATCAATGAAAATACAATTATCAATTTAGTAGTACCAAGTTATTTTGATCGATTGGGTAAATTACTGCAGCGTATTACTAATGAACGTGTCCTTGCCAATTATATGATGTGGCGTATGCATGAAGAAGTCTTATTTGGCATGCCACAAAAGTTCCGTGAAGCAAAATTTAAATATGAATCTACTTTCACAGGCAAGCAAAGGCAGAAACAAAGATGGATGTATTGTATAGATTTTATTTCAGACCGGTAAGTATGTTAGGAACGGATATTGAATAATATTTATTTAAACATTTTTAAGTATTTCAACAAAAAAATTGTTTTAAATCTCACATATTAAAAAAAAATAAGAGAGGTGTTTTAGAACACCCGGTTATAGATATGCTGCAATGCAATAAAATTATATCATATGTGAAATTCTCTGCAAATATTTCAAAACTTACAGTTAATTTTTTGTTTTGTTTCACTCACTTCAAAGAAAAACACAATACAAAATCAAGTAATTTGTTTCGTTTATTTTCGTACTTTGCTTTTAAGTTTTAAATTTATAACTGTAATAGTATCGTTTATTTTTGTTGCAAAAATCACGTGCCAACTTCTGTATCGCGCAATAAATAGCATAGCTATAAAAATTTAATTAAAAGCAGCATAATCATCACTAAAATTAATAAACCTAAATTTCCTACAATTTCATAAAAAATAGATTAAAATTTGCCACCGGATCTCTGTATGTAAGTAACTATTTTCAAAAGGACTCTAAGGCTGCTGCTTCAGCAATGTACGAAAGTTTACGTAATACCTTTAGCAAAACATTTGACAAACTAGATTGGATGGACCAGATTACAAAAAGGAAAGCCAAAAAGAAGCTAGATGCGATGAAAGCGGCAATTGGTTATGCAGAAGAATTATTGGATAACGCAAAATTAGAGGAATATTATCGTGGTTTACAAATTCATCCTGATAAACTTATTCAATCAATTCTAAATATGAATGTTTTCTTTGAGCATAAATCTTTAAGTCAATTGCGATTGCCGGTAACAAAGAATGACTGGACGACTTTGTATCCGCCACAAATTGTAAATGGTGCCTACGATACATCGCTGAATAGAATAGGTAAGAGAATCGAAATTTTTTTTAAATTTAACCATAAGAAAAATTTAAAATGTTGGTACAAATGTACATAACGTCAACTAAAACCCCAAAAGGCCGTAAGTACCCATTTCACTTTTTTTCAGGACAAGCAAAAAGCCTTATAAATTTAAGGTGCCAAATTGCATAATGAATAAAATGGTTATTTTTGAACAATTTCATTTATATCGATTTGAAAGTGTTGGAGGGGTAGAAATTAGATACATTAAGTACAAAGCCGATGCCTTCTTCTAAATGAAGATATACCTATAATTTGAATTTCATTAAAATCGATTTCAAAGTTTCAAAGGAGTAGAAATCATCCCTTGCTCTTACATACAGTATGTCTCCTTCTAAGCGAAGAGGTATATATATTTTAAATTTCACCAAAATCGAGTTGAAACTCAGAATTTGTCCCCCTTACTTCCTCCTGGTCCTAGTTTAAAAAATCTATAAATTCCATTAAAATCGGTTTGATTGTTTCTGAGAGGCAGAAATTTCCCCTTGTCCCCCTGCTCTATTCTATTTTTGAAAATGAATATAGCCTATGTGAATTTTGAGATACAGATCTATCTTATCTTTGTTCTAGATTTCCTTAAAATCGTATTAGTTTCGGAGGGGCAAACATTTCCCCATCTCGCCCTCCTGGTCCTAGTTCAAAAAATAAAGCATATGTGAATTTTTAGA
Organism: Tachina fera; assembly: GCA_905220375.1. NCBI lineage: Eukaryota > Metazoa > Arthropoda > Insecta > Diptera > Tachinidae > Tachina > Tachina fera. The sequence continues at coordinate 110,758,969 of LR999966.1, read as the reverse complement.
TGCAGAGCTATCTATTTTCTAAATTTCATTAAAATCGTTTTGTGTCGGAGAGGCAAAAATTGCCACCTATTGCCCTCCTGGTCCTGCTATCTACTTATGTTCTAAATTGTTATTAAGATCGGTTAGAACTTTACGGAGGGGCAGATATTTCCCCTATCACTCTCCTGGTACTATTTATAAAAATGTACACATCAAATGTCACTTTTTTTATTCAGATATATTTATTATCATATAATGGAATATAATATATATTATTATTATTATAAAGATTATATTGCATTAAAATCGGTTTGATTGTTTCTGAGAGGCAGACATTTCTTCGTGTCGCCTTCCTGGTCCTAAATTTAAACTTTCACTGAGTTGCACAGACAACGTGCACCAAATTTTATCACGATCGGTTGAGCGATTTGGTCGCACATAAAGGACATACAAACAAATATTAATTTTTATATACTTGGATGGATGTATGTATATCGATTAATTGGTTTCAAATTAGCTGCTACCAAATTTGAAGACTTGATATTATAGCTTTCGAAATATAAGTTTTATAATAACTACGTATTGGGAATGGGCCCTCCCACTGTCCTATTCTACCAATACTTTGAATAACTTCGTTCTCAAAAGAGTCCATAACAAATTTGATGACTTGCTTTTATAGTGTCCAAGATATAAGATTATTATTAATTACTTGGCATGTGGGTAACCCTTCCATCGGGCCTTTTCTACCAAAATTTAGAATTAATTTGCCGCCGCTCTCAAAAGAGTTCATAACAAACACATTTAAGGGCCCTTGGTATTACAGCTTTCAAAATATATTATATTTAATAACTTTGTAGGGAGATGCCCCTTTCTGTGGTCCTGTTCTACCGGTATTTTCCAATACTTCGCATCTCGCTCTCAAAGTAGTCCATACTAAATTTGAGGACTCTTGCTTTTATAATTTTCAAGATATAATATTATTATTAATTACTTTGGGGATACCCCTTTTCCTACTTTCTCTATATTTTTAACAGATTGCGAGCAACACGAAAGTTAAAAAGAAATTAGTTATTTTCACTTCATTTAATTTTTTTAAATATCAAAACAAAAAAGAAGAGTCCATAGTGCATTAAAAAATTGCAAATTGTTTGAATCAGTTTTTTGTCACGACCGACAAACAACAAAAAAAAGGTATATTAGATATATCCAAAGAAGTGAGCGTCAAAATAGCGTGGTAAATAACATGTACATTAGGTGGGTTGATTTTAAAATCACACAAATTTCAAGGAAAATCATATTCCAGGATCAAAATAAGAAACTTTGCCTGAGGAACCATGCCTCTAAAATGTATTTTGATGTCCCGACTTTTAATCCGAAGGGTCAAGTTTTGAAAAATCTCAATCCAGTCAAAATGTATGACCGACCCTCACTAATTTTGGAGGGCGGACCCACCTATACCAGTGGCCCACCCCCGGAACCACCTCTGGGAGGTTCCCCATGCAAACATTTGTGATCAAAAGTCGGGACATCAAAATACATTTTAGAGGTATGGCTTCTTTGGCAAAGTTCCTTATTTTGATACCTAGAATACGATTTTCCTTGTAATTTGAGCGATTTTTTATGCCTCCATACAATCGACCCGGCCTACTGTACATTATGGCTGACTTACGTCCTAGTTTTTCAGGATTTTTCCTGGACTTAGACAAATTGTCCTGGTGTCGTGGTCCACTTTTAAATTGTCCTGGTTCTTTTTTGTACACGAAAATTTACCAGCAACTACAATAGATTTAAACGAGTGGCACTCTGACTCAATTTTTGTTTCAACTAAGTGAATGAATTTAAATGAATTTTTTATTTTTGTTTATTGTTTTGTATCTATAGTAATTGTTTGACTCGATTCTGCAATATATGGTTGATACATGTATCAAAATAAAAAATTTTTTGAGTTAATTTAAAAAAAAACTATATCTTGGAATATATGTTCATATCGCACACTAAATCATAAAGAGTTAACAATTCAAAATATTTCAGATGCTGAGTAGTGGCAAAAAACTGTTAAAGCATATCGGTATTTGATATTCTTCAGGAAAACATTATTGCACAAGAAATTGTTGCGGTCGTTAGAGATTTGTTCAATTAACTGGTTTATAAAAAAACCAAACCACTTTGATAATTTTGAGTTGTGACTCTTTATGATTTAGTGTGCGATATGTATATATATATATATATATATATTAGTTTCTGTTGTACGTTCGTTTGTGGGTTGTATGATTGTCCTGGTTGACGGGCTCATACTTCTGGCAGCCCTGTGGGGAATCTGAATAAATAGAAATGTAAAATCCCATAGAAAAACCCAACTTTCATTTTTTCCAAATTTTTCAACTTTCCAAGCAAACTTTCCAATTTTTCTTTCCATAAAAACCTTTTTCAGACTACGACACATATAAAAAAAATTACCGAAATCGGTGAAGCCGTTTTCAAGTTATGCGCTAAGCAATGGACATTTCATTTTTATTTATATAGAAGATAGAATTTTGAAATTTTTGGTTATTAAGGCGTTTTGGATTTTGGGTGACGATATGTACATACATATATAGCCCGAATAACAGATTTTCTAAGAAAAAATCTAATCGAAATATTACCTAAAAAATTTTGGAATCGGAAAACAACAAAGCACATATGATACAAGGAAAACAGTGATAATTTGTAAAAAAAAATAAAAACATTTCTATCTAATATTTCTCGATAGAAATTCCTGCCGCTATCTTGCAAGGTAATTTTTTCAACGCTGTCCTTCCAAAATATGTGAACTATGGTGCCGTTGGTTCATTTATTAGTCACGAGATTACTCACGCTTTCGATGATGAGGGTCGACAATTTGATGCTGAGGGCAAATTAACTAACTGGTGGCAACCCAGTACAGAAAAAGCCTTTTTGGAAAAGGCCCAATGCTTTATTAAACAATATAGTGATTTCAAAGACGAGCAGACTGGACTAAATGTCAGTAAAACCCATTAAACTATTAAAAGAGTTAGTGAATTTAAAAACTGCATACATATTTTTTTTTTTTGATACTTTAGATGAATGGTGATCGCACTCAAGGTGAAAACATTGCCGATAATGGAGGCTTCAAGTATTCCTATTTGGCCTACAGTGAATGGTTGGCTGAAAATGGTGAAGAGCCCAAACTGCCTGGTTTAACAAAATATTCATCGAAACAAATGTTTTGGATTTCGGCTGCCCAAACGTGGTGTGCTAAATACAGAAAAGGTATGTATATGTTTGCCATAGTTTCTATTTATTTTTTGTTTTTTCCTTAAATAATGAAAAGTATTTTTTTGCAGAAGAGATAAGAACTCTCATAATGGACGGTGAAGAAGCGCCTGAAGAGTTTCGCGTTCGTGGCGCTTTTCAGAACATAGGTGCTTTTTCTAGCGATTTTCAATGTCTTCCAGATTCACCCATGAACCCTGCACACAAATGTATAATTTGGTAGATTTAAAGCTTATTGATTGAAAAACAAAATAATATTGCACCTTAAACCTTTATGACTCATGCTAGAGTTAATGTCGACGACGAAAAAGTTGAATCGTATGAAATTGTATGAGAGCAGTTAACGCCGTAAGAAATTCAAAAAAAAAGTCCAATCTTGGGGCAAATTAAGGCACTCGTTAACGTTCGAAATTACGAAATATTTCAATAGAGTTTATATGGAAAAATTTTAAAATTTCGAACGGTAATTTGCCCCTGTTTGAACTTTTTCAGCGTCGTTGCGGTGTTGCTCAATGTTGTTGTATGTATATTCAATGTTGTTGTATTTTCAATGTTGTTGTATATTCAATGCAGTAGTACACAGATGTTCTAACGTTGTCGACGACGTTTACATTAACAGCAAAATTAAACTTTTCGACAAACATCACAATTTCAGCGTTAAGACGCCGTCAACGACGTCTTCATTAACTCTAGCATCAACATCATAAAACTAATGTTATTTTAAATATTTTAAGAGTAAAGTAAGGAGCATAAGTAAAAACAGAATTTTTTTTTTATATAAAATTTTTTGTGGCGAAAATATTTAAGGAAGGGAATGTGGAGAACGTCAAATATATACATATCGTGCCATAACCGCCAAAATAATGTAACCAACAACAAACAAATTTTACAGGAGAATGTTTTTTTGATGAAATTTTTATAATACCCTAAAAATACTCCTATTCCTAATTTTCCATGTACGCGAATCCGCTTTATCTCATGCATGGATAAGGCACACCAAACGGTTACCCTGGGGCAATGCAATGCTTTTTGATGTTTCAATCGGGGATTGCGGCTTCTTGGAGACCAGTTAACGTGGCCATTTAAGTGAAAATGATCCTCGTCGCTCCAAAAAAATAGGATTTACAGAGCGAAAACGCTCCACCATCATTTCACAAAACTTTTTGCTTAAACCAAAGTCATTTTCTTTCAGTTCTTGAACGATTTGAATTTTAAAAGGAACTGAACTGCAAAAGCTTTTTTAAATTTTTTGAATAATCGCTCTTGGAAGTCCCAGTGAGGATGCCCTTTTCCATATTGAAAGTCGCGGATTTTCACATAAACTGCTTTCAACCAGTTAAATGTTTTCGGGAGCCCTTGAAGATCGACTGTGCTTTTGCCGTGGGACATTCATAGCCGAAGCAGTTACGCGAAATCTCTGCACCCACGAACGAATTAAATTTACACTCGGTCCATCACACCGAACTTTCAACAAAATTATCGACGAGCAATTACGTAAGAATTATTACTAGGGTTTCTAATTTCCCGGAGAAGTAAAATGTTTTTTATCCCTGGGAATTCCTGGGAATTTCAAAAAACATATGAATTTAATTAAATGACCTCAATAAAAAATATAATTTTAAGAAAAAACATACAACATTTAAATTAAAAACAAAACAGTTTTATTCGTTTATTTGTTAACAACAATGGTCGCATTCATAAGACGTTACTGTTGCGCAACCGTTGAGTGTTTGTCTTAGAAACGCATAGTTGAGTAGTTTTCCCCCACTATACAGTTGAGTAATTGCTGCCATTTTTTCCATCGTAAAATTTTTTCGCTACCTATAGTAAACATGTGTACTCAGCCTGAACAGCTGATCGAAAAGACTTATGCCGTTTATACTATAATGAACGCCGCTTTGTTAGGTGGCGGCTGCAAATATTTGTTAAATTTTACATTTAAAATGCGATAAAGCAACAAAATTAAATTACTAATTTCATTGAACATATGTATGTTTATTATGCCCTCTGTTTATATTATATATAACATATTTAATTCACTATTGCGTTTAAAGATTTTTTGAGCACATGGCGGTTTAGCGATAAAATATAAATACTTTAGGCTCAGATCTTTGTTTTTATTGCAGTGTTGTTCAAACACAGAATATTTATTTTGCGGAGCAAATTTTATTGTAAAAATGGAAGATTCCTGGGCTGCTGACTTCATTAAATATTCTGTGTTATACATACATTTTAGCTAAACTAATTAATTTTGCCAATTTGAATTTCAATTTTCTTTGTTCCTCTTTTATTCCTTTTCATTTCTTTACACTCATCAGCTGTTTATTTTGCAGCACATCCTTCAAGCCGTTTCTAAGAAGTAGCTGTTGGGGCCAACAGTTGAGCTCAACAGTTACGTCTTATGAATGTGCCCAATATTTCAAAAACAAAACAAATAAATTCATATGCTTTGAGTGCATATGTATGGATGGAAATTCCATCTACATCTGCCAATCTAGATACTATAAAGACCTTTTAAGGTTGAAAATATTTGGGAAACCTCTTTACCTCTGCTTACAGATTTTTCTTTTTAAGTAATAAAACAACGAACAACAATGTAAAAAAATCAAATTCCAAAAACGTAAACATTAAATTCCCGAAAATTCCTGTTGAAAATTTTTCGGGATTTGTAAAAAAATAATTCCCGGGAATTCCCGGAATTTTTTTCCCGCGTAGAAACTCTAATCATTACTCTTAAAAAATGTCTACACAAATCCGCACAATCGATAATTCTAACGGTGCCACCCTTCCTCCGCACCGTTTATAGCTTTTTGAAATAATCGTATTAAGAAATATAAATTTGCCACCAGACACCCTGTATTATAGATATCCCACAAAGGGGGCTTTCACTGTACACTTTCATATAGCACTAATAAACAACCAAATAAAACTAAATTAAAAAATAAGTGTTCTTCTTAAAAATATGTACAATTTAATGTATAAAAAATATTTTAGATTTATTACAGGTTTATTTGACAAATTTACCATAATAAACCTGAAATATTTTTTATGAATATGGCAGGTAGGTACAATAAAACAATATCTCCGAAACATACACATAAATGCGCTACATATTAAATTTGTTAAAAAAATAACTATAAGTCAACGACCGAAAGCCAAAGATAAGCAAAGACAATTATAAAACTATATAATTTAAAAAAATAAAAAAAAGTAATTAACCATACCAGTAACTATTAATTCATAGGCGCGAAAGAGAAGGTTTTAGAAACATCGGAGAGGAAACGGTAGGGTCTTTGCTATAGATGTGCAAACGTCATGATTTGCTCAAGTGAAGCGTCAGGCGCGCAAAACGTGATTACGATTTAATCACCTGTATTCTGCGTTCACATTACGTTCCCGCATTCAATTACGCATGGATCGAAAAAAAGTATTGTGCCAAAAAAACTATATCAGAAGAAGAAGAGTATATAGTAGACTGATCCTTATTTTCAGGAACACTTTTAAACTGTTGCTTTTAGCAAGAGAATTATTTTAGTCGCTATTTTAATATTATCACTAGAGATGTACCCGTGAGCAATTTTTTACTCACGACACGCAAGCTCACGCGGAAAAATATTTTACTCACGCACTTTCACGCACGAATGATATTAAAAATTTTCACGATCATGCACGCTCACGAATAAAATATTCTTAATCACGCACGATTGATTTAAAACTTATCACGACCACGCACGCTCACGAAAAAGTATATAATCAAATTCGTATGGTTTTTGGGTTGAAAAATAATTTTTTACTTTTTTAAGAAATATAATACAAGTCGTTAGTTTTTTTGTTTCGTTCTGTTCTATTTCGGTTCAACCTGTGAAAATCAAAAAATTGTTAAGTAATTGTAAGTGACAGCATAAATTAAATAAAAATATTTTAATCAGAAGTAATTCATAGTCAGGCTCAAGTTCAGTAATTTCAATTCTTATTGAATGAAATATTTTTTATATATTAATTAATGTGAGTTTCTAAAGAAGAGAAGAAAAATTAAACTTAGACTTTAAGCTGGGGGAAATACCGATAGTTTTCTGTGCAGCCACGCACTTCATCAGCACCCTAGTCTATCTACTTGGGTAGAGATTCTTATTAACATCAGCTATTTAACTTAAATTTACAATGAAACGGAATATGAGAAACGAATGTTGTGTATACAACAATGGTAAACACATTTATAAGTATCACTATTAATTTTTCTGTTTTTCCATTTTTTCATTTTTCTATTTAGGTTAGCACGAAATTATTTCTGATTAAAATTCACTACAGTTCAATTAAAGAATCTTAAAATCTCTCATAAAAATATTTTGAAATAAATTCTGATTGAGTTTTTAGAGATTTAAAAAAAAATAATTTATAAAAGAAAAAAATAAATTATATTAAACTTAACAATGGACGATGCAAAACTCATCGCTTTAGTGGAAAATTGTGACCCTTCTGGTCAGAAACAGCACTCAAAGTACTCAAATTTAGAAGCAGAACGGCACAGCACAGAACATCAACAGAAAGTAAAGACTAATTAAGCCTTTAGGCTTCATAACACATGTCATGACAGCCTTCTGGCTTTAGCTGGAGAGGAGTAACAGTAGGCCAAAGTTTACCACCTGGGACTCAAAAAACTTTGAGGCTTGTAACTTTTTTTTAAATTATCCGATTTTTACCGGATAAAGCATTTTGAGCTGAGCTTAAATGAAATAATTTCCTAAGATGTGTTTCCGTATCTCTTATAACTTAGGAGATATTTACTTAAGACAAAAATATTTTTTTGCCTTGACTTTTTTAGTATTTCGCCTATAACTTTTTACAGCCTTATTTTTAAAAAATTAAAAGGCTTTTTAAAGGCTTGTTAAGAAAAATTTTTTATGAAAATTTGTTTTAAAAATTCTTTATAAAGACTTTCTAAGTTTTATTAATAAGGCTGTTAGTTTATTGCTGGATTTTAAATTAAAATAAAGCATTAAATTTTTGGCAAAATTATATGTGCAGCACGTGCCAAAGAAAGCGTAGCCACTAATTAATAATGAAAAACTGTTTGATGCAGGCACGTATTTATTGATTTAAACAGCTTCCAGTCATGTTGGATATTATAAAATTGTCTATTAGTTATGTATGAAACTGTTTAACTTAATAAATACGTTTCTGAATCAAACAGTTTATCATTAGCAATTAGTGGTTACGCTCTTTTGGCACATCAGAAAAATGTGTGGTGTTGTTATTTAATGACCTTTTGAGACTGAGCTCGAACCTAGAATTTTCGGTTTTGCAGCCAAAACGCTAACTAGTTCAGACAAATCCACCCTCTTATATGTCTCCGCATACACCAAAAATTCTGTGACAAAAAGTGCCTAAGTCGAGATAAGCTGATTTTGAGTTAATGCTACCTCATTAATCTGCATATTCGAAAGTATCCCTGGTCTAAATCACAATTACTTTGTGTGATTTTTCAGGAAGTTGTAGCACTATACCTTGCGGCTTATGTTTTTTTAATAATAAAGGGTCCGCCATCTAACGTTTTTTTTCAACTAGTGCTTATTTCGTGAATGGTAACACTTAGCTCATGTCCGATTTGACAGATAATTAGTTTTATCCTTCCGCTGAACAAGCCAACTGACCATCCAATGCGTTTTCGCTTCGCTAAATGGGCCTGCGATCGACTTAGAGAAGATGCCGATTTGGCCAAAAAAAATCATATTTCAGATGAAACTCATTTTGATCTTGGCGGGTATGTAAACAATCAAAATTAGCGCATTTGGAGCACAAAAAACCCGCACGCATACATTGAAAAGCCGACGCACCCAAAACGAGTCACTGTTTGGTGCGGATTTTGGTCCAGAGGCATAATTTCGAAAATGAGCAAGGAGTGGCCGTTACAGTCAATGGCGATCGTTATCAGGCCATGTTGAACGAATTTTTGTTCACAAAAATTGAAGAGGATTATATTGGCAACATTTGGTTTCAACAGGTCGGCGCTACGTGTCACACAGTCGAAGCTTCAGTAGTTTTTTTATAGCATTTTCAAAAAAAAAGTTATCTGGCGGACCCTTTAGATAACAGCTTCATTTAGGTTATACTTTGGAATATTTCAACTTATGTATATATGTTTCTTAGCCAAATTATAAATTTACACGCCAAACAAATTGAAAAATCACCATTTCTGAGAACCCTGCAGCAGAGCGGTAAATTTCTGTTTTAGACTCAGTGTTGCCGCTGTGGTATTTTCAGATTTTGAATATAACTAAAAAAATTTCGTTCGTTAGAACTGAATAAATTTAAATTTAGTATTGTTTATAGAATTAAAAAAAAAAAACAATTTTTTTATAAGTGGAAATTTTTTGATAAGCAATTGAGTTTTATTTTACAAAATATTTATTAAAAATACAAATAAGCTTGTTTCATAACAAGATTAATTTTTACTGAAAAGATACATATATATTTTTTGTAATAACAAAAATTAAAAAAATTTTAAATCCCCGAATATACCTAGAGAAGATGTGTTTATCTTCTAAACGGTTGGACCGTTTTTCTTAAAACAAAGCTAAGAAACCTTTCGATCAAGTCACCTTTCCAAAAAAAAACTAAATCCAAATTGGTCCGAGCGTTTTGTCTGTACGTGTACACGGACATACACACAGACACACACTATCCAAACTTATAACACCCCTTTTCAATGGGGTGGTCGGGGGGTTAAAAATACATACATACAATTCAAACAAATAAATTCAGAAAATAAATGAAGTTAGAATAAAATATAAAATAAACTTAAGACACACATACATATGTTAAAATGTTTATTTTTTCTGTGTATTTCAGAGCCAATTGAGACAACTTTTCTCACACATACAGCTGTAGTTTAATTTTTGACATCACTATTTGAGAGCTCAAACACTAATTTATATTATTTTCGTAGCGTATATAAAATTATTTCTCACTAGTTTTCAAGTAAAGAAAACAGAGCACTTCATTGATTTTTTTTTTATCTACATGTCTAATGATTTGGGAGACGGCCATGAGCACAGAGAAATAACTCTAAAGCATTAAACACATTTACTACAGCAAGCTACCGACTGCAATATATCAGTAACAGAGTACACAGGCTGATATGAGGCAACACGGCAGCATCATGGGCTGTCCATGTCCAATTAAAGTAATTTCTATTTTTGTTCGGGACAATGAGGAAATAAATTGCTGCCAGCATAATACAAAAAGATATTAATGACAGCTTCAAATTATTGCATTTTATTTAATAGAAATAATTGAAATTTACATATTTGCTGGTGGTTAAGCATGTCTATATGTATTTCATTGGTGCTTTAACAAATCATCAGTAGACTTTAAGTAAACATTTTAAACAGTCCTAAAACTTATGCACAAACTTTCAAAAACCACTTGAGAATGCTTAATGTATTAAACACATTCAGTATGCAGGCTACTTAACTATTTTCGCGACGGCATCATAACATCATAAGCACCATATTGATGTATGTAATTGGTGCCACCTTCAAATATTTCACATTTATAAAAAATAAAATTACGCTTTCAAAATGTACTTGAAAAAGTATAAAAATGAATCAGTTTATTTTTTTACATACATTTTGGGATTTTCTTTTTGTTAAATAATATAAAATAAGTGCATTATGTTGGCAGCATTACACTGCATCATTGTCGCCAACAACAACATAGAAATTAGTTTGATTGGACTACAAAGACAGTCAGCATTCGCAACAAACTGTCACTCAAAATAATGCCACTATCATATGAACATTCCCACTTGACCTATGATTCGATAAAAACGAATGCTCATTAAAGCGAAGAAATTCCGAAACAAAATTCTTCGATATTTGTTCGCTAATCTAAGAAAATTCGAATGTTTGCTAAAGCTTCGAGCAGCGAACTTCTTTCGAAAGTTTTTCGAACGTGTGATGGCAGCTGAATGGATTTGTATCAGCCTGTTAGTCTAAAGGTACCAGGTTCGATGCATGACAGCACTGTAACTTAAAAAATATGTGCAATAATTGAAGAGAAAAATATTTGTCAAGATATTAAAAAAAAAATAAACTAAATAAATAAATAAATGAAAAAATAAAATTATTTTTTAATTTTTCTCATGATACAATAATAAGTTTGTTTCTTTACTCTACATTGGGATCCCGCGGGATCCCAATTTGCACAAAAAGCGTTCCCGTACTCGAAAATTGGGTAAATGAGAGAGGTTTGGTGAGAGTAATGTTCTTATTCTTCTTGCACGAAACAGCCCGTAATTTTTCTTCGTGCTAGTTTGGGCAAACACAAAATCAAGCAGCTGTTTGAAAAATAAGCAATTACAAAGAAAAATTACATTTGCCTAAACACTAAAAAAATTAAAAAATTAATGAAAAAATGTTTAAAAACTAGTGGTAAACAAAGTTTTATAAGTTTTTATATGAAATTAAGATAAAAAACCTATGTAACTATACCGAATCATGTAAATAAATATGTTCGTATGTATGTACATAAGCATGTGTTTAGTGTTGTGCATACATGCATTGACGTTTATTTTCGTGTTAAAATTTTGGTTTTTCGCGTTCCCGTACTTTTGTGCATTTTTGTATGTTATTGAGCGAAATTATAGTTTCCTCTCATTTTACCGAACTTTACCCAAAAAGTAAAGAAACAAACCTAATATAAAGGTAAGACCATTCTCTCTTTTCGCCGCCATATTAACCTTCTGACTGTTATGCTTTTTTAATTAAACAAAAATGTTTTATAATAAAAATATTGAAAAATGCATCAATTTTGCATTAAAATTTATTAAATAGATATTAATATGCTTACATATATCATAAATAATTGTAATTTGTGTAAAAAAATAAATGTTAAGCAATGAGCTGCGTATACCACAATTGCAGTAATACCAAGCATTTCAGCAAAGGCACGAATGTCAAGTTTTTTCAATTTCCTTCAATTCCATATATACGGCAGAAATGGAGAGAAGCATGCAATATAGATGATGGTTTGCTGCCAAAAAAATTCTTTGATTTTTTCTGTTCACTTCCGTGAAGAGCATATGAATGTAAAAAATCATTGCATCCGTTTGAGCCTAAGTGCAATTCCTCTTCAAAGGTAACTGCCATATTAAACAAATGCATTACATTACTGCTTTAAAGTAGTGTTGTCCACAGGTACACTTTCACATTCTGGGAGTCTACTCCGTATTTCGAAACGAAAGAAAGTGCTTTCGAATTTGGGTGTTGTTAACATTGTTCTACTAAACTAGCCATCATTTAATAATTACTTTTCCAAGTGACCTACTCTGTAACTAAAAATAAAAGAATATGCAACTGTTGTAATGGAATGTGTATGTATGTTAATAAATATAATGCAAGGTTAGGAAGGGTGGTGCTAAAACATACCTCCAATCGTATAACAAGTTGGTTACATTCTGAACCAATAGTATGCAAACTCGAAAATATTTTCGTTCCCTTTGAATGCAAAACTCTGTAGTGGCGGATACCGGTAAACACTGTAGTCTTAAAAAGCAAACATTTTCAAAACTTCAGAAGAAGATGGATAATATGTATTTTCAAAATAGGTGTGCAGATTTTTTGCTTCTTAACAGTTTTCGGTAATTTTAACCAATATTATGTTATGCTGCTTTTAGCAAGTTTTTGCTCATTTTTGCGTTTCTTTTGCCGAATTTTTGATATTTTCAAACATCGATGTTCTTAAGAATGATTATATTACACGCGAATTTCGTTATCCTTATGTCCAATTGATACAACGTTTAAAAAAATATGTATCAAAGTATAATTTCTAAACTCAAATTACACATTTCAAAAAGCATTCCTAAATAAAAGTTGCTTTTATATATGTGTGGCAACGTTTTCCTCTCTGTTTACAAAAAAACAGTATTCAAATAATTTGGGTAAAAGTCATAATTAATTTTAAACGTCAAATGTGGTTTTATTGTATAATGCTTTTTCTGTTGCCTTTTTGGGATATCGAAATTAGTTTGATATTCTCTCACTTTTCATATTGCTAGCGAAACTTCGATAACGAATGTTTTCTGGGACAAAACTGAGCGACAGGTGAAAATTTTTCGATTAATTTTTGAGTGTCACTCTCGATAGTTTTACACGATAAATGTTCGAGATATATTCGAAATCGATATGAATAACGAAAGTCTTTGTCAAGTGGGTTAGTATTCTATTTTTTTATGTATTGAAGTCGGTAGCTTGCTGGGGTGAATGTTTATAATATAATATACATATGTATATTTATAACATATGTATATACAATGTGTATACATATATTATACATACATAAGTATGTATGTATGTGCACTCGTATTGTCGAAAAAGAGCTCAATCGACCCTAAGATAATGTTCAGTGCTTGGGGTCTATAAGATACCTGTGAGCAAACGATCTTTCAGTTGTGCGTTGAATTTAAAAGACAAGAAATCACAATATCAAGAATTACTTTGTGTAAGTGTGTTTGTGTTGTCACCTATTTTGATCCGTGCATCTTGGGGATAACTTAAGTGATGTGGATCAGGCCACGGTAAATCGTGAAGAACATTTTTAAAGCAGTTCAATTTAATACATAAAAAAAAATGTTCATAATAATATGCGAGAAAAAAAACGATCACGCTATAATACAGTGACTGTAGTGATGCTGCTAAAGACTACACGCGTATTACCCTAAAAACATACATATTTATGTATGTATGCTAAGCGATTAATAAACTATCAATTGTGTACTCACGATTTATCAAGTCTCAAGGATTTTGTTATTTCTTTTTTTGCAGTGTTTTACTTTAAACGGAGTTCAACTTGATAAGTGTCGCTAATAATAATGCAGAAAAATAGCAGGTAAGTTTTTTTTATCATGCATATTTAAATTCGACCGAAAATCCTAAGTCTCGGCTAAAACTATTTAACCAAAAGTTTTGTATGCAGACTTTCATTGCCAAGACTTTTAATAACTAGTTTATACCCTATTTGAAACGAAACTCCATGTAATAAACTAACTGCTCTAAATAATTTGCTTAAATTATAAATATCAACAGCTAACTGCTCTAAATAATTTGCTAAAATTATAAATATCTACAGCTATCAGCGCAGAAGTGGTGTAACCCACATTCGTTTTTTTTTGTTGCTGTTCTGGTGATAAATACATTATTTAAATTGCCAACTATCAAAAAAAAAGTAGAGTAAAATACCTTTTGGTATTCTAAAGAATAATATACATATATGTATTATAATATTACAAAGTACTAAAGCAATTAAATAATTAAAAAGAGGAATTGTTTAAAATAAATTGATGTGGGTTACACCACTTCTTCCCTGATGACCTCATATTATGAAAATATTTTGATGACCATGCCAAGCAAAACCAACATTAAATTTCGCAAACTTAACTTCAGAGAATATGTACATATATATGTCTGTATATCGCCATAGTACGAATAGTTGTTACTGTTAATGGGCCATATGTACAAAAAAAAACTTAATAGGTCACTAATAAACATGAATAGATTTTTAAAAAATGTTATATTAAAACTCTACAAGAGCTCCCGAATTTACTTATAATAAAACTTTTCTGGAAAAAAATTGAGATGTCTCCAAAAATGGGCTCAATGATGTACATGCATGACGTTTGTGTACGCGCCCATGCAGAGGAAGAAGTAAGCATCACAAATTCTTTCGTCACGCATTATTTTCTTCTTTACTTCTGTACCTGCTATAACTGAAACAGTGTTGTGTAGCGTTTGTTTTAGAAGACTTCGTCGTTGCGGTAAAGCATCTTGTACGAGTAAATGGTCTTTTGCAGGGGTTAAAAATAAAAACAATGGCATAAAAAAACACACGCATCAACTTTAAACCTCATTCACACCGATGAGAGCACACAACAGCCAAATATTATGTCGACGCCGTCGACAATGCTTGCTGCTAACTTTTCAAAGAAACAAAAACAAATTGTCAAAGCTTTCAAAACTGTTTATCTTAAAACCAAATATGAGAGTATGTCGCCTACTCACATAGAACTGAAATAGAAATTAGACTAATTGGACTAGAACGACAAAATCAGCATAGACAACTACCTGCCGGCGGATACAGGGGCATTTTGCCAATTGTATTTTGGTGGTAAATTAAATAAATTCAGGGATCTATCTAATCGTCGCTTTCGATAACAAGCTGATTCGATCACGTTTTTAGGGTTCCGTCCACCAAAGGTGAAAAAAGGAACCCTATTGTTTTCGCTACTCTGTCCGTCTGTCCGTCACACGCTATTTTCTTAGGAACCGTAAGAGCTACGGAACTGAAATTTGGACAGAGTTGTAGAACATTGTCCGCTACAACAACAATATATGAGAAATAAAAATTAAAGGGTGTTCCAAAACGAGCAACGAAAAATTTTAAAATCCCATGTAATATACATACAAATGTATTTATATGTATATGTACAGGGTGGCCCAGAAAGACCGAAGTGGTGTGAATTCCTTATAACTTTTTATTTAAGACATATTTTTTTAATTTTTTTTTTAATTGGCCTCCGCGTTCCCCGGATTTAACTGCTCCAGACTGTTTCCTTTGGAGTTATTTAAAAGGGAAAGTTTATCTTAATAAGCCTAGGACTATTGAGGAATTAAAAACCAATATTCGAGACGAAATTAACAACAACAACACCGGAAGTTTTGCGAAAGGTCATGGAAAATGTGTTGGAAAGAGCACATTTGTGCGAAGCAGAAAATGGCCACCACTTGCGGGATATAATTTTTAATAACTAATCTTAAAATATTCCCTATAAATTTAATGTATTTAAAAAACAAAAAACTAAAAAAATATGTCTTAAATAAAAAGTTATAAGGATTTCACACCACTTCGGTCTTTCTGGGCCACCTTGTATATGGACACTTGAAATTTGTAAAATCAGTATATTTTTATATAAAATACAACAATTAACACTGAAATTTTAAAAAATTTAAATTAAAGGGTGGTCCATCAGTTAATGCAATTTTGACTATGTAATTTTGACCACTTGCTATATCTTGGAAACCGTAAGAGGTAAACCCTTGACATTTTCAAAAACGGTAAAACTAAAAAATCCAAAAATTATAAAATCGCCAAACCAAATCGGCAAAAATTGAAAAAAATCGCAAAAACGAAAAAATCTCCAAAATTAAAAAAAAATTTCTAACACTAAAATAAATCGTCAAATTCGAAAAAATCGCCCAAATGAAAAAAATCGCCCAAATGAAAAAAACGCCAAAAACCGAAAAAAGTCGCCAAAATAAATCCTGAAATTCGAAAAAATAGCCTGAATGGAAAAAAATCGTTAAAACGAAAAAAATCGCGAAAATTAAGAACAAACGAAAACCCCGAAAAAAAATCGCCGAAACGACAAAAAAGTGTCAAAACTAAAAAAATTGCCAAAATGAAAAAAAAAATCCCCAAAATTAAAAAAAAACGTCAAAAGCCCAAAAAAATCGAAAAAACGAAAAAAAAATTTCAAAAACAAAAAAGCGCTTTTGCAAAAAACCCCAAAACTAAAAAAAACGCTTAAAACCGAAAAAAAACACAAAAACGAAAAAAAAAATTCCGAAACTATATATTATATAGGCTAAAGTTCGTATTGAATTACATATCTCGTGTCCGTGCGGAACCCTTCGTGCGCGAGTGAAAGTCGCACTTCACTGAATTTATTTCACTTTGAGATTATGACATTTCATATCGAAACATATTATTACACTGTTCGATGGCGAATGCCATAATCTCAAGCTGAAAAAACGTGATCGAATCATCTAATTATCGAAAGCGACGATTAGACCCCAGTAAAGTCCGTTCTGACGCAACATATCGTTGGTCACAAGTAGAAAGGCTCAAACTCAAATAACTGTAACTTTACAGGAGAAGGTAAGATTATAATAATAAACAGTTCAACTGCTTTCAACAACTGCTTGTAAAATCGTAATTTTTTACACTATTAAAATAAGGTTTTGTGACGATGTGTATTTGTGTGAAATGTATTGGAATCACTGAAAATTTCAATTTCGAAAAAAATACGAGTTAGGGCCTTTCTATTTGTAACCATCGATATGTAATAATATGCGGACTTCAGCCTATGTAACACTGTGTATAATTTGTAAAGTCACGGTCACCACTACGTGATAAAAGACCCGTGTCTGCCAGTTTTGCCCCAAGTGATGCACTTTCTGTTTATGGGCTCTCAAAGATTTGTGGCCTTGGTGTCATTTTTGCGTATTCTCAGGCTCATTTTTTGCAAACCGTTCGGAATTTTTATTTACTCTCTGAGGCAAAAGTGTAGCTTTTGTCATAAAGAACCAAATTCTAAACATATAAAATCAAAAAAACTTCTTCAAGATCAAAATCCCAAAAATTTTAAAAATTTCGATATTTTTACCTTTTTTCCTTGTTCAGGTCCATAGGTAGCAAACCGTTCAAAATTCAAGGACATAACCTACTACAAAAATGTACCTAAGATTTAAATAAACAACTTTTTAGAACATATAAACTTCCTAGGAATGATTCTTAACACCGTTTAGGTAGTCGCAAAAATGAAAAATTTCAACAAAAAAAACTTATATTAAAAAATTTCTCTCATTCGCTTTAAAAATTGCACAAAAATTTTTATCTGGAACGCTTTTGGGTAACTTTGTACACCTTATATTTTATTAATTCTTTTAATTTGCTCACCTTGTTTTCGTTTTAGAAATTCCAACTGCTGGTGGAGTAGACTTATAACTTTAGGGAAATGTCATATACTAATATTTATTTTGCTTGCAAATCATATAGCCCAAGGTTAGTTTTTATTTTGTTTCTTTAAGAGAAAACTTGAAAACTTTCATACTACTTTCATACTGTTACTAGAACTTATAACTACGACTGATGCCAGTGGTCGCGGTAAGCCGCGCATCCCGGATAATTTAAAAAATGTTGCTGGTAGCAACCCAAGAAAACGCTTAAGCACTGATTCCAGGCAAGAAGTGCAAAAGTCAGAACTTACGGGTGGTCCAAGTAAATCACGCATGCCGGATGATACAAAAAATGTTGCTGGTAGCAGCCCAAGAAAACGCTTAAGCACTGATTCCAGGCAAGAAGCGCCAAAGTCAGAACTTATCGGTGGTCGAGGTAAATCACGCATGCCGGATGATACAAAAAATGTTGCTGGCAGCAGCCCAAGCAAAAGATTACGTCTGGATTCTAAGCAGAAGGACGATTCTACTTCGGATGAACTTAAAGGATTTGCCCAAGAGGTTTTGAGTAAAATGAACGCAGATGAAGACGCTTGCAATGATTTCTATAAATTTGCATGTGGAAATTATGTCGATAAAATACAAATACCGAATGACGGAGTGTATATTAATGAGTTTTTAAAGATAGGAGTTCAAGTTCGTAACCAATTGCAAGGTGTTATTTTAGAAGAAAGATCCAGCACAGACCCAAAATATTTGAAATTACCAAATATTTTGTACAAGGCGTGCATGAATGAAAGTAAGGCTTAAGAGAGTTTGGTTCTCTTGCTGGATATTAATAGACGATTTTATTTGTTTTTTTCTCCTACTAGAATTAATTGAAGCCTTGAGTACCAAACAAATAAAACAAATTGCGAAATCTTTGGGTGGTTGGCCCGTAGTTGTTGGTGCTTCTTGGAATAAGGATAATACCTGGACATGGCAGGAAACTGTTAAAAAATTTAGACGTTTTGGTTTCAACACAAATATTTTGTTCACAGTTTCGGTTACAGTAGATTCTAAGAGCAACAAAAAACGTATTATTACTGTAAGTTTTAAAAGTCATTGCATTGTCAGAGATCAAGATGCTTTACACACAGTGTAAAGTTCAAGATTCAAGACAAGGCGAATTGAGAATCAGATGATGATCAGCTGTTTGATGCCGAATCGAACTGCTTAGATCCCAACTGTCAAAATCTATTTTTTCTAATACGTTTTACGTGGAAAAAGAATTTAATTTATTATTATATAATATAGTATAATAATATATAATAATTATCTTTCTAGTTAGATCAAATGCCAGCTGAAGGCACCAATCCACAGAGCTACTATAACTATATGTTTGACATAGCGGTACTTATGGGAGCTGAACAGGAAGCGGCAAAAAAGGAATTATTAAAATCTTTAGAGTTTGAAACAAAATTGAGAAAAGTAAGATCTTAAGTGTTATAGATACATTTAAAAACAAAATAATACTTTATTAAATCGGTTTCTATGCACAGATTACAGTGCCTAAAGAAAAAAGACGCAACGAAAACAATTTGTACAATTTACGAACTATTAAAGAGCTACAGCAATCTTATAATTATGTCCAGTGGTTGGACTATATAAACTCTCTTCTGCCAGAAGATACGACTATCAAAGTCGATGAAAATGAAGTGGTCAATGTAGCAGTACCCAGTTACTTCGATAAGTTGGGTGAAATTTTGGAGAATCCCAGTACTGACAAGCGTTTCATTGCCAATTATATGATGTGGCGTATGCATCAAGAAGTAGTGTTTAGCCTGCCACAAGAGTTCCGCAACAGAAAATTTAAATATGATTCCGCTCTGTCGGGTAAAAAGTCGCCGAGCCACAGACAGATAGATTGCATAAATTTGGTAACACGCAGGTATGTATGTTTACCAGTAACGAGCATAGTGAGTGTGTGAAAGGTGTCACTTGTTAATTTTAAACTTCTCATATTTGGACAAAAAAACAATAGGCCTCAAGAAATAGAAAAAATTTCAATTATTCAGTTTGGTCGTATTTTATCCATTTCTCACAAATTGTTCGAACAATTTAGCCGACTGTAATGTAAAGTAACTGCAACAGTAGGAAACAGCTGATCGATATTGTTATGTCAAAAGTAATGAAAATGGTTATAGAGATGTAATGTAACGTAACCTACTTTTCATATAAAAATACCGATCAGCTGTTTCCTACGTTGCAGTTACATTGCATTAAGGCTCAGTTAGCCGACTGAAATGTAAAGTAACTTCAACGTATTAAACAGCTGATCGATATTTTTGTATGCAAAGTTGCTTACGTTACATTACATCTCTATAACCATTTTCATTATTTTTCACATAACAATATCGATCAGCTGTTTCCTACTGTTGCAGTTACTTTACATTACCAACGGCTAACTGAGCCTTTTCAGTCGGCCAACTGAGCCTTAAGAATTTTTTCATTTGTCAACCTCTTACACTAATAGTCTGTCACAAAAGTCACATTTTAATTAATAACTCCAAATTTACCGACCATTTCATTTCACTTTAGGCTCAGTTTGGCCATGGGATCTCTATATGTGCGTAAATATTTTCAACCGGAATCACAGGCCGATGCCTTTAAAATGGCCAAAACTATACATAACACGTTCAGCAAAACGTTCGATGATGCCAAATGGATGGATCAGATTACAAAACAGGAAGCCAAGAAAAAGCTGCATGCGATGAAAATTACTGCTGGTTATACAGAAGAGTTATTGGATAATGCGAAATTAGAGGAATACTATCGGAAATTAGAAATTGATCCGGATAAGCTTATTCAATCAATGTTGAATATGAATATTTTCTTTGCGGACAAACGCTTCAATGAATTGCGTTTGCCAATGGAGACGTCGGACTGGACGACTCTTGACCCGCCACATATTGTAAATGCTGCCTATAAGCACACGAAAAATAGAATAGGTAAGAGACTAATAATAATAGCGATGGGTTTGTGGCAAAAATTTAAAAAATATATACATACTTTCTCTTAAGTAGAACAAAAATAAGCAAACATAACATAACATAACATGTGCATAATTAGTAAAATTAAGTCGGTTAAAAAAACAAACAAAAATGTCTTGCCAACAGCTAGTTGTTCCGTTCAACTATATGTTAGCCAGAATATTTACAACTAATTTTAGTGTCATTTGTTCATTAATAATTATCCCATGTAATTTGGCGACACTAAACTTTGGCCTGAATAAATCATAAATATAAAACGCTTGTATTTACATAAGTATGTACGCACGTATAAGAACATTCGATATATCGATGGCTTAATATAAGAAAGGCGCAACTCAAATTTTCGATATTTTTTGCGGGAGAAGAAAAAAACTTAATGAAAAATAAAGTAAAAATATATAATAAAATGTATTTATATTATATTAACAATTTCTATTCAAATTTCACAATTTCTATTCAAATTTCAATATGAGTCTAGCAGCGAGATATCAAAAGATCTGACAATCGTGTGAACTGACAATTTTTCGTTTGATGATTTGTTAGAGGAATTTATTGTCATACAAGCACCTGGCAATAAATTGCAATATCTTCTGACAAATTTGATACAGCCGTCTGAACTGACAATCTACCTTGTGTTGGCAATTTTTTACTGAAATGGCATATGTATGAAATCTGGATTGCTCTCAGATGAACCATTATGTGTAACATAAAAATCACGAAGTCGTCTATAACTTAAGCGAATTTATGTTTATGATTTTCAAAGTAAATCACAGTATAGTTTGGTAGCGTTTTTGAAGCGTCAACTTTTCACGATGATTTTCCAGGGTATACTGATCATAAAACATACAAAGTCATAGCAGTAGAGCAAATCGTTTAACTTCTCTAAGGCTTAAAAAAATATCGAAATCGATATTGAATCAAATCAAAGCTTTTTGGGGAAAAGCTTTTTAAGGAAAATAATCACAAATATTAGGTTTGTTCATTTACTGAAAATTATTACGAATTTGTAACAATTGTTAGTGGAAAGTGTTCATTAACTCAAAAAGTTTGCAAGGAGAGAGTGTCAAAAGAGAGAAACAAATCGAGAGACAAACAAATTCCTACAAATTATTACTAGTAAAATTTTTACTTGCAAGAATTATCCAACCAGCTGTTGTGTGTTTTGTTGTCAAATAAATTATTTAAAAAATATTTGAAAAAGGAAAACTGAAAAAATATAAAATTCTTTGTTAAAAAACATGTATACGTATGAAAAAAGAAAGCATGTTTTCTTAATTTATTGTTTTCCTTTGATTAAGCCACATAAATTAAATTTTAATGCAAACAATTTTGTTTATTTCTCATGTATGATCAGAGACGGAAAGTCGAATTTCCTTTTTTTTCAATGGAATAAAATTAAAAAAGTATGAAAAAATCATAAAAATGGTAATTATACATGAAACTGTGTAAACAATTTCATATTAAATTGCAATTTCTTAAAAAAATTGCAATTTAAAATATTATCAAACAAAATACATCATGGTTCTGATATGAAAAAAAATGTTCTTGCAAGTTTTTACAAGTAAAGCTTTAATTTACTTTTTCATATTTGGGATAGTAATTTTGTAAATTTCTGCCTTACTCTCACGCTGCTAGTTTCTGCTGGGAAAGTAAATGAACAGACCTATTACCATAGAAAATTTTTAAAAATACTATTACTATAACTATCTTTCTTATCTTTTTTATAGAGATTCCTGCCGCCATCCTGCAAGGTGCTTTCTACAATGCTCAGCGTCCCAAATACATGAACTATGGTGGCATTGGTTCAATTATTGGCCATGAGATTACTCACGCTTTTGATGATAAAGGTCGACGATTTGGTCCTGACGGCAAATTAGTTAACTGGTGGCAACCCAGTACGGAAAAGGCCTTTTTGGAAAAGGCCCAATGCTTTATTAAACAATATAGTGATTTTCAGGAGGAGCAGACTGGACTAAATGTTAGTAAAACCCTTTAGCTGTTAAAATATGTATGTTATGTTTTTAATATTTTAGATAAATGGTGAGCGCACTCAAGGTGAAAACATTGCCGATAATGGAGGCTTTAAGCAGTCCTATTTGGCCTACAATCAATGGGTGGCTGAAAATGGTGAAGAGCCCCCACTGCCTGGTTTAACAAAATATTCATCGAAACAGTTATTTTGGATATCGGCCGCCCAATCGATGTGTGCTAAATACAGAAAAGGTATATTTGCTATAAATTTTTCTAGTTTCCGAATAATAAACTAATTTTATATTGCAGAACTTATTGGAAATCTCATAAAAAACAATGAACATATTCCTGCAGAATTCCGAATTAAGGGCGCTTTTCGTAACATAGAAAGTTTTTCCACCGACTTCCACTGCCCTAGAGATTCACCCATGAATCCTGCTCACAAGTGCATAGTTTGGTAGATTTAAAGTAGGGAAGTAATGATACGCCGTTTGCCGATCCGATACCGATTCCGATACTCAAAAGAAAATATCGCCGATACCGATTCCGTTACCGATACGCATATTGAAATTGAACTCAAGTTAAAATTAACAAAACTCAAGTAGAGTAATTCTTTTATTTTACAAAATTACAGTGTAAGGGCACTGCTACACGCGATCCAGTATCGCGATATTTATTGAACGTTTAGCATGCAATATTGATAGATCGCGATCCATATCGCAGAAAGGCCTAAATTATGGAATCTAGATCGCGGATCACGGATCACTTGATAAATATTGAACGTGATATTAGATCGCGTTACGTTAATAAAAAGTGAAATAAAACAAATAAAATAAAAGAAGCAGTGAAAATTTAACAAATAAAAAGTAAAAAAGCTTATTAAATTTGCGTAAAGTTAGTTTTAATAAGGAGTAATGTCAGAAGATAGTGAAAGCGAGTGGGTTCTGCCGGTGGAATCGCAATTAACGACCAAAAAAATTGTTTTGAAAGACTTTGTTTTTGATTTAGAGGCATTGCCGGAGTTCAGGAACTAAGTAAGGCTAAAGCTAAAACTTTTTTTTGGTTTTCTCGCGACATTTTTTTAATAAACGATCCGCACAGCACAAAAATAACGTAAATACTGACGTGATAAATATTTCGCGTGTAGCATACGCTCGCGATCCATATATCACAATATATGTATGTACATATATTGAACGTGTAGATTATTAATATTTAAAATTTATATAAAAATGCATTCCGAAATTAACAAAAAATAAATACATAAATACCAGCTCTAAAAAAATTAAGATATATCTTACTCATATTTCCTATCGACCGTCAAATATCGCCAATATCGATATATCGGAAAATCAGAAGTATCGCCGATATATCGGAATCGGTATCGGTTACATCCCTAATTTAAAGATTATTGTTTTATAAAAGTTTTACCTTAATTAAAAAAATTAAAAAATAAAAAATTAAAAAAATGGGAAAAATTTTTCCACTGAAATAATCATCTTTATTATCATTTTTCTTAAAACAAATTTAGCACTGAAAATGTACATACATATGTATGCACATACATATGTACCAGTATGTTATTTTTTTCAGTTGCCAATACTGCTTTCAGCAGCGTTGCCAGTTGGCACGGCGACTGAAAATCGGTTGCCATACATAATGAAGCCGTTAGTGAAAACAATGAATAAATTATTACGGATTTCCCTGTATGATGAAGGGCATTTCAAAATAAAATTTTTTTTTAATTAAATAATTCTATAACTAAGTGTTTGTCAGAATATTTACAATTAACCTTGGTGTTATTTTTTTATTAATGTTTAACACATATAATTTGGCTTATCAAAAGCGATACGAACTTTGCCTTAATAAAATCATAAATATAGAAACAAATAGAGTTAAAACAATAATAATTTTGCATAGTCTATGGGTATCTTTAAGTAAATTTAATAAATTAACCAATTTTCGTTACCAATTAAATAAAACTGAAACAAAAATATAAAACATGTTACTAAAACAAAATTCACTTTTAAGATTTTTTTTCCATTCATACTTTTGTTTTTAATGTTCTTTTGAGAAACAATTTCTAAAACTGAATACATCAGCAGCGACAGACAGCAGTGAGTATAAAGGGAAAAATGCGACAAATGGCAA
This sequence comes from Tachina fera, assembly GCA_905220375.1. Lineage (NCBI taxonomy): Eukaryota > Metazoa > Arthropoda > Insecta > Diptera > Tachinidae > Tachina > Tachina fera. Next base: position 110,733,831 of record LR999966.1, on the reverse strand, counting down.
ATATTATCATTGCTTTTAGCTTTTAAAACTTAAATTAAGTTTCCTAAATGCAAAAAAAAACTTTTTTCCATCTAAATAGTATTTACAGTTGATAAAAAGTTTTCTACTCTTATCTCTAAATTTTTATTAAAGTTTCCTTTTCTTTGCGAAAACTAAAGAAAAAGTTTCTGTCAAAAGCAAAAAATAAATAAAAAGCAAGGACAAATGAAAAGATACTTCATTGTAGTTTGGTTTATTAGTGTTGCTCTAGCTTCAAATTGAAATATGTATTATGTACTTAATATGTTTTCTTATGCGAATTAATTTTGACGGAATTCATACCTTAAAGGCCGGGGCACAAGGACTCCGTCATAAGTACGTTAAACTTCGCTTTCTCAACTGACAGTTAAGTTGAAATACATGATTTCTTATGAGGCCTGTAACATTTAAGGCCGGGGCACAATGAATCCGTCATACGTTAAACTTCGCCTTTTTCAACTGACAGCTAAGTTGAAATACATGATTTCTTATGAGGCCTGTAACATTTAAGGCCGGGGCACAATGAATCCGTCATACGTTAAACTTCGCCTTTTTTAACTGACATTAACGCAACGACGGAGGCGGTTGGCACAATGAGTACTTTATTGACGGAAGTATTTGAACAGCTTCAACAGGTTGATTCTCCATTTTATTTATTAAATTCAACTTTTTTCTTTATTTCGTTTATTTCTTTTTATTATTTTTGCTGCGACAAAACACAAAAACCTAAATCAGAATATACAAAAAAAAAAACCAACCAAATATCTGTCAAACTACTCAACGTACACAAAAACTTAAAAATTGAAGAATTTGTTTACTTTGCGTTAACGGATACGTACAAGTATTTCTTTTTAACTGAAAGTTATAGTCATTCGCGTGCTATGGGTTTTTCACTTTCAAATACAGTCGAATCTGCTTTAACGCAACACGCTTTATTGAAAAAAAATTGAATTACTGAAAGCGATACAAATCCCCGCACTGATTTCAAACGCTAGCTGCGTCTTATTCACTTCGGTTTAGCGAAACATCGCTTTACAGAAAACCAAAAGCAGGCTTACTTACTTCGCTTTAGTGTAAAAGTAAACAATGACAATTTATTTTTTAGAAATCGATTCCATAAAAAAAATTGTGCATGTTTTGTCCGTTAAAAATTAAATGTCAAAATGTATTTGTCCTTTTCGCTCTTACGTACTTTATTATATTGTACTCAATGTAAGCAGTACGCTTAACTGTAACAAATTTCAGTAATCCGAAGTACGTTTTAAAGAAAAAATCGGATAACTGGAAAAATAGAGTTTTGGTAATTTCCAGTAAAGCGGAATCGACATGCTAAAAAAGTACAATTGTACCAACTTTTCCATCCCTAAATTATTTTTCTCATGGTTTCCTTATTTTGAGTTACTTTCTTACTTTTTATCTTTTGCAATTCCGTAAACATAATTTTGTTTTTAATCTTTTTCCTTCGTCAAAGCATTTAATAAGTGTAAATAATGTTACGGTTTTTATTTAAATTTTACAAGCAGCCGATATATAAAGTCTCAATATACATATTTCAAAAATCTAGTTATATCCTTAAGACTTTTCTTGCTCTGTTTCAAAATACTCCCTGACTGATAATTTTTTTTCTTATCACATACCATATTATAGCTCTGGTGAAAGTGCGTGGGTGGGTGTGTGTGTGTGTGTTCGTGTGTGTGGATTGGGGTGGGTAAAGAAAAGTAAAGGGCTTTGTCTTAACATTTTCTTTTTTTTTTCTAAATCATATCTTAATATTATCATGATGAATTCTTCCTGCTATATTATAAATAATTTTATAAGTTTATTATTTCCGCCAGCTTTATATTTCACCTGCAACATTAAGTCACTTACAAGCACATACGCACAAATTCTCCCCTAATGGAATCCTTTATCCTTTATTTGAAAGTAAACATGTATTTGTATGTAATAACATTGCCCTAGGTTCTTTTTTTTTTTTTTGGTGCCTTTGTAATGAACTCTTTACGTTGCTTTGCTGTAAAGGGGAATTAGATGTGTGTGAGTGGGTGTATGTGTGCCTTGATTATTCCTTATCACGTACACTGTTTTGTTAGATAATACGGCATTTATTAAAATAGTAAAATTTTATGCTTTCTATTGTATTACGAAGCTCCGCAAAATACAAATGATTGTAACATTTGTATCTTTCTCCAGCATTTAAGTAGAAAATGTGTAAAATTTAACAATAAAAAGAGCTTTCCATAATTCACCTTTTGTGCTAAAGGAAGTATTAATTCGTGCTTAAAGGATTACTGAGATTTTTTTATTTCAAAATTATATGCTTGTGTTTATTTTAAATCCTATTACTTTCATTATATGTACATACATACATATGTATATCAATGTGTATATCCGTTTTTAATACAATTTCACAAAAATTAAGATGTATTTTTGGTAAATTGCCTTTCATAAAAAAAGTGTTGCTTCCTCCCTCCCATTTAAAGTGCTCCTTTTCAGCTGGAAATCTCTTGAAGGGCCACGCATTATATCTATGTATGTACTAACTTTTAAAGTCATTTTAGCCACACACACAAGATTTTACAATCAGCCTAAATATCAGTGTACTAACCTGCAGGATAAGAAAGCAAATCACTTCGTTCAAATGAAACCGCTTTAGAAAGTCGCCATAAAGCGTTAATAGATAATGTTGCGAATATTTTAAATTTTACGCTGTATACTAAAGAGCCAATGGATTGCTCCAATACCTCAGTTGCCTCTGTACTTTTTTTTTAATTTTCTACACTTTAATAAAATAATAATTCCATATTTATTTACATTTGTAAAATCCAATTAAATTTTGTTAATTATTTTGACAGTTCACATCTACTGTGAATTGATTGTACTATTCAAAGTTATGTGGAACTCAAAAACTATTGTGAATTTTAAGGAAAATTTTGATCCGTTAGCAATTTTGTCATCATGCCACCACAGAGGATATATCCTCTGTGATGCCACTACATTCATACAACTGACATAACAGGTAATTCTCCTTCGTACGATTTACGATATGATCACAGATGTGACGATTCGAACCCAGTATTTAAGAAAATATCCCATTTGCTTATGGTTCTTTAAGACTTTGCCTAAAAATATGCTTTCATTTCAGTTAATTGAAGCCAAGGTTGCCAATTTAACAATTTTCCCAATAGATAAATTGACGAATGAATTTAGGGGAAACTAAATTCTGCATTTCGATTACGTTCCCGCATTCAGTTACGCACGGATCGAAAAGAAGTATTTTGCAAAAAAAAAACTGAATCGAAAGAAGAAGAAGAGAAGAGTATTTTTAAAACTGCTGCTTTGCTAAGAAACGGATGAAATAGGAACAGAAAATTTAAACAATTTTGCAAAATGTTTGGCAAAAAGTTAAATTTAGTGCAAAAAACAGTGATTTAACATTAAAAAAATGATAATTAAATATTGTGAACTTTTTTAAATTAAATTCTTGCAAATTTAAGTGCAGAGAGTTAAAAAAACGAGAGGTATTTGTGGCCAAGCTTATCCAGTGTCAAGAATCCTGTAGCGCCGGAGGTGATATTTTAATTTCATACACATATGTAATTGTAACACAAAAATAAAGTTCAGTTGTTTAAATTTCATTAAATCCGTAGACAATATAAATAGGTATGTCAAATTTGTATACTGTTCTACCTGTAATAAATTAAATAAAAATAGCATTTCAGTACAGAAAAACAAAATACAAAGAATCGATAGAGAAATCGAAGAACGGAACGCAGAATACCAAAGTTGCCAAACAGAGAAATTTACGATCCGAATCGAAATGCAGAATAAGGGTGATTGTTAATGCAATTTTGCATGTTCGATATGTATTTTAAAAAAAAAAATATTTACGACATAAATATAATAAGAATGGTTTCTTAGATATGTTTTAGCCACATTTGAGTTCTAAGTGCACGTTAAAACAAAATTTGACCTAAGCAAACAAATAATTTTATTTTTTTGCACAAAGTCTGATCAACATTTCACGCAAAATACTGCCAAAGTACATATAAAAAAATTGGCACGAATTTTTCATGAAAAAATGTTGCAGAAATAGTATTCTGTTTATCTTGGGAAAAACATTTCAAATGTATCTTTAACATTTTAAGTTTTCATGCGAAATAAGTAGTGTGCCACTTGTTTCTTATGTATATGATATTAAGATAAAAAACTTTAAAATTTAATTCTTGTTAAAAAACATTATGAGGTCTTTAAACATTTTAAAAATCTAAACATTTCTGGCCATTTTTTTAAATGTAAAGTTAACAACGGTGATTACAGCATGTATAATTTTACAATAAATATAAAAATATTTAAACAACCAGAGAAAACAGAAGGCAAATGCTGGTTTAAAACTTTACAAACATTATCTTTGTCTGCGTATTTTTGCTTTCTTCTTTTAAATTATTTTACACAAACAAAAGAAAAAAATTAGCTACTCATACAAACATTTCATTATGTCCTTTAAACATGTCTAATATAGTTTATGCAAATAGACGACAAAATAAATTGCAATACAAGATCATAATGAGAAAAAAAACATACAAACAAACCCCTTCAATGAATTTAATACAAAAAGAGATAATTACAGCAATCGCCAAAGAAACATAGAAAAAAAATCACATTGTATAAAAGAGATAATGTTAAATTCACTTACCACATCAATTATCTGCATCAACGTTAGACCAAAACTTAATTGCAATGGATCGGATTCATTAACAACCGGCCGCTCTAAGCTGTTGTAATTATCTAATAGAGCGTGTAATAAACGTTTTTCATGAGGTCCTGCTGTAGCAACTGTAAAGAAAAAGAAAAATAAAAGAAATTAAATAACATTTAAAATAATTCTGTAGTTTACATAGAATAATGTGTTTGGTTTTAATTAAAATAGCAAATTTTTTTGGAGAAACTATTTATAATCTCTGTTTTTGAAAAAACCATTACTGCTGCTTAAATAAAATGTGTTTTTTTTATTTTTCTTTTTTTGAAAGTATTTTTTAAAAAGGTAATTTTTAAAAATAATTTTTAATACAATATTTTTCAAAAGGTACTTTCAAAAGGTACTTGTCTGAAAGATACGTTTTTAAAAGGTATTTTTTTTAAAGGTAAATTTTTTAACAAGATACTTTTAAAACCTATAGTACTATTTTTAAAAAGTACATACTTGTTTTATAATATAAATTTTTAAAGGTACTTTTTTATAAAATATCCATTTTTTTAAGTTGATTTCTTAACAAGAACTTTTATTAAATGTATGTACAATGTACTTTGTTTTAAGGGAACTTTTTTCGAAAGGCAGTTGTCTAAAGGGTAGATCTTGTAAATTATATTGTATTGAAAAAATATTTTTTGGAACGAATTTTCGTTATTTTTCATACAAATTCAAAACGTTTAGAAACGAAATTTTTTATAAAATCTGCCCATAAGACACTTTCTTTAAAAAAAAAGTTTTTTTAAAAGATTGGTCAGAAATTTTTTCATGTATTCTTAGATAGTTTTTTTAGCTATTTAAAATGTGTTTCTTCTAGACAGAGCTAGGCAGTTTCTTAAAAACTACGTTTTTGAAAGATTGTTTTTTTAAGAAATACTTTTTGTTTTTTTAAGGACTTTTCAAAAGTTACCATAAATGAAACGTACTGACATTGGTTTCTATCAATATGTGTAGATAGCCATTTAATCGATAATTAATTTTAAGTCGCCATTTTCCTGTCACTTTTATTAAGCTCTATATTCCTTCCTTCTTATTTATTGCTTTTCCAATTAATCTCAGTACAGTAGCAGCTGATCAACAACAAATTGACATAAATAATTGACCGTAATTAAAACAGAATATTTGAAGAAATATTGAGCCAGGGTGGGAGTCATGCCAATAACCACAACCAGTCATCCATTCCCCCTCCCTACCCCACCCCAAGCATTAGCACAACAGTTTTGTATTGTCATAAATTCTAATAATAAATTAATTTAAGCTTTATCATTTGTGGGACAATTTAACTAAAGTGTTCTGAGTGTTTTTCTTGCTCAAGTGTGGCGCTAATTTCCGTGGAAACTCCGAGTGACAGCATTTAATTTTCGTTGCTTCAGTTCTTTCTTATACTCGCATCTTTTTGCCCTGCATTTTATTTATATTTCCATCAAATGTCTTTTAAAAGCATATAATTTAAATGTCGTTTTTTTAGATGCGCATTTAGAGGTGATGGCAGAGAAGACGTTTTGTTTTTGCCTTTATTAAGGCTTGAGATTTTTTGCTTACTTAAATGTCAATGTCAAAAGTAGTGGTCTTCAGAAGATAGATGCTTTAGAAGCAGACTGTCGGAAAAAATTTTTTTGCTGTTCCTTTTTATATAATTGAGCTTAAATGCTGCTGGTTGCGGTTGTTGAACTAAGTGGTGTTGTACAATTCTATAACGTTGTCTTTTTCAAGTTTTTTTTTTTGCTAAAAGATACTCATTTTAAAGTTGATAAAATGGAAAAGGACACAAGGTATAGGTGTCTATTCTGAAATACGCGTCGACTTGGTGAAGCTTACATGGAACACAAAAACAAAATTGTTTAAATGTAAAAAACTTGTTTTTGTTTCTCATACAAAATTAACAGTTTTTAAAAGAAAGAGAAACGCCTTGAAATTCTCACCTGTATTTCATTTAAGAAATGCATGGCAAACAAAAACAATTTCTGAAAATTTGTTTTTGTTTAAATGTAAAGTTTCACTTCTTCGACACGTTTTCCAGAATAACCCCCATAATATTTGACTTTAAACATTAGTTTAATCATTAGAATCGAAATTATGCTTCAATATTATAAAACATACCTACATATATATGCTTAAAATTTTAGATAAGTAACTTACCCTAAATTGAAATGTGCTGATTGGAATGGATCGACTACAATTTTCTTGTAACAGTTTATGATCTACTTTAATAAACTTTTTTTGTACATATTTTATTTTATAAAATTTATAACTATGTTAATCTTTTTGCAAATTACGCAAACAAAACGACTTTAATATCACTATTAAACTAAATACCAGAAAAAAAATAAAACAGGAAACCGTAGCCTAGAAATTTTGCTCATTGGAATAGACGAATTGATTATCAAATTTCTTGTCAGAATTTATGATCACTTTTTCACTTTACTTTATATTAATGTTAATGTTTCTGCAAATTATAAAAACAACGAAACAACGATTTTTAATATCACTATTAAATTAACACCAGAAAAAAACAATAAAAGAGGAAACCGTAGACTAGAAATTTTGCTAATTGGAAGAAACTATCAACATTCTTGTCAGAATTTATAATCACTTTTTCACTTCCGTTGTTTTTTATTTTATAAAAATGTTAATGTTTCTCTAAATTTTACAAATAACAAATGATTTTATTATCATATTATCACTATTACACATAGACTATTATTCTGTTTTATTAAATTAACACCAGAAGAAAATTAAGTAAGCAAACAACGCTTTTATTGCCGCGTAAATCTCCATAGACTGGCGTAAATCACAATAATGCGCGGCGAATTAGTTCAAGCCAAGTTGTATTATTTGGTATTAAATTATAAAAGAGTTGTATTTTTGTGTACTACAATCGATTCGATTGATTGGTGATTTGACCCACTTTTTGGGCCAAAATTAAAGTTTTAGACCGATATGGCTGAAATTTGGAACATAACAGTTTTTCATGAGCATACAAAGCTTTGTTTTTTTTGTAATAGTAGACTTTTTTTTAGGGCTGCCACTTAAGTATATCGAAAAAAAACGGTTAAATTTTTTTGAAATTCGGCAGGATGGAAATGCATATCGTCGGTTAAGCGGCCCATACACTACAACAGCATGCACGCACAATCAAGCGATTGAGCATTCATGCTCGAAGCACACATTATACCAACAAGCTGGTACAATATTCATTTTTTACAAAATTGCGGTAAGGGTAGTTATGAATAGTGACACAGTTTTTGCTACAATTTATTTATTTTTTTCAGTCTATGGACAAAAAATTCTTACAATTACTATTGGTATGTTGTTAAAATTAGCAGCTATGTATAACTAAAGAGCTAAAATTCTCTTTTCCATTGAAAAAAATTATATTTCAATAAATTATATTTTTTAAATGCATGTTTACTCCATGAAAACTTTGCTCATCTGAGCTAATTTCACCATATACTACACCAGCAAGCTTGTACCATCAACAAAATATCAAACTCTATTTGACATCACTACAGCAACACGTACAATCATACAAAATGCCCATACACGACCCAACAGCTGGCACAAACACTTGATTGCGCATGCATGCTGTTGTAGTGTATGGGCCGCTTTAGTTATTGGTTTGCGGCACAGTATATTCAAAATATATTTTGTCTGCAGTAAACCAATAACCAACCGACGATATGGAGGCCAACAAAAAAGCGTAAGCCCCATGTAAACTTGCTTGAAAACCTTGTTAAATTTTCCATGGGCTATGTGCCACAAATGAAACAAATAAGTGTTTCATTTCATTCATTTAATGTTTCATACCATCTCCAATTTTCTAAGTATAGAATTCAAAACAGCAGGTTGGCTATAAGAGAAGTAAAGTGTGTCTGGAGAAAAAATTGAATATCTCAAAAAAATCACGATTGATTGAACTCAAAATTAGATTCTTTACAAGATTTTATTGATTTCAGCTTAAAAAAATTTTTACTATATCCCAAGTTTAGCAAGAACATTTATTTAAATTTTAGATTATGACAAATTAATGATTTTGCTCACCAATAAATTATTTTATTTTTACAAATGATTATGTACTTATTTAGCACTCAGTATCAATATTGCTTTCCATTTATAACTTTATTTTTCTATCCTTCTGTTATTAACAACTATTGTCAGGTATTGTAACCAAATATAACATGAAGCACGTCTCGTAACATGAAGCACGTCTCTTAATTGAATTTAAGAGTCATATGATTGCTGATTATTTGTTTTTTATAAAAAGAGAATTAACTTCTACTGGCCTTGAGGTATTCTTTATCATGTTACAACAAGAAATACTAGATTTTCTAAAATGCAAAATTTGAGTTTTTGCAAAAAAAAAATGGACCAAACTACCTACAATGCATAGATACGATCAATATTCATTAAATACTCCCAATCTAATATCGCAATATATATATATATATATATATATATATATATATATATATATATATATATATACATATATATATATATATATATATATATATATATATATATATACATATATTTATATATTTTATAATTATATATATACATATATATATATATATATATTTATAAAATATATTCAAAATAACGTTTAATATAAGATCTAAATTTGTACCTATGAAAATAACTGACCAAAATGTGAGTGCAATTTCAGATTAGGGTTAAGGGCTTGAAGAAACCTTACTGTCATCTTAATTTAAGAAGAAAGTATACGTTTTTAAATATTCAAATATCACTTGTGCTACAATCCTGCTAAACATATCATTAACTCAGAACTAACTAAGCGTATAAGTGTATGTACATACGTAACTATAAACCCAAAAGTCTGGGAGGCAGAAGAAGAAGAAGAAAATAAAGATTAATGCAAGGAACACAATTGGGATGAATGTCGAATTTCGTCCACGATGACGAATTCGTCGAGAAGCATTCGCTGCGTAAATTCGTCGTGTGAAGCACAATATCGACGAATTTACTCACCGAATTCTTCTCTCATATTTGATAAAGTTGGTTGTTGTGTGTATAAAAACAGAGAGAGAGAGGGAGAGAATTTTCTCTCAATTTTGTATTTTCGTCGTTCGTCTGCGTACAAAATAGAAATAAATCTATCTCAAAGATCGTCACGCACGACGAATTTCATTCGTTCGTCCCAGTTTTGTTCCTAGCATAGCTTATATGAAAGAAAATTGAATTCCTGAAAAAAGCATATGCTCATATATACATAGAGTTGGTATTCTTTTTGCATTTTCTTGGTAATTTTTTTGATTAAGTATAAAAATATGGGTATCATATGAAAGCTTATAAAAATTATTATACATATAATGAACATATTTTCAAAGAAACGCTTAATGAAATTTTCCCATTTTATGTACTTTGCAAAGTAATATTTCCGTACCAGAGAACAGTGTATTAGAAGAAGTGTCATAGAAAGTCAGCAACTACACTTGTGGAAAAAATTAATAGGGCTAGAAGTATGATTTTACTGAAATATAAAAATTAGCGGCTTTAATAAAGTTTAGGGGAAACCTTCGAAAATAAAAAAAAATTATACAAAAAAATTGTACAAAAAAGCGCTACTTACTAAACGTTGGGAGTCAATGTCCAACACAATTGCACGAATTACGAAAAAATACAACCCCGATTTGATAAATTATTATTGTTATTGTTTCAAAATTTTCATAATCTCCATAGCACCAGGGTTGACTTTTATAGAAGTCGCACGATTGTGTAGGATAGTGAATCATAGCCTTTAGCAGGAAAACTTTCCAAATCAGAAAATCTTCATTGGTATGCGGTGGCAGTGCAGGAAATCGTCATCGTTTATTAATGTATACATAAACACATATAAATAATATGTCAGAAAATACAATGTTAATGTTTAGTATTTCCTTAATAAGCTCATAAAAAGCTTTAAGCTTGGAAACGGCTTGATGTATGTACGGAATAAAAGAGGAAAAAACAAAATAGTTTAGATTGGCTAAATTAGTTTATCTAAGATATGTATACATATGTACAACACAGAATATTTAATGAGGTCAGCAGCCTAGGAATCTCAAGTTTTTACAATAAAATTTGCTCCGCAAAATAAATATTACATGTGTTTGCACAACACCGCAATAAAAATAAAGACCTGTGCCTATAGGGAATAAATTTTAACCCTAAGCCGCCATGTGCTACAAAATCTTTAAACGCAATAGTGAATTAAAGATGTAATATATAATATAAACAGACGGCTTTATAAATATACATATGTTTAATGAAATTAGTAATTTAATTGTATTCCTTTCGTTCCTTTATCACATTTTAAATGTAAAATTTAACAAATATTTGCAGCCACCACCTAACAAAGCGGCGTTCATTATAGTATAAATGGCATAAGTCTTTTCGATCAGCTGTTCAGGCTGCGTACACATGTTGACTATAGGTAGCAAAAAAATTTTACGATGGAAAAAATGGCAGCAATTACTCAACTGTTGAGTGGAGCGAAACTACTCAACTATGTGTTTCTAAGACAAACACACGACAGTTGCGCAACTGTTACGTCTTATGAATGCGACCAATAACACCAATATTGGATAACATACATGTGTTGGAAAATATCCCATGTAAACACAATTTTATACTACAATTTCAAAGGACCATACCTCGGAACTACGACTCGTCTACAATTTAATTTAAAGTTAATTTTTAATTATTATTTTTCGAACTTTATTTGTTTTTATATTTATTAGTGTTGTGCTTATCAGCTCTTTTGAGTAACCACTCTTTTCAGCTCAGCTCACTTTACTGAAGTATTTCATTCAGTTAGCTCAGTAGCTCTGTTCGTTTGTAGTGAAACATTTTTTCAAGCATAAATAAAGAGCGAAAAACGAAACGTTAAGTGACAAATTTATACAGAGTAATTTCGTGTGTGTCATGTATTGCAAAACAAGGCAGATGAAGTATAAAAAATAGATAAAAGTAAAATATTTTAAGGAGCGGAATTTGTTAATAAATATACATATCTACATAGGTGTGTATGTATATAACATATGTATACTTTTTTATGTATGGACTTGTGCGACACAAAAAATTTGCTGAAAAAGCACAAGATTTGTACCGAACTCTTTCATTAGGTCGTTTTAGACACAAACCCTCTTAAATTACATAGGTTTGTGTCTAAAACGAGCTGCTGAATAAGTCCACGTTATTTAAATGAGTTTGATTATAGGTTTGTGTCTAAAACGAGCTACTGAAAGTGTTCGATACAAATGTAGAAACCATTGAGTACTGAAGCTGACAGCGCTCAGTGAATTGAACTGAACGGCTCACAGCGCTCAGTTAAGTGAATCGTTCAATTGAACTAGTTCGTTCATGAGCTACACAACTCTAATATTTATGATTTATTTGAGCGGGCTGAAGCTCGTATCGCTTTTTTAAGCCAAGTTACATGTGGTAATTAATAATGTTATTATTTATTATAACATCAAAGTTAATTGTAAGTAAATATTCTGACAACACATAAATTGCACGGAAATGCCAGCCGTTTTCCTAGGCCACTTAATCTTCATCATTATATACGAAACGTTTTTGCAAATGGAATATGTAAATTGTTTTGTTTCATCGTATTTCAATTTGCTGAAAAGTGTTTTTTGTACTGAAAGCTCAAATTTACCATCTCTAATTTACAACAGTCTTACCATTGTCGTTTATTCTTTACTAATTATGCACATGCTAGTTAATTTGCTTATTTTTGTTCTACTTAAAACAAACTTTTTTGCTTTGTTGCTATTAAGTATATTTATTTAATTTTTGCCACAGGCCCATGGCTATTAATTTAAGTAAATTTTTAATAATAATTTTAATATTTTTTAATAATTGTAAAATTTTTTCTTTTATATTTGAATTTTCTATCGGATAGCATATATGTATTTCTTTTATAATTGAGGGGAGCCCCTAAAAGTACACAAAACTACAACTGTTACTTTAATTCTTCCCAAATTATTCACATTGATTAAAACAGCTGACTTCTAATAATTCGCCGCGCTTTATTGTATTTACGCGGCAATAGACTTGTTTACTTATTAAATTTTCTTTCTATATCGTTGAGTGTTAATAATAATCATAGGCTAGAAATCCTGTGATAATAATAATAAAATAGTGTGTTGTTTGTATAAGTTGCAGAAACATTAACGTAATTATAAAATAAAAAACAAAGAAGTGAAAAAGTGATGATCATAAACTTTTATAAGAAAATGAATGGTCGATTCCAATTCAGCATATTTAAAACTAGCATAAGTTACTAATAGAAATTTAGGAAACGTGTATGTGCAAGTGATAACAAAGTGCGATATCGAATCTACTGGGGGCAAATTACGGGAGTCGTTATTGAACGAAATTACGAAGTATTTCAATAGAGTATATAGAAATATTTTAAAATTTCGAACGGTATCGAATTCCGTAATTTCCCCCCTGAATAACAATTATTTAAAATGAAATATGATATACATAGTTGCTTAGCAAGATATACATTGTATGCATATTTAGCCTTAACACATTGGGTCCTCCCCTATAGCATCATCATCATTAAAATGACTGTCATTTTGCAACAAAAAAGGCTATACAAATAAAGCGTTATGGAAATGTTCAACCGGAGCCAGCAAAAAAAAAACGTTTTCAACTATTGTTTGATAAACTTAATAATATTGGCAAACTAAATATAACCAAGTGAGTTGATTTACATACATATTTAAAATGTTTCTATTTTTTTAGCTTTTTACATTACACACCTTTGTTTTTCTTAATAAAAATGTTAAATGACAAGTATTACAATTTTCTACTATGTACTAACTAAATTGGAAATTACTTTACATGCCTATTAGCATAAAAATTTTATACTATACATGCATATACATAAGTACATATACATACATACATAAGGCATAAACATATATCTATATACTGTTTTCACATAAAAACATCATGTTCCTTGCGAAAAACAGAGAATGGTTGGAATCTATATTTATTTACTTTTCGAAATCCAATTTTGGGAGCCATAATTCAAGCTTAAGATACACAAAAGTGTGTGGCGACCTAACAGCAGACTATTCAGGAGTTTGGTGGAAATCAAATTGCTTCAAAACGATTTGAAGTTCCTATCGCTTTTAAGGGTATACCAATTAATTGACTATCAAAAAACAAACTAGAAGCTAAGTTACAAAACAATCGAGGGATTCAAACCTTAGTCATGAGGAGCATATTGTCATAATGTTTTAAATTATTTTAATACAATTGTGTTCGCTTTAGTTTTTGTTTAAACAACAATTTAAAAACAGTAACTATGACCTTTATGACCGCAGTTTGAATACGCAAAGATATATCAAATTTGAGAACTTAATGAAAAAAAATTTCAGAGGATTAATTTTTGTATTTACATACATATGTATGTACATATGTATATATCGAGCCTTTTTTTCGATTTTATCATAAGCGAAAATTAAAATTTTATGGGTCTATCCATAGTTTAGAATTATCAAAATGACAAAATTGTTGATAATTTTTAAGATACAGGCCGTTCAATTTTATCGTAAGCGATAATTAACGCACAAAAACTAATTTGAATATATAAAAAAATGTTCGTGAAAAATTAATTTTTTGTCGTTTACGATAAAATCGAAAATAAGACTCGATATGTACAATTTACATTGTACATACATATTTTTTTGTCACACAGTTTTGTTGTCCAGACAAGAATGTGAAAAGGTCAATTTATGGACACGCTGCAACTTTTTTCAATTTTAAACTGATTCGTTCTTACAAATCGATTTCCATTGCATACATACATATCTGTAAATGGTAAAGAGTAAAATTCGAAAATATGTTCTCCCTTGCCTTAACGAAGACTTAACCATTCTCTCTCTCGCTATTTTTCAATGTCTCCTCCCGTTTTCTGTTTCCATTCTAATTATTACTAAAAATATTGCTTAGGTAGATAAATTTTGTTTAAATTAAAACCATAAAAAAGTCCTTTTTAAATTGTTATTTTTTTAAACGTTAAATCTCGATGCTACTGCCTATCATCTCATAACAATTTAGATAAACATCTTATTGTTCTGTACGGTTGATGTTTTTAGGTTTTCGTACCTGTTCGATTTCTTTTTTGGTTTTGTTAACAAATTTCCTTCTGAAGATGAAATCATATGAATGTTAGTAACAAAGCAAAAAAAAAAAAAAAAGAAATTAAGCCTGTCTAAAAGAATGGCAATTCGCTTAAGAAAATGGGCCAATCCCACGATGTCGAAAACTTTCGACTTGTCGCACACTTACATTTGAAACAACAACAAAATACTAAAATTAGTTTTTGTGCGGCAAATCGAACGTGGTCGACATCGTGCGATTGGCCCTCACATTCGAAACAAAAACAAATTTTAATATTTTGTTGTTGTTTCAAATGTAAGTGTGCGAAAAGTCGAACGTTGTCGACATCGTGGGATTGGCCCAATATAATTTCACTGCTTAAAGACTGTTGGAGGAGAAACGTGTAGAAATTTATAAATTTTAAAAAGTTTGTTTAGCTGTTTTAAGAAAATAGAAATTTAAGTTTAACATTTTTTAACGTACTAATAATCCCAAATTATTATTTTACTTATTTTTTAAGTAAAATATATTTTTTTTTATTAAAAATACATTGAAATTCATTATTGAGGGGTTTAGCTGGATCCTATGCGCATTTCACTGTTGCTAATGCAGATCATCAAGGAACCCTTAAAGGATTAATTGTGAAAATAAAAATTGTTTTTAAACTTTATGGAATTATATTGGTTACATTAGCGGTAATTTTATGATTAGTGGCACTTGGTTTTCAAAAATTTTAGCCAGTTTGAGATAAAAAAACTTGGTATTTGTATTAAAATTACACACATTAAGAAATTAGTATGCACTATTAACCCTTTATCACTCCGTGTTACAGATATGTTATAAACCATTAAATCTCTATAAAACTCAACTCAATAACTTTGCTACAATATCTACATTCAAACTTTAAAATTCATTTTCAATAAAAAATTGCATCTGCTACAGCAGCACAGGGGGCAAATTAAGGCATTCGATATCGTTCGAAGTTTCCATACGAACACCATTAAAATTGTATAAAAACTTTTGCGATATCAAATGCCGTAATTTGCCAGCAGATTTAAAGTAAGCCTACTGTTTTACTAAATCAATGTTGCCGTTGTGCGGTTTCTTAAAAAGTTATATTTTCGGCGTTCTACTTCATTAAATTTTGTAAATGTCCAAGTCAATTGTTGTTTTCATTTCTAAAATATTGTGAGTGAAATTATTTTTTAATTTGAAGTTCTTATCGCGAACATATTTGACATAGCATCTACAAATGCGATTAACTCTGACATAATATGTGGGAAAACGTCGGCAGAATAACAAAAATAAAATGCCGATATCTCTCTTCATATTATATGTACAAGGGGACAACGTAATTTAACTTTTCTTATAACACTTCATTTTATGGAAATTGTCATCGAGTTAACATGTTTTATTTTTGCATAATTAGTTATTTCATTTTCACTTTTTCACACAAACTTTAATTTATAAATCAATTAAACACATTTTAAACATATAAAATCCCAGAAAATTTGTCCGAAACATAGTTTTTCATTTATTTTAATAAACACTCACACATGCATACTAATTTATTTTCATGTACGTGTTTTTTTTTTGACAATTCATCGCATAAAATTGTTGTTATAGAATTGCTTATAACAACGCTCTCATAAAAAATCTTATAAGATTGAGATAACACTAATTTAAAGTCTACACGTAACATAATTCGCTCTGCGATTGAATTTGACGATCTTATCTTACATATTATGTTAGATATATACCCTATGTGAGGTTCTTTACATTTGCCTTTAAACCCATTTTCGTTACAAAAAAAAATTAAAAAAAAATCCTAGAACTATTTTTTTACTTATGCTACGAGCTCTTAAAATATTTAAATACAATTAGTATCACCATGTTGAGTTATAAAGGGTTAAAATTGCAAAGGCCTTCAATTTGTAATTCGAATATGTCTTCTTTTTAATTAAATAAATAACATTGTACAACACATAATAAATTAAGTAAAGTGCGACTTTGGCCCGCGCACGAAGGGTTCCGTACGGACACGAAATATGTAATTCAATACCAACTTTAGCCTATTTTTATATATATATTTTATTATAGTTTTGGCATTTTTTTTTCGTTTTTGATGTTTTTTTAATTTTGGTGATTTTTTTAACTTTGGCGTTTTTTTTGGTTTTAGCGATTTTTTCGGTTTTTGGAGTTTTTTCCATTTAACAATTTTTTTAGTTTTTAAATTTTTATCTCGTTTTGGCGATTTTTTTCGGTTTTTAACGTTTTTTTATTTTTTGACGATTTTTTTGTTTTGGCGATTTTTTCTAATTCTTGGCGATTTTCGTTTTTCGGTGTTTCTTCATTTTAACGACTTTTTCGGTTTTTGGCGATTTTTCAATTTGGCGACTTTTTTTAATTTTGGAGAATTTTTTTTATTTTGGCGATTTTTTTTTTCATATTAACAATTATTTTGTTACTGGAGCTTTTTTCGCGTTTGTCGATTTTTTTCGGTTTTTGGCGTTTTTTTCGTTTGGCGATTTTTTTTTTGATTTTTTTTGCGATTTTTTTTCGGTTTGACGATTTTATAATTTTCAGATATTTTTGTTTTTAACGTTTTTTTATTTTTTGACGATTTTTTCGTTTTGGCGATTTTTTTTAATTCTCGGCGATTTTCGTTTTTCGGTGTTTCTTCATTTTAACGACTTTTTCGGTTTTTGGCGATTTTTCAATTTGGCGACATTTTTTTAATTTTGGGGAATTTTTTTTATTTTGGCGATTTTTTTTCATATTAACAATTATTTTGTTACTGGAGCCTTTTTCGCGTTTGGCGATTTTTTTCGGTTTTTGGCGTTTTTTTCGTTTGGCGATTTTTTTTTGATTTTTTTTGCGATTTTTTTTCGGTTTGGCGATTTTATAATTTTCAGATATTTTTGTTTTTAACGTTTTTTATTTTTTGACGATTTTTTCGTTTTGGCGATTTTTTTTAATTCTTGGCGATTTTCGTTTTTCGGTGTTTCTTCATTTTAACGACTTTTTCGGTTTTTGGCGATTTTTCAATTTGGCGACATTTTTTTAATTTTGGGGAATTTTTTTTATTTTGGCGATTTTTTTTCATATTAACAATTATTTTGTTACTGGAGCCTTTTTCGCGTTTGGCGATTTTTTTCGGTTTTTGGCGTTTTTTTCGTTTGGCGATTTTTTTTGCGATTTTTTTCGGTTTGGCGATTTTATAATTTTCAGATATTTTTGTTTTTAACGTTTTTTTATTTTTTGACGATTTTTTTTTCGTTTTGGCGATTTTTTTTAATTCTTGGCGATTTTCGTTTTTCGGTGTTTCTTCATTTTAACGACTTTTTCGGTTTTTGGCGATTTTTCAATTTGGCGACTTTTTTTAATTTTTGGGGAATTTTTTTTATTTTGGCGATTTTTTTTCATATTAACAATTATTTTGTTACTGGAGCCTTTTTCGCGTTTGGCGATTTTTTTCGGTTTTTGGCGTTTTTTTCGTTTGGCGATTTTTTTTGCGATTTTTTTCGGTTTGGCGATTTTATAATTTTCAGATATTTTTGTTTTTAACGTTTTTTTATTTTTTGACGATTTTTTTTTCGTTTTGGCGATTTTTTTTAATTCTTGGCGATTTTCGTTTTTCGGTGTTTCTTCATTTTAACGACTTTTTCGGTTTTTGGCGATTTTTCAATTTGGCGACTTTTTTTAATTTTTGGGGAATTTTTTTTATTTTGGCGATTTTTTTTCATATTAACAATTATTTTGTTACTGGAGCCTTTTTCGTGTTTGGCGATTTTTTTCGGTTTTTGGCGTTTTTTTCGTTTGGCGATTTTGTTTTGATTTTCTTGCGATTTTTTTTCGGTTTGGCGATTTTATAATTTTCAGATATTTTTGTTTTACCGTTTTTGAAATTTTCAAGAGTTTACATCTTTCGGTATCCAAGATTTAGCAAGTTGTCCAAATTAAATAGCTAAAATTGAATTAACTGATGGACCACCCTTTAATTTAAATTTTTCAGTATTTTAATGTTAATTGTTGTAGTCTATATAAAAATACACTAATTTTACAAATTTCAACTGTCAATATACATATGCACATACCATTGTATGTATATCACATGGACGGACAGCGTAGCGAAAACAATAGGGTTCCTTTTTTCACCTTTGGTGTACGGAACCCTAAAAAATGACAAGCTCGAAATTCAACTTGAGCACTATTATTGTTAGCTTAACAATAGCTTCTGAATTTCACAATTACACAATGTTATTGAGTACTTTATTGGTATTACTATTGTTCCTTTGCTCCACACTATTCAATAAGTTGTACAGCATCAAAAAATAATATAAAAATAAATGCGAGATTACACTTTACACCTTTGAAAATCAGTGCGCCTTCAAAAAATGGTGACATCAGATTTTGGCCAACAGCTAAATCAGACTTGCTGATGGCACTTAACTATATGTGACAATAATGTAGTAAATCTTATTAACATTTTGCGACATTAGGCATTTTCAACTTTGTACTGAAATGGCATTTAAAGATAAATGATACTTAATTGAGAAGTCAATTATTGGACCTTAGTATAGGGGTTTCGTCCTCTTTGGTAGTACTATCGAAGATATACTGTTCAGTCTGTGTGTTTTTTCAGAAGTCTTTATTTGTTATCTGCCAGTTTAATGAAAACAAGTAGCAATTGCCGTCCGTCAATATACACACATCTGTATATTGAAAACAAAAACACAATTTGAGTGCATTGTTTTTGTTTTCAAAATAAAATTCCTAAATTCTGCGCTTTTCACCAAACATTCTTCTCAATCCTAAAATATTTTAAATATTTTCGTGCGCTACAAAGTAAGTTCAGCATAAATTCCTTAAATAATTTAACCAAAGGAATTACTGCAATAAAATAATGTTAAAATATGCCTGTAAATTTATGTTGAGACAGTAGTTGTCATCAAATGCCTTACAACTATTTAATTTAAGATTCAAATCTTAATTGCCAAACTCCATAGCAGGACTCCGAAGAAACACCAGCAACCAAACCAAATCTAATGAGCTTCCATTACCACAAAATTATTCGCTAAACTATGAACAAACGCTTACAATTTCAAAGGAAACAAACGTTATATAACTTTAAAATTTCAACAATTTTCAAAAATTTCTTTTAAACAACACGCCAAGAGAAAGTCCTTAGAAGAAAAAAAATCATTGAGTTACGGTTTTGTTGGTCGACAAGTCAATTTAATATGCTTTCGAATCAATTTAATATTCTTCTGCATTAAGAAAATTTATTTAGATTTGGAAAATTCAATTTAATGAATATTAAACAGATTTTTCAAGTATTAATTTTCCTTTCAAACATTCTGTCAGTTGGTTTAATAAACTAATACTTCCCCCTCTCTCTCTATCTCTCCCTCACTCTACTTCTGTGGGCTTTGTTTAAATAAATTTAAAACGTAAAGAAAATTGAAAACGTCTTTGAATGGACAAGTGTGGTTTGAGAAAACATTTTGTATATCCAGAGTCCATAGAAATTATGTAAATTTTATTTTAATTGCTCTTTTTTAAATTTGTGTCTGTAAATAGTAAAACAAAATTGTTTATCGAAGATTTCAAAAAAGTATTTGTGCGAATGAATGGATATTTACAAAGAGACAACACTTGACTACCTTAAACAAATGAAAGTATGCCATACAAATCTGAAGACATTAAAAAACAAAAAAAAATTCAACTAGAGATAATAACGTAAATAAAAAATCTTTAAGATTTTGATAAACTTTTCAGATCTTGTTTTTTGCGCTTAAACTTTCAAAGCAGACCGTTTCCTTGGATTTCCTTCCATAGCAGAGTCCTATGTAATTTATATGTATAGTATGTAAAATATTTTAACGCGTTAAGTCGAAGAGCACGAGAGGATGTCAAATGTGCCACCAAAATGTTCTTCGCAGGGTTTTTCATGGAATTTCTGACCATATTTAACACCAAAACTAAAAGTGTTAAAAAATACGAAGCTAACTAACCCCTGAAGACATTTAAATTTTGTAACTCAGTTTTCTTTCCCATCCGGGGTACGTTCAGTCTGTCCAGATTCCTCAGAGGTCTGCTTCCTTTGTGTTTGGGGCGCCAGACTACACTTGGGTCAGCATCTCTCTAAGCGGATCTCGATTGAAATTGGTAATACGACTGTTAACGAAGGTTGATAATGTACACTTCGTAAGCTGGGTTTGGCAATTTTTATTACAAAGAGGGATGCAAATTTCAATTTGGGGTTTGGCGTTTTCATTAAAAAAATTTAGTTTTTTCTTATCAGTTTTTCTCAAAATATTTTTTTGAAGCTTAAGATTTTCTTTGCCTGAATAACCGTATATAAATAGTCATCCTTATCGCGAATCTCAAGGGAATAAATTCCCATGAACAATAAATAAATTGGCATTGCCAACTATTTGGTAATAAAATAAACATCTGTTAAAAGCGGTGTTGCCATATTTATTTTTTTAAAAAATCTTCAAGTCAAGCAAAACAATTCATTTTTGTTAGTTTATTGAATGAAAATAAGCTATTAAACATAAAGCCAAGTAACACAAAATATTTAAGATTATTATGCAGCAAATCAGAAAATATGTATGGTAGTAGTAAGTAAAAAGTCCCCTCAATAATACATTAAAAGTACCAAAAGTCAAATTTTAAAAAATCTTAATTTTAGATAAGAAATCTTTTTTGTCGTTCTTACAAGTCTAAAAATATCAGAAATAAGTTAATCTTCACATATGGTAACACTGGTTGCAAGTTTAACATGCTATTCTGAATTGATATAATTTAATTTTGTGCACTCAGAGAAAAGCTGCAACTTAAAAATAACCACCGCGTCACATTAATTTAATAATTTTCAATATACATATCAGAGAACAGAATGAGACCATTCGCATTTGCTAACAATTCATAAGTTCGTTGCTTTTGCCATGTATTTATTCGACACCAATAACAAATGTATTTGCTATGATACAATTCATTGCGATTTGTTGATGGCTCATAACGACATAGCGACATAACACAAGCAGCGAAATGAAATGATGCAGCATGAAAGAATGAATTTATTTCATGCCATTCATTCACTCAGTGATCGCTGATCTTTTATATATCACATTTAAATAACAAGTTTATTTGAAGTGATTTTAATGGTTATAAAAATAAAAAAAATGCATTGTGAAGCAGGAAATTTGAGAAAAAATTAATGTTGATATTTACGGTAAAAAAAAATAAAATACAAAAAGTAAACTTTGAAATGTATTTCAAATAACTGTTTCATATAAAATTTAACATAAAATAGATTTCAAAACTATATCGTGTTTTAAGAATACTAATGTAAGAGTTTTATACAAGCACAAAGTACAAAGACTACGTTGTGGTCAATCACAGCAAAAAGCATTCGCACCATTCACCGAGTATTCATTGCTTTTGACAAGACCAGTGAACATTTATATAAAACAAGATATGCACGCAATAAAATTCGTCGCACTCATCTCTTTCGATTGTGCCATGCAATGTTTCTTTCAAATGTTGTGGATTGAAAACAATATGCAGGTTTTTTGTGATTGCATTCAAAACAACAAAATAAGATATTCAATCTGTTCTCTGATACATATGTATGTAAAAAAAGAAAATCTATATTGAGGTACTTAAAAATAAATAAAATTAATAAATTAATACTGTAAATTAATATTTTTCAATATTTAAATAAGAAATTTCAACATGACTAGACTTTCGTTAATGTTTCTTATTAATTCAATATTGTTTTCATATATACATATATGCTTATTTTTATAATTTTCTTAGTAAATTGTTATTATTCAAATGAATAGCATTTCGCTCCGATTTACGTTATTAAAAGAAAGAAAACAACTTATTTGAAAAATAAAGAGACGAAATTTGAGAGATGCATCAAATCAATCGGAAGTAATGTATCAATGGTCTCAAGTGAAAAGGCAATAACTCGTATTTTTTGCGAAATTGAGTTTTTCAGTGATTCCAATACATATCACACAAATACAATTGATATGTAAATTTTAATTGAAAAATAAATTATTTAAAATATCCATAAAATCAAATCAAAATTAATTAATTAATTAAATTTTTGAGCTTAATTGTGTTAAAATATTTTTTTCTTTCAAATTACATATTGTTATTATTTTGTTTTTATTAAAATCATCGACTTTGTTATGGCCAGCGAATCATTTTCACAAATTTGCTTGTAATTTACACCTGTTTAAGTTGAAATTTAAAATATACAAACTAATAACATGTGCTTCAGCATCCGATGGTTTGGAAATATAGTATAGTTCACATTTTTTTATTATTTGCTGAGTTTTGTCTTCACAGGTCTGTTTTCAAGAAAAAGAATATGAGTTTCATTGTTCAAATGTGAAAATTGACATATGCAATCGTTTGAAAAGAAATACACTAAAAAAAAATAACTAAAACTTTGGAACATTTTCTAAATTTGAATAAAAAAAGTTGTCGTATGTCGCCAAAGCTCTTTTTTACTTGAAACCAGTAAACTATTTACTAAACTTCCAGTTCATTAATGAACTAGTTTATAGTAATTATATTTTCATATTTAAGTAAATTTTTCCTAAAATTAAGTAAAATTTCCCCATAAAATTAGGAAACTTGCAAAAAATTTTTTTCGTCTTTGATCTCAAAATTTAGTATATTTTCCAATTTTTTTTGTCTTTAATTTTGGTACTTATTTTTATTTTTAATTAAATTCTATACCAAATGATATGTTATTTATTATATCTTCATATTATATTCTTAATTATAATTCACCATTCACCATACATACATATAAATTCCTTGAAAGTTCACAAGTATTGAACCAGCAACCTTCTGATTGATAGGCAAACACTCTAACCACTTGCCTAACAAGACAGCCTGAATATGCATTGAAATTGTTGAGTTTTAAAATTATATTTTATTTACAAAAAAATAAATTTCAAGTTCAAATATTCCTCGAAAATACGAAAAATTTACTTAGATTTTTTGCTAAATGCAAATTAATAATAAATTCTATAATTCAAAGCAAAAATACTTAAAACTGGGAAATATTTCCCTAAAATTTAGTATACCCTTTTACATCTTTTAAGTAAGCCAAATTTCATAAACTAATCAGGAGTAATTCATTTCCTAAAGTTTATTTTTTGATTTAAGACGAAATTGACAAGTCCTTAATATAAAATTTCCTTCATTTTATAACCGTTTTCCTACTCTTAGTAAACATTTCCTTTAAGTCAGTAAACATTTCCTGAAATATGAGAAATTTATTGTGTGTTTTTATGAACTATTTTTGAGGATATGAACTTTTTACTTTTTACTCATATTAAGTAATTTTTACTAGATTTTTGTAAAAATTTACTTTAACTTAGAAAAAATTACTAGAATTTAGAAATTTTTTTTACTTGAATCTTTTTTTTGAGTGTACGGTGTAAAACTGCGGAGATTCCTTAAATGTACTAAATTAGTCATTGGTGTACTATTGTACTTTCCGAGTTTAAATAGTACCAATAAAGGTACAATTGCACCAACTTTGCCATCCCTGAAGCAGACTATAAGCTGCCGCCGTTTTTTTTCGCGATGGCTTGTTTCTCTGTCTTGTTGCTTGTGAAGAACCAACCAGGAAATGTTAAACGTTATGCGAAGAAGTTCCTGTGTTTTTTCCCCGTTCGCTCTGCATTATTATTCGTCAACATTTCCCTCTTTTAATAATTATGACTTGGCTGCATGTGTAAAATGTGTATAAATGTTTGTGTGTGTAATGTTTATGTCTCATCAATTAACAGTTTAAGTTTGTGTACGTGTGTGTGTGTGTGTGTGGATGTGTGGAAAGAATGAATGTATACATCAGTGATCTGCAATGAATTGTTTTTTTGCTACTCATAATGACTGAAATTTTAAATAGAAATCTACGCATCGTTTAAACTCAACTACTTTGAAGTACGCACACTCACAATAAAGGCTCAGTTAGCCGACTGTAACGTAAAGTAACTGCAACAGCAGGAAACAGCTGATCGATATTGTTATCTGCAAAGTAGTGAAAATGTTTATAGAGATTTAATGTAACGTAACCTACTTTTCATATAAAAATATCGATCAGCTGTTTCCTACGTTGCAGTTACATTACATTACAGTCGGCTAACTGAGCCTTAATATTGATTTATAAGTATAGGTGGCAATAAATATGAATGCAAAGTCGACATTCCTAATCATACCACACTCACACTCATAAATCACCTCAGTTTGATTTCTAATTTCAGGAAAATACTTATACTACTCACATTAATTCAGCTGTATGTTTATTTAAAAATTTAGTCATTAAACAGTTTGCAAATAGTATAAAACAGTAGTAAATAGGATTGTTTTTCAATTCCGGCAAAAAAAAAGCAACAGAGAAACACATGATCTAATAATGAATCATTTATATTTTGCATCGTCCATAGGCATTGATTTAAGGAGAGTCGAAATCAACAATGTCATAAATGTTGCTAAGTATGAGTTCGATGAGCACTTCAAACTTTCAAGTCAATCTGATTTATAGGCAATATTGCAATAAGTATGAGTTCGCATAAATACATGATACAACTCTACTCACTTTTTCACTACTCATTGCTGATCTCTGGTATGCATACATTTACAATAAGTCTTAAAATGTGTTTTTGTTAGTTAGGGGGTTCCTTTCTCCTTTCTTGTGGCTTTAATGAGCGCTGTGACACATTGTGTGTGTGTGTTATATATTTTTTTATTATGAAAAGGGTCTGTTGAAGATGTAAATGTTTTATCGCACAACTTGTTACTATTACTTACTACAAGCCACTAGAGCAGCAAACAAACAGTGAAACAAATCAACAAACAAATGGAAGAAAAAAAAACTTAAAAAGATATAACGCTACCGATGCAAGTGTTTTAACTATATTCTGATGACAACTTGCTGCTCCACTACGACAACTCTCTTATAACAAAGTGGATGCAAAATGAGGTAACTATTATTAGCACTTACATGATAAATGTAGGTTAACGATGGTTTTTGTCTCTTGTGGCACGAGGGGTGTTTTATTCATACATAATTTAACTAGTAACATTATTAGTTAGTTGGATAGCAAAGAAATTTCAGTTATTATACAACTAATAACTCTTGACTGACAGCAGAGACTTATTATCAATAAAAAGAAAGTGGGATGATTGTCATAGAAAATGTCAGCTGATATTCACCAGCTGCTGCCGTTAAAGTTTAATTAGACGTGACATCATCATAACCATACAAAACAGCTGTTCGAACCAAACTAATAATC
Organism: Tachina fera; assembly: GCA_905220375.1. Classification (NCBI taxonomy): domain Eukaryota; kingdom Metazoa; phylum Arthropoda; class Insecta; order Diptera; family Tachinidae; genus Tachina; species Tachina fera. The sequence goes on along the minus strand of LR999966.1, from coordinate 110,707,599 downwards.
AACAAGGTACGTGATTTATAGGTGACTTGTCATAACGCCATAACCATAACCATAGAAACCAATTCAATTTTAGTTTTTCGCCATAAGCATAAACAGCTGTTTGCTGCTTAGGTGTATTCGTTGTTGCACTTTTGAAATTAATAAACAAATCAGAACTTAAAAAGCTGTTTATGGTACTTTGTTCGAAACTGTGAAAATTTTTCAGCAACATTGATTATTTCGCGTGAAAAATTTGACACGTAACAAGTAATGCCCATATTACTTTTTCCGAAAAAAAAAATTTTAATTTTTATTGGTTAGAATTATGCAACATTGGTCGACTTTTGTAAACAAAAACATCAGCTGTCCATATTTCGCGTGAAATAAATGCAATTCACATGACGTGTGTTCCACAAGATCTCGTACAAGTTCGGACTAATGAGAGAAAAAAGAAAATTACTCTCTGAATATGCAAAAGTTATACAAAATTGCTGGAACGCAAAAAACCATAATTGCACATCTTGAAATACTAATGTTGTTTACTTTTTACCTTAAATTTAATTTAAGTGATTTAAATCGCTTTTAAAACGCATAAAATTATAAAAACAGCTGTAAAAAGTAAATGAAAATAAGTTCCAACAAAGTAAAAGCCACGTGAACTATTTAAAAAAAAAAAACATTTTTTACATTAAAGAAATGTAGAAATATGCAAAAATGTACTTACATTTTCAACTTTGCTTAAAAAGCTTTACATTATGCCTTCCAATAAATTTTTATAAAACAATTGTTTCCTATATTTGCAAATTTTCTGATAAATTTTTTTAGTTTCATATGTATACAAAAAACAGCTGATTATTTAATTTTTGTCCGAACTTTATCCAGAAGAAAAAGTTCGTAATAGTTTTTACAGGAAATGAAAAAAATTACTTTCTCATTCTCTCTTAAAATTGCAAAAAAATTGCTCTCTGAAACGCTTTTGCTTTGTTATGCATCCGGAACAGACCTATTATTTCACAGATGTCATGAAAATGTTGCCAGATACATTTCACAAATTTTTCACGACTTTAACAGAGTACAAGTTTTACAACATTTTTTCATAAATATTTCATGTGAAATTTTTTTATATATATTATTTCCACATTTCGCGTGAAATTTAAACAGAGTACCAGGCTTATGACAGCACTAATAGATGAAGGCAAATATAAGACTATGACATTATGGTATAACACGTCTGATTGAACCTTTAATATTGCTTTCAAATAACATACATATGTACATACATATGCATATATTTTTTTAAGATCTTGCTACTCCCCTTCATTTAAGACTTTAATTTCTTACTGTCATATGATTTACTCCCTCGTTTTCTGCAAGTCTCCCTCTCACAGCCCCCTTAACGACACACACTTAAACATTCGTTTGTAACAGCTTGTCATTGAATTAACAAACAACCAACCATTCAACGAATTTATCACTTGAGAGTAGAGCAAAACATTGTCAACACACTCAACTCAGGTGGTATAAAACCAGATATGAAAAAAGTAATAATAATGATTTAATACAAAAAAAAAGGTTCATTGAACTTGAATGAATAAAACTAATAAAAAGTAAAATAAAAACAAATATTAAATTTAAATACGAGTACAACAATATAATATGAGCTACTATAAGCAACTATACTATAACATTATCTATTTTTAAAAATTGCTTTATTGTAGACCCCTCCAAAGGGAAAACTAAATGAATGAGAGATTGCGAAACAGCGGCATCATAAACTTTTGTTTATTCGCTTTTATCAAATTAATGACAATATTGGGTTGATGTTAATGACTTGAGACTTTTTGTAAATTAAGTATTTATAACAATTCATTGGAGTGTTAAAGTTAAACCTTGTGAGCTACAGTACAGATGAAAAGGGCGAGTCGCCGATAGTTTTAAACCCTAAACTAATTGAGATTACAAATAACTAAGGCCATGACTCACTATAAAACATACAACCCTTATCTGATGAATTGTTATTGCCTTTTGCAAAATTTTCCTAGACTCCATTATACCAGGGTTGTATTTTTTTATTTGGCACAATTGTGTGGGATAGTGTATCACGCTCTTAAGTAGTTAGTTAAAATACATATTTATAAATCTCCGTAAGCCTGTGACTTTTTTTTTAATGAAACCCAGATTTTTTAATAAAAAATTAATTTCAACGTAGTCTACTTTCAGCTCTATACACTTTGTCCAATGTTTGTCTAATTTTTTCTTACCTCCCAAAAAAAAAAAAGAAAAAAGATTTGTCGAACACAACAAAATCTCTTTCTGCCGCGCCATTTCTGCAGTTCTGGGAACCAAAAATATTCACTAAAGGCTAAATCTGGAGAAGAGGCTGGATGAGAGAGCAACTCGTAGCCCAATTTATGTACTTTTGCCTAAATGTTTGTGTGCTGAAGAACTGTGTTCAGAACTAACGGGCCTGTTCTATAAATAGCGTTGATGGGAAATCGCCCGATTTTAGAAAACTAACTCCCATACTAGAAATATTTTTTAAGTTTTTTTTTCAATTTTTCTATTATATAGAGCCTTAAATATCATATCTGAAAGAAAATTATCATATACGATTTTAAACACGTCTACAGGACCATTATTAATTTTGGAAATCGTATGATTTCAAATCGATTACAGAACGGATTAAAAGTTTTATGGAGGATATGAAAAGGCTTAACAAAGTTTACAACCTACAGTGGAGCTAAAATCCCCTTTTTCACGTATTAATTCATATTTAAACAACTACAGTATTTGATATGGATAACTTTTAGAACAAATTACATGTTTCAACAAAATCTTAAAGGTATGGGAGTGGGGAGTCGGGTACAGCCCATACAAAGTGACTACTAATTAATTATTGTTAATGGTCTTTTTTTTTTTTAATACATTTATTTATTTATTGTATCTTCAATTATGAACTAACAATAAGTATTCAAATCTTAAATCTAAAATATAAGTATTAGGCCCGACCACTGTCGGACATAAGCTTAGTGATAGTTATAAATAATACATAAGTAGTGATAATCAAAAAAAAAAAAGAGAAAAAAAAATATTTTCAAGCAATCCCATCTGGAGTGTTGAGTAAAAGAGCCCTTGTGTCCTTCTTTTTCAAGCGAATGTGGCCAGTAAAATTCAAGATGTTACGAGCAAGCGGATTAGGATGTGACTCGAGTTTTGTTAAATATTTGCCTGCGTATTTTGCTATTTCTTCAATCACTAGTGGCATATTCAAATCACGATGTATATTTGAGTTTTTTATGTACCATGGAGCCGATGTTATCAAACGTAAAATTTTATTTTGCCTTCGTTGGATTCTCTCGACGTTAGAAGCTGAAGCAGTGCCCCATAACTGAATTCCGTAGCACCATATTGGCTTCAAGAGCGACTTGTATAATAAAAGTTTGCAGTCTAGGCTGAGTGTTGAGTTTCTACCAATCAGCCAATATATCTGAGTTAGTTTAAGTTTCATTTGTACTAGCTTTGAGTCAATATGGTGTTTCCATGTAAGTCGTCGATCAAGGTGTATACCAAGGTATTTTACATGTGAATGCTGAGGAACAACTTGATTGTTGATTCGAATTGGGGAACAAGTATCTCTTCGCAGGGTAAATGTTACCTCAACACACTTTTGCTCGTTTACCTTAATTCTCCATAATTTTAACCATAGTTCCAGTTGTGTAATATGTTCTTGTAGATATCGCGAAGCCTCATGAGGATTTTCGTGCATACTTAAGCAGGCTGTATCATCGGCAAACGTAGATGTATGGATATTACTGCTCAAAGGCATATCACAAGTATAACTCAAATACAAAACTGGCCCCAGTATGCTCCCCTGTGGCACACCGGATGATATAGATTCGGGCACACTCATGAATTCTCCTTCCACAACCGTAAACTTCCGGGTAGTAATGTAACTTTCTAATAAATTCACCAAATTTATTGGTAGATATGATTTTAATTTTAAAATTAGACCTTCATTCCACACTTTATCAAATGCCTGCGAAACGTCAATAAACAATGCAGAACAGTACTTCTTTTCTTCAAATGTTCTTCTTATACATTGAACCAATCTATGCGTTTGTTCAATGGTGCTATGGTGACTTCTAAAACCAAACTGATGGTCTGTGATGCACCCACTACCAATTAGAATTGGGGACAATTTTGACATGAGCAGTTTTTCGAAAAGTTTTGACATTGTTGATAGCAGGCTTATTGGCCTGTATGATTCTGCCTTGGTCAGATCTTTGCCCGGCTTTGGAATCATTTTAACTTTGGCAAGCTTCCAGCTGTGAGGATAATACTCTAGTCGTAAAATGGCATTAAAAATGAATAACATGATTCTAAATGCAATACGAGGTAACTTAATCAGCATCTCGTTACTAATTCCATCCATACCGGGAGCTTTTTTCGGGTTGTGCCGAGCTCAGTTTTTGTACATCACACATTTTAAATTTTATGGGTCGAGGGGGTAGCGCAACTACAATCGGGAAATCAACAACACCAGTACATGTGTTTGGGGTAAATACGGATTTTAAATGCTTTGCAAACAAGTTATCTTTTTCAATATCACTCCTGGCCCAACCTCCGGTAGAAGTGCGCAGAGGTGGTCTATTTTCAACGGGTGTTTTAAGCTTTCTAGCAGCTCGCCACAAGGAGTAATTAGATGCAGGTGTGGCATCAAGATTTTCCAGATAATTTTTAAGACATACAGTTTTTTCATATGCAAGCAGTTCTTGGAGTCTTTTGGTGCACTCTTTTAATCTAATTTTATTTTGGGATGATCTGTGCTGTTGCCATTCTCTTCTAGCTCTTCTTTTTGCACATACGAGAAGTTCAATATCTGTAGAATATATTCTGTTAAACCCAGTCTGCGGATGGGAGGAAATGGCATGTTCAGCTGCCTGCTTAATATTTTCGTTAAGATTAGCAATATTAGATTCAATATCGTCATGAGTTCTTAGCTTAATATTTTCAGTGCAATGACTACTAAGATATTTTTTGAATCGCAGCCAATTAACACGACTGACCATTTTCACATATGGGTGAGGTAGAGCACTTCTCAGTGGGCTACAGATTGTAACGATCGTGGGAGAGTGATCGGACGATAGATATAGGGAAGGTTCGACGTGAATTAATTCCCTAGAAATATTTTTCATGACGCCAAAATCTATAATATCCGGAATTTTATGTATGTCAGTAGGCCAGTAAGTGGGCTCCCCACTCGAAATGACGTCCAAGCCCATTTTTGAAATTGTGTTGAACAACGCTCGTCCTCTAGGTGTGATAAGACGCGAACCCCAGAAAGTATGTTTTGCATTATAGTCTCCAGCTGCTACGAAACAAGGGCCAAGAGATTTGTAGAAATCCTCGTATTGATCCTCAGTAATTGCGAATCTAGGAGGGGAGTACATTGATCTTGACTTCAAAAAAAAAAAAGAAAGAGGTTATCAATTCGTCTCTATTTTTTTACGGTGTTGCTTCATAACTCGGTTCATATTAGACCGACTTTGAAAATTCTTTTATTGTCTAAGAGGGTATAGGCTCACAGTGGTCCCATTGGAAAAAAATTAAGCTGGGACACCTACACAAATTTTTTTATTTCATTGCTGCGAAACGTAGCAAAAACCTTTAGTTCTTGTAATTACACAATTCTAAAGTTTAAAATAATGGGCGGGACCACACTCATTAAAATGTATTCTTATATTTCACGTAGTTATTTGACCGATTTTTACGAAACTTACTACACACACTTTGAGCTCTAAAATACACACAATCCTCCATTAAAAAAAATTAGGTGTAGTCAACTCCATTAAAATTTTAAATTTTTTATTTTAAGTAGATCTACTGCACCGATTTTTACAAAACTTAACACACACCCTGAGCTCTGAAAAACACAAAATCTTGCATTTAGAAAATGTGCAGAGGTACGCCCATTAATATTTAATTTAATATCCCATAAATTTGTTGCGAAAATTTTCTATCAGATTTTTGCATTGCAGTCGTTTTTTTTGCAGAATTATTTATTTAAGAAATATCGAAGCTAGAACGAAATGCATATAAACTGTGCTTAACGAAACGAAACGAGCAAAAATTTATAATTTTTTTTTAATCACGCACGCTCCTATTTAATTGCCAGTATTGAATTACTTCGGGTACAAAGTATCCAAAAATGATTTTTAATTAGTCTAAGGGTCAATTTCGCCAACTCTGTTTAAATATCAATTCATATTTAAATATCGATTTTCATTGATTTTTGTATGGAAAAATGACTTTTTCTTTCAAATTGGCTCTAAGCAAATTTAATAATGATAATTATATTTAAATGCAACCACGATTACGCGTGACTCACACGTGGCTCACGCCTAGTAAATCACGACAGTTGAACAGCTAATAAAAATACATAAAACAAAACTATTAAACTGTTAGCACAAGTCGTTATTGGTCAAAACCACGAGTGAAGCTATTACTAATTCGTGCATAACTTTAGAGGAGCAGCGATGGGCAGCATCAAGTATTCAAAATAATTACATTTCAATCAAAATGTCTATAAACACAAACAAATTATTTATAAAATTTTGCTGTTTTCATCTTCAAATATATACATCTTTAAACGTTACAAAATTGCTTGTGAATAGAGCAAATATGTTTATTTTAATTAAATAAATACCTTAAAATAAATTTCATATTTTCAATATATTTCTATTTTTAATACATGTTTCTAAAACAAATACCATTTCTACAAATTGTTTAAGACATAAATTTTATGAAAAAAAAAAATAAATCTTTTTAAAAAATTTTTTATTCCCCATATCGTTGCTGTTTTAACTAACTGACCTATCTAACATTTGTAAAATTTTACAGGATTGCAGCTTTTATGATTGATTTCTACATACATTCTTATGGAAACGTCTGAAATAGTTTCTCTTTTATAGGTTCAACAGTAATTTTTACAGTCATAAAAATTGTAGGCAAGGTCTATTATGAGTCATAAAGTCTAGTAGTGGATTTAACTAATTTTTCAAAAATATTTTAGTTAGGTCGGTTAGTTAAAACAGCGACCATATATGAGCTACATACATACATACCATTTCTTGGCATACTTTTAATAGAAAAAAAACACAACAACGATTCTTTTTAATTTCTGGGTTAGTAAATGATATAAAAAGAACATACATATGTAAGTACACACATAGCTGCATGATACGAGTACACATTTATAAAATGTTAAATAAGTAAACTACAGGACTGCTACTAATTTAAAAAGAAATATACTTGCACACAATGACTATTTAACGTTTGAATATAGAATAGAAAATATCAAGCACACATACTTTTTCACTTAAAAACACACAATTGTACATACATACATGCATACGTATGTACTAGGGTTTCTAATTTACGGGACTTTTCCCATTCCCGTGAATAGAGAAGTAACATGTTTTATTCCAGCGAATTCCCGGGAATTTCAAAAACACATGAATTCAATTAAATGACTTCAATAAAATATATAATTTTACGAAAAAAAAACATACAACAACATTTAAATAAATAAATTCAGTAAAGTCCGACTTTGTCCCGCGGGCATTTTTTTCGTTTTTTTAATTTTGGCGATATTTTTTATTTTGGCGATTTGTTAATTTTGGCGATATTTTTTTGTTTTGGCGATTTCTTCGGTTCATGGATTTTTTTTCCATTTTGGCCATATTTTTTTTTCACATTTTTTTCTCGTTTTGGCGATTTTTTTCGGTTTTTGGCGTTTTTTATTTTTTGCCGATTTTTTCGTTTTGGTGATTTTTTTAATTTTGGCGATTTTCGGTTTTTGGCGTTTCTTCATTTTGGCGACTTTATTGATTTAGGCTATTTTCTTTTGTAGTTTTGACACTTTTTTTTCTCATTTTGGCGATTTTTTTCGGTTTTTGGCAATTTTTTTCGTTTTGGCGATTTATTTTAATTTTGGCGATTTTCTTCATTTTGGCGATTTTTTTTCATATTAACAATTATTTTGTTACTGGAGCCTTTTTCGCATTTGGTGATTTGTTTCGGTTTTTGGCGCTTTTTCATTTTGGCGACTTTTTTCATTGGGACGATTTTTTCGAATTTGCGACTTATTTTAGTGTTAGAATTTGTTTTTAATTTTGGCGATTTTTTTCGTTTTGGCGATTTTTTTGAATTTTTGGTGATTTTTTTTTTGGTTTGGGGATTTCATAATTTTCAGATTTTTTAGTTTTACCGTTTTTGAAAATTTCAAGAGTTTAACTATTACGGTTTCCAAGATATAGAAAGTTGTCAAAATTACATAGTCAAAATTGCATTAACTGATGGACCACCCTTTAATTTAAATTTTTTAAAATTTTAGTGTTAATTGTTGTAGTCTATACAAAAATACACTAATTTTACATATTGCAAGTGTCAATATACATATGTATATATATACAATTGTATGTATATTACATGGGATTTTAACATTTTTCGTTGCTCGTTTTGGAATACCCTTTAATTTTTAATTCTCATGTATTTGTTGTTGTAGCGGCCAAGGTTCCACATACTCCGTCTAAATGTCAGGTCCGTAGCTCTTACGGTTCCTGAGGAAATACCGTGTGATGGACAGACGGACAGCGTAGCAAAAACAATAGGGTTCCTTTTTTCACCTTTGGTCTACAGAACCCTAAAAACAAAACAACTTTAATAGTTCATTTGATGAACAACAGTATATAAATAAACAATACCAAAACAAATAAATTCATATGCTTTGAGTTATGTCATGGATGGAAATCCCATCTACATATGTACTATAAAGCCGTTTTATGTTGCAAAAACTATTTCGTAAACCTCTTTACCTCTTCTTACAGATTTGTATCTTTAGGTAATAAAACAACGAACAGGAATATAAAGAAAACAAATTCCAAAAACGTATATATTAAATTCCCGTTGAACATTTTCCGGCATTTGTATAAAAATAATTCCCGGGAATTCCCGGGATATTTTACCGCGTATAAACTCTAGTATATACATATATACATACGTACATATGTAAATATGTAGATACATAGGCAGCAAAGCAAAATAAATTGAAGAAACAAAAGTCCTGCAAAAGCCTCTAAAATTTAATTTTTTGTCATCTCCTTTATTTGCTGTTATATTATGAATTCTAAAACTTTTATATATGTATATATGTATGTACATATATGTATATATGTATGTACATATATGTATATGTATATATATGTATGAATGCATATTGCATATTTCTATTTTGTTTAGTTTCATCTCTTTATAAATGTTTATAAATATTGTTGGTATTTAGTAAAACTAAAAACAACAACAATGAACAGTCTGTAACCCACAAACACACAGATATACATATATACATACATATATACACCACACATAAAGACATCTCCACACACACAGCTGGTTGTTCATTCTCTCCTAACATTTTGTAATAGAGCTGACAATTTTCGTTTCATTTCAACATCTTTATTTTTGGATACTTAATGTTACGACTACTCGATACTTTTAACGAATTTTTGAATTTGCAATAAAAGTAGCTTTTTTTTCTTAAACATAAAGAAAATATAATTCCCTGAGCTTAAAATGCTTCCGGGACAACTTTGGCAAAGCATTTTTCGAGATAGACTATTAGGACAACATTTTTGGTTTAGTGTACACATACATTAAACTTCATGTGCTGTACACTAGTGACCTGCACAAGACCATTTATGACATTTCAAGACATGAGAGATTTTTCAAATGCTTTACTAAAGCGAAATATTCTAAAACAAATGCTAAACAACACTGTTGGCAAGACATTTTTTTCAGTTGATTGTCTTGCCAAAAGAGTTGTTTAGCGTTTGTTTTAGAATATTTCGCTGTAGTAAAGCTTTTTAAAAATATTTCATGTCTTGAAAGGTCTTATAAATGGTCTTGTGCAGTTCACTACTGTATACTGTACACACTATCGACTGACAGTCAAAAATTCATCAGTTCTGAATGACGACTGTTCACACTATTGACCATGTTTGACACTCAAAGCTTCATTGTAGGAAAAAATTGGACATTACGGTATTCGTACAAATTGTCTTGGGTAAGTGCAAATGCAAAATATCGTAGCTTTTCTTTCAAATCCAACAACAAAATACACACAATCCAAAGAAAAGCATTGAGAATTTTAAAATTGCACAAACATTTTTTATTTTTAAAAGATTTTGTTGTTTAGTTGCAATTACATTTTTTTATTTATTTTTATTGAAATAATCGAGCTTGTTCTAGCTACTGAATCAGTCTCACAAATTCGTTAAAGCATATGTATGGTTACACCTATTTAAGCTGAATTTTATAATATACAAGTTAATAGCACGTGCTCTAGCATTCGAATTCAGAAGAAAAATTATATGGAAAAGGACGAGTTCGCATTTTTTAATTTCTTCCCTGCATTTTGCTTTCTCAAGATTGTTCTCAAGTGAGAAGAATATGATTTTTATGTCTCAAGCCGTTCATCATTCGACAGATATTTTAAAATCATCTTTAGGTTCTCGTATAATTTTTCATTTCGAATGGCAATTTAGGCTATTTAACGGTTCAAAGTTGGTCACAGTCGGGATTTTGATTTTTTTAATTATTACTTGTTTTAATTATTTATTATATCTAACCGCTCCTCGTACGATTTTGTCTTTAACATCTGACACAGCCTTGCCTTTCATACAAATAATGAATTCCTTTAAAAAAATTATTTTATATCTTAAATGATAATTTTTGGTACACAATATCAATCAAACCCCACTATGCCCGCTTACTGTCTGTCAACCAAAAAAAAAATCTGTGGTTCACTGTTGTCTAACGAAATTCGTGTTCACACTTCGATCAAGTCACAATTTGAACAAACCTGTCACGCATGGTCTGTATTTTGTACTCTATTTCACTCAAAAAATACAACTCTGAAAATATCGGGCACATATTTTTAACCAATTTCACCAATTCTTTTTAATTAAATAATAATAATAAATATTATTAAGAACAAGTGAAATATTGGATATATGTATATAAATAAAAGAATTCATTGTTTCCTAAAAATACAAAATCAAAAGCTCAATCACTAAAATTAAAAATAAAATCAAGATAAAAATAGCAATAAAAAAGAAGAGAGGTGTCTTAGGACACCCAGTTAGAGCTATGCTGCTTAGCTATACAAAACAAATTTCATGAGTTAAATAACAATGCAATAACATTATTTGTATATTTAAAAATTTTTATTTAATATTCATAAAATCTATTTATTTTATTATTACATATTTATAAAACATAGGAAATTCTACGTAAATATTTTGCATGTTTAAACGCAGACTTAGTAGCACCTCTGTTTTTTTAAAGTTCTTATTAGTAAGTCATCTGGCATCTCCTTCCTTACGAAAACGAAAATCTGTAATAATATCGATTATTTTTGTTACGAAAATCACTTCCTAACTCCTGTTTCTCGCCATAAAGAGCATAGCTACAAAAAAATCCCGTCGTTCAGTTTCGTTTCAAAAAAACATTTAATTTCCTAGGCTCGCTATCAATATCAAAAGTGAGAGAATATCGAATTAATTTCCATATCGGAAAAAGGCAGCAGAAAAAGTAAAAAATTTATTTTATTTTTTTATTTATTTATTTCAACATATTTTATTTATTTTCTAATTTCTCAATGCACCTCCATTCTAACAGACTAGAACACATCCAGTAGGCCATCGTCATACATTCGAGAAACTATCGAGAGAATTTGCTTTAGTGAGCATTCGATTTTTTTTTATATTCACCAACAAATATCGAACAATTTTGTTTAGAAATTTCTTCGGTTTAGTAAGCATTCGTTTATATCGAATCTCAGGTCAAGTAGGAGAGGGTTTATGTGGCCAGCTGAATGTGTTGGTGTTGGTGTTGGTGTTGCTACGATATCTTGTAAAAGCAGTTTCATTTCATTGTTTTACATATTTTGTATTTTACTTATTTTTGCCTGTACTGTTCTTGTTGTTCACTTTACAGTTTTCTGATTTTAATATTTTTTTTATGTAAAAATGCTATTGTTTTCTTCTTCTTTTTCTTCTTTTTGCTATTGTTCTTTCTGGTAATTTGTGTCATTTTATTGTTGTAATTGTGCAGTGTTTTGTTTTCTTGTTTTCGAATTCTACTCGTAGCTTTGTTTTTTACTTATTACTGTTATTTTTTAAAAATCCTTTCTTTATATGTAAGTATATATTTAATTAGAAGAGACATTTGAAGGATAAATAATAAACAGATTTATACATATTTTGCCATATATATACTTTATTTATTCCCAAAGAAACAAGGAAAACAGAAAATAATTATTAAGAAAATATCTTAAAATATAAAAATGATAGCAGTAGTTACTTTTTTTTTAAATTAAAAAAAAATACCTACAAATATTTTGTAGTTTATACTCTACATAGTAATATTATTTTTGTCTAAAGTATATTAAGGTTATTTAAATAAGGGCTTTCGAACTTTGACTGTGTATAGCGGCAGAATTTTTTAAGATATACAAAATATTTTTTAATCCGTAAAAGTTGGCTGTCATATGTATATTCCGTCTATTTTTCAAATCACCATGGAAGAATATACCGTTCAAAAGAACGTGCAAATAATGAAATTGTTTTTTCAAAATAGTTATTCTGTTTCTGCAACGTTTCCGCACCATTTTGCCCAGATGAAACACCCGTGAGCTCTAGGACACATACCGCATTCCTGTTGAATCAATGCTTGCGACAGTGTTGCCAGTTTTTTTCTAGAACTTATCCTCAATTTTTGATTTGTCATCCCCAAAAATCTCCAAATTGATTTTTTTTATTAAAATTTTTTCTTTTGTGAAAAAAATAATGACAAAAATAACATATTTATTCAATAAAATTCATTTATGTATACCGATAGCTACGAGTATACTTACGTTCGTATAAATTTAATTCGTACTTATAAAACTTGTAAAGAAAAAAATACACATAGTTTAATATACACAAGTATAAAAAATTTTCAATCAAGGTTTACCATTTAAAAAACTTTAGAATCGAAATCTTCTGATTCAGCAGCCTCAGAAAATTTGTTGTACATAGTACTTGTAATAAAAAGCTTTAGCATTTAGCAGAAGGTTTAAATTTGTCACAACAAATTGAATTATTTTTAAAGTGTGCGCTTATTCTAAGAAGTGCTTCAAAAAAGTCGTTTAGCATTTTGTTGCGTATTTTTGCTTTGGTATCTTTCATTATTGGTTAATCTGCTTTCATACTTCGTCTTTATTAGAAACCATCATTCTTGTTTGACCATCAGTTATAAAAAATCCCCCAAGAATGCCCTCAAATTTGGCTACATCCCCAACAAATCCCCAGATCCCCAATACAAAATTTTCATCCCCAATCGCTAAAAAAATCCCCAATTTGGGGAAAAATCCCCTAAACTGGGAACACTGGCTTGCGAAAAGAAGTGGGTAATTATGGACTTAAAATACTCGCCGTTGACGGTGATTCAATTATAGTTTCACTAGTATCAATTTTTTCAGAGTGCACAGTGGGGACTTTTGGAAAATAAATTGTAATAAATCTTAAACTTTTAAACTACTGGTTGGAGCTTCTAACATATTTAGAGGAGGACTTAAGCCTTATAATACATATCTTGAGGGCCTTCTGGGTTAAGCAGGAGAGGAGTTACAGTGGGCCAAAGTTGACCACATGAGACACAAAAAAAAACTGCTAAGGCTTTTAACTATTTTAAAAATTATTCGATTTTTGTAATTTTGAGTTAAGCTAACAATTCTTAAGAAATAATCTCCTCAGATGCGTTTAGCTATCTCTCAAAGCTTAGCAGATATTTGACTTAAGATAAAGAAAAATTTTTTTACCTTGACTTTCTGGCGCCTCGAGATTATTTTTTTTGTTATGCCATAGTGGAACTTTTTCCTCATACCAAAAGCTATTGAAAAATCTATTGAGCAATATCGACTGCAAAATCGACCCACCTTAATATACATACATACATATACATATATGTATTTATACATAAATATAACCTGAAAATCTTATGTCCACAAGAATGTCAACTTTTTGTCGCGTGCGACATCAAACAAATGTCCTTGTTTTTTTTTTTAAGAAAACGAAATTTTTTTACTTTATGTATTTATTATGGCCGTCAGCAGCTTTAAATTACCAGAAGTTTTAAGAAAAATCTACTCACATTGTTCTGAAATACAAGCATAATTGCTTGATGTAGCACGTGACAAAAAAGTAGAATTTGCCGTGGAAAGCCCATATATATTTTTTAAAACCCGAATTATTAAAGAACGACTTAAACTACATTTAAACAATAAATATTAACAAAATCGCATTAAAAAATTTTTTACTAGTGGCATGATTGGGAAAGTAATTTAAAAAAAATTCTTCACAAAAGCAAATAAAGACTTTATAAAGGTTTTAAAACGAGTTATAGAGCATTTACACACACCTGTACGTAATCTGTCACATTTGAAATAAAATCGTTTTTAAAATCAATAAGGTTTACACTAATTTATTTTGACTTAAATTCAGATGTATCCAAAACTAGAACCAAAAAAACTGCGGCAATATATCAAATTCACACACCTTTTTTTTTAGTACAATTTTACATCACCAAGTTCTATATTAGATTTTAAATATATTTCGACAAAATCTGGTGACAAAGTAGACTTTGTTTTGTATAGAAAAATACTAGATTTTGCTGGAAATCTCGTAAGTGCTTCATTTCGCTCAGATGTAAATACGCTACTAAGCTTAATTATTTTCTATCTTGTGCGAGTATTAAAGTATTTTTTTGGGGCCAACTAAGCATTGAGAATTTTTTTTATCTTTAGTTTTTGTAATTTAAATTTTTATAAGTCCCTTAGGCCCTTAATGCTTTTATTACTTTCATTAACAAAAATTTTTAATTTATCATACCTTTTCAATTTATTTCTTTCCTTTGTGCTCCTCTACTTCATCTTGATTATTTTACACAAGACTAGTGTCTTTCTCTTCAGAAAAGTAACAAACTGATTTTAGGGCATGACTGTCTCTTTCACAACTTTAAGTAATTAATTTTGACAAAAATACAAAGAAGTTTTTTTCCTTTTTAAAAAAATAATAGAGATAATGCTTATATTACTTAACACAACTTTGCTGAACAAATCTTTCTTTTTATTTATATGTGCGAGTACTAAAATTTTTTTTAATTATTAAATGAACAAGATCTTAGAAAAATGAATTAAAACAAAAACTTTTATATACAGCCTTTGCTGGTAAAGAGTTATAACGCAAAAATAACTTGAAAGTTTTTAATTTATTAACAACTTCATGGTGAAATAAAATTAAGTTATCCTCTCCAGGGGTGAATATATAAAATATTTGTATGAAACTTTTATGCAATATAAAAAATTATATGACTATTAACTATATGTAATATTAACTAAAAACAAATTTTCCAACCCTGGAACTATATACATACATATATTTTTTTTTAAATTTTCCGATTTTTAATACTATTGTCTTTATTTCTTTAATAAATAAAATATGCATTTAATTAACAAAGAAAAAAATTAAACTTTCCAGCTCTGTAGCTCTTCTTCTTATTTTTCTAATTTTGTATACCGAATTGTTCTTTCTAAAACATCAATTATTTTTAATTTCTAAAGAAAAAAATTTACTGGTTACTTTTATATACAAAAGAAAAATAAAATGTTCCAACCCTGGAATTATCCTTTTAATTTTTTCCAATTTATTTTAGCAAAATATTTCTCTAGAAAAAAATAAAAAGTTTGTTTTAGTAGATAACTGTTATATACAAAAAATAAAAATTTAATTTTCCAACCCTGGAATCGCCTTTCTAAATTATCTTAATTGCTTATACCAATTTTATTCTAACTGAAATATAAAATAGGGTTAAATTACAAAACAAAAACAAAAATTAGTTTCAGGTAGTTAGTTTCTCATATGGCAAAAAAAGTTAAACTTTCCAGCTCTGAAACCGTATTTTCGATTTTGCCGATTTCGGATCATTTCTGATATACCATTTTAAGATCGAAGTCTCTAGCTTATCTGGGAGCTTTGGAAAACCGGATTTCACGTACAGACGGACTGACGGGCGCATAGAGGGATATCGCTTATTCGTCTTATTAATATTGTGAATATTATTCTGGTTTTAGACTCGGCAGTTTTTCTTGCTCAACTTTTGATTTTATAATGAGAAAGAAAAATATAGGTATACAAAACGTATATATTACTTTCTCAACTCTCTAATAAAAAATAAAAAGTTGAACAACTAAAACTGCCAAGTCTAAAACCAGAGTTACACACGGAATGACAAACCTATTTTTGGTAAAGGGTATAAAAACCGATTTTTTTGGAGTTATGACACTCTAAGCAGCAAAGTTGCGATATATTCTCGTTTGTTTCATGTCTGCTTCCTAATTCATATCTTCGTCTTTATTTATTTATAACAGCCATTGTTAACAAATCTCTAGCTTTCTTTGGCTCTCTTCCCAGCCATAGTTGTTGCTTGAACTGATTGTAGAGATTTTATAAAACTAAAATCCAAATCAAATCAATGAAATGAGCAAAGAAATTTAGACTAAAGAAACATATCAGATAAATTGAAATCATTCATAGTTCAATACTTTCAATTAAAATAATGCAAATATTATGGATGGAAAAAGAAACTGTTACATCCGCTCTGCTTAAAATATATGAAGCAGTAGGGGGAGGAAAGTGATGAAATTTAACAGACATGCAGCTAAATCTAGCACAGTGTTAACATATTTATTAATTTTGCAAATGTTTCAAGGTTTTGTAAATTATTGATAGTGATTATCTATACAAGTACATTGTAACACCATGTAGAGAGCATAACTACCTCATTTTTCAAATCATTATGAAACACGCCATGCATAAGTGCATGGCATATTCGTAGCAAATGCACTGCTCGAGAAAGTATTCAATTTGTCATTTATTTTAGTATAGATTACCACGTTTTGGTTATTCTTTTACATCTAATTTGCAAATGTTTTTAAAGATTTTTTTGCTTTAGTGTATTATTTTTCCCTCTACTATTTGTATTAGAGCTTTTGCTTTAGTGCAAGTGAGATTAATGCATTTGTACATCCGTCTAGAGAATGATGATGCTTTCTAAGTATGCATATGTACATATTATAATTTTGATTATTTTTTTTTCTGGCACTAAAATTAGTGTCTTTCTTGATCAGTGTTGCCAGCTTAAACTTTTACCAAGACTAAAGTTACAGATTTTGCCACTTTATCGAAAGAAAGCGAAGGGCGGAGGGCCACTCACTTACGTTTGAGGTTTCATTCCATAAATTTTTCCAACGTGGGTCTGGCTAAGTTGGCCATTCTTGCTTGATTTGGCTTTTGCAAAAAAAAAACACTTAAACAATTGAACTTTAGTCACTCACTTTCGTTTGCGAAATCGTCCCACTGTCTTTCCACTCTGTAGCTCTACAACGATATTATCAGCCCAATAATAAATACAAATTTTGTGCGAATTTTTTCACTTTTCCCTCTTCTACTATTATAAATTTGTTTTTTCTCTTCTTTTATCAAATGCGGGAAGAAAAAAATCCCTGTAGAAAAATTCCAGGTGTTAGAAATCCGAAAAAAAAATTGGAGAAACAACACTTGCTTGCGAAGTGCTGTCATGCCACTTATTACACTTTTTTGTCCTTTTTTGTTTTTCCCGAGAAAATTACTTTCCGTAAGAAATAAATTCCAAAGTAATATTTACGACTGGGCTGTATACAAAAACGAAAAAAAAATACAACAGCGAAGTAATAAAACGCATTAAGCATATCTCTTAATTATGGATGGCAACCAAACTGTAGTTGCGTTGCCAATGGCAACTAACAGCTGTTAATTTCAGTTGCTAAATATCAATAAAATTTTGAAATAAAGTATAAAAAATTATGTTGCAATAATGTGCAGACTAATCGTCTGCTATTAGTTGGATAATATTTCAAAACATGCTAATATGTGCAAAAAAATCCAAAAAACCGAAAAAATCCCCAAAAAAGGAACAAGCGCCAAAAAAAAACTATAATTTAATGACTGTGAGCAGTGTTGCCAGTAAATTTCTCGAAAATATATCTACACCCAAAAAAAAAAACAATTTAAAATTAATAAAAACAATTTAAAATTAATAAAAACCACATTGATTCAATAAAAAAATATTACGAAAAACTAGTGATGATGAACATTTTTATTTCAATATTAAACGCTAAAAAAAAATATTTCAACCGTTTTGAAAAATAAAATGTTACTAGAAAAAGCGTTATGTTTGCATTTATTTCATAAATAATGTAACATCACGAAAAAAATTCCTACATCTTGGAGAATATAAGAAATCTGTACGATTTTCCCTACTCTTTTATTTTAGTATCAAAAATATCTACATTTAAGGATTTTCCCCTACTTCTGGTAATACTGACAGTGAATAATAATATCTGCAAAAAACGAACAAAATCGCTAAAATGACAAAAAATAAAAGTGACGCTAAAAACAAATAGATAAAATTAAAATAAATCGCCAAAAACCGAAAAAAGTTCATTAAAATTCAAACTTTGTTGATTTCTCTTAAGTCCTTTTGCATAAAGCTTCTGGCTGGCAACACCATTTTTGATGACAAAGATGATGAGAATGTTGATGATGATGAGTTCGAGTGTGATGTTTAACTATGAGCTCAATGATGGTATGAGTAAGTAAATAAACTTAATTGAGTTGAGCTGATTGCGAATTCTATTCTTGTTAGTTGCACTGAAATATATAACTATTTGTTCTTCACGGTAGTGGATAAATGGAATTGGCTTAAGTTCAACGGCAAAGAATAGAACAGCAAGCCTTCATGTGCAGCTGAGCAAACTAAAATCTAGGTTAAAAACTTAATTAAACAAAAAAAAATAAAGGAAAATATAAATATATGTTTGTACAACTGTTAATGAAATGAGAAAAGGATTTTGCGAGAAAATAAAAATAACCCCAAGTTGAGAGAAATACGAGTAAAAAGATTATGATATCATAAACTAAGTAAAATTGTTGCTTAAATCATATACAAACAATTCAATTATTTTATAAAAGTATTTCCTAAAGCACACTTCTAGACGGTATCATGCGTTTGAATGTGTGAGCTGAAACCGCAGGATTACGAGTATTTAACATTGTATTCCTAATTTCTGCTCATAGTAAAATGCATAAATTTATTTGTTGTTTCGTTGTTGTGCAACGAGACGTTAATATTTTAACACCAGCATTTTAGTGTTGACGGCAGTTTTTTTTAACTTTTCCTCATCTTGTGTTTTTACATCATGCAAATTTGTAGCACCAAGGCAACGAAATGAAGAAATTGCATTTCAGCGGCATCAAATTGCAAAACAACATTTTAATAAAAAAAACAGACAGACATGAATAGAAATAAAATAAACACATTCACACATATGCACACACACACACACACACACACACATCCACAAGCACTTTACTTCCTTTGCTCAAGTGCATGCATTTACGCGCTTGCTGTTAGTCTACCATTACGAGGTGAGTCTAAAATTATTTTTGTAACTCTTAAGGCCAATTTCACTAACTCTATTTAAATATCAATTGATACGAGTATTTAAATGTCGATTTTCATTAATTTTTTTATGAAAAAATTACTTTTAAATACGAATTGATATTTAAATAAGTTGGTGAAATGGGCTCTTAATAGACACCAAAAAAAATTTACACTATTCCGGAAAGAGTATAGAATAGAGAATCTATATATTTGCTTAAAGGCCCAACTATAATAGGAATAAGCGAACTTAAGCAACTGTGCGGTTACATATAAAACGTATGTGTCAAACTATAATGTACTTATGGAACTTTTCGTCAAGTTTCGTCAAATGTCATTTGCTTAAGTTAAGTGCCAAACTGAACGCACAATCCGTACGGAAAACACTGTTTGTTAATTTTTAAACTCAAGCAAACAGCATCAGAAAATATTCATTGATTTTAAATATTTTTTTATTGTTTCTTATTTTAAACTCAGAAAAAAAGCAAAAATTTTATTTTCATTCTTTGTTTTACAATACACATATACACGCATACACATGAGTTTATTTATGTATGTTCATTGTTGTACTTTTTGGTAGGCAAAACAAATAAAACAAATAATAAAGTGGTAGATATAATTAATTAATATAAGAATAATAATATAATTAATTAATTTTTAATAGATTAGGACATTCCAACAAGTTATTTTGATTGAATTGCATTCATTTAGTAGTTATAAGAAGAAACAAAATTACTAAAAAAATTTGAACAATACCTATATGTGCAACTGTGGCTAAAGAATACTTAAGTGCATGTAAGTGCATTGTGGCCACTTAAAAGTCACATCTGAATTGCTTAAGCATTTCTGGCATTAGCTTAAGCCAGCATATTCATATTATAGTTGGGCCTTAAGTTTTGTTTTCTTCTTTGCACAACAAATCAAAAATAATTGTGTGGCAACACTCTATTCTTCAATAGCTGTTGTTGTTTTTTACATTTATTTTCTTTACATACATACTTCTTACAACTACAATTCGAGCTGAAACAAAGTCAGCCAATGTAGAAATGGTGAAGTAAGAAAATATAAAACAACAAACAAAGTTTATTATTGAGTTTTTGTTTCAACTTTGATATTTGTTAAACTTCTCATTTGTATATATATAATAACTCTCCTTATTCTAAGAATTTTTCAGTAAAATGCTCCTAGTATTCAGCTAACACCCACAATAATCAATGTATTTTTAATAAAAAAAAAATATTTTACTGAATAAGTAAAATAATAATTTGGAATTATTAGTACGTTAACAAGAAATGGTAAACTTAGATTTTTGTTACACAAAAAAAAAATGATTTTGAAATTTGATTAAGAAAATCGTTGATTCAATAAAAATATCTTTTGAATTTTCTTTGCTGACGATTTGATTTTTGCATTATTGATTAATAAAATTGTATGCACGTTTATTGAAAATAAACGCAATAAAGAAATTTAATGAATCAAAGAAACAAGTTGTTGACTGAAATTTTATTTTTCAGTTATAATTGTTATTGTGTGTGTCTGCGTGAATGAATGTCACATTTTTCAACCCCTTTTTGTTTGCCACGACGTTTTACGGCTTCTAGTCCGAATTTAATAAAAAAAACAACAACTTCGGCACATAAACACGTTGAGTCAATCTACAAGCAAGATAAACAGCAATTTTAAAATGCGCGCATTTTATAAATAAAATATTCTAGTTAATGACAAATATTATTGAAATTAAAAATTATATTCAATAACATGGTTTTATTGAATATAATTCTTGTCAAATTTTTTTCTGTGTAGTTTTGACGTTTTTTTTTTGTTTTTTGGAATTTCTTCTGTTTTTGACGTTTTTTTATTTATGGCGTTTTCTTCGTTTTTAACGATTTATTTAAGTTTAAGCGAGATTTTTAGTTTAGACGGTTTTTTATTTTTGCGCTTTTATTCCTTTTGTGATTATTTGCAGTTTATGGCATTCTGTTAGTTTTGGCGATTTTTGTTTGTGTTTGAGTTTGGCGCTTTATTTTAGTTTTAGCGATTTCTTTGCTCAGACGATTTTTTCGTTTTGGTGTTTTCTTCGCTTTTGGTTGTTTTTCGGTTTTTGACAATTTTTTATTTTAGTGTTTGCCTTGACACTTTTTCTCGTTTGGGCGCTTTTATTCGTGTTTGTGCTTTTTCGGCATTTGGTGATTTTTGTTTTCCTTTTGGAAATTTTTTAATTTAAGCGATTTTGAAATTTTCAAGAGTTTGCCGCTTACGTCTTCCAAGATACCATCTTTAGCCTATAGTATAATCAAATATCTTGCCCAATGTAGATATTAAAAAACAATTATAAGTACACGGTAAACTTTTTTTAAGTTTTTGATGTTTTTTACATTTTTTCGCTTTTTCTTAGTTTTGGCGCTTTTATTCGTTTTTCGAATTTTTGTTTCAGTTTTTGGCTTTTTTAGTTTAGTAATTTTTTTTGCAATTTTTTTTGTTTTCGGCACTTTATTTTAGTGTTTGCCTAGACGCTTTTTCTCGTTGTGTCGCTTTTATTTGTTTTTGTGCTTTTTCGGGTTTTGGTGATTTTTGTTTTCCTTTTTAAGCGATTTTGAAATTTTCAAGAGTTTGCCGCTTACGTCTTCCAAGATACCATCTTTAACCTATAGTATAATCAAATATCTTGCCCAATGTAGATATTAAAAAAACTATTATAAGTACACGGTAAACTTTTTTTACGTTTTTGATGTTTTTTAAATTTTTTGCTTGTTCTTAGTTTTGGCGCTTTTATTCGTTTTTCGAATTTTTGTTTCAGTTTTTGGCTTTTTTTAATTTAGTAATTTTTTTTGCAATTTATTTTGTTTTCGGCACTTTATTTTAGTGGTTGCCTAGACGCTTTTTCTCGTTTTGTCGCTTTTATTTGTTTTTGTGCTTTTTCCGGCTTTTGGCGATTTTTGTTTTTCTTTTGGAAATTTTTTTAGTTTTAGCGATTTTTAAAATATCATGATACCATCTTTAGGCTACATAATACAGAATCGTACCTAATGTAGATATTTTTTTAATTATAAGTACACGGTAAACTTTTTTTCAGTTTCTTGTGATTTTTTTCGTTTGGTGTTTTTGGGATTTGTCGGCGCTTTTTTCGGGGTTCTTGGCGATTTTTTTATTTTGGAAATTTTTTAGTTTTAGCGTTTTTAAAATTTTTTTAAAAACAGTACACGATAAATATTTTTCAGTTTTTGGTGATTTTTGTTTGTTTTGACGCTTTTTTTCGTGTTTGGGATTTTTTTTTGGTTTTTGGCGTTTATTTTTGTTTTTGGCGATTATTTTTTGGTTCTTTATTTTAGTTTTAGCGATGTTTTTTTTTGTTTAGAAGATTTTTCTCGTTTAAGGTTTTTTTTCGATTTTGGGGGGTTCCGGTTTTTGGCGATTTGTTATTTTGGATTTTTTTTTCGGTTTTTGGCGCTTTATTTTAGTTTTAGCGATTTTTTCATTTAATACTTTACTTCGTTTTGGCGAGTTTTTGGAATTTGGGTTTTCAGTAAACTTTCCGTGCGGAAAAGGGGTGTTTTCGTTGCTCGCTTTAGAACACCCTTTAATTTTAAACTGTCACATATGCTGTTGTAGCGGGCAAAGTTTTACATATTCTGTAAAAATTTTAGGTTCATAGATTTTATGATTGTCGAGAAAACAGCCTGTGAGGGACAGGCGGAAAGACGGACATATTAGCGAAAATAGGTGGTTCATTTTCACCTTTGGTATACGGAACCCTAAAAAGAAAAACATTATAAACTTAAAGCTATTTTTATGTGTGAAAAATTTGTTTAATATCGTTATTTTAAGCTAAGATATAGATTTTTAATTGGAATTTTTTGCAAGCTAAGACTGCATTTTATGTGGCCATATTTAATTTCTTTACCTTCTACCCAGTTAAGTAGTGGTTCAGACAACTGCAATTTTTTACCTCGTAAAAGCTTTTTATGTCTTAGTATTCCCTCTCTCTCTCTCTCCCTTTCTCGTTGCCCAAGCCTTCAGCTTGATTCGTTGATTCGCTTCTATTACAAAATGTGCTGGTGTCGCTTGTGGCTTATAGAGCCGTGAATATTTGTTGTTTATCTGCAGTTACTTACACAGCCATTTGCACACTCATTACTCATACATATTTGTTTTAAGGTAAATATATTTGTCTTTATTTATGCAAACATGGCTTTTATAAAAATCCATTATGTGTGGTGTTGTGTCGTCGCTGTTTTGCCTGCATTTTATGTTTATGTCTATACAGATGCTTTAGATACTCGTATGAAGGTATTATTTGTGCTTGTTTGTTTTATGGAAACTTATACAATTAGATTAAAAATAAAAGGATGAATAACATGCACACATTTGCTAAACAATTTTTAATATTAACAGCGTTTTCTTAAAAAAAAATATATATATATATTTTTATTTTATTTTTTTAAGTTAAAAAAATATGTGTGTGTGTGTATTAAATTCAAACTGATATTTACCATAAATTTAAATATGCTCGCATATACATATATATATCTCAATGAAACTATTTTTTTAAGCTTTATGTCAGTAAATTTTATAAGTTTCTTTATGTTTTTTATTTTTATATCGATATTTCGTTAACTTCTTCAGGATTATTTTTGTTTTTTAACAAAAACTAGTTATCAGAAAATAAAAACAAGAATAATCCTGAAGAAGTTAACCAAAGGTTAAGGAAATATCGATATAAAAATAAAAAAATATTAAGAAATTTATGAAATTTACTCACCTAAAGCTTAAAAAATAGTTTCATTGAACATACATATATTGGGTGTTTTTTATTGAGGTATAGAACTTTAAGTTGGCATCACTTTTTTAACTTGCGGCCATTTTGTCAGCTGTCAAGTGATTAATATTTAGTTTGGTTTGCCATTTCATCATGAACAGGTTGACAAAAGAACAACGCTTGCAAATCGTGCAAATTTATTTCGAAAATAATGGTGCAGTTCGCGAAGTTTACCGCAAGCTCCGTCCATTTTATGGTCGACATAATCGTCCATCAGAGCAATTAATTCGGTTAACGATGGATCGTTTTCGTACTACGTTTACTCTATGTGATAATACGCATCCGCAAGGACGTCGAACAGTGCGCACCGAAGAAACAATTGCCGCTGTAGAGCAAAGTGTTGAAGAGGACTCGAATGAATCGATTCGCCACCGTGCACAGCAATAGAGCCATGATAACCGACTATTTTGTTCCCGAATTGGATGGCATGAATGTGGATGAGTTGTAGTTCACAATCGATTTATTGAAGGAAACATTCGATGAGCGCATAATTTTGCGGAATGGACCTGTCAATTGGCCACCAAGATCGTGTGATTTGACACAATTGGATTATTTGCTTTGGGGATATGTGAAGTCGCTCGTCTACGCCAACAAACCAGAAACGTTAGGGGAAAAAGTGGTTGAAAATTGGACCTGTAGAATTGGCTTTATTCGAGCCAGCCGCGGCGGCCACATGCCCGAAATCATATTTAAACATTAATGGCATAAAATTATCCTTCCAATAAAGCCACATTGATGGACATTAAAACGATTTTCTTGTGTTTTATTTCAATTCTAAGTTCTATACCTCTAAAAAAAACACCCGGTATAAAAGGTCGAAAAATTAGATAAACAATATAAAATATATTTCTTGTAACTGAAAAAATGAACTAACTAACAATTGCTTAATTCACAACAATTTGAATCATGTATTTGTGTATCAAATACACTTTTTGTTTTTTAATTGTGAACACACTCTGTGTAGTGTATTAATGTATTTTTTATTTTAAGTGAAAAAAGAAGAACAAGCTACATACAAATGCTCTCAGAGAGCCCTCTCTGAATACAACATTTTAAAAACATATGAAATAAAAGTGTAATAATGTATTTCATTTTTATATGAAAATTTCAAACAACAAATGTTACACTCTTGTATTTAATATGATAATACAATCGATACAGAGATACAAGAGGTTTTGTGAATTAAGCAAATATGTTATGTATAATTTTTTAATTAATTACGTACAGAAAAATTGCATAGAGGTTTCAAAAGCCTTTTTTTTTCTTTTGGATTTTTTTTTTAAGAAATAAAAGTAAGTAATAATATATTTTTCTGTACACATTTTACTATTTTACTAAAAATAATGGCTGGAGTACCTCATAAGTATTAAACTCATTACTGAAAGTACAAAAATGAATCTCATCAAATATTAAAAAGTTTCTCAAGCATAAGAATAACATAACTTTTCATTAGCCTAATGAAATAACTGACCACTCCAATAATGATATGAATGATACTCGTATGTGGAATTCATTTCATTATCAAAAGATATTTTGTGATTTGTAAATAAAAATGTTACGAGTGGAATAGAAACCACACACTGAAATTTACATAATTATCTGCACAAATGTAATCATAAATCTGCTTATATATATTTAAGTAATATAACACAAAAGTTTGTTGCCTCACACGGCAAAAAGAAAAGGAAACACACAAATAGTTTCGGCAATTCAATAATTTAGTTAGAGCTACACAAAAAGAAATCTCATAGGTAAATCAAAATAATGTTAGGTTTTAAGTCTTATAGTTAAAGCTAGCTGTGGTTACAATTTTAATTTAACAAACATTTTTTTGGTTAATATAACCAATAGGCATTTGACTATCTTTTTAAAAAATCATTTTACAAGATTATAACATATGGCAATATTTTAGCTCTTCAAGTCAACAACATTAGTACCAAAGAAAGTTTTTTGCTAAAATTAATATTTTAGAAAATAATGAGGAAAATAACCAATTTTATGTAATAAAATTATATTTATATGGAAATTTTTTATTTTAAGCATGTACAATAAGAGTTTATATATATTAAATTATTTCATACATATACAGTATATATAGTCAAAATAAATCTAAAAAAAATCAGTAAAGTGCGACTTTGACCCGCGCACAAATGGTTCCGTACGAACACGAGATATGTAATTCAATACGAACTTTAGTAGCCTATATAAAATATAGTTTGGGCATTTTTTTTTTCGTTTTTGACGTTTTTGTAAATTTGGCGATTTTATTTTATTTTAACGATTTTTTTAACTTATGCGATTTGTTTGGATTTTTTCATTTTGGCAATTTTATTTTATTTTATGCGCTTTTTTAGTTTTGACACTTTTTTTTCTCATTTTGGCGATTTTTTTTCGGTTTTTGGGGATTTTTTTTCATATTAACAATTATTTTGTTACTGGAGAATTTTTCGCGTTTGGCGATTTTTTTCGGTTTTTGGCGCTTTTTTCATTTTGGCGATTTTCTTCCTTTGGACGATTTTTTCGAATTTTGCGACTTATTTTAGTGTTAGATTTATTTTTTAATTTTTGGCGATTTTTTTTTCGTTTGGCGATTTTATAATTTTCAGATTTTTTAGTTTTAGCGTTTTTGAAAATTTCAAGAGTTTACCTCCTACGGTTTCCAAGATATAGCAATTTGTCAAAATTACATAGTCAAAATTGCATTAACGGATGGACCACCATTTAATTTAAATTTTTTTGAAATTTTAGTGTTAATAGTTGTAGTATATACAAAAATACACTAATTTTACAAATTTTAAGTGTCAATATGTACATGTGTACATACAATTGTATGTATATTACGTGGGATTTTAAAATTTATCGTTGCTCGTTTTGGAACACTTTTTAATTTTTAATTCTCATGTATTTGTTGTTGTAGCGGCCAAGGTTCAACATACTCTGGCCAAATTTCAGGTTTGTAGCTCTTACGGTTCCTGAGGAAATACTGTGTGACCGACAGACAGACAGACGGACAGCGTAGCGAAAACAATAGGGTTCCTTTTTTCACCTTAAAAATAAAAAAATAAAAAATAAAAAAATAAAAAAAAATTTCATTGAATATATGGGCTTGATGGCCGGACGTACCCCCTAAAACACAACTTATCGGTATGAAATTTTTTGTATTTTTTTTTACATAAAACTGAACCAATTTGGGGGATGAGAGTAGAAGAAATAAAAAAAAATAACGGCCACCCCACATATACATGTTGACTTGTTATTGTAATTTCTTTACTTTTTAGATTCGTTGGCTTGTTTTCTAAAAAGAATTTGTTTATAATTTTTTTATACGGTTTGTCATAATTCATTTCGTTGCCAAACCAATTTTAATATTCATATTCTCTTGGTATTATTTAATTTTTTTTCTGCTTTTCTGCTAAAGGTCCTGCTAACTTTAGTGATCAGTAGGGATATAAAAGCAATATGCTGCAGTATTATTTAGAGCAAAAGAAACAAATGATTTGAAGAAACGAAAATATAAATGATTGAAAGGATATGAATAAAATTAAAAAGAAAAAGAAATAGAGGAATTTCAACAAAGAAACCAAACTTAGTGGGACAATAATACACACAGATTTCTACTAAAAAAAAAAGAAAAAAATACTACATATCCATGTAAAAACTACAACTTGATTTACGTTTCTGAAAATTTTTTTTGCACTCTAAAAGGGTATTACATACATATGTATGTTAAAAAAAATTGCCTTCAATAATAACGACATGCATTGCACTTTACACCCCGTCTAAAAGGACAGTATTGTTAGAGCCCGGTGAAACCGCTGACTTTTGTTTCTGCATAGGGTTACCAGACAATGTTCGGAAAAACTCGCTTCAAAAACTTTAAAATTGAAATTGAGATTTATTAAGAGACTTGATTTTATCAAAACTGTTGGTGAGTGTGGTAGAATGCAAGGAAATCGATTACCATGAACGGGTGAAAATGAGACAACAAATTTCAATATTTTATAGTGTGTGCAATGTCTAAGGACCCAGAATATATCGTTACTTTAATATAGAAAGGCCCTTACTCATTATTTTTTTTTTTTTTTTGAAATCAAGTTCTTGTTTTGTATACGAGTATTTCGATAGAAGAAGTACATCTAATGCATTAAAAAAATAGTATACTAATTTCCCAATTAATTTCAAGTTATTGTCTATATCTCAGGAACTAATAAGAGTTCACTCAAATTTTTTGACACAAATGCTTTATTTAAAAGGTGCTTTTTTAGAAGGTATTTTTTTGAAATGTACTTTTTTTTAAAAGTACTTTACTTTTATGAAGTGCTTTTTTAAATGGTATTGTATTAAAAATGTTTTTTTCTTAAAAGTTACTTTGTTGAAAAATATATTTTAACGGGTACTTTTTTTCAAAAATGTACGTTTTTTAATCGTACTTCTCTGAAGGTGCTTTTTTTAAAAGGTACTTTTTCAAATTTACTTTTTTGAAGATCCTTTTCTAAAAGTGCTTTTTTAAAAGGTATTGTTTTAAAAAAGTACCTTTCTTATAAGGTATTTTTTTAAAGGTACTTTTTGTTGGTAATTTTTTAAAGGGATCTGTGGCAAAAAGTATTGTCAGGGGATTTTTTTGCAGCTGGTATATCTTAAAAGGCGCTTTTTGAATAGTAGTTTTATATACTTTTATTTTAAAAGGTAGTTTCTTTTACAAAAGATATTTTTTTGAAGTAAACTTTCTATAAAAAGTACTATTTCAAACCAACGTGATTGACTGCAAGCATGCATTTATCATAATAATATTTGTTTTCTTTATATTAAATCTTTTTCAATCAAATGCAAAACAGCATAATACATAACTATCAGTTGTACATAACAAAACAAATATTTAAATGAAATATAGTTTGCTCTGGCAACTTAATATCGCATTTTTTTCCGAGTTGCATAAATAAAACTTTCACAAGCAAATTGATGTGGTTGGTGTATTGCTTATTGTGAAAATAAAAGAAACTGAAGAAAAAGTCCAATTGCGCTAAAAGAAAAACTTCTTGAAAATAATGAGCCAACAACTGAACTTAAAAAAATATGTAAATAAATTGAAGAAAAGAAAAAATAAGTTGAAAAATAAATAAGACAAGACAATTTTTATTTGAACAAATGTTTTAGAAAAACTCTGCTGGTAAATAATGAGCCAACAAATGAAATTAAATATATAAATAAAAACAAAATAAAAATAAAAAATAAAATAAAAAAAAAAAACAGATGAAAAATAAATAAATAAGACTAGTTACTAGTTACGAGTATTTTAGAAAACGTTTTAGTTCCTTTTAGCTGGTTGGGTCAATTATTTAATATTTCCACAATAGAATGTCTTGTGCCTAAACAAGCACTAACAATTATCTGTGTATGGGCTTATGTGTATGTGTGTATGTGTGTATGTGTGTTTTTAAGTCTTTGTTTACAAACAAATGCCCATCTGCTTATGCTATGAAAATAAATGGCTTTGAGTTTTTGAATTGTGATACTAACGGTTTCCTTTTAAATTTGCTCCAATTAGTTTTTGTGTTGTTACTCGTATGTTGAGTTTGTGAATGTGTGTGTTAGAGCTATTGCTCTCCTTAATATCTACAACAAGAAGAAAAATGGTAAAATTATTTTGAACTTGTTTCAGGCAGTTTCTTTGTATCAAAAAAAATTCCAATTTATTTCTCATTTTCTATAAATGAGAGATGGTCCAAGATTTGTGTTGTATGTACTCGTTTTTCGGTCAAATAATGATAGAAAATACTATTGTGTTTATTGGTAAAATGAAGATTAGACACACACATACATACATACTACATCCATACAAAATATGTATTACGATGGCAAATTTGTGTGATGATGGCATCTTTTATTGGTTTGGATATTGAAAATAGGAAAATAATTTAAATTTCTAAAAAGATTTATGGTGTCAATATGGTAATTTTAAAGCAATAAATAAGATACCAGGACATTAAATATTTACAATTTTTAGACCATTTTTGTTTAATATGGACATAAATTTAATTGAAAAAAAAAATTTAAATTTTATAGAAAGTCAAGGAGTGTCTGTCAACAAATAACAATTTTAAATTGCAACATTTATTTTAATGACCACAAATATGAAATATATAACCAAATAAAATGAATATATAGGCAAATCCCGGTATAACGAACGATATAATGTTAGGCCCATTCGTTATACCGAAAAATTCTTTAAATCGCAAAGATTTTTTTCTAGTGTTATTTTAATTATTATTATTATTGTAGACATGATACAATACAATAAAAAGAATGTGGGTAATTTATTTTAAAATTAGCTACCAAATACAAACTAACGTAATCAATTGTTTTTTTAATTTACATTGCTGCTGGCAGATTTTGTTTAATATTTTTTACGGTTCGTTATAGAGAGCACACATTTATCAAAATATTCGCTATACAAATAAGAACAAAAACTTAGAAATATGTTCCTAGCAAGATTTTGTTTTTTATTTTGTGATTTTTTCTTCATCATTCGTTATATCCAGTATAAAATTAGGCTAGTATTCGCTTGTTGTTGGTTGTTAATGTAAAAAAATTGGACGTTCGTTATATCAGATTTTCGTTAAAACGATATTCGTTATGCCGGGATTCGCCTGTATAAAGAAATTTTTTACCTGGTTTGTTTCAAAAATTAAACTTTTTTCGGTTTTTGGCGAATTTTTGTTTAGTTTTGGTGTTTTCTTCTTCTTATTTTTGGCGCTTTTTTGAGTTATTGGGATTTATTTTGGTTTTTTGGTTTTTTTTCGTTTAACCGTTTTTCTGTTTTAGGCGATTTTTTCGCGATTTATTTTAGTTTTAGCGACTTTTTTTAATTTTGACACTGAGTTTCATGTTTAAAATCGGCGCCGATTTTTCTTAATTCTACTTTCAAATGTAGTATTATCTCCCTTTCTCCTTGCTTTTTCATTTCCCAATAATCAATAATATTTTATTCAGAATTTAACTTTTGTTTTATATTAATCATTCACCCTTATTCCAGTTGTCGTCATCGATGTCACTTTAACATAACACCAAAAAATGGGTGCTCGTATATCCGTTGTCGAAAACAATTGACTCCTCTTCGCAGATTTATGCTATTTTCTAGACCTTATGGAACGGAAATAGGTTGCCAGTTGCGCAAAATTGTTCCGGAGAGCGAGTAAACAAGCCCCCATTTTTTTTTGGTATTGTGTTCAAGTGACGTCGATGACGACAACCGGAATAAGGGTGATTATAATTTTTTATATACTCAAATATTTTTCAAATTGATGAAGGAGAGGACGTCCGCTTCGTAGAAGATATTGAACAAAGTGAAATCGTATTAAGTCAGGTCACAGAAGTTGTAAAATGTAGTATAATTTGTATTAATGAGCCCAGAAACACACTTTTAATGCCTTGTAAGCATTTTAAGCTTTGTTCCACCTGTTTCCAAAATTTAAATTTGAAATCCAAAACAAACAAATCGCCCTGGCTATGTCCATATTGTAGGCAGATTGTAGAAAATAGTTTAAATATATTTCAATAAGAAATATTCAAAATCTCAATATTGTGCATTGATATGAGAAAGACCGAGAAGCCAGTCCTTATTTTGTTGTATTTTCAATAAATAAATTGTTTCTTAAAAATATAAAGATTTTTTTTCATTTCTAAAATTGTGGACTTACGGACACATTAAACAGCGGTATAATGTCCATAATTATAATGTCATAGTGTCCATGGACCTTAAGATAATTCCAAAAGTGCCATAATATCCGTGGACACTACGACACATTTGCTTTGTCATAACGTTGTGACATTCAACCGATTTTTTTGTTTTTTTTCGCAATTTATTTTTACTTTTAGCGACTTTTTTTAGTTTTGGCTCCTATTTACCTTTCGGCGATTTTTTGGTTTTTTTGCATTTTTTTTTTGGTTTTTGCAATTTTGTCGGTTTTTGGTGATTTTTTTGGTTTTTCCTTTTTTTAGTTTTAGCGTTTTTGGAAGCTTCAAGAGTTTGGCTCTTACGGTTTCGAAGATGCAGCAAGTTGTCTAAATTTTATAGATCAAAATTAAATTAACTGACAGAATACCCTTTGATTATTTTTTTAAGGACATTGTACCGAAAATAATAGGGTTCCTTTTCATCTTTGGTGTGGAAAATAAAAAATAATTAAATAATTAAACTTTTGCCCCTTAAAATATGCAATAGAAATAGATTTGTCGCTTACCATTAAGTATGCTTTATATTCGTATATATTTTTGATATTTACCTGCAAGAAACAGAAAAAAAATTCATACTAGTACTAAATTGTTTTTAATATTGAATAATTTTTTTATTATATATTGTTTTTTATTATATATTTTTTAGAAACTCAATACCTGAGTAAAACGACTCAGACTTAACAGAGACTTAACTATGACTAACTTAAAGAAGAAGTGATGATGTGTTGTAAATTTTTTCAATTTTTTTTTGCATTTTATGGCTAGTGAATAGATCAAATTTCCAGCCAGACGCTCTAGTCAAAATATATTAAATTTTAAGCTGACACAACACGATTCAGGTGCTGTTACTTATTTTTTATTTCGTTTTATTTTTCATTTTGCTAAAATTGCACTGAAATTTCTGCAAGTGATATTTTTTCTTGCAACAGCAAAAGATAATTCGTGATTTTTTTTTTTTTTTGCTAAAATAAAAAACATACGTTTTCAGAAGTATTGTGAAAACATTTTCCAAACAACGAAAATAAAAAATAAAAAATGAAAAATAAAACCTAAAAAAGTTCATTGCACTAGTGCATTGAATCCGTTGTTCTGTGCTGTTGACTTCCTTGCTGTGTATGACAATAATTGTTTAAGTTTTTTATTTTTATTTTTAGTTTTGCTAAAATTTTCGAAATGGAATGCTATTGAACACATTGTGTTCAAAAACATGTTGCTGTTCAAAAAAAAAAAGAAAAAACAACCAACAGCAAAATATGAATACAAAAAAATCAAAGAGATGGTCACAAAAGCAACAAGAAAAATATTTTTTTGAAGTTGTGTTCCAATAACTCTAAAAAATATTTTTTTTTACCAGCAAAGAACACATCCAGACAAAGATATGTATGAGCAATGAACAAAAATCCTATTGATGATGACAAATAAAATTTTTTTGTAAGCTCTTGCAGCAGAAAGTAAGCGGTAGAAGTAAATGCACACTTGCGGATAAAATGTTGAATAATAATTCAAATGTATATAAAAATCTTGCCTAATTCCTTTAAGCTCTTGCCTAATTCCTTTGACCTCGAGCTTAAAGGAATTAGGCAAGATTTTTATGTACTTATAAAGGTCGAATAATTTGGATTAATTTTTATATAATTCAAATGTATGCCAGTGTTGAAATATTAACTTCTTGGGCTCTTTCAGAGACTTTGCTTGAGCAAACATCTATACGCTAGGAGCTAAAAATCTTTTTTACAATACAATCACAAAATTTTGAGTTAGATCGTAAAGCGTTATCAAATCGGTGTGAGCTATGTATGTATGAGTGTATTAGTGTAATCATACGAACAAGAAGTACAGAGAAACTTAACAGCTGCATAAAAATACACTCAACCGAATTGTAAAGCATACCTTCAGGAGTAATAATAATTTTAATAGAAATTGCTTGTGAAGTGTAATAGTGTTGCCAGTGGGGATAATTTTGTTAAAAAATTGAAAAATATAAAATAAATATAAATTTTTAAATTAAAAAGTATTTTAAATGTCAAATATTTGTTTAAAAGATATATAGTAGTCTTTATAAAGAATTAATAATATTATATAGAAACATATCTTCACTACGTATTGTTGCCTTACACTGAAGCTGGTGCACGACAATTGGGTAAAAATCTCCATTTCATGTCAATTATTATGGGTGCAGATTTTAATACAAATTTCGCAAACTCCAAGTCGCAAGCTTTATCAAAATTTTTATTGGACGTTTTCCACTTGCATATGAGCAATTCTCCACAAACCCCCACAACTAATAATTCCATTACTATAGATGCAGTTTTCCATAGATTTTTAAATACAGTAGAGTCAAACATTTAGATATCTTATTTAAATTACCAAAAGCCAATATTAAAAAAAATTGTCATTAATAGATGTTTATACATCTCCCCTGTGATCGGATTCACTTTGTTTTTTTTTATCGATGAGGTAGTCCTAATTGTACACCTAAGGCAACTTGAGTTACAGCCCAGTCTTCAAGTTCAATCACAGCATCATTAATATTTCTTCAATAATTTATTATAACTAGTTTATTAAGAAATATTAAATAAAAAAAATTTCTAGCTTTAAATAAAATCTGAGTCTATCCAACGCAGGTGTTGCTTTCCTTATGGCTTCAACTGTATTTTTGGACAGCACAAACTTTTTTTCAAACAGTCCAAGCGAATGATTCTATAATGTTAAGCTCAGTGGTTAAATGGTTTTGATAACATTATTTTTTTCAAATTTTTCCTTATGGCGTTTAATTTAAATTCCAAAAGGTTTTAAAAACAGAAACTTAATCAAATGAAGTGGCATTTGTTCTCAAAATGATGTGTTATATAATAGACAGAATGTAATCTTAAATATGTAGATATTTATCTAGTGGAGACTCAGTAATTGTGACTTATGTAAACTTAAATAGCTTTATATGTGGACATCCTATTCCACTATTCCCAAATAAACTTATTTTAAGTTTAACATTTACTAACTCACATATGCACAAACTTTGACTTGTTAGTGTTTTCATACAGATTTTCATACCAGAGAATGACAATAAGCATTAAACAAATATACTTTAGTAAATTGTCTTAATTTATGCAACTCTGTATAATCATAATTGAAGCTCAAACGATTCCTACGCTCACTTATTTTCTCTCAAGCAACAATAACTATAGCCGATTACATCTCTACTCCGTTTATGCCAAACCCCATGAGTATTAAGCGTATTTACTGTTTGTCATACTTATAGACGTAGTACACTTATACTCAGAGTATGAATATTTAGTCGGATAAAAAAATATAGGCATGATACTTGGGATATTTATTAATCATTTGCCACCATCTACATACATTTGTGTATATAAAATGTTATTTAAAATGTGTCTTTGGCTGTTTAAAATCATGTTTTATGTTTGTGTGTGTAAATAAAATAGTCCTGTATATACGCATGTGTGGCCGCTTAATACCCAGAGTATTTTTATACTCATGCTTATGATTGTAGTTCATGCATTCCATACATTTTAGCTATAGTTGTTTCTTATTTAAAAAAATTTATATAAACATAGGTGTTGGTTGTTTATAGTTGTAAGTATTCGGTTTACAATTTGTGTTTGCGTATAAGCGTATTTTTTATATTTTAGTTAGTTAGTTTAGTTTCTTGCAAATGGAATACGTGAATTATTTTGATTCATCGTATCGTATCATCGTATTTGTAATGAAAGCCCAAATTTACCATCTCTAATTTACAACAGACTTACCATTGTCATTTATTCTTTACTAATTATGCACATGTTAGTTAATTTGCTTATTTTTGTTCTACTACTTTTTTGGTTTGTTACTATTAAGTATATTTATTTAATTTGTGCTACAGGCCCATGGCTATTAATTTTAGTTAATTTTAATTATTATTTTTCGAACTTAATTTGTTTCTATATTTATGATTTGAACGGGCTAAAGTTCGTAACGCTTTTTAAGCCAAATTACATGTGATAATTATTAATGAACAAATAACATCAAAGTTAGTTGTAAATATTCTGACAACACATAGTTGAACGGAACAGCCAGCCGTTTTCGTGGGCCACAAGTACTTATTTTCATTGTTTGTTTAAACAAGATGTCTTGGCGACATCGCTTGTTAACAGTCATTTACACGTACACCAATACAATCATTGTGCTTCGTTTATAGTACGACAGCATTTGTTATTCGCTTAGTACAATACATGTCACGAGAATACATTTAAAAAACATGACGTATTTACATTTCAAGACTGCTTACGCAGGCCACTATTTGATATACACAAGATGCGTATTTATATCGTTGTCTGCTCACAATGAAATAATTAAGATGGCGCAATATTGTCACATTAAAATTTAAATATATACTCATTGTGAATTCCCTAAATATATTTGTCCTTTTTTAACAGTGATCAAATCAACGGATTTTATGTTAAAAATAAGTAATTTTCTTCAACTCTTGTATACTTTGTGCCCGTATCTCCAAGAGTACAAATTAAATTTAAATGTGAAATCAATATCTTATACTTAGTGAATTTAGTGCTTTTTAGTTCGTTTTTTTTTATATCAGTACGGGAACAGTTCTCGATAAAAAAAATCGGATATCGCGAGGTCTCCAGCGATAAATAAGGAATTAAACCTCTTGTACATACATATATTAAAAATTTTATATTTTGTTTTTAAACAAAACCTATTTAATTGTCAAAATGACAACTGCATCATCTCGAATGTAAGGTTAACAACTTGATTATCTTTAAAATAATTTTGCATAACAGTGTTTAAAAACTCTGGATGTTTTTCTCCTGTTCTTTGTTCCCCTATCACAAAAAATAATAAGAAAAACTTCAGTTAAAATAAAAAGACGACTAGGAACCAAATATGTTGCTCACTTCTATATTCGAAATTCACTAAATTTTTATTTCTCTCGTTATCTGTTTCACTGGGATTTATTTCTCAAGGTACATATGTATGTATATTTAGAATTGGGCTGAGTATAAAATTCAGACAGCTTTCACATTAAGAAAATATAGTAGCAGCACCGCAAACAATATCCATTAAATATTTAATTTTTGAAACTTTAAGAACATAAATTAAAAATATTAAAATAAGTGCCAAACAAACAGTTCATTTTGCTGACATCTTTCAATTAGCAGAAAAGCTCTGGCATTTTTTACATTTACTTATTTCTGCTTTTGTTTGCTGTTAACGTATTGTATATCAACTCCCAATTGTATTGTTGTTGTTGTTGCTTTGTTTGCCTTTTCCATTTGCCAGTATTATTTAAGAAACAATTGTTTACTTTTGCGCTGAAAAATTTTTAATTTCTTTGTTTTCTCCTTCGTTTGCTGTAAGCAATCAGAAAAGTACAAATACAAATAAAAATACAAATACTTGAATGTTGTTACTTTTTTTTCATTGTTTTCATCAGCTGTTTGTAATTTGAGTAATAAGTATGTATACACAAACGTTTGCTTTCCGCAGCTTAAATCGAATCGAATACCGCAACAGCTGCGGTTAAAGAATAAAAAAAAATTATTAAATATTAGAAAAGTATTTCTTTTATTCTTGTATTAACTTTCTCAATGAGAAAGATAATAGACAACATGTTTCTTAAATAATAGTTTTTGCTTAATTTTCAGCAAAACGATTAGGGGAAATATATATTTGGGGGAGTGTGCTGTGCTGCATTAGTCAAGCTACACGTATGTAGTTTCTTGCCGAGTATTATTTGTAGTACTAATTGAAAATCGATAATACAAATTGACTATTCCATGTTAACTTTTGCTTTTCTTTCATGCTTTTCTTATATTAACTGCGTTCGAGAACTCCGAAGTTTTTAAAATTATTTAAAATTTTTTACTGGATTTTTTTATAAAAGAGTAATAATATGCAGGTAATGAATGCCTATGAAAGAAAGGAATAGTGATAGAGAAAACAGGTAGTGAATGAAGATATAGAGGAAACATTCATTCCTTTACAACTCTGTTTTTTTTTTGCTTTTTTTAATAATGCTGTGTTACAGCGCCTCTGGTGTCAATGATGCGCATTAAATTTTGAAGCTATGTTTATTAGTTAATTTATTGGTTATTTTACTTTGCCGATGCTTCTGCTACACAATGCCGTCGAAGGAGGGCGTACACATAATCCATATTTCTGTAAAGTGTGTTTTGGACTAGCACACAAGGGACACTAGATATGTTCACATCGCTCATTTACTTCAACAGTGTCACAAAAAATAAAAAATATTCTACACAAGATAACAAACAAAATGCCCAATTATTTTGCATAATTAACGAAAAAACAAAGCATTTTCTGAGTTGTGACACTATTGAAGTAAACGGGATACGAACCTTAGCCTATATAATCGAATATCTCATCTAATGCAGACATTTAAAAAAATCAAGTACCGGTAAACATTTTTCGGTTTTCGGCGTTTTTTAGTTTTAAAGCTTTTTATAGTTTTTGCGTTTATTTTCGTGCTTTTAGTGTTTTTTAGCTTTGACGTTTTTGATTTTTTTTTTCAGGTTAGACGATTTATTTTAGTTTTAGCGATTTTTTTTTAGTTTTAGTTATGCCGCTTTTTTCGTTTCGCTGATGTGTGTATCTTGAAATTTTTTAGTTTTAGAGTTTTTGAAATTTTTGCCTCTTCCAAGATTTATAATTTTTTTTTTTTAGCGCCAAACTTATTAGCAGTCAGCTGTTGTATGTATTTTACTGGATCTTAAAAATTTCCCGTTCGCATACTTTTATATGCAAACGTTTTTATTGGGAGTAATTTTTTATATAACAGAATTTACTGAGTAACTGGATTTTACTGGAAAAATAATCGAACAGGCCTATTGTGTATAAGCGGCATTGTCAATTCGCCTGTAATTTGCCCAATTTTTCTATTAGGTTTAGTGGCCCTTGATTAAGCTAACATCAAACATATCTTAGTACAAAATGTACGAGGCTTTTCTCAGCGGAAGTCCTCCTGCCACAAAAAAAAATCCAAGGATTGTAGCAGGGACAAAAGCATAAATGTAAATACCGCTGTAGTAATTGTCTTCGGTAATTTTTTTCTAATTATATTTATTTATTGTGAATTGTTATGTTATATTACATACGGGTACATATTACATAGTATATTATTATTGTGAATGGACTTCACTGGCGTTTTATAAATCTGTTCATATGTTTTGATTTTGGAAGGCCCCAACACAATAAGGTTACATAGGCTCTTTTTATGGTTACACATATCAGAAATTACAATTATTTTCTTTTTTTAAATGCATTTATATTTTTATTATAATACTTATTATTAATGTTATTTATAAACAAGATTTAAATCGAATTATATAAATTTATTTCTAAAATAAATTTTTTAACTTTTTCGAATTCACATTTCTTTTGTCAGAATTTCAAGGTTGTTTACTTTATATTTAACCGTTTTTCATGTAATAATATACATAGATTCATCAAATATATGAGACACGGTTAGGAGTTCTCCACAACTGTACAACGGAGGTTGTTGCTTTTCAATAATATGTTTATGGGAAAATAAACAATGACCTATTTTCAAACTAATAAGCTCAATGAAATCAGTTTTAGGTTCCATTATTTATTATTATTTGTATTTGTTTGAAATATTATTAATTTTAAATTCAATTAATAAGTTTTATTATTCAGTGCTTTTAGTTCAGTATTTTCATCAGAGCTCTCTTTTTTTTATTAAAATATGTCTTAATATTGCAACGTTTAAATTTTAATACTTTAATATGGTCAGTTGCCAGTGTGGTGTTTTTGTTTTGTATGGCCTGTCACACACGAGACTAGTTTTAATGCCGGCAAAATTTTTGTTCTTTGTAGAAAACACTAGACTAATTCATCTGGCATAAAAACCACTCTCTTTGCCTCTCTCAGCCACAAACTGGCATGTTATGCAAGCACAATTGTTCTCGTGTGTGACAGGCCTATGTAAATAAAATTAATTACTAGGTGGCAAATGTAAAAGTATAAAAAGCATGTCATTTTCAATATAATGCTAAACTAAACATTCCAGTGGTAAAAATATACATTACGTAAACGATGATATCAGTGGTGATTCGTTCGTTTTACATAAAAGTGTCATAGGACGCGTAAGTGGTGCGCTATCGCATACAAAGTAAGCTACGATGTCAGTACCTGGCACTAGCATTGCACTTACATTGACAGCTGAGTTGTAAGCGGGCATGTAGGACAGTATTTTAATTTATTTTAGAACAAACTATTTGTTTTAAATAATAACTAAATAACTGCTTACATCGTAATCGAAATTATCAGTTACACATGATATATCAGATTACACGTACATTACAATCCAAGTATTATTATCCAAGATTATTATCGAAGTATTTCACTTAATTTTCCGATGGGTATATAAATAACATAAAGATGTATGTGATACACACTTTATGCGTATTTACATCGTAGCCTGCCTACAATGAAAAAATTAAGATGGCACAATATTACCACATTAAAATTTTAATATACTCATTGTGAATTCCCTAAATATGATTTTTCTTTGAGCGTTGTGCATTTTGTTAATTTTTACAGCATGGTTAACAGCGCTTCTGGTTTTAAGGAGGCGCATTAATTTAACTTAAATATGCGTTTGATTAGTTAGTTCAGTTAGCCGACTGTAATGTAATATAACTGCAACTTAGGAAACAGCTGATCGATATTTTTAAATGAAAAGTAGGTTACGTTACATTACATCTCTATAACCATTTTCATTACTTTTCACATAACAATATCGATCAGCTGTTTCCTACTGTTGCAGTTACTTTACATTGCAATCGGCTAACTGAACCTTCAGTCATATCAATATCATAGATTTTTCTAATATCCATACATTATTGTCTAAATATTTGTATTTTTCTTTGTCATGAAAAAAAAATTATTTTAAATATATTTTTGTTATTAGCTTTTCTTAATTGCAGGCGCCAGTAAGATTTTATTGAAACAAAAAGCATTTTGCAAAAGACTGTCCAGTATTAAAGCTTTTAAAATATAGAAAAAACATCAATAAATGTTTTATTGTTTTTTTTTATTTCACTTTCAAAATAACATCGTAATCATCACACAAATTTACATTACAAAAAAAATGCAATTGAATGTTCTCTTTCTATTTCAGTTTCCTTTATTGCCCAAATAAGTTGTTCAATTATATAGATCTTATCATCAGCTGTTGCCGAAAATGCATTAGAATAGAAAAAAATAAAAATAAAAATAAAAAAAATTAAATTAAATTATGCTATAAAATCTTATTTTATTGGCGATACAAAAAAAAAACATGAGAAAAAGTACAGAAAAAGAAATCACAGAGAAAAAAAAAATAAAAAATCAATTTTCTTCTCGTCAAAATTTCTTTGTAGCAAATTAGCATTTTCTTTCCTGGCTGGTATACACATACATACATACAAATACTTATTTGACCATCAATTTGCAAAGCATTTGGAAAACTGCAACTTCAGCTGTAAATTTTTATTACAAAAGCATAAATATCGTCCATAAAATTGGAACTCAAGGTTACATTGTTGGTTGAATTTTATCAGCTCTCATAATGGCTTTTGTGTTCATGTGATTATTTTAAGCAAATTAAATATATATTTTTTAGACTTTCTTTCTTTAAAAAAATGCCATCTTCTTCCACTTAAATTTTATAAATAAAGAAGATTTTAATGATAAAAATAAAAGAAATTATTGGAAGTGCAACATCTGCTAAATTTTTTTTATTAGCCATATGATATGAATTTCTCAAGAAAGTTTTCATTTTAAATTTTATAATATCCATTTACTCCTTTATATGTATGCTGAAATTTGAGATAATAGTGCGTTTACATCTGAGCAAAATCTAGTACATGGGAGAGTAGATTTCCCATTCAAAACAAAATCTAGAAGAACTTGGTGATGCAATGAGAAAATTTCAAAAATTTCGAAATGAAAAAAGCGTTTAAATAAAAAATATCACCAAAATATGTCGTTAAAATGCAAAAAAATCACGAACAGTAAATAAAAACGCAAAAATAATCGCCAAAAATAAAAAACCGACAAAATTAAAAAAATCGCCAAAACGAAAAAAAGCATCAACACTTAAAAAGAAGAATAAAATAAAAAAAATCAAAAAAAAAAAAATCGCCAAAACTAAAAAATTTCAAAACTAAATAATCGCTAAAACTAAAATAAATCGCAAAAACCGGAAAAATCACCAAACAAAAAATCCCAAAAAATATAAAAAAACTAAAAAACCACCAAATCGTAAAAAATCGCTTAAACTACAAAAATCGTCAAACCCCGAAAAAATTAGCCAAACGAAAAAAAACGCCTAAAACAAAAAAATCGCTAAAATGAAAATAAATCGCTAAGAAACCCCAAAAACGGAAGAAAATCCCAAAAACGAAAAAAGCGCCAAAACTAAGAAAACATCTTTAAAACCAGAAAAAAGTTCCGAGCACTTTTTTTAAATGTCTACATCGGGTAACATATATATTCGATTATATAGGCTCCAGTTCGTATAGTATTACACATGTCTTTTCTTTTTTCAAATCGGACAAGATTTGACCTCTCTATAAGCAGAACAGTAGACCAAGATTGGAAAAAAAGCTAAAATTTTTATTTTATTTCCAGAATGTTTCCTAAACTAAACCCATACATGTACCAGACTTTATTTTAGCTCTTAGATAGCAAAATCTACTAGCAAAAAATATTTTTATCAGATCAAAAATATAAGCTTGGCATCGGTTCGAATTTTTCATTGAACCGAGCTTGCCCACTTTGGGACATTGTGGCTCCACACCCTTTAAATATATATATATATATATAGTCCAAATTCCAGATTTAACATCTGTAAGACTTCCTCAAATGCTGTATAAGATTTCATAACAATCGGATAACCTGCAGAATTATTTCCACTTTTTTTTTTCAAAATCCCCCACTGTGCAATGGTCATTCTGCCAAACAAACGGAGTAAATTCAAAATTCGAAAGTCCTTGTGGGAGGACCCTTTATAACAATTTTTGTTAATGCTGCTGCTTATCTTTAAATGTTAATCTTTTTCTCATTTAATGAATAGACAATAAGTTTGTTGCAGACATTAGGCAATTAATAACCAAAACTGTTTGCCTTGGTTTTTGGTAGTTATATCTTTAAACTTTGCGCCATTTAAAACTTCTTTGTTGTCTAATATTTTCTTGCAAAGTAAAAGTAAAAAGATTCAAACAACGTTAATGGCTGTGCAAATGTAACAATGCCGACGTTTCATTCATTGTTGCCAAAGGCAGCCCTAAACAGTTTAGTAGTTTCGTTAAATTGAACAAAGATACCAGCATTGTTGCCAGCATTATGTGTGGGAGTGTGGGTGTGTGAGTGTGAGTACATGTGTTGCAAGTAATTGAGCATATAAACATTTTTATGCTA
This sequence comes from Tachina fera, assembly GCA_905220375.1. Taxonomy (NCBI): domain Eukaryota; kingdom Metazoa; phylum Arthropoda; class Insecta; order Diptera; family Tachinidae; genus Tachina; species Tachina fera. Next base: position 110,663,972 of record LR999966.1, on the reverse strand, counting down.
GCGAAGGACCATATATAGAGACTCTTAAAATCCATTATAAGCCTAAGCCAGTAGGGAGGGATATGTTTACAAACTGAAAAACTGAAGTGATGCGTTGTTTGGTAAGTTTGCTGGTTGGTTAACTGGTGCTTGGTGGGTTACTTCTTGCAGCACCTTGATTTATGCAACTACTTTAGAAAGTATTCTTGCTAACAACGAATAGTTTTGGTGTTTCTAGTTCAAAGTAGACTGTTATATTTTCTTCTCTCTTTTAATTTCTTGTTTGGCTTGTTCTGCTGATAAAGAAGATAAGGGTAATTGTGGTATTGTGTAGATGTGTGTACGTAAGTATGTATGGGAGTGTGGCTTTGTGTATCAGGGCGGGCGGTTAAGGGCAAATAGATGGTAAAATTAAACCATAGTTCGTTAGCTGTTTTGTAGTTAAAATTGCCGGTAGCAAATTAATATAGAGATAGAGGGAGGGAGAGAGAAAGAGAGAGAGGAAGTCCTTAAAAACTTTTAAACCATTAAACGTAAAGATAAAGTCAGTTATTAACTATTAATACAACAATTTAGTAAGAGATTTATTATCCAGACTTAATAACTAAAGTAAATATTTGACTTTTTTAATGCAAGTTGTAAGTTTTAGCAGCAACATAATCTTAAAGGCAGGGCATTGTATTGTTTTTATCCGACTGCGCGGCGCAAAAAAAGGTATTGTGCATATCATCCTTTTTATGTATGTATGTACATAAGTGTAGGACTATATAAGCCGAACGCGTGGAGTGATTTTGATGATTCTTACATCAATCGATTTGTCTTAATCCTGCCAGTGTCACTAAAGATATGACAGAAGTAAAAACTTAATATGGCGGCCAGCAGACGTCATTTTGTAGATACGAAAAATTTAAAAAGTCGGTGAACTATATCAAAATGGGTATCATTGTATCAGCAATTTTGAAATCATCTTTAGGTTTCCCTTATGATTTTTCATTTTGAACGACCATTTAGAAAATTTAAAGGTTCAAAGTTGATTGCAGTCGGGTTTTTTATTTTTTTAATTACTACTTTATAATGAAATGGGTAAGTTTACGGCCATCAATGTCACCCGACCCAAACTACATTAAGATAGTAGTACACTTATGCCACTGCGGCAGGCTTAAAACACATAAAATTTTTTTTCTCAATAAATTAGCCCTTGCTGCTGTATAAAAAATTTTTTAAGTTTTTTCTCTAAAAAACTATTTTCCAAAAATAAAACCAACAAAATAAATTAAAATAAAATTAATTTTGCAAATTTTTATATATTCCTTATATAAAGTCTTTCGCTTTGAATCTTTATGGATATTAAAAAATTGTATTATTATAATATTATAAATTTTAATTAATAGCCTGTGACTCAGGTGAAAATTAATTAAATTTTTTTTTTAATAAAAAAACACTCAGCTAATGGATGCCTACTAATATTACTAGGTGCTTCCTTATTCAGCAAAGGGATAGAAAAAACAGGTGATGAAGGAAGAGGGAAACGAAAGCTTCATTCCTTTACAACTCTGTTTTTTGCACGTTTTTTAATAATGCACTGGTGCAGCGCCTCTGGTGTCAATAAGTCGTATTACATTTTCGTAGCTGTGCTTATCAGCCATTTTATTCCATTTCGCCGAAGAATTAGGCTCAGATGTTACATTAGGACTAGAATGCGCTGAAGACGGACCAGTGTCTACGCATTCATCACTTGAATTTTCATGCAACAACTGATACATAGGGATACTAGTGCACACATCAAGAAAAATTCGTGGTGTTGTTATTAATTTTTTTTTTGTTTTTAAGAGAAGTTACACTTGAGCAATGAATGCCTACTACCATTACTAAGTGTAACCTTCTTTAGGAAAGGGATAGTGATAGAGAAGACAATCGCTGAAGGAAGGTATAGAGGAAAGCTTCATTCTTTTACAACTCTGCTTTTTGCAGGTTCTTTTTTAATAATGCAGTGTTGAGGCGTATTAATTTTTGTTTGAAGCTGTGTTTAGAAGACGTTTTATTGGTTATTTTACTGCGCCAATGATTCTGCTACACAACGAAGGAGGGCGCTCTGATGTTGCATTAGGATTAGTATGTGCTGAAGTCGGCATAGTTCACTGAGGTTCATAGAACGAGCGGCTAGAAATAGAAGAATTTGTCGAAGGACAATAAAACTTGGCACATAGGCATTTTTTGTTTGAATTAAGAAAAAAATGGAAAAATCCAAATGATCCGCTCAATTTTACGCCCACATTTCATGCAAAGTGAAAACTAAATTTTTACCCACGGCATTGTTTTTTTGCACATAGCATTTTTAAACATTCAGAATCATTTGTGTTTAATTTGAAAAATATCCGCCACTTTTACGCCTATTTCCCATACAAGTTGTATTGAAAAAGTGGCATAACTGCCTTTATTTTTAATGCATCAACTCAATTATCACAAAAGAAAAAATATTATAATTGTAGAATGGGCTCCTGAAAATATATACCTGTACCTGTGTTCTGTAACTTGCGAGAAGTTTTCGTGTCGAGAAAAATCAAATAATTATATTGGTTGTCCTGTTTTTCATAGGCTGATTCATATACAACCTGATATAAGCTTACACGAAACATGAGCAAGGAACTAAGTTTTTTGTTAGTCATCCTGTGTTTCACAGAGTGGCAACAAACTTTTCGTTTGGAAAAGTTCTCACCAAAGTTACAGAACATAGGCACTGATATATACCATAGGAAAAACAAGTCGCAAAAACATGAAGAAGTAATTTAAGCATAGTCTTTTAATAATTTTTTAACATCATTATTGTACTCCAATTTTTTGATTTGCAGCTTTGGGCGAAATCTATTTATAAATGGCTCTGAAGACAACGTCCAATTCTTTGCGAATGATGTAATCTATAGGTTCTATAGTTTTTATTCCTCGCTTCCAGAGCTTCCTAAAAATGAAATCTATATTTATGATTTATTTGAACGGGCTAAAGTTCGTATCGCTTTTTTAAGCCAAATTACATGTAATAATTATTAATGAACAAATAACATCAAAGTTAGTTGTAAATATTCTGACAACACATAGTTGAACGGAACAGGCAGCCGTTTTCGAAGGCCACTAAACCTTCATCATCAGCGTTCTTCTGTGTTGGTCCGCTGTGTGTGGTGTCAATTGATGTTGATTCCTGCCATATATACAAAACTTTCTTGGAAATGGAATACGTGAATTGTTTTGATTCATCGTATTTCAAATGAAAGCCCAAATTTACCATCTCTAATTTACAACAGACTTACCATTGTCGTTTGTTCTTTAATAATTATGCACATGTTAGTTAATTTGCTTATTTTTTGTTCTACTTAAGACAAACATCAATATCAATCATTCAATAAGGGCCTTTAGATAGAGACATACCTATTGGCAGATCAGCTTCTGCTATAATTTTGCTACCACGCACCACAATCTTATGCACGGTTACATGAATGTACAGGGTGGCCCAGAAAGACCGAAGTGGTGTAAATTCCTTATAACTTTTTATTTAAGACATATTTTTTTAATTTTTTGTTTTTTAAATACATTAAATTTATAGGGAATATTTTAAGATTAGTTGTTAAAAATGATATCCCGCAAGTGGAGGCCATTTTCTGCTTCGCACAAATGATCTCTTTTGTTGTTAATTTCGTCTGGAATATTGGTTTTTAATTCCTCAATAGTCCTAGGCTTATTAACATAAACTTTCCCTTTTAAATAACTCCAAAGGAAACAGTCTGGAGCGGTTAAATCCGGGGAACGCGGAGGCCAATTAAAATTGCTTCTACGCGAATTTATTCTTTCCCCAAAGATGTCGCGTAAAATAGCCATTGTGGCCCTCGGAGTGTGCGCTGTGGCTCCATCCTGTTGGAACCATATTTGCGGATGGTATTCCACGGCTGGCCTTACAAAATTTTCCAATATGGCCCGATATCGATCATCATTGATGGAAATGGCGACATCTCTTTCATTTTCCAAAAAATATGGACCAATGATCCTTTCTGAAGAAACACCGCACCAAACAGTACACTTAACTGGGTGTAATTGTCGCTGATGAAGCACTCTCGGGTTTTCCTTAGCCCATATCCTAAAGTTTTGCTTGTTAACAAACCCATTTAATTGGAAATGGGCTTCGTCACTCATAAATAAGTTATGAATAATGGAAATGGAAAGAGCACATTTGTGCGAAGCAGAAAATGGCCACCACTTGCGGGATACAATTTTTAATAACTAATCTAAAAATATTCCCTATAAATTTACTGTATTTAAAAAACAAAAAATTAAAAAAATATGTCTTAAATAAAAAGTTATAAGGAATTCACACCACTTCGGTCTTTCTGGGCCACCCTGTAGTACCAGTCATAGAGATCAACAAACAACTTGGCAGTATCCATGGAATATATATGAAATTTGTTTGTGTCGATAATAATACCGAACTTTACCCAAGAAGTAAAGAAACACACCTAATGTGGAGTTGTTATTGCATGCAACAACATAATAAATTGATGATAAAACAGCATCTAATAGTCTATCGCATAGAATCTTGCTTGATCTTCTGTTGTTTTTATCAATCAGCATCAGTAAACAACAATTCAAATTCAATTTAAGCTTATGCTTCTTTCAACAATGAAATATATAACAATTAACTCGGTTTAATAGTATGTATATTAAATTAAGTAATAATTTTAAACAGTAAAGAATTATGGCAAAAACAACAAGCATGAACGAAAATTCGTGTTTTGTTACTTTATCACTTTATAGTTTTTATTATTTTTTTTTTTTGGAAGGAGCAGTTAGAAGCAGCTGAATTCTTTTTAACTTTTAGCTGAGACACTTCTAGCTCTAATTTGATTGACATCTTTCGTTAAACAGCCCTCCACAGCGCTAAAAAGATGCAGTCCACTGAAGTTGATGAACATTGAAATTTTGATGTTGTTTATATTTTTTTCTACGAAAATTTTTATATGGCACTTTTCCCAAGTTTTTTTAATGCAAATCTCATCATATGGCAAATGTTATTAACGAAAAGATACAACAAAGTCAAATGATAAGTTTACTGTGTTTGTACCAAAAAATTTAATATACAGTAAATTTGCATGTCATTTTAAACAAGCGAAAATACTTGTATGAACTTCGAGCGTGTCTGTCCATACAAATGAGAAATATATCAGCCTAATATTACTGAATCATAATATTCACATATCTGACAACAAAATACCAAAAAATTATCCAAATTGGCGAACACGAAAAAAATTAATTTCGAACACTCTTCAACCATCCTCATATCCAGCCAAGTAATAGTGCATATCTTTTATCTGTCACTAGTGGCAACATTGCTGCACATACGATTGTACCCTTAAGGGAGTGAGTTGTGCAAATAAAAAAAAAATTCAATATCCTTTTTTATTCGATATACAATTTTATTTATAGTTCGTTAGCTGCAGGGCTCAAGAAAACAATAAAGAAATTTTATTAAAAAATATATTTATACATATGTATATCAATTTCCACAGATAAATATTTGCATTAAAAAGTAAAAATAAAAGTATCTACTACATATATTTTATATCATGTCACTATGCATCCATAAGTAAATGTTGCAGCAATTAATACAAGTGTGCTTCAGTCAGTGAAGCCTTTGAAAAATGCCTTTTTAATATTGTGTGAAAAAAAGTTTTTATATTTTTTTACCGAATATGAATATTTAACGTGCGAACGAACGTATGCACATGCAAATCGTTACCTCTTAATAAATAAAATATTTTATAGAAAATGAGATTTTTGCATATTTCGATGCATTATGTGTCCTTCTATCGGAATACACAAAAACTCGACTGTAAAAAAAGAATAATATAAGGCCTTTTTATATTATTATATTATATATATATATATTTATATATTTAAACTTGACGAAACCATTTTAATGCATTTTGAGCTTTTAATATTTCGTTGAGTTGCAGTCATAAAACAAACCTAGTGAAGTTTGAGGGCTCAGAGAGAGAGAGAGAGAGACTATTTATTGATAATTGCAATTTCTGAAAACAACAAATCTATAGATTGTTTTGTATCCATTTTAATTCTTACGCACATAAATTTCTACACATTTTAAATTCTATAGATTGAAATGTTTTTTTATATACAATTTATTTCTTAAAATTATTATAGGATGTATTAGCTTTTAATTTAATTGTTTAAGTGAAAAAGAAAATGCCATAGAATTTATAAATGTAACAAAAAACTAAGAAGACAAAGGCCTAATAAAAATGATCTTCCGAAGAGAATAAAATTCTGCTAACTTTTTATATAGAATCATCAGGTATGCATGTTTTACATGTGTGAGATTGATTTTCTTAGAACCTCTTTAAATTTAATTTTCTAACTTTAAACTGCATACACATTTTTTTAAGAAACTAAAGGGTGGTAAAATTCGAGGTGAGTAAGTAAATTGGCTGTTAAATGATAAAATTTCAATAATTAAGCTATCATCCTTTGAGATTTATTTAGTAGAACTTTGGGAAATTTTAACATTGGAACGCTACACTTGAAAGACCTTGCTTACGCGAACAAACCAAAAACAACTGATGCTCTGAAAGATGAAATTTGGCGCTGCATTGACTAGATTTGCAAAATGTGGTTAACAATTTTGTTAAAAGAGCGGACATCATTATTATTATATTATTAATTTGAATACTTCCGCAATATTCTAACTTTTTCTTGAGCGAATACACAAGTTAGATTGTTTACATCACTAACAAAAACAGCTTAAACGTTTTCCCCTAGTTTTACAATTTCTGGCCGAAAAAGTGCTTTACGACAATCTTTAATCTTGCGACATGTGACCGCGGAATTTTCACAATTTTTGTAAAGCATTATTAATCATTTCAATTCGCTCTTGAAGCATATATCTTTTCATTTTCTATTAATGGCACAATTTTTACTTGTCATCTGTCAAGTATTATAATTTAATTATAATGGAACATATTGCATAAACAACCATGATTTACAGTGAGAGCTCGATTTGAACAACCATCGGCTATGACAATAGCCCCATTAGCGACACAGGTAATGCTTTTGCATTACTGTTTTAATAAGTACAACTTAAAGAAACAACAGATAATAAATGGAGTTTTTTTTAAATTAAACTTTGAAACTATTTTTTCTCTTGAATATACACAGTTGTTCCAAAACTAACTTTTAAAAACTACTTGTAAAAATTTGGTTGCTTTTAATTAGCGCAACAGTTAATGTTTTTGTATTTCTGTATTAACAAGTGAGACTTAAAAAACCGCCGACAATAGGTAAAATTTTTTAAATTAAACTTAGACCTATTTTTTTTAAATATACACAGTTGTTCCAGAACATACTTTTAAAAACTACTTTTAAAAATTTGGTTGTTATTAATTTTTTATGTTAAAATAATAAAGATAACTTAATTTGAACTAAATTGTGTAATTTTTTTATATTAAGTTCGTACTGATCGGATTTTTCAACTTTTCGGTAAAAGCAGCAACCCTTATTTTCTTTCGATAACGCAAATTGAGCTTGTACAGTTTTTTATTTATTCCAATATTTGACTTTTTCAGAGCTGTATTAAAAAATATAAGAATATAATGACGTTACGTAACATCCCGTTTTTAAGCCAAAAAAAATGCATGTGTACCGAAAATAAGTTTCACAAAAAAATACGAACACTTTTCCGCAATTTTTCGACAACTGTACACTTTTTAGACTCCAAAAAAAAATAGTGAGTATTCAAACTAGATTTCGCGAATACTTTTGAAGTTATAAAAACGCATGCTCTTGCATTCATATACACACACATACATGCATACGAACATCATTGCGAAAATAACCAGAATCGACTCCCAGGACCACAAAAAAAGCTAAATTTTGGAAACTTGGGGTACAATTAGTAACTTCTTCCCATAGCACAATTTTAATATAACGCGATAACACAAAAATTATTATCATATGATAAAATATTGAAATAATTCGCTTCTGCTCTAGCAAAAAGTTTTCGAGATATTGTAATGGTTAGTGCTCTTTTAATGGCTTACAAAGTAATGAGTGGTACTTATATATCCAACTATTTCATGTATTGAATAATTAATTCACCGTAATAAATAAAATAAACACTTATTTATGTCATAATATGAACTTATGTACTTATTTTATCACTTTCCAGTTATTAATGAAGTATTTATAGAAAAAAAGTTGTTGAACTTCAGTTCAGTTCACTTCACTTCATTGATTTTTGAAAACAAAGAAGATTTATAATTTAATTTGTAATAAATTAAATTTACATTTACGTTCAATTGAAAATAAAATTTGTAAACAATGTTATGTATTTGTAAAAAAAAGAAAAAATTAATATACATGTAAATAGAAAAAAGTAATACTCTAATTTTTGGAAATTTTATTCATTAATTTTTTAATATTTTTAGACAAAAAATAATAGATTCTGGTAGTTTTTTAATTGCACATTTTCGTTGGTCAAGTTCTAAGGGTTATCTTGTAATTTTTTTAACTTCTCAAGTAAAAATAATGGATTATTCACTCAAATTGCAAGTAGTGGAGTGGGGAGGGGGGTAAGCACATTAACTTTTTGCATTGTAGTAAGTTGTTCATGACTTACCCTCTTATTCAAAAAAATGTTTTACTTGAGCTTTAAAGTTCACAGTAGTTACCAAGCACTTTAAGGATAACATTTCTTTGTTAAGAAATTGTATTCAAAAGACAACTTTAATTATTTTGTGATTTAATAATTAGTTGTGGTAACACCACCGTGTTCAACAACCAATGCACAGCTTATGATGTACAAGATCGAATACAATTTCATTTTTTATTTTATTAAATAAATTTTTATATTGTTGAAGTAAAGCAACCTAATTTAAACAATATGAGCTTCTGATATGGAAGCAAAACATATAAACATTTCTATGAACTAAAAGTAAAAAAATATGATGAACATAGAAAAATAATCTCAATTTATTTTATTCGAATGAAATGAGTATTTGAATATCTAGCTTTTTTCGATTCGTTTTGTTTAAATGTACATCACTAAAACATTTTTGTATAATTGTATTTATTTTAATATTCTTTTATGGATTTTGCTATGTATTTCGAATCAATTGGATAATTTGGTGATGTTTTCCTTTACATGACAGAAATAGTAAATCTAAGCTAAGAGCTAACAATTCTAGCTTCATTTTCATATGTAACATTAATCAATATGTGTTATATTAACAAAAATATTTGAGGTACAAAATACACATTTTGAAAATATCAACTTAAAGTACTGTTAACAAACGTGGGTGTCTACTTTAGAATTTTGATATAATAATGATTTTTGAATACAACTTTACTTAAAATTGCTTGGCAAAGCTTTGTTAAGTTTTTTTGAATACGACCCTTAAACTTCATTCGATAAAAATTTTGATTCACCATGTGCTGTTGAACCTGTAGGCTTTAGTATTGCAATGTGTTTTTATAAAAGCTGTTCATAAATTCATTTAAAATCCCTTAAAGCAAACAACTCTTAATATTTTTTTTATTATAAATGTTGCCTAAATGTGGGCAGAAGATACGTGTTGTTAGTGTTGCCCGGATGTGCGCAAGTGTTGGTAAGTGTGTGCATGTTTGCATGTGCCTGTGTGTATGGGGGTATATTAAAATGTTGCTATAGCAAACTACTCTAAATGCTGCACATAATACGAGATTTTATAACATCGTTATTACTATTATTTGCTGTCTATCTAACCAACTATTTGTAACTGTGTTAGTACGAGTAAGAATTCTTGTATGAGGGGTTGCTACATTTGCGCAAAAAAAAGAAGGGAAACTACTTCACACTTGCCAACTTGATATGAAGCTACACTTAGCTATATATATTTTATTTTTTATTTTTGTACATAAAATGATTTCGTTCATTATATTTTTCTTTTCGCCATTCATATTGCAACAAACGCCCAACAGACTGCATTATGAGTAGGTGTGCATGTAAGTGTCGGCGTATTGGTATGCTAGAGTTTATGTATGAAATCGAAACAAAAACTCATTTAAATGCACTTTTCATGCGTGTATTTATGATGGCTTGCCATAAAAGTGTTCATGTGTTTAGGCGTTCATGTGTCTATGAAAGTGTGTGTTTTTGGGATAGAGTGCGGCTTTGTGTGAAACTGTAACTCTATGACTCGAATATAATGTGGCTTTTACACAAACCATTTAATATGGCAAAATCGTGCATCTCTCACTTTGTTTTTGTTGCTGCTGCTGCTGCTGCTATTTTCTTTCAATTTAAATTTTTTTTGCGATGCGTATCAATGTTGTTTTACAACTAATGTGTAGTAGTTGTGCTTGTGAGTACAGTGCATGATAAAAATTACATTCGTTAAGTGCTGGTTCGTTTTATGGTTGTTAACCATACATAGACCGACCACACGTATTGGCCTTAGTTTTAGCAAATGATATCTGTATGTACATATATTTATTCAGCAAAAAACCATTTTAGTTTTATTTTTGTATCTCGTCTTAATTGCAGGTGCTAATGGGCTTATGTTTTTTTTTGTAATCAGCAATGTCTTGTTTAACTTGGAAAATAAATTAAATTTTTTCTTGAAATTTTGGAATATTGAACACCCAAGGATTTGTTTATAAGTGAAAATATGAATATCGTTTCTTTTTCTTTGGAATATACTAAAAAAATTAAAAAAAATAATATTTCTCAAATAATCAAATCTTTTTAAAAATTCCATTTGTAATAGCAAAAATATTTTATGAAAATAAAATGCATTAAAAAGTACTACGCATGATACATAAAACATGCACAGACAAGCCTTGCCCACAATATTCATAAAATTTAAAATTTTTTTCAGATGTATTTTATTTAAAACTTTTCATACGAAATATTCTTAAAACAGCTTTCAAATGCATTTAATTTATTTTTATAATAATACTAGGTTATCCCGGTGGGGGGGGGAACCTTCACAAGTAACGATTAATTCAAAAGATGAACTTTAACTTTCGCAACCGTATTCGATACCATATGAAACATTCTACATCACTAACTGCAAAAATTAAAGTTCTTGGTAGTCTAATTTATTTGTAGTGTATGTTCAAAGTTAATTAATTTCAGTTTCTTTTAAATTTCAAGTGATTATAGTTTTTGTTAAAACTTCTATAAGTAAAAGTTTTATAATGGGTCCGTCAACTTCAGGTATATAAGCATTTAAAAAAATTATTTTTTGTTTAGATAAATGTTTTCGAAAAATTAAAAAAAATATTAAATAAATTGCTCTAAAAATGTGGTATTTTTGATATATACATTGAGTTTCAATAACTTTGCGTATGAGTGCAGGGAAAAATGCTTTTATGCTCTTAAAATATAGAATTTAGCTAATAAATCCTAGAATACCTATTTGCGCATTTGTGCGATTTTTGAGTTATGAAGGTTTTCGTGAGAGAATTCCAGTTCCTAAAAATCAATGTGAAAAATACATATTATATATTTATTTTTTTTATTTAAGCAAAAAAAAAAATATTGTTTTTAAAGACACATAAAGTATGCTCTAATTTACAATTTAATTTACTAATTTATCTTTTTTCATTCCAAAGTTACAGCAAAAATAGTCAAATAAGACCATTTTCTCCAAAATACAAAAAAGCCCATATAAGGTTCACAATTTTTTTTAATTGCTGTTTTTTATGTATTTATTAATATTCATCAATAAAAATTAACAACACTTTAAAATTACGACTTCTATGAAATAATCGCCACTTTCTCAATCATTCATCCCACTGTGCGGCGGCTTGGTTCGCATTGATGTGTTTAAAAAAATACTTAACAATTGGTTTTAAAACTGGTTAATCAAACCCGAAATTAAATGGGGTTCTTAGAAAAAATTCATACTAAAATATATAAAAAACCGGTTCCGAACCGGATAAGAAATATCCCATAACCGGTTTAAAAACTTATTTAACAATTGAACCCGAAATAAAAATTACCCTAACCGGCCCAAAAATTTGGTTTTCGGAAAAAATTCGTACTAAGATATAAAAAAACCGGTTCCAAACCGGACATAAAATACTATATATTTGACTGTAATAATGTTTCCTTTCATTGATGAAAGCATTTTCAAAATCGGTTTAGCGGTTTGGGCGTAGCAAACCAACAAATAAATAAACAAACAAACTAAATTTCACATTTATAATAATTATTAGCAAGGATAAGGATAAGCCTAAATGCTTGCCACCTAATTTTTTATACTCGACATAGGTGCACATACGTAACTCTGTTCCTTTAAATGACTTACCAGATAAAAGCACTCGAAATTATCATCTCTCATATCATTCACCCTAACTACAAATCATTCTTTGGCCAAACCACATCAAACCTCTACCAGCGAAAAACACTCATGTGTATGTATATGCAAATGAATTTTCCTTCAGTTAAATTAAATGAATTTTCAAAAACAGAAATTAAAACGTTACTAAAACTGACAAATTGTGGTTTTTTATTTGCGAATTTGTGTTGGCAGCAAATGCCAATTTCACTGTCAGGCTAGAAAAAAAACCAAAGCAACTTCAAAGTTTAAAATCTACTCACCCATGCAGGCGAAGCTCTACTACTACGCTTTCGTTGTCGTTGCAGTCCTTCTCATAACACTTAAACGAACGGCCACTAATATGTCACAAGAGATTTTGTGTCAAATCTATGCACTGCAAATAGTAACATTAAAAACCATGCTACATATCACACAACCGCGAGTCGTACAACAAATGCAACTTGCAATACAACTGCAGCCGTTATTTGAACTCCCATGCAAGCAGTTTGTTGCATGAAAACATTCGCTAGTAAATATTTATCATTTTTAGCAATTGTTAGGTAGAAAATGTTTGCCAATTTTTTGCTTAATAGCAAGTTGGTCTCGTATTGTTTCAAGTGCAGGACATGTATTGCATCATATATGTGTATAACTTGTGGAGTTTTTTCTTTTTAAAGCTTAAGGACATGTCTAGCGGTGTCATTTAAGAAATAACATGACTTTAAACTTTCGACAATTGCCAAATGATGATTATCATGATCATGCTCTTTGAAAGGATAATATTTTTTAAGAAAAGAATATATTCACAACAATAATTTATTTAAAGAACTATACATCCTCTTAAACGTTTCAATTTAACTTATTATTTTATTAAATGTGGTTTAAAGCAGTTTAAACTTTTTTAATTTGTTTCATTGAATTACTGTAAGTCAAATATTTTCATGCACTTTCTCTTTTTTTTAATACATATACATATATATTCAATGTTCTTCAAATAACGTGATAAGTAATCCCATACCTGCATTTAAAAAAAAATTATTGTGAATTGCTTAATTAAGGAACAGAAATATGTCCAATGTAATGGTAGCGATTTTATGACGAAGGACTGAGAACGAAATGTTTGAGGTCGGTTGATGTCGTATAATTTTTCCGGTTATTCTTTTGTCAACTCGGGAATAAGAACCACGTATCTCGCCTTGTATCGGCATCAATCACCCAACCCAAATCAAAAAACCGCCATCTTGGAAACCCAAATTTAATAAGTATAGTTACTGAATAAAAATTTGTAATTAATGTAAATACAAAACGAATTAAAATAAGTGATTTTATTTCATAAATAACGACTAAAGGCAGGTATCCCATCCTGTACTCATTTTAGGCAGGTATTCCATACTGTCCATTTTCCCTGAAATCCAAGTCACTTATGTTCACATCTCTTAAAAGTGAACTAACTCTCAACTCGTAGTTTCTCAAATTTTTTACAATTTATATTCAGTAACTCACTTTTTAAACCATACGTATTTAATTTCGCTAAAATTCAATGCAAAATTAAACAAAATGCTTTTGCTTTTAATTTATTTTTACGATGATGCAGTAAAATTTTAACTTGTATATATTTTTTTAAATTTTGCTACTTAAAGAAAGCGAAAGAGAGAGAGATAGACAGACTGAGAGACCAAAAATAACAATAAAACACATTTACATTCTGATCCGTTAACCCAGTTTTCTTATTTTCTGATAAGTAGAAATGCCGTGTGTGATGTTAAGGCAAAAGGAAGATTATGAAAATGTGTGGACTCACTGCTATATGTTTGGAGAATTTTTGAATGTGTTTAAGTGTAGGTGTGTGTGTGTGTGTCCGTGCTTATGAGCGAACGTTAAACTGAAAGCTGAAAGTTTATTGCATTTTTAATTTACAAAATTGAAATTTTATGGAGTTTTTTTCTTATATATTTATATTTATTTATTTTTATTTTGGCGTACAACCAAGTACAACTGGAATAGTAAAAAAGTCAAACTGCAAAGGCGAGTGCGAAAGCAAATCAAGAAGTCATTAAAAAAATACGCAGTCTACCTAAGCTGATAATAATTACTTCTGTGTGCATATTCATGGAGTATATAAATTTCGTGCCGTAATTGCCAAAAAAAAAGCTTAAGCGACATAATTTTCAAATTTAATTTTTTTTTGCAAAATCGATTACTTGCGATCGTAAATAATCTATTTTCGTAAAAAAGCGCAGTCCAAAAATGTGTCGCTTAAGCTTTTTTTAGCGTTTATGGCGAGATATTTTTAAATATTTTACAAGACATTTTAAAGCTAGTCTTTTTATACACTTCTTTAGTATAGCATAATCCATAGCTTAGCAAATTTATTCTACAAGTATTTTAAGCACTGATGGAATTACTCATGTAAATTTTGCTGCAGCATACCTGAAATTATTGGCAATTGCGAAAATAAGTAAAATGCAATATAAAAAGATTTTTTTTATTTTAACTGCTAGAATATGCAGAAGCCAATCAACAAGCAGCCTGCGACAAGGAAGAAGCAGATGAAACAAAATCAACTATAAGTGATAAATGATTGTAGGAAAGAACCTAAATGCCCTTTCTCTCTGCCCCACCCCCAGCCCCTTTCTCACACACACGCTTTCTCTCCCATTCACATCTTTAGGTATGTAAATTTTCAATACACATGCTTTAGTTCTTCGCCCTTCCAAAAAAAAAGAAGAAAAAAACACAACATTGGCTGACAGTGGAACGAGTCTTGGTGGCTCAGCATTTAACAAACTCTGCAATAAAAATTTTGTACAACAGCTTGATTTATATTGCAAAATATTTTCCTTTTCGCATTCATTTTCTTCTCCAAGCATTTTCTCGGTTTTTTTTTTTTGCGAAAAGGTTTTTGTTTTACCTCGTTGCAATAATTTTTGTTTCTTTGCAAAAGCAATTAAAAGCATCGTGTTCAATGCAGATTTTACTGAATAAAATTATTTAAGTAATTTTGTGTTTATGTGTGTGTGTGTGTGTGCATAGGTGTGCTTTTGAAGAAAACTGTCAGTATGTGCATACATGATGTGATTTTTCGCAATGAACTCTTTTTTTTTTTTTTGCAAAATTTATTTAAACCTTCATATTGAATTGCAGAATTAAAAATTTAATTGAATTGTAGTCGTTTTGAAGACTTTAGGGATTTGTATTACTTTGCAGATGAGCAGCTTCTTCTTATAGTTTGTTACAAATAATTCCCATTTTGAAATACATTTTAATTTTTAAAGCTTAATTATTGTAATTTTGGGTTTTAATACTTTAAAAAAAAAATTAAAAAATTTAAACATTTTAAGTGAATTTTTTTTTAATTCTTAATTTTGATAGCAGAATTACTAAAAATTCTTACACTTTTGGTTTTAATATTAAAACAAAAAAAATCAAATCAAATAAGACATAAGACAATGTCTCTCTAAAGAAAAGTCATATTTCTTTAGCTAAACTGCAGGAATGCGAGTGGCCTACAGCAAGAGAATAAGATAATGAAGATGGGAGTAAACTAAGATTGCCAAGTTTGAACTGGGACTTAGGCGTATGCAGTACATAGTAAGTTCTGCAATATTCAAGATTCTTGGAATTCAAATGAGACGCCCGATAAACAACTAATTGAAAAGTGACTAGGCGGACAACACAACATTAAAAAAAAGTCTAAATGGGACCAACGAAGATCATCAGGACCTGTAAGAAACGTGGAAAGTGTTAATCAGTCTTGTTAGTGATAATCCTAATCTTTCAATTAAGCAGTTCTCAATTATATCAGATGTGATATAATTGAGCATTTTATGTAAAACCCTAAAGCTACCAGAATGCTAGCCAGAGACTGGACTTCATTAACCACGCAACTTAGCGCTAGTCAACTTATGAGAAAACATACTTTTTTCAACGGAGAAGACACGCATACAAGCGGAACTGTCTCTGCTGAAGTGACCGCAAGGGAGATGTAGTTATAGTGAGTTCAACGCGTTATATAGAGATATTAAATGACCTTTTGGTGCTTGTGCGGCAAAACTTTTGTAGAGTGTTCCCCGAAATATTTATCTCCGCAAGAGGTGACATAAATTTACTTTCACACAGTCCTGTAGCTCGTTTCTGTATTTCTCGCATCATAAAATTTCTCACATGAAAGGTGAAACACAAAATTTCATCGTGTTTCGATATGTGAGAAAAAAAGTGTTTCTGTATTTTATTGCGAGAACAGACAACACTGATTCTGTTTTTACTGGAATATTTTTAGTAATCGAGTGTCAAATGAAAACAAAATGTAACAAAAGTATTATTTCAATAACAAAAAAGAAATAATTTACAAGAAAGAGAAAATATGATAATGAACATGAATATAAAGTGAATGTAAAACGCTTGAAATAAGTTTTTTCTATCAAATGTTTCTAAGTAAGAAAATTACACAAAAACAATTCTAAAGGCCAAATTTTGTAAATACAAACGATTTTTTCGTTTTGAAATTTGTATGGAAAAAATATTATTTGAAACGAATTTTCGTTATTTTCCATACAAATTTTAAGCGTTTAGAAAGGAAATTTTTACAAAATCTGCCCAAATAAACAAAATCATAATAATTTTAGTTCAACAATTCGACTAATTTATTTTTCATATCATCACAAAAAAATTCAAAAATTCATATGCTTTTGTACAAATTTGATAGTGCTCGAACCAATTTTGTTTTGACAGTTCTTGCTAGAAACTTTTCACAAAATATTTTTACAGAAACACTTTTTCTCACAATCATCCAATAATTCCTGAAAATTTATTTAAATGACTGGTAGGTCCCGCAAAGTAAATATATTCAGAAACACTTATGTGAGAAAATCCATTTTGTGTTTCAATTTGTACTGTTTTCGTTACGATTCCCTCGTTTCATGCGGGAAATTTTACGATGCGAGAAATACAGAAACGAGTTACTGGTCTACCCTTATGATTTTTTTACGGTTTTTTCACACCGAAAGGTTATGTCAATAAATGTTTGTTTTTTTTTTAAAGAAAATAACTGTCTCAAATTAACAGCTTATCGCCGAGGTGGCTTACCTGCCGAGCTGTCATAAGCAATTTTCATTTCATATTGTGCATTTAAATATTAAAAAAAAAAGATTTATTTATGTTCTAATCTCTTCACGTTCCAAATATTTTTCATTTCTCAAAGCTGCCGTTTGGTCTTATTGTAAAAAGTGGGCGGGTTAACACCCACTAAACTTTTTTTTTAATTATTGCATATACCTATTCGTGCTTATACGATCTCTAGTACAAAATTTTACGGGTACCTTGGATTCTTATAATGACACAATTAAACGTTTCTAAATCTGAATGGGTAACGCTCATTAAAACTTCACATTGAATTTTACTACATGTACATCATCACTTTGTTTTCAGCTATTTATTTTGTCTACTTTTCACTTGAATAACATAGATATTGAAAATTCACTGATCAATTGAGGCTAATTTAAAGAATTTCGGTAAATTTGACCAAAAAATTCTCGTATTCCTTTTCACTTAAAGGTTATGATTATGTAGCTGATGTTAATAATCTTCTTAACAGTCTTAATTTTCTTAAGCAAAATTAAATACATTAATAAACAAAACATTTTAGTTATTTAAGAAGTTTATTATTCGACATATTGTCATAATTATATTTTAATTTGAAATTTATTTGCTTGTGGTTTAGCTTGGTCTATATACGTATTTCATTGGCGCTTAAACCAAATCATCATCATCTACTGATGATTTGGTTTAAGCGCCAAAGCCTACTAAACTTATTTTGTCTTTGTGATTTTCAAAAATATTATTATTCTATGAATTCTCATATAGTTTTTGAAAGTCTGTGCATAAAGTAAGAGGTTTGTTACTGTTCAAAATTTGTGGTTGAAGTCTACTGATGATTTGGTTTAAGCGCCAATGAAATACGTATATAGACCAAGCTAAACCACAAGCAAATAAATTTCATTTTAGTTATTTTTATGAATTAATTCAAATCATTTTTAACTTCTAACTTTTCCTAATATTAAAGCTAATAAAAATCAAACCCTGATTTCCAAAAGTTTACATTGTTTAATCGTTTAAATGAAATAAATGTTTAGTTCAAAAACCTGCAGATGCTTAAATTAAATATATCTTTCATAAAGAATATTGCTTTACGATTAAAAGATAAAAAAAAACATTTGAAACTTTTGAATGAAGCTGCCCAATTTAAAATTAGTTTTAATTTTAAACATATTAAGACTATTGTAATTTATAGCAGGCAATAATGAATGACCCTTCAATCTTCCAAATAGGAAGAAATAAATGAAACAAGTAACAGATAATGAAGAAAATTAACACAGTTTATGTTAGCGCCATTGAAGTCAATTCGCCATCAAATGAGTTGTTGCAGGGCTCTAAACTAGCTTCAAAGTTTATCGCACCATAATTATCAATGCAAGCTTAAGCTTTCATAAGCTTGTGGGTGTGCGGGTGTGCATAGCACAATTATTACTTATTAAGTTTTTAAGTATCCTTTAAATGCTGCATATTTCTTCTATGTGTGTCGTTTCGTTTTTTTAAGCTCGTACTTTCGCTTTACAAACACTATAGTAAAATTTTAAAAGGCAATAAAAGCACTAGATAAATAAAAATAAAATGATTTATAATAAATGCAATTTCATTTGTGTATGCAATTAATTTAATGTTATTTTCTTGTTACGTTTGCTTAAAGCCATTAAAAAATTTAAACGACCATTAAAAACAATACTTTATTATACCAAAGTTTCCAGATAGTAAAAGAAAGGATAACTGGCAGTGGTGGTTGAATGTATGACTGGCTTTTTATTTGTTTGATGATGATTAAAGCTTTTGCTACTTTATTTTTATTTTTTTGCTTTGTTATTGTAAGTTCTTTATTGGACTCATCAGCATGATAATCGCTATAAAGCGTGTGGCATGTTTGTTAGTTACACTGTTTCAAATGTGAAGTGTTAAATTGTTCATTTAAGTACACCAAAAACAGTTAAAACAAGGTTCAATTAAAAATAAAAACAAAGATTCACTACAAAAATTAATTAGTTTTCAACCCATCATGGAAATTGTAGTATTAACAAAACTATTTTGTTTGAAATTCTTTTTGATATTTTAAATAAAAAATATATATATTACATTAACTAAAAATTTTGATTGATGTTGTTTTCAAAGATTCAATTAAAACATTAGTTGATGTTTTTAAAAATTTTAAAAGATATTTCAATTAAACTATTAATTGAAATACTAAAAAAATGCAATAATAACAAAAATTAAAAAAACCCCCGATATATCTAGAAAATATGTGATATCTTTTAAACGGCTGGACCGATTTTCTTCAAACATATATAAGAACCCTAAAAAAAACTAATTGATGCATTGCATTGCTTTTAGAATTCGAATGGTACATGTAAATGAAGAATAACGACCCAGCGGGAAAAATAATGAATAAAGATGTCATCTATAAGGCCCTGTACTACCTTCATATTGTTGATGGTCGGTCCATTCCATACTGAACAGCGATGCCAACTTGGTGCCTTTGGCACTATTTTTAGTGCATTTTGAATACTCAAAACGCCAAATTCTTAGCATTAGTAAGATTACTTTAATAATTACTTTAATAAAAACTTCGTGTATTTATTTTTTCAGTGTAAAATACACACTTTTCGTTTCATTAAAGACTATACTATTGCAGAAATAGAGAATAACGTAGAAAATATTAAACATTATTAAGCTTTACTCGTTTGAATCTTCAGTTGTTTTCCACGTTAGTGCTTTTAAGGCTTTTTAGATCTCAAAATTATGCTTTTTTGTGCTTTTTTAGATTTTGATGTGCGTTTTTGAGTAGGCATCACTGATGCATATCTTTTTACACGTGTAGTCATTGTGGAGAATGCCTTCCGCTCTCCCTTCTTTCGCCAGCAATTCTTAAAGGCTTTAAAATTAATGGATTTTTGCTTTTGCTTTGGTGAAAAAAAACGAAACAAAGCATTTTACTCCTTCTCTTCTCCCTTCTCATAGAGCAAAAATTTGGAGTGTGTGTGTCTTATCTTTTATGCGAAAGAGTCGAAGACTTCTATAAGACATTCTTTACCACTTGAATAAGAATAGTAACGGAATCAAAAAAATCGTTAGGAGGCCTTCACTAAAGTACGAAGTAAGAAAGTCTTGTGAATTTTTCCGCTTGGTGATACCACGACGTCTACTTTGCTGTTGTATATACACATATCTGGTTACTAACTTAGTTGGTCTGGAACCAACACTCTCTATCTACTCATCTTCACACAAGACTCACTCTGCCGACGCTCACTGTTTATAAAACAATAACTGACTTTACTTTACATACTCATCACAATAGTCAACTGAAATGAACTGCCAGCAGGTGCGTCACCCAGGCGTCCCTCCATCTCAGGCTATTTTCTTAAGCACCGTAAAAGCTATGGACCTGATATTTTTATAGAAGTTGTAGAACAAATATATGACACTTGAAAATTAAAAGGTGTTCAAAAACGAGCAACGACAAATGTTAAAATCCTATGTGAAAAAATCTTTAAAACTAAAATAAATCGCTAAAAACCAAAAAGTTGACAAAATGGAAAAGAGCGCCGAAAATCGCAAAAATCGCCACAACAAAAAAAATCGCTTGAACTAAAATAAATCGTCAAAACCGAGAAAACTCCAAAAAAAACCGAAAAAATCCCAAAATAGTATTACATATCTAGTGTCAGTACGGAACCCAATGTGTGCGACTCAAAGTCGCACTTTACTGAATTTCTAATACTTCACATAAAGATTTCAGAAGAATGTCATCAACGTCTAGAAAAAATTTGGGCAGCAGATCGCGCCATTAGTTCATGTATTAATTCTGTTGGTTTGTGCGTTTAAGCGTTGATTCTACTACATACACACATACATCATTGTCGAATTAATTAGTAGCTTCCTTTACTACTTCAAATTAAATAAAACAAAGATTGTACAAGATATAGCCCATAATTTTTTTTATTAATTTGAGAGGCCTTTTGGTACAGCGTGGTTCTAAGGGACGTCGTGGGAGTCATGATCGTCTCTCCCTGCGCTACACTACCAGTTAGTGTAGCAACTGTCACTACTGAATTTTCATAATTTTTGTTTTTAAACAAATTAAGACAAGTTGATAATTGCTTTGTCTACTTATAGAGCTATGCTATTAAAGCTATGCCTAAAGCGGCCCTCAATTTATTATTTAAATTTTTTAAATATTTTTCAAATATAAAATCTCAAAAGGAAAATTTTTGAGCACTTCATTTTATTGAAGTAGAAAAATATTTTTTAATTAATCGCTGCCACAAATAATAATAAAAAAAACTTAAGAATACAATTTTTTAAACTTAATAAAACCAAAATTCTTTACATTTCTATGAAATGGTGTTCAAAGATAAATAAAATCTTTTGAACTCTTGAATGTGCATAATAGTACAGGAAAGTTTCTATTGCTTGTTTAATGTTTGTTTGTTTGTTGGAGTTTTTAAATCAAAAATTCCATGTTATATTTTTCAATTAAAATTCTTAACACACATTAGTAATAAATGGCAAATGTAAAGTAGAGAGAAATCATGCCACATTAAGTGGCAAATAAAAAGGATAAAAGAGTGCCACTGAAAGATACAAATTATACGAGTTAAGAGACCATTTTAAAGAACCTAATGCTGCCATAAATGTGTGTATTAACAGCCCAAAGGGACCACACCACACACAATGCACAAACAAAAATATTTGTGTGTAATAAAAAAAATAAAAAAAAAATTAAGAAAGAAAGTATCAGTGACCAAAGAAAGGAAGGAAGGAAAGAGTGAGTGCTCACATAAAAGAAAATCCAAGAAAAACATTTATAAAATAATCTGCTTAATTAAGGTACGAGAGAAAAACATGTTCATTATCTTATTTCATTTGAATGGGTTTTCGTGTGTGCGTGTGTGTGTGTGTGTTGGGGGTGTGTATGTTTACTATTTGTATATAAGGCTTTTGTTGTGGTAGTTTATGCCTAATGTTTAAATGTATATGTTTGTGTCTGGGGCTGCTTGGTATTTATATTGTTGAGAAAATTAAAACCAGCAAACTTATTTTTTTTTTGTAGAGGAGTATCTTTAATTATTTACTCGCACTTATGTATGAGTATAAGTCGTCTATCTACATTTTAAACTTCATTAGTAGAGCAACCATAAATTAACATAAAATTATCGCTGCAATTTCAAGCCCACCACAAACACACTCTGGTACTTGCATTTTATTATGCCAGCAGAGAGTAACATTTAAATGGCAACATTTTAGCCCCAAAACTGCAGACTAAAGTTACAATAAATCTGAATGAATTGTATTTAAAAGTTAAAAACAAAAGACATTAAGACTAGTGTTGTGCTTATCAGCTCTTTTGAGTGAACGCTCTTTTCAGCTCAGCTCACTTTACTGAAGTATTTCATTCAGTTCGCTCAGTAGCTCAGTTCATTTGTAGTGAAAAATTTTTCATGCATAAAGAAAGAGCGAAAACCGAAACATAAAAAGTGACAGATTTATACAGAGTGTGTTCGTGTGTGTGTCATACATTGCAAAACAAGGCAGATGAAGTATAAAAAATAGATAAAAGTAAAATAGTTTCATGAGTGGAATTTATATGTATACTCTTTTTATGTATGTACTTGTGCGACACAAAAAATTTGCTGAAAAAGCACAAGACTTGTACCGAACTCTTTCATTAGGTCGTTTTGGACACAAACCCACTTAAATTACATAGGTTTGTGTCTAAAACGAGTTGCTGAATAAGTCCACATGTTATTTAAATGGATTTGATTATAGGTTTGTGTCAAAAACGAGCTACTGAAAGTGTTCGATACAAATGTAGAAACCACTCAGTACTGAGGTGACAGCGCCCAGTAAATTGAACGGCTCACAGCGCTCAGTTAAGTTAATCGTTCAATTGAGCTAGTTCGTTCATGAGCTACACAACTCTAATTAAGACACAGCGAGTTGCACACTACTACACATCGTAAATTAATTAAAGCAGACTTTAAGAAAAAAATTTAAATTCATATATGATAAAAGTTGTTTAATTTAATGCATTTTTTTCGAAGTTTAAAGAATACAATTTTTTCAGAAAACTATTCATAATTTAAAAGAAAAAAAAATATTAATAATTTTTTAAATCAGCTGACCCACAGTGCATTTTAAACCAATAGCAACTTCACTATCACCTGATTTTAAAGGAAATAGAAGAAAATAAACGTATTAAATAAATAAATGAACTAAAATTTCATATTGGCAGTGTTCAAAAATTCATTACTACGCTGCACTATGGGCCCAACTTAATTTTTGGCGGCAAAAATTTAAATTTTCGCCTTTCGCTTTTTGGAAAAAAAGCTCAGACTGAATTCGTACGCCCAGAGAAAAAACAGCTTAAAATTAACAAAACCATATTGAATTAATAAGAAACATTAACGAAAGTCTAGTAAAAAAATATTAAAATATTAATATTAAAATATTAAAGATTAATTTTATTAATTTTATTTATTTTTAAGCATTTTAATATACATTTTCTATTATATTGAAAATTATTGAATTGATGTGACGCGTTCTTATTTCTAAGCTGCGGCTTTTCCCTGAGTGTATTACTTCGACGACATAAATGACAAAAATTTTAGCCAGCTGGTAACTCTGTTTTAATATAAACAGCTGTGAATGTTTACATATTTTAACCGACTTGAAATTCGTCTGTATATTTGTATCTTTTTGGCATTTTTAGTTCATAACTCGTTACATATTAGACCGATTGAAAAAATTATTATTTTTTTGTCTCAGATGGTATTGGTTCCATTGTAGAAAAGTGGGCGCGAACACTTCTACTACTACTACACTTCTACTTCTACTTAATTGATTGCTGCCAAACCCAGCAAACATCTTTGGTTGTTGTAATTACACAATTTAAAAGTTAAACAAATGGGTGGGGCTACGCCCATTAAAGTTTATTATTATATATCACGTGGTTCTGCTTAACCGATTTTTGCGAAAATTACCACACAGCTTGAGCTCTAGACACAATCTTAAATTGAAAAACAAACGGGAGCAGGCACGCCCATTAAAGTTTAATATTTTATTTGAACTGGTTCTACTTCACCCATCTCCACAAAATTTAATACACACTTTGAGGTCTAAAAAAC
Organism: Tachina fera; assembly: GCA_905220375.1. Taxonomy (NCBI): domain Eukaryota; kingdom Metazoa; phylum Arthropoda; class Insecta; order Diptera; family Tachinidae; genus Tachina; species Tachina fera. The sequence continues at coordinate 110,639,404 of LR999966.1, read as the reverse complement.
ACACCATCGTGCATTTAAAAAATGGGCGAAGGCATGTCCATTAAGATTTAATCTTATATTTCACATAATTCTTAAGCAACAGATTTAAAATTTTTTTTTTGTTTGCAAGAGCTTACTTCCAGTTTAGTCCCATAATGTTTTTTGTTCGAAAATGTTCTATCAGATCTTTGGCAGAATTATTTAAAATAAATTTTGAAACTGTCGAGTGAAAAAAAATTGCCATAAGCAAAAAAGGATTTTTTAATAGTTAGATATAAAATTTTCCTTATAACATATTATTCAACATGTGTTGCCGATTTTATTTTTAACCGACTTCGAAAAAAGGGGGAGGTTTACAATTCGTCAATATTTTATTTTTATTTTAAAGTCTGTGTCTTCATAACTCAGTACATTTTAGAGCGATTGTAAAATTTTTTTTTGTTGTCTCGAGAAGGTATAGCTTCCCATTGCTCCCATTGTAAAAAAAATTGTTGGGGACACGCCCTCAATTTTTTTAAATATAATTTTATGATATACTACTTATTTGATTGCTGCGAAACCTATATGACACATTTGGTTCTTGTAATCACATAATTTGAAATTTGAGAAAATGGGCGGGGCTACGCCCACTAAAATTTATTATACTATTTTACGCGGTTCTACTTAACCGATTCTTATGAAACTTACCACAGACCTTGAGCTCTAAAATAGACACATTCCCCCAGATAAAAAATTAAATTAAATTTAATATATGTATTATTTTAAGTGGTTCTACTTTACCGATTTTTAGAAGAATTAAGACGTACCCATAGCTCTAAAAATCACACAATCTTGCATTTAAAAAATGGGCCGAGGCGTGCCCATTTAAATGTAATTTTATATTTCACGTACTTCTTCTTATCTTCTATCAGATCTTTGAATTGAAGTCGTTTTTTTTGACAGAAAGAGTTATTCGACTACATTTTCAATTTTTTAAATTCATATTCTTTTGACACACGTTAAATAAAAATAAGAAATTATAAATATTATCTTTTACATTCTCATCCTTCGAGCAGAATTTTGTGGGCTGAATATATTGAGTGATCATTGTGCATTAAAAATATCTCTGTCCTCTTAATTGTTTGCTTCAATTTTTCATGAATTTTTTATGCAAAATCTTTTTCTCGTATTATTACAATTATTCGCATATTTCTTCATACATACGCAAAAATTTATGTGAATTTATCATATACATGAATAATGAATGAGTTTTAAGCGCTCATATACATACATACTTATATAAATACATGAGTATTGCTGAACGTGTAAGTTGTGTAAAATGCTTGTGTGTAAATAAACTCATTCATTTTATTCGATTATGGCATGTCTGAGTCCCCTTAATATGACAAATGATGTATAAAGAGATTAAAGGGGCTTTAATTGCTTATTATTTCAAATGAAAAGGAACATGTGTAAATGCTTGGTTATATGTATGTATGTCTGTGTGTGTGTGTGTGTGTGTATGTGTATGTATGCAAAGATATGATAGATTTTCTCATATCCAATTAATTTGAATAACATACATATACTCATATTGTTTAGCAAGTTAATTGAAATTTTATATTAAATTTGTAAAATCTAATGATTGATTGCAATAGAATATGTAAAGATAAATTAATTTTATTAAAATTATTGGCCATATGCCAAACAATGTTGCGGTCATTACATGCACAAAAAGTGGGAAGCCAAGGACTTTGCTTTTATATTTGTTTTAAAAAAAGTAAATAATTATGATATCGAATGGCTCTAATGTTTTACACATATTAGAAAGTTATTGAAATTATAAACTGCTTGTCTTTTATAAGAAACCCTTTAAACAAACAATTGAGATTAAGAATTTTTTACAAAAGGTCCTTTTTATAAAAAGTACTATTCTACAAAAAGAACTTTTTGCTAAAGGCTCTTTTTATACAAAAATACTCTTAACGAATAATACTTTTAATAAAAAATACAGTTAAGAAAGCGCGCCTTTAAGAAAATGTACTTTTACTAAAATGTACCATTTAAGAAAAGGTACTTTTAACAAAACATACTTTTTAGAAAAGGAACTTATAACAAAAAAATACTTTTTTAGAAAAGATTCTTTTTGTAAAAGTTTGTTTATAAAAAAGATACTTTTTGCAAAAAAAAAAGGATTACAAAAGGTACCTTTAACACAACGTACTTATTACAAAAGGTACTTTTTTCATAACGTACTGCAACAAAAAATTTTTTTTAAAGGTAACTTAAAAACAACGTACTTATTACTTTATTATATTATTTATATATTATATTATGTACTTATTACTTACTTTTTTCATAACGTACTGCAAAATAAAATTTTTTAAAGGTAACTTAAAAACAACGTACTTATTACAAAAGGAAGGCACTTACTGACGTAATTTTTACAAAAGGTACTTTTTACAATAGGTACTTTTAAAAAAGGTACTTTTTACAAAAGGCACTTTTACTTATACAAGTTTTTTTTCAAAACCATAGTTTTTATAAAAGTTACTTTTAAGAAAAGTTACTTTATAGAGAAGGTTCTTCTTACAATAGGTAATTTTTATATAAGGTACTTTTTACCAAAAATCCTTTTAACGAATCATACTTTTTGCAAAAGTTACTTCCTACAAAAAGTACCCTTTTCAAAAACAGCTTTTTACAAAAGGTACATTTTTCAAATGGTACTTTATACAAAAAGAACTTTTTGCAGAAGGTACTTTTTACAAAACGTACATTTTGAAAAAGTACTTTTTACAAAAGCTAATTTTTACAAAACGAACTTTTTACAAAATCTTGTTTTTACAAAAGGTTCTTTTTAATAAAAATACTTTTTAGAGAAGGTTCTATTAACAAAACGTGCTTCTTAAAAAAGTAAATTTTGCAGAAGGTACTTCCTCAAAAGCTACATTTTACAAAAGCTATTTCTTATAAAAAGTACTTTTTACAAAAAGTACTTTTTTAAACAAGGTATTTTTACAAAATTTACTTTTTAGAAAATTTACTTTTTACAAAACCTACTTTTACAAAAGTACTTTTTACAAAACGAAATTTTACAAAAGTATTTTTTACACAACATTCTTTTCACAAAAGTACTGTTTATAAAAGTACTTTCAACAAAATGTACTTTTTACAAAATGTATGTTGTTGGTTAATAATTTTTAACCAAGCTGCGAACAAAAACCACAAAGTTAAAGAAACCTTTATGCGCGAAATAAAACAATGCGACTGCACCGGTTGATGATTTTATTCATACTCCTTTTCTCTTTTCAAAAACTTTATAATCTTAAATAATAACAACAAAGTAATAAAGAAAATACACTGAAAGAAAACTTAGCATTAATAAAATAATTCAAAATTCTTTTTAAATCAAATATTTTAAATTCATGTCAAGTAACATGATTAGATTTAATATGTATCTATGAATCATATTAAAATAAAAAAATTAAATATACTTCGGTGTTTTATGTATTAAAATAGATTTTTATATACAAACATATAATACTGTATGTATAATAATAATTTATTAATACATTTTTAAATAATGTAATAATAAATATAAATTCAGGCCAAACATATGTTTTATAAAAAGTACTTTTAACAAAAGTTAATTATTACAAAAAGTACTTTTCACAGAAGAAATTTTTTATAGAAGGTAGTTTCTACAAAAGGTACTATTTTATTAAAAGTAATTTCTTCAAAAATCACTTTCTGCAAAAGTATTTTCTACAAAAGGTACTTGTCACAAAAAGTAATTTTTACAGAAACTACCTCTGTCAAATAATAATATGGACAGAAAAGTGCCAAAAAGGTACCTCCATCAAGATAATTTTTCTAAAAAGGTGTACTAAAAGTACTTTTTAACCAAATGTACTTTCGTATAAAAATAGTTGTGCAATTTTTATTCCTTTTAACTTCGGTGTTTTCTAGTATTATAGTAGGGCACCCTATTAAATATTTTGTTTTAGCCAGAACTAAATTTTTAATGAGGCTTAAGTGCAGTATTTTCAATTCTTTTTGAATGAAATATTTTTTATTAATTAATGTGATTTAAAGAAAAGTAATTTTAAAATAACTGAAGCTCCTTAAACTAATTTACGCAAGAATGACGCAATATTCTCTATTACATCCAAAAAGCATTTTTAAGACTTTTGCCAAAGCATTCTATACATACATACATATATTTATATAAAGTTTGGTTTAAAAAAAAATAAACTTTATTTGATGCTGTTTTTTTGTTGTTATGATTGGAGTAGTCGTCGTATGTTCTTTTATTTAAAATCATTAAGAATAAAAATTTTTTATGATTTTTTTCTTTATTTTTTGTAATAAAATACTTTTTCCGCTTCTTCATTTTCTTTTGCCACACATAATTTAACTTAATAGTGTAAGTGAGCAAAGGAAAATTAAAACAAATAAAGTTTTCATTTTTCAAGACGGTTTGTTTGAATTAAATTTTTAATTTTTCTCTAGTGTTAATTTTGTTTTCTAGTTGTGCTGATAAGTAATCAGTAGCAGGAGTAGCAGCAGCACGAGCAAACGTGGTTGGTACTAAATTGCAACTAATTACAAGCTAGAGGAAATAGCAGCAATAATAGCAAAAACAACAGGAGTTATTCAGCAGACAGTGTTGCCAGTTTTTTCTAGAACTTATCCCCAATTTTTGATTTCTCATCCCCAAAAATCCCCAAATTGATTTTTTTATTAAAATTTTTTCTTTTGTGAAAAAAAATTTTTTTTTAAGTTTCTTTTTAGTTTTATCTGAAAAATAAAGACAAAAATAACATATTTATTCGAAAAAATTCATTTATATCGATAGCCACGAGTATATTTACGTTCATATAAATTTAATTCGTACTTATAAAACTTGTAAGGAAAAAATACACATCATTTAATATACACAAGTATAAAAAAAATTTTTAACCAAAGTTTACCATTTCGAAAACTTTAGAATCGAGATTTTCTGATTCATTAGCCTCAGAAACTTTGTTGTACATAGTACTTGTATTAAAAAGCTTTAGCATTTAGCAGAAGAAGGTTTAAATTTGAATTATTTTAAAAGTGTGTGTTTATTCTAAGAAGTCGTTTAGCATTTTGTTGCGTATTTTTGTTTCAGTAGTGTTCATTATTGGTTAATCTGCCTTGATACTTCATCTTTATTAGAAACCATTCACTATGAACAGTAACACACATTTTTAAACTTGGCAGACGCATATTTCTTAGTTCAAAAATCATTCTTGTTTGACCATCAGTTATAAAAAAAATCTCCTCAAATTTGGTTACATCCCCAACAAATCCCCAGATCCCCAATACGAAATTTTCATCCCCAATCCCGAAAAAAAATCCCCAATTATGGGAAAAATCACCTAAATTGGGAAGCTGAGAAAGCGAAAAGAAATCAGTTTTCGCCAGCCTGTGCTGCTGGCTAAAATGACCACTTTGATGAGGGCATGGAGGGTAAAAGACTTGACAGACAGTTGGTAATACTGAGTACAATCTTTGATATATTTCGCTTCGGGCAGTCCTGTCCTGATCGGCATCATCTGCCCTTTCATTTTATTTATATTTTCCAACTTAGCTGCTCGATCTGTGAATTTTCGTTCCCTTCGTCTTCTTCAAATTAATGCAATTAATTTATTTGTTCTTACAGGGACATTAATTGGAGCAACAAAAAAAACAGTTCTTGCAGGAACTTCTTGAAAGTAATTTTCGTTAAATAAAAAATATACAACCCAGCTAAGCTTGCAAATCATTTGCAAACAAATTACCTTTTCTTCCTTTACACTACAACATTTAACTGCACACACAAGTACTTAAGTTAATGTTAGCTTTTATTGTTAAAAGCCATTACTGCTGCTGATAAAACTTTTAGCGTGGCAGAAACTTTTTGGGGAAAATATACTTTATATGTTTTCTGACTTTTTTTGCAATGTTTTTTTTTTTATATTGAAGTTCTTTTTTCCCACGTCATTCAAGTCATCTTCGTTAAAGGACAAATCTTTCACATACATATTTACATACTAGAGGCCTGCGTAAACAGTCTTGATATGTAAATACGTGTTGTTATTTAAATATATTCTTGTGGAATTTAATATACTTCACGAATAATAAATGTTTCGTATTATAAGCGAAGCGATGTCGTGAAGACTTTATGTTCATAACAAACAATTAAAAGAAGTAGTGTTGATGCGTGTACGCTTGTTATTTTGCATATTGTACTTTTGAGTGTGTTTATGTAAGATGTAGATGGTAAGCTATTATGTGTTTAAGGGAGGTTTTTTTTGAAGCAATCGCACACAACTAATGTCAATGCATGTGTGCGTTAAAAGAGCATACACACAACTTATGCATGTACTCAAAACAAGCATTGAAAATTTTTCCGTCACGACAAATTATTTTCTTCTTTACGCCTGTACCTGCAATAACTGAAACAAATGTCTTGCCAACAGTGTTGTTTAGCGTTTGTTTTAGAAGACTTAGCTGCAGTAAAGCATTTGAAAAATCCCTCATGTCTTAAAACTTCTTGCAAGTGGTCTTGTGCAGGACTTTAATACACACGCTCATTTACTCTTACTCGCAAAAGTTAAAATGTTTTTTTTTACATTAATAACTAAGACAATGACTTGCACTTTACAAGAAAGGTGGCGGCTTGTGTGTTTAAATGTATGTGAGTGTGTGTGTGTGTGTGGGAGTGTTTGTATGTGTGAGTGTGTGCACATATGTGTAGTTGGGCGTGAATGATTGTATGTTTGAGCATCGTGCATAACTCAAGAACTTTCCTTATTTTTTATAATGACAGCAGTGAACAATTTCTTTTAAAATTTTTTTTTTCTTTTCTGTCGCACTGTAAACAATATAATGACATTGACAATGACTTTGAAAACTAATTAAGTAAATATTGTTGTTGTTGTTGTTCTCTGTTCTTGGCAAAAAAATATATACATATATCTAAACAAGTTTAAACAACTTGTTTACATGCAATTTTTAATGAAATGTTTACATTTTGTTAATTGTACAAAGCAAATAAAAGTGTGTTTTAGTATCCAAAAATACACTAAAGCTAATGTTATGTAAACTTTACTTTTAAATCATCTGTACAGGCTGCCATACACGACGCGTTTTCGTACATCTGAACTGTCTTCTTTTATTTTTCCATAAAAATTAAATAAAGAAATGCGTAGCCAGCAAACAAACTTTGCCTACTAGAATGCAAAAAAGTGTATGTACTCCCCAGTCGCAAGTAATTACAGTTTGACTGAATAACCCATTATTTTTGTTTGAGAAGCTTAAAAAGTATGCGGTACCCTATACTTTTCGCCTACAAATATCCAAAAGTTAATACATTACTAATTGTCTAAAAGTAATAAAATTTAATGGTTTATTTTTTTTATTAATTTTAAAGTACGCCAACAGGAGTATGAAGTTCTTTTTCATAAAAATTTTTTCATATTTAATTTTGCAGGCACAATTAATATAAATAAATATTCGTATTCGTATTCTCGAATATCAAAATTTGACATTCGTTACATCACTAATACGTAGATGTTTTAATATGTCAACTTCAGTCGGATAATACTGCCGTCAATATTGGATCTCCGCTGCCGCTTTCTTCACGGCATATATTTCTGACGACGTGCTTTTTTTTTCATTATAAAAAACACAAAAAATTATTACATTCAATTTGGCTTACAGAGCGATACGAATTATCGGGCTTTAACTGAATTACAATGCACGTTTTTAGTTTTTGCGATTTTTTTTAGCTTTGGCGCTTTTTAGGGTTCCGTTCACCAAAGGTGAAAAAAGGCACCCTATTGTTTTCGCTACGCTGTCCATCTGTCCGCCACACGGTATTTTCTCAAGAACCGTAAGAGCTACGGACCTGAAATTTGGACAGAGTACGTAGAACCTTGGCCACTACAACAACAAATACATGAGAATTAGAAATTAAAGGGTGCTCCAAAACGAGCGACGAAAAATGTTAAAATCTCATGTAATATACATACAATTGTATGTACATATGTATATTGACACTTGAAATTTGTAAAATTAGTGTATTTTTATATAGACTACAACAACAAACATTAAAATATTAAAAAATATAAATTAAAGGGTGGTCCATCAGTTAATGCAATTTTGACTATGTAATTTTGACAAATTGCTATATCTTGGAGACCGTAAGAGGTAAACTCTTGAAATTTTCAAAAACGGTAAAATTAAAAAATCCGAAAATTTTAAAATCGCCAAACCGAAAAAAATCGCCAAAACCTGAAAAAAACCCGCCAAAAATTTAAAAAAAATCGTCAAATCGAAAAAAATTGACAAAATTAAAAAAAAAATTCTAGCACTAAAATAAATCGCCAAATTCGAAAAAATCGTTTAAATGAAAAAAATCGCCAATATGAAAAAAACGCCAAAAACCGAAAAAAAATCGCCAAAACGCGAAAAATGCACCAAAACCAAAATAATTGTTTATGTGAAAAAAATCGCCAAAATGAAAAAAAAATCGCCAAAAATTAAAATAAAATCGAAAAATTTAAAAAAAATCGCCAAAAACCGAAAAAAGTCCTCAAAACAAAAAAAAAGTGCCAAAACTAAAAAAAAATCGCCAAAACCAAAAAAAATCACCTATATGAAAAAAACGCCAAAATTAAAAAAAATCGCCAATATAAAAAAATCGCCAAAATAAAAAAAAAACGCCAAAATAATAAAAATTGCCAAAATTGAAAAAACTTCAAAAACCAAAAAAAATCGCCAAAACGTGACAAAAAGTGGCAAAACTCAGAAAGCGCCAATAAATTCAAAAAACCCCCAAACTAAAAAAAACGCTTAAAACCGAAAAAACCCAAAAACGAAAAAAATGCCAAAACTATAGTTTATATTGTTCGTATTGAATTAGATATCTCGTGCCCGTACGGAACCCTTCGTGCGCGGGTCAAAGGCGCACTTCACTGAATTTATTTTCGCTTTGGAGATTTTTTCGGGTTTCATTGATTTTTTATTATTGACTTTTTCAGTTTTGGCGAAAGTAAGAAAATGAAAAACATATTAATTATTGAGTTCTGGTTTCAAGTTCTGGTTATTTGTTGAGCTTCTCATTTGTTTAAATGAAAGTTTATGACTTAATAACTCTAGTTGTTCTAAGAAACTTTGGGTAAAGGTTCCCTGATGATCTGCATTAGCAAAAGTGAAATGAGCATAGGATCGCGCTAAATCCATCAATAATCAATTTCAATGTATTTTTAATAAAAATTATTTTACTAAATAAGTAAAATAATAATTTCCGATTATTAGTGCAGTAATAAATGTTAAACTTAAATTGTAACAAATCCCAAAAAAAATACTGATTTTTTTTGTTGTTTTTGCATATTTTTTAGGCGATTTTTTTAGTTTTTGTATTTTCTTCCGTTTTGGCGCTTTTCTTCGCTTTGGAGATTTGTTCCTTTTTCGGTGATTTTTTTATAGTTGACGTTTTTTAATTGTGAAGTGTTTGCTTTTTTTTGTTTTTGCTTGTTTTTTTTTGTTTTTGCTTGTTTTTTGTTAAGGCGATTTTTTTTAGTTTCTGCTTTTTCTTTCGTTTTTACGATTTTTTCGGTTATTAGCGATTTTTTAATACTGACGAATTTTGGCGTTTTTTTCTTTTTGCGCTTTTTCTAAGTTTTTGTCGATATTTTTTAAGAAAGGATATTTTTTTAAGTCCTAGCATTTTTTTTTTAATTTTGGCGCTCTTTTAATTTTTGGCAATTTTTTTTCTTGTATTTTATTTATTTATTTAATTTTTGGCGATATTTTTCATTTAAGCGCTTTTTTTGAGTTCAGACGTTTTTTTTGTTGTTTTGGCGATTTTTTGTCTTTGGCAATTTTTTCCGGTTTTTGATGATATTTTCTTTTTGACATTTTTGGGATTTTTTAATATTAGCCTTTTTGAAAATTTCAAGAGTTTGCCTCTTACGGTTTCTAAGACTGTTTGAACATCTGGCTATCAATAGACAAGTACGCCTGAGCAGCCATATCGTTTCTTCTGTCTTGGTCTTTGCTAAGTACATACATACATGCATGTTGCTACGTCATCTACTTGCGAATATTCCAGATCCGGTTTGGTAGTATAAAAAGAGAGCTGCCATATGTGATAAGTCAGTCAGTACAAATTGGAATTTAGTAGAGTGAACATCGTTGAAAGTAAAAGACAACGTGCCGTGGATAATAACGTTAAGAAGTAAATAAGAAAAGACAAGTTGTAATTGGTTTAGTCAAGAATAAAAGGAAGTTCAGTTGCAAATAAGAAAATCGTGTTGTTATTTATTTTTATTTTTGAGCAATAAAAAGAACTCACACGTTTAATAAAATTTAAACGGAACAGTATATTACATTAATGCCCTAATTTAGTAAGAAGATTTAAGACGTTTTTGTTTGTTCTTGTGTTTGAATTCTCTAAATTAATTTCTTCAAAAATTGTTGTTGTCTTTGATAATGAAAAATTAATATATTATTGCCATGTTTTTAAAACATAAAAATTAAATTAAAGTATTATACAATAGTTTGAACAATATGTGAAAATTATATATGTTTAATATAATAGGTCTGTTCATTTACTTTTCCAGCAGAAACTGTCAACGAGAGCGCAAGGAAAAAAATTTACAAAATTACTCTCCTAAATATTTGGAATTTTTTTGTCTCTCTTTTGAGGTTCTCTCCTTGTAAATGAACAAACCTAATGTTTGGAAAAAAATCATGAAGCAAATGCGCGGATGTTCTACGGCATTTTTCGTCCATAGACAAGATCGTCGAACAGAATTAGGGCATGCGATTTAAAAATTTTTCTTTGCTCGCCTTAGATTACCCTTTAATTAATAGACTATAGCATGCATTCCAGTTGCTAAGCATTCGCTATGATGTCGCTTATTATGTCAAAAATTTAATAGGGCTACCATGTTTTTTAGCACTTAAATGGCAACTTACCCAGACGGGCGACTTGAGAAGAAAATTTATATGAAAAGCTCTAATTTCTTTTAAGTTATTTCCATGAGCATTTTCCGGCAGACCCGACTTGGGTGAATAGCACTTTTGGCTGTAAAATTAAATTAACAAAATAACTATTTAAACCCGAAGTAAAAAATTGGCCCTTAGACACGAAACTCTCAAAGAGCATTTTTAGAGTATGAAAAATATTTACTTAATTAAAATTGATAAAAATCATGCCTCCCCAGGCGACCGTCTAGAAAATAAGAATGTAAAATATAAAGCAAAATAAGATTCCCAAGAGGAGATAAAAATAAAAACACGCATTTGGTATTTACATCTCAAATGAATTCCTCGAGGAAGGCGATGAAATATTAAAATTATTTTTCTGGTAATAAATTTGTAAGTGGTTACGGGATATGGTTTTAAAATTTACAAAAATATGTAAATAAATTTACAGCCTGGGAGGGAAATGATGCTGAGATTTTATTAAAAAAAAACTCAGAATTGTTTTTGTTTTCAATGTAAAAAAAACAAACAGACATTGTTAAGAGTTGAAAAACACATAAATACATTTTTAAATCTGTTTTTAATATCTTATTAAAAACTAAAAATTAACCCAGACCATTATTAGAAAGATTTATGACACTTAGAAAATATATTTAAAAAACAAAATTCTGTTTTAAAGGACACAAAGCGTTTTAATGGCTCAACAACTGTGATTAATCACATTAAAATTTTTTTATATTTATTTTACTTTTGAAAACCTTTTATCAAACTCAACCCTTTTAACGGGTTTCAATCTATTTATATTTTATACTGTTGGCCAACCGCAAAATGGATATAAAAAGAATTTTAAGCCTTTTTTATGAAATACAAGTTTTATGAATATTTACACAATAACATAAATACACTTTTTTCCCCCCATAAATAAATAATTTTGAAATGAATGACCGGCCAAAGTAGAGTCAGCAGCAGCAGCAGCAGCATTCAGTCACAACACTTAACCGCAGTAGTGCTATTTTATTTTTGAGGTTAAAACGCTTAAGCGGCGGGGTCCTTTTGTACACGCTGCCTTAAAAAAAAAATCAAAAATACTATAATAAGTCTTTCAAAATAAAATCCTGATTTGCTGGTGTAGCAAAAATAAAGTTGAAGGAAAAAAAGGGAAATAAAAATCCTTAATATAGAAACGCCTTAACTCATTATTTTTTCCATTCATGTTTTTTTTCAATAATTCGCTAAATGGACCTCTAATGTAACGAAATATTAAAAAAAAATCGTTTATAAAAAATATAATGAGTTAGGGCATTTTTATATTCAGGTAACGAAATGTATGTATGCATTCTCATATATATTTATATGTATTTATGAAATATAAAATAAAATCCCTAACGTAAGTTGTTCTACATTTAATACCTTTTTTTTCCACGTCATTACGTTTTCGTTTAAAAAGTACAAAAATCACCCAAATGGATTTCATTTATATTAATGCCAAAGCAGTTAGTAGCATTTGTTTTTTTCTTCTTATATTTATTTATTCATTTATTAATACCGGAAATCAGCCAACGAATGAATGAATCGCGATATTCGTTTGTGTGTGCCACTTGAAAATTTTTTGAAGTTAAAATTTTGTGGCATCTTTTAGGTACGAGTATTTATTGTTTATTGTTAGCTTGTGATGATGTTGTGTTTATGTTCTCAACAACACTTGGCCAAACATTGGTTGGTTTATCTTTTATACCATTTTTACATTTTATTAATCATCATAAAAAATTGTTGACCAAAATAAATTTGAAAAATATTACTGCTCAGGCTTGTAATTCTAGTGCTGTTTATTCGATTAATATTTCAATTTGAGTTGTGAGTGAGTGAGTAATCCCTGAATTTTTTTCCGAAAAAAATTTAAACAGGAGCTAGTTTATTCTTTAAGATCATTTGAAAAGAATTGTAACGATAATTTTTTTAAATTAATTTTAAAATGAGTTCATATGGTCGTTATTCGATTATTCGGATTATGCAAATAATTATTCGTAGAAACAACAACAAAAAGTATATACAAATTATATATCATTATCTAAATATATAAACACCGTAAATCATTATTATTATTATTTTTTAAATCGGGTTTTATGCATATTTCCATAGATTAGAAGCTCATCTATCGAAACATGGAACTATCTCGTCCTAACAAAACACAATGAGTTAGGGCATTTCTATATTAAGGTACCGATATGCAAGTAAATTTTTTTGAAATTCCACTTTTTCCACTTTTTTTAAATGTCACGCATATATTACATGCATGTATTACATATAAAAATATTTTTTTATCAGTTATACACAGAGAAAAAACTGCCTAATAGAATCAAGAAGATTTTCTCTATGAAACGTTTTTGGGCTAAGGGGTATCCCAGCAGAAAGAAGCAAAGTCTTTTTCATAGAGATCACTTATTGCCCAGTGCAAAAAATGGAAGTCATTCTAGCGGAAGTACATTTTTTTTCATTGCTTCCAAAAAATCCATATTTTTAATTTGCCGAGACTGAGCAAAAAACCATGTAGAAGCTTATTTTAGTCACACAAAACCTTGTAACTCCTCCATAGTGCTAGAAAATACTCACCAGAATTTAAAAAAAATATTTTTTTTAAAGAAATTTATGAACTATTTTTAGTCTAAAATTTAAAAGTTATTTGCTTAAATTTACATGAAAACACTGTTTCGGACTTAAATTCGTATAAAAAGAAACGAATTGCTAAAAAAGGCAGCTATTTACCCTTTTTCCTAGATGAAAATATTATCATAGAACACAAAAATGGGAATTTTTCTTAATATCGCTTCCAATTCAGTAACCAGGCATCGAAAAAGAGATCTTCTTGCAATGACAACCCTATGTAAAAATCATTAGATCGGATCGAAATTTGCACTACTTCCGCATCGTAAACTCTACATTTTCATGACTTTTTTGGAGTCTCTTTTTTTACTGGGTTATTTTTATGTGGTAAATCTTATTAATTTTATCAAAAAGAAAACCACATAAAATCAAGAAGAAATCTTATTATTCACAATTTTTTTTACTCAATTTCCGTTACTTCTGGCACCAAAAAAACAATCCATAGAGAAAATCTTCTTGATTCTATTAGGTTTTCTTATAAATTGTAAACTACAGGAATTTCTTAATGATTTCATTAGGTTGACTTATTGATTTATTCAATAAGGTTGTCTTCTTGATTTTATTAGGTTGCTATATGATTATGTGTATACCATCTTATTAATTTTTTTAATAAGGAAATCTTCTTGTTTTTATTAGGTTTCTTGTTATATCATATCTATGAATAAACATAGAGACAATTTTTTTCATGATATTTTTCGTTCTTGTATAAGCATGTTTTTGTACAATAATTTCAGTGCGGATTCAGGCTGCTTGTTAGCATATTGGTTAGAGTTCTTGTCTATCAGTCAGAAGGTTGCTGGTTCAATACTTGTCTCCTCCCAAGTATGGTGAGTTAGTTAATTAATGTATGTATAAATAAATAACATCTAAATATACTACATACATACATATATCGTACAGAATATAAATGAAAATACATAAGTACAATTAATTTTTTATTTTTTATTAGGTTGCCTAATAAAATCAAGAAGAAAACCTTTTCTAAAAATTCAATAAGATAACCTAATAAAAACTACAAGATTTCTTCTTGATTTTTTCAAAAAGGTTTTCTCTATGAAATTAATAAGATTTCCTTATTGAAAAAAAACCATTGAGATATCTTATTAATTTTGTTCTATTTTATGAGGTATTTATTAGGCACTGTTTTCTCTGTGCAAGTAATCTATTTAATCTAAAAAAGTCATTTCCCTCATTGAGAAACTTGTAAATCAATTTTTAAATTTTAGGTAACGTGATTTGTAAGCGAGTAACGAAATTTGGTAATCAGAAATGTAAGTCATAATATGATGACATGACAAGTAGTTCTGATGGTAATGTGTAATTTTTTGCTGGGTACTTGTACACTACAAGTGTAGAACGATGTTTGCTTAAAAAGCAAGAAGTGAACAGAGAATTTCCCAATTTAACTGTAAAAGAAATTCATTTCTGCAAATCGACTTGAGCGCTTAAAGTGCTGTCCTGAAAAACAGTAAAATATGACTTAAGCACTTTTTCCTTATTGCCACAGAAATAAGGATGTTTGAATTGTGGATAGACCGATTTAAATGCAAACCTTTTTGTTTCAATTAGCCCACTGTCTGCAATTTTTTTGCATTTGGTTTCATATCTCTACGGCATCATTAAACAATCAACCATATTTTGTGGTGAAATATGATTTTTATTTATTCATGTCATTGTTGTTCCTGTACTTTGTTCCCTGCTCCTTCCTTGGCAATCTGTTTACATCTGTGCGGTAAGATAAGAACCAACCAACCAGCCAACCAACAACAGTAATGGCAACAACAACATTATGACAAAAATTTTGAGTTGTGTATGTGTGAGGTAGCACTTCAAATTCATTGTTGTTGTTGTGGTGAGTTTCTTATGAGTTTCTTTGCTCTGCCTGTAAATGATTTATGTATGTTTGTATATATTTTGTTTTTGTCACTGAGAGACATTAAAAATTATTATATTATTATTTTTGCTGATACTTGATGAAAGAGGAAGAGGCTTTAATGATGCGAATAATAGCCTGTGGGAATAGTAGTAGCAGCGTTATTTGTTTTTTTTTCAGCCTAACTTTACCCTTGGAATTGATTGATTAATATTATTTATGTGTATGTTAAAAGAAATTATTGTTACTTCATCAAGAAAAATTTTATCACAAAATTTAATACTGTAGAGAGCATTAATGTTGGTAAAAAGAATTATATTTTGAAATACAGCTTTGTTAGCTTTTCTTTAGCTATATGAAGCACTTTTTTCATGAAAATAGTTGCATGAAAATTTTTTATTTGTATGTATGAGGCCTGGGTTAGTAACTTAGATCAAAAAAGGTGCCAAAAATGCAGCAGTGATTCATTCTACGTCCTGACTATATACAATTTTTTATAGTATAACAGAGCTGCAAGTTTCATACAACAATAAACAATATTCATGAAATTTCCTGAAAAAATGCTTAATGTAAATCAGGTGTAAGAGGCTCCTTGGAGCCTCTGAAGCGATTTGGCTTCAGTTTGTCGTCAGATTATGGCAACAGTTGAGCGTAGGGCAACAGTAAAGCTGCAACACTCATTGCTTCGGAGCAATATTTTTGTCTGGAGGAAATTGTTTCTACTGATAGTTTTTTGCAACAGAATTACACATTTCGAAAAACTTTTTTTCGGTTTTAAATTTTTTTGTTCAGTTTTTTTGGAAATTTTTTTCGATTTTTGACGATTAATTTTGATTTTTGCAATTTCTCTCTTATGGTTCCGTACACCAAAGGTGAAAAGGAACCCCACTGTTTTCGCTACGCTGTCCGTCTGTCCGTCACACGATATTTTCTCAGGACCTGAAATTTCGATAGAGTATGTAGAACCTTGGCCGCTACAACAACAAATACATAAGAACTAAAAATTAAAGGGTGTTCCAAAACGAGCAACGAAAATTTTTAAAATCCCACGTAATATAGATACAATTGTATATTGACACTTGAAGTGTATTTTTATATAGACTACAACAATGAACAGTAAAATTTAAATTAAAAGGTGGTCCATTAGTTAATGGAATTTTGACTATGTAATTTTGACAATTTGCTATATCTTGGAAACTGTAACAGGTAAACTCTTGAAATTTTCAAAAACGGTAAAACTAAAAAATCCGAAAACTATAAAATCGCCAAACCAAAAAAATCGCCAAAAATTAAAAAATCGCCAAAACGAAAAAAATCGCTAAAATTAAAAAAAATCTAAAACTAAAATAAATCGCCTAATTCGAAAAAATCTACCAAAATAAAAAAAGTCAAAATGAAAAAAAAAACGGCAAAAACCGAAAAAAAATCGCCAAAACGCGAAAAAGGAGCCAAAATCAAAATAATTGTTTTTACGAAAAAAAATCGGAAAAATTAAAAAAAATCTTCAAAATGTAAAAATCCCCAAATTTAAAAAACGCCAAAAACCAAAAAAAAATCGTAAAAAAATGTGTCAAAACGAAAAAAGTAAAAAAACCATAAAGCGCAAAAATCGACATACTAAACAAAATCGCATAAATGAATAAAAAATCGCCAAAATTAAAAAATTGCCCAACTAAAAAATCCCAAAATTAAGAAAAAACGCCATAAAACTAAAAAAATGCCAAAATGAAAAAAGGTCAAGAACCGAAAAAATCTCCAAAACCAAATTAAAAAAACGCCAAAATTAAAAAAAAATCGCCAAAAACCAAAAAAACGCAAAACCGAGAAAAAGTACCAAAACTAAAAAAA
The DNA here is from genome assembly GCA_905220375.1 of Tachina fera. Classification (NCBI taxonomy): domain Eukaryota; kingdom Metazoa; phylum Arthropoda; class Insecta; order Diptera; family Tachinidae; genus Tachina; species Tachina fera. The sequence goes on along the minus strand of LR999966.1, from coordinate 110,622,057 downwards.
CGCTTAAAACCGAAAAAAACCCAAAAACGAAAAAAAAAATCCAAAATTATATTTTATATAGGCTAAAGTATTGAATTACTTATTTCGTGTCCGTACGGATTCCTTCGTGCGCGGGCCAAAGTCGTACTTCACTGAATTTATTTGCTATATATTTGGTTTTCGGCAATTTTTTTTTAATTTTAGAATTTCTTAGTTTAAGCGTTTTTGAAAATTTCCCACAAATTTGCCTCTTAAGGTTTTCAAAATGCAGCAAGTGGTGAAAATTGCATTAATTGATATAAAATCCTTAAATTTTAATTTTTTATGTGAATTGAAAATTTTCAGTCAATGGTTTTTGTTTTGGATAGAAAATCTTGATAAATTAAGAAAAACTTGGTTTAAACGCTATCGATTTTCATAAAGATTTTAATTGAAATCTGTTAGATTTTTTGCAGGTATAATTGTCCTATTAAGAAATTTTGTTAAACGACTAACAAAAAAGCAGGTTTAATTTTTCTAATGAAGCTATTTTTCATAAAATTACCGAAAGCTTTATTTTCATAAATTTGATTTTGTTACTTTTGCTATGTAGATCTTTGTTTCACCTTATTAACGTTTCCATAATCAAATTGTGTGGTAAAGTTTAAAGGCCAAAAAACAAGAATCTCTAATTAATATAAATAAAACATGGGTTATAAAAAAGTCATGCCAGTGCTTAAGACAAAAAGTAAACTCTTTGTGGAATTGTCATTAAAAAAATCATTAAATTTTTTGCAAGTAAAACTGCTTCATTTAAGTGCAGGCTACAAAAAAACCAAGCCCTTCTCTTTACATTATATGACTTAAATCAACTTGGTACACAATTAAATTAAACACGTCTATTAAATCTTTTTTTTACAAAATAAAGAAAAGCAAAACACCTTGCACATTTTTTGTGCTTAACAAAAAAATCTTTTCAGGTTTCTTTTAATAAGAATTTCTAATAACGTTGCAGGTAACCAGTCAGTAAACAATGTTGAAATCTCTCTTTTATATTAAAGCTGCCATAAAAGAAAGTTGCACCATCCAGCAGCTTGATACAATTTTTAAATTTCTACAGCTCACTAGCGAAAGAAAAGATTTTGGTATCCTTTCATTATTGAATACCATTTTTTTTTGTAGCTATTATGCTCATCATATTGCACATTGGGGAGTATATACAGGCCACCACATGCCGTCGACTCCCATGTGCATTTTAAAAGCATTTGCTGTTGAACAAAAAGATTAGGCTGGTTTGTAACTAAATAATGTTACTGCGCCCTTTACGTGCTTAAATTTATTATGCAAGGCTCTTGTATTCTTTGTTTTCACTCTACTTTCTATATACATCAGCTTAGAGAAAATGTAGGGATGTTTTAAATTACGGGCTGATAAAAAAAGAGCATTCAAGCTTCTCAATGGCAAACTTAAAGTCTTTAAATGTTCTTGTTTTCAACAACAACGTCAATGCCAGTAACAAACATCTCTACCCTCATAATCATTATCAACATCAGAATCATCATCATCATCATTATCATCAACGTAGCAAATGATAATAAAAATAGAGGCAGTTGCTGCATCATCACCATACTAACTATACTTGTTAGTAATCAGCACTGTAAGTAAACACCATTATAATGGATATCAAGTATTTTGCAATGTTTGAATAATTTAAAACTTTACAACATACAAATACGTTACGTATGTATATATAACATTCAGGCATAATACTTTCAACACTTGAAAACGTTTTCAATATGTTTTAGTTTACAGGCACATGCTTGCATCTTTACTTTGCATTAAACTACACTGAAGCCCCAATTTGCAGTGTTAATAGTTTCAAAGGGAATATAACGGAATGTTATGTAACCCAAACTGCATCATAAATTTCATTTCATAGCAACACTATATTTCCATAACCAAGATAGTCGACTTTAGTAAAAATGTATATGAAAAGCACTAGTTTTTTAAGTGAATCCTCGAATAGCGTTACGTAATATATGAATGGTCCCTAAGAGGGCGGAATTTGGGTCGGCTAAAGAACTATTAACGCTCGAACCTGACCAGACATTTGTGTCTAAGAATGGTACCAGAATAAGGCGCCAATAAACTTAAATTAGATAGTAGTGTGCTGATGGCGTTTTGGGAGCAAATTTTTCAGTACAAATGCTGAATCATGCCTTTATGGAACTTTGTACAGCTTTTGATGTTGATATATTGCCTGAATGTTGATATATTAACTGATCTGATTGCTGACTTGATATGTGAAAGCTTATGTAATGTCTGGAGACACCCGATATCGAACGAAATTGCAAAATATTTCAATGCAGGGTGAAACTACAGTAATCCATATCGAACGAAAATTAAAAATGTTTCCGAATCAGTGTGGTTTTATAGATATTGTATTTTATTGTATTGTTTCCATTTAAACTCCGCTGAAATATTTTTAAATTTCGTTCGATATATAATGGATTAATTTGGTACCAGCCTACATGGAAATAGTTTAAACTTTCAAGAGGTATCGAATGCCATAATTTTCCTCCAGGTATTAGATCAGCTACAGGATCTGGCATTAGATCAATTTTCAGATATGAAATCATGTATTAAATTTATCATTTGTATTAAAACTTTTCCCCAAAATCCAATAAACACACTACTTTGAATCAAAACGCCAGCCGAGCGACGAGTTGTTACTATTTTATTATTATGTAAAGGCCATAAGCAGCGCATCCCAAAGGATGTTTTTTGGTAGCCCAAATAATCACTGAAATAAATTAAGACTACCAATAATCCCACAGAAAATGTACTCTGGTGTCTCCTCTTGCATTTTGCAGAGCCTATATAGTTTAGTTTCAGAGTTGTTAAGTGATAAATTAGCGTCATCTGAGACCGCAAATCACTATGGTAAAATTTTATGATAATTTTTGTTAGTTGAATAAAACTTTTAATATAACGTCAGAAATAGTTTTGCTTGTTTTAGTCCGTAAAAGCCTTCCTAATGGGTGGTGTTGGCTGAAGTAGTTAGCATGTTGACTACAAAACCAAAAGTTCTGGGCTCGAGCCCGGCCTCCGATAGCCATTAAATAACAAAACCACGAATTTTTCTGATGTGCCTTAGTGTCCATTTGTGTCAGTTGTTGTAGAAAAGTTCAAGTGATGAATGCATAGACACTGGTCCGGCTTCAGCGGATACTAATCCTAATGTAACATCAGAGCGCCCTCCTTCATTGGTATTGTGTATCAGAATCATCGCAGAAGTAAAATAAAAAATAAAATGGCTACTAAACACAGCTTTAAAAATTTAATACGCCTCATTGACACTATATACGCTGCAACACTGCATTATTAGAAAACGTGCACAAAAAAAGCAGAGTTGTAAAATAATGAAGCTTTCCTCTATCTCTTCCTTCACCACCCGTCTTCTCTTTCACTATCCTATCATAGGCTGAGTGTTACTTCTTTAAAAAAAACAGTTCCAGTTGAGCCCAGGAATTATGCTGCTCTTTGACATAAGCCCGGTCCAACAAATTTGCTTTGGGCATAACGTTAGTTTATATTAAGCGACAAGTTCCTTTAGAGACAGGGAAAAATCGATGACAAAGCGACAAATTGCATTTTTAAGCTCGAAATTGTAAAAATTAACCAAAAATTTTATTACATCCAAAAATTTATTTCATTTAAAATTTCGAATTCAATAAGTCAATGGTTGGGATGCCTGTATGGCACGTTGTGCCATCGGTAATGATATCCATTGGCTGTAACGCAAGCTGCGGCCCTATTTTTGAAAAAATAAGGACCAAAATTGCCAATAGCCTGTAAACCCCACAAGCGGTCCATTTTTATGGATGTAACGGGGAGTCTCAAGGCTACGTTGTGGATTGTTCACTCACGAGTTTCGCGAATTGATAATTTATTTTAAAATTAATTCGGAATAAAGCCGAGAATATAATAAAATTGGATAGTAGTGTGCTGATGGGGTTTCGGGAACACTTTTTCAGTACAAACGAGTTTTTATATGTTTTAAAGTGTGTGTAAATGAATACATATATTAGGAAGAGTGTATCGAAATGTCCATCCCTGGGTGGGAATATATTTGTTGATCTGTGATGCCATTCACATTTTACGTATCGCTATTTTCGGAGTTTTAAAAAACAAAACTTACGAGTAATTAAAAAATTTTTTCATGAAATTCTTTTAGTCATGTGGTTATTCATTAAATCACTGCACGAACTAGTGGGCATATTAAGGCTTAAATTTAAGTGTTTGGCACTACATACTCTGTCTTATGTGTTGGCATTTCAGTGCAATATTTTTAACAGTTGTCCTCTTTTTTGTAATTTTTCCATTTTATCCTTTTGATTTTTTTTATATTTTTACTTGTATGCCTTTTCTTGTGTTTTTCTAGGTGATGTTTTTAATGGTGAAATTGAATTTAAAATTTTTTTTTTGCTTTAGAATTTTTATTATAATTAAGTTATGTGAGTTGGGTGTTACTCTAGGAAGCTCAGTTACATATTACCTTAAAAGGAGTGGAAATAGAAATAGAAGAGAAATATGTGTTTAAAAAATTTGTTATATAAAAAAACCAAAAAAAAAAGAATTTTTAGGCTTTAAGTGTGAAAAGATGTTTGTGTAAAAAGAATTCTAATATTTGTATTAAATTAGGCTTGCATTTCTTCTTAAAAGCTTTTCTTACTCTTGGAACTTTCCTCGTACTTAATTAAAAATAGACACAGTACACTTAACAGCTTTAATTTTTTTTCAGCTCATGTGCAGCATTTGTGTTTGTGATTGGCAGCCATTGAATGAATATAAGCAGTCACGTAAACTACAAGGAATATGTTTTTCTTGTTTGAGCAAAATGCAAGGACCTACAGAACGCAGTAAGTAAGAAATAAAAAAAATTCTAAAAAAATAACAAAAAACTACATGCTTGATACCTAAATAGGTCTTATGTAAAGCTTTCCGATCTGCTTTTTTCATAACTTTCGCCACCTAATTTAAATGCATCATGACTCCGTAAGTTTCTTTTTGGCTTTGAAGCTAAATTCCCTTTTCAAATTAAAAGTTACAAATGAATAGCTGTACTTGTTCTTTAGCACAAATTTTGCCAATTAATTTCCAAATGAGATGAATTAAATCGATGTATTTCCTCGTTTGGGGTGTTAAACATAATTAAAGTTATAGCTGTTGTTGTAATTGCAAAAAAACAAGTGGAAAAGGGAGCACAAAATCAATTAATAAGTTGTAATTATTTACTGCTACAACAGAAACGAGAAACTAGTTTTCGATTAAGGTCTATTGAATTAATTACAAAAGGTTTCATTATTTTTTTTAACAAGCTATTACTTTTTTACTTGGGGAAAAATGTAATTGCTAAATTAATTTGAAAGGTAATGAATGACATGTATACTTGGATTTGTTCATAATAGAAACAATTAAATAAAATTTGAACGTAGTTGAAGAGTCAGTAAAGTGGAGTTAGTTAAATAAATTCAGCTGATGAATTCGAGGGTGCTATATCACAATGTATGTATATTTTATATTTTAATTATAGCCATTAATTAATACATGAAGAAAAAGTTAAGATTTATTTTACTCTAAAACTGTGGCGATTATATATTGATCAAATTAAGAAATATTTTCAATATCTCGCATTTTATAGTCCAACAAAAATTAAGTGAAAGCGCGCTCTCTCTCTCTCTCTCTCTCTCTCTCTTTCCTACAAACCTGCTTCAAGACCCGCGGCACCAACTTTTTCGGACTAAATGGTACTTTTCGTTCCTAACAAAGTGCACTAAAAAGTACTAAATGCAAAAGTATGTTTTTATCTTTAATTGACATATTTGCACTATCTGAATTATGTGGTTTGCTGTCAAAAATACAGTCTTAGTTTTTTTAACTCGATCCGACGGTGCGTTCTGGTACCCGATACACAGTGGGGATATTAAACAAAAAAAGTGAAATTAATTCTGCAGTTTCTAAACGGGCCGTCCGATACGAAGCTGATATCTTTGATCTGACTAATAAAAAAGATTTTTTGCAAGTGGAGCTAAAAAAGTCTGCTAAATATTCGACAAAAAAAATTAAAATTTTGTTTTTTTATCACTATTCTGCTAACGAAGAAGTCAAACCTTGTTCTATTTAGAAAAGAAAAAAATTGGTATCAAAAGCACAACTATGTCAAAAGTTATATCCAATTTAAATTTAAATTTTGAAAAAAAGTAAATTTTTCGCCGTTTTTGCAGAAAAATGTGGGCTAATTAATTATTCCGCTATTTTAAAAAATTTTGCAAAAATTTATATAAGAAATATTACTAAGACATTTTTTGTTAAAAAATTTTCGTTATTGAAGAAAACAGATAGTTTCGAAATAGACCTATTTTTGTTATTATAAATATACAGCCTTATTTATAAAACTTATTAAGGCTTTATAAGGACTTTTTAAAACAAATTTTCATAAAAAAATTTTTCTTAAAAAGCTTTTATAAAGCTTTAATAATTTTTATAAATAAGGCAGATAAAATTTAAGGCATTTTTTCAAATCTTAAAGCAAAAAATTCATCCTACCGCCATAAGACATAATATGTTGTTAAAAATTTCAAAAAATATTATCTGCACCCGGCGAAATATGCAAGAAAAACACTGAAAAAAATTCTATGATTGGGATTTTAAGATTTTTTTTTGGGAATTGCCGGGAACTCAAAAGAATTTTCTATTTGTTCTTACTTTCTGTGTATTATTATTACATTGTAAATACATATATTTACAATGTATAGATATCTATTCAAATTTTATTTGTACTCCTAGAGATTAAATTTTTCGATATCAATGAAACAGTTGAATAAAATTTAAATGAAATTGTATTTTTTTTTGTAAAATTAAAATATCCGGCTAATTTTTTTTCACTTTTTGGCGATTTTTATAGTTTGAGCGCTTTTTTCGTTTTTGCGATCTTTTCTCTTTATTGCGTTATTTTAGTTTCGGCGTTTTTTTCGTACTTGGCGATTTTTTCGGTTGTTTCTTAGTATTTGCGTTTTTTCAGTTTTGGCGCTTTTTACGTTTTGTTTATTTTTATTTTTTGGCCTTGTTTTAGTTTTGGCTTTTTCGGGTTTTTAAGATTTTTTCTGCTTTTTTCCAGTTTTAGCACTTGTTTTGGTTTTTGCGATTTTTTGGTGTTATTTTAGTTTTGGCATTTTTTTCAGTTTCTTTACGATTATTTTCGGTTATTTTGTAATTTTTTCGCTTCTTTTTTTTTTGTTTTTTTTTTATTCTGGGGGCTTTGTTTCGTTTTGGTAATTTTTTTTGATTTTTTTTCAGTTTTTGCGCAGTTTTAGTTCTGGCGACTTTTTGGTTTTTTTGGTTTTGAGTTTAGCGATTTTTTAGGTTTGGCGCTTATTTCGTTTTGGCTATTTCTTACTTTTTTGGCTTTATTTTAGTTTTGGCGTTATGGCGATTTTTTCGGTTCTTTTTTAGTTGTAGCGATTTATGGCAATTTTTTCGGTTAGTTTAATTTAGTGTTGGCGATTGTTTGGCGTTATTTTAGTTTTGGAGATTTTTTCAGGTTTGGCGATTTTTTCAGGTTTGGCGATTTTTCAGTAATATTTTAGTCACTGGTTTTTTTTATTTTGGCACTTTTTTTTGTTTTGAGGATTTTAATATTTTTATTCGATGTTTTACTTTTGGCGTTTTTGTTTGTTTTGGCGCTTTTTTCGTTGTGGCGATTGTTTTCTATTTATGGCATTATTTTATTTTTGAAAATTTGTAGGGGTCTTGGCTGGCGGTGTTTTTGGTTATTTTTATGCTTGTGCGTTTGTTTTTAGTTTTGACGCTTTATGTCGTTTTGGTGGTTTTTTTTAGTTTTTGCGTTTTTTTAGCCGTTGTGATTTTTTTTGTTTTGCGACTTCATATATTTTTTTACGTTATATAAGTTTCAGCGTTTTTAGCTTAGGCGATCTTTTCGGGTTTATCGATTTTTTCGGTTCTTTTTTAGCTTTAGGCGCTATTTCTTCGATTGCTTTTTTTCTGCGTTGTTTTCGTTTCTGAGATTTTTTTTAATTTTGTTTTTTTAAGTGGAAAAGTTTTTGAAAATTTCAAGAGTTTGCTAACATACAGCAAGTTTTCGAAATTACATAGTCAAAATTACATTAACATATTGTATGCCCTTTAATTTGATTTTTAAATTTTACACCAATTTAAAATTAAAAATCCACTTCCTGGAAATTTCAAGTGCCTAAATATAATTGTCTGTATATATAACATTAGGATTTTAACATGTTTCGTTGCTCGCTTTAGAACACCCTTTAATTTTTAGCTGTTATATATTTGTTGTTGTAGCTAACAAACTGTGACATATTCTGTGAAAATTTACGTAGGTTTTATGGTTCTCGAGAAAACTGCCAGTCTGGCAAATAGTCGGACGACGAACATCTTAGCGAAAACGAAGCGCGTTTCGCTTAGTTAAAATGTGCTGAAGCCTGCGCCAAACGCACTTAATTTGCATCGCTTCTTAAAATGTCTTAATATGTATAAGGCTTACCGAATAGCTTTTACTTTTTCTTGAAAATTTTTCTCATGTATGTTTAGTAGTTTAAGGTTACTGTGTTTGTATTTTACCTGAAAATAAAAGAAAATTTAAAAGTTCATAAAAATTATGTTGATAAGCTTGAAAGTATAAAAAAGGAAAATTTTAAGGTTACGAAATATTTTTTTCCGACAAAAGTTTAAATAAATTTTCGTTTATTATGATACACAGTGTTCTAACTAGAGAGATCTGAATAATATTGTTTGCTTTGTAATTTTCTTAATCCCAATAATTTACTGTAAGCTTTTTTTTACATTACCTTTGAAGTCTACTGATGAGTTGCCTAAAGCAGCAGCGAAATGCATATAGACGTGCTTAACCACAAACCATAAACAAAAAGGTGTTTAAAAAATTCAATATATATTTAAATTTTTAATTTTTTTTTGTATACAATAATAAATTGGAAGTTCTTTCTATTCATGCCCTTAAAAAACTAATAACAATTTTATATCCCTTTAATATTGATTGCTTTGCCATCATCCCTAAAAAAGTAAACATCTTTTTTTTACACTCAAACTGGAAGAACAAATACAAAAAGGCAACATTCAATTCATCAATTTTATTGAACAGCCATCATAATACTTCCCCCTCCCCCCATAAACCAATATTGGCAACTTAATTGTTTGCTTAAACGCAATGTCTAGCTCACGTTACTTTTTTTTTAATTTTCTATCTATTCATATACATACATACACACATACATTCGCATCTATTTTTAAATGCTACTAAAGAAATATTTACACCATTAACATTGATTACCACAACTGTAGTACCATTATTAAGGTTGTCGAGCTGTTGCTGCTACAGTTGCAAAAGTAAACGATTTCGATTGAAGTACCGTCATCCTTGCTATTCTCGCCATCCTCATCAGCTGCATGAAAGACGTCAGTGATGTAAGGATTTTTCTTTTTCATTTCCATTCAAACACAAGAATATTATGTTGACTTGCATTCACAACATACAAATAAATAATAAAAAAAAGCTGACTGTCAACCAGCCGTTTAGTCAGTTCTCTAAACGCAGCCTTAGTTGCTGCCACTTGGTGGCAACAGTAAAGTAATAACGCCACTAAAACGTTTTTATTCTATTAGTGGATGGTTGCAGCAGCAGCAGCAGCAGCATTCCCTCTATATAATTTATATAAAAAAATTAATTTGAAGTTACACTTGAAAAATATCACTAAACTGTCCTTTTTGTTCTCTTCCTTTCAATACTGTTTGTATTTTATGCGTATATTTTTGTCATTGATGGCTTTGCACTATGGCCTTGAAGTTGCCATATGAGGGAAAGCTAATATTTGTTGAAGTGATGTAGAAGGATAGCAGAAAGCCACATACAGATTATGGAAAAAGTGAGATTCATTCTATTAAAATTCCTTTCGATGGACACTATAGCACGTTTCGCTATATAATATTCGTTATCGAAGTGATAGAATACTTTTTCCGAATTAGAGCAGATTTCGAAATAAGGAGATTTTCATTTAACGAGGTAAATGATGAATTAAATCATGTTGAATTGAAATCTATTTCTTCACCATGGCATTTATTTAGAGTATATCTCAAGAATATTTAAGCTTGTTGTGGCTGCCCTGAACGTAGCGTGTTTACTACCAAGCGATGAGTTCGAGTTCAAATGTTGGCCGGGTAAGCCAACTACAGACAACACTTACAAATTTTCTCTAAGTTAAGCAATTAATAAAATAAAATGACTACATTAAATTAAATTCATGTTGATTCAACTTGAAATAACTTTGATTTAACATAGTTCTTCGTAAATTCACGTTGTTTTAACTTGAAAAAACATTGATTTAACATGATTCTTCATTTTGATTTAATAACGATATCTACTGTAATGTTGAATCAACATGAAATATTTTTTTATTTACTTTTTTATTAAACGTTAGAAATAAAGGGTCCGCAAGATAACTTTTTTTTTTGAAAATGCTATAAAAAAAACTACTGAAGCTTTGGCTGTGTGGCACGTAGCGCCGTCCTGTTGAAACCAAATGTTGTCAATATCCTCCTCTTCAATTTTGGTGAATAAACATTCGTTAAACATGGCCCGATAACGATCGCCATTGACTGTAACGGCCACTCCTTGCTCATTTCCGAAATTATGCCTCTGGTCCAAAATCCGCACCAAACAGTGACTCGTTTTGGGTGCGTCGGGTTTTCTGTGCCCCAAATGCGACAATTTTGCTTGTTTACATAGCCGCCAAGATCAAAATGAGCTTAATCGGCATCTTCTTTAAGTCGATCGCAGGCCCACTTAGCGAAGCGAAAACGCATTGGATGGTCAGTTGGCTCGTTCAGCGGAAGGATAAAACTAATTAATTCACGAAATAAGCACTAGTTGAAAAAAAAGTTAGATAGCGGACACTTTACAATTACAAATTATATCATAACTTAATTTAAATGAGAACAGTAACATAGTAGCCCTTTACTCGTTGTAGTGAAACATACCAGGGTCTATGGTGGGAATAGAACCCACAACTTCCACACTGATAGGCTAGCACACTAATCACTAGCCTACCGAAGAACCCAACATTAAATAAAGTTATTTGAAAAGGAAAAAAATACTCCTTGAAGATTACTGTAAATCATGTTGAATTAACATGAAACAAAATCATTGCGGAAAAAAATTAAAAATTAACCCTGTTTTAGTAAATTTTAATATGACATTTTTTTGTGTGCAGGGCGATTCCGAATCAAAAACGCATTAACATTCTCATATTAAGTATACAATTGTAAGAGTTGTTGGGTAAAATAAAAAATAAATAGATAATGACGGCATATTTGCATATCATGTACGCTCTAATCAAAATTTTTATGGAAATTTTGTTTTAACTTACATTTCAAAACCAATCAATTTATTTTTTTTTTGGATACGACAGTTAAAAAATAACCGCCCGTAATTTACAAAAAAAATTAATTTGTATTTCAAGTGTGCCTAAGGCAAAATTTTGTCTGGAAATTTTGTTTTAACATAAACTTCAAAATAAATTAAGTTATTTTCCTGGCAGACGCTACAAGGTCTTTAAAGTACTAAAGTGTTCTAAATACATAATTTTATGTTTTTTTATTTTAAATCCCTAAAATTTCTGTGAAATTTTAAAGCATTTCGCCCTCTCCCCCTCATTCATTCATATTCAAATTCCCATAACCAATTTATTTGATTTTACTACATGAACGCAAATAAAATCGATTACACTTTTTTATTTTTCAAAATTGTCTTCATGACATTTAAATTATCCATGGGAGCATGCATGCATACATACTCCAAGCTCTTATTCCACACAGTACATTGACATACTAAAGCAGGCAGTATTTAAAGATGGAACAAGTTACTACACACCACACAAATACCCAACAACAACGTAATCATGACAGTCAAGTGCAAGAGCAGTTGCAAAGAAAAATAATAATAAATTCCTGCTACTCGTTAAACTTGTGGAATACACCGTGTATGTACGAGTATGTAAGTGGAGGAAATTTTTATAATAAAACTGTGATTTGCTCTCCAGACTGGTTGGTAACTGAATGTTACTTACAACATATTTCAAACAAATAAAAAACTAGAGTTTATTTTATATAGGGAAACGTGCACTTCTACAAATAAGATGGAAGAGCACATACATATGTACAAACTCACACACAAACACACACACACACAAAGTGTGTTTAAGTGTTTGTTTGCTTTTTGAGCTAAAAATATAATAAAATGCATAACAAATACTAAATTAAAGTTTTAATAAAAAAAAAAGTATTATCTTAAAATTTTGTTTTTTTTTTGTTTGTATAGGAACATGTGAAAATAAGGGATGCCAAGAATTAAATCCCAAATACCAGCAGTGCGATTCAGTAATTTTTTGCTAACCGAAAATCGTAATATATATCGATCAATTTATTCGTTTGCAGTAACTGTAATATCGTTCTGAAATTTCTCTTTTACGAAAGTGTACATCATGTGTGCTTCGCATACAGAATGTCAAAAAAAAAACACAAAGAAGAATAAAAAATATATAATTAAAAACAAAATAATAACAGTTCAATTGAAGCGACTGCAAATATCGCAATTTTTTTTTTTTTTTTTTTTTTTTTTTTTTTTTTTTTTTTTTTTGCAAAGAAAGGTAACATTTAGGCAATGAATACATCCTACTACTTGTATTACTAGGTGTTACTTTCTTAAGAAAAGGTAAAGTGATATAGAAGAGAGGTGGCGAAGGAAGACAGTAATGGAAAGCTTCATTCTTTCTTCAGAGTTTTTACATGTTTTTTCGCTAATAATGTATTGCAGCGCCTCTGGTGTCAATGAAGCGTATTAAATTTTCGAATCTGTGTAGCCATTTTATTGATTGTTTTACTTCGTCGATGGTTCTACTACATTGCTATGCCATCATCACTTGAACTTTCCAGCAACAATTTATACAAAAGGACACTAAGGGCCGTGATACACCATCACACACGATCGCGCGATTTTTGAGAAAATACAACCCTGGTATGATAGAGTTTATACAAATATTTCAATTTATTTCAATAGGCAATAGCAATTCATCATTTTACGGTTATATTTTTTCGTAGATCGTGCGCTTGTGTAGGATAGTGAGTCATGTGGCCTTAATGCACATTAGCGAAATGCGTAATGTTTTTATTTTAATTACTGCCGGATTCCGAGCTCAAACCCCAGACTTTCCGATTTGTAGTCAACGTGCTAAATACTTTAGCCAACCCCCACTGGACAGCAAGGTTGACAAGTTTTGCTTACAATTATCATAGCTGTATGGCTATTGTTAAGTAAAAATTACTGAATAGAACTCCAAAAAATTTGTTGGGTATTGAGGTCCTTTTAAGTGTGCTTTTTATTTTGAATGAATGGAAGTTTTGTATCGAAAATTGGCCCCCAAAAAGTTGCGTGTTATTTGTGACATACATACATACGTCCGTAGTGTTTGAAAAAGTGGCCCGAAATTCGATGCCCAGAATGCGGTTTGTCAAAAACAAACGCGGTATCCATATGACCGAAATAATTTAAAAAAAAAACCGAGATTTTACACATCTATCACAGATGCTAATAGAAAATTTTAGTTGGTAACATGTAAACTATCACGCAGAAAAATTTCATATTAAAAACATTTACGAAAATAAGGTTAGTTTAAAATTTTTTTCTAAAAAGTTAGTAGAAGTTTATTGATGAATGTCCTACAATGTCGACAGAAAACGTTCGATCTATTTGTTATAATGGGTAAAGTGAATAAAAAATAATCATTTGCTTTTTACTTGACAATTTGTTTAAAAGAAAAACACAAACATTTTTTAGGTTTTAAAACTAATTTTTAAGTAAAAAGCAAATGCTTATTTTTTATTCACCTTACCCAATGAAAACCAAAATTAACTTTCTTACATATTTTTTTCGATTGAACATTTCCGGTCGACATCATGGGACAGGCTGTAATTATTTAATTTTTAACAATCTACGTTTATATATTGACAAATAAATAAAATTAACAATTCTCAAGAATTGAGTAGTTTAGGGCTAATAAGTCAGTGTAATTTTAATCGCTGGTTTAGTTGAAATAAACTAAAATGTATATGTGGTTTAAACTCAACAAGACTAACGTACCTTTTCACAATGTATGGTTAAAAGATAACGGCAAGTTTTGTATGAAGAACTGTCAGTTAAAGTTCACGTTAACTCTTAAGCATACATTGTGAAAAGATACGTAAATCAGTGAATCATACCTTATGTGTAGTTTTAAAAACAATATTGTGGCAGCACTAAATGTCAAAAACAGCCGTTTTGCAGCAGGCTATCAGTTCTTTGCACAATCAAAACAATTCTGTCTCTCATAACACCGCGTTACACACATTCTGTCCTATGAACCAAATATACCTTTTCGGAAAGGGGAGAAAAAATAAAAATACACGTGTATCGGCGATTTTCATGTACACGTAATGTAAAAATATAAAAATTTGGAGTTTTTTTTTCGAAAAAAGAGAAAATAAATTTAAAAAAAATCTGAAAATTGATAAAAATAAATTTTTTTAAATTTGGCATGATACAGACATTTTCACAAGTCCGCCTGCAAAAACTCAGCTCGATTGGATCACGGAAAAAGGGTTAAAAACTTATCCAAAGTTTTTAAGACAGACGGACACTACGAGCTTTATATTTAAAAAAAAAAAAAAAATCTGACGTGTACTTCATGTCAGGGAACTGCATAATCACTAATTTTTGCCACTTACTGTACACACATAGAAATTACTGTGTCGGTCACGTAGCAACAGCAATCTGTACAATCATTGTCGACACAGTATTATTTTTAATCAATCAAGAGCGCACTCATGTGGTTTGTTAGTCATTGTCTCGTGTGTCTGTCATTGCCTCGTTCATAACACATCTTCGGATCAGTGTTTGGTCTTCGCTCATAACTAAACAGCTTAAGCACTCATTGCAATACCAACAACATAGTATGTGAGGCGATCACAGTAGAATAAATCAATGATAGTAGAGTGCTAGAGTGTGGAGTGTAGAAAGTGTGTTTGGTTTTTTGCGGTTGCGGTGCCACCGACACAGTAAGTTTTATATGTGTACAGTATCAAAAATGACACAGTTAGCTGATCTGCCAAAACTAAAAACAAAAAAAAAAAACCAAAGGGATAACTAAAAATTAAAATTATAAAAGCAAAACATGTAAAAAAGAGACTCGATTGTGAAATTGCAAAGAACTGAGAGCATTAATACACCCTGAGTGCTGTGTTCGCTCTCATCGCATTTTTGCAATCGCTGCTTGCAAACTGTGTCTCTGACACAGTACGAATAATGCAAAGTACAATGGTGATCGCATAAAGATATTTGCAAAAGAATGTTGAGTAAAACACACACAGCACAGTTTCCGTTGAGGTGTGAGAGACACAATTGTCAACGATAGACTGTGTGTTTGAACTGTGTACTTATTGTTGCGGTGTATCGCTGCAGTTGTCTGCTTCATGTATTTTTAATTTTTCTCCCCTTTCCGAAAAAATATATTTGGTTCATAGGACAGAAAAAAATGTCGTTTTTGTAACACATTCCTGCAAGCATGCATTTTACTCCTTTTAATATAAAACACTAATACATAAATAATATATATGTATTAGAGGGCTGCGTAAACATTCTCGAAATGCAAATACGTCATGTTTTTTAAATGTATTGTCGGCGCATGTATTATATTAAACCAATAATAAATGCTAAACACAATGGATGTATAGATGTTAGAGACCTGCACAAGACCATTTATAAGACCTTTCAAGACAAGAGATTTTTCAAATTCTTTCGTCACGAAGTATGTTCTTCTTTACTTCTATACCTGCAACAACTGAAACAAATGTCTTTTAAACAGTGTTGTTCAGCGTTTGTTTTAAAAGACTTCGCTGCAGTAAAGCATTTTCCTCGTGTCTTGAAAGTTCTTTTAAATAGTCTTCTGCAGTGCTCTAGTTTGTATGTGTTTCCCTGAATTTGGTTTAAATACTGTACTGATTTATAGGTTTGCTCATTTTAAACCAAAAATCAAGATTAAATTCCACTGATTTATTAGCGCTTAGTCTCACTCCTTGTTAAAATCATTGAGTTGGCAATACCGTAGGCAAGAGCTACCACCAAAAATTCTTAATTTTAAACCCAATTACCTTTTTTTAAAAATTTTTGCTGACTTTTGCCTTGAGTGGCCCTGTAAAATATTAAATCTCGAATCCCTTGGCTCAAATTCTTATACCTGTTGGCAACCCCGCTATAAAATAAAATAATTTATTACGTCTAGTCTTTATTTTAGTCATGTGATGGCGAGAAAATTGCCAATTAGTCACCTGTCAAAGTGTGGGGCAAAATACGACAGATAGTCAAACGGTTGCAGACATTCAACAAAAAAAAAAAACAAACAACAATAAAATTTTCTATTGAGTGATTTTTTTTCTTTTTTACTCTCTTATCACAGACTCGCCATAGTATTTAATAAAAAAAAATAAAATCAGCTAATAAAAGTGAAGTGTTGCAAAAAGCAAATAAGAGGATTTCCTTTTTTTCTGAGAAGATAAAAAAAATTTTAAGCCAAAAAATACACAAATACATGCACACAAAAATACATATGTATGTATGCATGTATGTGTATAAATATTTAGGGTTCATTGACTTGTTGGAGTTCCAAATGTTTGGACTGAGCAATAAAATTTTCACATGAAATGTTGGCAGACCATAAAAATTTGCCATACTTTTTTTTTAATACTTTTTCCAGCAATTGGCTTTTTCCACAAAAAAAAACCACAAGTTGCAAAAGATGTCAAGATGGAACCGATAAAATATTTAAAAAATTATAATGAAATTTCAATGTTTAAAAATCACAACACAAGTGAGAATGTGAGTGGAAGCAGTAAATCTAGCAAAAAAAGGAAAAATTAAATTAAAAATTAAAATTTTATTAATACGACTTTTTAGCTAGAGATGACATCGTCAACATTTCTTTGATATTATTTTAAGAGTTTTTAATTGATTTTTGAATATACTCGTATTAAATTATTTGCTCATTCAACTGAACACTAATGAAAGCTGTCTTCGATGAATGCAATGAAAAAATAAAATCCAATAAATTCCAAGAAATTTTCGTTACATTTATATGAACAGACCCCTTTTAGACACGCCTAGTTTACTTTGCAAAGTCTGAATTCCGCTACGAGAACGACAGTGTGAGGAATTCTTTCTCTTTTCGTCTCTATGGCACACAGAAAAAATTATGCCCAAAAAATTTGCAGACAAATGATTGTTTGAAATAAATTTTAAAGTTAAATTCAATTAAATTAAATTACTGTTCCAGTAAATTATCTGTTCCAATTTTATTTGTCGTTTATCGACTGCTTGTCGGCATGTACACGACACGATCAATCAAACTAAAAAACACCGAGAGCACAGTAGTACATTGTACCTATCAACACACAAAATAAACACCAACACACTTAAATGACAAATTCTTACAGCAGAGCTCTCTTAATATTAAACTTTTACAAAATCGTTATTAGAATTTACAAAATTATTTGGAGGTCCGCATTTATACAAAATATTTGCCGATTTAATGAATTTGGTTACTAAAAATGAAATTTAGTTTTTTCTGTTCAGCTGAATTAAGTCTTTGCAAAGTAAACTTTGCGTGTCTAAAAGGGGCCTTAACTTTTCTCTTTAAGTCTAATATTTTTAATTTATGCTTTATCGCTTACATATATTGAGTCACGTTCTTGGTGCGCTCGCACATCTGTTTTAACTGATGAAAATATAATTGTATCTATTTATTAAACAACATAATGTTGAACAACTTTTGCAAAAAACAAAAGCTTTTTATTCTGTACTAAATATAAATTTTATATCAATGCGAAATATAATACATGAGTTTTCTTTCTCATAAATTTTTATGAAGGCTTAGCTGAATTGCTGAATTTGATTATTGTAATAAATGGTGATAATCTGCCTACTTTATACCGATTCAGATGGCTGTATGAAGAAACAAATTAACATCTGTTTTAACTGAAAAAAAATTTTATTATCAACATACATATTTATGTATATTAAACAACGTAATGTTATAATGCTTTTAAAACGAAAATATGTTCATTATGTGCTCAATATATTGCAATTTTTATAGCGATGCATACATTTTTATTAATTTTTAATTTTGTCACATGGAAATAGCTGAATGGCTTGTTTTTACAATTCTATCACCTATAGCGGCATGAATTTTCGACTATTACAATTACAAATATAAAATTTTGTACGTTACACCAATTCAATAAGCTGAATAAAAATTCTTTTGTTAATTTGTAGAAAACGTCTTCTTTTTTATTTCATTCAGCTAATGAAAACCTTATTAAGCAAGCTAAATAGGCGCTAAAAGTAGGGAAAAGTTTTATTTTTAAGCTTAAATAAGCTCTTCTAATCTTATTCAGGTTCTTATTAACATTCCATCAAATTTTACTAGCTAAATTTGCTACCACTACAGTACAAAATGTCGATTTGTCTACTTTAAACCAATTCAGCTAGCTGAATAAAAGTTCCTTGGTTAGTTTATACAAAACCTAGTCTTTTTCAACTCATTCAGCTAACGAAACTGTAATTCAGCAAACTAAATAAGCCGTAAAAGTATAAAATAACAATATTTTTAAAGCTTAAACATTTTTGTTATGTTATTCAGCTTATATATAATGACGCTATTAAAAAACATAAAACCTTGATATGTGAATGAAACAATTCAGCAATATTATTTTAAGCCTACGCTTAGCTGTATGCACAATTATATCTATTTAATATAAAACATGTTTAAAGTTGCGCAACTACTATATATTCAGCTAGCTAATGTTTTATTCAGCTGGCTGATTAAGAGTAAATGAAAACAATTCTAGGTGAACGGAAATATTTTGATTGCGTTTAAATTGTATTGAAATTTTTGTATGGCGATGCGAAGAATCATAATATTTTCTTGTCATAAATTTTTGTTAATTCTTGACTTTATCCCATGAAAGTACATATCTGAATTGCTGTTCATTATAATTCCATTAAATGTTGTAGCAGCAGACAGTGTCTGTCTAACACCAAAAGAAAACTTCTTATTTTTTGACTCATTCAGCTAACGAAACTATGATTCAGTACACTAAATAAGCCGTAATATTATAAAATAATAATATTTTTAATGCTTAAAAAGCGTTCGTAATCTTATTCAGCTGATATATAATTGATGCTATTAAAAAACATAAAACCTTGATATGTGAATTAATCAATTCAGCAATATTATTTCTAGCATAAACTTAGCTGTATGTACAATAATCTGTATTTAATATAAAAGCACGTTAATACTCAGACAACTACAATATGTAGCTTGCTAATTATTTTTATTCAGCTGGCTGAATTATAGTAAATGAAGAAATCTTTAGGTTAAAGGAAATATTTTGATTCCGTACTAAATGTATTGTAATCATAATATCTCCATCTCATAAATTTAATTAAAATATATTGCTGAATTGATTGTCATCAAATGTATGTAGGTGAGTTTTCGACTATTACACTAAACAGTAAAAATTTGACTCATTCAGCTAACAAAACTGTAATTCAGTAAACTAAATAAGCGGGAAAAGTATAGTATAATAATATTGTTAAGGCTAAATAAGCTTTTGTAATCTTTTATTAATGTGATATGTATTTGATGCTTTTAAAAAAAGCAACTTGGTTTGTGAATTTATCAATTCAGCAACATTATTTCAAGTTTACGTCTAGCTGAGTGCTTAAAAATTTCTGTTTAATATAAAATCATGTTTGCACTTACGCAATTATGTTATTCAGCTGCTTAATTTTTTTATTCAGCTGGCTGAATCAGGTAGTTATGTAAGAAATTTACATAACTAAATGTATGAAATTTTGTTTATAATAAAGCTTTACCCGAAATGTACTTTTAATTTGTAATTAAGATGTTAGGAACAGCGAGTTCAAGTGAATGCGATCGTTCTTTAAATAAAAACTATATATTGTAATCTTTGAGCCACGGATTTCAATGAGCTTATGTACTTAGATACTATAAACGTTTCATATTGCTGATAAGTTCACTTATTGTGCTTTTATTTTCAATCACATTTGTTATATTATATAATGCTTAAGTGAACTTGATTTCTAGAGTTAAATACACAAATTCAGCTTGCTGAATAGAAATTTTATTGCAGCTTAGTTAACAGAAGCTTAAATTGTCTAAATGTTCTTCATTCAGCCAGCTGAATTATCTAAAATAATATGTTTATTTACTTGCAATGTGAAAATTGAGAAATTTAACTTTATTTAGTTAATTTAATTGAATTGGCCAATCCATTCAGCTGTTACGAGTCTACTTAATGTCATTTTTATCAATTATTTGTATGTCAAGCATTAAACAAATAAAACTAAATCAATAAATATGCTGATGATTTCAAGGACTCTTCTCTACTTTGGAAACAGATTGATTCTGGTTTTGTCATGGATGGGTTATTAAATGATTTTATTTTTTATTTTTTTATTCTATGTATGCAATTTTAAAGTGTACGTTAGTTTATATACGATTATATTTTTATTAAATATGATTGATATTTTTTATGTTTTTTATAACTTAACTTCAATATGGCAACAGCTGCAAATATGTTACATGTTTGTTTGTTTGAGTTGAATTGTTTGGTTGCTTTAATTTTATGACTTAAAATATTAGAAGACATTCAAAGAAATAAATGAAATTTGTACATTGTACATATTTGTTCAAGAGTTATATTTAGAATAAAAAAGAATTTAAACTTGTTTGCAAAAGAAAGTTGGAAAACCAGACAGCATATGTTTGTACTTGTGTATGGTGAAGTATGTATGTATGTATGTATAATTTAATTTATTCAAGTATTAAACGTAATTATAATTTGTCAGCAGCTTAAACGTCAAGATATTTAGAAAGTAAAGTATTTATTATTAGTGTCATAATATATATATTCTTTTCCGCCCTTATGCTTTTGCTATGAAAAACTAAAAGTTGCAAAGTTTCAAAGTTTTCTTAAGTCTGATGAACTTAAAGCTGGAAGTAATTCCTTATTTTCTTGACAATGACAAGCTTCTGCAACCATAAGAATAACGTCAAATGTTAAGCAAAAGAGAGGAAGATATAACATAAAAAGAATAAAAAATAATAATGAGATGGAAAAATGTTTCGCATGAACTTCTTGTTGCAACATTGTAGTGTTGTAGTTAAGCTACTCAAGAATAAATCTTTATGTATGTATGTATGTAAGTATGTACATGCCACTAGGAAAAGTTTAATAGAAAATTCTTGTTAGTTTGATTGTTTTAATATGTGTAAACAACGACTTATTAGTTTTTATTAATGCACGAACGAACGTTGTTATTTGCAACTAGAAACGAATAATGCGCTTAACGAAAGTAAAAGTAGTTGCCAAGAATTAAATAGTTAAAACAAAAATATCTCTGGTATTTGTTGTTTGAATATACGAGTATTTTCGATTTTATCGTAAGCGAAATAAATTAAATTTTTTAGGGAAAGGGTTTTGATGTGTAAATATCTAAACGCTAGGCGTTAAAAATCTTTTTCACAATACAATCACAAATTTTGAGTAAGATCGTAAAGCGTTATCAAATCGGTGTGAGCTATTTATGAGTGTATTAGTGTAATCATACGAAAAAGAAGTACAGAGAAACTTAACTTAGCTGCATAGAAATATATTCAACCAAATTTTAAAGCATACCTTCAGGAGCAATAACAATTTTAATAGAAATTGCTTGTGAAGTGTAATAGTTGAAAAATATTAAATAAATTAAATAAATATATAGAATTTTAAATTAAATAGCGTTTTAAATATCAACAGCCTTATTTATAAAACTTATTAAGGCTTTAAAAAGGTTTTTTAGAAAAAATGTCCATAAAAATTTTTCTTAAAAAGTCTTTTTAAAGCCATAATAATTTTTATAAATAAGGTTGGAAATATTTGTTTAAAATATATATGGCAGTCTTTATAAAAATTCATAATATTATATTTTAACATATCTTCATTACGTACTGTTGCCTTACACTGAAGCTGGTGCACGACAATTGGGTAACAATCTCCTCCATCTCATGCCGATTATTATGGGTGAAGATTTTAATACAAATCTTGCAAACCCGAAAAAGCAAGCTTTATCAAAATTTTTATTTGACGTTTTCCACTTGAATATGAGCAATTCTCCACAAACTCCCACAACTAATAATTCCACTACTATAGATGCAGTTTTCCATAGATTTTTAAATACAGTAGAGTCAAAAATGTATATATCTTATTTTAGTTACCAAAAGCCAATATTAAAAAAAATTCATTACTAGATGTTTACACGTCTGTGCTGTGATCGGACTCACATTGCTTTTTTTTATAATATTCAAATACTTTTTTTACGTAAATTGTGACTTTTGATAATTCTAAACTATGAGTAGGCCCATCAAATTTTAATTTCAATAAAAAACTTTATTTTCGATGCTGATTAAAATTGAAAAAAGGCTCGATATGTATAACTTATACATATTATCTGCAGCAAACCTTTTGTTACATATTTAAGGGTCACTCAGACTTTTAAACTTTGTACTAATAAATGTCAAAAATTAAAATAATACGTGCAAGTGTGATATTGTGAATGCAAAATGTCATAACAAATGGTAAATAATACGATAAAAATTTGACATCGCATATTACTTGACCATTTTTTTTTAATTTTCTAAATGATAATACCAAGGCGAATTGAGTATCAGGTGACCTCTTCAGCCCGACTGATTATCAGCTGTTGAGCAATTTGAACCAAAATGTCAAAATTTGCTTGGAAATCTTCTGACAGTTTGGTTTTGTAGCACACAAAACCAAATGTTGTTATTTATGTTGTAAAATTGTTGTAGAGAAGAGTTTACATGATACTGAATTCGCCTTGGATAATACTTTTCATCTGATCAGAGTTACATTATTACAAAATTAAGTAATAAACAAACAAACAAGTTGTCTGTTTCGACGCCGTTGCCGTGCCGTCATTTGTGATATATGTCTTCGCCTTAAACGGGTATAAACATTAATTATACTTATCGTATTGAATAGTTATTCTTCTTTATCTTATTTAAATAAACTAGTGTAACCGCCGTCTATTTTCCAAGGCCGGCACGACCACAACTTGCATGAAACTGCTCTGCTGCCGGAAGCTAACGATTAATGTAGGCATATTAATCCTCAACAGCTGTTTGCTTTATATTTGCGTTTTTAATGTAATATGAGGTGTGATGGTGTGAACATAAAATGTCGCTTTACGTTACAGTTTTTGACAGTCGAAAGAAATGTCTTTAGATTTCTTTTCCGTAAAGTGTGATGAAAGTCTTTATACATGTATAATAGTATCAGTGGCCCTTTAGCTATACGTCTATGATATAAGATAATTTGAAACAAAATAAATTTTAATTCAAGTTGAATGCAATAAACTCGAGGTATATTAATATTATTTGCGTATAATTATTACAAAAAAAATATGTTTTTTGATCGACTTGAAGATCTTTGAAAACAAAATATGGTAACACTGGTCGAAACAGAAAAGTTTGTTCAGAAGTTTGTGATATTTTTTTGCATGTTTCTATTTTTCTAGAAATAAAATTATTATTATTTTTTATGAAAAACTGTTTTACAAACCTTTTATAAATTCAAAAATCTTTTTTATGAATCAAGACTAGGAGCTAATCGCGGCACTGGTCGTCGAACGAAATTACGAAATATTTCCATATTTCGTTCGATAACGAGTGCCGAGATTTGCACCCTTTATTATTTATTTTTTATATCGTAAAAACAAAAACAAATACCCCAAGTACGTTTATTAAGAAGAAGTTCTTTATCACCACGGTTGCCAGAAATGCAGATTTATCTGGATTTTGCAGATTTTTACCCTCAAAAAATACGAAATCCAGATTTGAAGATTTTTCGCCTAAAAACGCAGATTTTTCAACTCCAATTATAGTGCATTTTTTAAATTTTTCCTATTACTGTTACTACTTTCGTTTCTTTTATGTGTGAAAGACTCACAGTTAAGAGAGTTACAATTTTTGAACTAAGAAGACATCATTAAAGAAAAAGAAGAAGTAACTTTGGCAAGCTTCTGGAATAGAATATCTGATATAAAACCAGATTTTCTGATTATGATTTTGCAGCCCTAAGTTAAAGTAAAATGTAAAGTCTTTACCCCATTCATTTGCAAAAGAAAGTATTTTGAGACAAGTGAACTTGAATAAAACAAAACTTCGAAGTCCTTTGGATATTTGTGCAACGAATTAAATCACTTTTTGTATAAATTTTTATATATCCGATTTCTTTTCTCATTCATTTTAAATTTTTTGCACATAACTGTGAAGAATTTTTATTTATTTGTTGGTTTTATGCATTTCGTTTCTCCTAAATACAGACGGTTTTTGCACACAAAAGCTTACTTCGCAAAGTCTAAAGTTTGTAGGAGAGAAGAGAAAATAGATCTTGTTCTATATTCTTTTTTCTTTAACAAACTTAAGACTTTGCGAAGTAAACCTTGCGTGTGGAAATGCCGTCAAACTCATCAGTACTCTTCAACCAATGTCGCTAAATCGAAGATGTTATCTTGTTAAGATTTTTGCTTGAAGCTTTTAAGCTTTTTCTGCCATATTCATAAAAAATGGTTTTGGTTTACAAAAGGTTCACAAAACAAACTTTGTATGGAAATTTGTTTGTTAAACGTTTTGTAACCCAAAATAATTTTTATGAATATTACCTTTTATATTTGTGAACGTAATTCTTAAAAACACATTGATAGACTTTCTACAAACATATGAAGTCTTTTATCTTATTTCAAAAATTTTTTGGTTTAAGTCTGCTGATGAGTTTCTTAAGCTAAAACGAAATGCACATTCATCGAACATTAAAAAATAAAATCTGATTAAAAGTTATTTAAAAAAAAAATTTCTAAAAAATTTAAATAAAATACATTTTAAGCCGAACTTAAATTTTATGAATATGGGTAATGAAGAAATATTTATATTGTTTTCAAAATAGCTTTGAAGATTTTTTGAAGATTTCAAAAACAAAACGCAGATTTTGAAGATTTTTTCGTGACAAATTAATTAATTAAATTTTGCAGATTTTAGTCTTAGAAATTCTGGCAACACTGTTTATCACACAAAAAAAAAAGATTACTGCCACACTTTAAGTTTTATAACCAAAAAACAAACAAAATAAATTAGCCACATTGTTGGTTTATAATGCGCAAAATTATTTAAGAAAATATCAGTAGCATAAGCATACATACTCGTACATACATACATATATTCCGCACTTAGCAACCTCTAACTGTGGGGGTAAATGTCACTACCCTGCAGTTCTGGCGAGTATGACATAATCGCCCTTTTGCTTTATTATAATACGTTGAAAACAATACAAAAAAGTTACCACTTGTCTGGGAAAAGAATCGAGAATTAAATAAGAGAGAATGAGAAGGCGGCTGGGTACATATAACAAGCGCCAGTTATACAGGGTGTTTTTTTAAGAGGTATAGAACTTCGAATTGAAATAAAACACAAGAAAATCGCTTTAATGTCCATCAATTTGGCTTTATTGGAAGGATAATTTTATGCCATTAATGTTTAAATATGATTTCGAGCATGTGGCCGCCGCGGCTGGCTCGAATAAAGCCAATTCTACAGGTCCAATTTTCAACCACTTTTTCGAGCATATGGGGCCGTATGTTGGCAATAACGTCACGAATGTTGGCTTCCAAGTCCCCTAACGTTTCTGGTTTGTTGGCGTAGACGAGCGACTTCACATATCCCCAAAGAAAATAATCCAATGGTGTCAAATCACACGATCTTGGTGGCCAATTGACAGGTCCATTCCGCGAAATTATGCGCTCATCGAATGTTTCCTTCAATAAATCGATTGTGACGTGCGCTGTGTGGCATGTAGCGCCGTCTTGTTGGAACCACAACTCATCCACATTCATGCCATCCAAAATCTTCCATAAAGTTGATGGACAAAGCTCCAATTGCTGTGCACGGTGGCGAATCGATTCATTCGGGTCCTCTTCAACACTTTGCTCTACAGCGGCAATTGTTTCTTCGGTGCGCACTGTTCGACGTCTCTGCGGATGCGTATTATCGCATAGAGTAAACGTAGTGCGAAAACGATCCATGGTTAACCGAATTAATTGCTCTGATTGACGATTATGTCGACCATAAAATGGACGGAGCTTGCGGTAAACTTCGCGAACTGAACCATTATTTTCGAAATAAATTTGCACGATTTGCAAGCGTTGTTCTTTTGTCAACCTGTTCATGATGAAATGGCAAACCAACCTAAATAATAATCACTCGACAGCTGACAAAATGGCCGCCAGTTAAAAAAGTGATGCCAACTTAAAGTTCTATACCTCAATAAAAAACACCCAATACAAGATCATTAGACGATTGTCGAACCAATAAAGACTATTAAGTGCCCTCTAGGCCAGTAGGCACTATACAAGTTTAGTATTTAGAAGGTCATTGGTTCGATTCCTGCTGCAGACTCTAATATTCTATTGGGAGTTTGTCTACAAGGATTGGGTTATTTTTGAGCTTTTTTGAATTATGGTTGGCTAAGCATTAACACACTTGTCGCAACCGTCCTTTTAAATGAACACTCCATTCCGAAAAAATATATTTATTTTTTTCTTCTAGAAACTTATTAAAATTTTATTTTCAAAATAAAAATTTAAGTATTAAAGAAAATATTTTGCAGCGCTATCTGGGTTAAGGAAATCCATTCAGTAGTGCTATTCATTAACTTTTAATGATCCGACAATCGTAATTTTGATCTATTTATGTCGCTTAAAATAACGATTGTGTGATTCTGAAACTTCTTTTTAACGATGGGCTGATATTTTCTGTTGATGTTTGTCGATAAAATTAACAGCACATAAATTATTGTCGCTTAAATAACGACACAGCTGACATTAACCTACAGCGAATATCGTTAAAAATTTTACTGAATACCAAATTTGATAAAAATTTTCCTTAAAATTATTTTAACGATACGATTATCGTTAAAAAATTTAGTAAATCGTACTGCAGATGTGGTTAACCAATAACGAGCTTAATGTTTTAAATTCTTATTAATTTTTCAAACGGTTTAGAACAGCTACGTCAAAGCCATATGCACAATGTGCAAACTTTTACAAAAGAGCTTTTGTGCTTTTACACCGACGAGAGGTCAACAGCCACAACAACAACACACTGTGCTTGTTCTTACTTTGCAAACAGCGATGCCAACTATTTACAACCCAAACGCGCTATTGCCCTTCTCAAAACGTGCTAGAACGTGCTAAGTTACAACATGTCAACTATTCATAACCAAAACGCGCTATTTTCGTACGCACTAAATTAAATTTTAATAAAAGTCGATGTATGTATGTATCAGTAAATAAAATTTTTATTTACTTTTTATTTAGTTTAGACTTTAGTGTAATTCCAACTGTGATATTAGAAGTTAAGAAAAGGCTGTGATATTTTATTTTTATTTTATTTATATTTGCAATTATTTTTTACGTTATGTGTTTTATGTTGTACATGTTATATCTCTTTAAAATACATCCTAAAAACTTAAAAGTAAATTGGAATAAAAGATAAAATATATTTCAATAAAAATAATTATCCCTGAAGATGTTGGAAAATCCCAACGAAACGTCGGATACATTAAGAATGAAATAGAAAACGTCTTTTATTTACATTTTGAAGAAGTTGAGTGACCTTGAAAACCTGAATAGATAAAATATCTATAAAACTACATTAATTAAAATTTTTTTAGTAACCCTTCTCCAGATTTTGCAATATTGCTTCTTCGAAATTATATCCTAAATAACGAAAATCATTTAATACAGAACCAGAATCGTTTTCCAAATAATCGAAATCCTTAGTTTTTATTCTAATTTTATTTGTCAAACTTTGTAACAACATATGTATAAGTTGTCTAATACGTTTGCGATTCAAATGCTTTTTGTACTTTAGCAAGAATAGATGCTTTATAAGCTACGTAATTTTTTTCGGTCATTAGTACATATTTTGAGTTGTGAAATTTAAAAAATATTTGACGTCTACAGTATTAAAATGCGTTTCTAATTCTAACCACAGTCAAGGGACTTTTATTTGCGACATCTGAATCATTAACCAACTTAAAATTTTTTATCAGAGTTTTGGATACTAGAAAATTGTTAAATTTATACAAAAAAGTTTAAAAAAATATTAAACTTAAATGATGTTATCGACTTTATTCAAAATGAACTAAACGCGCGTTTTTTATTTTAAGCGCTAAATTGGCAACGCTGTTTGCAAAGAAACAAGAACAAACAAAAAGAGCTTTCAAAGCTGTTTACCTCAAATGCCAATATGTGTATGTGTATGTGTATGTGACGTAGCTGGTTTATAAAACAAATACTATATCGAACCATAACCGCCTAAATGCTTAACCGACACATTTTTTGTACATCGGATTTTTTTTTTTAACGAAAATCGATTTTTTTTGATCACAAATAATCGATTTTTGTCAAAAAATTAAGTTCGAAAATTATGTCACTTTTTTGCCGGTTATTTCACAATATGACATAAAATTATTCCGAAGAATTTAAATAACTTATAACAGCCTTATTTATAATAAGACAAATTTTTTATGACAATTTGTTTCAAAAATCCTTTATAAAGCCTTAACAAATTTTATAGATGATGCTGTAAAACTATGAAAGTTTATTTTTTCTCGCAATGAAAATGCTTGAATAAACCAATATTACTTGGCATTATAATAGACGTAAATGAAAATAATTTCTACTACTTACACTACCAGGTATAAAAAAGAGAAATGTTTTTGCAATTATATTCATTTTAATTTCAAATTCAAATGTTTAATGTTCTTTAAAGTGCAACGACACAACCAACATTAGTACTTTAGTCTCAAGATTTTGTAATAAAAAAATATATATTTCTATAAACCTTTCTTTAGCTCTTTTGTAAACATTTTCCTTAGCTTGTCTTCTCATCTAGTTTTCTTTTTCTTATATCTCTTTTTTTTTGTAACTCATAAAAAATGTATGTTTGGGTTTTGTGTAAAAACTCATGTGTGCTGAAGTTTTCTCGTAATATTGCTTTTTAAATACCCTTCAGTTTTAATTTTATCTAGTTGTGTTGCTTTGCTTTGCTTAGGCTTAATATCATTTCTTCATTACATTACACATTAAGGCATTAGATAGAATATAATATTTATGCTTTTACTTAAAGAAAATTTGGAATTATGTATGAGTTTTCTGTATTAAACATAACACAGATAATTATGTATTTCAATTGAAATAAATTATTTGTGTAATTATATTTAGCAGGAATTAAAAATAACTACAGAGTTTTGCGTTTGCTTTGGAATGGAGTCTTACTTAGCCTTGTCGCCATGAAATTCAGACTTATGTAAGCATAAGGATCTTAAGATAGCTTAAGCGAAGAGAGCAGAGGCAGTAGCAAAGACAGATGTGCATTCTATTCTAGCATATCGTCAGCTGAAATTCAACTAATAAAAATTCAGAATTGCCTTTTTAATTAATTATTGCGTATCATAGTAAAGCACATGTCCCTACAAGTCTTCAAACCCTTAGCAGCCGAATTAAAAATGAAAATAAAAAACTTTGTATTGCAGCTAACGATATATAGGACTGTACATCACTTGTGCTCACCGAGAGAAATTTATTTGTGCATTTGTGTTAATTTGTATAAGAAGGGCCGGGAAGTCCGGCTCGCTGGTGTCAGTGTGAGCAAGATTGCTCTACATATAAATATTGTTCTCCTTCTAAAATAAATTTCGAATGGGTCGTGACACAATGAAAGCTCAACATGCAGATTTCATATTAGACTCCTTAGCAGGGACCACATTACGACATTCGATATTCATTGACATTTCCATAGGAACACCATTAAAATTGTTTAAAAGCTTGTTCGATATCTAATACCGTAAAATGTCGCCAAAAACTAAAACATTTTGTTCAAAACAAAAAAAATCGCCAAAACGAAAAAATCGCTAAAACTATAAATATGTGTTAAAAAAATTTACAAAAATCGACAAAATGAATAAATGCCAATAAAATCGAATAAAATCGCTGAAAGAACAAATTTGCCAAATTTCCAAAACTAGCTAAAACTAAAAATATGTGTTAAAAAAACAAGAAAAATTGCAAAAAAAATTTAAAAAATCGCCAAAACGAAAAATCGCCAAATCGAATAAGCGAACGAAACGAAACGAAACACTCGCTAAACTAAAAATATATATTGTAAAAACCAAAAAAATAAAAAACCGAAAAATCGCTAACACGAGAAAAAAATGCCAAAAATAAAAATTGGTAAATCTAATAGTATTTGTAAAAAAAACAAGAAAAAATTGCAAGAAATTTAAAAAAACCGCCGAAACGAAAAACTCGCCAAAAATAAAAATATGTATTGGAAAAGACCAAAAATATATAAAAAACCGAAAAATCACTAATATTGGGTGTTTTTTATTGAGGTATAGAACTTTAAGTTGGCATCACTTTTTTAACTGGCGGCCATTTTGTCAGCTGTCAAGTGATTAATATTTAGTTTGGTTTGCCATTTCATCATGAACAGGTTGACAAAAGAACAACGCTTGCAAATCGTGCAAATTTATTTCGAAAATAATGGTTCAGTTTGCGAAGTTTACCGCAAGCTCCGTCCATTTTATGGTCGATATAATCGTCCATCAGAGCAATTAATTCGGTTAACCATGGATCGTTTTCGCACTACGTTTACTCTATGTGATAATACGCATCCGCAGAGACGTCGAACGGTGCGCACCGAAGAAACAATTGCCGCTGTAGAGCAAAGTGTTGAAGAGGACCCGAATGAATCGATTCGCCACCGTGCACAACAATTGGAGCTTTGTCCATCAACTTTATGGAAGATTTTGCGCAAAGATCTTGGCTTGCGACCTTACAAGATCCAGCTTGTGCAAGAAATAAAGCCGCGAGACCATGCAATGCGTCGTGATTTTGGTGTATGGGACGAAAATGAGATTGATCTCGATGCTAATTTTCATCGCAAATTTTGTTCAGTGATGAGGCTCATTTTTGGTTGAATGGCTACGTCAACAAGCAAAATTGCCGCATTTGGAGTGAAGAGAATCCATATGAGACCCTTGAGAAGCCATTACATCCACAAAAACTGACTGTTTGGTGTGCTCTATGGGCTGGTGGAGTCATTGGGCCATACTTCTTCCGAAATAATGCTGGAGAGTCAGTTACCGTTAATGGAGACCGGTATAGAGCCATGATAACCGACTATTTTGCTCCCGAATTGGATGGCATGAATGTGGATGAGTTGTGGTTCCAACAAGACGGCGCTACATGCCACACAGCGCACGTCACAATCGATTTATTGAAGAAAACATTCGATGAGCGCATAATTTCGCGGAATGGACCTGTCAATTGGCCACCAAGATCGTGTGATTTGACACCATTGGATTATTTTCTTTGGGGATATGTGAAGTCGCTCGTCTACGCCAACAAACCAGAAACGTTAGGGGACTTGGAAGCCAACATTCGTGGCGTTATTGCCAACATACGGCGCCATATGCTCGAAAAAGTGGTTGAAAATTGGACCTGTAGAATTGGCTTTATTCGAGCCAGCCACGGCGGCCACATGCCCGAAATCATATTTAAACATTAATGGCATAAAATTATCCTTCCCATAAAGCCAAATTGATGGACATTAAAACGATTTTCTTGTGTTTTATTTCAATTCGAAGCTCTATACCTCTAAAAAAACACCCTGTACTAAAAAAAAACGCAAAAACTAAAAAATCTTCAAAGCCAAAAAATTGTTATAACTAAAAATTTGTATTAAAAAAATTAGAAAAAATTGCAAAAAATTTAAAAAATCGCCAAAACGAAAAATCACCCAACTGAATAAAATCGCCGAAACGAAAAACTTGCCAAATCAAAAAAAACTCGCTAAAACTAAAAAAATATGTATTGAATAAAAAATCTAAAAACCCAAAAAATCGCTAATACGAGAAAAAACTTGTCAAACAGCAAAAAAAAAATTTTTGCCAATAATCAAAAAATCACCAAAACGAAACAAGCGCCGCAAGGAACCCTTCGTATGCCAGTCAAAAGCTCACTTTACTGAATTTATTTTTTTAGCATTTTCAAAAATGTTGGCATACTGCTCTTAGAAGTGCAGTATACAAACAAATATAAAACTAAAAACGAAATCAAACCAACTCAGGCAGAAATTGTGACTTTGCCCAAAAAATATGTACCACCACAACACTGTAAATACAAAATTACGACTCTTCCAAAATTTTTGTACCACCACAGTACTGTAAACACAAAAATATGACTTAACGTTTACAAATGCCGCGTCCTTAGTAATGATATACCACTACAACACTGTATTTACAAAAATCCGACGTTAGTTTCCGAATACCCCGTTTATAATAATTCTATACCGCTACAACACCGTAAATACAAAAATTTGACTTAAGTTTGGAAATTTTCATTGTGAAGAACTTATAAATTTGTATTTAGAGTATTGTGACAACATTGAAAAAAAAAGTCCGAGGACGGTCATTCGGGGTTATCATTTTAATGTAATGAGTGTATTAAAATTTTGGTAAACGAATGTTTTACTGATGTTAGTTGTACCCGCAGACAATCGTAGCAACGTCGTGCTGATTGTCTTTTTCTGCCTGGGAAGTTAAAAAATAAGTACTAGGAAAATTAAAAACTATTTAAATTCTATTTAATATAACACATTTTTATGTGTTATCTATGTAGCTATTCAAAGTCGGTGCATGCACATATGTTTGGCAAACTCTCTCTTATAAAATTTATAAAACAAACAAAAATTTTTCATTTAAATGAATCTGAATTATTTTAAGTAATTATTTTTGGAATTGCGTATTTTAATAAGTTTTATTTTCATTAGTCCTTGTCTGGGCCTTACAAATTTTTTCGGGCACAATATTATGTCATTACAAGAGCACAAAGCATTTTCCTCCAAGTTCCGCGGAAATGGGTTGAGTATAAATATATATAAAATAATAAAAAAAATTAATGGGCATGGCCCCGCCTACTTTTTTGAATGCAACGTCAAGCCACTTTGAGATGTCAAGGCATGTGCTAAGTTTCGTACGAATTGATTAAGTAGAAGCACGTGAAGCAAAATAATCCCAGTAAAAAAAGACACTCCAAAAAAGTCATGAAAATGTAGAGTTTGCGATGCGGAAGTAGTGAAAATTTCGATCGGATCTAATGATTTTTACATAGGGTTGTCATTGCAAGAAGTTCTCTTTTTCGATGCCTGGTCACTGAATTGGAAGCGATATTAAGAAAAATTCCCTTTTTTGTGTTCTATGATAATATTTTCATCTAGGAAAAATGGTAAATAGTTACCTATTTTAACAATTCGTTTCTTTTAATACGAATTGAAGCCCGAAACAGTGTTTTCATGTAAATTTAAGCCAATAACTTTTAAATTTTAGACTAAAATTAGTTCATAAATTTCTTGAAAAAAAATGATTTTTTTTAAATTCTGGTGAGTTTTTTCTAACACTATGGAGGAGTTACAAGGTTTCGTGTGACTAAAATAAGCTTCTACATGGTTTTTTGCTAACTCTCGGCAAATTAAAAATATCGATTTTTTGGAAGCAATGAAAATGTACTTCCACTAGAATGACTTCCATTTTTTTCACTGGGAATAAATTATAATGGGAGCCACTCTTTTTAAGTTTTTTATCTTCCCAAAACTTAAAGTATTTGAAAATTTTTGTAGGGATCGTATGAGTTGGAATACTTTAAAAATTATACTAAAATGTAGTGGGCGTGGCCTCGCGTACTTTTGGAAATGCAAGATCCCACTGACTTTCAGATCTCCAGATGTATGCGAAATTTTCGTAAGAATCGCTTAATTAGGAGCAGGTAAAATAAAAGAATATATTGCAATGGGCGTGACTCCACCCGCTTTTTAAATATGAAAATTTTAAAATTCCAAGGGCCCAAACAGCTTTCCATGCTTTGTGGAAGTCTAAAATAAAAATAAAATTTAATAGGCGTGGTCCCGCCTATTTTTATTAAAGCAAAATCAAGCCATTTTAAGAGCTCAAGGCATATGTCAAGTTTCGTATGAATTAATTAACCAAAAACACGTGAAATAAAATAATTAACTGTAGTGGGCGTGGTTCTGCCCACTTTTTAAGTATAAAATATTGTCATTACAAGAGCCCAAGATGTTTGTCAAGGCAAAATATCTTTACTCTGCAAAGGCACTATTCGACATACTCAGAAGAATAAAATCTTCAAGGTTAAAAATAATAATAGTTCCTAAAATTTTTAATGAATGTTTGTTTTATTAATATCGAAAAAAAAAATCATAAGTAAAAAAAAAGAGCATACGAAGTCCGACAATGATAAGTTGAACGCTAAGTTTAAATGGGCGTGACGCTATCCACTTTTATAAAAAGGAAATTGTTTCCATACGAAAGCTTAAAGAAAACATTTAATTTTAGTAGCAAGCTAAATACCATTGAATTAAAAAAAATTTAGTGGGCAGGGTATTGCCCCAGTGCCCTTTTTGGCACTGTGACTAAATGCATTTCAAAATGCAACCGATTTTAAGAAAACTTTGTATGAGAATTTTCAAATAAAATATATATCAAACTTGTTTTAAATTTTATGAATATGGGGGCGAAAGAGTTTAATTAAATGAGTGAACAATTTTGTTAAAGACAAAGTTCAAAATCAATTAATGTAATGATTGAACAAAAGCAATTGAATAGTTGATATATTGAACAGAATAAATTAGTAATTGTATTAAATAAACAGAAGAGGGTGATGAAAGCTCTTGCTAAAAATAAATTACGTGCATTTCAATGGATCTACTGCCTCCAAACTTAAAGAACTACAAAGAAATTTTACAACGAATCGGGGAGTCAATTAATACGAAAATAACAATGACTGATTGATTAATTAATATTTTAATTGAATATTATTTAAGAATCAAACAAAAGTTTAATTGAAAAATATTAATCGGCCATGTCACAAAGTTGAATTCCGTTTGGAAACGGAATTCAATCCAGCCCATTGTTGTAGCAGATGGCGTCTAAAAAAGAAAACTTAAATATGGAAAATTATCAGGTATGTCCAGACTGCTGGGGGCGCTGGGGTATTCTCCAGCTGAGGCTTGACATCTTGAGGTGGATTGAGTTCCGTGATATGGCTGAATATTTTTTTTATAATATAAAAATGAGTGATTATTAAATAAATGACTTAATTCAATTTAGATACTATATATTGATTAAAAAAAAGTTGATAGTTGGAAAAAACTAATTCTAATTTTTGCTGTGTATTATTACATGCTTCTTGTTTTTAGCATGAAAATTTCTTTCATAATTTCTTTTAGTTTATCTTGTCTGCTGCCTCCCTCCTTTTGAAATTCTTTACATTTTAACCACTTAAGCATTCCTCTACAAATAAATATTTTTAGAAAATACAAGTATGTATGTAAAGAGTGTGGGAGTGTGTGTTTGTGTGTGTGCGTGTGTGTTTTAGTTACATCTACTTTATTCTTTTTTAAAAAAAGCTTATTTACACATTATACCCTTGAGACATATGACGAGATGAGAGATTTCATATTTTACTTATGCAGTTCACTATGGTTCTTTATTTGCAGCCAGAACCAACCGTTGGGTAAAAGTAACTGGCAAACGAAAATGAAATGTTGCAAAAGTGGATTAAAATTAATAAAAGAAGAAATATCAAATTTTTTTATTATTTACTTGCTTCTTTTGCAGCCACATAATAATAAAAGTCTAGTTTAAGTTTGGCTTTTTCTTGTACATTTCTGCAAACATATTCGCAATATACTCGCATGCAATTCTTTTTTTTTCTAGAGTTTTATTTACTCAAGTAACTTGATTTAGTTAGTTGAGAGTTTCATTTGCTTTGTTATAAAGTTTAGTTGTACTGTTTTTCGTTTAGTTGGTTTAAAATTGGAAATGTTGGTGGTAGTTTTATGAATATTACCTTCATAATATTTTCAAAGCATAATTTACTTGGATAAATATGCAAAAAACTCGGTTTTTCCTTACTTCTCAACTTTATTATACAATGTTTATTTAAAAAATAACGTTTTAAAAATATATTTTTTTTTTCAAACCAAATTGTCAGATGAAAGATAAATCAAGCAATTTAGAGGAAAACTGCAGATATAAATTTAAATATAAACATATTTGGCATGACATAAGATTTATATATTTATTGCAACCTGTACTTATAAATCAATTTTATTGTGAGTATGAGTAAATTAGAGTAATTAAATTTCAATTTCATATATTTATACGCAAATTTTACTGGCAAATAAAACTATTTGTAAATACTGAACTAACTCACCGTTTATTATGAATGTGTATTACATTTCTTACAAAACAAAAATTAATGGGAACATTTTACACCTTAAGCCTGGTACTCTGTTCGAAGTTGCGAAAAACCTTGATTATTTCGCATGAAAAATTTGACAAGTACTAAATGTAGCCCAACTCGCGGTTTTTTAGAAATTTCTTGCTTTTTTTGCTTGAAAGTATGCAACATTGTTAAGATTCCGTACGAAAAAATCACTGCTCATGTTGTTTCGCAGCTAAACTAAAATGATGCCAGACTAATTTTGCATGGAAAGACATGACTTTAGGTGTTTTTAACAACAAGAAGAGAGTAATACTTTTGCGAATTTATTTCGCATGAAATTGTGAACAGAGTACCAGGCTTTATTTGTTTAATAGTTTTCGTGAGTTATTGACATACTTAATAAAAAGTTATACGGCAACGCTTTTCACTTGTATTTGCAAATACGAAGTGCGTATAAATGGGATACATGAGTAGAAATATAAAATCAGTAAAGTGCAACTTTGACTCGCACACTAAGTGTTCCGTATGGACACCACATACATATGTAATACTATACGAACTTTAGCCTATATTATATAGGCTTACCTAATAAAGAATTTTTGTTTTAAGTTTAAAGTATCCTTCGATTTTTCTTTAGTTTTTGGCGATATTCTAGTTTGGCGCTTTTTACGTTTATGTGATTTTTTTCTATTTTTTTTAGTTTTGTCGTTTTTTTCTTTTTGATTCGGTTTTATTTTTGTTGTTGGCGATTTTTAATTTTTGGATTTTTTTTTTTCGTTTTGGATGATTTTTGGTAATTTTTGGCGATTTTTTTTAGTTTTGGTGCTTCTTAATTTTTAAACGATTTTTTTTCGGGTTTTGGCGATTTATTTTAGTACTAACGATTTTTTTAGATTTGGCGTTTTTTTTTGCAATGTTTTCCCTTTTTAGTGAATTTTTCTTTTTGTTTTGGCGTTTTTTTAATTTTGGCGTTTTTTTAGTTTTGGCGTTTTTTTAGTTTTGACGTTTTTTTAGTTTTGGCGTGTTTAGTTTTGGCGTTTTTTAGTTTTGGCGTTTTTTATTTTTGGCGGTTTTTTAATTTTGGCGTTTTTTTTTTGGTTTTGGCGTTTTTTTAGTTATGGCGTTTTTTTAGTTTTGGTGTTTTTTTTTGGTTTGGGCATATTTGGCGATTTTTACGATTTTTTTCTCCTTATCTTAGTTTTGACCTCCATTTTCTTTTTTTGGCGATTAATTCGGTCATGGGCAATTTTTTTTTAGTTTAACGAGTTTTTAGCTTTTGAGCTTTTTTTCGTCTTGAAGTTTTTTCGCTTTTTTTTGGATTTTTTATCTTTGACACTGTATTAGTTTGACTTTTTTCGGTTTTTGGTGATGATTTTTAACGATTTTTTAATTTAAATACTCTCTTTTTTTGTTGCGATTTTTTATTTTTTTTTGGCAAATTTTTAAGTTTTGTCATGTTTTTTTTTTACTTATGTATGTCGCGTTTGGCGATTTTCGGGGGTTTTTTTAAATTGTGGGTTGTATTTTCGACTTTTTGCGGTTTTTGTCGATTTAATTTAATATAAAAGATTTGTAAGTTTTAGCGGTTTTTTTCGTCTTGGTGATTTTTTTTTAATTTTGGCGCTTTTTTTAATTTTTAACGACTTTTCCGGCTTTTGAAGATTTTAGTTTTAAAAATTTTTTTATTTGTCACTTTATTTGTATTGGTGTTTTTTTTTTTTGTTTTTGGCGTTTATTTAGTTTTATTTTTTATTTAAAATATTCGCGGTTTAATTTAGTTTAAACGATTTTTTTAGTTTTAGAGATTATTTCGTTTTTCAATTTTTGGTGCTTTTTCCTCTGGCAATTTTTCACCGACTTTTTAGTTTGAGCGTTTTTGGAAACTTCAAGAGTTTTCCTCTTACGATTTCCATACAGTTACAGCAAGTTGTCAAAATTACATAGGCAAATTTACATTAACTGATAGAATACCCTTTAATTTTGATATATTAAATTTCAATGTTAATTGTAGTCTGTGTTAAAATACACTGACTTTTAACATTTATAGTGTCTATATATAATTGTCTGTATATTACATTAGGATTTCAACATGTATGGTTGCTCGCTTTAGAAAACTCCTTAATTTTTAAATGCTCTATAATTGTATATTTTTTTTGTAGCGGACCAAGGTTTACATATGAAAGTTGTTCGTAGCTCTTACCGTTTTCGAGAAAACGGCCTGTAACGAGCATACAAACAGACAGACGGACATCGTATCGAAAAGAATAGACTTGCCTTTCACCTGTAGTGTACGGAATCCTAAAAACGATCTATTGCTGATCTCTGGTCTATATCAATTATTTTGCTTAATTTGCAGGCCTTACTCAAGGTGAAAAAGACTGTTTTATCCCCAAAACCACAATCTGTAGTAC
Organism: Tachina fera; assembly: GCA_905220375.1. Lineage (NCBI taxonomy): Eukaryota > Metazoa > Arthropoda > Insecta > Diptera > Tachinidae > Tachina > Tachina fera. The sequence continues at coordinate 110,583,048 of LR999966.1, read as the reverse complement.
TCGCTTGTTAAAGTTTAAACTTTATCGTATTTTTTTAGAAAACTTGCATTTTCTACCGGTAAATTATAAAATTTGTGTGTTTGAGATTAAAGTTTTTCGCTCTTACAAAAGTGCACTTTGTTGTTATAGTCGCTTAACGAGTAAAATAGAAAAGAAAAAAAACATAAATAACTCCTTGAAAAAGAAAAAGTTCAACCTTGTCTGTAATCTTTCTAAATAAACTTTATTTACAACTTTTTAATTTGCTAAATTATTGCAAAGTTTTCTTATTTATTTAGGTTTCCTTTTTTTTGTTGTTGTAAGAAATCAACAATTATTTAGCTAGACGTTAAAGGAGAGTTAGTTGGTGCACGTTTGATGGTAAATTAATTATATATAAATCATGAATTTATAAATAATATGTTGTACTGCATTAAGCTGTTACTCAAATTTTCTTCAAAACAAATCTATAGTGATGCCTAATCGAGTTAGAGTTTCTTTGCAATTTCAGCTCAAGAATTTAATTTAATTTCTCCCAATCAATGAAGCATTTTTCTTTTAATTATGTTTTGTAAACATATGTGGGAAAGAGAGGAGAAGACAATGAAAAAAAAATAGCCAATAGTTCTTAATAAAAATTGTTGTGTGTAAAACCAGTCTAAACGAACTCAAGCCGAGATCCCATTTTCGGCGCAATAAAAACGATTTTCGGTAGGCTCACACCTATAAAGTCATCAAGTCATAAATCAATGGGCCATAACCATAGTCACAGAATAAAGTTGGTTCTTTTTAGAAACTACTTAAAATTAAAAACCTGTTTCTAAATATTTGTCTACTATAATCAAAAACAAAGTATGTTTTAAGTTGAATCAACTTTAACTGGGTGCCACAACAAATATTGAAAATTGTTCGTATGATCGTAAACAAAATATAACAAAGTGGCATCTCTCTCTCTTTCATCACTCTCATCTCTCTCATTTGAAACTTTGTTATGAAAAAGGGTTAAATTTATTAACAAGATAAAATAAAACAACCGAACATAAAAATAACTTGACAAATAATTAATATAGAGAAATTTTAAAAGACATTTGTATTTTCTATTATTTTAATACAATAAACTATTCCATAATTGGATTATTAATTGTGTATAGGAACAAAAGAAGCCAAGAGATAGAAAATCATATAAATACATAAAAATTTGTACATAGATAATATACATACATACATACATATTTTTTCTTTTATTTTAATGTATTTTGTCTTGAACTAAAGAGCCAGAGTCGATGCTAATCTAGTTTAAAACAGCTTCAGCATGTTTTAACTTTAGAATCGAATTTTTCCTTTAAAGTGCAGTTTTTCTCGTCTATGGTAGGTCGAAAGTTCATATTTAAAAAAGGTGCATTCTAAAACCAAAAAAGTAGACTTTTTTATTGACTATGGTTATGGCCCAATGTATTTTTAATAAAAATACAATGCTTAGAAGAAAGCTTGCAAAATGCTGATACGCTCGGTCTCCTCTTACAAAACCACTCGTTAGAACTTAACAAATTTTTTTTAGTGTCTTTTTATTGGGAATTGTTACAATTTAAGTTTAACATTTTTTAACGCACTAATAATCCCAAATTATTATTTTACTTATTAAGTAAAATATTTTTTTTTATTAAAAATACATTGAAGTTGGTTATTGAGGGGTTTAGCTGAATCCTATGCGCATTTCACTGTTGCTAATGCAGATCATCAGGGAACCTTTACCCAAAGTCTCTTAGCACAACTAGAGTTATTATGTTTTTTTTTTTTTTTTGTTATACAGTGTAATTTCTGATTTCTGTAATATTTTCTCAATTATTCTTATTTCATTTTTAAACATCTATATTTAGTTAAAATATATAATGCATAGAAAATAACTAATAAATTACGACTACAAAAATGTAATTCTTATAGAAGTAAACAAATTCTATAAATAAAAAAATTTGGTATGTATGGAGATTTTTGCTTGTGTTTGTGTTACAATTATTATCATGGTCAAATAAATCCCATGTCTAATCAAATCAATATTTACATGCGGCAATACAATTACATACTCCCTGTTCTATAGAATTATTAAACACATTCTCACGCACAGCAAACAAGCACAACACAGACATAATTATAGTCAAATGTTTTAAGATGTATGCATGTACAGAGTTTTTCATTAAATGTTTGTGCTATCTTAAAACTTAAATAAGCGGAAATCAGTTAAGTGCGACTTTGTCTCGCACGCGAAGGGTTTCGTACGGACACTAAATATGTAATAACGGGTGATCCATTTCGAGGTTCCCTACTATTTTAAATAAAAAAAAACACAGAAAATTAAAATTTAATGGATAATGTTTATTATCATTTGAAAGAACATTCTTTGGCATTTATTTTTTGAAGATTTTGTCTATCAAATATTGGCCGTTGCTACGTTGCAGATGATCCATCCGTTGAGTCCAATTTTCTATGACTCGTTCGAGCATTTCGACTGGTAACTGGCGAATGACACGCGTGATGTTTTCCTCTAAGGCCTGAATAGAAGCGGGTGTGCCCGCATAAACTTTAGACTTTACATATCCACACAGGAGAAAGTGTAATATCACATGATCCTAATGGCCAATCGACCGGCCCAAAACGTGAAATTATATGCTCACCGAAATGTTTTCTCAATAAATCCATTGACTGATGCGATGTGTGGGAAGTAGCGCCGTCTTGCTGAAACCAAATGTCGGCGAGATCACGAGCCTCAATTTCAGGCATCAAATAGTCGGTTACCATGGCACGATAACGGTCGCCATTTACAGTTACATTCGCACTGGCATAATTTTTAAAGAAATATGGACCGATCATGCCACCGGCCCACAAACCACACCAAACCGTTGTTTTTTCTTGATGAAGTGGCAATTTTGTTTTTTTACATACCCATTGAGGCAGAAATGGTCCTCATCACCCTTTACTATACGAATTTTGTATTTTTTTTTTTTTTTGGTTTTGGGATTTTGTTTGGTTTTTGGCGTTTTTAAGTTTTGTTTTTTTTAGTTTTTGCGTTTTGCAGTTTTTTCCAGGTTTGGCGACTTATTTTAGTTCTAACGATTTTTCTTTGTTTCAGCGCTTTTTTCGTTTTGGCGAGTTTTTCGGTTTTGGTGTTTTTTACTTTGGCGTTATTTTCCGGGTTGTTTATTTATTTTAGTCTTAGCGAATTTTCTTAGTTTTTGTTTTTTTTCGTTTAGGAATTTTTTTTTTCATTTTGGTGATTTTTTCTGGTTTTGGCGATTTATTGTAGTTTAAGAGTTTTTTAGTTAGGCGCTTTTTTAATTTTGGCGATTTTTTTCATTTTGGCGATTTTCTCGGTTTTCGGCGATTTTTTCGGTTTGGCGATTTTATATTTTTGGTATTTTTTAGTTTTAGCGTTTTAAAAAAATTTCAATTTCTTTCGGTTTCCAAGATACAAAAAAATGTTCAAATTACATAGTCATAATTAAATTAACTGATAGAACACCCTTTAATTTTTTTTTTAATTTCAGTATTGTTGTAGTCAGTATAAAAATACACTAACTTTTGCAAATTTCTAGTGTCAATATATAATTTTATGTATACGTTTGTTACATAGAATTTTCAGATTTTTCGTTGCTTGTTTTGGAAGACCCTTTAGTTTTTAACTATCATATATTTGTTGTTCTACATATTATGTAACAATTTCAGGACCACAGCTATAAAAGTTCTCGAGAAAACAGCCTGTGACGGACAGAAAGACTCACGGACAGTGTAGCGAAAAGAACAGGGTTTCTTTTCACCTTTGGTGTACGGTACCTTAAAAAGGTTTGTGTGTGTGTATGTGTGTGTTTGTGCGTGAGAGACTTTGTCGAAATTTTGCCACTCGTTTCAAAGATACAATCGGTGCCATTATTTATGAAATATAAAATCTTGCAAAAGTCTACAGCGCGTACATCGACAGATGTAGCTTAAACAATATGGCAGATATCAGCTGTGCAAGTTCAGAAGTGCCTGTTGCTAAACCTTTTGTATAACCTTATGTACGAGTATATAAACAGGAAACAATACAAATATACACATCCATGCAGTCAGATTTAAATCCTTGCAATCCTTGTAGTATGAATTTATAGAAATAAAAATGTTTCGTTATGTCTCTAAATTTATTTTTGTAAAAACGCACATACATACATACATACATGTACATATCGTTAGCTTAATTTAGAAAGGCTCTAACGTATTATATGTTTAAAATTAAAATTTTTAAATATTTCGATAGAAGAACATCGAATGTATCGAAAAATGCAAAAATCTAGATTAAAAAAAAATAATGAGTTAGTTCCTTTCTACATTAAGGTAACGATATGTATATACATATGTTATATGAATGTATGGATCTGTAATAGGGAAAAATTACAAAACCATAGCATTTGCATGCTTGAAATGTGTGTGCGAATGTGTGTGTGTGTGCATACACATGGAAAGGAAAATACATGTCAGAGAACTGTATGAGTTGATTCACTTTCGCTGTCCACTCACTTTTATAATGCTTTTGTTTTGGTTTTTAACATCAATATGTTACATAGTATGATTTTATATCATAACTCGTAATACGACGCCGAATCAAAAAAATATTAACAAAATACTTGCCAAATATATCTAATTTACGTGTTGTTTAATTTTTTAGTTACAAATAATTGTTGTGCATCCGCTTTTTTAAACGAAAATTTGTAACGACGAAAGTCGGGCACCTCGTTTTCATCATACAACAATTGTTTATATATGGAAAAAAATCAATTATCTTTACGTTCTGTATATTGAATTGTATCCGATTATATTCTTTTTTTTATGATATTTTATATCGTTTTTTATAAATTGAATTATACATGAATTTATAAATTTCATTAATATTATTCATATTGCCTTTCACGATTTGAAAATCAATTTAAAGTTAACGTTTTGATATAGATGGAGTCGCCATCTATATGTGAATTTAAGTATTGAAATAGTTAAATTAACACTTTTATACAATTATTATTTAGTAAGTTACGTTTTATGACAACTGATTATTGGCAAAAATTTGCGTATATAAGGACGAATCTCCTCCAGCGTGACCGTTTGACCGGCTAAAGTGACAAATTGCCACTTTCTCGACTGCCTTGCCACTTTTTCGAGTGCATTTGCCACTTTTTGTGTCCCTTTTTTTAGGGTGAATTATATAAAAATACATTAAAATAAAAAGTTTAGTGTAGTTTTCTCGTTTTTTTTTAATTTGCCCCTTTTTTCTGATAAATCCCCTTTTTGGTGCTACTTTTTGAAAAATGTCATCGGTCACCCTGATCTCCGCATGAATCGAGGAGTCTGCTGCTAGCTGTCAGCGAGGTAAGAACACACAGTTGAAGTGGTGTTACACATCTATCAGCATTGAGCTTGCCTTTAAAGGCATCTACTAGACAGACTTATAATAGCAGAATTAGTGTATACTATTGTGTGGCCGACTTCCTTGGATTTCGGTCTAGCAACAGTCACACTGCTCCTTCTGAGCTTTTCTCACACGCGCATCTTCTAGGTTGTGTGGTGTTGCACATCCCGCCTGCATATGCGTGCATAGTGACTGCGCTCTACACGAGCATTCGTTATACCGCTCGTAAATATTTAGTTTGTTGTTATTCGCGCTCTCACATGAGCAGCCTGGAGGTTCTGTGGTGTTACACACCCTGCCTGCATCTACGTGTATAGTGACTGCGCTCTGCATATGGATATCGCTCCTTCTGAGCGTTGAAGTTGTCACTTAGACGGCCATTTAATTATATAAAAATTGTAATAAAGAAATATTGTTATTGAATCGACTTCGTGTGTTTTTTCTCTCTCACGGTCCCAAAAATCAACAAATTTTTGCGGACGAATCCTGGACATGGTTGAGTTGTAGCCCAGCCTAAGAAACTTCGTTACAAATTGTTTAATAAATAAACGTTAAATGCACAGTAACACATAAAATGACATTTGATATCTAGATAAATTTATCACGCCGTGAGCTCTGATGATTATATCATAACGCTGACATTGAGTCTAAACGTGATGCATTTTCATCATGATATCAATTTGACATACATCATGATATAAATTCATCAGGTGTGAACACTATGTAAATGATATTTCTTGCAGAGTTACCTCGCTAACAACTGACTGTCTTTAACTCACTCTCTTTTTTTTTTGAGTGATGTTAGTAAAAATAAATTAAAAATTCTTACTGTCAAACAACAGTACAGTAATCAAATAACTCATAAAAGTTCATTTACTAGATGAAGTCTTAAGTTAATAAAACTTTGCATATTAAGTAATAGTTTTTCTTTTCTTAAAAGAGTTTAATAAAATAAAATGAGCCTAGCTTTGTAATTTTATAATATTACATAAAACTATATTTGTCAGAAGGGTTTTTAAGAAGTATTCAAAATAATCATACTGATTCATTGCTTTAGTGAATCATATCAATGCATAGAGATTACAAGCAGTGGCATGTATGATATGAATCACATGCATGATATGAATCACGCAATAGAATCATTCATTATTTTAATGTTAAGTGCTAGCTCAATATTAATTTTAGAAAATGCAAAATTATGCCGTTAGATTCGTAATCATGCTGATCACTGATACATATAAATAATATAAAAACCATCCTAAAGGGGAAAATTAAGCGAAATGTTTGCTTCTCAAATTTCGGATCGTGTACAAAATAATTCCCAAATGTTTTTCCTCATGCGCCGTTAAGAAGAATATTTGATTATTGAATATTTCTCATACAAAAAAAAGTCCTGTTAAGCGAAATCAAAATATTTTTCTTAAGACTTCACTATGTCATACTATACTCCAAATATCATCATCAGTTTTTATTATAACTTTCAACAAAAGTGGTAGGGCAAGGTATACATATACATATACATATGTACATACATACGCAGATACATACATGTATATGTTTGTCATTCTGTTTGTAATTTCGTTACTATTCATATTAAACCTTGAAGGTATATATTCTGCGTCTTTATGAAAAGGGAAGCCGAATCAGCCATGTCCATCTGCCTGTACGTAAAATAGATTTTACGAACCCCCCAAGGAAAGCTAAACAGTTCGGAGTGAAGTGTCAGAATTTATCTTAAACTGGTTGCTATTGACAATCAGCAAATTAAAGAAGTCTGTTCCAGGGCTGGAAGGTTTAAACTTCTTTTGGTATATTTCTTTCTTTTATTATTATTTAAACGCATTTTAGAAAGAAATAATTTGGTATTGAAAATCAGCAAAATTAAAAAGTCAGTTGCAGAGATGGAAAAATTAAAATTTTTTGATATACGTATAATAGGATCTAACATAGTTTTATTTCTTTATTAATTAATCATATTCTATGTTTTAGAAAGATATTTTATTGGTATTAAAAATCAACAAACTAAAACAGTGGATTCCAGAGCTGGAAAATTGAAACTGCTTTTGTTATAATTTTTCTGTCTATTATTTAAACATGCTTAAAAATGAAATGGTTTGGTATTGAAAATGAGCAAAATTAAAAAGTCGACGGCAGGGCTGGAAAAATTAAAATATTTTTGGTATATAATAAGAACTAACTAATACATAATTTTCTTGCTTTATTGTTATTATTCTATGCTTTAGGAAAAAATTATATATTGGTATTAAAAATCAACAAATTAAAATAGTGGTTTCCAGAGCTGGGAAGTTGAAACTCATTTTTCTATAGTTTTCGTTTCTTTATTAATACATACATACATATATACACACATACATATTTTAGATTAAAGATCAAAAAGTCGATTCCAGGGCTGGAAAATTTAAAACTTTTTTGTTACATAAAAGTCACTAAATAAAACATTTTTTTAAGATATATTGAAAATATTTCGAAAGTATTGAAAATCAGCAAATTAAAACAGTGGGCTCCAGGGCTGGCAAATTTAAACTCATTTTGGTATAATTTTTTTCTTTTTTCATTAGTACATATTCATATATATAATTTAAAAAGAAATATTTTCGTATTAAAAACTAGGAAAATTAAAAAGTCGGTTGCAGGGCTGGAAAATTTAAATTTTTTTTTGTATAAAAAAGGAACTAAATTAAAAAAATTTTTCTTTCTTTGCTAATTAAATTTATTTAAGCTTTAAAAAGAACTGAATTATTTTTGAAAATCAGGAAATACAAAAGTTTGGTTTCAGAGCTGGAAAATGTAAACCACTTGTTAAATAAAAGTGTTGACAAAAATATTTTCCTTATGAAAGAAACATATTTGATATATTAGATACAATTATATTTTTATTTAAAATCAAAAAACTTATAAAGGCGGTTTCAGGACTGGACAAATGAATTTTTTTTTGGGATATAAAACTAACCAAAGTGAATTATTTTCTTGTCTTAATTAATTGATTAATAATTTTCTTGTCTTAAGTTTATGTATTAGAAGAATCTATAGTTCAGAGTTATTCTCTTTAAAACTAATATTTTTTATATGCAGCCAATTTTAATATAAAAAAATATAATTTAATCCTGCAATCATAAACTTTGTTGCTGTTATGTAAATTATGGTCACTCATGTGTGTTTAATATAAATCTAAGTGCTGGGTATATGCTTTTTGTCACTTTTCTAAGCAATATTATTTATTTACGTAAATATTGAAATATGTATATGTTTTTAAAGTAATTCCATATATTTGTTTTGATACAATTAAACTGCAAATCAATATAAAAAATGAATATTCACATTGCACTTCATAGAAAAAGGAGTGAGACCACAAAAATTTTGACTTCCTCAGTAGTATTTATGGATTAAATGCATAATTTGCTATAAAAAATTCAAAAAAGTTGTTATGCAGCGAGTTAACAGACGTATGCATGACTACACTCAAAAAAAAATTAACTAAAAGTTAGGAAAATTTTCTAAATTTGAATAAAAAAAGTTGTCGTATGGCGCCAAAGCTGTTTTTCTCGAAACCAGTAAAATATTTACTAAATTTCTAGTTCAATAATGAACTAGTTTATAGTAATTATATTTTCATATTTTAGTAAAATTTTCCTAAAATTAAGTAAAATTTTCCAATAAAATTCGGAGCTTTGCAAAAAAATTTTTCGTCTTTGATCTCAAATTTAGTAAGTTTTCCCATTTTTTTTGTCTTTAATTCTGGTACTTATTTTTATTTTTAATTTAATTCTATACCAAATGATATGTTTTTTTTATATTTGAATGTTATATTCTTAATTATAATTCACCATACATACATATAAATTCCTTGAGAAGAGACAAGTATTGAACCAGCAACCTTCTGATTGATAGGCAAGCACTCTAACCAATTGCCTAACAAGGCAGGCTGAATAAGCATTGAAATTATTGAGTTTTAAAATTTTATTTTATTTACAAAAAAAAATAAATTTCAAGTTCAAATATTCCTCAAAAATATGAAAAATTTACTTAGATTTTTTGCTAAATGCAAATCAATAATACCATAATTCAAAATAAAAATACTTAAAACTGGTAAATATTTTCCTAAAATTTAGTATACCTTTTTACATCTTTTAAGTAAGAAAAATTTCATGAACTAATCAGGAGTAATTCATTTCCTAAAGTTTATTTTTTGACTTAAGACGAAATTGACTAGTCCTTAATGTAAAATTTCCTTCAGTTTATAACCATTTTCCTACTCTTAGTAAATATTTTCTTTAAGTCAGTAAACATTTCCTGAAATGTGAGAAATTTATTGTGTATTTTTATGAACTATTTTTGAGGATATGAACTTTTTATTTTTTACTCATATTAAGTAATTTTTACTAGATTTTTGTAAAAATTTACTTAAACTTAGAAAAAATTACTTAAACTTAGAAATTTTTTTTACTTGAATTTAGAAAAAAAATTTCTTAATAGTAGTACATGTCTTTTTTTTGAGTGTAGTAAATAACAAAGAACACAACTGGCAAGACTGTTGTAAATGAAAAGAGATGACAAATTTCAGCTTTAATTACATAAAAAGCTTTTCGTTGAATCAAAACAATTCTCGTATTCCATTCGCATTGTAAAAAATTTATAAAGAGCTGAAATTTGCATCAATTGACAAAACACACATTGTGGACCAAGAAAAAGATTTGATAACTCTATATACATATATAATCAATCAATTAATAAATCATTGAGAATCGGAAAATTTTTGGCTAAAATCTACTTACTGATGAGTTTGTTAATCGACTTCAAATTTTGTTGTTGTAATTTTTATTTATCTAGTGCAAGTCTAAGTCTAAAACTCATATCTAATCATATTTTAGAGATCTCACTCTAATACAAATACATTCATATGTACTCGTTTGTATGACTCTGTCTGCAGCAGATGTATCCATATTTTTTAATCATTCATGGAATATTAAACCATATATAAACACAGAGATTTTTTCTTTTCATATTTTCGATTTAATTCTATAGAAATTTGTTTAACACTTTTGTGTTGTTATATTTATAAAGCATAAGTATTTTACATAAATTATTAAACATTGCACTTATAAAAAACTTTTATTTAAATTGAATTTTGAGCAAAAATAAGAAGAAAAAACCGGACAGAGAACAAGTAAAATTTTTTAAACATGAATTTGCTGAAGAAAAAAAAATAGAAAATATTTGTAGTTTTCAAATGTAGCAGTTCTTTTAATTAAAAAATTTTTATATAACTATTAAAATAGATTACAAATAAACACTTAAGCCCATATGACACTTAATGTTTCTTTCATTTATCAAGTTTTAGAGAAAAGTACAAACATATTGTAATAGGAAAAATATAACAGGTGCAAAGAGAGCAGCTACATATATTCAGAAAAATGAAATAATGTCAACAACTTGACTAAAATTATCGATAACAAATGAAGATCTGTCAAAAAAAAAAATAAAAGGTAAAATTTTTTAACTTAAAATTGACATTTCAAGCTTGAAACATAAAAGTGTTCGATATTAGCGGTTTTTAGTCCAACATAGCGATTTTTAATTTGTTTTGTCTTAATACTAGCGGTTTCTAAATACGAAAATTATACAATATTTAAACATTTTGTTTCCGTTTTATATAGTTTGTGCTTTCTAACATTTATTGTTTCTTTCTATCAATTCAATATCAAATCAATGAAGAAAAAATAAAGTGTCAGAAGTGCTTTAAAGGGGCCCATACACACATACTGCTTGCAGCTACTGCCGATGAACCCTTTTTATACGTGTGTGATTGATATTTTATCACTAACTTATCAATCATCATTTAAAATAAAAATTTATGAAATAAACATTCGTTTGAGAACAAAAAAATATTGTTAGAATTCAAGAAATTAATAAAAAACGTATTTTATTTCCTTTTTCCTTTGTTTTACTTTGTTTTTTTCAGTAAAATTTCAAATGTAAAAAAATACATATCAGAAGAATGAATAAATTCATTTTTTGTTCATTTGAAAAACTGTCAGCAGTATGAGTTCATTTCAAAATCAAAACTATTTTGCTTATCGCATGAGCATGAGCAGTATGTGTGTATGGGCCCCTTAACAATTTTTTTTTAACTAACACCCTTTATAGAAACAAATACAAATAATCAATTAAAAATTCAATTGAGTATTTTTAACATCCCAGTAAAAAAGACCATCCAAGGAAGTCAATTAGATCATAAACTTAAAATCCTGAAGTAGTGCAAATTGAGTCAATTGATCTTATTTTAACCGATTTCAAAAAAAAGGTGGAGGTTATCAATTCGTCTCAATTTTTTTGGCGGTGTTACTTTCATATTAGACTGATTTGTTTTAATGATAATAATACCTGCAATATATGCAGGTATGCCCTATGTGTTTTCTTTTAAATATGTATGTGTTTAAAAATATGTACGTATGCTTTTGCTCAGGTATTCTTTAATTATAAATAAAGATAAATTCAAGTTTTTATATACATACATACATAATTTGTTGTAAAATAAATCAACATCAGTGTTGCCAGAATTTCTAGGGCTAAAATCTGCAAAATTTAAAAATTGTTCACGAAAAAATCTGCAAAATCTGCATATTATTTTTAAAATCTTCAAAAAATCTTCAAAGCAATTTTTATAATAACTTTTTTTATATATTATTCAAAAATGTACATGTGTAACATAAATATTTTTTCATTAACCCATTTTCATAAAATTTAAACTGGGCTTAAAATGTATTTTATTTAAATATTTTAGAAAAAAAATTTCTTCAAACAACTTTCAAGCACATTTTATTTATTTATGAATATAAGACTTTAATGTATGAACAATGTGCATTTCATATCTACTTAAAACACTCATCAGCAGATTTGAACCAAAAAATGTTTGAAACTATCAATATGTTATGTTATTAAGAATTACGTACACAAGCTTAATAGGTAATATTCATAGCGTAATTATAAAGGTGATTGCGTAAGGATTTGTTATACAAAAATACGGCAAGCAAAGCAGTGTAAGGAACTAAAGAACTTCAAAAGCACAAAAATTATTGTACCAAAACAAAAACAAAACGAAGTTTTGGACATTCGTCAGCTACAAAGAAAATATAGCAAAAATTAATTAGCTTTAGCAGCGCTGCCACGTGGTTATATACACCTTGGTAATATTCATAAAAATTATTTTGGCTTACAAAACGATTAACAAACAAATTTCCATACAAAGTTTGTTTTGTAAACCTAAACTGATTTTTATGTATACGGCAAAATAAGGTTAAAAGATTTAGAAAAAAATCTTTACAGGCTAACATCTTCAATTTTGAATCCACTTTTACTTTCGCATTACCTTTTACAATTAGCTGCCACATTGGTTGAAGTCTACTGAGGAGTTGTTCGGCTTTTCCACACTGAAAGTTTACTTTGGAAAGTCTTGAGTTCGTCGAAGAAAAAAGAATACAGAATAATATCTATTTTTTCTTCTCTCCTCAGAACTCAAGACTTCGTAAAGTAAAGTTTGCGTGTGGAAAACTGTCTTTCCTTTCCTTTCCTTAGAAGAAACGAAATAGATATAATCAACAAGCCAATAAAAATTATTTATAGTTATGTGCAAATAATACAAAATTAATGAAAAAAGAGATAGAATATATAAAAAGTTATACAAAAAGTCATTTAATTTGTTGCATAAATATCGAAAGGACTCCGAAGTTTTGTTTTATTTAATTTTTTTTTTCGACATATGTAACTGAATATGGTAAAGACATTACTTTTTTAATAACTTTAGGGCTGCAAAATCGTAATCAGAATAAGTTCGTTTTATATCAGAGATTCTATTCCATAAGCTTGCCAAAGTTATTTCTTCTTTCTTTTTAATGATGTCTTCGAAGTTCAAAAATTGTAACTCTCTTAATTACGAGTCGTTCACACAGGAAAAATTTTAAAAATTCACTATAATTGAAGATGAAAAATCTGCGTTTTTAGGCCAAAAATCTTCAAATCTGCATTTCGTATTTTTGGAGGGTAAAAATCTGCAAAATCCGGATAAATCTGCATTTCTGGCAACCGTGATCAACATGCATATTCAATGTAGGCTTTCAATTTCTCTATTTTGGCCCCTTTACCGGCTGGCTGTTCATTAAATATTTTTATTTTAAATTTTGTTTACTTTTTGTTTTTGTTCTTTTGAGTTTTTTGTGTAGCAAGCGCTGCATTTTGTTGTTAAATATTTGCTACTCGTTAATTGCGGTAGAAAACAAAAATAAAGGTAAACTTTGTGCAAAGAACAACAACACATAATAGTGTTTAACAAATATACACATACATACATACATACATACATACATACATACATACATACAAACATAAATGTGAGTTCACATTTTTGTACTTGCACTTGTTTACACACACGTGAGTGGGAGTAGTGTTTTAAATGGTGTGAGTAAAGAGCGTAATAAAAGTGTGGGGGGAATAGGTGGGTGTGGTGGTGGTGTCTAATTAGTTTTGTTGGTACAAGTACAACTCACATAACAAAGTTTTACTTTTTAACAGTTACTTTTTGCTATTGTTGCTAATGCTGTTGTTTCTGTTGTTGTTGTTGTTGTTGTTACTGCAGTTGTTGATATTTGAATAAGCGTCACATCTAATGTAAATGTAAATGTAATGGGTCTTTCGTTAAGCGTTTCCTATCTTTAAATTTAAATTAATTGAAAGGAATTTTTGATATTTTTTATGGCTAAACAGCGTCTATGTGCGTTTCGCTCCTGCTTATTTGATTGTATGAGTAGAAATACGACTGTAATCAAATCTTAATATATCATACAAACCCACATAAATAACTACATATGTACGTAGAAGTTGCTTTTGAAGTCCAATAAAAATTAAGAAAGAGTTAACTGCCCAAATAAATTTTAATACTGTGTTCTTACTGCTTTAACTATGACTGATGATGCGAAATCAATTTTTTTTATTAAAATTAATTTTTTTGTGTACTATTTTTTTAATTTAAAGATTTTTCGGTCTTAAAAAACACATATGTACGTACACAAGTGACACAAGTTTAAATCACAATAAAGCTAAGAAATATATTTTTAATACCTTTATTTTAAAGAAAATTTTATGAAATTAATGTTTAAATATGATTTCTGCCAGGTGGACACCAATGCTGGCGCGTAAAAGGCGCAATCTTGAACACAAATTATCAACAACTTTTCGCAGCATGTGCGGCCTCATTTCGTCGATAGCTCTTCGAATGTTGATTTCCCTTTGTTTAATTGTTTGTGGTTGTAGTTTATCGACGTATACAAGTGACCTAACATAACCCTAAAGAAACCGTAAATCAAACGATCTTGGGCGCCAATTAATTGGGCCATTACGTGAAATAATTTTTTTTTCATCAATAGTTTCTTTGAGTAAATCAATTCTAAAGCCCGCTGTGTGGCATGTGGATCCGTCCTGTTGGAACCACATATCAGCAACACATACGAAAATATATCTAGTCATGTTAGGAACATGACACCATTGACAATAACATTCTGACCATAATCATTTTTGAAGACATATGGGCCAATGACTCCGGCAGCCCATTAAGCGCACCAAACAGTAATTTTCTGTGGATGTAGTGGTGTTTCGAGAAAAGCTTGTGGATTCTCCTTGCGCCAAATGCGACAATTCTGCTTATATATGTACGTACCCATTCAACCAGAAATGGGCTTCATTGGAAGATACAATTTTGAATGGGAATTATAATTCAAGTTTGACGAATGGAACAATTATTTTCATTAAAAAAATTTCAACAATTTGCACACGTTACTCTGGTCTAAGTGGATTCATAATGAAATTTCAAAGAAAACTACACAAAAATCATATCAGCTGTTAAATGGGTGCTCAAATAAGGCTGTGATGCCAACTCATAGTTGTGACATCCCACAAAAACACGCTTTATGATAGAAAAAGCGTATCTCCATTTTTTCGATGCCAGGTTTTTAAAGTTTTCTGGTATTCAACGTTTAAATATATTTAAATTCTGTGGCATTATGAAAAAAGTGCTTAAGACATATTCGACTGTTTTGCAGGAGAGCACTTTTGAGCGTTCAAGTTGATTTAAAGAAAATTATTTCTTTCTCTGCTAAACTTTTATTTTATGTGAGCAAACATCGTTCTATACACTATAACTAATACATTTAAGTTGAAATATATGTTTATTCCATATAAATATGTATATGTATATAAAATAAGATAAAACAAACTATATGACCATTTAAATAATTAAAAGACCATTGAATTTGTTATTTACAAAACAAAAACAAACAACTCTACAACCACAAATGCGCAAAAATGGGCATATTTACATAAGTACATGCCTTTATATTTTAAAAATGTATGTATTTATGCATGTGTGTTTATACGTGTGTGTGTGTGTATTTAAATGCAAATTCAAATGTAAAAATTAGCGCATGCAAGCGTGTCAGATATTAAGTTTTTTTTTCAACAAAACATTATATTTTTTTCTTCTTTCATTTGTTGTAAAAACTTGTTTAACAATTATCAATAAAAAGTGATTGTTTTACTCACAATTAATAAAAAAAATAATTACAATTAAAATTCCAAATAATTATTTTCGTCCTTGTAAATATTTCAATGAACAAAATAAAAGTGAAAATATTTATTAATTTACAAGGTTATAATATTAATAGTGATTTTTTTATTAAGAATTTTTTTTGTTAAAATGAATTTACAAAGTGAAATGAAAAGTGTAATTGTTTAAACATCAAAAAATGCAATTCGATAATAATTTTGAATTTTCAAGGATAAACAAATTCAATTGGCAAAGTAATAGAAGAGAAGAAACAAAACAATTTTTGTTTTTGATTAATGTTATGAAAAATTATTTTTGTAAAATAAATTTATTTGAATTATTCGAGTTATTCGAATAACTCAAGCGATATTAGAACTTCGCAACTCTTCACAAAATCAAAACTCGAATAATTAAATACTCCAATAGACACACTGATATTTAATTTAAGTTCACTCGTTGCATTCAATTTTAATACAAGCAGCAGCATATGGGCATATGACAAATATTTGTTTGCGTATGTAATACATGCGTTCATATTCAGTTATATGTATCTACATATGCATGTTTGTATTTATATCTACATTAATGTTTGCCGTTGTCTAAATTTATAATACATACATTAATTATAAGAACCACAAATAACTAGACCATTTTGTATAACCAAACTATTAACAATACAAGCCCGTATAAGCACTTGCTGAAATAAATACATATCTGCAGACATATCGACCCTTTGCTGCAAAAGAGTCATAATGCGAAAAAATAACTTGTTTTAGCGAAAACGAAATTTGACGTATAATTTTTCCTTCCAAGAGATGAGTTTTTACAAAATATTTTTATAATTTTTTTTTCACAATATAAAGAACGTTATGACAATAAGTTCTCCAATGTTAACTACTCGTAAATAAAAACGTATTTTTTGATTTATGACTATATTGCAGGAAATATTCCCGTTTAAGAGGTTGGTTCAGTTAGTACAGTTTAGATAAAAAATTACCGAACATTTTTGCGTTACACTCAAGCTAACGATTAAATATATTCAGTAAAGTGCGACTTTGACCCGCACACGAAGAGTTCCGTACCGCGCTTGTTTCTCTTTAATGATTTTTTGGTTTTATGGATTTTTTTGTTGCATTTTTTTCGGTTTTTTTCAAAAATTTTTTACAATACATATATTTTCGTTTCGTCGATTTAGCGATTTTGTTTTAGTTTTTTGACGACCTTTTTGCTTGTGTTTTTTTTTTTTTTTAATTTTAGCCATGTATTTAAATTTTACTGATATTTTTTATATGAGCGATTTTTGTCGTTATGGTTTCTGATGATCTTTTCGGTGTTTGGTGTTTTTTTTTTGATATTGACGCTTTTTGAGTTTTGGCTTTTTTTAGAGTTTTCTTGATTTTATTTTCTTCTTTTAAAATGCATATTTTTAGTCTTAGCGATTTTTGTAGATAATCCTTTATTTGGTTTTGGCGTCTTTTTTTTTTTGTTTTAGCCGATGTTTTTCCTTTCGCTGTTTTTTTTTTGAATTTTACCGATTTGTTTAATTAGGGATATTTTTCATTTAAATGCTTTTTAATTATGACGGTTTTTCGTTTTAGCGTTTTTTAGGATTTTGAAGATTTTTTCGGTATTTTACAATTTTTTAGTAATGACACTATTTTAGTCGGCGTTTTTTCGGTTATATATTTCCTTTGTAAAATGTGTATGTTTAGTTTTAGCGATTTTTCGCTTTTGTTTCGTTTTGATGATTTGTTTTAGTTTTTGCTGATATTTTTTGGTTTTTTTTTTTGGTATTTTAGCAATTAATTTAATTTTTAGAGACATTTTTTATATACATAAGTACATTTTGACGATGTTTTCGGTGTTTGACGATTTGTTCGTTTCTTGGCAATTTTTTAGTAATGACACTCTTCTAGTTTTGGAGTTTTTAAGAGCTTTGGAGAATTTTTCCTCTTTTAAAAGTCCTGTTATTAGTTTTAGCAGTTTTTTTGTAGTTTTTCACTTACATACTTTCGTTTTGGCGATTTTTTTTAATTTTTGCCGATGCTTTTATTGCATTTTCGCGATTTACTTAATTTTTAGTGATATTTTTCATTTAAGTGTTTTTTTATTTATTCGATGTTTCGTTTTGGAGGTTTTTTTCAGTTTCTGACGATTTGTTTGGTTTTTGGCGTCTCTCAGTTTTAGCGGTTTTTTAGGGTTTATGGCGATTTTGTTTTTTTTACAATACATTTTTTTAGTTTAAGCGATTTTTGTAGCTTTGGCGTTTTTCTTTTCGGCGATTTATTCCATTTTGGCGATTTTTTTAGTGTTTGCCAATTTGTTGTGCTTTTTAGCGATTTGTTTTTTAATAACATTTTTCATTTAAGTAATTTTTTGATTTTGGCGATTTTTAGTTTAGGCTTTTTTTTTAATTTTGGAATTTTTTCATATTAAAGTTTTTGAAAATTTCTAATGCTTCAACCACCAGAAAAGTTCTTATAGTGAGATTTGAATTCTCAACTCTTACACTAGTTCTCTAATTTTGCTACTGTACGTAAACTTATCTACTTTACTGTAGCCTTAAGCACTTTTTCATACATTATAACTTGCTTTATGATACCTATGGAAACGGTAGCATATTTCAACATATTTTGAAAAAAATAAAATAAAATAAGCATATCGTAATATTATCATTTAAAAAATTTCCATAATTTATGTTAAACAATGTGAATGCATTTACATCTGCAGTGTTATCAGAATTTGTGTAAATTATTTAATAGCGATAAGTAGAAATTAAAGTTACCATTAATTGTTAAAATGTAAAAATTTCACACAAAATATTTAAAATGTTTGCTTAAAAAGTTACAGATTTAAATTAGACTGCATTTACATTGGCAATAAATGTACTAGTAGTTGATTTGGTTTTAGAAATTTTCTAAGAATTAGTATCAAAGACAAAATCCTTTGTCTAAAATTTGTTTCATTAGTCATTTACAACTGCGCTAAATATAGCAGATTTTAATTAAAAACTTTATGAATATCTAACCGTTTACACCATGTTTTTTATTCAAAACAAAATCCATTAACTGAACATTTTCTAAAACTACAACCAAACAAGTGCAATGTAGCCAATTCACACACCTTTTTAATCTCGACCGTAACTAATTCAATCATCTTTAATACTGCAGTTACATTTCCTAGAAATCTAGCTGATTTGATTAAAAATATTTATCAAAGCGATATAGCGTTTATTTTAAGCTTTTTTGAAAGCTTATCCAGTTCACTCGCCGTACTAAAAAACAAGTAAACATATTCACTCTTATCGCGAATAAAAGACAAACATTCTGTTCACGTGAAATATTTCTCGTGAACAAAAAAATGGGAAACAAAATTTGAAAATAGTATGCTGACACAACAACAACGCAAACATTAGCGATCATAATTTTTGGGTAAAAGGGAATATTTTTCAAGTGAACTTTTATTCCCGATAAGGGTGATTAGATTTTTGGTAGATTTCCTACAAATCCGCTGACAAAGTATATTTCGTTTGGTATGGGGAATCTAGTAAAATCGTAAGTACTCGAATTGGAGACAATTTAAACGCCGGTTTAAGCTTTTTTTCAGACATAAAGAATGTTGTTTTTGTGTTATTTAACACTTGATAAACAAACTTTGAGTGCTTTTAGTTAGTTTTATTATTATTGCTCGTACTTTAATTGTTGCTATATTTATGATTTGATTCGAATCGCTTTGTAAGCCAAATTACATGTAATAATTATTAATGAACAAATAACACCAAAGTTAATTGTAAATATTCTAACAAACACATATTATGTAAGTAGTTGAACGGGACAACTAGCTGTTTTCGAAGGCCATTGCAGCTTCAGCATCAGAGTTCTTTTGTATTTGGTTCACTGTGTGTGGTGTCAGTTAATGTATATTTCTGCTTTATTTACTCAACTTTCTATTGCAAATGGAATATGTGAATTGCTTTGTTTCATCGTATTACAATTTGCTGAAAGCTATCTTGTAATGAAAGCTCAATTTTATCATCTTTAAATTTGCAACAAATTTATCATGTTAGTATGTAATTTTAGTATAAACTTTAAGTAAAACCTATTTTTTTAAGCTTTAGGTCAGTAAATTTCATACATTTCTTTATATTTTTATTTTTATATCGATATTTCGTTAACCTTTGGTTAACTTAAAAAAATTGTTTCATTGAACATATAAAAAATATCGAAAAATTAGATAAACAATTTAAGTAAAACCTCACACAAAAATTTTTTAAAACAAGTTGCACCAGTTCATTTTAGGAAATTAAATTTCATGCAAAAGTAAACAAAACACAATAGGATATTTTCTAATAATTTTCTGCTTAAAAAAAGTTTTAAGTAAATTCAACGTTTAAGTTCTCATTGCATCAGTATTTCATCTACTGAAAATAAAACAAAAAGTTCTGGCATTGCAAGTTGTTTATTATTTTACCAAAAAAAAAAAATTATGCAAATTAGGAGGAAATTCAACTTCATTTCATTTTCATTAACACACTTTAAAAAAAATAAAATTATAATAAAATGAACTTTAAAAAGGAAAAATAATAAACCATTAAATTTCAAAAGTTAAAACAAAAAGTTTTGTGCAAAAAATCGCTTTAATAAAATTTTTCAAAGTAAAACAATCTTCTGTTGTTGCTCTTGTTCACAATTTTGTTAAATAAAAATAATATACTGGCGTACAAACTTTTTAAAAAAGTTTTCTTGCTGTTGCTACTTTGCTTCAGATTTCTGTTGCAACATTATCACTAGTGCTTTAGCAGTAACAACAATGTAAAAGCAATTCAATAATAAATTAATTTGATAGAAACTTTAGCGTTGTAATTGGCCAAGTTTATGTATTTTTATTGTAATATACTTAAGTTAAGTTTTCTAATTACTAACACATAAGTTTTAGATCCCTGCAAGAGACCATTTACAAGAACTTTTAGTTTATGAGGGATTTTTTAAAAATGCTTTACTGCAGCGACGAGGTCTTATAAAACAAACGCTAAACAACACTTGTTGGCAAGACATTTGTTGCAATTATTGCTGGTATGGAAGGAAGTAAAGAAGAAAATATTTCGTGGAGGAGGAATTTGTAATGCTTGCTTCTTTCTACGCATGGGCGCGTATACAAACGTCATGCATGTACATTAGAGTGGCCGTTTTTTTATTGATTTTTATTCCAACCCGCCAAAAAACGCAAGAAAATTTCATACCGGTGTGTCCGGCCCTCAAAGTTAGCCCTCCCTCAAGCCCATATATTCAATGTAATTAATTATTTTTTTAGTTGTTTTATGGGTATACTTAATATATGTTCGAAATAATTTAATAGATAGAAACTCTTATTGGAAACGCTTAGTAAAATTATTTCCATATACATAGATGCAATTTTGGTATATATAACTTTTGGTATTTTGTTTGTTATTTTCTTCATTATTTTCTAAAATATTAATTTTAGCAAAAAACTTTCTTTGAGATTAATTTTGTTGACTTGAAGAGCTAAAATATTGCCATATATCATATTCTTATAAAATGTCTTTTTTTTAAAGATAGTCATATGCAGAAAGTTACACTGAATAATGTGCTTGAAGGCCAACTTTGAGGGGCGGACGGACGCACTCCCTAGAACACAACTTATCCCTATGAAATTTTTTTGTATTTTTTTTACATAAAACTGAAAATGATTTGGTGGGGAGGGGGTGAGAATAAAAAAGAAATAAAAAAATAAATAACGGCCACTCTAATTTACATACACACACACGTTGTGTTTATGATCTCTTATTTTTCTAAGCACCTAAAAACGCACACATGCATTGACGTATGTAAGTAGTGTACTCTTGTTTAAAAAAATCACCCTTAAACACTTAATAGCTCACCATCTACATCTTAGATACGCACACTTAAACATAAAATATGCAAAATAACAAGCCTACACGCATCAACACTACTGCGTTTGAGTGTTTGTTACAAGAACAACAAGTCTTTGCGACATCGCTTGTAAGCGCTCATATACACAAACAACAACATATCAATCGTGCTTCACTTATTATACGACATCATTTAGTATTAGTTTAGTATAATACATGCTATGAGAATACATTTAAAAAACAAGACGTATTTTGATTTCAAGACTGTTTATGCAGAGCTCTAATAAATACATAAAAGTAGCATCGTTATAAAAGCAAAATTAAAAAGCAGCCAACATTAACACATACTTAGTTATAATAACAATTTACTGCTGCTACTCGTGTGTATGTTTGCTTGTGTCTAAAACTAGTGTTGCACAGTGGGTTAAAATAAATAAGCCAATAGGGATCTGGGATGTTTACGACGTTGCTTGAAAGTTACGACAAAACGTATTACAAAATAGCCAGAGCATTAGAACAGACTAATCTCATTGTATTTTCGTCCAAATAAGTAATTATTTCTCCTGCACTTTTTGCAAGTACAAGATAAAATCCCACCCTTCAGCATCTTTTACAAGATACACACACAGGTGTACATACCTACAGCAATACTTAAAATTAGCTAACCTAGTTAGTTAAGCCAATTTACTACAGTCATTTAATATTTCATTAAAAATTATAAAACAATCTGAAGAACAACAGAATTATGTTTATGAGCGATAACAAAAGCTCATGAATTACAACCATTAAAGTCATGCTAATTCATGCAAAATAAATATTATACCAAATAACTCGTAATAATAAAAATTTTTGACAAGCTGTGCCAGCTTTTGCATGAGATGATTTGAAATGTGATGGGAGGGGGGGGGGGGGGGCGGAAAGCACCTTAAAGCAGAACTTTTCTACACTTAAATTTGTTTTGTATTTTCCCGTTACAATTAATCATTCAAATTTTATCTTAAAAACAACAGTTCATCCACAATGAAATTCTTTATTCAAATTAAAAAAAATTAACTTCGTTGCTCAACATTAAATCAACATTAAATTAGCCTTCTGCCTACTCACAGAATATTTAATATATTATCACAAATTAACAAACAAACTTTTTCCTTGTTTTCATTTAATTAGTATTTTGCTCACTCACACGCTTCGAAAGACTCATTATACGAGTAGAAAAAAAAAGTTGAACTTTAAGCAGAAATACAATTGTATAATTATTAATTTTTTTTTATTAATTGTTGCGCACTGGCATCGTAGCGTACATAGCAAGCAATTGGCAACAATAACCACCTTGACATAATTAAATAAAACACTTTAACTAGTCACCATAATAATAAGCTTTTGTTTGGAAAAGAATTAAAATGCAATTTGCTTCAGCCGCGGCGCTTAATAAGTCATTCAAATTATTCATTTTGCAAACACAAACATTGTGAACAATTTAAAATACTCGTAACTCTTAATGGATTTAAAAGAGAAATAATTTGTATTAATGAAGGAAATTTTTATATTTAAAGTGCAATAAATTAAATGTGTTACATTGAAGTAAAAAGCTTAAGATAACAAAGAGTTTCAGTGATGGAAAGCGGCTAAAAAATTTATTAAAGTGAGAAAAATTTTTTTCAGTGCAAAAGTTTTTTTCCTGAGTTTGATTTTGGTTTCTATAAAGCAGTTCTTTAGGAAATAATTCTTTAGAATAAAAAGTACTTTTTAAAGAAAAATATTTTATTAAATAATAAAATAGCTTTTTGATGGACATAATTTATTTAATAAAACGTACTATTGTAATAAAAAGTACTTTTTAAATAAAAGAAGTACCTTTTTCAATAAAAAAGTACTTTTAAATTATAAAAGGACCTTTTAAATAAAAAAGTTCTTGTAAAATTTAAAAGTACCTTTTAAATGAAAAAATAGTTTTTAGATAAAAAAGGTACCTTCTAAATAAAAAAGTACCTTTTAAATAAAAAGGTACCTATTAAATAAAAAAGGTACCTTCTAAATAAAAAGGTACCTTTTAAATAAAGAGGTACCCTTTAAATAAAAAAGTCCCTTTTAAATAAAAAAGTACTTTTTAAATAAAAAAGTATCTTTTAAATAAAAAAGGAGAACAAGTGGCTTATAATTAAAAAACTTACTTTTAAATGCAAAAAATAACTATATAAAAATAACTATATAAATAAAAAAGTACTTTTTTTTAAATAAAAACATTCCTTTTAAACAAAAAATACTAACTAAAAAAAGTAAATTTTTGCAATAAAAAGTACCTTACATACATATAAATGAAAAAGTGTAAATTTCATACAAAGTTATTGTATTTGATTTTAATAATATTTTTATTGTTAATGAAAAATTTTAAGTAAATAAAAAATTAATTACAATCTTGTAAAACGGCTTCGAGCTTAACAAACATAAGAAAATAAAAAAGTACCCATTTAGTAAAATAAATTTTTAACAAAAAAGTACCTTTTCCATACAAAAGTAAATTTTTAGCAAAAAAGCACCTTTTTAAGAAAAAGGTAAATTTTTAATATAAAAGTACCGTTTAAATTAAAAAGTACTTTTTTTAATAAAATAATACATTTTAATTAAAAAGTACCTTTTTAATAACGAAGTACGTTTTTATTAAATTAATATTAATTGAAAAAATTCTTTTAAATGAAAAGCAATCTTATTAAAAATAAAACTCCCCTCTAATAAAAAGCACGGTTCTAAAAAAATGCCTTTTAAATAAAAAAACTATAATTCTCTAAATAAAAAAAAACATTTTCAATAGTTTTTTTGGAAAGTACCTTTTTAGTGTAAAGTATTTTGAAATAAAACTTTTAAAAATTGTCTTCTTAGCAAAATAATAAATTAAAATACTTTTTTTAATAAAAGGTAAAATTTTACTAAATAATAATAGCAATAGTTTCTTTTTACCAAAAATAAAAAGCTTTTGTATAAAAATTAAATTTTGAGAAAAATTTTCTTTGTAATAAAAATTTTTTTAATAAAAGTATCTTTTTAATAAAAAGTACTTTTTTTAAATAAAAAGTTCCTTTTAAATAAAAACTAAATTTTTGATAAAAAGTACATTTTTAGTAAAAAGTACACTTGTAATAAGGAGTACCTTTTTAATAAAAAGTTCTTTTTTTAGTAAAAAGTATTTTTTTTAATAAAAACTGCCCTCTTAAAAAAAGGTTCTTTTTAATGAAAAGTACCTTTTTTTTTAAAGTACAATTTAAATAAAAAGTTCCTTTTTAATAAAGAGTACATTTTCAATAAATTTTTAATAAAAAGTACCTTTTTAATAAAAAAAGTATCTTTCTTAAAAAACCTAATTTTTAATAAAAACTACATCTTTAATAAAAAGTAAGTTTTTAATAAAAGAACCTCTAATAAAAAGTACCTTTTAAGTAAAAAATTATAATTTTAATAAAAAGTATCATTTTAATTCAAAGTACCACTGTAATAAAAAGTACTTTTTCTTAATAAAAAGTATATTTTTAATACAAATTACCTTTTACAAAAAGTAACTTAATAAAAAAAGTACTTATTTAATAAAACTACCTTTTTAATAAAAAGGATATTTTTAGTAACAAGTACCTTTTTTAAAAAAATACCTTTAATACCTTTTTTTATAAAAGTACCTTTTTGATTATAGTATCTTTTTAATGAAAAAGACCATATTAATTCAAAGTATTACTGTAATAAATAGTACATAAAAAGTACTTTTTAACCAAAATTATTATTTAAAAACAAAATTATGTGTTTAATCTTTTTTTAATAAAATTATGAGAAAAGTATATTTTATGTCAAAAGTAGAGTTTGATCAAAAGCACATTTGTAGATGCTAAAAATTCTAATTCAAATTCAAAAAAAATATTATTTAAATATTTATAATAAAATGAAATTCTTTGCTTTTTGACCCCCTGTTTCGAAGCCTATACCGTGCAGATTCGGACTTACCACCTATATTCTCATTTATTTGTCGACGTCACGTCAATAAAATGCAAAAAAAAAATTGACTTTTGTCTATATGTTATCAAAAAAAAAACTAACTGCTATTGACAGGCTTATTGACAGGAATATACTATCTTTAGTATAAATTTGTTATTGAGAGCGAGTTGACAAGTGAAAAATTTTTGTATTGACATGACGTCGACTGATAGTTATAGAATAAGGAGGCGGTTGTGAAATTTCCTATTATTTTTAACTAATTCCTTCTGGAGGGATAGGCTGGGCGTATACTTAATATTTTAATTTCGCACAGTAATTATATATTCATCATACGCTGCGCTGCTGTAAAAATTTTTAGTAATGAAATTTTTAATAACACTTCATCTCTAATAATCATAAATTTTATACAATATATGTATAAAAAATATTGCCTTTTAAATGACAATTCATTCACATACATACATACATACATACATACATACATACACAGCTATTGTTACACATAAACACTTTCACATAATGATGTTAGTAATTGTTACTGGGTACAAAATGCGAAAAATTGCCACACAACGTTGCATGACAATGAAAAATGAGCTCAAAATGCAAGGCAACATTTGAGCGAGGGAAAATGTATATGTATTCAGAAAACAAACAAAAAATATTATGAATGAAGCGCAAAAAAAAAATATTAAGTTAACATTGAATAACAGTAGTTGAATAGTGGATGTGCTGCCCCCATTAATTTTAATGGGGTAATAAAAATGATGTTAATTAGCCAATTAATGATGTGATAAAAAATTAATGGGGGTGTCGGCTTTGTTTGATGTGTGTGTGTTTATATTTGGTGTTTGTTTACATATTTTTTATGTGTTTATGTTTCGTCCGTCTGTCGGGCGTATTGATTTCCGTTTGGTTGTTTATATTTGGAGGCTGTCGGTGGCGCGTTAGTTTATGTTTCGTCCGTCTGTCGGGCGTATTGATTTCCGTTTGATTGTTTATATTTGGAGGTTGTCGGTGGCGCGTTAGTTTTTGTGTGTCTGTCTGTCCGTGGGAAGTTTTGGTTGTTTGATACTTGTTGATAAATTTTGTTTATATTGATTGTGTGCATGTGTGTAATGGCATCCATTCATCCATGTTTGCTATACGCTTGTTTGTCTGTCCTTCGCTGGCTGGCGTATTAATGATTAACAAAAATGAAATGAAGAAAAAATTGTTGTCAAGTAATGATTTTGGAAGAGAATAGTTTGTAATTAATTCTGATAAAGAAAATATGTATGTATGTAGCTTTTTTTGTGATCGTTGATTTATAAACATTTGTATATATCTATGTATGTATGTATGTATACACTTTTGATACATGTAGATATGTAAATACATTCAGACATAGGAAGAAATATTTGTTTACATTAAATTTTGAGAAGTATGCATGCTGGAGATCGCTTCTATGTTGACCCTCAAACTTTTTCGCTATTTGTTTACATGAAATTTTTTGTCAAGTGGTTGATGTGAAATTATGTATAAATTTTTTGTGCATGCTTCTGCTGGACATCTCAATTTTGTCTTATAGTTTTGTTTGATATACTAACATACATACATGTATGTATATGTACATACGTACATTTAAATCTATAAACAAATGTAATAACATGATAATGTTTTTTAAATTCTCCTTAGAAACAAATATTCGTCTGATCGATTAAATTTCCAATTGTGTTGCTAAGTATAAAACATACTGATGAAATTTGTTTATGTAACATATTAAATCTATGAGTATGTATTCGAATATGTACATATGCATGTACTATATGTACGTATGTTTGTTTATTTTTGTATACATGTCAACCACCAATACTAATTTTTGACGACAAATCTTTGTTTGACTGTATCAACTAATTTCTTTAATAATAATAATAAAACATTGGTTGATAGTGCTGAAATCATTTAATTTTTATTTAATAAATTTTAATAAAAATAATTATCTATGAAAACTGTATTATTTTTCATCTTTTTTTAATTTATAAGATTTTACGAACTTGTCCTCTTATAGGTATGTATTCAAGCAGACGATCATGAATAAGAATGCAGTAAGCTGATGTTTTGGCTGGAATGTTTGTTGCTGTTTCAAATTCAATTTTTATGTCAATTGGTCCGCTATTAAGCGTTTCGTTTTGATAACTAACATCTACTACAATAATGGGGGCATTATTCTTGAACTCTTGAGAAGTTAGGAGAGGTTGTGACTCCTTCATATAATAGTTTTGTTGAAATCTTACATACATATCATATAGAATTGCGTAGCGTTCATTTTTAAATTTTATGTTAAGATCATCATATGGATATGAAACTGAATTCAAATGTACTTTTAGATTAGTGAGATCGCAATGAACAAACTTTTTTTCTTGTTGAAATGCAATCACTACAAAACGGGGTCGCTCTCTACTTGCAGCCATCTTTACATTCCAGATGTGGCTAGTTCCTGCAGTTAATTGTGGATTTACATGACAATCCCAACTGCGGAATGCTATTGGTATAGATGCAGCATTGTTTATAATTTTAATCATATTCAATTTACTATGATCGGATAAGTGTACATGGGGAATTCTCCATGAGATTAACGAAATTGTAAGTTTTGGTTTGTCAGTAGAAGTGCTCGAATGTACAAGATCTTCATCACTCTTGTTGCGCATGAGTATTAACTCATGTTTACCATTTAAAATTATTTTATTATAGTCTTCGGCAAAGCCTAAGAACATTTTAAGTGGAGCATAGAAATTAAAATATCCATTTTCAATATTCAAATTATCAATTTTGTTCCATCCAGCATTTTGCATAACAGTGCTTTCCGTTGGTGATAAAGAAATCAGATTTTTTATGGTGCTTGTCTGTCCTAAATGCCTTGTATGATCAATTTCAATACCATTAAGTTCATAACGGATTTCATCAAAGAGATACGCTACAAAGTTGTTTTTTAATTTAAAGCTTAAATTAGAGGATTTTGGGCTCTTATCATCTACAATACATCCTTCCACATATATATAACTTTCACTGGGCAATACGTACAAATCTTGATTTTGTATTGAAATACGAATTTCGTCATTATTGTTATATGATTGTAGATATGGTACATATGTGTGATAGTCTTTTTTGATTATACTCTCATCAGATAATGGCTTATCTAGTACATCCATTATTGAATTCATTTTTTCGTTTTCAATTTTAAATTTAACGACTTGAGAAAGTTTTGATTTGATTTGGTTAGATTTTTTCGTTGGACTGATCTCTTCAACTGCCGCTTAGGTTCTGATATAGTTTTAGAATTAAATGCAGCTTTAGTCTTTGATATGTTTGTGTTATATATTATCATTATTTAGTTGGTCTCAAATGTATGCGAATGGTTATTTCCTCTCCTCGGAAATTTATTAGGTCACCGTGCTGATCAACAACGCGTAGAGCAAGTGAACTAATCTCTTGAGAGTTAACTGGTAAATAAATCAGATTTCTAGGGATTTCATCTATTTTATAGCCTGGAGGAACATTAATCGGAAATTCATGTAGTGTATGTGCCTTGGAATTGTTCATGTATGTATTAACAGCGATACTGCTTTCAACTCGCAAGAGATTTACCTTAAATATATTGACTGGAAGATCTGAGTAATGATCATGGTTTGGAGTCAAGATTTTAGTATTAAATCCCAAAAGTTTTCCAATTGTATTTTCTTTATTAAAATCTATTACATCTTTAGAGCTGTTAATTTTAACTTGCATTGTATTGTTATTAGCTTCTATTCGAATTTTATTTGTCGGACTGCAGTCTTTATATTGCTTATCTAAGTAATCAACTATATCATTTAATTCATAAGATCCAATTGGTATTTTAATTACATGTTCTCCTATGTGAAATATATTGTTATAGACGTCTACATTCGGTATGCTATTATATGAATGAAAAGCAGTTAAAGCGCACTCATAACCACCATTTAACTCTATAGGAGGAAAGTAATTTGCAGATAACTCTGATGAGTTAGAGCTCAAAGTAAGTGTTATTGACATTATGACGATCTGATTGCAAATAAATAAAAGCTTACTGTAATGTTGTTTATAAAAACGATTTATTTTTTATTTTAAATATATATTATTACATTATGTGCTAAATATAAGTAATGTTGTTGTTGTTGTTGTTTTACTCCAACTACAATATATCATCTTTACTTATCCAAGAATTATGTTGACTAGAAAACCCCAACCATTTAACATATGCCTCCTCTCGTTTAGTTTTAAGAACTTTTTCAACCAGATATGTATTGGGATATCTAGTTTTTGAAAGTTCTTCTTCATAGAATCCACCTTCAATAGGATTTCCGAGATAATCTTCTAATATGTATGTTGTAGGATATGTATTTTGAACTCTTTTAATTGTGAAAATTTCTGTTGTCCAGTTTGGTGTATAGCCCTTTTCAAAAGTATGCTTATATTTGCTTATACGTACATGATCTCCTACATTAAATTTAGACATTTTAAACATCTTTAAATTACTATATACTGTATTTAACAACATTTTCTCATTTGTTGAGTTGACTTTAATAGGAGACATTTTAATTGTGCGATGAAATTTGTTATTATATGCATAAAGTAAACCTTTATACATATCAATCCACTTATATGAACCATTATAGCTAAATTCTTTCCACATCATCCCTTTCAATGTTCTATTAAATCGTTCTACTATTGATGCTTTCATGCTGCTATATGTTGAGTAGTGATTAATGTTGTATTTCTGCATTAATTTTCCAAAGTGTGTATTGAAAAATTCTTTACCATCATCCGTTTGCAAGTTTTTTGGAACTCGTCCTAATTGAAAAATATTTTCCATTGCTTTGCTTGTTTCGAGTGCAGTTTTCGTTTTCAGCGGTACTGCCCATGCAAATTTTGAGAATGTGTCAATTACAGTGAGCAAAAATCGATAATTTCTATTTTTCGATGAATAACTACCCATTTCAACTAGATCAGCTTGCCAAAGATCATCTAATCCTTTCATCACAACTCTACGGCGTACAAAAATTTTTCGGGCTTGCTTATGGAGTTCGTCAACTAAGTTTCTTTTTGGAGACATTGAGTAGTTTTACGGATTTGTGGGGGAGTGTTGTGATCTAGTTGATGCACTTTCAGCTATTGATGCAAACATGTAATTTTCTAATCTATAAATTTTCTCATTCAGCAGTTCAATTTGTTCTTCAAATGATGATTTAATTTTTAAAATGGTTTTTTCAATTTTATAATTATCTTCTATCTGTAATTTTCTTTCGCTTTGTAATTCCTCGATCTGTACTTGAATATTTTCTTGAATTAGATTATTGTCTTCCTTGAAGCTATTTAATAATTGAACTTCTAGTTTTTCGATTTGAGTTTGCAGAAACAATTTATTGACAGCATCGTTTTCCTCCAGAGCTTTTGCAACATTTTTGATCCTTTTGTTTTTGACATCAATGTTGTTGTTCGTATCCATAACGAACCCCAACAGTTTAGGTGCATTTTTAATAGAAATTATATCACTAGTATCGTTTAGGTAATGTCCAAACTTATCAACAGACATACTTCATACA
This sequence comes from Tachina fera, assembly GCA_905220375.1. Classification (NCBI taxonomy): domain Eukaryota; kingdom Metazoa; phylum Arthropoda; class Insecta; order Diptera; family Tachinidae; genus Tachina; species Tachina fera. Next base: position 110,551,564 of record LR999966.1, on the reverse strand, counting down.
TATGTAAATACTTTATTAGAGTTAATGTATTATATTCGCTTCACGTAATTCTTCAATAATTGATACAATCTCGTTGTTGTGATTAGTATGACCTGCACCTTGTGATGCAATCAGTAGTCGAAGACGATCTACTAACTCATTGGGATCATCCCAATATATATAGTTTTGTTTTCGAGTGTTAAGGTGCATCATTCCATCGCCTTTATAATTAGGAATTGCTGCATTTGCTACTGCACTACTCTTCTGAGTATTTTCTTTAAATATTTTTTGAATTATATGCTTATATTTATAACCTCTCGTCCCCTTGATCTGACCATCAGGATTATAGTCTCTCCTGCATGCATTAGTTGTAATTAAAATTTTTTTGTAGATTTCAAGTTCAAATTTGTCATAGTTTTTTGGTTTTTTATGAAACATTAAAGAAAACAAACCAGGTGTTAGAGCCCATCTTTGACCACCAACTTGAATTTTATCTTCATTTAGCTCAATGTTACTACTACCAAATTTCCATTCGTTATTGTAATCTCTATGTGGACCATAGTAAGTATCTAATTCATTTCTCGCTTCCAAGAGTGCTAAGTCTGTACAACTCTCTTCAGTGTTGGAAGTCTGTGAGTAAAACTCATCTTCATCCTTTTCACTGTCGTCATTAAATAATATGGTGTTATCAAATATTGTTCCTTCTACAAGTTTCTTTGGTGTACTTGTCTCTACCTTCACTGATGTTTTCAAGGAATTTAAAGTTTTGTTATTCTCAAGTTTTGTTTGGAATTTACTTTCTTCTTTCTTGGGGATTATTTCACTATTTTTAGAACTATTTATAAATTCTTTGAGAGGTTCTGTTATAGGTTTAAATGTATCTCTTAGTTGTTCAAGTGTATCTATTTCACCAGATTTTATACTACGGAGCTTTTTCTTCAAGACATTTCTTGTTGTAACCAGCTCTCTTAAAACTTTCTCATTCATGTTTAGTAGCGTCAAATATCAGATCACTTATCAGGGGTCAGATCAGTTATCAGGTATCAGATCAGTTATAAGATCAGTTATTAGGTATTAAAACAGGTTATCAGACCAGTTAACAGGTATCAGAACAGCTTATCAGACCAGTTAACAGGTATCAGAACAGGTTATCAGACCAGTTAACAGGTATCAGAACAGCTTATCAGACCAGTAAACAGGTATCAGAACAGGTTAACAGATCACTTATCAGGTACAGGAACAGGTATCAGAACAGCTTATCAGACCAGTTAACAGGTATCAGAACAGGTTATCAGACCAGTTAACAGATATCAGATCACTTATCAGTTACAGGAACAGGTTATCAGATCAGTTATCAGGTATCAGAACAGGTTATCAGATCAGGTATCAGAAGAGATATCTGATCAGTTTATCAGTTAATGTTATCAGACCGGTATTATTGGGTTGCTGATCAGATTATCAGATCAGATTTTATGTGTCTGACCAATTATAAAAATAGATGTATGAAGTTTAAAGCCAGATTAAGAACTAAAGACTACCTTTTATGTGAAGTAATTTATATTGTTATGAAATAGTCAAATTGTTTTCTGTAACGACCATTGTTTAGTTCATTATCTTTGCTTATCATCAAAAATCCATATTTATCCTTCCAACACTCTCGACAAATTTCTTGAAACTTCACAAAATTCATATCGCTTGCCACATGATCACTATAAACATGCTTCATATTTTTCTCATCTTGTTTAAACATTATAATTACATTAGCATTGTCTCTTATCAAATGTTTTGGAATTCTGGTATACGTTTGACATAAGTAAAATGAATCAACATTTTTATGTCGTCCCATACAAAAATATGCACGTATATTATTTTGCTTTTCGCATGCAACATCGTCAAATATCATAATTGAATTGCTTTTAGCTTCATTAGGGGAAATAACGGATTCATTATCTGTAAATGTGTAATATCCCATTCCTTTTATTGGTAAAATTAAATTTCTCAGGTATTCATATTTCGGCTGATATAACGATTTTGAATATAAATAGATGTTTTTAAACTTGAGTCCATTAGGACTTTCTATCAAGCTAATCATAATATTAGTCTTTCCACAATTTGATGGGCCAACTATTAGAGCACGAATAGAATTTGGTAAGAGGGAACTATGCTTTATTTTTGAGCTAATGTTTGATGAAGCATCAACATTACGGATTAAAATATTTTTATGTTGTTTTACTAACTGCATTTTTGTTACTAAATGCAATTCATAAATACTACCTTTTATTATAGAAAAAAATTAAATAATATGGTTATACGATATCGGAAATCATTTAGTCATAACAAAACTGTCATTGGAGAAGGTTTAGTTAACAATATAATAAACTCTCTACCTGTTGAACTTCATCTTCCTGGATATCAGTACTGTGGACCTGGAACAAAACTACAAAAACGTTTACGTAGAGGTGATAAAGGAATTAATATATTGGATTTCGCTTGTAAAGAGCACGACATTGCTTATTCTCAAAATAAGGATTTAAGTAATAGACATAAAGCTGATAAAATACTTGAAAACAAAGCTTGGAACCGAGTTCTTTCAAAAGATAGCACTGTCACAGAAAAATTATTTGCATATATGGTTACTAACGCGATGAAAGCTAAAACAAAATTTGGTATGGGTGTGGAGAAAAAGCAAAATAAAAAAAATAGTTTAAATGCTAAAAAGCTGTTTAGCACATCAATTAGAGCTGCATCAAAAATGCTGCAGAAGAAAAAACCGTTGGATATTAACTCAGCCATTAAAATTGCACGAAAAACTATTAACAGTTCTTTGAAGGGGAAAAAATCACAAATTATAGCACCACGTATAATACGTGTTCCAAAAATTGGTGGTTTTTTGCCATTAATTCCAATTTTAACCGCTCTAGGAGCAATTGGTAGTCTAGCGACTGGAGGTGCTGCTATAGCGAAGACTGTAAATGCAACAAAAAATGCAAAAAGACAACTTGAGGAAGCTGCTAGACACAATAGAGCGATAGAATCTATAGCGGTAGGTGAAGGACTTTTCCTCAAACCATATAAGAAAGGTTATGGTTTGATTTTCAAAGAAAATTCAAAAAACTAATACAAATGCTGCCCACTAGACCATTAACCGATGTTGATCTAAAAAATTTTTCATCAAAAATTCCATACTTTAGAGGAGTTTATATGTTGAACACTCTACCAAAGCGTGCGAGGAAAAAAGAATGTGGAATAATCAATTTAGATGTGGCAACAGGACTCGGCACACATTGGGTAGCATATTTTAAAAACAATAAAGAAATAGAATATTTCGATAGCTTTGGAAACTTACAACCTCCTAGAGAAGTGATCAAATATCTGGGTAAAAATATAAGATACAACTATAATCAATATCAGAAGTTTAATACATTTAATTGTGGTCATTTATGCCTTCAATATCTTTATGAAATAAATAAAAAGACTACAATTTAAAATTAAATAATGTATATAAAATTTTGTTTTATTAGTTGCGAAATATATATATGTATGTATACAATAAATTTACATTACTGCCAAATTGGGTATTGGCCATTTGAGATCAAAAACTCCTCCACCTCCTCCTTATACAAAATTAAATTTCGTTCCCCTTGTCTTTGTACACAGAATGTACCGTCTGAGAGGTGGTTGAGCTCCTCATCCGATAGGGAGTTGTACCTGTTTGGTAAGAACATGAAGTGATCCTCCATTTCTATCTTCACAGTTGTCCCGTATTTCGTCGTTGTCCTCTGGGCAGTAACAATCCGATATTTCTTTGAAATATCTAATTCCTTGATATGGATCAAGGACTTGTTGTTCAATGAACTAAACTTTTTAATTAGATTTTGGGAAGAGTTCATTTTAAGTTCTTTTGTCTTCGAGTATTTTACTAATATTGATATTAAATGTAGATTCGATGAATCTAAGAAGTCTACTTGAAAATACTTGTTGTGAAATAGTGAATATGTCTATGTGGAGCGATTAGATGTAGAAAGAGACAGAAAGAGAGAGAGAGAGAGAAAATAATAAGAAGTCTACTTGAAAATACTTGTTGTGAAATAGTGAATATGTCTATGTGGAGCGATTAGATGTAGAAAGAGACAGAAAGAGAGAGAGAGAGAGAGAAAATAACAATTGTAATCGACAATTTATATGTATCATTGTGAAATCAAAATTTTAACACAATATCAAATAGTCATTCAATACGTTAAGAACTTAACCATGAAATCTCTAGTAGAACAATTTCTTAAGGAATATGAAATATGTTTAATGCACGAACATAAGGATGCAGTACTATGTTTTCTTCACATGCTTAAAGAAAACGAAGACTTTGGTGTGGAGGATAATAATGATGCAGAACACTTTTCTTGTTGTCCTTGGTACAGCTCAGATTGTATAGAAGGACCAGACACGTGCAGATGCACGATTTATAATATAAGAAAAATCAATGTAATAAATTTAATCAATTCATATACGTTTATTTTTAATACCAAAAATCAATAAAAGTATAAATAAAATGTTAATAAAATTCTTTCTTTTAGTTTTTAAAGATTATATCAAAAAGACAAAGTAAAAAAGTTATTAAACTAAACTATATGTATGTATGTATATATTTATGTATATATTTATATTTTTAACAATTTGTTTCCTTAATAATATTATTTATAAGCTAAAAAATTTTGGTTTTATAACTAGATGTTAAACCATATAGATATATATAAAATATGTTTATTTTTTTCACAAATTTCAACCTTCTTCAAGTTTATCAATTTCCATTAATAGCATATCTAATTCATAATGGGGATTAGTTTCCTCGATTTGATAATGATAATACGCAAATGTATTAATACCATCAGGTTTAACTTTTCTTTTGTCATCTTCAAAGCTTAAAATTACTTTTTTTAGTTCACTAGTATAAATTTGATGTACTTTTGACTTAAATGTTAGTATATTATCATATATTATAGACTTCTTAAACAAACAATTTTTATAAGTTGATAAACTATACTTATCAAGAATACATTTCTTTACTCCTTTAGATTTTTTAGTATCATTTTCATACTGGACGCTAAAAGAATACATTTTAGATCTCAATCCCACAAACTCTTTCATAACCTTTCCACAATTCTCATCCTTCATCATTCCCAACACCTTCTTGTTTAGACGAGGGAAACCATATTTGTTATCCTCAGGGTAATCAGAAGTATCAAATTCTTGTATTAAGTCACTTTTTATATCAATATAAAAGTCATCCGTTTTTATGGTATATATGAATGAATCTGTATCCATATAATTAAGAGATAAATTTGATTTGAATTTGGGTTGCATATACCTGTAATGGAAATCGTACATTTTCCATTTAGAGAGCTCCAAGACACAAAATCCTAAATATATGGGCTTATTATAATATGTCTTGTCTCTATTCATTTCTATTGCAACCATATCGTCTGAAAATATAGACAAGCTGTGAAAATTAGCTTTGGATATCCACTCTTGAGCTCCTAAGCGGTTTCGGTTCGATCTATTCCAGTTTGTTATTATTCGTACATCTTTTCTTTTGTCCACATTCTCCATGGTTTTGCCATATACTGCGTTATTAAGTAGTTTAAAGAAACTCTTTTCAAAATCATTTTTGGCGACAGCTCTGTGTTGAGTATTTAAATCAATATAATCTTTTAACCATGGAGATTGTTTAAAAGTGAGAATGCGATGAATTTTCCTTAGAACTAAACCATATTCCAAACATTGCTTAAGAACTCTGTAGTGTATTACATAGGAATTTTTCACAGAGAAATCGGTTATCAACTTCTTTTGTCTTGTTCCTAAAGGTTCTTTATTTTCAGGACAAAAAGGTAGATCATTATGTGATTCATGTAAATAAGAAGGATATTCTAAAGTTACTTCATATACATAACCATCATTTGAATTATCTTCTATATATCTAGGATCAAGATTAAGTTCTTCACTTGTCAACCATCTAAATCCTCCATAAGGAAGATACTCTGACATGGCCCAGCCGTACAGATTATTTGCGTCTAAATATATTAGAAATTCTGAGGGCTTGTCTTTATCAAAATCCTCTAGATATTTATTATTGGCTTTGGAATACCTTTTAACACATTGTACAAGTCCACCACGTATACCTTTTTTAAAGAAATTGTACATATCTATATCAGTTAATAACTCTAATTTAATATTTGTGTACTTCAGCATAGCATCCCATGATAGTCCTGGAGCAGTATAGTAGTGACAAGGATCTAAGTTGTAAATTCCTTTACAAACACTTCGGAAGTTTTCAAATATATCAGTTAATAATAGTACATCTGATTTCAAATATAATTCTAAATAATCACGAAGAGTTTTGCAATTGAAAGTATGCCAGACATCTCTGGCGTGAGCGTAATCTTCAATCGAACATTCTTTGTTATTGAGTTTATTAAAGAAGTCTTCCCTAGACGGGAGGCGAGATTCATTAAGCTTTTCAAATGAATCAAGATATTCATACGGAAAAATACCCTTTTTTCGTATAAGATCGAACTCTGTTTTGGTTTTAAACTGATTTCTAACTGTACAGAAATCACTGTCCGAAAGATTTTTAGCTAAGGATTCTAAACTGTCAGGCATAAAGCGAAATGTATCAAGAAATCTGAGTTCAAGATTGAATTTATCGGGCATTTTAATAAATTGTGATAAAGATATGTACAATTCTTTATTAAGCGGAATGACTTTCAAATTATTTTCAATTTGACCTAACTCCTTCACAAACAGGTGGGAGTCATAGCATGAGTAGTTGTGGAAATATATTGGTATAAACTTAGGGACTTGATAATTTAAGTTACAACTTCTGTGCGCCGCTCCTCTAAATTTGCCACTTATGTGACAGTGATCTCTCACGCGATCACTATTTAAATATTTTTCACATATATGACAAATCTGAGCATTTTGAAATGATACTAATTCTTCAGGAGTTAGAGTATCCATAAGATTTATTTTTGAGAGATAATTATTATAGATTTCCTGACAGTCTCTATTCAAAAATTTAACGAATTTAACTGAAGCATCTTTTCCTGTATAAATTACTAGCTTATCTAACTTATTATTATGTTTACATTTAATTTGATAGCTAAATGAGCAAGGAATATGTTTCTGAATATATTTAGTCTTATCACTTACACTAGTTTCTATTTTTTCTAGGACACATTCGAAATCTGCATAAATTACAAAAGGGACGTCTATTTTCCTTTGATAATCTTTGAAATTTAGTGTTGAATTTTCAGGTGCCGGCAGCTTCGTTACAACTTTACCACACTCCATTTTGTGTTGAGCCATTGTATATTCTTGATGGGTGTATTGTAAACAACTGTTACAAAATAATAGTTTACTACAATGTTTGGTTGTCTGTCGTTTCAAAAGTCTTAAAAAATAAAATCAATAAATAAATTATACAAATCTGTGTATATGTATAAATATTTTTACTTACTTTGAAATATCATTTATAAAGATGTAATGAAACCGCTCAGCATTTTCTAATAACATTAAGTTAACATGATTTTGTTTCTCTTCTCTTGTGTTGTAATATGGGCCAACTATTTCATCGGTTTCTTCATCGTAACCAAATACATTTACGCTAATATTGATATTTCTTTCCTCAAATATTCTTATATCATGTAACTTTAAGGGGAAGTTTAGGAATGAAAAATCTATTGTAAAATTATTTTCTAAAGTGATTTTATTGGAATCAATATCGTCGATGTTATAAGAGCTGCACCGTTCTTTATGTGTAATTGTTGAAGTACTTAATGCTGCAATTAACGCCCACTTGAAGCAGTAACTGTCATCGTTTTCAATATTGATGCATGCGCATCGATTAGCAAGCTTTGCAGGCGAACTTATCCAATATGATCCTTTTACCAATGACGATTTATTAATATTTATTTCCATACGAACAATTCGAATTAATGTCCAACCAGAATCTCTCTCCTGAAATTCTGACATTTTGTTCTGTATTTCAACAATTTGTTTCCCAACAACTTCATTAATATCATCTCCTCTACATAATAAGCTCATTTTTGCTCTATGTGAAATATTTGTTATTTGCATATCTTCGTCAACGATTTTCATATATTCACCAATAAGCGTAATCATAAACTTTATGATATTATGTTTTAGCAAACTGTTTTCAAGTCTTTCCCTTACAACATCTTTGTTATCATCAATAAACCTTTCAAAAATAATATCATCTTTTTTATTGGGAATTCCGTATATTGCTATTTTATTTTTGAAGGCCCTGTTTATATTATAATATCTGGGGGTGTCATTGTTTTCATTTATAGCTTGTTGTCCATTTCTTAAAATTTCATAATCATCATTATCATCAATATTCAAAATATCTATTTCTTCTTCTTCTTCTTCTTCTCCCATCTGAGTGTTATCATCTTCCATCTGAGTGTTCTCATTAATATTTGATAAGGAATTTTCTTCTCTATTTTCATTCCGAATATTTAGATATTGTTCCCCACGGTCTTCAGAATAATTCGATGAAACGTTAAATTGATGATTGTTAGCCAAATGATGATATGTAGGATTGTTATATTGGACATGCTGTAGGGCTGCTGACGATGTTGGAGGATTAATTGATACGGGATATTGTTGAATTTGATTATTTCCTGTCACGTTATAATAAAAAGGGGTTGATTGTGGGTGAAAATATTGCATTGGTATGTGTTGTTGTTGAGCTGAGCCTACGTGTTGTGGAAAAGTGTATGGGTATTGCGGAAAATACTCTATCGGTGCATACTGTTGTTGTTGTGGAAAAGTGTATGGGTATTGCGGAAAATACTCTATCGGTACATATTGTTGTTGTTGTGGAAAAGTGTATGGGTATTGCGGAAAATACTCTATTGGAACATATTGTTGTTGAGGAAAATGTAACATGGGTATATATTGTTGTTCTGCAGAAATTTGGTGTTGAGGAAAATAATAACCTGATGAATACATACTTAGATTGTTTTTTTTTTTAATATGTTTTTTATTTTTAAAAATATTACTTCAAACTTTTTCAAATTTGTTTTTATATATAACAATATCACTTAAAATTTTTTTAAATTTGTTTTTTATTTTTCAAAAAGATTACTTCAAACTTTTTCAAATTTGTTTTTATATATAACAATATCACTTAAAATTTTTTTAAATTTGTTTTTTATTTTTCAAAAAGATCACTTCAAAACTTTCAAATTGTTCTAAACAACATAAGACAATATCTTTGATTTATTTATTTAAATTAGTTCTATATAATAACATAAATGAACTCTATTATATGTTGAGGTTTTAAGAATCTACTTGTACGAAGTTCTTCTTTGAAATACAAATAATGTACTAACTTACAGAAAATAAAATTTTTGTACTTATAGCAACATACATATCTTCGACTTAAAAATTTCAGTAAAAAACCCCAACAATCAGCTCGAAAGAAATGCCTACGATTCAAAATTTTTACTGACAAAAAAAATAATACGTTTAACTAGAATCATGCTGAAGCAGGCATATGCAGATTGCAAAAATGTAATGTAAACAAATCTAATTTTGTATCTACGTATATACCTATGTATGAGTATCACATGATCTTCAGAAAGAAATAATAAAAAATAAAAAAAGACATCCGGGATCAAGTACAAACATGTTAAAGTATGTATAGTTTGGCGAATTTAATATAAACAAGCATTGCTTTGTATGTTGTATGTGTATCAAATAAACTTATTACAAACATATAGAAAGTATGCAGAGGGATACGTACATTCCTACATAATTAAAAAAATCCTAACGTTGCTAAATTTTGTAGTGAAAAAAATGTTAATGTAGTAAACAATTTCAAAGTAAAGGAAAAAATTTAAAAAATTTTTATTTGAACAATGAATCCCGTCATGACAACACCGATTTGTACATTAAACAAATATAGGGAGATGCTAGAAGGTGATGAGGAGCTATTCCTCCACATCAATTTAGAAGAAGAAAACACGACTGGACAAAATGGAGCATATGAAAATCTTCTCGAGGGTGACGAGGAGATTTTTTTGAACATTAGCACTCAACAATGTCAAACACCTCAGCCTACAGTTTCAAGAGGATCAGGCAGAGAGGTAGTTCAAATAATTGATATTAAAGTGCTCCCAGATATAGATGTCGCATGTTTTCTTGCCCTATATGAAAATACGGATGACGAACTGCTGAAGGAGACAGCGGAGTTAGTAGAGGCAACAATATTAAATAATTAATATTCAATTGCATATTTTTATCCTAAAATATTTTTACATACACATGTACATTAAATAAAATAAAAATAAAATAAAAAATACATATAAAACTATACAAATCTTCTATATTTAATATACATACATAGTAAAATAAAAATGGTTTGTTATCAAATAATCTACAAACTAATTTATATTGTAAAATTAATATTACAGTCATTAAAAATTTGTTGCACATGGAAACTACTACTTCAAGAAGATTCATCAATTTAATAATAATATTAAAATCAAAAGGGTACACGAAAAAAGTAAAGCGTTGCTGGTTGACATGTACACAAAAATAAACAAACATACGTACATATAGTACATGCATATGTACATATTCGAATACATACTCATAGATTTAATATGTTACATAAACAAATTTCATCAGTATGTTTTATACTTAGCAACACAATTGGAAATTTAATCGATCAGACGAATATTTGTTTCTAAGGAGAATTTAAAAAACATTATCATGTTATTACATTTGTTTATAGATTTAAATGTACGTATGTACATATACATACATGTATGTATGTTAGTATATCAAACAAAACTATAAGACAAAATTGAGATGTCCAGCAGAAGCATGCACAAAAAATTTATACATAATTTCACATCAACCACTTGACAAAAAATTTCATGTAAACAAATAGCGAAAAAGTTTGAGGGTCAACATAGAAGCGATCTCCAGCATGCATACTTCTCAAAATTTAATGTAAACAAATATTTCTTCCTATGTCTGAATGTATTTACATATCTACATGTATCAAAAGTGTATACATACATACATACATAGATATATACAAATGTTTATAAATCAACGATCACAAAAAAAGCTACATACATACATATTTTCTTTATCAGAATTAATTACAAACTATTCTCTTCCAAAATCATTACTTGACAACAATTTTTTCTTCATTTCATTTTTGTTAATCATTAATACGCCAGCCAGCGAAGGACAGACAAACAAGCGTATAGCAAACATGGATGAATGGATGCCATTACACACATGCACACAATCAATATAAACAAAATTTATCAACAAGTATCAAACAACCAAAACTTCCCACGGACAGACAGACACACAAAAACTAACGCGCCACCGACAACCTCCAAATATAAACAATCAAACGGAAATCAATACGCCCGACAGACGGACGAAACATAAACTAACGCGCCACCGACAGCCTCCAAATATAAACAACCAAACGGAAATCAATACGCCCGACAGACGGACGAAACATAAACACATAAAAAATATGTAAACAAACACCAAATATAAACACACACACATCAAACAAAGCCGACACCCCCATTAATTTTTTATCACATCATTAATTGGCTAATTAACATCATTTTTATTACCCCATTAAAATTAATGGGGGCAGCACATCCACTATTCAACTACTAATAACGCCCTTAGCAAATAAAATTCCCTACACTACAAATAAAATTATACGCCCAGTACATATGAATGGCAGCTCGTAAAAACTCGCACACACACACACATGCACATACATACATGAGCTTACATTTCCATTGAAGCGCTCCCACACTATTTATACACAAGTGTGAAGGATTTACAGTATGTCCACGCATTTAATGTGAGGCTTGGTGCATTTTTAAAATGAAATATAGAGACCGGCAGAAATATTCTGTTGCAATGTGGTTATAAAATTAATTCCTTGTTGCCAAGTTCGTTAAACTTTTAAAAGGATTATTGATGAAATTGCATGCAACATGAATTAAATTAAATTAAAGATTGAAGAAAGTATTGCAAATTCTTGCACTGCGCTATAAGATTTCAGCACAAGTTTATTGCTAGCAAGGAATTTTGCTTTTAAACTTACATATATCAAATAGGATGGTTATTTATAGTTATGATGCATACACTCTTACTTTACAATGAATTTTTGTATTTTTATGCGTTTAAAGCTGTTAAATCCAAATGCGTTTGTGTGTTCAGTTGGGCGCTTCCTGCACCAGTTATTTTTTTTTGCCAGCAAAACTCGTTATCACCCAATATTAGTTCAACTTTGCAGTCAGTATCATCCAGTTACATACATACAGACATACTCGTAGTTACACAAATATAACGACAATGTTAAAATAATTTATAGTTTTTGCCTTCATTTGCTGTGGGTTGTCTTCCAATTCAACCCACAGCAACAGACATTCATCAATGTGTGGACAATTATATGCTTAAATATGTATGTGGGAGACTATAGTTTTTTTTTAATTCCGTTGGCACTGAATAAGGATTATCACTTGTTTTCCCCTTCTTTTGTTGCTAGCACGAATATAGGGATTACTTTTCTTGAAAAGCAGGCATATGTGAAAGATGTTTTTTATAAAAAAAAACATTTCATTCACAAGCTTTGCTTTACACCAGAAAAAAATCTAGATAAAATGTTGATTGTAAAGCAGTTTTGGTTGCATTGAAATATGTGTTTTTTTATAATTCTGATATATAGAGCAATGCATACATATAATCATGCTTTATTCATACAATAATAAACTCATAAAGTCAGTATGCGAGGGAGGATCAAAAAACTAGCTAGAAGGATTTTGTATTTCTGAATATAATCTCCTTTAAGCCCGATATTCCTTAGTTTCGATAAACTTTTTAAAGAAATTATCTAGTTTTCGACCTTTTTAACCGACTTCAAAAAAAAGAGGAATTTTACAATTCGTCTCTATTTTGTTTTTATGTGTGTATCTTCATAGCTCAGACCTATTGTCAAATTTTTTTTGTTATCTGAGTGGGTATGGGTATAGCTTCGCATTAATTTCATTGTAGAAAAAGTGGGCAGGGACACGCCCACAATTTTTTTATATAATTTTATGATATTCTGCTTATTTGATTGCTGCGAAACCTATAAAACAAATTTGTTTTTTGTAATCACATAATTTGAAAGTTTAGAAAATGGGCGGAGCTATCTACGCCCATTTAAATTTATTATACTATTTCATGCGGTTCCACTTAAACGTTTGTAAGAAACTTACCACACATCCTTGAGCTCTAAAATAGACACAATACCCCAACAAAAAAAATGAGTGGCGTCGCGTCCAATAAAATTAATATTTTATTTTAAGTGGTTCTACTTTACCGATTTTTACAAGACTGAGCTCTGAAAAACAGACAATATTGGATTTAAAAACTGGGCGGAGGCACACCCATTAAAATTATATTTTATATATCACGTACTTCTTATCTTTTTCTATCAAATCCTGGCATTGAAATCGGTTTATTTTTGGCAGCTAGTATTATTTTACTTCATAACTCGGTTCACATTAGACCGATTGTAAATTTTTTTTATTGTCTGAGTGTGTAAAGCTTCCCATTGGTCCAATTGCAAAAAAAGAAAAATGGGTGGGGACAACCCCACACAATTTTTTTATTTGATTTTGAGATATTATGCTTATTTGATTACTGCGAAACGCAACAAACACATTTTATTCTTGTAATTAAAAAATTTTAAAGTTGAAAAAATGGGTGGAGCTACGCCCATTAAAATATATTATTTTATTTGACGTGGTTCTACTTAACCGATTTTTATGAAACTTATCACACTCCTTTAGATAAAAAAAACACCATCTTCCATTTGAAAAAGACGGTGGAGTCACGCCCATTAAAATTATTATTTTATTTTAAGGTTCTGCTGTACTGATTTTTACAAAACTTAGCACAAACCCTGAGCTCTGAAAAATAAAAAATCTTGGATTTAAAAATGGGTGGAGCCACGCCCATTAAAATTTAATTTTATGTCCCATACATTTTCTTCGAAAATGTTTTATCAGATCTTTGCATTGAAGTCGTTTTTTTTGGTGGCAGAATTATTTTATGATCAATTAACAAAATATTCCCCCTTATTGTGAATTTCGTCATCGACGTCAAATTAAGACGACAGTAAAAACTGTCACTTGTGTACTCTTTAACGAAAACAATTCTCTACTATTAACATGCTAAATTAATTTACAAAGCCTTCGAGAGCAATAAGAGATTGTTAATAAGACACAATTGTTGCCGATTCAGAATAGACAAGTGACCGTTAATGTGACGTTGATGACGCCATTGACAATAAAAAATAAAAATATAAACAGACCTAAAACTCGAAAAAGGGTTTAATTGTAAGTATTGAAAGTAATAGTGTAATTGTTTAAAATTTTAGAATACGTTTGTAATTGAAATAGATTTAGCAAGTATGTATGTACTTCTTTTTGTATTTTATGTTCAGTTTCAGCTCATTTTTTTTTCAAAAAAATTTAATTAGAAAATTTGTATGTGAAAAATTCAATTTCAATTGCATGACGCAGTGGAATTTTTTTTGCACAAAAATGTATTACATCCCATTGTGCACCGTCGTGCTGTTTTATAAGGTTGTTTTATAGGGTTTCACTAAAATATTAACTTTTCACACCACCGCCGCCATTTATACGTCAGATCGGTTAGTTTGGCTACGACCCTCGTATATGCATATATTTAAGGATGATTTCTGTTGGAATGACCCTCGCATATACATTTATATAAGTATGCTTTATTCGCATAGTAATACATGATAATAGTCAGTATAGAATCATGTTACTTTCTTTCGAAAGAAAAATAAAATTTCTAGAAAAAATTTTATTAAATATTCTGAAGGTAGACAATAAATTTATTACAAAACTATCTTTACAGGAGAACAATGTCCATTTTTGCTTATAATGAAAGTCTTTATTTTCAGAAAATTCTTTAACGAAACTATTGAAAGACTTACTCTAATCATAATTATGTTTTATTTTTTATTTCAGCAGGTATCTTTTAACAATTCAGAAGGTAGCTTTTCAACAATTTTGAATACTCGTAGCTTTGGATATGAAGAAAACAAGTTGTGAGAGTGAATTAAAAAATATCTGTTGTACCGTTACGTAATTAACAAGCTGTTATGTTGCGGCTTTCAACTTGTTTATGATCTAAAGTGAAATTTACGGCAGCGAATACAAGTGAGTATATATTTCAATTTTATACTTTTATTCTGGCATATTGACACAGGAAATGCAGAATTTTCTTAAATAAGTCTAAATTAAATTAAAATCCATAAATTCATACAAATATTTTCCTTTCCAATGAATAAAAGAATTAACAACTCTAATTAAAATAAATTAATTTCACAAATTCTCTGGTCACAAGCGATGATAGCATAACTCCAAAAACATAGTTTCGGAAAACCATTTTTTTTTGTGCTCCATATGTGCATGTGTTGGTTTTAGACATCGTTCCATCATTTCTGTTGGCATTTACCTTTAATGTTTATTGATTGTTTGAAATGTTAAACTTCCTATATTTTATAGCATTTACTAGATTCTCATTCTTTTAAGTTTTATTTCCTTTTATCCAACGTCTCTCCGTTACATGAAACATATTTTCAACACTTGCTGCTTTGCAGAAAGAAAATAAAAATAACTATAAAAACTGTAAACTACCAAGATTTGATTTGAGCAGTAAATAATAAAAACAAACACATACACAAAAACAAAAATAAATAATAATAAGAGAAATCAAATAACGTCAACAACATCTTGTATTTGAGTCATTCAACCAGCGACTCTCACGCAAGGAGTTCGCACTATTTACTAGAAAGAGAGCTAAATTTTAATTCTCCCGAAACATCGTTACATAACAACCTGCTTACGTGGTTTTTCATTTCGTCTTCTGTTTTCCTTTGTAAAGAACTTTAAATTTTTTCAAAACTACTTATTTTAAATATTTTGTTCTTCATATTAATATCTACTATTATGTTTAGCAAAATTTTTGTGATATTTTGAGAACATTTTTATTAAAAAAAAATGTTTTTTTGTTTATTGTGCTTTTTCTTTTATATGGCGCTTTTTTCGTTTTCGGTATCTTTTTTCGGGTTTAAGTGTTTAAATCGCCAAAATGAAATAAACACTTAAATGAAAAATATCACCAAAAATAAAATAAATGGCTAAAATGCAAAAAAAACCCTGAAGTAAAAAGTCGCCAAACAACTAAAAAATCGCCACAAACCGAAAAAATTGTCAAAACAAAAAAAAAAACAAAAAATAAATAAAACGTCAAAATTTAAAACATCGCTAAAACAAAAAAATATATGTATACTGAAAAATCAAAAAATAAATCGTCATAAATTAAAAAAAATCGCCAAACCAAAAAAAACTCCAAAAAAATCTTTAAAACTAAAAATTGTATTGTAAAAAATACAAAATTGACAAAAACCAAAAAATCGCCAAACTTAAAAAAGCACTGAAACTAAAAAAAATCGCAAAAACTTAAAATATTCTTAAAAAACGCCAAAAACCCGCAAAAATTTCATAAAAAACGCCAAAAACGAAAAAAAAGCGCCCGCCGAAAGTGAGGACATCGGTAAAACTAAAAATATTTATTACAAAAAAAACTTAAAAAATCGCCAAAATGAAAAAAGCACCAACTAAAAACATCACTAAAACTAAAAATATTTATAAAAAAACTTCAAAACCTGAAAAAATCGCTAAAACGAAAAAAGCGAAAAAAATATTTATTAAAAACAAAAAAAAAAAACATCAAAACCTGAAAAAAAATCCCAAAAGCGAAAAAAGTGCCAAAAGTAAAAACATTGTTAAAACTAAAAGTATTTTTTGTAAAGAAAAATAAGAAAACGCAAAAACTAAAACGAAAAAAGCGCCAAAACTAAAAACATCGTTAAAACTAAAAATATGTATCCCGAATCTCGTTTAGACTGGCAATAAATATGTTGACAATATAGCAATAACGCCGGCAGAATAGCGGAACAATATTGTTTTACTTATGTTAAGGCTATGGGAAATCGTAGCTACAATATGGAAAAAGTCAACAAGAAAAGTGCAGAATGAAAATATAATTCACTTTTAAATATCTGGTTAATCGAACAATTTTTTATTTTTAAAAACTTATAAGATTATAAATTATTTCACTACACACGTTTTTGAGAAACTATTTTGCTTTTTTAATTATACATACATACATATGTATAGTTTCTAAATTTCACTAATATTATCGATCGATATTATTATTTTCAAACGCAATACAGAAAAGTCGAAAATAAATTAACACCGACTTTGACGTTTTATGTTCGCAATAATTGTCAACGAAAAACTGTTGACAATTATTGCCGCAATTGTTATAAGTCGTGGCAATAAGCTGTCTCCATTGGCAATATCAATAATTTGACATTTGCTGCAATATATGTTAATACATTTATTGCCAGTCTAGACATAGGAGGGTAGTGTAAAAACCGAAAAAAAATCGCCAAACTTAAAAGCAGCTCCGAAACTACAAAAATCGCTAAAAATACAAATAAAGAAATAAAAACGACAAAATCCGAAAAATGCCAAAACAAAAAAAAAACACCAAAACGAAAAACCTAAAGGTATTTATGTAAAAAAAAACAAAAAACATCAATACCTGAAAAAAATAGCAAATGCGAAAAAAGCGCCGAAACTAAAAACAGCGATAAAACTTAACTTAACAATACATATTGCAAAAAAATCGCCAAAAACTAAAAAGATCGTCAAAACAGAAAAAACCAAAATTTAAAAGCAAAAAAACCTATAAAAACCGAAAAAATTGCCAAAACAAAAAAAAACGCCAAAAATAAAAAATCGCCAAAACTAAAAAATCGCCAAAACAAAAAAAAGCAACAAAACTAAAAACATCGCTAGAGCTAAAAATATGTATTGCAAAAAAAATCCCTAAAAACTGAAAAAATCGCTAAATGAAAGAAACCCGTAAAATTAAAAGCGTCAAACTAAAAAATCGCCAGAAACAAAACAAATTGCCAAAAAACGCCAAAAATAGAAAGTTCATATATTATTACATCATATGTCGTGACCTTTACAGAAAAAAAAAACCTTCGTGTGTGAGTCCAAATCGCACTTTACTGAATTAATTTTTTTTATTTTAATATATTACTTAACGTCAAATAAATATGTATGTATCTACACTTCAGTATTTTCAATAAATTTTAAATTTTTTGAGATTTAGTACAGTTTGTTTGTCCCTTAACCCTAAAATAGTGGGAACCCCTGCCCTAGCTACAGTCATCAGAGCTGCTGAATTTTATAGACGGCAGTATTTTTATTTCTATTTTTATCTTTTAATTCTTTTTTTTTTGTATTTAATGATATAGAATGAATGACATGCTGATGCCCATAAATAAACCTAAAAAAACAACTCAATTCAGCACTTTAGTATGTTTTTCTTTTTAAATCAAGTTTGAAACGACTACAAATTGAATTCATCTTCTTTAGCTTTTTCTTTTTCAATTTATTTTCTATTCTCGTTTTTCCCTTAGCAGCCATACAATTCTTTTATAGGTAAATAAAGAAAATGAACTGAAAATTATTATACGAATAATGTTATACACTAAGGCGCTAAAGGGCTAAAGGAAAGAGTTTAAGAAACCTAAAAAAAAGCTCAGGCATGGTTGAGAAGTTGATGATTAAGTTTAGGTTTTTGCTGCAGGTCCTTCACTCTGTCTGTCTGTCTGTCTGTCTGTCTGTTATTACTTAACAGAGGCAGGGATAAAAAAATTAAAACTAAAAATAGATAAATAAAAAATAAATCGGAAATCTTTAACCATTGTGGGGGAAACCAAACACAGCTGTGTTTTATGCAACTAAATGTAGGTTCTGACTACAGCCCAGCAAACAAATTGATGTATTTATCATCACAACATGAGTATTAGTTGTAAGTGTGTTAGTAAGTAGCAATATAAAAGGCATTATGAATTAAAGTATAAATGAAAGCAAAAGAATTACTCCAACATTTTCTACCAGCTTTATTTAATATTCTACAATCTTCTCCTATTGCTTTACAAAATAATAAATTTTTGCTTTTCTTAGTTTAAGCCCGAAAAACAATTCTTTTAGCAAAATGTCTGGTATGTAAGTTGCAATATCCGGTGCAAATGAACATCATAACTCAAGGCAAAAACTATTCTTACTTATACATGCCACACGTTTCGTGTCATTTTCAACTGACTGCAAAGCAACCAAAG
Organism: Tachina fera; assembly: GCA_905220375.1. Lineage (NCBI taxonomy): Eukaryota > Metazoa > Arthropoda > Insecta > Diptera > Tachinidae > Tachina > Tachina fera. Next base: position 110,532,228 of record LR999966.1, on the reverse strand, counting down.
ACGATTTCTTAACTACGTACGAATGAGTTTGATTTGTTTTTTTTTTTTGCCTCAATTTCCTTCTCATGTTTTTCATACTCTTTATCATTGGATTTGCTTTTCTAACTATACCAAAATAACAGGAGTATTTTTAACTCAATGGCTTCAAAAAGCGTTGTAAAATAAAATGAATTTGTAGCTTCTGGTTTGGTTTCATTTTTCCTTTTGGCAAAATAAAAAAAAAAAATACAACACAAACACTCCACATATTTGCCTTTACCAAATAAGTGTTACAGTGTGTGTAACTCAAAAGCCACAATTCTAGTAGTTTTTTTTTACTTTGGATTACTAAATCAGCTTACGATATACGAATACAGAAAGTTTTCTATTTCAAATGGGATTTCCTTTAAGACTAATCTTGAAAACGAAAAAAAAAATCAATTATGTGGTCTCTTCAGAGTTGTATTATTTGTTTTTAGTTAAATCCTGCATAAGGACTAAAAAATGTTTCCTTTATGTAGAAAATGAAAATTATTTTCAAAATGAAAAATTTTTAAATTAATGCCCAATTTTTGTATAAAAAAATTAAATTAAATACTTGAAAAAAAAACATAATAAGGGTATTCATTTCAGTTTTTTTCCTCGTTGGAAAAATGGAAAAATGTAATTTTTGACAACAAACAAAAGGAAAAAAAATTAAAAAAATTTTCCCTGTGTTTGTTGTAAAAAATTACATTTTTCCATTTTTCCAACGAGGAAAAAAACTGAAATGAATACCGTTAATATTAATTTTTGATTGAATATCTGGAAAAATTTTAAAATTAATTGTTTGTAAAAATACTAAATGTCTTATTTATAGAAAATTGGTCTAATTAATAAATAATTATTAACAGTTCAATAACACATTAATAGTCAAAAGTCGCTAAATGTGTATTCATAAATGATTAATAGCCTATTAGACGTTTAGTAAACGTTTCCTAACTCAGAGATTTTTAATGTATCCTCCATGCTACTTTAAGCGTTTGATAAACAATTATAAATAAAATTTTCTTGATTTTTTTTATCCCTTATGTGAGATTTTCTGTGGTTTCTCACTTTTATGTTTCTTGTTTATTCTTATTCATGTCTCCTGAATAGTGTTCTTGGGCAAATGTATTAATTTATGTAAGTTGGTACATGTACATATGTATGTATGCATAATTGTACAAAAAGAAAAATACATAGATATAAACATCGTTGAAAATTAAAGAAATTCCATTCATTGGCAAAAAGAAAAATAGAATTATAAACACACAGAAAAAATTATTGTTGAATTTTTTTCAAGTAAGTGTTTGCTTAGAAAAAATTATATTTTTTATTAATATTTTAATTGAATATATGTTTGTTTTAATTGAATTTACTGCTTTATCAAAAAAGTGTTATCAACCTAGCTTAACTCAGAATACTATGAAATGGTTAATAATTATTTTCAATGAAACTATTTTTTTAAGCTTTAGGTCAGTAAATTTTATAAATTTCTTTATATTTTTATTTTTATATCGATATTTCGTTAACCTTTGGTTAACTTCTTCAGGATTATTATTGTTATTGAAGAAGTTAACCAAAGGTTAACGAAATATCGATATAAAAATAAAAATATAAAGAAATTTATAAAATTTAGGATTTCAGGATTATTATTGTTATTGAAGAAGTTAACCAAAGGTTAACGAAATATCGATATAAAAATAAAAATATAAAGAAATTTATAAAATTTACTGACCTAAAGCTTAAAAAAATAGTTTCATTGAACATATAAAAAAGGTCGAAAAATTAGATAAACAAGTTAATAATTATTGCATATAAATTGTAAGTAAATAATGAAACCTTTGGTTTTTATGTATGAAAATCGAGCTGTTTTTTATAGTATGCCACATTGTTTTGAAAAAATATTTTCAATTAAAATACCCAATTAATCTTTTAATTGGTTTTGATATTTTATGTGGGAGAAAAAAACTACTCAGCTTGATTTTTTATTTTTTTGATTCATAGTAATTTTGACATGCGTGGAATAAAAATAAAATATAGAATGGAAAGATCAGAAATTAATTTTCTTCTCTTTTCTTGAGAAAAAAGCATATAAAAAAAGAAATACAAGCTGATAGACCAAATATGGATGGTAAAGTTCGTACATTGCCGGTATTTGGGGTTCGATGCAAATGGTCTTGCGTGAGTATGTATGAATATGTTGTGGAAAATATCGTAGCCTTTCTTTAAAATCCAATCACAAAATACACACAAAATTCAAAGAAAAGCTGCGATATTACGGAACACTATCAAACGCCATATACGGTCATTAGACGTACTTTCGTGCACCATTCGAACTTGAAAAACCATACGGCGCCATAAGTTTGATTTATGGTACAATATACCAACGTTTCCATTTTTGGAAATTATTTATACATACATAACATCATTTTTTAAATTTTTATACTATTAAATTTTTCTATATTTTAATTGCTATTTTAACTGAATCTTTAAAAATTTTTAATTATTTTTTTAAATTAATCGTCAAAAATATTTCGATTAATTTTTTAAATGAATCTTTAAAAATATTTCAATTAAATTTTATTTGGATCTTTAAAAAATCATCAATTAAATTTTTAGTTAATGTAATATTTTTTTAATTGAAAAAATCAAAAAAAATTTCAATTAAAATGGATGAGTTAATACTACAATTTCTGTGATTGGTTGAAAACTAATTAATTTTTTAACTGAATCTTTGTATTTTTTAATTGAATCTTGTTTTTACTCTTTTCTGTGCATAAGGGCATATGTATGTTTGTATCCTACTGCATACTTACATATGTATGTATGTTTGTATGTATGCATGTACAATAATATTTTAAAATTAAAACAAAATAGTGATGCATAATCGACCGCTATAAAATAGGTATTTCCCTACCTACCTCTGTACTCTGCCGAATATAAATGTGTTTAAATACAATTTTTTGTAAGATATAAATTTTTTTTGGTTTATTTATTAATAAAAAGTGAAACAAACGCCTACTTCTTAAGTTATTTTTTAATAACATTATGCGTAATGATTTACTTTTTTTTCGACTCAAACAGTATGCATCACTAAACATGAAATGAGAGCAAAAGTAGCATGATGTTGGCAACATAAAATTACAAAAGAAGCAAAATCGTTTAATAGTTAATTCACAGATATTAATCAGTTATGAATACAAATTTTTATTAGCGATTAATAAAGCAAAATCTGTTTCATAAGTAATGTACAGATTAAAGCTGAAATAAGGAATTTTTATGAATTAGACCGAATATATTTAATTTATAAAAGACTAGCTGCGGCTCCGCTCGCGTTGACCTGATATTTTGGGAACTATACTTAAAATTTATGAATGTTTTGTTATTTGTTATTTACTGATGATGTTAAAAAAATGATAAAAACCGACAAAAAAGCGATAAAAAAATAAAAGAAAAAAACAGAATAAAAACCGAGTTTGAAAATGTTAAAAAAAAACAAACCCGCCACCAGCACAAAAATTTGTTTTTCGGAAAAAATCTGCACTAAATATAAAAAACCGGTTCCGAAAAGGATAAAAAATAAGCGATGTTCGCGGTTGGTAATGTAGCTTTCCATTGTATTTTTTCGTAGATCACACGACTTTGTATGATAGTGAGTCATGGCCAGTGTTGCCAAAACGGCGGTTTTCCCGCTATATATGATTGCATTTTGCTGTCATTAGCGGCAAGTCTATTTAAAAAAACCAAAAGCGGGATTTTTAGCGGAAGAATTTCTTAGTTGACGGATTTTCAGCGTTTTTCTGAATCTTATAAAGAAAGGTATTGAATCAAAATAAAGTATATTTAACGCAGCTATGCGACACGTACCTTGGTATTTATGTTGAGTTTTTTTTCTATATAAACACTTACAGCGAAAAGAAACTAACGTTACTTTTTTGTAAATAAAAAATTGACATATTGTGGTCGTGTAGTATAATGTGAAAATTTAAGAGGTTAAAAATAATAATATATGTATATACATACGAGTATAAAAGTGAACAAATCTCATAATTAGTGAATAAAATTTAGTTCGAGATTAAAATTATATTAGAAACCAATTTAATCATTCTTTTCGTATTAAAAAATAGTAAATAAATCTTTAAACAAACGGAAAACAACCCGAAAACTGGGTGATTGGACCACTGAGTATGAGGAAAACTAATATCAACCAAAATCTCTCAAAACAATAACTTTTTCTGAATAATTTGATTTTGATTAGAGACTTTTTTATTAAAATTCTCCTTCGAAACTAAACTTCACACCAATGTGAATTGAGCCACAGAGTTTATTTTATCAACACTATTTTTTAATTTCAGATAGTCAGGAAATTTTAACAATATTTTACAAATACTTCAAGCAAAACGGCAAGATATTATTCCACACGTGTAGAACAATTAGAGTCTAAAATATTGAAAATATACTGAATCAACTTCAACATTAATATTATAAGATGGAATATGCCCTTGGATTCAACTTTTTCCTGTGCCTATGTTCTGTAACTTTGGTGAGAACTTTTCCAAACGAAAAGTTTATTGTCATTCTGTGATACACAGGATGACTAACGAAAAATTAAGTTGCTCATGTTTCTTTTAAGCTTATTTCAGGTTGTATATAAATCAGCCTGTGAAAAACAGGACAACCAATGTAATTGTTTGATTTTTCTCGACGCGAAAACTTCTCGTAACTTACAGAACACAGGTACTGGATCGATGTTTGTGTATGGAAACTCTGCAGGAAGTAAATACCTACTCAATGAGTAGTCTGAGTTTTGATTATAAATATTAGGGAATTATGAGATTCCAACATACATACATCTATCCATATGTATACATATTTTATAAAATTTATATTATTCTTATTTTTTTACCAATAAACCATAAAAAAGACATATGTTGGTTATAAAAAATTCAGCAGTTATATTAGCGTTTATTTTTATTCAGATAGCGGTTTTTAGCGGGTTTTCAGGGGTTATATGGTGGGAAATGCCTGCAACATTGTGGCAACGCTGGTCATGGCCTTAAAAGAGGTTGCATCAAAAATTTTTAAAAAGTCCTACACAATGCAAGTCTTATTGCTAAGCTGAATAGCTTGTAGGAGAGAGAGAGAGAGCTGAGAGGAAAAGAAACGAGTACTTAGCTTCATGTCCTGTCAATACATTTTGCTTTCTCATTAGTAATGTTAAAAAAAAGAACACATGCATACACAAAATTATGCACAAAAAATATGAGCTGAAAATAAGACTTGCATTATGTAAACGCCGATGAAAGTTCAAAGAAGAAAAAGTGATAAGCTTAGCAATAAGACTTTACTACTGTGAACTGGTACAAAGCAGATTGAATGGATGTTATCTTATTGCAAAAAAATATATAATACTGTGATTTATTTAGTAGTTTGCAGCACATTCCTTGTTGCTCATGCTAAAATCCTTCAAAAATTTTCAAATATATGTGTACATATGTGTCTTATATGGGTGGACACTCGGCAACTTGAATTTTTCGGAATATTAAAATGTCTGTTGGCAAACGAGAAGTTTTGCGTTGCACTAAATATGCATTTAAAATTACAGTTGCCCCTTATAACACAGTTGCTATTGATAATGCAGTTGCCACTGGTAATACAGTTGTTACCAATTGGCAACGCGACTAAAGCTTAGTTGCCATGCATTATCAAATCAATAGATTTAGCATTCACTGTATACTCCCATGAAAAATTAAATAATATTTTAAAATTAGTCTCAATGTTTGCTGAATTACTGAGATTATATTATATTCCATGTAAAAGTGTAACCTGCCACCACTTCCATTAACTGCTGGGACCTTAAAGTATAAACTATTTGTTCCTTTTAGGTCATTTGTTTATTTATTTCTCTTAATACCATATTGCAATCTAAAATGCCACTTTAAGACTTTTCTACCTAAGCTACGGGCTATTATTGAATAGATAATGTATGCAAATATATAATATTCTGTATTTTGTGCCCAAAAATTCCAATTGTTTATTTTGTAGACCCAAATGAAAACCATTTGTGGTGCCTGCTGATGATGGTTTCCAGCCTGGTTTATTAGATATTTGCTTAAGTTTTTGCCTTTGGTTTTTGTTTTAATTTCAATTTGACTTTTTTTTCTATATTTTTATTCTTTAAGGTTTGATTTTAAAGTGGTTTCATTGTCTTCTTGGACTTTTTTATCTAAATATTTCTTATTTAGTTACGATAATTGTAATGGGAGGGAAAATGAATTTATAGTTGGTTGATTTTAAATAAATTTATTGTAAAGACAAGAAACAAAATTAAATTAAACAAAGAGAAATTAAAGGCGACATGATGCTCGTAAATATTAAAGTAGTTTTTTTTAGAGAAGAGAGTGATGCAAGATTGAGGTCCTACTTCTAGGGCTTAGCTCCTACTTAGGTAACACAAAGGGGACTATTGCTTGGCCTTAAGTAAGCTTAAAAGCTACTATCTCTTCAAACCTAACCTAACCAAACTTTTGACAATATTTAATAATTCAAAACTATATTCCCTCCATTCCACGTTTTTACAATTTTTTCTTCTATCCTCTTAAATTGAATTACGCTAACACAAAAGTCATGGCTGACTGACTGGCAAAAATTAAAAAAAATTAATTCAATTATCATTAAAATAATAACAAAATTTTCTTTATACATATTCATTAAAAGAAAACAAAAATTTTATTTAATGTTGCTCAAAATAAAACAGCTTTGCATAATCTACACGTACATTTAATTTAAAATTAATGAATTTCATCAAACGTTTTGTGCTGCTTTTATTTTCTACGACAACTAAGTGAACATGACTGACAGCTTTATTAAAATAAAATATGAAAACAGTTTTGACAAAAGCTCTCTTACTAAGTAGTGTAGAGAGAGCAAAAAAAAAAAAAGACTTATTTCTTTGATAAAGTCTTTTTTGAAACAAACATATTTATTCGAACCGAGACACAAACATTTGTATGGTTTAAGATAAAACTAAAAAGACACATAAAGCAGGCATAATAATATGTTTTAGTTGGTTTTATTTTACATTCACTATAAATTGTTTTAAATATTTATGGCTTGATGTAAAAGCCCAGCAGTTCAAAGATTTTGTCTAACTAAAATAAAACAGAAAATCTCAGGTAAAGGGCAACTTACATTTCAAGTAGTTCTAAAAGATATGAGTCCAAACAGTTCTACAAATTTGAGATCTTTATCCAAAATTTTTTCTAAACCAATAAAATTTAAAAGTAGCCAATTTATCAATGAACTGCTGGGTATATGATTTTTCCTTTTGTGCGCATAACTTTAAATATATTATAGCGCAAATGTGCTGGAGTATCCATCATATTTTATAATGCAAAATCCCATTTGTTGTTACTAAAGCGGTCAACATCAGCTGTTGCACGATTGTAAGAATATATAAAAAAAAACAAACGAATAAATATAAAAACGTGCTTGACAAGCATAATGTTGTTGAGAAATCTTTGCAAAAAATAAAATTTAAATAAAAATAATATGCAAATATATCATATTGCAGATATGTAGAGTGCTGAAAGTGCCATTAAAAATAATTAATGCAAATGAAAATAAAAAAGCAACACAAAAATAAAACACTTAAAAATTTACTACAGAGATAACAAACCAAATTGCTGTACAAAGATATGGCAAAAAGTGAAGTAATTTATGAAAAAAAAAATGTGATAAAACTTAGCTTTGTATTATTTTAAAATCTGGCCTTTTTCATTAAGGGGAAAGTACTCGTTATTAAATATTAGAAAAGTTTCCGCAAATTTTACGTTCATTTAAAAAATCTTAATGCTAGAAATGTAACAAAAAATAAATCCGTAATGAGTAGTAAATAAGTATAAAAAGGAAAGAAAGCTGATGGTGAAGATGTAGTGGCCTTCGAAAACATCTAATTGTTCCGTTCAACTATGTGTTTGTCAGAATATTTACAATTAACTTTGGTGTTATTTGTTCATTATCAGATAAAATTTGGCTTGTAAAGCGAGACTAAACTTTAGCCTGATCAAATCATAAATATGGAAACAAATGAAGTTCGAAAAATAATAATTAAAATTAACTGAAAAAGACGACATTTGCTATTGGCACACACAAAATAAATATTTTTTAAAGTTCAGCCGCTTCTTTATTTTGCATTTATTTAAAAATCTTGCTTAAGAACAGGTTGATTGGTTGGTTGGTTTACGTGGTTGCCTTCTACACGTAGGCATTCAAATAGAATCTAGATGGTTCCTTTTTGAAAGACCACTCCACTCGTTGGTGTCAACCCATGTAGAACTATATCATAGATACATCCATACCGTCGCGCTGAGATATCTGATAAAGTTACTCAACTCAATCGCAGATAAATATGAAAGGTCGTCTAGCACATTTCTGCCTAAAAACTTGTGTCTCCAGAGATGCAAAGCTGGACATGCGCAAATAAAGTTGAAGATTGTTTCTTCTTTGCTTGCTTCTCGACAACTTCGGCAGAACTCATTATAGGACGGACCTATCCCACTAGCATGTCTGCGACCGTCCAGTGCCCCGTCATGATTGCAACGAGCCTCTAAATGTTCCTACGGTTTCTATTTGTTAATAATATATACCGCTTCTAAGAGCACCAAACGGCATGGCTACCGATTCGGCTCGAACGAGCTAGCTCGCGCCCGCACGCAAAGAAAAAATATGGTTGAGGTAACCATAATCAAACAGCAACATACTATGATTGAATTATATGGTTCTAGTTAAATCATATTATTGTCAATAGGAAAGCAAACTTTTAATAATATTTTTATCTGAGTTAATAATAATATTATAAAATATGACAACACTATTGTTAGATGTGACTAAAATATAATTGAGACTCACCACACCATGTTCTTATATTATAATACGAGTAATATTGTTAAATACGACAACAGTATTATTTAATATAATCATAATATTTTGTTTTTCAATCATATATTTATTGGTAGATCTCGTGTTTAAAACAGCTGTGCGTTAAATCCGAAATAAAAATAATTTAATATTGTTAAAATAAAATGTATGTATAGAAATATATACTTACATATGTGTGTATACTCGAAATACACACACGTCTGTTTAAAGAGATAAACATACATATGTACGTATGCATATGCTTTTCTTTATCTATTCTTTTGTTTTTTTTCACTTAATCTATTTATTTAACATGAGGCTTACATCGAAACACTGAACTGACAGAAGATGTTTCTGAAAAAGATTTTTTTTAAAACTTAAAATAGTATGGTTTTGGATAACATTATATTGTTATTTACATTATATTATTTTCAAATAATAATGAAAATTACGTTGCAGTCATAAATTTTTAACAAAACTATATTGTTAAACTCTAACCATATAACACTTTTTTATAAATATAATAATGTAATTATTAAATTCAAGCATCACTTTGCTTACTGTAACAAAATTAATATTTAAAATAACAATAACTTGTTTTCAACGGCCACAGATTTGTTTCTGAGAACATAATATTGTTTTCTTAATCATTCTACAACCATATCTTTTCTTTGCGTTCGTTCATTACATAAAAAATTGCTTTGTGCTGGAACCCAGATGAAGGTGAGGTCAGCCCGATCACCCAGGCTAAATAGCAAACTCTTACACTGCCCGACTAGAATAGGCAAAAGATAGAAACGCTGCTTGGCTGTCGACAAAGATACCAACTTTAAATTGTACCTTCTGCTTTAGCCGCTTTCCTTACCGCCAAAATTTCAACCTGAAATACAGTGGCTTCGTTAGGGAGACGAAAGGCGCATTCTATAACAAGATAGTCTGAAAAGACTCCAGAGCCGATGCAACAGAACATTCTTAATCCATCAGTGCATATTCTGACGTTATATTCCCTTACCATTGTGCCTTCCTTCAACTCCCATCTAGTTGGAATCAGAACTTTAAACACATTGTCAAAATGTGGACTTTGACACCATGCAATCAGTACCATGTAATCAGCAGATTTCCTCAGCGCAGAGGGTAGTTGATCGAGGATTCTGGCATGGCCATAGTACCTTAATTTCCACCTCTCAGATGCCGCGAATCTTGCCAAACTACTTAAGGATCCCGCCATTAAATGTAGATCGATCGAAATAATGTTTAGTATACCATTCAGCGCCTCCGAAGAACTAGTGCCTAAACATCCTGTTTTCTTCATGCAAGCGGATCTCTGTATTCTATAAAGTATTTCTTACTTGTGGCAGGCCACATCATAGTACAAAGCCGTAAGCCAGTATTGGACGCACAATTATTGTATACATCCATTTAAGCATTTTGGGGCTTAAGCCCCATTTAGATCCAAACATCCTACTACAGGAGTAGTATGGTACAGTTGCCTTTCTAAGACTTCAAAAAAAGAAGTAAGTTATCAATTCGTCTGAATTTTTTTTATTAGTTTTGGTGCATTTTTTGGTTTTTAGGATTTTTTCGGTTTCTGGGGTTTTTTCGTTTTTTTAGCGATTTTTGCGGTTTATGGCGATTTATTTAAGTTTTAAGAGGTATTTTTAATTGTGGCGATTTTTTTCAGTTTTTGCCAGAGCTTGCAAAATATGCTCCACCAAATATCTCTGTGCAGGCTTCTCACTCAAAAGACTTAAAAAATGAGACTCACTCAGTGTTTGAACAGCAACCCTTTTTTTCGTTTCAATCGTGTTTATTAAATAACATCCCAGCTAAAAAAGACATTCCAAAAAAGTCATGAAAATGTAGAGTTTGCGATCTGGAAGTAGTGAAAATTTCGATCCGTTCTAATGATTTTTACATAGGGTTGTCATTGCAAGAACTTCTCTTTTTCGATGTCTGATCACTGAGTTGGAAGCGATATTAAGAAAAATTCCCTTTTTTGTGTTCTATGACAATATTTTTATTTAGGAAAAATGGTAAATAGTTACCTATTTTAACAATTCGTTTCTTTTTATACGAATTTAAACCCGAAGCAGTGATTTCATGTAAATTTAAGCAAATAACTTTTAAGTTTTAGACTAAAATTAGTTCATAAATTTCTTTAAAAAAAATAATTTTTTTTAAATTCTGGTGAGTATTTTCTAACACTATGGAGGAGTTACAAGGTTAAGTATGACTAAAATAAGCTTCTACATGGTTTTTGCTCACTCTCGGCAAATTAAAAATATCGATTGTTTGAAAGCAATGAAAATGTAGTTCCACTAGAATGACTTCCATTTTTTTACTGGCATTTTAAATGCATACATATTTATAATGTAACGCATGTTAATATATAATAATAATAATACAGTTAATAGTTAGTAGTTCTTTTACCTACATATGTATGTATTAGTGATGTAACGAATGTTAATATTTGATATTCGCAAATACGAATACGAATATTTCAAAAGATATTCGCGAATACGTATACGCATATTATATGCAATATGAAACATACAAAAAATTGTATGAAAAAGGACATCACGCTCTTGTTGGCGTACTTTAAAGTTAATAAAAAGAACCCAAAAATTTTCATGATCGTCATTGAATAATATTTGAATATGATACAAAGCACAAATTTCTATAAAAAAAATTTATGTATTTGTACAAACTAAGATTTTTAGTCATTTATTTAAATTTTGTTTAGGATTTATGCATTTATTAATTTAATTTCTTTGGAAAAATATTCGTATTCTTATTCGTCTGAATTGGGCGAATACGAAAACAAAAGTGGACCAAATAGTACTCAGAATTACTGGAAGTTCGAGTTTTGAGGAGATTTTCGAAAAACTTTAAATTTGTACAACTAACTAATATTTTCCAAGATGTGACCAATTTTTTTAGGAAGGAAGCGATACGGGCGGGCAAACGTGGTCACCTTCTATGGACCACATAGTGCTCTGTAGTACAGAGTTGCGACCATTTAGTTAAATTAAAAGTTGTTGACAGTGTTGTAAAAGAAAAGTATTGTAAACAAGTGAGTAGCAATCAAGGCGAATTCATAACAGGTGGCCACTGTTGCCAATTCAGCTATTTTCTCGTCAAATCTAGCGATTTTTAAGAACATTTTGCGGGAAAATTGTGATTTAGCTATTAGCGGGAATTCTAGCGATTTTTTGTCTATCATAATTCGCTTTAAAATGTGAGCTTGTTTAGAAGCGGTGAAAGTATTTGAAGCAAACTATACAAAAAAAGATGATTGTATAGCGCCACAATTGTGCAAGTTTAAAGGTGAGCTAATGTAATGTCCAGCCTAACATCCGTCTTGATAAGTGCTGTTACGTTTGCACGTTTTATTAGACTTAAAAAATTTAGTAATCCAAAACAGGAACTCACAATACAAAATCAGCAGGTTTGTCAGCACTACTTTTACTCTATAATTGGAAGAGATTTTTAACTGGGGAAGTACCGAAGTAACAGAAATGAGGAATTCCTTATGTTTCTGTACATACGAGAACCGACACAAACAAAACTGGTGCAAATAGGTACATATATCTGTGCAGGCCTATAATATGTATATCTTTTTTAATAAAAATAAGCCTTTTATTAACCTATTACATTATTTTTATTTGGTATTTTATAAAATTTGTAAGAAAATTTGTGAAGTACGAAAGAAGTTATCAAGCTACCATAAAATTTTTGAAACAACCTAAAAATAAATGTATTTTTTAGCTATTTATCGCTGAATTTTCAAGTCGTTTTGCAATTTAGCTATTTTCTAGCTATTTTCTTGTCTACTTTAGCGATATTTCTTGAAAAAAAAGTTGGCTGCACTAGCGATTTTAGTCACAGCTGTTTTATTTTCAGTTATTTTGGTAGCAATACTAAAAATTGAAGATCATAAAAGCTTAAAAAGTATAACATAAAAAATATGTACATGTGTATCATTATTTTGGCAAAAAAATAACCAAAATGAGAAAAATATTCACATCTCCACATTAAAGAAAAAATAACGACTTTTGGTTAGAAATAACCAAAAACGGCAGCCCTGATCGTGTTCTCGCTCCCGGGTTATGAGTGGAGCGTAACACACGAATCGGTCTCATACTGACCGCTTGATACGAACAGAATCGTTCGTTGCTCAGCTACTGAGGGTCAGTAAGTGAGCAAAACAAGCAAAGTGTTCGCAAAAAAGATCTTTATTTTTGTTGTTGCGTTTGCTTTATGTTGTTGCCTTAAATATTTCGTCACGGGCAAATCATTAAAGTGGAAGGGAGAAGATAATAATACATGACAATAAAAATATCTGTAAATCAAACTATTTGTCAACGAAGTGTAAATGTAAAATAAAAGACAGATATGTGTACAACAAAAACAAAATTAATCTTCATGTATTTTCTTCAATAATGTTTATAAAATAAAATAATAAAAAAACAACAAATCTCAACACACATATGTACATGCTCAAAAGACCGTTTGACAAGATTTTACAAAGTAAAGGGTCTCAAGTGAACACATGAGCCGACCGATCGAACAAAAACGGTCGTTGGTTGAGCGACGAGAAAGCCAAAGAAGAACAAAGTTTGAGGGTTTTTTCGCGACAGTGGACGAGTGTTTTTTTTTTCTGACATCACGCACGAGAAAGACCAATTATTGCGAGCTCTGGTTTTTGGAGATTAAGTTCAGTGTTAGCGTTTTTATTTTAGTTCTGAAGCTTTTTTTCGTTGTGACGATTTTTTTTTTGGTTTTGGGCGATTTTTTAATTTTGGCGATTTTTTTGTTTTAGCGTTTTTGAAAATTAAAATTTTACGGTTTCCAAGATACAGCAAGTTGTCAAAATTACATAATCGAAATTACATTAACTGATATAATATCCTTAAGTTTTAAGTTTTAAATTTCAGTGTTAATTGGTATATTCAGCAAATTTCAAGTGTCTATATATAATTTTCTGTATATTGAATCGTTTTGGAACACCCTTTAATTTTTAATTGTCATGTATTTGTTATTGTAGCGGCCAATTTTATATAAATCATGTCGAAGTTTCAGGTTCATAGCTCGTACGGTTCTCGTGGAAACAGACGTAAATCGTAACTAAAACAATATGAATCATTTTTACATTTAGTGTACGGAATGCGAAAAAAAAATCTGTGAAAAAAAGTTATTATTTTTCGAAAAGCCATAACAAATTTTAAGCTCAGCAGGATTAATTAAAGATATTTTTTGATTTGTTTCAAATAAATAACGAAAATTTGAAATAATAAAATATTTTTGAATATTATCTTCTATTTGAAATGAAATACAACATGTGGTTTTGCTGGATAAATATTCTTGAAAACAATATTAAAAAAATGTAAGCATTTATCTTTAGTTAATTTTAATTATGATTGTTCGAACTTCATTTATTTCTATACTCAGAGAAAAAACAGCTTAAAATCTATAAAAACCACATTGCATTAATAAGGAACATTAACGAAAGTCTAGTCATGTTGAAATTTCTAATCTCAATTCAATTTACAGTATTTATTTATTAATTTTTAATTATTTTTGAATATGTCAAAATTCATTTTCTGTTCTATTGAAAATTATTAAATTTGACGCGTTCTTATTTTTAAGTTGCAGCTTTTTCCTGAGTGTATATTTATGATTTGACCAGGCATTTATCGCTGCCTAATCGACGACTAAAAAAATTAAAGAGGATAAAAATACGTTTGAATTATTTTCAGCGCAATTGTGCCATGAATTGCCCACAACACTGTTGTAATATTAAAACAAACATGTATCTTCCATATCATCGTAAATTAGAGTTAAAAAATTTCCATATATGTAATTTTAAATAACATCTGCAATTTTCCAATCGTATGTTTGTAAATTTACAACAGACAAAACTTATTATCCAGCCCTTGGCAATTTATGCATGTGTGTTCCAATTAAGGCAGTTGTCTGATGCACATACATACATACATACACACACATACATGCAACCAGCAAACTGCAAACTTCATGTTGTAAATGACTTTCATTTTGTAATTGTCATTGTTTTGTTATCACTTCTTCTAATTGTTGATGGATTGAATTCATGGTTGGTTGGTGTGATTTTAAAGGATTTTCCTCATGAATCATGGCAAGAGT
This sequence comes from Tachina fera, assembly GCA_905220375.1. Taxonomy (NCBI): domain Eukaryota; kingdom Metazoa; phylum Arthropoda; class Insecta; order Diptera; family Tachinidae; genus Tachina; species Tachina fera. The sequence continues at coordinate 110,517,141 of LR999966.1, read as the reverse complement.
GTTTGCTTGCTAATGCCAATGCCAATTCTTCCACTAACTAGTACAGCCGGTTTGTTGTTGCCAAAATTCAATTTGGAATTCGGGGCCATTAACAGGCAGACATCAACGAGTTGAATAGTTTTAAATCAAATACTTAGGGGAAAAAAATTTAATCAAAAATTAAATTATAAATTAAGCTCATTTTTAGTTATTTTTGTAAATAATAGGATAATAAACATATAGATAGATATTTCTCCAGCAGCTGTTACTTTGTATTCTGTAAAACAAAGGTTTTTTCTAATTCAGTTTCCGTACAATAAAGATGAAAAGGAATCAAACAAGCCACGAACCTGACATTTTCACAGAATATATAAAACTTTGGTCGCTACAACAACAAATATATGACAGTTAAAAATTACAGGGTTTTCGAATGCGAGCTATGAAACACGTTGAAACCCTAATGTAATATACAGGCAATTATATACATATAGATACATGCAATTTTCAAAATTAATAAATTTTTATGCAGGCGCTACACTATTTATTACTGAAATTAAAAAAACAATAAAAATTATAGGGTATTCCATCAGTTAATTTAATTTTTACTATGAAGTTTTGACAACTTGCTGTATCTTAAAAATTCTGAGTGGGAAACTCTTAAAATTTTTAAAAAGTAGTTAAACATACTAAGGTAGAGTAATATAATTTCGTGCTAACCTAAATAGAAAAATGAAAAAATGGAAAAAACAGAAAATTAATAGTGATACTTATAAATGTGTTTACCAAAGGTAAATCAATTGTATACACAACAATCGTTTCTTATATTCCGTTTCATTGTACATTTAAGTTAAATAGCTGATGTTAATAAGAATCTCTACCCAAGTAGATAGACTAGGGTTCTGATGAAGTGCGTGACTGCACAGAAAAGTATCGGTATTTCCCCCAGCTAATAAAAGTCTAAGTTTAATTTTTCTTCTCTTCTTTAGAAACTCACATTAATTAATAAAAATATTTCATTCAATAAGAATTGAAATTACTGAACTTGAGCCTAACTATGAATTATTTCTGATTAAAATTTTTTAAAAACGCTAAAAGTGAAAAATCCCAAAAAAACGTCAAAACGAAAAAATCTGTAAAAAATCGTTAAAAAGAAAAAAGTGCCATAGCTAAAAAAAATAGATAAAACTGAAATAAATTGCTATAAAAAACCAAAAAAAAGGCCAAATCGAAAAAAACGCTAAAAACCGAAAAAATTCCAAAAATTAAAAAAAGCGCCAAAACTAAAAAATAAATCGCGAAAAACCAAAGCAAAATTGTTAAAACGCGAAAAAGCGCCAATACTAAAATAAATCGCTAAAAATTTAAATAATCGCCAAAACCAACAAAAAAAACACTTAAAATAAAAATCCCCAAAAAGCCGAAAAAAACCCTAGACCGAAAAAAGTGCCAAAATTAAGAAAAAGCGCAAAAACTAAAAAATCTTTTAGGGTACCTAACATTTTTTTTAAATCGAAAAAAATTATCAAAAAGAAAAAAAAAACGGTGAAAACCGCAAAAGTTCCAAAAACAAAAAAGCCTCAAACCAAAACAAAAAAAAATTGTCAAAATGCAAAAAAGCGCTTAAAGTAAAATAAATCCCTAAAAACAGAAAAAACGCTTAAAATGAAAAACTCCAAAAAATCCCAAAAACGATAAAAGTTGCAAAACTAAGAAAACCGCCGAAAATAAAAATAATAAAAAATGTGTACTTCAGTTAATGGGCAAAATGGCTTAAAAATAAACTTTTTTTTTATAATTAATAATGGAATATGATGTCGGGCGAATTTCCATCTCTAACACGTCGGCAGACGTCAGCTCTTGTGTCAAAGTTTTGAGTATCATTTCGCAACAAACCTTCACATGTCTCATCAATGCAGCTTCGAATTTCATCTTTCAGAGCATCAGTTGTTTGTGGTTTGTTTATGTAAACTCGCTCTTTCAAATGGCCTCAGAGAAAATAATTCAGCGGCGTTAAATCAGAAGAATGCGGCGGCCACAATTTACATTGCCAAATCGAGATATTACACGTCCGAGAAATTTCTCATGCAATAACTGGGGGCAAATTATGGCACTCGTTATCATACGAAATTACGAAATATTTCAATAGAGTTTATATGGAAATATTCTAAAATTTCGAACCGTATCGAATGTCGTAATTTGCCCCCTAAATTGTTTGGCCGGCTGTGTGGCTTGTAGCCCTGTCTTGCTGAAACTAAAGTTCACTGATGTCAAAATTAGCCAATAGAGGCCACAAAAAATTGGTTATCGTGGTTTCGTAGCGCAAACAATTCACGGTGACGGCGTTTCCTTGCTAATTTTCAAAAGAAAAAACGGCCTCTTCTCAAAATCTGCACAATACGGCCACTTTCTTTGGAGGTAATGCTTTTCCGGGGACTATTTGTAGCTTTTGTGAGCTCCTTTTTTGTTTGCGTAACCGCTTAATTGGAAATGGGTCTCATCACTAAAGATGATTTTTATGAAAAATGCGAACTGAAATTTTCACCGTTTTTGATTGTAATTTTTCACAATTAAAATTCATTGCTCAAGAGTGTAGCGTTCCCAAATTGTTACTAAATAAATGTCAAAAGAGATGACAGCTCAATTATTGACATTTTATCATTTGACAGCCAATTTATTTCCTAGCCTTAAGTTTGCCCACCCGAGGCTAAGATTCTTATATTATTACTTATGGATATGTCCGTACGGAACCCTTCGTGGGCGATTTAAAGTCGCACTTTACTGAATTTGCCGACCTTAACTTCGTTTTTCACTGGTGTCTTGTAGAATACAGCAAGTAAAAACAAATATATATTTATATTGAAAAGGCTTCAAGAAAGATTATTAAAAAAATAGACATACGCCAAGGGAAAATCAGCTTAAAATCAATAAAAACAATATTGAATTAATAAGAAACCTTAACGAAAGTCTAGTCATGTTGAAATTTTTTATTTCTATATGGAAAAATATTAATTTACAGTATTAATTTATTAATTTTTTTTATTTTTAAGTTGCTCAATATACATTTTCTGTTATATTGAAAGTTATTAAATTAATGTGACGCGTTCTTATTTTTAAGTTGGAGCTTTTCCCTGAGTGTAAATACGTATGATTAATGCATTATTTATTCCTCAACAATATTACTAAAGCTATGTACAGACGATTGTCAGATCTTACAATATTGTCAGATCTGTCAATGTGCTGGCAATGTACTGGCAATCGAAAATTGCCAGTACAATATTCCTTGTAAGTTCACACAATTGTAAGAAATTCTTACAATTTATTGCCAGACGGTTGTATGGCAAAAAATTCATCTGACAAAATCGTCAGTCGAAAAATTGTCAGTTCACACGGTTGTCATATGCACAAATTGTCAGATATGTTTTCATGCGTTGCCAGACTCAAAGCATTTTTTAGAAATTGTTAAATATCAATCGTTTGTGTTTGTGTTAAATGTAAAAGTGAATGTATAAATTATTATGGACCATAAAGAAGCAATTGCAATGATTTTGTGTGCATATATTTTATTATAAATGTTTTATTTAAAATCAAGCGTGTGTAGTGTTCCCCATAGAAATAATTCTCTTACAATGACGCCATTGTCAGATGCATAAACTTTGCACATCTGACAACGTTAAAATGTCTGACAAATATCTGACAATAATTTCACGGCGTGTTCACACGATTGTAAGATGTCTGACAATTTGTTGTCAGCTGCTAGCCCTTCAATGGACTGACAATGCTTTTTCTGGCAACGACGTCTGACAAAATTTGTCAGTTCACACGGTTGTAAGAAATTTTGAGCACATTTTACTGGCAATATTGTAAGATCTGACAACCGTCTGTACATAGCTTAATACGTAGATATTGCAAAATATTTATTTATTTTTTTATATTAATGAAAACTTTATTAATTTTTTATGACACCGATTTGATATGCCATCAAAAAATCGTGGAAGCTTGTCTAGCAGCTTTTCATAATTCATTTGATTTTCATTTGCTCACCCAAAAAAATAATAAATAATAATAAGGACACATTTTCAAAATTTATCATTTACATGTTATTACATTTAATTCAAAACACATCAACAGTGATAACAAGTAAGTAAAAGTAAGAAAACAGTTGCACTTTATCAAGGAAGCCAAAGAAAAATATGTTGATAAAATAAATATTAAATAAAAATGTTTTAAAGACACATACACACACACACTGGCACACATTCCCCCAATTGTATGCCTTGAACTCCATCATTCATTCAATTACTCTACGCGGTTCTTACACCTACACATAATTAAATATCTTTATGTGTGTGTGTGTGTGCTTGTGTTCGAGTGTATGTTTTTGTAAGCATGTTTGTTGTGCTCTTCTTTTCAACTTACTTCCCCGGACAGAAGTTTATGTTGAAATAATTATGACAAATTATCGAGACTTTGACATTTCTGGGTTCACAGTTTAAATATGTATCACGTGAACTGTGAACGACAGCCCGAAAGAAACACTTACACTTACAATCTGCCCCCCGATGAAGAAGCAATAAGTTTGAAGTCATTACGAAACAATAAATAAGAGCAGGAATATTTTATTGTTTTGCTTATTACGCTGAACAATAAAAATCAGTTGTTTCCTTACAGCGGCACAGTGATTTTGAAGACCAAAAAAAGGACTAGGAATTAAAAAAATATTTTTTTTATTATTTTTTTTTAAATTTCAAATATAAAGTAGTTTAATTTCTTTATGGAATGCATACTCGAAGTAATTAATGAGTTTTTACCTTACGTCGTTTAATTATAGATTTGTTGTATTATAAGGGTATTAAAAGGTTAAAAAAATGTTAAAGATATTTACCTGGCAGCGCTATTAATAATCCAAGCAGTCCATAAGCCAGCCAGCAAGTGACAGCGGCAGCAGTTGTTGCTTTTGGGTTTTGGTTGTGTAGGAAATTCATTATTGCCACAATCAAGTGCATTAAATTTTTAAATAATGTCTCTACAATTAAATGATGGCTACTGGGCAATGATGTTGCTGCTAAATATAATTATGATGACAATGGCGATGACCGTGTATTGGTAGAGTGCGTTTTGTATTGCTGCTGATAAATCAACAGCATAACTCACACTCACACTCACACTTATGTACACTTGCACTTACACTCTCACTCTCAATCTATTTTGCTAAAGATATTTCCCGTGAAATAATTGTGTTATTAATGCTTGTGGAAAATTTATTTGTGCGTGTTCCTTGTTTATTGTCAATATTTTTAAGCAAGTATTTATTTATTATTTTCTTTTGTAGACTTAATTTTGCTTCAACCAGCTTGCATTTTCCAATTAATATGATTTTATTTATTTTTTTCTCATAAGCAAACCAAGTGTTGAAATAATATTTCTCATTATTGTTATGCGGCTTATGCAAAATTTTGTTTTTTGTTTTCAGTTTCTTTGCAAAGTATGAGTATTAAACTGTTCAAGTAAAGTTTTTAATATTATTAAACATTTTGCCAGTTTATTTTTATTTTTATTTTTTTGTTACACTAATGTCGAAGAGTTGCATTTATTTTTTAGACATTTCCATGCTCCAACAATTTTCATCAACGTCCTTTTAACATTTTGTACAACTCGTTTATTTTTTGTGATATTGCCAAAGTTTTCCTTAAGTAAATGTTTTCCGTTGCTGTGTTTTTTCTTTCTTGCTGAGCTCTCGAAAGGTTCATTGACTGTTTACAACCATTGAAGTATATTTTTGCAATAATATTTTTCGTTTGTAGTGTGTACTTTTTCGCTTCTTGCTAAAATTTAGTTTTAAAGTGGGTAAGTCGTAGTATTTTTATTTGCTCCAACTTGTGTTTCAGTTCTTAGGAAATCCCTTCATATTTTTCTGCTCAACGAGTGTTAAATGTTTAAAAAACCAGGCCTGTAAGAGAAAGAGTTAATTGTTTATTTTATGTTTTCAAAATTAATAAAGAGAAATATCGAATAAGCCTAATTTTTTTTCTAAAATTCTAATAATAATTAAGATGAGCATTTTTTGAAGTTATTATTGATACTTTCTATCTTATATACAAAGAAAATCTTAATTTTTATTGTCCTAACAAACAATAATAATTGAAAGATAATGTCGAGAGGGAGAAGTTTTCTTATGTGCAACAGAGTTTTGGTGAATTCGTGTATTAGGTCGATTAAATCGAAATTACTGAAGTGATCTTAAGCTAAAGTAATAGAACTATAAACTACTCGTATTTTTTATTTGGATTTAAAAAATATTATATAGGACAATCAATAACCCTTATTCCAGTTGACGACCTCGAGGTCACCTTAACACAATACCAAAAAATTGGGGCTTGTGTAATCGCTGTCGAAAACAACTGACTCCTGTGGGGCAAGATGTGGCACTCGTTATCGAACGAAATTATAATACATTTCAATAAAGTTTATATGAAATTATTTTGAAATTTTGAAAGGTATCGAATGCCGTAATTTGCCCCCCGACCTTAGGGAACTGAAATAGATTGTCAGTAGCACAAAATTGTTCTCGAGAGCGAGTAAACAAACCCCAAATGTGTTGTGTTGTATTGTGTTAAAGTGACGTCGATGTCTACAACTGCAATAAGGGTGAATTATATTTCGTATTTGAAATATTTTAGCTGCCCCTGCTGCTAAATGGAAGCGATGCTATCCTCTCAGTTCAGAGGTCGTGGGTTCGATTCCCGTCGATGATTCCCGTGGGTGTTTTCGGCAGACAAGCTAATCGCTTCGCTAGTTGTGTTTGTTAAAAAAGAAATGCAATTTAAAAAAATCTAATTTTTCTAGGCAACTTAAACGTAAACTTTACTGTGCGGGGAAAGAAATTGAATATCAATATTTTCTTAAATTCTGTTTAAAAATAAATATTTTTTTAAGAAATGCTTAAACCAACTTAAAGGGTAAAAAACGATTGCTTAAAAATTGTCACGCGTGAGAGTGAGTGAGCGTGAGTGAAAAGGTAATTTTTTTCTTGAAAGAAAATTACTATTTTAAAACTTTTTAACAATTTTGATTTACTGCGCCACAATAAAAATTTGCAGTTTTTGAAAACTAAAAAAAATTTTAATACTAAAAAAAAATATTATTAAAATTAGTTTAAAGTTGTCAGGCGTAAGAAGTATTAAAAGTTATCATAATAAAAGTTTCGAGTTATTGAAAATTAGGAAAATAATATTGAAAATTAGTACATTTTTAACATAAATTTAAAGTTGTCACGTGTGATAGGACGAGAGCGTGAGTGAAAATGTATTTTTTTGCTTCAATCTAAATAGAATCACAAAGAAAATAACACTTTATCAAGTGTTCTGTGCGTGATTTCAAATAACGATTAAGCGTTAAGTTTTCATAATAAAAGTTTCGAGTTATTGAAAACTAAAATAAAATGGAAAAGCAATGTCGAAAATGGGTAAATTTTTAATATAAGTCAAAGCTTGTCACGCGTGAGATGAAGTGAGCGTGAATGAAAAAGTATTTTTTTTACTTCACTCTAAATAGAATTACAAAGAAAATAACTATTTTGAAAAATTTTCATCAAATTTTGATTTTTTGTCACTTCATCAAGTGTTCTGTGCGTGATTAAGGTTAATAACGATTAAGTGTAGTAAAAGTTTTCATAATAAAGATTTCTAGTTTTTGAACATTAAAAAAAATTTAAAGTAATGCGGAAAGTGAGTACATTTTTAATACATATCAGTCAAAACTTGTCAGGCGTGAGAGGGCGCGAGCGTAAGTGATAACTTTTTTTTTCATCTAGAACTAAAAAATTAAAGCCGATAACAGCAATAACGCCATCACAGTTCTCTAGGACAATCAGTTATATTCCGAACTCAAAATATTTCGAATGCAAATATTTGCAATTTAAAAAAAAATTAAATTTTTCTAGGATTTACTTAGCACCCCGCATCGGAATTGAAAATCAATTTTTTTTAAATCCTGTTTCAAATAAAAGTTATTTTTGAGGAATGCCTTAGAAGAAAAAAAATAGGAACAAAATTAAAAGGTCTAAAAAGGGTTACTTAAAAAATGTCACCCGTGAGTGGGGGTGAGCGTCAGCGAAGAAGTATTTTTTTTCTTTTCCAAAAGAGAATTTTTAATTCAAATTTACTGTCACTTTAACATCAAGTGTTCTGTGCGTGATTTCAAATAACGTTTGAGTGTAGTAAAAGTTTTCATAATAAAAATTTATAATTATTGAAAATTAAAACAAAATGGAAAATAGTGTCGAAGATGATTAAAATTTTAACATTAGTCAAAAATTGTCACGCGTGATACGACGTGAGCGTGAGTGATAAATATTTTTTCAATTAGATATAAGAAATTAAAGCAGGAGAATCAGTTAAAAAAGTAGAGTAGAGTAGTGCATAAGAGTGAGTGTAAAAGTATTTTTTTTTGCTTTAATATAAAAAAAATTACAAAAAGAAAACAGCTCTTTTTAAACATTTTCGACAATTTTGATTTACTGTCATTTCATTATAAAGTGTTTTGTGCGTGATTTCAAATGATGATTAGATCTAGTAAAAGTTTGCTTAATAAAACTTGATTTCTTTTGAAAATTTAAACAAAATGCTAAATAATGTCGTCGATGAGCATATTATTTATTTTATTCAAACATTTTCACGCGTGAGAGGGCGTGAGCATAAGTGATAAACATTTTATTTCTTCGTGAGATTAAGTAGTAACATTTTTAAGGGCGTTAAGAGGGAACCTTTAAAACTTAGCTTCCAAAAAATCATTTAAATCAGTCCATTCGCTTGACTTTTTAATTAATTATATTTCTACAAAAATGGGTAAGATGTCCTACAGTGTGGACTACAGAATCTGCACTTTTGAAAAATCCAAACTAACGCATATAAACGTTATCTTGTTTCAAAAACAAGCATACATAGTGCATACATACAACATTCCCTTGAAATTCCCAGACCTGATAATTAAACCTTGTCGTCGAGTGTCAATTTCCCAAAAATTAGTATTGAAAAGTTTTTTTAGTAATATGATAACAAAATATTTAAGATCTCTGCTTCAATGGAAAGCATGAATAAAAAATATTTGCTTTTTAATTAAAAATTTATTTTAAAATGCAAAATTCTTACCGCATTATTTATAAAAATTATTAAGTCTTTCGGATTTTGAAAACAAATTTCCATACAAAAAATTTCTTATTAAGCCTTTATAATAAAGTCTTAAAAATTTTTATTAATAAGGTGGTTAACTTTTTATTCTATAATTTTGTGTTTCAAAACAAATTTTTAAATAAAAAGTAAATAATTTTTTTTATTCATGCTGTCCATTATGTTCCAAAAATTATAACGCAAATGTTATTAAAACATTTTATTTAAATTTTACAAATTGTTGAACAAATTAACACCTTCAAGACTCTGATATTTATCAACAGTTATTTTTTCTTCCTTCATTTACTAGAGATACTTTTCTTTATTTCGTATCTTCTTCATTTTATTGCAATCTTTTGCAGCAAACTTCATGCAGCAATAATAACAATAAGAAGAAGAATAGGAACAACAATAACAACTTCTACTACCGCAACAAATACTGAAATTTTAGAACAACAACAACAAGAAACAACAGCTACATTTTTACACTTAAATGTTTAAAAAAATTATCAAGTGCTTAGATCTGCTGCTGAAATTGTTTTGAACTGTTTATTGTGTCTGGGTTGTTTCTTGCCTGCTTCGCGCGCCCTTTTCAATTTCTTTACATGTTTTTCTATAATTTAGTGGGTTATATGAAATTGTGTTTAATGATAATTATCAGTGTGTCAAGTTAGGAGAGTTTTCTCGTATTTTGGATTTTTTCTTCTTGAATTTTTTTTTGTTTATTGTTATACCGGTGTCCAGGTAGCCTTGCGAGTACTTGGTTAGAGAAATTTTTATACTAAAAGGAGGGAGGTGGTAGGTTAAGGCCGCGTTGGACAAAAAGTGATGTATTGGTTCGTCAAGATAATTGAACTGGTCAATTAAATATCAGTGAAATTAAGTTGAATTGATTCATTACATATCTTATTGACCAGACTTAGCCCAATTAAAATTTATTCATTTAGTTTTTACTTAAAATATTTATATTTACAAATCGATTGACACATATGCTAAGGTCTGAAAGTGTTATGAGCTTGGATTTAAAAAAGTGTGCGACGCCACGCCCATTAAAGCTTAGTATTATATTATATTATATATACTTTTATTTAAATGACTCCCATGAATTCTGGTAAACATGGAATGACATAATCATGCGTTTAAAAAAGTGGACGGAGCTACACCCTATAAAATTAAGTATCATATTTCACACACACCTTGAGCTCTAAGAGTGACACGATTTATCATTTTAAAAAGATTGCGGTGCTATTCATCCGGTTCCTACGAAACTAAGCAAACACTTTGGGCTCCAGGCTTGATATAATTTTGTGTTTCAAAAAGTGGGCGAGGTTACGCCCTTCATAAAGTAACACATTTATACAGTTTTCTATACATCATTATAGATAAGGCATATACAATTTTTTATTTAACTAAAAATACATTTTTTTTTAATTTTTAATACTTATTTTGAAGTCGTTTTAATTTTTTAGGTTTCCTCACCCCAAAGATGAAATGGAAGCCTATTGCTTTCGCTACGATGTCCGTCTGCCTGTCTTTCCGTCTCTCTGTCACAAGCTGTTTTAGCCGCTAAAACCACTAATATATGACAGTAAAAAATTAATGTATGTTCTAAGCCAAGTAACGAAAAATGCTGAAATCCTAATTTAATATACAGACAATTGAATTTTTCAAAAATATTCAATTTGTATGCAGGTTACACCAATTAACACTGAAATTTAATGAAAATCAAAATTAAAGGGTACTCTGTCAGGTAGTGTGAGCAATTTTGACAACTTGCTGTATCTTGCAAACCGTAAATTTTCAAAAGCGCTTAAAGTAAAAAGTCCCAAAATAAAAAAAAATCGTTAAAAAACGAAAAAAATATCTTTAAGAAAAAACAAAAACTATGAAAAACCGTCAACGACGAGAAAAAGCGCCAAAACTAAAAAAATGCCTAAAACCCAAAAAAGTTGCCAAAAAACCTAAAAGCACTAAATTTAATAAAATCACTGAAAACAAAAAAAAACAAAAAAATCGCCCAAAAACTGCAAAAATTTCCGGAAAGCTAAAAAGCGCTAGTACTAACAATTTCCTATAAAAAACGCCATATACCGAAAAAATCGCCAAAAATTAAAAAAAAAGATCGCCAAAACAGAAAAAGCTTAAAAAACTGAAAAAATCGCCAAAACGAAAAAAAAGCACCGAAGTAAAAAATGGCTAAAACTAAAATAAAGAACAAAAAAAACTGAAACAACGAAAAAAAACAAAAAAAAAATACCAAAAACGAAAAAAGTGCCAAAACGAAGAAAATTCGCCAAAAAAAATCGTCAATAAACCGAAAAAAAAAGTTTACTGGTTACTTAACATTTTCTTTTCAAATTCGAACATAGGCTAAAGTTATCACATATGTAGTGTCCCTTCACGTGCGGGTCAAAGTTGCATTTTACTGAATTTATGTAAGTGTTTGTCCAAGGTTTAGCGTTAAAACTAAAAAAAACTGCTTTGCTTGAATCGAGTTAAGATTCTGTATATAAATTAATATAAAGTTAGCTTATTGGCATTTTCTTAAAACTGATAAGATTTTAATGTATTTGTTTATGTTTAAACTTACCATGGATATCAATTTACCAACGTTGTTTTTCCATGTTTTTCAAATCTTCTTTGCTCATCATGTATTTAATTTTTTTTTTCATGTATTATATATAACAATATTATTCAATTAATTTCTTATTAAATGGTAATCACACATGATATAAATTTTTTTGGTTGCTTACTTTCACAATTTCATTGTTGAATCTTAATGCTTTTAATTTAATTTATTTTAATTATTTTTGTATAATTATTTCATTATTTTTGCGGTATTAAAATGGATTTAATAAAGTGTGTTAATTTTCCTTTTTATTTTTTTGTTCCTTAAATATTTCAATTATTTAAATATTTTTTTTACTGAATTCTTCCTGTTTTTTTTTATTATGATCTATCCATGTTTTTCATGTAAATTATTATGGTTAAATTTTAAATGCGGATTATAAAAACTATTTATTAATTTTACAATTTCTATGCATTTTTATTTGAATAAAAAAAAAGTTTAATGTTTTTTTTTGCTAAATATTTTTATATAAATTTTTTAAACGTTATTTTTCCCCATTTTGAATGTTTCAATGATTTTTCTGCTGCTGCTTATTTATGAAATATTTGGCTTTTAATTATATTATGAATTAACTTTTGGTATTTAAAGTATTCGTTTAAATACTTTGCAGTAATGCGTTTGTATTAAAAATTTATTTTTTTATTAATGAAAACTATTTTCATTTTTATCATTTTAACAATATTATTATTTGGCTGTTATTCGCTTGAATTTAGAACAATTTTAAAATTTATTTGGCCTTTCGATTTAAATTAAATGCGTTTTTTATTTATTGTTGTAGATTAGCTTTTATTTTGCAAAAGGATTTACTTCATGAAGTAAATAAATTCACTTGCATATTTTAGTGCTAAAGTTGTGCTAATTGTTGTGGCAATAATTTTTAAAGTTTTCATTTAAATTTGGAGTTAAACATCTGCAATGAAAAGAAAAAGAACAAGCTATTACTTTTTATTTTTTTTTTATCAAAAGCACAAGTAAAAATTTTTGTAAAACAAAAATTGACACAAAACGATATTTATTAAGCAATAATTTAGTTTAAGGAAGAAAGAGCAATATATGAAAGCGCCTCGTTCCATTATCTGCTCTATCCTCTAAAAATTTCAGAGCGCAGTTTCGTTACTCTTTCAAATTTACACAAATAACAAACGCCAAGGGCAAGACTGTTGTAAATTTAAAGATGTAGCTTTGAATTGAGCTTTCATTACAAAAAAAAAAGGTTTCAGCAAATTGAAATACGATGAATCAAAACAATTCACATATTCCATTTGCAATAAAGGCTGAGTATATAAAGCAGAAATCTACCTCATCTGACACCACACTCACTGCAGACCAAACACAAAGAATGCTGATAATGAAAGTGTAGTGGCTTTCGAAAAGAGCTAGTTGTTCCGTTCTACTACGTCTTTTTCAGAATATTTAAAATTAACTTTGCTGTTATTTGTTCATTAATAGTTATCACATGTACTTTGGCCTACAAAGCTATACAAATTTTATCCCAATAAAATCGTAAAAATAGAAATAATAAAATTTAACTTAAATTGTTCATATTTTTAAAAATTTAAATAAAAGTTTTCTTTATTATTTCCTTATTGTTTTAGAAAAATTTCATTCTCGTTGTTTTTTGTTTTTCAATTTCCTTAACCACATTATGCATTTTCACTTATCACTTCTAACGTCTACTGCATTTTAACAATAAAATTTTGCTTAAAGCTGTACTAAAATATTAAATAAATTGAAAACATAAACTAGTTTATACAAAAAAAAAATTACTTGCTTCCATAAACTTGCTTCTACCCTCCCTCCAACTCTCAGCTATTATTCAACGTGCTTCATTCGTTCCCTCCCCCTTAACATGTGTGCTTTGCATGGATTTAGTTGGTTTTAGTCTTGGACTCCTAAACTCATGTTTATTATAAAGTAATCTTCTAATAAAACCCCTTAAATCCTTATTATTAGCCATGACCATGTCCCAAAGGATATGAAAAACATGTCTCATCTCTCTTGCTAAATTGTATTAAGAAGACAATGAACAAGTAGTTTTATTATTATTCCTGCTTAAAGACCAAAACCATACGAGTGCATGTTGTATCTATTATTTTTGGCAGTTTTTACATGGAAAAATAATCACGTATGGGACAGAGAGAGAAAGAAAGAGCGAGAAATACAGAAAGTATATTCGAAATGGAATAGAGTGTGAAATACAAAACGTTATGCCACAATGATTGTTGAACAATTTCAATGTTTGTGCAGCATATTCGTGTTTGTTGTAAACACGTTCAGAATAACGGTTTATTAGAAGGGAAAGGAATTAGTGGGGGGGGGGGGTGGAGAAGGGGTGTACAAGAACATGCATGCAGATTCATGTGCTTTTAGTTGCCTTGAATTTCGCTTACAGTTTTTAGCTGTGCAAACAAGGAGTGTCTGTATAAATAAAGTTGCAATTTGAACATTTGTTGATGAAAGTATTACATAGATTCCACTATTTCCCTATTCCCGCATTTGTCTTTTTATTTATTAAAATACATATAAACTGCAAATCTAGATTGTCGACAGGAATTGAACCTGCGACCCTCCCACTAATAGACTAGTATAATGTCTACTGACCAAGATTCAGCTCTTCAGGAATTTTTTAAGCGAATATGCAAGTGCTCTTTTGTTATAGAAAAGTTAAGTGCGGCATAGTATACTTTTCTTACAGAAAATTTTCTGTGTCACTGCAGACTTCTCTTATAGAAAAGTTCACTACATTACAGCACACTTTTGCTATAGGAGCAGATTCTTTTTATAGAAAAGCTGAAAAGCTGCGCACTTTTCTGATAGAAAAAAATTACTGTGACACATCCGACCTTTTCTTTATAGAAAAGTGGTATTTTCTTATAAAAAAATTTACCGTAACTTAGTTCACTCTTCTTATAGAAAAGTTGACTCTACCACAACAGACTTTCCTTAAAGAAAATTTTACTTAAAAGTTGACTTAGACGCACAGAATTCTCTTATAGACAAATTTACTGCAGCATAATTCTCTTACAGAAAAATTTACTATGTCACAGACTTTTCTTATAAAAAAAACACTATTTGGAATATATATAATTGTAAATTTCCGAGTGCTAAAAACACTACCCTCAATTTAAAACTATGTATATATCGTTACCTTAATAAAGAAAGGCCCCTACAAACTTGCGAAATTGTAATCAAAATTTTAAAAATTAACTAATAGAATTAAAAATCTATGCTAATTAAATGCCAATTACGGTGCTAATTAGATTTTAAGTTTAATTATATGTTAAAATCGATTCTAATTATACGCCTACTGCGATGCTAATTATATGCTGAATTGAATTTTATGTTAAAATCGATGCTAACTATGTTCTAATTGCGATGCTAATTAGATGCTAAATTGAAATAAATATTAATATCGATGCTAGTTATATGCGAATTGCGATGCTAAGTAGTTGATAAATTTATTTATATGTTAAAATCGATGCTAATTATGTGCCAATTGCGATGCTAATTAAGTGCTAAATTTATTTATCTGTTAAAATTGATGCAAATTATGTGCCAATTGCGATGCTAATTAGTTACTAAATTAAATTTTACTTTAAAATGTATGCTTACTGTGTTGCACTTGTCATGCTAATTATATGCTAATGCTAATTTTATGCTAAGGTCGATGCTAATTGTACTGTTTATTAGATGCTAAATTTAATTGTATATTAAAATTTATGCTAATTATGTGGCACTTTTCATGCTATTTAGGTGCTAAATTTAATGTTATGCTAAAGTCGATGCTAATTACATGCTAAAATAAATAATGCTAATTAGTTGCTTATATCTTTAAAATTAAATAAACTAAATGTCCTTTAAAAAAGACAGTAAACATTTTCAGTTGTTAAAATTGAAACATAAGTGGAGAGTTTGAAAAATTATAAGATACTCGGGCTTTTAGTATGAGAATTTTTAAATCATCGGACAAAGTGGAAGCAGCTCATATAATGAATAAGAGTTCATAGAGCTAAATATTTATTCAATTTATTTCTTATTGCAACTTTTCAAAATAAATTGCCGAATGCAAAATGTTTTGCTTGTTTTTAAAAGTACTAAAATAAGTAAGATAGCTTGCTAAATAAAATTTTAGTCAAAATTTTAAATTAAAAATAAAAATAAGAACATAAATATAAGAAACAAAACCAACTCAAAGTGCAAATATCCGAGTAGTAGAAAAAAGTTTCCTCCATTGACAAATAATAAAAAACTGGTATTGAATTACTATAACTATAAAACTAATAATAAAATCTTTGTAATAAATGTATTTGCATTACATTTTTTAATACAACACTGCCCGCGAAGCTTTTGTTTGCGAAAAACATCCAGATTCTATGGCGGGAATCGAACCCACGATACCTTAATAAAAATCAACAAAATAATGTTAAATCGTTGCTAATTATGTGCTAAAATGGATGCTAATAAAATGCTAATATCTTTTAAACTATAAAGAAAGAACTAATACAATATTAGAAGCCAGAAATTCACACTTACTTCGTCTTGTTTTTTTTTGTATGTAAATTTTTTGAAAATACTCCACAACCTGACAAAAACATTAAATTTCATCTTGGACAAAAATAATCTAAAATTTCCACTAGCAGAGTGTTAGGAAAAAGTTTTTAATTGGCAATAAATAAGAAAGCTTCTATTAAAGTTATAAAATATGTGTAATAAATCAACAAAAGAGTTTAAGACGGATGCTAATTATGTGCTAAAATTTATGTTAATGAAATGCTAATATCTTTAAAATTTTAATAAAACACAAACTTAATTTTAAAAGCCAGAAATTCACACTTATTTTGTGGAACTAATTCTAAAATTGAATTGAATTCTCTTACAGAAAAATTTACTATGTCACAGACTTTTCTTATAAAAAAACACTATTTGGAATATATATAATTGTAAATTTCCGAGTGCTAAAAACACTACCCTCAATTTAAAACTATGTATATATCGTTACCTTAATAAAGAAAGGCCCCTACAAACTTGCGAAATTGTAATCAAAATTTTAAAAATTAACTAATAGAATTAAAAATCTATGCTAATTAAATGCCAATTACGGTGCTAATTAGATTTTAAGTTTAATTATATGTTAAAATCGATTCTAATTATACGCCTACTGCGATGCTAATTATATGCTGAATTGAATTTTATGTTAAAATCGATGCTAACTATGTTCTAATTGCGATGCTAATTAGATGCTAAATTGAAATAAATATTAATATCGATGCTAGTTATATGCGAATTGCGATGCTAAGTAGTTGATAAATTTATTTATATGTTAAAATCGATGCTAATTATGTGCCAATTGCGATGCTAATTAAGTGCTAAATTTATTTATCTGTTAAAATTGATGCAAATTATGTGCCAATTGCGATGCTAATTAGTTACTAAATTAAATTTTACTTTAAAATGTATGCTTACTGTGTTGCACTTGTCATGCTAATTATATGCTAATGCTAATTTTATGCTAAGGTCGATGCTAATTGTACTGTTTATTAGATGCTAAATTTAATTGTATATTAAAATTTATGCTAATTATGTGGCACTTTTCATGCTATTTAGGTGCTAAATTTAATGTTATGCTAAAGTCGATGCTAATTACATGCTAAAATAAATAATGCTAATTAGTTGCTTATATCTTTAAAATTAAATAAACTAAATGTCCTTTAAAAAAGACAGTAAACATTTTCAGTTGTTAAAATTGAAACATAAGTGGAGAGTTTGAAAAATTATAAGATACTCGGGCTTTTAGTATGAGAATTTTTAAATCATCGGACAAAGTGGAAGCAGCTCATATAATGAATAAGAGTTCATAGAGCTAAATATTTATTCAATTTATTTCTTATTGCAACTTTTCAAAATAAATTGCCGAATGCAAAATGTTTTGCTTGTTTTTAAAAGTACTAAAATAAGTGAGATAGCTTGCTAAATAAAATTTTAGTCAAAATTTTAAATTAAAAATAAAAATAAGAACATAAATATAAGAAACAAAACCAACTCAAAGTGCAAATAGCCGAGTAGTAGAAAAAAGTTTCCTCCATTGACAAATAATAAAAAACTGGTATTGAATTACTATAACTATAAAACTAATAATAAAATCTTTGTAATAAATGTATTTGCATTACATTTTTTAATACAACACTGCCCGCGAAGCTTTTGTTTGCGAAAAACATCCAGATTCTATGGCGGGAATCGAACCCACGATACCTTAATAAAAATCAACAAAATAATGTTAAATCGTTGCTAATTATGTGCTAAAATGGATGCTAATAAAATGCTAATATCTTTTAAACTATAAAGAAAGAACTAATACAATATTAGAAGCCAGAAATTCACACTTATTTCGTATGTAAATTTTTTGAAAATACTCCACAACCTGACAAAAAAATAATATTAAATTTCATCTTGGACAAAAATAGTCTAAAATTTCCACTAGCATAGTGTTAGGAAATAGTTTTTTAATTGGCAATAAATAAGAAAGCTTCTATTAAAGTTATAAAATATGTGTAATAAATCAATAAAAGAGTTTAAGACGGATGCTAATTATATGCTAAAATTTATGTTAATGAAATGCTAATATCTTTAAAATTTTAATAAAACACAAACTTAATTTTAAAAGCCAGAAATTCACACTTATTTTGTGGAACTAATTCTAAAATTGGCACAAAAAAACATGATTTTTTTCGGAAAAAACAACCTTAAATAGCAAATAGCAGAGTAGCAGCAAAAAGATTTCTTAATTGCAAAAAAAAAAAAATAAGAAAATCTGTATTAACACATTAATATAAATTAAATTTGATTGTGAAATATGTAAAATTAATCTATAAAAAAATTTAAATCGATGCTAATTATATGCTAAAATTAATGCTAATGAAATGCTAATATCCTTAAAATGGCTTAAACCATTAAAAAGGAACAATAGTAAAGTAGCAGAGATTCACACTTATTTTAATTTATTAAAAATTTTTTATGAACCTTTTTGAATATAAACCAATATACACATATGCCACAAGTAGGAATAGCTTTTAAAAAACATATTTAAAAGCATAATTTCAAATGATATTTTTTTAGACTTTTCATTAAATAATCTTAAAAAAAGCTCATGACAATTTGCTGCATTGACGCAGCTAATATTCGTTAATCGATCTCTTGTTCCCTTTAAATATTTTACTGCAGGAAGGCTCATTAATCATTTAAATTCCTTAAGGTGTTTTAAATAACTTATTTATGCTGCTGCTTCTTATGCTAAGGTTTGCTAAACACAAACTCTAATAGACAATAAAGTGAGCAGGGTACTTTTACCATTTTTCGTTAGGTTTAGTTTCGACTATATTTTGTTTTGTATTTTTCATTTCCCTTTTTATTCCCATTCCCATTACCATTTTGTTTTAAGCATCTTTTAATGTCGCATATGTATTCTACATGAGTATTGTTTAAGCAGGTTGTTGTCCTTTCAAATGTATATTAAGTTTTGACTTCATAGGAAAATTCAAACTAAATGCACAAAAAAAAATAAAAAATATAAACTAAATTGATTGAGTTTTCTTGTGCTAAAAGGTACAGTCCAAAGGAATGGTATAGTCTCTGTACTACCATCATTGTTTTAAAAGGAGTTTATAAAGAATAGCAGGAAACAATTGCAAGCAGAAAAAAAGTGAATACTTATTATGCTTATTGTTGAAAAGTCATTACTCGGATTTGTCTGGTTCCGTAATACAATTGAAAACTAGAAACAACTTCCTCAACTACAGAAAATAAAAGCTTATAAAGCTCATCATTTATTTATTTATCTGAACTTTTTCTGAAAATAATTATGTAGTTAAAAAAAATAATATAATAACAATAAAAATAACTACAGCAATCCTAAAAAACAAATAAATCATTCACACATATAATTTTTTTATATGAAGTTTTCCTACGTCTGGTTTAACTTATTGACTTAATTCTGATTATTCTTTTACTATTTGTGTTCTCTGTTTCCTCTTAACATCAGACTCCTAGCAATTATTTTATTTTATATTTTTTTTTACTTTTTACTTTTATGCTAACAAATGCATAAACTTTTTTCCATATTTTTTATTTCTTTCTATATTTTGTGACTCAATTTATAAGATTAAAAATATATCTCTTTAAGTCTGCTAATAGAATATGCAAAATACTTATTTTCTTTCCGAGTAGTAAAGAAGTTTTTCTTTTTTCAAACTTTTTCTTTTTTTATGATTTAGTTTGATAAAGGAAAAAGTAAAACAGAATTATAAAATCATAATCCAATTAAATGCTTATGGTTTATTATGGAAATGTCTTCTTAAATAAAGTGTGTGTGTGTGTGTGTTATTATGAAGATTAAGTTTAAAGTTGACTTTTCTTTGCTTTTAATTATTTCAAGTATTAATTGAAATTAAAAAAGTTTAAGAGCATTTTGTTAGACTTATGAAAAATTAATTGAAGCAGAGAAAAATGGACATGTGTTAATAGATGTCTGTAATTAAAGAAAAGGAAGTATATTAAATATAGATATTTAATAAATTCATGAATATTAATTAAAATTTTAATGAATTTAAACTAAATTCAGCCATTTGTTGCAGATAAAATTGTGTACTGACTCAAAATTTTATATCTAGTTTCGTTATTGTATCTTTTTATATCTTTGATTACATATGTATATCTCTATCCTTATCTGTATATCTGTTTCTATTCTATTACCTCTATATCTTTTCCTATCTTTATATCTATTTTATATATCCATCTTTATCTCCATATCTTTCCCTGTCTCTATCTCTATATCTATCTATATCTATCTCTATCTCTATTTCTCTCTCTCTCTCTATCTCTATCTCTATCTCTATCTCTATCTCTATCTCTATCTATATCTCTGTCTCTGTCTCTACCTCTACCTCCATGACCATCTCTATCCCCATGTCAATCACTATCTCCATGTCTATCTCTATATCAATCTTTATTTATCTCTATTTCAATATCTCTCCCTCTTTCTATCTCTATCTCATCTCTATCGCTATCTCGAACTCTTTCTCGATCTCTATCTCTATGTCTATCTCTATCTCTATCTCTACCTTTATATCTATCTCTATCTCTATCTTTTTGTCTATCTCTATCACCATCTCTATCTCCATCTGTATCTCTAACTATCACTATATCTATCTGTATCTCTAGCCCTATTAGAGATAGGCGTGTGTCGATTTTTCCCAACACTTCACGACGCGAACACGAATAGCAAGACACTCAAAACATACAAAACACGCACGCGAAAAATTTCGTCTCGTCAACACGATATTGCACAACACGCACCAAATATTATTGGTTTGGTATGGTATTGCAGATAAGAAAATTTTGCTTTTTCAAGAGACGCTTTTCAAAATACGGCACCGAGTCAACACTGAGCTGATACTCAGAGGCCCATGCAATATCAATAAATATGTATGCTGGTTTTGTGTGTTTGACGATACAAAATATAAAATTTTTTCCCTACAGGAAATTCATTCATATTTACATATTTTAAAACTAAAATCGTTTCATGTTTTTCGTGTCAATTTTGCCTGAAAACGCAGGAAATGTGATTTTTTTCTCTCGTGTTGAGTCATGGGTGTTCGTGTCACAAAAAATAAACACGACCCGCGCCCATCTCTAATCTCTATCTCCATTCCTATTTCTACACTTATTTCTATTTCTATCTATATCTTCAATTATATCTCTTTCTCGGAGATATTCGAATAAAAGTAAAAATTACTCCAACATTCAAATAAAATGTTTTTTTTTTACTTAAACGAGATAAAATTTAAAAATTATTTTAATATTAGACAATTTTTTCTCACTCGAATAGTCGAACAAAAATAAAAATTTTTCGAGTTCTCAAATAAATTATTTATTTTAGGTTCCCTTTAATCGAACAATCAAACAAAACTTGAAAGAAATACGAAAAAAACTATTTATATTTAAAATTTATTGTAGAAAAAATTAAAAATATACAGTCTTATTTATAAAAACTACTAAGATTTTAAAAACGATTTTTGAAACAGATTTTTATACAAACTTTTTTATTGAGCCCTTATAAACCGTTAATAATTTTTATAAATAAGGCTGATATATTTTATTAAAATATACTTGTAATTTCCAGATGACTTTAAAAGGCTTTCATTGCATTATTGTATTTAATTTTCATTGCGGTTTTCTTAAAAAAAATTATTTTCTTTTAAAAATAAAATTTTATTATTTTGTTATTTTATTTGATTACTCAAACCAGTATTTGCATTATTTTTTTCTTAAGATTATTAAATTAATTTTTTTCCTAATTGATAATAATAATAATAATAATAACAATAATTGAATGAGACCTTAGACTTCTGCGAAAATTCGTATATACATTTTATTTTCTTTAAAATTTTTGAGATATAAATTCTCTTTATTATGTAAATTCTTTAAACATTATGCACATGTTCAACCGTATTTCGTAGGTCACGTCGAATATTCGTCCACGAGAACTTCGTACTAGATTAAAGGAATGTGTACAAGGTTTGTTTAATTTGAGATTTGATTCTCTCGTAGAGGAATATTCCACGTGACTACAGGTGATTGTTACGTTTTTCCATTTAATAAAAAAATTATTTTTGTAAGTTCAAAATTTTGCAATCAAAAAAGTGTCTATTGTACAATCCTATTCTAATCAAAACACTTTTTTTACTTAACTTTCATATTAAGAGTTTTTACACACATAATGTTAAATTAATTCACTGATAAAGTACCACGATGTTAACTTTTTGCTGTTTTTTAACATTTTACTGGACTGGACATATGACTGTTTAGCGCATGCAAAGCTCTTTTTATAGTTAACATAAAGCTACCAGAATAGTGTTAGCAACATCCAGAAAATATCAGCTTATTCAAGTGCCTCTCACGCTTTACATCACATCAATAGTTCGTGTTCAATTCCTATTGTTGGCTCGTGTATATGTGCATTGACAATTGAACTTCATTATAGGATATCATCTTTCATCTGCATTGTCTTGTGTGTTTGTGTGGTTGTATATTTCTTAACAAGCAGAATGTGCAGCAACATAATTGTTCTCATTGGGCTTTTAATATTCACTTCAACATCGGCTTGTATGTTTTGTATGCTTATGTATTTATGTCCTTTGGCCAATAAGTTCTGCATCAATCCCATTGTTCAATAATATTTTTTTTATTGAACACATGTATTTGTATTAAATTTGTTCACCTATAACTATGTAATATACGATTATTGGCATTAACATTTTTTTGTTAATTTTTTATTCCAACAGTTTTCAAATCGATGGATTATAAATTTACTAGAAGTACTTGAAAATTTCGGCTTTTGAGAAAAGCTATGACCATAATTTTTTTTGTCATACTGCATGTTAATTAATTAAATTAAAAAATTTTAATTTAATTTATATATATTCTTAAAAAAAATTTATACTTTTGTCGTTGCTTAAAATCTCTTTAAATACTCGCATTTACGTTTATTCATCACACTATTCAATTGAAAATTATTAATTTACTTCAAAGTCAAATTGATATAATATCATTTAATAATAACATCTTCCTTTGATAGAATCCTTTTCAACATTGACAAGCTGTTTAAGCAAAAGTAATTAATTACTCACATTGTCTTTATATACGAATATCATTTTGAAATATGAAAAGCCCACTGCTTGCATTTGAAGTATGCTTATCAAATCTATGACATGAATTTATAATGACTGAATGAATTTGCTTATCATAAACATAATTACAGATGAATTAAAAGACATTCGTGCAAACAAAGAGCCCGCATGATATCGTCGTGAACTTAAACTGTCAGATACCCAGCAAACATTTCAAATGCTTTCTGAATACAAAGGAGTTTTTGCAAATTTTCTCAGTTATTTAGAAAAATTTTAAGTAATATTTTTTTTAAATTTTATACGACTAAGGTCCTTAATTTTTAACTTGGTATTAGTTAAGGAAAGGACTTTATGTGATGTTTAGAAAGTTATTCATTACTCGTATTATGTTCAAATTAATTTGAAAACAGGAATTTGAAATGGTTTATTTTTTCTTTATTTCTATAGCTGAAGCCTCACTGGTACTTCCAAGAGCGAGTATTCATGACTATTCTCTTCTTTTTAAATCATTTTTAGGGTTCCGCACACCAAAGGTGAAAAAAGGAACCCTATTGTTTTCGCTACGCTGTCCGTCTGTCCATCTGTCCGTCACACGCTATTTCCTCAGGAACCGTAAGAGCTACGAACCTGAAATTTGGACAGAGTATGTATAACCTTGGCCGCTACAACAACAAATACATGAGATTTAAAAATTAAAGGGTGTTCCAAAACGAGCAACGAAAAATGTTAAAATCCCATGTAATATATATACAATTGTATTTACATATGTATATTGACATTTGAACTTTGTAAAATTATTGTATTTTTATATAGACTACAACAATTAACATAAAAATATTAAAAAATTTTAAGTAAAGGGTTGATCCATCAGTTAATGCAATTTTTACTATCTAATTTTGACAACTAGCTCTATATCTTGAAATTTTCAAAAACCGATCAAAATCGCCAAATTCTGAAAAAAATCGCCAAAAATGTGAAAAAAATCGACAAAATTAAAAAAAATTCTAGTACTAAAATAAATCGCCAAATTCGAAGAAATCGCCCAAATGAAAAGAATCGCCAAAATGAAAAAAAACTCCAAAAACCGAAAAAAATCGCCAAAACGCGAAAAATGCGCCAAAACCAAAATAATTGTTTATGTGAAAAAAAAATCGCCAAAACGAAAAAAAATCGCCAAAAAATTAAAATTAACGCCAAAACCCGAAAAAAATCCTCAAAACGATAAAAAAATTTGCCAAAACCAAAAAAAAACATCACCTATGTGAAAAAAATCGCCAAAACGCGAAAAAGGCGCCAAAACCAAAATAATTGTTTATGTGAAAAAAAATCGCCAAAATTTAAAAAATCTCGAAATCGAAAAAAATCGCCAAAAATTAAAATAAACTCCAAAAACCGAAAAAAAATCGCCAAAACCAAAAAACACATCACCTATATGAAAAAAACGCCAAAATTAAAAAAATCGCCAAAATAAAAAAATCGCGAAAATAAAAAAACTCCAAAATAATAAAAATCCCCAAAATAAAAATAAAAATTCAAACCCAAAAAAAAAATCGCCAAAACGAGAAAAAAGTGCCAAAAATTCAAAAAACCCCAAAACTAAAAAAACGCTTAAAACCGAAAAAAGCCAAAAACGAAAAAAATGCCAAAACTATAGTTTATATTGTCTAAAGTTCGTATTGAACTACATATCTCGGGTCCGTACGGAACGCTTCGTGCGTGGGTCAAAGTTGCACTTCACTGAATTTATTTAGATTTATCATCAGTTGATATTCAACGTAACTAGAGGTAGATAACTGCATAGGGGTATGAAAAACCAGGTTTTTACCCATAACTCAAGTTTTTGGGGGAGTTTAGAAAATTTATATAATACATTGTTGTTATACATGACAGAAAAATAATAGCACATGCCAGGTTTTTCGACTTCATTCATTTTTGACACTCAGTGTTACCTTTAACTCTACAAAATATGTTTATATATTTTTTTTAAACTAATTTTCAAACATTTTTGTTAAACTTGAGCTGGGTTTTCATACATTTTCATATAAACTTGTTATAGTTCTTTTTCTGAAATATATTTGATTACCGGAAGGCTCCAATATATAGAGAAAGCAAAGGCCGTTCGTTTCCCCTAATAATATAAAAGTTGCAAAGATTTTTCTTTTTATGACAATAAATATCTTAGAGAAAACTTAACTTTTACTATTAATTCACATAAGTTTTTTGCTCATATAATTCTTTTTTGAAAGTACGAGTAATTACATACTTTATGTATGCTTTAATGTTGAATATATGAATTGTGTATAAAAAGTCCTGCATATTTAATGATTTGGTAATTGATACAAAAACTTAACGCATATATAAGTTGCCACAACAAGAAACTTAAAAAATGATAAATTGTTTCCGGCCAGCGGAAAACTCTTGTTAAACAATACGCACACACGCACACAAATTTTGTGTGTTTGGTGTAAACTATACACTTAAAACGCACACACACAAACACTCCCACACACTCAAGCACACATTCTTATTTGCCCCAAACATTTCGATTATAATCGAAATAATGACACACACACACACGAAAATAAAACAAGCAAAAGAAAACAATATGTTACCAAAACATACACGTACGATTACGTTTACTACAATACGACGTCACAGCAAAAATTTATTTATTGTAAATATTGCTTTTCTTTTGTTGTTGTTGTTTTGCGTGCTTGTGTGCGTACATATGTTTCCTTCTTATTAAGATTTATTTCTCACAAAAAACTTGTCAGAATATTTATGTTTTGTTGTAAATTTCTGTTCAAACAGCTCTCATGGCTAGAGGAAATGTAATATAAGTGTGCATAATCTTATTTTGCTGCTCGCTCGCTCCCTGTGCGTGCCATTTGCAGATGAATAGATTTATCTAAATCCCCTTTAAGTATATGAAATCGTAATCGTGATTCAAAGCAGTAGTTTAGTTTTTAGGTTTATCTAACTGTTTGGCAGAGATTTCAAGTCCAATTGACTTTTGTAAATAGTTATTGCTTTTAGAAATTTTAGGGGGAGACACAAGATTCCTAACAAAAGAATAAATAGTTGAATAATTTGCTATGCTAATTTTTTATTAAGCAATTTAAAGAAAATAAAAATGAGGTTCTTAATTTTCTTTTAGCTAAAGAGTCTTTCTAGAAGATGTTTAAATTTTATATATAAAACAAAAAGCATTTTTAAGCGAAATCATCAGATGTTTATTTAGTTGTTAAAAGAAGGTAATGCCCTTAATAATGCACAGACAATATCAGCCAAATATTTGCCATAGCTACGCTTGCAAGACCTTATTCTTTTCACGAAAATTATTTAGCCAAAAATTCGCAAATTTGCGGCTGTGTGTCCTCGAAAGCTTCACAAATTCGATTTTCGAAGTCTTGAATTGTTTAAAAGCCGTTTGCATTAACCGTAGAGCCAAAGAAAAAAGCCTAAAGGTGCTAAATCAGAAAATCTCGGTGGACAGTTTTGAAAACATCTTTGAGAAATCACACGTTTAGGCAACTTTTCACGCAAACTAGCGATGGTGTCGTCTGGCACGTTATGTCCATTAAAGAAAACATTGTCCACATAAATATCTTTAAAATCTGGGCATCCAAAATCGTTAGCCATCGTCTGATATCACAATCTATTCACCGTAGAAGTTGCAGCACCTTATTCTCAAAAACAAAAGGTGACATCATTCCACTAAAACAAAAACAGCACTAAACCGTCCTACGTTGAAGATGGAGAGACTTTTCAACAATAATTCTTGAATTTTCGATTTACTTTTTTTTCGGTTCTTGGCGATTTTTTTTTTTTAATTTTGGTGTTTCGTTTAAGTTTTTTTAGTTTTGGCGTTTTTTTTCGTTTTTGACGATTTATTTTAGTCTTAAGCGATTTTTTAAGTTTTAGTGCTTTTTTTGTTTTTAAAAATTTTTTCCGGTTTTTTGCGTTTTATTTTAATTTTTGGCGTTTTTTTTTTGTTTAAGCCTTTTCTTAGTTTTGGCTCTTTTTTTTGTTTGAGTAATTTTTTGGCTGTTTTTTAGTTATAGCGATATTTTTATTTCCATTTTTTTAGTTTTAGCGCTTATTTTTTGTTTCTGTGATTTTTTTTTGTCTTTTTTGGGTTTCTTAGTTTTGAGCGGGTTTTTCGGTTTTTGGTGATTTTTTTTTGGTTTAACGTTTTTTTTAATTTTGGCTCATTTTTCTCATTTCGGCAAATTTTTTTGTTTTTTCTCGTTGTTGGCGATATATTTTAGTTTAAGCGATTTGATTTAGCTTTAGTGCATTTTTTTCGTTTTTGGGCTTTTCATCTGTTTTTGGCGTTTTTTTAGATTGTATGGTTTTTGGCGATTTTTTAATCGTTTTTTTTTAAGTTTAACCCCTTTTTCTCGCTTTGGCGATCTTTCTTTTGTTATTTTTTTGCTTTTTTTGATATTTTTTAGTTTTAGCGATTTTTTAGTTTCAGCGATTTTTTTAGTTTGTGCATTTTTTTGTTTTTTGGTTTGACGATTCTTTTTGAGATGTTTTATTTTTTTGTGACTTCTATGCGTTTGATGATTTTTTTCCACATTTTTTTAGTTTTGACTCTTTTCGTTTTTGTTACTTTTGTCGGTTTTTGACTTTTTTAGTTTGAAGATTTTTTTCGTTTTTTTTGGATAATTTTTTTGTTTAAGCTTTTTTAGTTTTAACGATTTTCTTAGTTTTGACGTTTTTTTTCTTATTTGGTGATTTATTTTAGCTTAAGCGATTTTTTAGTTTAGAGCTTTTTTTAGTTTTAGGGATTTTTTTCGTTTTTTTAGGATATTTTTATCGCTTTTTGGCGACCTCTATGTAGTTTGGGGATTTTTTTTTACATTTCAATGAGTTATTTTATTTTTGGTGATTTATTTCATTTAAGTGTTTTTTTTTTAATTTTAGCGATTTTTTAATTTTTGGCACCTTTTTCGTTTCTGAATTTTTTTTTCGGTTTTTGACGTTTTATTTTAGTTTGAATATATTTTTAGGTTTTTAGTTTTAGCGTTTATTTAGTTTTAGTGGTTTTTTAGTTTTGGCGCTTTTTTCTTTTTTTTTTGTGACTTTCTTTAGTTTTTATGGGTTTTTTTTTGTATATTACAAATTTTTTATTCTGAAATTTTTTAGTTATGATACTGTTGAATATTTGAAAAGTTGGTCCCTTGTGGTTTCCAAGATGCAGCCAGTTATCAATATCGGGTAGTCAAAATTAGATTAACTGACAGAATAACCTTTAATTCGTTTTTTATTTGAATGCGTAAAAATACACTAAAATTTAAAATTTAAACTGTCTATAAATAATTGTTTGAGTATTATATTATGATTTCAAAAGTTTTCATTGCTCGCTTTAGATAACCCTTTAATTTTTAACTTTCATGTAGTATTTCATTTAATCCAAAAAAATATATATATAATTATATGTTCCATTATTTATATAACTTTAAATAAAAGTCACACTCATTTCCTACAACATAAAAATCATATCTTGATTAAATAATCAAACACTCGATTAACTAATCAATGAAGGGTGGAAAAGATTCGTCATTTACCCACCTACAAAAGAGTCCTCCCTCTTTCGTGGTTCATTTTGTATAGTTTTTGTAGTTATTTATTTTTCGATTGAGGGAGTAACGAAGTCATACTACTCTGCTTGTATATTACTTTGCCACATTGTAGGCACTTCCGGTGTGCGTATGAATGTGTGTGTGTGTGTGTGTGCATGTTTGTTTGTGCTTTTAAAAGCTAATAATAAATTTTGAACATACAATACTTGTACATGTGTTCATATGTGTAGGTATTAAGAGGTCATTGGGTTATATGAAAATTGTAATTTATTACTTTGGTTACAATTTCTTAAATGAATTTTTCTTAATTTTATGTTTTGGTTTCGCAAGAAAAACTTTTGGCCATAAAAAAGAACAACATTTGACATGTTTATTTTCTGCATTTAATTTGTTGTTACTTTTTTTTTGCGAATACAAATAAATGACAATAAAATAAAGCAATAAATGGCAGAATTTAATATTTATATTAAATTTTTGAACGATGGCAAAATGAAGTAAGTATGTATTCAAAAAATGTAAGAAATAGTTGAACGACTTTATTTGGGGAAAAATCTAAAAAATAATTTTTTTAATATATATTTCGTTATTGATCTTTACATACAATATTTGAAAAATAATTATTTACTGCCAGTTTCAGTTTCAGAAGCCATGTAAAAATTCTCGTCTGTGTATTTATATTGAAAATAAAAACAAAGAATTTTAATATTACGACATAAAATGGAGGAGAAGAACTTCCCTGGAATAGTCATAATTGGGCTGATTTTCATTTACATATAAGAAAAAACTTATTTAAATTATAGCTTTAATAATAAAATATCTGCTTTGAATTAAGTGTTCATTTTATTTCGATGAAAACTAAATTTGCCCTTTTTAAATTGTTTAAACTTTTTCATACAACAGATTATTTGAGTTTGTAAAATGTCTGACAAAGTCTTTACTTTAAACCACGAGCAGATGTTGTCATCCATTTGTGATTATGAATTTACATTTGAAAACTGAAATAAAACGTAAAAACATGCATTGATTTTTTTGGCTTTCCAAATTTTTATTTAACCATATGATACACCGCAAAAACAATAATAATTTAAAGTATTCACTGTCATTCAAACTCACTTGCTAATGTAGCCTAATGAATAGTAGGGACATTCAAAATATAAAAAAATAAAAAACATATAAAAAAAATTATAGAACTCTTATTTTATTATCTGATCAGGTGTTTGTAGCAGATAATGACAAAAATATCGCTTTCAGCACACCTTGACTATTGTCTGTCAAACAACTATGAATGCGTACAGCTAAAAATAAAAAACACTCTCATATGCAAACAAACGCATTAATTTTAAACCGAATACGTATAAATTTTTTTTTAATAACTAAACACAAACGACAACAAAAATGAGTATAAAAATAGTCTGTCTATTAATCAGCTATACATGCTTATATACAGGGCTATTTAATTTACATGCACGCATAAAATAAGTTATCAAACAGCCACAGACACACACCCACACATTTTCCAATCCATTTTATATATACAAATGTATGTATATGGTGGCGAATGATGAATAAGAATACCGAGTATTATGCGTATATTTTTTTGTCCGACTATATATCCATAGACTGAGTATAAGCATACTTAGGCTATAAGCATTAGAGAACGTCAATGCTTCTGATATGCATGTGTTTTTTTATTTTTAGACGTAGCCTTTATGAGTCTTTCGCCTAAACGAAATAGAGATGCTCTTGTATGTTTTTAGTCGGCCATAGTCCTAATTGCTGGAAAGAAACTATGTGAATTTACGGATTGATTACGCTGCGCTTGTGATGGATTATACACAGTTACTGAAATTAAGACTATATATACATAAGTAATTCTTATGCATATATATATAGTACTCATAGTCGATCTTTGGTATGTAGCTCTACACCTTTTTCAGTTGTGATTCAGAAAGCATCAATTGTAATTTAGAAGGTGTTGAAATATAAAATCGCATTAAAAATATTATATGATTAGGAACAGTGTTGCCATTTGAGTTAAAATTGAAGAATTTCAAAAGGCCGTGACCAATTGATCGTTGAGCTCGACCCAACGACCGTTTTCGTTGATGTGTTTAATTCGTTTAGCCACTGCGGAGAAAATGCTGTGATGTTGTGAGAACAAAAAGAGGCCGAAATTGTACGGTGGTGTCCTTCAACATGCGAAATGTGCATCGGTTTATTCGCAAGATGAGCTTCGAAAAAGTCCACATATTGACTACCGCGAGTACGGCAAATAAAATATATTTATTGTTAATTTTTTTTGGGAATTGCTATAATTAAATTTAAAATTTTTTGTAGTAGTATTTTTCCCAAAATTATTTTTCCTACTTACGTCCGTCCCTCTTTTCATAATGTACGATTAAGAGTTAACGTGAACTTTAACTGCAAGTTCTTCATACAAAACTTGCCGTTAAAGTTCCTGTTAGTGTTAAATTAATTGTACATTGTGAGAAGGGCCGTTAATTAGTAAAAATGAATTTAAGTTTTAATATTTTAATATTTTTATAATATATTTTATGTTTTATTATTTTTATATATTTATATTTTTTTATATTACATTTTAATAATATTAAAATTAATATTGATCTTATTCAGTAAAATATTAATTGTAACATATGTTAACGCACTAATAATCCCAAATTGTTATTTTACTTAATCAATAAAATATATATTTTTTTTTTATTAAAAATACATTGAAATTGATTATTGAGGGGTTTAGCTGGATGCTATGCGCATGTCACTGTTGCTAATGCAGATCATCAGGGAACCTTTACACAAATATTTTCTTAGAACAACTAGACTCATTATGTTAAAGTTTCATTTAAACGAATGAGAAGCTCTACAAATAACAAAGTTGAAACAAGAACTCAATAATTAACATTCTTTTTATTGTCTTTTTTACCATTGCTACATTGGCTGACTTTTTTCCAGCTCGAATTGTAGTTGTAAGAAGTATGTAAATAAAATAATTATAAATAACAACAGCTATTCGAGAATAAAGTTCTCAATCAATTTCTATTTTGCATAAATTTATAAATTAATGAATTTATAATGAATGACTAAATTTATAAATGAATCTAAAATAATGTTTTTTAATCTATTTTCTAAACTCTTTTTCTTCTGAAATATTAAGCTCTCGCTAGTCTTATTTAAAGTCAGGCTTCTTTTATACTATTCCCTAACATCTGGCATCACTGCTTTCTCTATACTTCTACTAAAACTAGTTTAATGCAGCAAAGAAATAGATTGTACAAACAAATAATAAAAACTAAAACAAAATATAAAATGACTGCTACAATGGCGACATTTAATAGTTAAAATGGTGAAAGTAGCAAAAACATCAAATAAAAATCTATACCAACACTAAACACGCAGCAGCTGGAACAGCAACAGCAACAGCATTCAGCATTCAGCAGTACGAACATACCTGTTTAATGACAATCAAGTCTACTAAATGAATGGTCTCGTATTCACATTTGTTGAGTTAAAAATTGTATACAAAAAATTGTTTTAAATAGAAAAAAAATGTATACGTGTATACAAAACATTGCAAAAAGAAAAACAAGATAGTGTTTAAAACAAGAATAGCAAAAGTGCTAACATGCACATAAACACATACATATCTACCTATATACATACACGAACACACACAAACTCACTTACTAATACATTTCAGTCATTTCGATGTGGTTGTTTGCTTGTTTGTGTTTCAAAAAAAAAGGACATTTGTGCCAAAACATGTGTGTTATAATGTACAATTCAGAATTTATGCAAACGATTGCAAAAGTTTGTAAAACTGAAATTTATATAAGGACGAAGCAGGAGCATCAGTTAAGCATATACTTACATATGTATGTGCATGTTAAAGCATAAACGAGTATTTTAATGTTGTTTAAAGACTTTAGCTAGCTAATGGGGCTTGCGGCTTTATTAGAGCTAAGGTTCGCTCTTCAATTAATATCAAATCAAAGCACCGCCAAAATTTTTGCTACAAATATAATTTTTCTTCGTACAGAAATAATCATGTTCCCGGTTTCCAATGATAGTGTGCAAAAATTATGAAATATAACTAATTTACATAAATTTTTAAATTTTTTATATTGGCAATAAGATATCTAGAAAGGCACCAGCATAAGATCCAGAAAGTTGCCAAAATGCTTCCGAAATCCAGGTGAAAAGAACCCCTTTTCTTTCTGTCTTACATAAGCTGTTTTCTCGAGAACCATAAGAGCTACATATGTACATGAAATTTTTATAGAATATTTCAAACTTCAGGCGCTAAAACAACAAATACAGGACAATTAAAAATTATACGGTGTTCTAAAGCGAACAACGAAACAAATTGAAATCCTATTGTAATATACAGACAATAATTATATAAAGACACTTGAAATTGGCAATCTTATTGTATTTTTACGCGGGCTACACCAATTATTACTGAAATTTTAAAACACAAAAACATGAAAATTAAAGGGTTTTTTTTATCAGTTAATGTAATTTTGACTATGTAATTATCACAACTTGCTGCTTTTTTGGAAACCGTAAGAGGCAAACTCTGAAAATTTTTGAAAACACTAAAACTTAAAAATCCTAAAATTTAAAAAAATCGCCGAAACTAAAAAGGACAAAACTATAAAAATCGGTAAAACTAAAAAAAAAATCATCAAAAATAAACAAAATTGCTCAAATCCAAAAAAAAAAACCAAAAGTAAAAAGGTCCCCAAAAAAACTAAAATAAATTCAGTGAAGTGCGACTTTGACCCGTGGACGAAGGGTTCCGTACGCACAGTAGATAATTCAATGCGAACTTTAAGCTATGTACAGACGGTTGTCAGATCTAACAATATTGCCAGTAAAATGTGCTCAAAATTTCTTACAACCGTGTGAACTGCCAAATTTTGTCAGATGTCGTTGCCAGAAAAAGCATTGTCAGTCCATTGAAAGACTAGCAGCTGGCAACAAATTGTCATGTGAACACATTGTAAAATTATTGCAAGATATTTGTCAGTCATTTTAATATTGTCAGATGTGCAAAGTTTATGCATCTGACAATGGCGCCATTGTAAGAGAATTATTTCTATGGGCAACACTGCATACGCTTTTTTTAAAGAAAAAATTTATGGTAAAATATATGCACACAAAATCATTGCAATTGCTTCTTTATGGTCCATAATAATTTATACTTTCACTTCTTACATTTAAAACAAACACAAACGATTGATATTTAACAATTTCTAGCAAATTCTTTGAGTCTGGCAACGCATAACAACAGATCTGAAAATTTGTGCATATGACAACCGTGTGAACTGACAGTTTTTCGACTCTCGATTTTGTCAGATGAATTTATTGCCATACAACCGTCTGGCAATAAATTGTAAGATTTTCTTACAACCGTGTGAACTGACAAGGAATATTGAACTGGCAATTTTCGATTGCCAGTACATTGTCAGCACATTGACAGATCTGACAATATTGTAAGATCTGACAATCGTCTGTACATAGCTTTAGCCTATATAAAATATAGTTTTTTTCGTTTTTGGGTTTTTTCGGTTTTGAGATTTTTTAGTTTTGGCGTTTTTTAAATTTTTTTCGGTCTTGGCGCTTTTTATTTTTGGCATTTTTTTTCTTGTTTTGGCGATTTTTTTTGGTTTTTGGAGATTTTTTGTAATTTTGGGAATTACTTTCATATAGGCGATTTTTTTAGTTATTGCAATTTATTCGGTTTTTGGTGTTTTTTAGACACTTTTTTTTCTCGTTTTGGGGGTTTTTTCTCGGTTTTTAGTGTTCCTTTCATTTTGCTTTATTTAGGTGATTTTTTTAATATTGTCCATTTTTTCATATGGAAGACTTTTTTTTAGTTTTGTCGATTTTTTTGGTTTTTGTCGTTTTTTCATTTTATCGATTTTTTTTTTCATTTTAGGCGCTTTTTTAGTTTTGACACTTTTTTCTCGTTTTGACGATTTTTTCGGTTATTGGCGTTTTATCATTTTGGCGATTTTATTTTAATATTGGGGACTTTTTTCATTTTGGCGATTTTTTTCATATAAATTTTTTTTATTTTGGGGCCTTTTTCGCGTTTTGGCGATTTTTTCTAATTTTTGCGATTTATTTTAGTGTTTGAAATATTTATTTAATTTTGGCGATTTTTTTCGTTTTGGTGATTTTTTTTAAATTTTTTTAGTTTTGGCGATTTTAGGATTTTTAGTTTTACCGATTTTGAAAATTTCAAGAGTTTGTCTCTTACGGTTTCCAAGATTGCATTAACTGATGTCATATACACGAACATCAATACATCCATCGTGCTTCGCTTGTTATTCGACAGCATTTATTATTAGTTTTGTATTATACCTGCTAGTGATGTAACGAATGTTAATTTTTGATATTCGCGAATACGAATACGAATATTTCAAACGATATTCGCGAATACGAATACGAATATTATATGCAATATGAAATATTAAAAAATTGTTATGAAAAATTACTTCACACTCTTGTTTGGTGTACTTTAGAGTTAATAAAAAGTACCCAAAATTTTAATGATCGTCATTGAATAATATTTGAAAATGATACAAAGCACAAATTTCTATAAAAAAAATAATCTATTGTACAAACTAAATTTTTTGTCATTTATTTGAATTTCGTTTGGGATTTATGCATTTATTTATTTAATTCCTTTGGAAAAATATTCGTATTCGGATCCGCGTGAATTTGGCGAATACGAATACATTCGTATTCGCCTGAAAATGGGCGAATATTCGACAATTCGAATACGAATACGAATATTCGTGCATCACTAATACCTGCCACGAGAATACATATAAAAAACAAAACGTATTTACATTTCAAGACTGTTTACGCAGGTCTCTAGTATGTAAGTACCAACCAATAGACATGTAATTTACCCCCTTATGCAAAAAAATATTTTACTACAGCTTTAAAGTTCATATTAGTTGCCAAACACTTTAAGGCTAACATTGCTTTGTTAAGAAATTGTATGCAAAACACAACTTTAATTATTTTGTTATTTAATAATAAATACTGGTAACACCACCGTGTTCAACAACCACTTCACAGCTTATGATGTACAAAATTGAATAAAATTTCATTCGGGTATTCAAATATTTTTTTATTTTATTAAATAAATTTTTATTTTCTTGAAGTAAAGCAACCCAATTTAAATAATATGAGCTTCTGTCATGGTAGTAAAACAGATAAACATTTCTATGAAGTATACGTAAAACAATATGGGGAAGAAAGAAGTATTATCACAATTTCTTTTATTCGAATGAAATGAGTATTTGAATACCCAGCTTTTTTCGATTTGTTTTGATTGTATGTACAACACTAAAACATTTTTGTGCGATTGTATTTATATTAATATTTTTTTATGGATTTTACGATGTATTTTGAATCAGTTGGATAATTTGATGAGGTTTTCCATTACATGACAGAAATGTTAAATCTAAGCTAAGAGCTAACACTTCTAGCTTCATTTTCAGATGTAACATGAATCAATATGTGTTATATTAACAAAAATATAGGTACAAAATACACAATTGGAAAATATCAACTTAAAGTAGTCTTAACAAACGTGGGGACATACTTTAGAAATTTGATATAATGATTTTTTTAGAATACAACTTTACTTAACATTGCTTTGCAAAGCTTTGCTAAGTTTTTTTGCATAAGACCCATAATCTTTATCTGTCTATTTATCTTTAATTTGCAGTTGATCTGTCAATGGCAGCTGTGGATTTTGTAATGACAGAGGGCAAAAAAAACTATTCAACAAATAAACATACATACACACACACACACAAAAAACATCAAAATGTAAGTAGACATATTTTATTTTTTATTTTTGATAAAAAGAATTGCGTGAAACTACCTAGATAAAAAGCACATTAATATAACAAATACTCTGCAAAAAAATCAGAAAATTTTCTAACAGAATTTCACAATATATTTAAGCCAGAAAGATTCCATTTAGTGCCGATTATTTGCTAACGTAATCAGTAATATTTTTTTATCAAAAAATTAAAGTATAATAAATACTTTTCGTTTTAAAATGCATTAAAATTACTAATTGTAATCGCAATTTGCTGCTGCTTAAAAGTATCAAAAAAATAGAAGAAAAAAACTTTTGATGTCAGCTTTCATGAATAATGCAGTCAATCAATCAATAACATAATGCATTTTGTTACAAACATATTGATGTACTTCTCATACATAAAAAATTTACAATATTTAAGAAAAAAAATCACATCCTTTTATGATTATGTGTTGTAAAAAGTTTTTCAAACACGAGCAACAGGAAACACACACACACACACACATACACATGCACACACACAACAAAATCCAATAATAATAACTTTAGAAATTTTTGCTTGTTAATAATATTCGTTTACAAAACTTTATACATATGAAAATTTTACATCTTCTCGGATATGTAAATGTTTGCAAAAGTTTATCATCATCATTCGATCATTCAATATGCTTTTAAAATAATAAAATGAAGAAACATTTTCTATTGCACAAGGACATGCCGAACGAAATCTGGCAAATGCAAAATTTTTGTGTATCGTGCAGCAAAGGTATTTTCTATTTTAGTTACGTACATAAGTATATACATATTTATATATATGGAAGCATATGTGTGCACACTTTTGCTGTCGGTCAGCCATAAGCTGTACTTTGGCAAACTTTAATTCCTTTTTAAAGTCCTTGTAGAATTATGTGAGTTACATAACTGTCCTTAAGGTAGTTGAACTATTGTAATTTACTTAATAGATTAAATTATTTTGTGATTATTATTTTTGGTTTCTTAATTTAATTGAAATATATATAAATTTTGTGCTCTAGTGCATTAGTTACTCAAATAAATAATTTATTGTTATTTTATGGCATTAAGACGAGTTATTACAAAAATATGTTTTCAGGTAAGAGGATTAAGGCTGTTATTAGCAGGCATAAGATTTATTTATTTAAGCAAGTTTTTGTTGCAATAGTTCTTAGAGGAATTAATTAGCCTCCTACGAATTATATATTTGAGGGAATTTTTTTTTTTTTGAAGAGAAAAGTTATTTATTAAAATATTCAAAAAGGGAAGAAGACTGCAGGTAATAGAATATTACGAAAATAACTTAAGGTTTTGCTGCTTTTTTAATTTTTAGGGTTCCGTACACCAAAGCTGAAAAAAGGAAGGAACCCTATTGTCTTCGCTACGCTGTCCGTCACACGCTATTTCCTCAGTAGCCGTAAGAGCTACGGACCTGAAATTTGGACAGATTATGTAGAATCTTGGCCGCTACAACAACAAATACATGAGAATTAAAAATTAAAGGGTGTTCCAAAACGAGCAACGAAAAATGTTTAAAATCCCACGTAATATACATACAATTGTATGTACATATGTATATTGACACTTGAACTTTGTAAAATTTGTGTATTTTTATAAAGGCTACAATAATTAACACTAAAATTTAAAAAATTTAAATTAAAGGGTTAATGCAATTTTGACTATGTAATTTTGACAACTTGCAATATCTGGGAAACCGTAAGAGGTAAACTCTTGAAATTTTCGAAAACGGTAAAACTAAAAAATCTGAAAATTATAAAATCGCCAAACCAAAAAAAAAAAAAATATCGCACAAATTTAAAAAAATCACAAAAACGAAAAAAATCGCTAAAATTAAAAAAAAAATTTAACACTAAAATAAGTCGCAAAATTCGAAAAAATCGTCCAAATGAAAAAAATTGCTAAATAAAAAAAGCGCCAAAAACCGAAAAAAATAGCCAATAACAAAATAATTGTTAAAATGAAAAAAAAAATCGTCAAAATAAAAAAAAATCGCAAAATTAAAAAAAGCCAAAAACAAAAAAAATCGTCAATATGAGAAAAAAAGTGTCAAAACCAAAAAAAAAAACGCCAAAATTAAAAAAAATCGCCAAAACGAGAAAAAAGTGTCAAAACTAAAAAAAATTGCCAAAATGAAAAAAACTCCAAAACCCGAAAAAATCGCCTAAACCAAAAAAAAAAATAGCAAAAATAAAAAAAAGTGTCAAAATTAAAAAAAGCGCCTAAATGAAAAAAGTCGCTAAAATGAAGAAACGCCGAAAATCGCCAAATTAAAAAAAAAACGCCAAAAAGGAAAAAATCGCCAAAACGGGAAAAAACTGTCAAATCTAAAAAAAATTGCCAAAATGAAAAAAAAACTCCAAAAGCTGAATAAATCGCCAAAACAAAAAAAAATCGCAAAAACTTAAAAAAAAACGTCAAAAACGAAAAAAAAAATGCCAAAACTGTATTTAATACAGGCTAAAGCTCGTATTTAATTACATATCTCGTGTGCGTAAGGAACCCTTCATGCGCGGGTCAAAGTCGCACTTCACTGAATTTATTATTTTATTTTTTTATATTTTTTTTATTTTTTCAAAGAGAAAACAATCAGGCAATGAATGCCTACTATTATTACTACGTGTTACCTTCTTTAGGAAAGGAATAATAACAAAGAATTTAGGTGCTGAAGGAAGAGATAAAGGGAAGCTTCATTCTTCTACAAGTCTGCTTTTTGCCCTTTTTTTGTTGTTTATTTTTAAGACCGTGTTGCAGCGCCTCTGGTGTCAATGAGGTGTATTAAAATTTTGAAGCTGTGTTTTGTAGCCATTTGTTTGAATGTTTTACTTCGCCCATAATTGTGCTACA
This sequence comes from Tachina fera, assembly GCA_905220375.1. NCBI lineage: Eukaryota > Metazoa > Arthropoda > Insecta > Diptera > Tachinidae > Tachina > Tachina fera. Next base: position 110,477,350 of record LR999966.1, on the reverse strand, counting down.
CAAAATCGACGAAGGAGGGCGCTCTGCTGTTACAACATTAGGATTAGTATCTGCTGAAATATAGTATAGTTCAGTGACCAGTAACTATGCCTTCATCACTTGAACTTTCGTACAGCAACTGATACAAAGGCACACTAATGTACATCAGGAAAATGCGTGTTGTTATTACTTGATGACTGTTCGGAGACCGGGCTTGAACCCAGGACCTTTGGTTTAGTGCCAACAACATCAACCAACGCCACCCTTGGACATTATATCCTGCCATAACTGCCAAAAAAAAACAAAAGCTGAAGCTACATAATTTTCGAAATACTTTTTTTTAACCGAAATCGTTAATTTACGATTTTAGATAAACAATTTTCATAAAAAAAAATGAAGTTTAAAAAATATATTAAAAAATATATTCTTTATTTTGGCGGTTATGGCTTAATATCTTTAGTCGAGTTAGACATTTTTTTATATGAACCTCCAGTAGTGAAATATGAAATCATAACCAAATCAATTATACCAGATTAATTAACTAACCTTCCTTTTACAATTAACAACATTCGAAAACACTTGCCTTCAAGAATTCGTCTATTGGATTCTTCCATTCCGACATTGCAATAATAATAATTCATTTAATGTATTGGCTTTTACAGAAATAACTTTTCATAACCAGCAGCAATTTTAATAAATGACTTCTTGTGCCAGCACAAAAAAATAATTGCTAATGGCTGTAAACATTTATAAAACTTTCCCCTCCGCTCCACATACAGCAAAAAACTATTAAAATTTAAGATTTACATACGAGACCTTAGACTACATGCTCAAGCATGCTGGAGTTTGTTTTTAGTTCAATAATACGAAGACAAAGCAGCAAATGTAATATTTTTCTTTTACAAGCACATGCATGCACATCTCTACATGCAAACGAAACAATAAAGATACAATATTGGCATAAATGTGTAAGTGTGTGTGTGTGTGTGTTTTAGACACTCGTGTATATACATACATAATAATATAAGCTTGTGTTTGCCTACCATTCGATAGTGCAGAACAAAAGTTAAGGAACTCAATTTAGCCCTTTGGCAATTTTTCTAAATAAAAAAATATATAAAACAAAGAGAAAAAAAGAATAAAAAACTAGTTAAAATGGAAATGAGAGTAAAGAATTTTTATTGCCATATCAATAAAATGATTGCTTATAAAACTTCCAACTACTTGCAAAAGAATTTCCTCCCCCCCCCCCCCCTTGGTCTTATTTTATTGGAAACAAAAACAAAGCAGAAACAATACAGTACAGACTCACATTTAAAATTTACATATCGATTTAAAAATACATTTACATATTGCGCCTGAAATTTCTATGTGAACTTGTAGTTCAGAAAATATTTGTTTGAGGCAAAATAATAACTTCAAAAATATGATCAATGCTTTTTTTACAAAAGTTTTGCTGATAGTTTTTATATCCAATAAAAACTAATTAAAGCTGAGAAGTTATTTTTAAAGTTTTTGCAATTTTTTAAAATAATATTCATACGAGTATTCGAAAATATTTCTTTGTAACAAAAAAAAATAACATATTTTGAATTAAAACGTTTCTGAATTTTTCTTAAAAAATGCTTAATTTAAAAGGAGATTTTTAAAAAATATGCATTCTAAAAAAGTACTAAAAAAAAAAGAAAAAACTTCGACTTAAAGCTGGGGGCAAATTACGGCATTCGCTACGACTAGTAATTTAAAAATATTTCCATATAAACTTTAAAGAAATATTTTTAAATTATGAGTCGTATCGATTGCCGTGATTTGCCCCCGGGTAAACCCATCCTTTATTTCTCTCGCTAATGTGTTTAAGATAGAAAGATTTTATTCTGGGAAAAAAATTAATTCTCTGGGAATAATTTCCCGGGATTATTTTAAATTTGGAACAATTGTGCTTACAAAAGCATATTCAAATGGGAAAATATAAAAAACTGTTGCATACTTTAAGGAGTTAAAAAAATAATTAGAAATATTGCAAAGTAGTTTTTTTCAAAATAATTAAAAATAATACACGTAACTGTTTATTGCATTTTATATATTTATTTTATAAATATTTTTTCTATAATGCTCTTATTTTTTTTAAATATTATAGTTGTATTTGCAGATATTATTAGTCTTGTTATACGTATATTTTGTATAAGTTTTAGTACTAGAAGACAATAATAATAAATTACATGCAAATGTTTATTTTGTTTATATAAAGGAAGTTGTAAAATTTAGTGCGCTATTTGAAATAAACAGAAAATTGTATGAGTGATCTCTTAAATTAGTAAATTCGTTAGTTTAAGAATTGAATCCATCAAATATAGTTTACAATAATGAACACAATTTGAAAATATTAACGGCCTGGCCCACGATGTCGACCAGAAATTTTCTGTCGCTTAGTTATATTGAAAACAAAAATAAAATAAGAAAATTTGTTTTTGTTTTCAATATAAGTAAGCGATAGAAAGTTTCTTAACGGCATCGTGTGCCAGGCCGTAAATTTTTTATTTTATTTTAATAAATATACAGCCTTATTTATAAAACTTATTAGGGATTTAAAAAGGTTTTTAGGACAAATTTCCATACATATTCCATACATTCCATATTTTTCTTAAAAAGTCCCTATGAAGCCATAATAATTTTTATAAATAAGGCTGATATTATATATTATATGTATATTACATGTTATATATTATATTATATTTTATATATTATATATTATATATTATGTATTATATATCATGTATTATGTATTATATATTATATATTATCTATTATATATTATATTAAATATTACATATTATATATAAAATATATTATATATTATTTATTATATATTATATATTATATGTAGTATATATTATATTTTATATATTATATATTTTATATTATATACTATATTTTATATATTATGCATTATATATTATATATTACATATTATATAATATATATAATAATATTATATATCAAATATTTTATACTATATATTATAATATTATATATTATATACTATATATTATACATTACAATGTTACATATTACTTGTTGAATATTATACTTTATATATCATATAGTATTTTTATATATATCATAATTTATATTTTATATGTTATATTACATAAATTCTATATAGTTTTATATTTTTTCATAAATTATATTTTATGTTTTTTTCTTTTATATTAGATATTTTATATATGTATTGTGTTGTATTTTATATATCTTGTATTTTATATTTTATATAATTTATATTACATATTATATATTTTATATCTTATATTTTATATTTTGCATCTTATATTTCTTATTTTATACATTATATTTTAAATATTACATTATATATTTTACATTACATATGTTATATTTTATATATTATTTTTTTCTCTATTTTTTATTTTGTATATATATTTTATATATTATATTTTCCATTCAATTAATTTTCTTTTTTACTTTTACCATCTGTATTCCTCTGGGGGTTTATTTGCTTGTAAACGACAATATATATATAAAACTTGCACTATTTTGCAAACATCCTGTTTAATCCTTTTTATTGTCTTATATTTATTTATTGTTTATAGGTTTTATTACACATGTACAATATGACTTAAGTCAACAATATAGTTTATGTAAAGAATTTAGAATTTTATTATATTTTGTCGTACTTAATGATACACCGAGACTTGTTGAGTTGGCATAATATTTGTCATTGATTGGTTTTACCCTTTTAATGATATTTCATGCATTAAGATTATACTTGCATTCTACAAAACGGTCGCCATGTTGTTATTAGTTGACAAATCCACCTTGGGGTATATTTTGGGACGATTTAGGCCGAAAAAGTTTCTGGGAGTAGCCCAAGGTTTTAATTGCTGTTTAGTTTCCATATTGCTGTTAAAGAAGGCCAAAAACTTCTGCGAAGGTGCCACACGATTTTGTGATAGTTGTGAGCAAGAGTGGCACCAATCTTACGGACAGTATTCTCATATCCACACGAACATTTAAAGTGGAATTTACTAAGTTGTGTGAGATGTCCTTTGCTTGCACAATCTCTCTCACTTTCAATATCCGATCACCTAACACCATAGCGTGTATTTTTTCAATTGTATCGGGTGCAGAGATCCCAACTGGGCGTTCAGAACGTTCGGCATATTCCCTGCTTGTACGGCCATTAGTAACTCCACTAAACCATTTTTTATCACTAAAATTCATGGTGAAGAGATAATTGATTTGAGTCATGAATTTTTTCCCCATAGAATAATGCTTAATAAGTACAAGAAATTCACTTTTTCCATATCCTTTTTACCCAAGTTACGCCGTAGTCTGCACTAGTCTGCTACCAATGGCTGTCAAACACAAACTAAATGAGGTAGCTTTAAAAATTTTGACAGAAGTTTGCTGGCAGTTGTATCTGTACTTTACATTAAGAGGCGGGAAATTCAAAATTTCCCGGTTCTAATGACGCGTTCTCGTATCTTTTCTTTTTTTTTATATAAAATATATTTTTTACTATATCTCAGATTACGCCGTAAATACTCGTATAGGTGTATGCATGCAAGCTTAATTGCTTACAATATATATTTTATAGATATTTATATAATACATTACTTTATGTAAACAAACACTTGTTTATAGACAAATACAAGCATTTGTCTATTTTTCTATATAATATAATAATAGACAAAAAAAGAACAATAAAAAAATCTTTAAAAAAAAAACAAAAGCATAAAAAAGTCAGCAATTTAAAGTAGAACAACAACTGTTTGCTTCCTAAATGATATTGATTGTAAAAAATAAAGTAAAATAAGTACATATTTTATTATTTTTATTACTTCATGTAAACATTTCATATTTATTTAATGGCAGGCAGGGTTATAAAACAAATTTATATGTCTTGCCAATTCAGGAGGGAGAGCAAAGCAAATATATCCATAAGTATATGTATATAGTCCTGGGGGCAATCAAACAAGTGACATTAGTAATAAGTTACAAATAACAGCGAGGGCAATGACAGCATTAAATATGTGGGCTTTTGAAAATAAAAAAAATAAAATAAACAAGTAACGATATTATTGTGTCACTGACGGGATGACTCGGCAACGCCCTAAACAAACGTTTTAGTTAAATGATGTAAAATCTTAGAATGATGGTTTTCCCTTGTTTTCCTTTTGAAAATATAGAAGTTACTAATTTTTAGGGTTTAAAAAGAAAAGATTAGAAAGTAAATTTAAATTTATGTAAATTTCCTTCTTTATCGTAAAGTTGAATTTTTCATATATTGTTTAAAATTTAATTTCTTCTACAACTAAATGTGTTCCTTGATGATGGCTAGGGATAGAAGTCGTTTAATAAAACTAAAAACTTTTAATCAGTAACAATTTCTTAATCGGGCTTAAAATCAATATTTTTTTTCTAATTGAATGAAATATTTTTAGTAATTGATTTGATTTATTAAAGAAGAGAGGAACTATTAAACTAGAAAATCGAGCTGGGGAAAATGCGAATTTTTTGTGCAGCTACGCACTTCATCAGCACCCACATCTATCTATTAGGGTAGATATTGTTATTTGTGTTTACCAAAGGTAAATCAATTATTAAATACACAATATAATCATTTCTCATATTCTATTTCATTAAAAATTCACCTTAAATAGCTGATGTTATATTAATCTCTAGCCAGAAAAAAATCGCATTTCCCCCATAATGCTAAGTTATTTGTCAGTCTGGTAAAATCCGATCTTTAATTTACTTCAAGTTGTAATAGTGACCTCTAAGCGTTATTTGAAATCACACACAAAACATTGGATAAAGTGAGAGTAAATCAAAATTGTCGATACATTTTAATTAAATTTTAAATATAGTAAAGAAAAAAACTCTTTTTCACTCACTCTCACGCGTGACAATTTTTAAACATTCCTTTTTTAGTCCCTTTTATTGCTATCATCTGCTATGATTGTTTTAAATTCTAAATGGTAAATTTTTTTTACAATCACTTACACGTCCTCTCACACGTGACAACTTTTGTGTATTATTAATAATTTACTCATCTCTGGAATTATTTTCAATTATTGTAATATTCAAAAACAAATTTTTGTAATTTTTGTAATAAAATCCCTTAATTGCAATCACACACAAAACACTTGATGCAGTGACAGCAAATAAAAATTTGTCGAAATATTTTTAAAATGGTTATTAGGTTTATTATTCTATAGTAAAGCAAAAATGTACTTTTTTCACTCACGCGTGACAATTTTTAAACACTCCTTGTTTAGGCCTTTTATTGTTATTGCTTTCATCTGCTTTAATTTTTTTTTAAGTCTAATTGAAAATTTTTTTAGCAGTCACGCTCACGTTCTCTCACGCGTGACAACGTTTGTGTAATATTAATAATTTACTCATCCCAGACAATTTTTTCAATTATTTTAATATTCAAAAACTATAAACTTTTATTATGAAATTCTTTACTACACTCAATCGTTATTTGAAATTACGCACAAAGCACTTGATGATAAAGTGACAGCAAATCAAAATTTTCGATATATTTTAAAACTAGTTAATACCTTTGTTACTCTTTTTATATTAAAGCAAAAAAAATAAATTTTTCACTCACGCTCACGCACTCTCACGCGTGACAATTTTTAAATACTCCTTTTAAACGCTTGTCTTAAACTGGATTTAAGAAAGATTAACTTTGGATTTTTCTCCCGTTCTTGTTACCAAAAAAAATAGGTTTTCTTTTAATTTGCAAACTTTTGCAACTGAAATATTTCAAATTCAGAAGATAATCGATTGTCCTATAGAAATATAATGCTGTTATAGTTGTCATCTTTTTCTTTTTTTTAGTTCGGAATAAAAACCTTTTTTAAGTTTATTAGAGCAAAAATAATTGCAAATTTTCAATACTTAACTTCTTAGTTTTATTAAAAAAAATAAATAATTTCCTATAGTGCAATGGCTGTTAAAGAAAAACCTTAAGTTCACCAATTCCATATTCTAAGCAAAAGATACAACTGCTTGGCGAAACACAAATAACCCCATTACTCTCTTATATGATGTAAAAAACGTTTTCTGTTGGTGTATGTTTGTATGTAAACAAATTGTTTTCAAGTCAAAGCATTAAAGATTCTGCAGTATTTTCTAAAGCTTGACATCAGCTCGTTACTCATCATGCATGCATATTTATTTATTTGTTGCCTTGTCTTTGCCAGCAATTACTTTTGAACTTTTGCAGAAAACGAATTATTTATTCAGTTTTATTTCAAATGTCACTTAAGAATTTAAATTGCAGAAAAAATAAAAATAAAAATGAAAACAAAAATAAAATATAATGTCTGTAACACTAACAGTACGAGTACAAGCAAAAACTATGCAAGAGAGAGAGGAAACAAAAAAAAAATGGAATGTCTGAAAAAAAACTATGTAATTTTATTTTTTATGTTGCATTACTATTTTCATTTGAAACATTAATGCTGAAGTTTTTTTACGGTTTCGTTATTGTTGCCCTTTCTCGAGCATTTGTTTCGTGTCAACACACAACATCTTTTCATTTTCATTTCATTATAATCCTTGTAACCATTATGCAATTTGAAAAATACAAAGAAGAAAAAAAGAACATACAATTTGCTTATCAGTTTACTCAGTCTCCTGTTCCTGGGAAAACATTGACCATATCCTGGCAAAGAAAATCAAATGCAGACTTATGCACAAACACATACATGTGTATGTATGTACATACAAGCATATACAAACTGTAGACTTATATATTTCGAAATGTTGTATATGTAAACAACAGCGATGCATATTTGTCAGTGTGCTTGTATGTACAGGGTGTTCCCATAAGATGTTTATTTTTTAAAGCTTATAATTCTAACAGTTGTCATGACTCCCAGCAGGAACTATAGCATTTGGGGCTTAAAACACCCAGAAAGCAAATTTTATTTTTTTTTATTTTATTTGCATTAATTATATAATTTTAGACGTAAGTGTATTTTTAACCCCCGACCAAAAAAAAGGAATGTTATAAGTTTGTAGTGTGTGTCTGTGTGTCTACACGAGTCCACGGACAGACCAAACGGTTAGACCGATTTAGATTTTGTTCTTAGCTATGTTTGCACAAAAACGGTCCAGACGTTTAGAAGATATCACATCTTTTCTGGAAAAATTTGGGGGTTTTTAAAATTTTTAATGTTTTTTATTATTTTTTTATTAAATAAAAATCCAACGATTTTGCTTAAAAATTTTCTTTTTATTATACATCAAAATCAAACCTCTTATTAGAAAACCCTGTTCATATATTGGGCTTGTGTCTGTGGTATTCCCTTGAAATGTACGTACATACATACATACATACATATCTAATGTCATAAATCACTTTAAATTGTTTTGTTTACTACTTTTTTCTAGCATTGAGAAAAATGGCACTTGGTCATAAATGGTCCCTACAGCAGATTCAGGTTGATTTTATTTGACACAATGACTTAAGTTATCTTCAAAAAAATAACAGTTTTTGAAAAAGATTTTCAACAAAAAGGACGCTTCAAAAAGGCTGTTTCAAAAAATTTGTTTATATAAAAATTAGCTTTTAAAAACGCATATAAAAAATACATTTTTATAAATTTCTTTAAAAAACCCTTTGAAAAAGTACTTTTAACAAAGAACTTTAAAATTAGTAGCTTTTCAGAGACTTCCTGTAAAAATTCTTCCTTTAAAAAAGTAGTTTTAAGAAAATTATTAAAATATACTTATATAAAAAGTACCTTTTAAAAAGTACCTTTTAAAAAAGCACCTTTTAAAAAAATACTTTTTATAAAAGTATCTTTTAAGAAATTATACTTAAAAAAAGTACAAACCTACCTTCTAAAAAAGACATTTAAAAAGGTACTTTAAAAAAATAGTTTAAAATATAAAAAAGCACTTTTTAAAAAAGTATCTTTTAAGAAAGTATACTTACAAAAGGTACAAAGCTACCCCTTAAAAAGTACCTTTAAAAAAGAACTTTTTAAGAAGTACCTTTAAAAAGTACCTCTTAGAGACGTAATAAAAAAATTTTTTTAAAAAAGTACCTTTAAAAGTTAATTTAAAAAAGTGCTTATTAATAAAGTACACAAAAAGTACCCTTTTGAATAGTATCTATTCAAAAAGTATGCTTTGCAATAGTACCCTTGCAGACAGTACCTTTAATAATAGTACCTTTTCAAAATTAAATTTTCCAATATAAATTTTTAAAAAAGTACGTTTTTCAAAAAGTAAAGTTTACAAAAGTGCCTTTTAAGAAAGTACCTTTTACATTAGTTCCTTTTAAGAAAGTGCCTTTTATAACAATGTCTTTTCAAAAAGTACCTTTTGCAATAGTAACTTTTCAAAAAGTACCTTTTACAATAGTACCGTTTCAAAAAGTACCCTTTACAATAATATCTTTAAAAAAGTACCCTTTACAATACTACTTTTTAGAATAGTACCTTTCCAAAAAGTACCCTTTACAATAACACCTCTAAAAAAGTACCCTTTACAATACAACCTTTTAAAATAGTAACTATTCAAAATGTACCTTTTACAAAAAGTATCCCTTATAATAGTACCTTTTCAAAAAGTACCCTTTTCCAAAATTACCTTTTCAAAAAGAACCCTTTACAATAGTAACTTTTCAAAAAGTACTTTTTACAATAGTATCTTTTCAAAAAAGTACCTTTTATAATAGTACCTTTTTAAAAAGTACATTTCACAATAGTACCTTTTACAGATATACCTATTCAAAAAGTACCCTTTAGAATAATACCTTTTCAAAAAGTACCCTTTTTTAAAGTGTGTTTTTAAAAAGTACCCTTTACCTTAGTAGTTATTTTTTTTAACAGTACCCCAGTGAAAAAAAATGGAAGTCATTCTAGCGGAAGTACATTTTCATTGCTTCCAAAAAATCGATATTTTTATTTTGCCGAGAGTGAGCAAAAAACCATGTAGAAGCTTATTTTAGTCACACAAAACCTTGTAACTCCTCCATAGTGTTAGAAAATACTCACCAGAATTTAAAAAATATTTATTTTTTTAAAGAAATTTATGAATTATTTTTAGTCTAAAATTTAAAAGTTATTTGCTTAAATTTACATGAAAACACTGTTTCGGGCTTAAATTCGTATAAAAAGAAACCAATTGTTAAAAAAGGCAACTATTTACAATTTTTCCTAGATGAAAATATTATCATAGAACACAAAAAAGGGAATTTTTCTTAATATCGCTTCCAATTCAGTGACCAGGCATCGAAAAAGAGAACTTCTTGCAATGACAACCCTATGTAAAAATCATTAGATCGGATCGAATTTTTCACTACTTCCGCATCGTAAACTCTACATTTTCATGACTTTTTTGGAGTCTTTTTTTACTGGGTACCTTTTACAAAAGTACCTTTACAAAAAACTACTTTTTAAAAAAATAACCTTTTAGAAACGTTATGAAAAACACATGTTTAAAAAAGTACTTCTACTAAAAGTACGTTGAAAAAAGTGCCTTTGAAAAATGTACTATTTGTACCCTTTATAATAGTATCCTTCCAAAAAGTATCTATTGCAATACTACCTTCGAAATAGTTCGTTTAAATACGTACCTTTAGTAAAGGTATTAAAAAAATACATTTTTTAAAAATGCATTTAAGAAAATATTTTTTTAAAGCACATTAAAAAAATAGTTTTTTTTTCTATGGACCTTCCTGGATGTTGTTAGCTGCAGTAGTTTTTAGTGCGTCGACTACAAAGCCAATGACGCTGTTTGAGAGGCCGAATTCCACCCCTCTCCAGAACCAGCCATATCAATATCATTGATTTTTCTGAGCGGTATTAGATTCTATGTTAATGCATATAACAGCGTCCTTCCATAACGATATTTACAGCAATCAACCATCGACATAGTGCAATAGGTTAAAGTAATATGTCTACTTAACGCCAGAGGCGCTGCAACGATGCTAAAAAAATTGACAAAATGCGCAACAGCAGAGTTTTAAAATGCGCTAAGTTAAGTAATTTAATACTTCCACACTTGTCTTCTTTTCACTAGCCCTTTCTTTAAAAAAACACATACATACACATCTATGTTGGTAGTCATTAGGGTGATCGACTCGGTATTTCAACCGGTTTTAAAATCGGTTTTCGGTTATTTCAAAATGTTGGTTTTTCGAATGTCGAATGGTTTCAATAGGTTCAGTTGAATACTTTGACGATTTGTATATTTTGCAACAAAGTAAGGTGAAAGAAGGTTTCCTATTTACTTCTTAAAAAGCTACAATTCTTAACTTTATAACTCACTTTAAAAGGACTTTTTGAAGGATGTGTAAGGCTTATATATCTTGTTCCTAACTTATGTAATTATTATTATCTTGACTTTTCCACACTTACTCTTGTTTGTTAAGAATGTTCATATATTTTTAATTCATTTCATTCATTTTCGCATGTAACTTTCTTTGCTTTTTATTTAATGTTTGTTTTTTAAATGTTATTTCTTTTGGGGCTCAATTTGCATTTGTTAAAACTGCCTGAAGCATTTTTTCACTTGTATGTGTGCATCCATCTTCTTTTTTATATCATTTTTATTATAAATAAAGTTTTATGTTTTTTGCTTATCTGACTGTATAATTTTGTTTATTAAATAATAGGGTAAAATGACTTGGGATATATTATGTTACAGCTTGAGAGTAAAGTGTGATTTATGGTTTCTAGGAGTTGTTGTTTATTTTTAACATACAAATTTATATAAAATAATATTATATCTTTATTGTTTGCAAAATGTTGATGATATTCGTATTCTCATAAACTCTCGTGGTTAACTAAAAATAGAAAATATATTTTAAGAAATGATAAATCGTAAATCGCAGTTTTGTTGTTGCGGCTGGGCTGACTGATGTGTTATAAAAAAATATATTTAAATAAATCATAAAGGCGTATGATTAATATTATTTATCATATTCAGGCATAAATTACTCATACTCGCTATCAGCGCCCAAGTATGCTACACAATATTTTCGAAAAGCAACAAAATTATTCCAACCCAAAAAGAAAATGAGTTTTAATAACAAAAAGAAAAAAATTAATTCACAAACAAAAAAGAACTAAAAATCTATTTCTTATCTCATTTAATTTTTAAGGAAAATCTTAAACATTTAAGTTTTGTAAATAATGAAAATCATAAATTGTTTAATTCGAGCACGAGCATGAGTATGTTTAAAAAATATGTTTTTTTAATAAACTAGCTGGGAATACCTTGAAATATTACAAATGAAAGGGTATAAAAAATAAACACCACGGTGCTGGCAACAATTTTTGTTAACAAATATTTGAACAAACTGTTCCCAAAGGAGCTTAAAACCTCAAAAATAAATTTGTTAGAAACCATGGCAAATAAAACACTAGCTTTCATATCAAAAACCAATTTCGCCCATTAACATTATAAATTTATAGATTTGTAGCGAAAATGGAAGCAGAAGCAGCACTTGTGTTGGTTTTATTTTAAACTAAGAGATTCATAAAATTTAAATGCATGTAAATAAATATTATTTTTTTTATTCGACAACTTCAACATTTTCAAATAAACTTTTTATTAACGTAGATCTTTTAGGATTGCGTACACCTAAGGTGAAAAGGAACGCTATTGTGTTCGCTAAGATGTCCTGTCTGTCTGTCACAGTTTGTTTTCTGGAGAACCGTAAAAGCTACTGGCCTGAACGTTTCACAGAATATGTAAAACCTTGACAGTTAAAAATCAAAGGGGGTTCTAAATTTTAAGATATAGATAAATATATATGTACATATGTATAGAGAATTGAAATTTTCATTCACAATTGATATAAAATAAATAAACTAAACGGTATGCTATCAGTTAATGTAATTTTTACTATGTAATTTGACAACTTGCTGCTGTATCTTTGATATCGTAAGAGGGAAACTCTTTCAGACAAAAAAAACGCTAAAACAAAAATATCCCAAATTTAAAAATGTCGTAACAAAAGATACCCATATTAAAAAAACGCTTAAAAAAGTATCAGCAGAAATAAACTAAATCGCTAAAAAAAATTCCAAAAGTAAAAAGGTCGCCAAAAAACTAAAAAAAACAACAACAACAAAATTCAAAACGCAAAAAAAATCGCCAAATAGAAAAAACATCAAATTGAAAGGAATATCTAAAGCAAGAAAGCAACTTAAAAAATCTTCAAAAGCCGAAAAAATAATTTTAAAACGGAAAAAGCACCAAAACTCAAAAAATCGGTAAAATTAAAAAAATCGTCAAAAATAAAATAAATCTCAAATGCAAAAAAAAATCACCAAAACTAAAAGTATCTCAAACTGAAAAAATGCGCCAAAAACTACAAAAAAACTTTGAAACGAAAAAATCGCCAAAAAGAAAAAATCGTCACACAGAAAAAAATTTCTAAAACTAAAAAACAAACCAAAAAATTGCAAAAAAACCAATAATAGACAAAATGCAAACAAAAAATCGCTTAAAAAATTACAAAAACCGAAACAATCACAAAAATTAAAAAAAATCGCTCAAACTAAAAAAAAGTTTTGAAAACAAAAATATAAATCGTTGAAAAGAAAAAAAACAACCGAAAAAAAATCTCCAAAAAAGGTTGCCAAAACGAAACATAAGCATTAAAACTAAAAAAATCGCTAAAATTTAAGAAATCGTCAAAAGTTAATTAAATCTCTCAAATGCAAAAAAAAAAAATCACCAAAAAGTAAAAAGTCTCCAAAAAACTAATAAAAATGCCAAAAACCGAAAAAATCGCCATAACTAAAAAATTGTTAAAACAAAAAAAAAAACATCGTCAAATACCGGAAAAATATATAAAAAGAAAAAAATCGTTAAAACTAAAAAAAAATTAAAAAAAAACCAAACAAAACACAAAAACTAAAAAAATCGTTATAACTTAGAAAAATTTTCGAAAACTAAAAAATAAATGGGTGAATCGAAAAAAACAACCGAAAAAACGCACCTAAATCGTAAATAAAATAAATCTCTTAAATGCCAAAAAAAACTCCCAAAAATCTCCAAAACATAAAAAATCGCTAAAACGTAAAGTATCCAAAACATAAAAAAATCGCTAAAACTAAAAAAAACAAAAATTTTCCAAAAACCAAAAAAAGCACCAAAATGAAAAAATAGTTAAAACAAAAAAAAATCGAAAGCAAAAAATAAATCGGTGAAACGAAACCAAACTTAATAAAGCGACAAAACAAAATAATTGTTAGTGTTTTTTATGGGAATTCTTACAATTTAAGTTTAAAATTTTTTAGCGCACTAATAATCCCAAATTATTATTTTACTTATTAAGCAAAATATTTTTTTTTTATTAAAAATACATTGAAGTTGATTATTGAGGGGTTTAGCTGGATCCTATGCGCATTTCACTGTTGCTAATGCAGATCACCAGATCATAACCTTTACCCAAAGTTTCTTAGTACATTTAGAGTTAAACTTTCATTTAAACAAATGAGAAGCTGCGCGAACAACTAATAACAAAGTTGAAACAGGAACTCAATAATCAAAATGTTTTTTATTTTCTTACTTTGCCATTACTATATTGGCTGATTGTTTTTTAATTTCTACATCAGAATACATCGTTTTCCATTATATCATAAAGTCCGTATGGAATACTTCGTGCATGAGTCAAAGTTTAAATATATTTTCATTTATAACAAAATTAAATTTAGTTATGAAATTACTTTTGCGCCACCTTCTAAATATTGGCTTCACAAAGTCTCTTAAGACATCCAATATTTTTCTTACAACAAACAGACCAAAACTATGAGATTTAAAAATAAATGTGCTAATACCTGAATAAATCTTTTTCGGAAAAAATAAATTTTAAAATTTAATTTCGTTATCTTTTTAAAACTTTAATTTTTGCAATAATTTTTTACGCAATAGCTTTTACCAGCTGGTCTGCTTGCGTTGATCTGAAATTTTAAAAATTATGCTAATATATTTATGATTGTTACTCATTGAGAATGTTAAAAAAAAACGATAAAAATTTACAAAGATAAACAAATAAAAAAATAGAATAAAAATAGATTTTAAAACTGGTTAACCAGTCAATCAAACCCCAAACGAAAATTAAACGAATCATCCCAAAAATGAATGTTTTCTGAAAATATCCGAACCAAATAAAAAATTCCGATCTGAACCGGTTAAAAAAAGACTATATTTGACGCTGACAATGTATCTTGTCATATATGTAGATGATAGAAAGAACTTTCGAAATCGGTTCGAAAACCGGATCCGAACTGGATAATAAAATAGGCTTAGTTTGACACTGGCAATGAAGTCTTGAAAGAAAAAATTTTCGAAATCGGTTTAGCGGTTTCAAAATCCGTACCAAATATAAAAACCGGTTCTGAACCGGGTAAAAAAAATAAGCTATGTTGGACGCTGGTAATGTTTCGATTTTGCCGTTTGTGCTAAAAGCGTAGCAAACAAACAAACAAACTTAGTTTCACATTAAAAATATTAAAGCAAGGATATCGTTACCTTTATATTGAAAGGGCCTAACTAATATTTTTTTTTAATTATGTTTTTTACATATTTCAATAGCTTTAATAGGCAGATTTAATGTACGCACATTTAATAAAAATTTTCAAAAAAAAAATCAATATCTTGATTGATCGCATTCATTTTTTTCCAACGCCTTTTAAAAATAAATGCCACTGAATATGAACATTTTATTTAAAATTTATTTTAAATAAAAACAAATATAAAAATTTTTACACAACTTTTGCAGAGCACAGTACATACGGGTATATGTCGTTTTATTTCTTTACAAATCAATATCAATAGAAACGCAGACGTGAAATTACGCGAACA
The DNA here is from genome assembly GCA_905220375.1 of Tachina fera. Taxonomy (NCBI): domain Eukaryota; kingdom Metazoa; phylum Arthropoda; class Insecta; order Diptera; family Tachinidae; genus Tachina; species Tachina fera. The sequence goes on along the minus strand of LR999966.1, from coordinate 110,461,504 downwards.
TGAAAATGAAAAACAAAAACTTTTCAATGTCAGTTTTGCTAAACTTTAAACCAACACTCACTCACGCAGTAACATTTAAACTAATACAAATGCAAAAAGGAAAAAAAAAGAGCAAACATGGAAAAACCTTGATTATGGAAAAGTTCAGGTACACCATGAAAAAAAAAAACATATATACATATTTCAAATGTTTATAAAATAGTTTTACTACAGATGCTGCTTGCTACCTGTTCGTTTAAATATTTACAAGTACACACACTTACACACGTGCATTTTCAACAAATCAATAGGAATTGAAGGCAAAAAAAAATATTGGATACAGCTCTACAAACAAACTCTTGGCAAGACAAGATAGCAGGAGTAAGCAACAGTGTGAATGAGAGAATGATAGTGAGAGGCAGAGAGAGAAGTTCCAAATATGATTTGTTAATAATATGTGTGTGTCTGTGGCTGTGTTAGTTTCCATTTCCGGCTGCTGGCTTTTTAAAAATAAATTTTCCGTTGTTTTTCAAATAAATGCATTTTGCTTAGATGTTGTTGTCGTTTTTTCTCAGCTTGCTGAAGCAGGCCAAACAATTTAAATTCATTCTTAAATTTAATTAAATCTCCTCATTGTTTCTAATGCAAGTGAATTTTTGATTTTAAAGCAGCTCCACTTCCTCTAGCCTGATTTACGAAAAAGGCTTTTAAAATTTTTGAAACATTATGACACTATGACTTTTATGTTTTTAATTGAATCCCCCAATTAAATAAAAGAACCCATAAATAAACTTATCAATATATTCACACCTTCATTTAATATCATTCAGTGAATACTTAAACGCAATGATGGATACAAAAAACAGCTTCACACGAATCAAAAGACAAAGATATGATTGCCTTGTAAGAGAAATATGTATGTGCACGTTTAGTTGCTGATGGCAGGTTCCAACTACAGACTAAAGACGTGCACAGTTGTTGCCTAATGCCCATAATAATAAGCCGTATTATTTTACTATGAATGGATATTAATGCGCAGATAGGTCAGTCTTTTAGTTTCATATTAGTATTGCATAATTAAAAGTATAATAAGAGCAACACATTTTTATTTGTTTTTCACTAATATAGAATCTGAGGAAAGTTCCTGTCCAGACTTGGAATTTTTGTTGCAGCGATTCTTGAGTTTATTGGTGAGGGGGTGAGAAGATTGGGGAGGGGTACACAGTTTCATGTTTAATTGTTTATATCAAGTTGTTAGTTGTATTTGACGTTTTTTATTATTTTATTTATTCATTTGTGTGAAAAATAAAAAATATAACAAAAAATAAATGGAATTGTTAATTTTTCAGGGAAATTTTTTAATGCATAATTGCAATATTAGAATTTCATAATTTGGACACTTATGCAATTTCAAAGCGGAATTTCAAGAAATTGCAGCAACAAAAATTTCAAGTCTGGGCGATGACAAAAACTCGCATGAAGTCAGCAAAAATGTTAACGAATTTCTCCTTATAATTTGATATTAAAAATCAAAGCATAATGTATTTTTAACCCAGCGTGATTTTTAATGCAAACTTAATTTATGTATTGTATACCCTTGCACATCTTTAAGACAGACATTGCTCTAACAAACACATTTGCACGACACATGATTGAAATGTTTGTTTGTATAATTTAACTCGAAATACACACGGGGGAGAAATGAAAAGAAACAGACTTCAAGAATCTGTGGTTGCTCTTGGAAGAGTGATTAGTTTGTTAAAGTTTCAACACTGACTGATTTATGAATTGTCAGCAGGAATTTTTAGAGAGTGTAAAAAGCAACAGCTACATACATTTGAAATGATTAACATTTTATCAAATCAAACAGGCGTAAAGGTGTGTATGTGTGTGTGTGTGTGTGTAAGTGTGAGGGAGTTTATAGGTTTAACTGCATGTGTATTCAAATATCAGTGGCTGTAGTATTCAAAATATTATATAAAGAATTTTGTAGACATTAAAACACTTAACTCAAGAATAAATTAAGTTAATTTTTAAGCAACAGCAGGCATATATTTTTCAAACATAATAAATAATAATTTTTTTTTTTTTTAGTTTAATTTATAACAAGCTCTTTTTAAATCTAATTAAAATATAGTAAAATATGTTTGTAGTAAAAAGGAATAAATTTTAAAATGAAATTATTTCTTGCATGATATATACAGGAAAAAGAAATCTTGTAGATTAATCTAACCAATATCAAGTGTTAAGTTTACAGTTTTAACTTTAGATTTGCCCTACTACATACATATATAATTATTTTCTAATGTCAAAAACTTTGGAAATTTTCATTTTTAAAATAAGAACGTGTAATATTATTTTAATAATTTTTTACTTCATTAATTTCCTAATTAAATTGAAATGTTAATTTACAAAATATTGAATTAATAAGATACGTTTTAAAATGTATGTGGCACCATTTTAAATTAATATCTCAACTATATCATATGAATAAGACTACAACATTGTTCTGTAAGAATTTAATATTAATTCTATGCCAAAACAAAAAATATTTCTATACTGTTTCCTGATGTACAAGGCGATAAATGAGGACAATGATTTTTTTTTTAGATTAAATAAATTTCCTGAACAAGTTGCCAAATAATAAAGTAAATACTTCCCAAGAATCGATTAGTTTAGTCTCACACCTTGTTAAAATCATCAATTTGGTAATCCAGTAGGGAAGAACTTGCACTAAAAATGCTTAATTACAAACCCGATTACCATTTTTTAAATTTGTTACTGGGCTACTACTGTTTGTTGCCTTCTTTAGAAAAGGTATAGTGATGTAGACGACAAATGGTGAAAGAAGAGATAGTTGAAGCTTTCATTTTCTTACAGCTCTTCTTTTTTTACACGATTCTACTAATTCAGTGTTGCAGCGCCTCTGGTGTCAATGAGCCGCATTAGATTTTCTGAAGCTGGCCTTAGTAGCCACTTTATTGGTTATTTTACTTCGCCTATTACTCTGCTACATAGTACCGACAAAGGAGGCTCCTCTGATATAACATTAGGATTAGCATACGCTAAAGTAATCAAAAAGGCGAACTTTAAATAAATATTGTTCCAAATTGAAATAAAAAAATTTCAACATTACTGGACTTTCGTTAATGAATGCCATAATTCAGTAAGAAGATTTAGGATGTTTGGGTTTGAAAATACTTTTGAGTTCTTGTGTTTTTAATTCTCTAAATTATTTTCTTCAGAAATGGTTGTTGTCTTTGATAATGAAAAATAAAAATATTGCCATGTTCTTAAAACATTAAAATTAAATTTAAGTATTACGGCCTTATTTATAAAACTTAAAAAGTCTTTATAAAGATTTTTTAAAACAAATTTTCATACAAAATTTTTCTTAAAAAGCCTTTACAAAGCCTTTTTAATTTTTATAAATAAGGCTGTTATGAAATAGTTTGAAATACATATAAAAAAAATATGTCTTGGATATAATATTTGGAACAAAATCATAAAGCAAATACACGAACCTTCTAGCACAGACAATAAATAATTATTGTTTTAAAGAATAGCAATTGCTGCTGTTTTTCGTCCATAGACAAGACGATACAATTCGTCGAACCGAATTAGGGCATAATTCTTGTTGATTCTCGGAATGTGTTTTTCCTAAGTTTCATAAGAAACTTTGTATGTGCATTACACATCCCCCCTCTTCTAAATCCCGCTTTTTGGTGGTATTTTCTTTAAAATCCCGCTATTTGATCAATCATGTCCCGCTTTTTGCAAAAGTCATCTGTAGTGCGTTTCACTAACTTTTTTTTAACGATAATCGCATCGTTAAAATAATTTTAACGAAAATTTATCGAATTTGCTATTCAGTAACATTTTTGAAGATATTCGCTGTGGGCTAATGTCAGCTGTGTCGTTATTTAAGCGACAATAATTTATTATGAATATATCTGCTGCGTACTATCGTTAAAAAAAAGTTACAAAAATCACACAATCGTTATTGCAAGCAACAAGATGTATAGACGAAAATTGCGATTGTCGAATCACTAAAAGTTACTGAATCGCACTGCAGTAGTCGTTAAAATTAACAGCACATAAATTATTGTCGCTTAAATAACGACACAGCTGACATTAGCCCACAGCGAATATAGGGTTAAAAACCATACTGAATAGCAAATTCGGTAAATTTTCGTTAAAATTATTTTATCGATGCGATTATCGTTAAAAAAAATTAGTGAATCGCACTACTGGTCAGGTTAGTTATGACGCAGTTATATTATAAAACGCAAATATATATTTTTAGTGTTTTCTTATCATATGTTCACACTTACGCGTTTAACGCCTCATTAGCGTCTAAGGGCTTCAACACGACGATTTTTAAATGATTTCTCATGCATTGACTTGTTTTCTAAAACATTTCAAAAACTGCGTTTTAAATTTAAACACTTGGCTAAACACATACATGGAGTATGTTCAGTGCGTTTTTCATAACTCTGGCAACTTTATGTTGTTATTAAATGGCGGCACGTAACGAAAAAAAAAATCTATTTAATACACAACTATTACTAAAAAAAAATTAATTATTTATAAAAAAAGTTCTTGTTTAATATAAAACATAATTGTTTGAAATTTCTTACCAAAACAATAATTTATTGACATAAAGTCAACCTTAACATAGCGTCTATACCTGATAAAAATTTATCATAACAATTCACAAAACGTCGGCAGAATCGTTGCGAAATTTTTGTTAATGCTGTTGTTTTTTTTTTATTATGATAAATCATAACTTCTTTGTCGTCGTGAAAAAAGTTTCTCACAATGCCTGCAATATTTCACTTAATATTTGTTAGAAAGCTTTTATTTAATAAAAACATAAATAGGAAAATGGAAAAACAGAAAATTAATAGTGATACTTTGAAATGTGTTTACCAAAGGTAAATCAATTGTATACACAACAATCATTTCTCATATTCCGTTTCATTGTAAATTTAAGTTAAATAGCTGATGTTAATAAGAATCTCTACCCAAGTAGATAGACTAGGGTGCTGATGAAGTGCGTGGCTGCACAGAAAAGTATCGGTATTTTCCCCAGCTAATAAAGTCTAAGTTTAATTTTTCTTCTCTTCTTTAGAAACTCACATTAATTAATAAAAATATTTCATTCAATAAGAATTGAAATTACTGAACTTAGGCCTGACTAAAAATTATTTCTGATTAAAATTCACTACAGTTCAATTAAAAATCTAAAAATGTCTCACATAAATATTTTTCTTTATTTTTATATTTTTTCTTTAAAATTAAGTAAAAATTGTATTTTCTGCAAATAAATTAAAACGTCAAACAGTTTGGTTTGTTTAGTATTTTTTTTATCAAAACAAAGTTGTCTTAGTTGAAGCTCTGACAAAATTGTTAAGACACTGCATTAACACTAATAAATACAGTCTACACCTGATAAATTTTTCTCTTCATAACGATTTGGCTTTTATTATGATAAAAATTTATCAGGTATAGAGACTCACTTTACAGATCCCAAAAATATAATGTAAACGGTTGTGCTTAGTTTTTAGAAAACTCGTCTTAAACGTGCTTAAAAACATAACTAAGTGTGAACACATTTTTCGAAAAATTAATTTGTCAACAAAAGCACGGAACAGCTGTTTGACTCTAATTCTTGCGAGTAAACATTTTACCAGTGTCTCAATGTCTTATACGCCCTGTCCTTGCGAACTTTTTGAGTTAATGAACATATTCCCAGTAAGAATTGTGAGAAATTCGTAACTAGTTTTAGTAAACGAACACACCTTTTGTAATTATTTGCCTTTGTATATTTATTTATTTTTTTTTTGTATATAAGAACACAGATAACTTAATACATAATTTACAAAGGCTAAGAGCTTTTATTCTCATTGCCACTGTTAATTATGATGGAAATTTATTTCGATCACGATTCACATAATATTTCCCTGCACACACACACACACACGCGCGCACACTTTAATGATTTTCGCATAGAACTTAAGTAAATGCTCTTATATAAATATACTTTTCGTGCCAATGAATAAATAAATACATACAGGAATATATTTCTTTTTTTTTGGCCTTTTTCTTGTGTATCATCTACAATGTCTGACTCACCATTTTAATAATAAACGCCAGTCTGTTTGGCTGACTTGACATTAAGTGTGTGTAAACTTATTAAACTCATTATTGTCGCATGTTTTTGTGCATTTCGGGGTCTGTTTTCTCTGTTTGTTTGTTTATTTTTTTTTGTCATTGAATGTTACACATTCTCACACACACACACACACTAACTCATACTCATACTCACACACATATACAAGTGCATAAGTGAAGCATTATTTCATTGTCCTCTCAGAAGCCTGTTTGGTTATTTATGTGCTTGAGCGTTCATGTAACTGAGTTTTTGTAATCTGTTCATGTTTGTTTTCTGGTGTCATAATGCTCATGTGGAAATCAAAAACACAAAAGTTTGGTTTTCTTTATGCGAAACCTACAAAACGTGTGAATGAGCGTGTGTGTGTGTAAGCTTTCTCCTATGCGTGCATGTGCTGCTGCTTCGTCATAATACAATTTTCTTTCATATTCTCTTGGCTTTTGGTTTTTTTTTGTTTTGTTTTTTGTTTTATCACTGACTGCATCAGCTCAACGTTTGGAATTTCCCTGGTGTGCCTTTTGCGAAACATGGATGGCAGCAGGCAGTTTGGAATATATTCTATTTTTAAACATGAAAATGTGTTTAAAACAAGATCATGTACAGCTTTTCATCTTCTTCTGCTTTGGCTTCTTTGTCACCTTTGTTGTGACATTTTAATATGTACGAATGTGTAAATGAGTGTGTGTGTGTGTGTGTTTCACTTGTGCTGTTTGCTTACACTGTATGCGTGTGTTTTGCCTTCAAGTGTTCATCTCCTTCCAAGTCAGTATTCTTTAAGAGTTTAAATTGCTGTGTTTAAAGTAATTCCGGGGAGAGAAATTGTTTATTTATTATTCTTTGGATATTTCTTTCATCTCCTTGGCTTTATGTGTTTTTCTTTCTTCATTTCATTATTTGCATTTTAAACTTTACATTTGTTTTATGGTAATGAAGAAAAAAAGTGTGAATAATACCAGAAATTAATAGAAGAATTTTGGATTATATTTATAGACACAACTAAAAGAACTTTTTGTTTAATTTCTTGTTGCAGTAAAAAATGTTAAATTGTTATTATGGACTGGAATTTTCTAGTGAAGAGAATTTTGCTCTATTTGCTTTAATAAACAGGGAAAAATTTAGCTTATTACAAATGTGCCCTTAATTATGAAACTGGTGAATTTTTGCTTAAAATATTAAATAAATTTTCAAAAACCTTCAACAAATATTAAATAAATTTGTATTCATTGTGGCTAGTACAATTCTTAATTAAAATATTGTATAGTACTATAAAAATATTTTTTTAATATGTTTAATTGTAATCTAATAAATATCAAGACTAAAGACATATATATAACTTACACCACTTTCATAATTAAGGACACAAATATAAATGACTGGAGTCCAAGCCATATGCACAATGGAACAACTTTTGCAAAAGATCTTTTGAGCTTTCACACCGACAAGAGCAAAAACATGCCAACCAGATCTTGCCGTCAACAGCAGTGATGCCAACTTTTTTGACTCTAAAATCACATCAACGTTAAAAGAAAAAGCACTTAAATGCGCAATTTTGAGATCTAAAAAGCGTAAAAAGCACTAACGTGAAAAACGAGTGAAGTTTAATAATGTTTAATGTTTTCTAAGCTATTCTCTATTTCGATAATAATATAATCTTTAATGAAATATGTGGAACGAAAAATATATACTTTAAACTGAAAACATAAATTCACTAAGTTTTTATTAAAATAATTCTAAGAAATACACAAAGTGCTTGAAAGCTTTTTAAAAGTGCTTTTTCTTATTTAGGCACTAATGCTCTAAACTTGGCGTTTTTAGTCGTAAAAAAGCACTAAAAATAGTGCCAAAGGCACCAACTTGGCATCGCTTGGCTCTTAAAATAAAACAAGAACAAATTTAAGAGCTTTCAAGCACCAATGAAATGCGTGTATAGACATGCTTAGCCACCTGCAAATAAATTTTAATTATTGCTTTCAAACCTGTTTACTTCTATTGCAATTGTCAGTGTATGTGCGTTTGCAAGTATCTGAACTATTGAATGATTTTCTTAATGAATCGTTGAATGGAGTCATTCATTCCAACACTTGTTGGAAGAAATTTTTTTTAATCTTAAATGTGCTACAAGAAATTGGGAGTTATCATGTTAGACATAAGTTAAATTTAATTGTGCTAATTTTAATAAACACAATTAAATTTTTAATACATTTTAACTTGATTATAAAAATATTTTTTTCTGTGTGACAGAAAGTGATCTAAATTAGTGCTCCTATAGCTTTTGAGTGCTTTTTAATTGACTTCAAATAAAGGAGGAGGTTATCAATTTGTCTGTATTTTTTTGCGTTTGTTACTTCATGGCTTGATTTTCGAAACTCTTTTTTTTTTTGTCTGAGAGGTTCCAACTTCTATTCGATTTTATTGTAAAAAATGTGGGCGCGTACACTCCCTCTAATTTTTTTTAATTTGCTTTTATGAAAGTTAACTTATCCGATTGCTACACCACTTAGCAAGTACATTGAGCTCTTGCAACGAGAAAACCTTAAGGTTGACAAAATGGGCGTGGTCACGCCCATTAAAATTTAATATAATAAATATCACGTGCTTGCACTTAACCGATTTTTTCGAAACTTTGCAAACAGCCTTGGCTTTAAAAAAGACATAATCTTGTATTATAAAAAGGGGGCGGGGCCATGCACTTATTGCGAAGGCCGTCGTCGAAGTCACATCAAGACGACAGTAAATATTGTCACTTGCTTATACTTTATCGCCAGCAATTGAATCTTATTGACAATCTCTAGGGCTTTGTACATGAATGGAACATGTTAATAGTAGTAAATTTTTGTCGACAAGTAGTAGACAAGCGACAAATGTGATGTCGAAGACGCCATTCACAATAAGGGGAAATATATATCCTGCTTTTACTAGACCTATTTTTACGAAACTTAGCACACAACTCTAGCGCTGAAACTGATGCGATTTTGAATTTATAAAAGGGGGCGGACACTAGTATATGTATACCAAACTAGACGTGACAAGGCTCATATTGGCCTTAAAACTGTTGAAAATAAAACTTAAACAAGTCTTACAACTACTTCAAACACAAGTACTAAAGGCCTTATTCAGGAAAAAATTATATAGGCTTACAAAACGTTTAACAAGCAAATTTCTATAAAAAAAATTGTTTTGGAAACCAGAATAATTATTTCTGAATACGGCAGTAAAAAGCTAAAAATAATTTTGATTGGCAAATACATGGTTAACAATATAAAAATGTTATATTTAACTGAATCTTGTTTTCTTTATCAATGGTTTTTTTTATTAAAAAAACGTGCAAAAAAACTTAGTTGTGAAGCTTTCCCCTAAAAATTTTTTGCTGCTTATTTTTGAAATCAGTTCTATTTTTTTTGACTTTTATATATAAAACCTTTCATACAATCATGAGATATGTAGTGTTTTCCTTATTAATAAACTTGACAATTCTAAAGAGAGTTAAGCATTTGTGAATTTATGTAGCTTTAAAAATTGGTGCAATTCTGCAGCAAAGCTTGCTCTAATTTTGACTACAGCATGCTTTTTTTACCCCTTTCCCAAAAACCCATTTTCTCAGCTATTAATATACTGAAAATTATTGAGAAAATTTAATTTTAAATTTAGAAATTCACTTTGTGTAATGATAATTTAGCAAATGATTTTCACCGATTTTCACCGCCTCAGACATTCAAAATATTAATTACGTTTTAGCAAAATAAAATTTTTCAATTGGCTTATAAAAGCTTTTAAGCAATTTGTAGAAACATTTAGTAATGTACCAGCTGCAAATGTTATTAAAACTTTTGAAAGTATTCCCATAAAACTGAAAGCGATTGGTTTATTGTTTAACTTTTATTTTATTTTTTTGCTGAATCATTTCCTTTTTTTTTTGCACAGTGTCTTGACTTACAGGCTTATTTTAGCTTGTCATTAATACTTTTCCATAAATAAACTAAATTGATTACTTGCAATTTTTAATATATTCTAACTGTTTGGGTCAAAGATTTTTCTTTTAATATTTTTCCTCTTTTTGTTTTTGTGAAGCGGTCATAAAGGCCATTAAGGATTTATATTGAATGTAAATAAAAATAAAATGATTGAAAAGGGCTTAAATATACATTTAAGGCTTGTGTAGATGTTTAGCCTGCCTGTTTTGTAATACTTGTAACAAGGCGTTACTAAAGCTTTTTTTTCTATAAAAACTAATTGCCCGAATACGGGCCTATTCTCGTTCCAGTATCGTTTTTAAACGTTGGTCGGCGAAATAAGGGCGCCGCGCCTTTTAATATACTCTTCTATTACGTATGTGTACACACGCATTGATGAGAAATAAACAACATTAATCAGTCCATCTTAAACATTCAAGCAGACAAGTTGTGTGTATCGCATGCTGTTAAGAATCAGCGTTGCCATAATAAGAAAATATGTGTGGTGATAATTTACTAAAATTTTTTATTTTCAGAAAACTATTTTTAAAAACCAGAATGTTTCATTTGACAATGTGCTTTCAAAGATAGTTTCAAGCATATATTTAATTTATTTTAAGAAAATTTCCTACAAAAACATATTTTTACTAACCATTGCATTGATGTAGCACTAAGAAAAGGTGCATTTCTTTATAAACATAACTTGAGTGTTTCTTCTGACCATAATAAAATAAATTTTGTCTTTGAAGATTTAAAATTTCAAATTAGGAAAATGAGAAGAAATTTCACTGGCAACACCGGAGCGTGGTGAGAGTTTATCACACACACAATTTTAAAATGCCTTTGTATAGGTTGCCGACCACGGTTTTAAAACGACACATTAAAACGCTAATTTTGTATTGAAATGGTAATACGGTGCTAGGGTAAAACGGTATATTATGAATGTAAAATTGTCGTTGTTGTCGTTGTCTGTCGTTTTAAAACGCTACTCAAACGAGAATATTTATAAAATCCATTAAATCTTGTGTTTTGAAATTAAAAAAAAAATAATGTAATAATTTAAAATAAATTAAATAAATAAAGTCATAAAATTAATAAAAAAAAATAATGAAAAAAATCAGATATAAAGAAATTTTTTTAGAATTTTCGGATTTAATTAAAAAAACAAATGAAATTTAGAGAAATGTATGAAATCTTTATTTGAGTCGGTAGAACGATCTTATATAATTCAATGTTTTAAGATGATTTCATTTAAATTTTTACCGTGGATATTTCTGAAATGTGGTCGTATAATGGGTCCAATTTTGGCACAACTTCTTCATCATATCTCACGAATTAATTCTTCAATATTGTCTTCCAGTGCGTCAATAGTTGCGGGGTTGTCTCTATAGATATGAGCCTCAACATAGCCCCACAAAAATTGGCTGGCCCCAAACGTGAAATAAACTGTTCAGGGAACTCATCTAACAATTGAGCCATTGATTGATTGACATTGATGTCTGGCATGAGGCGCCGTCTTTGGGAAACCACGTGTCTGCCAAGTCCAGCTCTTTCATTTTGGGCTAGGAATAAAAGTAACAGGGGCTCAATTGTTTGGAATGGCGCCGAATCGATAATTCGTGTTCGGATACAGCTGCGATATTTTCCTCTGCCCGCACTCTGTTGGTGGTTTAATGTTAAATAATGTAATTTTGGTGCGACATTTAGAGCCTATTTCAGCAAATTATTTAAATATCAATTTATATTTAAAAGTAATTTTTCCATATAAAAATTAATGAAAGTCAGCATTTAAATATGAATTGATATTTAAATAGAGTTGAAGAAATTTGCACTTAGTCACAAGATTCCGAGAAGCCGCCTCAGAAGGTTGGCCAAACTGATCATAAGGAATGAAAGAAGTGCACGATGCACTTTCTTAACCGAGCATGAATTTTGATAATAAAATTTTATAATCTGCTAGCGTTGTTTCCCAGCAAAAAACGTCAAAAAGATAATCGGGTTTGGAGTTAACACTTTTTGGTGGAAGCTCTTCCATACTGGATTAGCAACGTAATTATTTTAACAAGACATCAGACTAAAATAATCGATTCTTGAGAAGTACAGTGAAACTTCTCATAACCGGACACTCGGCGTCACCGTATTTTTGTCCGTATATTAATTTTGGTTCTACAAAACGTATGCGGTTATTAGAGGGGTCTGGTTATGGGAGGTGTCCGTTAGGAGAGGTTTCACTGTACTTACTTCTTTTATTTGGCAACTTGTTCATGTAATCTATTTAATCTTAAAAATCATTCTCCTCATTTAGCATTTTGTACATCATTTTTTTTTAAATTTTAGGTAATGTGATTAATTAAATTTGGTAATCACAAAAGTAAGTCATTATGTAGCAAGTAGTTCTGATGGTAATGCGTAATTTTTTTCTGGGTTATTTGTAAGTCGATTCATCGCTAAATTATAGAAAAAATTTAACATGCTTAACACTAACATGATACACAAAAACAGCTGAGTTGCCAAACACAGTGTTTCCAAGAAGAAAGTTGCTAAAAAATCGCCCTTTATATAAAATAAATGAAATAAATAAAAAGTAAAAAAATAAATAAAATAAATAAAAAAAAGTAAAAAAAAAATTAATAAAATAAATAAAATAAAATAAAAAATATTGAAATAAATATTTCATACACACTTTTTTTTGCTAAATGACTGACAATCAAAGATTTTTAAAAAAATTATTTCAAATGCAGAAACATAAGAAACTATGGCAAGACTGTTGTGAATTTGGAAATGGTACGAGTAAAATTGAGCTTTCATTACAAAAAAGCTTTCATCAAATTGTAATACGATGAATCAAAACAATTCAAATATTCCATTTGCAAGAGAAAGCTGAGTATATAAATCAGAAATCTACATCAACTGACACCACACATAGTAGACCAAACACCACAAAAAAATAAAAAGCTAATGATGAAGGTGTAGTGACCTTCGAAAATAGCTAGTTGTTCCGTTCTACTACGTGTTTGTCAGAATATTTACAATAAACTTTAGTGTTATTTGTTCACCAAATAACATCATATGCAACAAATGAATATTTTTGGATAACACACGCACTGCATAGTATAGATTCGATAGTACTACCAAACTTAGCGTCGCGATTTTCTTGAGCAGTTGCTTTATGAGTCTTGTAACGGACCACGGTTACTCCGGTTTGAAGCTGGGGTATGCTCACCGTGCCCAGGGTTCACTCCAAAATTGTGAAATCAAACACGTTTTAATTTCTTTTACTTTTTTTTATTTATTTATTTATTTATCACTTGTTTCTAACTTTTGCTCAGCTATGACAACTGGTGTCCAAGGCGATGCCCTACTCTACAATCTACTAGCTCCTCCACTTCCGGATAAAAATCCGTCGACTACTCACTCCGCTGATAAGCTGGAGACCTAGTATTCCGGGCGAAAACATCCGGGAATTCCTACCACCTGACTCCTCAAGAATTATTTATGACTTATGAAGCAAGTTGGATGAAAATCCCTCTTGCCTGTGTACCTACACAAAGAAAAAAACTGTTGCACTTGGTCACTTGTTACCACTTACCACTTGTCGTTGTCACCACTCTGAATCACACTGCGTAAGAGCCTTCCTTCGTTGTGTTGTCTCCTTTTATACTTTCCTGCCCGCTACACTTTTGTTGCCTTGTCGCTTTTGCTTCTCTGGTGAGTTCGCTCTACTACACTTTTCTTCTAACATGTTTGATGTCATATCTTGTGAACATCTTATGCCAAGAAAATAATTTCTTTCTCCACTGTTTTATTGCAAAAGTAAAGGGAACACTTTTTTTAGGTTTTTTTTTTACAATAACTTGCAAGGACTCCTAATTTTTTGCTAACAATATTTGGCAAATATTTGTAGCTACGATGAAGCTGAAAAATTTTTGCGAATATATTAATATAATCTGAACATGCATAGGCATGGTAATAGATCATACAAGTCACGGCGCACTAAAGAATCGATTTAGAGCAATCACTTATTAAAATAGGATAAGTAGTTAAGGCGTTAAGGCGGAACACGACTGACATAAATCTTCCTTCTTCTTGAAAATTCGAAATAATTTTTTTGCTTGCAATATAAACTGCCAAAGAAAACTTTGAATTTTTTTTAAAGAACGGTCAGTAAGTAATTTAGTATCACACTTCCCACGAAATACTCTTGATATGCTTAACTTAAGCTCTTAAACTTCAAAACTGTCTGCCGACAACAAATCCTGAATTTCATTAATATTATAATTTTGCCATAATTGTCAAGCTATTATTAAGATGGTTTAATCTAAATTTAAAAAGGAATAATATATTTTCTTCTTAAAAATTAAAGAAAAAAAATTAAATCCCAATCCATTTCAAATGCTCAATACATTTGCACATGTGGGCTTAATGTGTTATTATTGTTAAAACTCAAGTAAATGGAAATGTCCTTGACATTTTTTATTTGTTTTTATAAAACACACACACACACACACCATGACACACAAAGACACACATCTACACAAAATGCATATATTACGAGTTTTTTAAATAATGTTCTTGTACTCGTATCAACGAGTTGAACAAGAACGTATTTGCTTTCTTTATTTAAGATTAAACATCAAGCTGAGCACACATAAGCATATGTATGTACATACATACATACACATATACAAATGTTTGTGTTTGTGTGTATGTGTGCAATTATTCTTATTTCAATGTGTTTTACTATATGAGATTTTCCTCTTTTTGTTTTATTGTAAAATATGTACATATGTATGTGTGTGTGTGTGTATGTCGACAAATTCGAACATGTAAAATGAAATTGTGTTTGTGTGTCGACAAAGTTGCTTTTGTTGAAATGTTACCAATTTGCACAATGAGAAAATTCCTAAATATAAAAAATTTTTAAAAATATTGTTAAACAAATATGTGCCAGCACAATGAACAGCAAATAAGAGCTGAAAAATTTAAGTGAAATTCCAATACAAATCTATATGTATAAAACGCAAATAAATAGAGGGGGGAAAATAAAATATCAACACGAAAAAAAGGCAAACAACATCCAATAGTAGAGTTCAATTATTAATCTTTACAATAACAAAAAAATAATACATAAAAACAATAATACATAACTCTACTTACGCAAACTGTTAAAAATAAAAATAAATAAAAATATGTGACCAAGACAAAATTATTCCCTTGTGAGCTGTAAAAGTCGAATTAAGTCGAAGCAGTAATAGGAAATTGAGCTTCAAAGCAGCAATTTTTTTAGTTAAAAAAAAATATACATATATAATCTTGAGTTATTATAAGTCACGCGTGATCGTGACGGTTTGTATATGCAATAATGCTTTACAAAAAATAACTTGTGTGATTTTCGTATCTAAAGTCATTCAATCAATATCAAGCAACTCATCAGGAGCGTATGGCAATAAATATTTATTACTACAGTGAAACCTCTCCTAACGGAAACACTCCCATAACCAGACACGTTTTGTAGAACCAAAGTTAAAAAAATAAAAGAATGTGTACCACTCTCATAAACGGACACCTCTAATAACCGCACAAAAATACAGCGACGCTGAGTGTCCGGTTATGAGAGGTTTCACTGTATATTTATTAGCATCATAGGTATTTTTGTCATTGTGTTATGTACTTTCATTAGAAATCTACAATTGTCATAATATGTTACGCGTGACTCACACGTGACTAGTGCATGAGTTTTTATATAAATTAATGCTTTAGCTAACTTTCTGAGGCTTGTTCAAAAATATATTTTTGGATATTTCCTATCCAAAGAAATTCAATTGCCAGGAATTCATCAGGAGTGTGGGTGAATAAAAAAATCATCAATTTTCGCTTATTTTGTTGGTTAAGCACAATTTATATGCATATTGTTACTGCTTCGATTTTACAAAAAAAAATATCATATTTAATACTTAATAAATAATTACTTTGTCCTTCCACGGGAGGGGTACCCGTCTCCACCTTCCTTTACCCCCAAGATTTTTGTGGCACACTTAGTTTGTTTATCCACATCAAATTTAATGTCATATCTATTGTTTTTCTGAAGATATAGGAAAACTAATAATTACTCCGTGTAAAGGGTACCCGTCTCCACCTCTCCTATTCTTCCAAAAAAAAATTTAACATGAAGTTTGTTCCAAAATCTCTCCATATAAAATTTGGTGACCCCTTCTTATAATAGTTAAGGAGATAGAATTTATTCATATTTGGCCCCACTGTATGGCCATCTGGCTGATATTGCTTTCCAGTACTAATGTTATACTCTCCTCCTTGAAATTAAATAAACATCCCAGAATTTCGCTTACAAGTATTATTTTAGCGTTATCTGTGATTCTCTTATAACGGCACGATGTATCAAAATAATCAAAATAATCGTTTTACGGTTCGCCCACAATTTCGACACAAAATATTTTATCTATTTTGTACTTATATTCCGAAAAAATTTTCTTTATTTGATTGTTGTTTTTATCGTAAGACAGGCCCTTATTAATTTTTTTATGCATAAAAAAAATTATTTTGCCTCAGCTCACTGTGCACTGTTGTTGTTTTTGTATACTTATTTTTAAATTATTAAAAATTTAAGCATTCCATAAAAAATTTTTTTTGTTGTTTTTGTGTACTATTTTTTAAAAGATTGAAAATTTAAGTATTCCATAAACAAAATTTATATGATAAATAAAAATGTCGTTTGCTTCAGCCCACTGTGCACTGTCGTTATTTTTGTGTACAATTTTGTAAATTATTGAAAATTTAAGCATTTCATGAAAAAAGTTTTATATGAATGAAGTTTTATAAAAAAATATTTCGTTTGATCAGCCCAATGTACACTGTTGTTGTTTTTGCGTACTATTTTTTGAATTATTGAAAATGTAAGGATTCCATAAAAAAATTTTATATGAACAAAAAAATTCGTTTGCCTCAGCCCACTGTGCACTTTTGCTGTTTTTGTGTACTATTTTTCAAATCATTGAAAATTTAAGCATTCCATAAAAGACTAAAAAGAAAACAAAAGCCTATTTTTAGGCCATATTTCAGTGTTAGAGTAATAACAACAAAACACACAAACCAACACACACAACTACACACACATACACGCTTTCTATCACAACATTGAGAATGTGATTTTTACTACGTTTAGCAGCGCTCCAAGCAATATGTGATTGTTGTTCTTGTTGTCATTGTTAACCTAATTTTCATGTTGAATTATTGTCGTAAGAGTAGAAATATTTGTTTTAAACCCGCCCTGCTCCCTGCTCTCTTTCTCACACTCTCTCCCTGTAACATTTTTACACCATTTCTCAAGTGAATGTGTGTAACATTGCAAAAAAAAAATTATTTTAACAAAAAAAATGTAACGCTGTTTAAAAAAAAAATCTAAAAGTTCCAATTCCGTGTGAAACTGCTGCCCTACAAAACAAAAATCTATAACACAGAATAGCATTAAACAAAACAGCGAAGAGGCAGCAACAAAAATTATAAATAAAATAAAAATATACTGCGGCGACCTTTTTACTAAAGTTAAATGTAATTGTTTGTATGAGTGTGTGTGTGTGTGTTTGTTTGTGTGTGAGTGCGCGAATGTGTTTTAGCTTTTATTTATTTTTGTACAGGCCCTTAAGGATTTGAAACTACGGTTTTTATGTGTTTCTTTATAATTTTTATATGCCATTTCATTCCATTTCACTCTTGTGTTTTATTTGGGGTTCCTTCTGTAGTTATTGTTGCCAAAAAAAAATAAGTTTCAACAAAAGTTAAGCGTAGAATTGTAGCCAAATAGAATAACCCAACAGTTTTGCACATCCTAAACACACACGCACACATACATAAACACACTCATGCATACACAATCACTTACTCCATCAGCTGCATTCGCAATGCGAACAAATTTTCTTCTTCTTTTTTTATAAAAGGTCAATGCACACGATTAGATATATGTATCTTGGGTGTGTTAATGTTCATGATATGCCTGTATAAATATCTTTTATGGAAATGTGTGTGTGTGTGGTATGTGCTTGTATCAAATTAAGTGGTCAATGTTAAATTAAAAATAAAGAAGAAAAAAAATAAAGTGCCATTTAAGTTTTAACAGATAACTTTTTGGTGGCCAGTTTCTTTTTTAGCAACAATAAATTTTAAGCAAAAACAATTTCAGAACAGAATTAGGAGAAACCAATACCAATTTTGGTCAACTTAAGTAACTATTAAAATTTTGATATTCAATTTTTTTCTTTGAGAATGACCCGGAAACTGAAAGTTCTTTTTCTTTCTTTTGGTTAAATATAATACATTTTATATTTTGTTTCTAATAGCTTAGAAAAAATTAAGCAAAATTTTTCAATATTGAAAATTCACCACATCGTTTATTTAGAAGATTTTTAAACAACAAAAATTTGTAGACACTATGGGGCTGTTATTTTTGCACAATTTATTTATAATTGCGAAATAACTAACACGGCGAAAAATCTACTTTTTTCAAAATTTTTATTTAGTTTTTGACTAAATTGCGCTTTTGAAAAAATCAGTTTTGCTTCTCGGAAATTCCCAAAGAAATTTAGCAAAATCCCAATATTTTTTACCCAATCTGCAACTTTCGTATTCAAATATGAAAATAATTTTTTTTCTCTGTGGTATAGTAGCAAGTCTGTCATCACAGCATTAAGACCGTAGAATTCCAATGGCTGAGCGCTGTTTTATGGGCTCTGTTGCCATTGATTTTATTTATCGTTTGTTAAGTTTTCCAAAAATGACTACGACTCTCTAAAGCAGTTTATTTATCAACAAAATTTACAAAAAAAAAACATACTGGTACAATAAATTCCGTAAAGTGCGACTTTGACTCTCACACGTAGGGTGTTCCATACGTCGTGAAGCTTTTTTCCTTTCGGCGATTTTTTTCGATTTTTCTTCGTCGTTAAGCGATTTTTTTCGACCTATGCGCTTTTTTATTTTTACGCATTTTTTCGTTTTGCGATTTTTTTCAGTTTTTGGCTACCCTTTCTACTTTTTTGGATTTTTTTTTTTGCACTGTAGCGATTTATTTTATTTTTTCTGGTATTTTTCATTTCGGCATTTGGCGATTTTTTGTTTTATTTTTTACAACATGTATTTGTAGTTTTAGCGATTTTTAAGTTAAGGCGTTTATTTTTGATTTAGGCATTTGGCGATTTTGTTTGTTTTTTTTGTAATATGTATATACATATATATTTAGTTTTAGCCATTTTTAAAATTTTTGGCGTATTTTTAATTTAAGCGATGTTTTATTGGGTTTTTAAGTCATAGTTATAAAACATGTATCCATGTGTGCTCGCCACTGTATATATTTAGTTTTAACCATTTTTAAAATTTTTGGCGTTTTTTTAATTTAGGCGATGTTGTTCGGTTTTTTGCTTTTATTTTTAGTCTTTGGGATTTTTTTTACTGAGGATGCTTTTTTCAATTTGGCGATTTTTTTAAATTTTTGGCGACTTTTTTACTTATGAATTTTTTTTGCATATAAACGATTTATCATTTATTTTGTGTTTTACAATGAAAATGTTTAGTTTTAGCGAATTTTTTAAGTTATACATACATATATACATACATAAATATGTACATAAATATGTACATATATTATTAGTCTTAGCTTTTTTTTAAGTTTCGGCGATTTTTTTCAGTTTTTGTTTTTAATTTTTTGGCGTTATTTTAGCATTGATGCTTTTTTTTTGTCTTGAAGATTTTTTTGGCGCTCTTGTTACTCTTGGTAATTTTTTTTTGCATTTAATTGATTTATTTTTTCTGGTATTTTTGGATTTAGCATTAGAGGATTCTTTTGTTATTTTCCAATAAAAATTTTTAGTTCAATTTGTCGTTTTTTCCGTTTTCTTGCGATTTTTTTAGTTTTTGTGCTTTTTAGTATTGACGAATTTTTTCGTTTTTACGTTTTTTATTAATTTTTTGGCGACCTTTTTACTTCGGGTGATTTTTTTATGCATTTAAGCGTTTTATTTAATTTTTTTTTTGGTATTTTTCATTTTGGCACTAAGCAATTTATATTTTTGTTTTAAGCGATTTTTAAGTTATGGCGTTTTTTAATTTTAGCGGTTTTGTTCGGTTTTTGGCAATTTTTTGTAGTTTTTGGGATTTCTTAGTATTGCCGCTTTATTTTCGTTTTTGCGATTTTTTTTTGTAATTTTTGGCGACTTCT
This sequence comes from Tachina fera, assembly GCA_905220375.1. Classification (NCBI taxonomy): domain Eukaryota; kingdom Metazoa; phylum Arthropoda; class Insecta; order Diptera; family Tachinidae; genus Tachina; species Tachina fera. The sequence continues at coordinate 110,441,172 of LR999966.1, read as the reverse complement.
CGTAATTTTTTCCAATTTAGCGATTTGTTTTATTAATTTTTCTGGCATTGTTCATTTCGAAATTTGGCAATTTTTTTTATAATACACATTTTTAATTTTAGCGATTTTTTTAGATTTTGGCAATCTTTTTGGCTTTGACGAATTTTGCTAGTTTGTTGGCCACCTTTTACAATTTTACCTTTGCTGATATTTTCGTATTTCAGCGATTTATTTAATTTTTGCTGATACATATGTATTTTTCATTATGGCGTTTTTTTGTTCTCGCATTCTTTTAATTTTGGGATTTTTTTTAGCTTTTAGCGTGTTTCAAAACTTCCAAGAGTTTGTCTCTTACGGTTTCCAAGATACACCAAAATGCCAAAATTATATTGACTGTTAGAATAATTGTCTGCCGACTCCGCTTTACTGGAAATAACCAAAACCCAAATTTTTTTCAGTTATCCGATTTTTTCTATAAAACGTAGTTCGGATTACTGAAATTTGTTACAGTTGAGCGTATTGCTTAAAATCAGTGCAATATAACAAAAAAAAAATATAATAAAGTACGTGAGATTAAAAGAACAAATACATTTTGCCATTAAATTTTTTAACGGACAAAACATGCACAATTTGTTCAGCTTTAAGTTATGCAAACGATTTCTAACAAATAAATTTATCATTGTTTGTTTTTTTTACTAAAGCCAAGTAAGTTTCATACAAAACGTAGTTGTGAGCTTGCTTTTGGTTTTCAGTAATACCATATTTTTAGTAAAGCGATGTTTCGCTAAAGCGAAGTGAATAAAATTAGCTGCGTTTAATTTGTTTATATAGCTTTCAGTAATCCGATTTTTTCAGTAAAGCGTGTTGCGCTAAAGCGGATTCGACTGTATTACAATAGAATTTCAATATGTTTCGTTACTCGCTTAAGAACATCCTTTAGTTTTTAACTGTCAAATATTAATTGTTGTAGCAGCGAAAGTTTCACATATTCGGTGAAAATTTCAGGTCCATACCTCTTACGGTTATAGAAAAAACAAATCTGTGGCAGACAGACAATAAAATACGGACGGACGGACAGACGATCGTCGTATCAAAAACAATAGGGTTCCTTTTCAACTTTGTTACAGTGAACCCTAAAAAAGTATTCCGTAATAAGTAATGTTTTTGTTTCTCCCGTAAAATAGAAAATTTATATTTATATACACATAAAGATATTCATTTACTCGTATATATGTATGTGAAGATGCCAGCAACGTTTTAAAAAAATTCTAACTTCAAACTTCAAAAGAGAAAAAAAAGTAATAACAATAAATACTTTAAGAATATTACACACAATATATTAAATAATTCCTTAGTTAAACAAAATTTAAGTTTAATATTAATTCTGAAAACATTTACCCCCAGCAAAAACAATTTCAATCCCCATTTATTTTCTTTTACTTTGAAGTCTTGTGTTTGTGTGTGTGTGGGTGCGTGTCTGCCTTAAATATTTCAATAACTGTAGATTAGATTGTAAGACATTGTGTGCATGTGTGTGTGTTTGCGTGTGCAGGAGAGTCGTTGCTTACAATAAATGTTTAATGTCGTTGTGTTTGTATAAATAGTACAATGATTTTTTCTGTCAGCAACATTATTTCCTTTATATTTTTTTTCTTCATTTTATTTGCTGTGTTTCTTTTTGCATTCACGGACACAAAACACCTTTTTATTTTTATTTTTTGATATTTTTTCCTTTTGAATGATGCTTTTCGTGTTTCAAGCTGTGCGTGTTAGAGTGTGTGTGTTTGTGTCAGGGCGAGGGTTTGTTTACTTTCATTTCAACTTTAATGGCAAATGACCTTAAAGTCTGGCTCTTCCTCTGGGTTTATATTAAAGTCAGGTTATCCTTATTACCCTCATTAGTTAAGTCATTCGTAAATATGTTGGACATCTATACAAATAGATTATTATGACTAAGCAAGAAAAAACAAGCAAACACTTGCATACATAAATTATTTTCACACTTTTTTGTGAATGAAAATGAGTGTTTGTTTGCTTTTTTATAATTTTAGCTTTCACTTCCATTCGATACAATTAACGACGCAAGAGGTGAAAGCAAGTGACATCCAGTCGCTGGGAGTTTTGTTTTGTTTTGTTATGAAACTTTTTTTTTTCAAATAAATATGTGTGTATGTAACTTGTTTTATTTTTCCCGCTTTGAGCATATAATTGATTTAACATTTTGCTGGACATTTTGGTGCTCCTTGCCTGCCTGCAATAAATATTTTATTAATTTGAAAATAAATATACTTCGCGCTTTTGTTTTTATTTTATTAATTCTTTCAAAAAGTCTTTTAATGTTCTTCAAAGTTGTGGTTGTCAAATTGCAAACAAAAAAAAACAATAATTTTACAAAAACGTTTTTTCAACAACATTAAATTTCAATTATTGGCTTATTTTGCTTTACGGTCTAGTGACCTTTTCTTACAACTTAAAATTGGTGGAAAAAAAGTAATTGTTTCAGTTAAATGGAACAACATAAGTCTTTGCATTGAGCGTAATCTGAGAAGAGTATTTATGATACTGGCTTTTCCATAGAAAAGTCAACCTTTTTGCTCTTTGTATTATTTGTTGTTCAAACTGGTTGACAACTGGGATAGCTGGGCGTCTGAAATAATGAAGCAAAAGTAAGACAATAGTCGAAATAAAAACCAGAAACAGAACTGGCAAAAAAGCAGAGGGTCTACCCTGTAATTCGAAACGAAAGTAAATGCTTTCGAATTGTAATGTTAATGACATACAAAGTTCGAAAGAATTTTTTTTCATTTCGCATTACAGAGTAGATCAGCGGTTTCCTAACGTTAATAAAAGTTGTAATTCCAATAATAATAAGGCAACTACGACTCAACTATCAATTTGGTTGTAAAACATAATAGGGGCCTAAGCAAGTGTGCTTAATTTAAAAAACTGCAAATGCTCATAAGCAGGAAACCACAAATATGCAATTGCATATTTTTTCTTGTCTGATATAACAATGCGGAATTAAGATATTTATCCGTTTCAGAACTTTTTATGAATTCTGGTATCGATTTGTTAGTGCATATTTTTGCATATTTTACCTTTAAAGCATTTTTTTTGCATATTTCAATCTAACACGCATATTTTGAGCATTTTTCGATTTTTTTAGAGCATATTTGGCGTTTTTAGGGCATATTTTGGTACTTAAAAAAAATAATTATTTTAATATTTAAAAAAAATTTTTAGTAAAAATTTATTTTTTCCGTCAAAATTTAATTTTGTAGTGAAAGAAACAGTAATATGGGGAAGGAAATATTTTTCTACCATTATGAAGTTAGACTTTAAAAAAGGCCATTGTGTATGTTCTGGCTTCCGAATCGATTTCACATGTTTTCTTGTGAGTTCGGATGTTAAAACACATGCTACACGTGTTTAAGTTGAAATTTAGACGAAGAAAAAATTTAAAATGAACGATTTACAATTTTTTAATTTTCATTCACTTGTAAACAGTCTTGTGAAAGAAAAACAAAACAAGAAAATAAAAAAATTTTAATTCATCCATATCTAATTTTTGTCTGCTAAATTTTAATACTGGTACAAATACTATTGATTTTTATAATCAAAATTTCAATTTAAACAGGTGTAACATGTGTTTTAACATCCTCATTGGACTTTAATTTCAATAAAAACTTGGTTTGGTAATTGTGACGAACGCTGCCACGATTACATCAGTTGAGGTTGAAAGAGAACATTTTCAATGTACCTATAAAAGTTTATTTATATGTGACCGTCGTCGATTTTTATTTAAAAAGATTAGTGAATAGTTTTTGTTTATTGCAATAACAATAATAAATAAAAAGTTTATCTTATTCTTCAAAAGTTCCAAAGTTTTAAATCTGATATCGTGATCGCTTTCGAAGTAAAAGTTAAATTTTTGTTCTTAAGTCCTAATTAACACTATGCAAGTCTTATTGCTAAGCTGATTAGTTTGCTAGGAGAGAGAACCGTTTCTATTCCCCCCGTCTCTCTTTCCCACAAATAATCAGCTTATCAATAAGACTGGCATAGTGTAAATTAGGACTAATTAATTTTTTTATTGTTTCCTTCTGTTTATTATATTTTTGTCTTGTTTTATATGCAAAATTTTATTGTATTGCAGAATTAAAATTAGATTTTCATTTCCAAATAATCCAATTTACGTTATTTTTAAGAGCATATTTTTTGAGTTTTTAGTGCATATTGAATGCGCATAAAACACTTTTTTTGGAGCATATTTCTGGTTTCCCTGCTCATAAGTATAGAACCAAACTTCATACGTTCAACTATGACTATAACCCATTTCAATATACAATAATCTCTACCTGCAACTATAAATAGAAAGTAATATTCGTATTGTGCGTTTTGGCTGTCTTGCATACTTGTACTAGAAGTACGCTTATACTCGAGAATATGGATATTTATTCGTATAAAATAAATATACGCATGATACTCAGAGTATTTATTCAGCATACGTCACCGCATTTATTTGTATATATATGAAATGGTATAGAAACTGTGCTTTGACTCATTGAAATTATTAATCAAATACGAGTAGTTAGGAAATAAAAATTTAAAATGTTTATTTAAATTTTTTTATTCTAAATTTTACCTCCTTCCGGATTTTATTCTACAATATTTTTTTTTTATAGTTTTACAAACAAAAATTTTTATTTTTATACACACAAAAAATGATATGCATAATTTAGTAATATCAATTAAAATATTTGCAATATGAATTAAAAGTGTCACCGAAGATTTGACCAATAGGTCAAGCACCTATTGGAGGATTCGAAACTGCCAACACTAGACCCACTGGCAATCTTAAAATTCATCAGGAGAGTAGGTAGCACCTGGCAACAGATCTAGTTTGGTCATTCATTTATTCAATTAATAAATCAATTAAATTCTTACCTATAAACAATTTAATAATATCAATAAAGTTTTTCCACTCAAATTAATTAATTCAATTAAAAATTTAATTGATTTAATTAAATTCTTAATTGATAACATTAATTGGTGAATGCATTTTTATGTTTATGTATAATTAAACTAATTTCTTAAGCTTTAGGTATATTTTTTTAATATTTCGTCAACCTTTGGTTAACTTCCTTAGGAAATAATTTAGTTGGTTTTTTGTTATACGATTTTTTCTTTTTTTTTTTTGCTCAAATAAAATTTTTTTTGCTTTCAATCACAAGAGCTTTCCTTAAAAAGATAACCGAGGGTTGGCGAAATATTTAAAAAAAAGGATCTATAGCTTAATATAAGGCTATTAAAATTATTATAAAATAATATTATTATAAAAGTTATTAAGGCCTTATGAAGGGTTTATAAAACAGATTTTCATAAAAAATTTCTTATTAAGCCTTAAGAATAAACCTTAATAATTTTTATAAATAAGTCCTTAAAAAATAGTTTAATTTAAAATTGTTAATGCTTATAAATTTTTAAAATAATAAGTGTATTTTTAGTAAATATTTAGTTAGAAATAGTTTTTAGATTTTAGAACATTGGATAATTATTCAAGTGCACTTTCCATACCTGTCATGCAATCAGTTGCCATTTTTGGCTTTAATCATTTCTTTTTTTCTGGCAGCTCTGATGCTTGAAATGTGTATTAATAAAATACTCATGTATATACTCATGTGCAGCCGAATAAATACTCAGAGTATTTATATAGCTAAAGTCGTTTGTGCTGCGTAATTCAAAAGAAATGTGTCTTAAATATAGTCGTTTGCTGTTTATAGTATAAACTGAATATATAATTCATGAGTATACTTGATTTTACTCCTGACTCCAATATCATTGTTCTCTTTAAAAAATACGCAATTCGTTATCATCAGATACGATAATTTTCGATGCTGGTAATGTAGCTTTAAAATGGTAAAAGAATTTTCAAAATCGCTTTAGCGGTCTTGGGCGTGAAAGTCCGACAAACAAACTCACTTTCACATATATAATATTAGTAAGGATATTCGAAGGAGTATCTTATTTTTAAAATTGTTATACTTGGTACAGTGAAAATACTCAAAGGGTACTTAACACAATACTTTTGCCCGAGTTAATAATTTGAAATAAAATTAGCCCTCTAAAAAATTTCTCCAACAGAATCACAAAAGTGATTTATATTAACACTAAAATCAACCACTGAAATTTTTTAAATTAACCGTCTTTTCTTGTGATTTATTTTCTCACTTCTTTTGATATAAAAGGTTATCATTTCTCAGGGCCAACTTCTTCATCAGCTTAAATATGAATTCATATATAAAAGATATTTTTATATAAAAAAAATTAAGTATAATTGGTCTTTAGTTGTTAAATGTTTGTTTGTTTGTTTGTTAAAATATACAAACTTAAACTTATGATGAAATTGTTGAGAGAGTGAGATTCGATTATTTTACAAGGTAGATTGTGTACGTTCCTGGCAACTAGTAGAACTCAAAGGGAATATAAGACTCACGGACTATTTGGCGGCCTCAAAATATTTAATTAGAAGGGCCGAGATGAATAAGTGGTTTCCGAAAAAAGAGTCTCTAGTTGCATTCGACAGATCTCGATATAACCAACCTCGAGTTAAATTTAGTAGGTCTCGAAATGAACAGGCCTCACTTGTATTCGATAGGTCCCGAGATTTACAGGCTCGACAAAAACATTTTCAAGATATAGTCGGTAGTTTTTGAAGTCAAAATAGCGGGTTCCAGATGTATTCCATACATATTCAGTAAACCCTAAAGCAATTCAGGTGGTTTAAAAATATATTCGGTAGATATTGAAGTAAAAAGGGGTTCAAATATGGGGTTCAAATCTGGAAGCAATTAAATAACTTTCAAAACATATTCCTTAGATCTTGAAGTAAGAAGAAACAAGATATATTCGGTAGATCTTAAAGCAACTTAAATAGTTCAAAGATTTATTCACCAGATACTGAAGCAAGGAAAGAACAAATTTTATAATAATGTTCATTTCCTTTCTAATATATAGATCTAGTGTCCTTGCTTCCCGCTCTCTGGAGTTCAATTTGTTCAGCCTTCTGGCTGCCAAACCTCATTATCCTATAGTGATCGCAATTCTAACTTAGTGAGAATTATTTCACTGTTTTAATGTTTGTTCGTTTAAGTTTGTTTTATGTTGTTATGGTTTCCATTTGAATCAGCTGCGTCCAAACACACATACACTGACATTTTCATTTGACTTAAATAGCTTTGAAAGCTCTTACAATTTGTTATATCGTTTCTTTGCAAAATAAGCATGTTGTCGCTGAGATCTGATTGGCTGTTAAGCTCTCGTTGGTGTGAAACCACAAAGCTCTTTTGCAAAAGCTTGAACAGTGTATATATGGCTTGGATGTAGCTTATTTAAATGCACTTTGTTGTTGTATTTAAATTTTGTTGTCAAAAAGAGGAGTCTTATAAGTTTGTAGTGTGTGTCTGTGTATCTGTTTGTCTGTACAAATACTTGTACAGACCAAACGGCTTAATCGATTTTGATTTAGTTTATTCTGTTTGAAAGGTGATTTTATCGAGAGTGTTTCTTAGCTATGTTTGGAAATAAATTGGTCCAGGATCTTAGAAGATATCACATCTTTTTTGGATATAGTTTTTCTTAAAAAAAAACGAAATGATTTATGATTTAACCTTACAGGGTTTTCAACAGTGTTTGTTAATTAGTTTAATAAATATTAATAAATATTCAATTTCGTTGCAATTTTATTATTAAACAAGTTACGAGAACAATATTCATTGACAGTAAATTAACAACTAAAATTGGTTAGATTACCTACACAAACGGCTTATTCAACTAGATTCCATAAACAATGTTTATTTACAGTAAAACTATTAACACTAAATTATTTCTCCATCTTAAAATATTAAAGATATTAATAACTATGCTTCCAGCTTGTCTTAAGTAAAAGCATAACACGCTCCCTAAAAGTTTTAAAATTGCTTAGCAGTGTTATTTGTTTAACATCTTAAAATATTTTTTACCGCTTTCAGATTATAGTTTAACACATAAATACTTTATGCAGATTTTTCTATGTATTACATTTCGTGCTACAAGGAAAAGTTTTTTCTTTTTTTTTTTGTAAATGTTTCATAATTTATTTTAGTTGTTGAACAAAAAAAAAACTCAAAGAAAAATAAACAAATGAATGAGAAAAATAATAAACATTGTGTTTATTTAAGCTAAACATGGTTAAACTGGGTGTTTGGTGTGTCTGTATGTTTCAGGTCAGAGTTTGGGAAAAAGTGTTTCTGCTAATAAATACTTTATTAGTTTTTCTTTCATAACGAGACACTTTATCATTAAAGACTTTTTTTTATGCGAAACTGTTGATTTTTTTTCAACCTGTAAAAACATTGTAAAACCATTAATAAAACAGCCAAAAAATCTTAATACACCAACAACAAACAAAAAGAAACACAATAACATTGAAAAAATCATGGAAAGGAACACGTAAAAACACTTTCGTTTACAGTTCATTAAATATTTAATTTTCATTTCCTTTACAAGAATGTAAAAAAAAACAAACAAAAAACAAAACACAAAAGCTCGTAAAAAAAATAAAACAAAACAATCTACAGATAATGTAAACAAACACAAACACTTTTACATGTTTATGTATGTTTGTGTGTTCGTGTGTGTGTTGGCAATGCCATCATTAACATCAGATGTTTTACAGGTTTAATCGCAAGACAAACAGATTTTAACTGCCGCAACATTAACTGCCTGCCACTCACTGGTGGTAGCTCTCAACCTTTTACATTTACAACAAATATTGTTTCTTTAATACTCGTACTAAACATTGACGACACTCCAATACAAATACAACAACAAACAACTAATTGTTTAAAGCCCGCAATAGATAGATACACGTACAGCATTTATATTTCGTCGTTCAATCTCTTTTGCCGTTTGGTAGTTCATGAACTAAACTGATTCCTGTGCTCTGTTCTATTTTTTTTTTACTTAATACAGATTGAAACAAACTGTTAATTAAATTAAAATTGATGCACAATCATTTTCATTTATTTAGTCTAACAACACAAACAATCTATTAACTGGACAAATGTGATTGACTAATGGAAATATCTCGTGCAAAAAAATAATCAAATTGAATGCGATATAAGTTTCAATTAAAAAAAAAGAGAAACAAAAAATAATGGACAAAAATTTTCAAATGCAATTTCTTTGGAAAAGCTGTATTTTTATTATTCTAGGAAAAAAGTAAAAGGTTAAACAAAAGCTCAGTAAACAAAATTATATATTAAATATTCATTTATACCGTACACTCAGGGAAAAGCTGCAACTTAAAATTAAGAATGCGTCACCTTAATTCAATAATATTCAATATAATAGAAAATTTATATTGAGATAGCAAAAAAATAAATAAAATTAATAAATTATTACTGTATATTTTTCCATATTGAAATAAGAAATTTCAACATAACTAGACTTTCGTTAATGTTTCTTATTAATTTAATATGGCTTTTATTGATTTTAAACTCTTTTTTCTCTGGGTGAAGTTAAACATTTGATTTGTTATAAAACGTAAAAAAGTTTATAATATTATTAGTCTTTTAAAACTTTAAACCCAATATTCTAATAAATTTATTTTGTTATATCCGAATAATTTCAATATTCGAATAATTATGCTAAAAATATTGGTATATAAAGAAAGTAAAATTTGTTTTAATACAAATGTAAAGTGAAGTTTTTCGATCAATCCAATATTTTTATTCGATTATTCAAATATTTTTATTCGATTATTCGAATATTTTTTATTTGATTGTTCGAATAATTATTTAAATTTTTCTCAAATATGGTATAAAAAGTAAAAAGAATGCAGTATTAGCTTTTAACTTTTAACCCAATATTCGAATAAATTTTTTACTATACTCGATTAATTTCAATGACTTGCTCGGCAAACAAAACTATATATATTAAAAATATTGGTATTTACAGTAGTTAATAAATGTTTGAAAAAAAATCATAAATAAAATTTTTTGTAATCAAATATTTTTTATTCGATTATTCGAGTAATTATTTAATTGATTTATTTGTAAATATGTTATTAAACATAAAAAAGAAGTGACTATTAAATTATTAAAATTTTAAACCGAATATTCAAATAAATTTTCTATAACATTCGATTAATATTATTAGTTTTTTTTTAATTTTTAGCCCAATACTCGAATCAATTTTTTCTTACACTTGACTAATTTCAAAAACTTGCGCAGCAATCAAAATTAATTCAAAATATTGGTCTTTACAATAGTCGAAAGCAAATTGTAAATTAAATTTTTCGTAATCAAAAATTTTTTATTCGATTATTCAAATAATTATAAAATTGATTAACTTTTTAATATGATATAAAACCTCTAAAAAAAATTTATTATTTTTTAAATTTTTAACAAATTATTCGAAGAATTCAATGAACAAACCGAATTATATAAAAAAAATCACGATTAAGCTAATAAAAATTTTTATTCGAATAAAAAATTAAAAAAGTGTAAAATTAAACAAACAATAAAAGGTAAAAATAAATTTGAAGCGATTGTTCCGTGATAGAAATCACTTCATCGAATAAACAATTTTATTTATTTATTTTATTAAATACAAATAATAATCAGTATTGGCTTGGCAAAAATATTTGAACCAACTATACATATCTACCAATTAGTGATCTAACGAATGTCAACTTTTGATATTCGCCAATACGAATACGAATATTTCAAACGATATTCGCGAATACGAATACGGATAATATATGCAATATGAAATATTAAAAAAAATTGTTATGAAAAAGGACATCAAACTATTGTTGGCGTACTTTAAAGTTAATAAAAAGTACCCAAAATTTTAATGATCGTGAATAATATTTGAAAATGATACAAAGCTTTGTGCTTTCTATAAAAACATTAATGTATTTTTACAAACTAAAATTGTTAGTCATTTATTTAAATTTCGTTCAAGACTATGCATATTTGAATGTATTCGTATTCGCTTGAAAATGACCGAATATTCGACAATTCGAATGCGAGTACGAATATTCGTGCATCACTACTACCTATATATATCCAATCTTTTAAAACAAATTCGATTCGAATGGGCAATGAGTAAAAATTTAATCAAAATAAAATTCCCTTATAAATTAAAGTTTAGCAAACTGTTTATATACTTGTAAAAATTTGCCTTTACAATCTTTGAAATACTTTAAAATATCATATTTAAGCATAAAATTAAAAAAAAATTCTTTGCATTCTTTACAAGAACAATATTTTAGTCAGCGTCTAACCCTTAAAAAATACATGCCTTGTTTGTCTCTTCTAACATTCCTGCAAGTAATAATTCTTTTTCATAAACTGGATGTATCGTCAGTTGAGTGACAAACACTTAAATAAAATGTCCTGTAAAGCTTCTTAATTTTACCCTGAGGTACAATACAAGTTTTGTATCTATATTTGGAAGTATGTACTCGTATTCTTATCTAGACATTAAGGTATAAATAATGACTCAACAATAAAAAAAAATTATCATATTATCTCAGAGTGTAATGACAGGATGAAAAAAAAGACGAAACAAGAAATGTGTGAAATGTGTAAGCTTCCCAGCAAAAAATTACACATTACCATCAGCCATATAATGACTTACTTTCCTGATTACCAAATGTCATTATTAGCTTACAAATCACATTACATAAAATTTAAAAAAATTAAGTACTAAATGATCCTTAATGGGGAGAATGATTTTTTTTTTTAAATTAAATAGATTACGTGAACAAGTTGCCAAATAAAAAAGTAAGCACTTCTCAAGAATCGATTATTTTAGTATCACGCCTTGTTAAAATCATTAAGTTGGTATTTCAGTAGGGAAGGACTTAATTTCAAACCCAATTATCTTTTTTGAATATTTTTTTTGCTGGGTTGTGATAATAATGAATCTTGCAATAGGGTCTTCTCAACTCTGACAATTGTTAGAGGCCGTATTACTGATGCTTTATCTGGCAAACTAACTGTCATTTATTTAGTATATTTAACCAAATCACCATTATTTTTTTTTTAAAGCATTGAATGCCTGTGTGTTACTTTCTTTAGGAAAGGGATAGTAGTAGAGAAGACAGATTATAAAGTAAGAGATAGAGGAGAGTTTCATTCATTTACAACTCTGCTTTTTGTAAGTTTTTAAATAATGCAGTGTTGTAGCGCCTCTGGTGTCAATGAGCCTTATTAATTTTTTTTTTTAATTTGTGCTTAATATCCATTTTATTAGTTATTTTACTTCGTCAATGATTCTGCTACACAACGAAGCAGGGCGCTCTGTTGCTACATTAGGATCGGTATAGTTCAGTGACCAGTGACTATGCCTTGAACTAAAACTGTTTCCATAGACGGATATAGCTTTCAAATGATAAAATTGTTTTTATCAGAACTAGTATCCTTTTTCTTGTGCAGTTTTCTTAAGACGACGGTCAATGCTAATAAATCAAAGCCAATACAGCCCGGAATGACATAAAATATTTCATATTCATGTTTCATATAAAAAATGGCATTAATAGACTTTTTTGAAACGTATAAAAAGTTTTGATGTTATATCTTGTTTAATTTAAATATAGCATGCGCTTAACGAAAAACCCTTTTGCAAATAAATATTATTGTTGTTACTCTGCAAAAAAAACATTTTTTCTAATTTAATTTTTAAATTTTTCTAGAAACATTGTTACGTTAATTCATATTGAAAACAACAATAAAATATGACCATAAGCTTTTTGGCTTTTGTCGACATCAAGGGACATGCCATAATAACACTTATTTAAATTTTTTATATTATTGAAATATTTTATTTTTATTCCAGTTGACTGGTCTAGAAAATTTGTACGAAAATTTCTCAAAGAAATTAATGTAAAGGGTGTTTTTTATAGAGTGACACAAGTTTAAATTATAATACACACAACAAGGAAATATATTCTTAATATCAATGAAACAAGGGGCTTTATTGAAAATAAAATTTTATGAAATTAATGTTTAAAATATGATTTCTGTCATGTGGCCACCACCATGGCTGGCACGTAGAAGACGCAATCTGAAACACTAACGTTCAACAACTTTTTGCAGCATTTGTGGCCGTATTTCGCCGATTACTCTTTGAATGTTAATTTCCAGGTGTTCAATTGCTTGTGGCTTAACATAGCCCCTAAGAAAATAATCCAATGCGGTTAAATCACACGATCTTGGTGACCAAGTAATTGGGCAAATATTATTTTTTCATCAAAAGTTTATTTGAGTAAATCAATTGTAGCGCCCGAATTACATCCTGATGCCCAAACTAATTATAATGGCTAGCAAAATGTGGGAATAAAACTGTAAGGTTTTCCTACACTTTGCCACCCATTATAATTATATTGGGTGTCAGGATGTAACTCCCGCTGTGCGGCATCTGGCTCCGTCCTATTGGAACCACATATCAGCAAGATTAATGCCATGTAATTGAGATGAGAAAAAATTTTGAAGCATGTTCCTATACCGTTCACCATTGACAGTAACATTCTGACTAGAGTTGAGCGATATTTTGAAACCAGTTCTTTTTTCACAGCGATTGAACAATCACTAATCACAACTGTGACTGAATTTATCAAGTAACAGGTTTTGGAAATATATTTCTTTTATACAGACTGTGATTGTTCTTATATGCCTACTTAACATTAGATGAGGCTACCACATGAATTTTTTTTATACCTTCAGTTTTTGTCTATAAAAAAATCGTCAAATCGTGTTAAATCGTCTTTTGTGGCAACTATGTACATCTCACATGTTCATATTTGCAATTTTTGTCTCTCTGCCTCTTATACGAAAATCTCAATATTTGGACGGGGTTGATTGTTCATTGTTTGTTCTTGTCGCTCTTCTTATTAGTATTTACCAAGAAACCAATACTAATAAATACTTTTAAAGCAGAAGAGCTGAAATGTGTTAAACCGTGACTAACGTAAACAGTCACTGTTTAATTTCATTGCTGCTCTTCTTATTAGATTTTCTCAAAATAACAGAACTGCTACAAACAAAATACTGCTAAATTGTGATCACAGTCACAGTTTAAAAGAACAGCGATTTAGAAATCACATTCACAAGGAACAACATTATTAAAAAATCGCGTTATCGCTCATCACTAATTCTGACCATTATCGCTTTATTTTTGATGAAGACATATGGGATAGAGGCCTGCGTAAACAATATTGAAATGTAAATATGTCTTGTTTTTTTAAATGTATTCTCGTGGCATATATTATACTAAACTAATAATAAATAATGTCGTTTAATAAGCGAAGTATGATTGATGTATTTATGTTCGTGTATATGATTGTTAACGATGTCGTGAATACTTCTTGTTCATAACGAACAATCAAAAGAAGAAGTGTTGATGCGTGTATGCTTGTGATTGTACAATTATGTGTGCGTGTAAGATGTAGATCGTAAGCTATTATCTTATGTCAATGCATGTGTGCAGAAAAATGAAAGATAATACACACAAAGTTTGTGCGTATGTACACGCAAGACGTTTGTATACGCGCAAGAGTTGAGCGATATTTCGAAACATGTTACTTTTTCACAGCGATTGAAAAATCACTATCACAACTTGGACTAAATTCATCAAGTAACAGATTTTGAAAATATAGTTTTTTCCTACAAACTGTAATTATTCTGATATGCGTACTACAGCGTCTCGACCAACAGGCAACAAAAAAGTGCCCCGTACACCAGCGAATATAATGAATTGTTCCAAGGACGTTTCAAAAAAAATTTTTTTTTGCCGAACGTAGGGGTCGCCTTTTCAGTTTTTTCGTTATATCTTCCATATTTACAGTCCGATCTTTAAGTTTGATAAAGCGATTTTTTTTTTTGTGTCAGGGAGGCCAATATTTTTGCTCTGAGAGCCATTGAGCTCAAGTGTACCCTTCTAGTACTTACCCTCAAATCTAATTTCCTACCACCCTAATGTGACACCCTTGTGTTAGAAATTTACAGCTCGCGAAAAATTATAAAACTTTTGCTAAGAAAGTATTTCGATAATTTCAGCACAAATATTTAAAAAATGCTTTTATATATTCATTGTTGCAGACCGTAGGGGTCATATTCTTAAATTTGTCATAGTTTCAGTATTTATGTTCAGATATTAAAGTATATTATATCGATGAGTTTGTCTGTAGCAGACCGTAGGGGTCATCTTTTTAAATTTGTCATAGTTTCAGATATTAAATTATATTATATCGATGAGTTTGTCTGTGGCAGTCAAATTTTTTTTTAACACAAAAGTCTTTGACCTCCAGTACGTCTATAGAATCAACTCATCATATCTCAACTTATACTAAATTTTCTTTGCTAAACCTAATTATTTTCACAGGTGGATACATCTCATTCTCAAAACACCAAGCGTTTTGTTCATGTAGTACATGAATCTGCCATGGCGGCCACCGACGAGCAACGCATGTGCCACATTTTTTCTGAACTCGAGAGCCGTCAAATATATAGCCAACTTGAATCACGTCAAGATATGATCGACTAAAATTTCTATTATCTTGCTTTGCTTTTTGTTGCTTATTCTTTGTTGTATAATTTGAGGTATGATGTTAATGTTACTTGAGGTCAAAGACTTTTTGTATACTTTACAGTAAATTAATTTTAATTTTCTTAAACTTTCAGCTTTTGTCAAGAAAAAATTGAAAAATTCGTCCCAAATAGTATTTTCTGGCAACTATGACAATATGCAATATTTTATAGTTTTGGCCTCTAACACGACAATTTTCAATATTTGGATGGAGTTGATTGCTAATTGTTGGTTCTTGTCGCTCTTCTTATTAGTCAAAATACCAATACTAATAAATACTTTTAAAGCAGAAGAGCTGAAATGTGTTAAACAGTGATCACAGTGCTTGTTTAATTTCACTGCTGCTCTTATTAGTTTTTCTTAAAATAACAGAACTGCTACAAACAATATACTGCTAGACTATGATCACAGTCACAGTTTAAAACAACAGCGACTTAGAAACTACGATCACCACGAGCAAGATTATTAAAAAATCATAGTTTCGATAATTTCTAATACGCGCCCATGCGTATGAAGAAGAAAGCATCACAAATTCTTTTGCTACGAAGTATTTTTTTCTTTACTCCTATACCTGCAATAACTGAAACAAATGACTTGCGAAAGTTTGTTTAAAAAAGATTTTGCTGCAGTAAAGCATTTGAAAAATTCCTCATGCCTTAAAAGTTCTGGTAAGTGGTCTTGTGCAGGGGTCTAATATGTGCCAATAACTTCGCCAGTCCATAAGGCGCACCAAACAGTAATTTTCTGTGGATTTAATGACGTTTCGACAAATGCTGGTAGTATTCTCCTCACTACAAACGCTACAATTCTGCTTAGTTAGTTACCCATTCAACCAGAAATGGGCTTCATCGGAAAGTAAAATTTTGATCAATATCAATTTCTGCTTCAGCACATTCGCACGCTTTGCTCTGCTGTACTTCGATTACTAATGAAATTTCAGAGCAAACTAAACATTAAAATCAGTGGAGGGCGATTTTGACCTACGCACGAAGGCTTCCTTCCGTACGGACACTAGATATGTAATATAATACAAACTTAAGCCTATGTAAAATATAGTTTAGGCATTTTTTCGGTTTTAAGCGTTTTTTTTTTGTTTTGGGGGCTTGTGCGTTTTTTTTTTTTTGGGTTTTGGCGATTTTTTTAAGTTTTGGTTCTTTTTTAGTTTTGGCACTTTTTTCTCGTTTCGGCGATTTTTTTTTATTTTGGCGACTTTTTTTTCCTAAATGAATTTTTTTTGTTTTGACGACTTATCCAGTTTTTGCCGTTTTTTCTTTTTGTAAATTTTTTATTTTTGACAGTTTTCTTCTCGTGTTGGCGATTTTTTTAATATTAGATATTTTTTGCATTTAGTAGATTTTTTCGGTTTTTGGCGTTTTTTTTTTTTCATTTTGGCGACTTTTTTTCATTTAGTCGCTTCTTTAATTTTGACAATTTTTTTTCTCATTTCGGCGATTTTTTTTATTTTGGCGATTTTTGTTCTATAAATTTTTTTTAATTTTGGTGTCTTTTATTTCGTTTTTGCGATTTTTTCGGTTTTTGGCATTTTTTAATTTTGGCGATTTTTTTTCATTTGGGTGATTTATTCGAATTTGGCGATTTATTTTAGTGTTAGATTTTTTTTTTAATTTTGGCGATTTTTTTTGGTTTGGCGATTTTATAATATTGAGATTTGTCAGTTTTACAGTTTTTGAAAATGTCAAGAGTTTCCAAGATACAGCAAAAGTTGTCAAAATTACATAGTCAGAATTCCATTAACTGATAGACCAGCTTTTAATTTAAATTTTTTTAAATTTTACTGTTCATTGTTGTAGTCTATGTAAAAATACACAAATTTTACAAATTTCAATTGTCAATATACATATGTACATACAATTGTATGTATGTATATCACATGGGATTTTAAAATTTTTTGTTCCTCGTTTTGGAACACCCTTTAATTTTTAATTCTCATGTATTTGTTGTTGTAGCGGCCAAGGTTCTACATACTCTGTCCAAATTTCAAGTCCGTGGCTCTTACGGTTCTTGAAAAAATAGCCCGTGACGGACAGACGGACAGTGTAGCGAAAAAAATAGGTTTCCTTTTCACATTTGGTGTACGGAACCTTAAAAAGCAACTATCAGGTGTTAAATGGTTGCTCAAATAAAGCAGTGATGCCAACTCAAAGTTGTAACACTCTAAAAAAGAACACGCTTAATTTCATATAGATTGTATACTTAAATCTACCCAGGAAAGGTTTATGTTAATTAATTTTTTTTTAATTTACCTTCAACTGTTATTAACACTAAAAGCTGTTTTATTTTGTCGATATGAGTTTCCACTTAATTCCAGCTTTGGCAAAAGTGTAATAAGCATTTAAAAGAATTATATTTTTTTAATTGATTTTTCCATTAGATTTGAATTTTGAAACAAAGTGGCTGCACTTAAAACAATTTTCCAACAAAAATGCAATATTTTGTGTGAAGTAAAACTAAATAAATTTTTGATAAATCCTGAATGCTCAAGGCCTTTAAGTAATATGTATCAATCCTTTATGATTCGAACTGTGTGTGTGTGTGTGTGTGTGTATGTGATTGTTTGTAAGTGTTGAAAATTTCAATTGCCTGTCAGGGCCATTTCGTTTTACAAATTCCAGCCTTAATGAGTTTGTGTTTGTATATTTAAATATTTGTTGCTGATGTGTTTGTTTAGTAATCAAATGTTCTTTTGTTTTTTGTTTTCTAGGCATTTGTATTTAAGTGAAAATAAAATATTAATAATACAATTCCTAAGCAATAATTATTTTAAACGTTGATTTGTTAATGAAAGGAAGGTTTGAAATTCCTTTTTGCAAAACCAATTCAGCCAATTGTCATAGGGAGGGTTTTAGTATACATTTCAAGTAAATTATATTAGTTAAACATACTCGTATACATAAGTATGTGTTACTTATATAATTTACTTCAAAATGTTTACATAGTGCTCAGAAAATTTGTATTTGATAGTTTTGTTATTTAACCTTAATACAGCATATTTACTTTTGAAAAATAATTTATGAAAATAAGTTATTTGACAATAATATTTATTAAAATCTTTAAGTTCACACCTTGGCATAAATATGATAAATTTTTGTTGTGAAATTAACCAAGTGAAAATAAATTGTAAAATCTGTAAAGAAAATTAAGGAGAAAAAAAATGCAGGCTGTTAAGTCTAGTAAACAAAAATATAGAAACTTATTTAAATACGAGTATGTTGAAATGTTAAATTTAATTTTTTGTTTAAGAGAAATAAAACATAAAATTAAGTATCTCGTATTTCACTTTTATCTACTGCTCACAGGTGTATGCATTTACAAAAGAAAGCTTTTGTTTATAGATTCAACTCTTACTTTCAAAAAAAAAAATTAATTGAAAATCTTTAAGTATTTGTGCACTTTTGAAGATAATATTTAAGAAATTTTATATGAAAAAAAAATAATTATTATAAATTTTGTTGGCAAATTTCAATAATGCTGACTGGCTGTGTTCTGTAAGGTAAGAATGTGCTTGTTTGTGTGCTGGAATTTTAATTAAAACAATTGCTGTTTTTACTCGTTTCTCTATTTCTCTTCCTCTCTATAGCCCTCTCTCTCTCTCTCTCTCTCTCGTCCTCCTCTTTCTAAATATATATTGTCTTAAATGTCTGAAAAAAAAGCTTTTACTTTTTTGTGAGGATTATAAAAAAAAAGTTGAATGCTTGAGCTTGAGTAAATTATTTGACGAAGGGTTAATTGAAAATAGATTAAAATAGAAGAGAATAAATAGTTTGCCATTAAAATTATTATACTTGTATTTGTCGATAAAATGCTGGAAATTGAAGTGTCAAAAGGGAAATATTTAAGTTAAAAAAGAAAATTAAAAAAAAACCTCAAGATTTTCTTTGGTAATGGAAAATAAATTAAAAGTTTTAAGTATGTTGTGAAGTGCATACAATATGAAGTTTGTAGAAAGACTAAATGGTGTAAGATTGCGGCTTAGCTGAATATTAGTTTTCATAGGGTCTTTGAGGAACCAAAGTATGTATATAATAACTATGACTATGTAAAAACTTGAAATTCGTAAAAAGCAATAATGACAGTGTTAATGTTTATGTGAAGAAAGTTTTTAAAACATTAAGACGACTTCGGACGCTTTTGTTTGAAAATACTTTAGAGTTCTTGTGTTTAAATTCTCTTCATAATTTACTTCAAAAATGGTTGTTGTCTTTGATCATGAAAAATAAAAATATTATTGGCATGTTTTTAAAACATAAAAATTAAATTAATGTATTACACAATAGTTTGAAAAATATGTGTTTGATATAATGTTTGGAACAAACTCATAAAGCAAATACATGAACCTTTTAGCACAGACAATAATAAGAATCACAAGACAAGACGATACAATTGTCATTAAAGTTAGGGCATAAGTCTTCCTTCAAAGATTATTTTAAGAATTTTTTCATTATTTAAATTTTTTGTTAAAAGGTTATTTACACCGTCTCGAAATCTAGTACTTACGAGATTTCGAGCTGAAGCCAGTTGCTCTTTGCTAGATTCCTCCTGCAAAACGAAATCTACTTTGTCAGTAGATTTTTACTCATTTACTACTCATTTAGTTTTTACTAACCTGTACAACATCTTAATGACTATTAAAGCTGAGTGAATTAGATACGCTTTATATAAAATATTTTTTTAAGGTGTGTGAATAAGCTAAGGAGGAACTTTTAGGGTTACTTTACACTTGCACATTTTGTAAATTCTAATTCACACATATTTTTAAGCAGACCACAGCTAATTCCCTCATCTTTTTTTTTATAAATATGTTGTACAGGGTAGTAAAAAATAATTAAAATTATTAGATTGTTACTAGATT
Organism: Tachina fera; assembly: GCA_905220375.1. Lineage (NCBI taxonomy): Eukaryota > Metazoa > Arthropoda > Insecta > Diptera > Tachinidae > Tachina > Tachina fera. The sequence goes on along the minus strand of LR999966.1, from coordinate 110,420,687 downwards.
TCCTACAATTCTACTGACAAAATATACTTCGTTTTGTATGAGAAATTTTGTTAAAAGCAGCAAGATTTAGCTAGAAAGCTCGCAAGTACTAGGTTTCGAGATAATGTAAATGTCCTATTAGACAAAACTAAAACCATTGGGGCAAAGTCATAGTCAAAACCAAGTATACTTTAAAAGTTTAGAACCAGTATTTTTTTTATGGGAATACGGGTTTTAATATTTTAAAGTTTACTTTATTGTGACTATGACTATGCGCCATTGACTTACATCTTTAATATACTTTGAGCAAAGAACTGACCAGCCGAACTTGCTATAACATAGCAAATTCACACACCATTTTAACTCACATTTGAATTATTTTTATTAGTAGAATTTTAATGTATGTTCTGGCTTTCGAGTCATTAAAACATGTTTTCTTGTGAGTACGGATGTTTAAACACATGCTACATCTGCTTAAGTTGAACTTTAAAAAACACAAACTAATAGTATGTGTTCTAGGAACATTTTTAGAAAAAAAATTAAAATGGACGATTTAACATTTTTTCATTATTTCGTTTTATTTTGTTTTCACAAGGCTGCTTACAAGTGAAAAGAATATGAGTTTTTTTTCAAAAGTAAAACCGGAAAAGAGTAAAAAAAATTAAAGCGCCCATTTCAATTTTTTTTCAGAACATATACTTTAAAAAATACTTAGTTGCCTTACTAAGTTCTACATAGAGCCCTATTTAAGCGCAAGCGATATGCAGCAAAAACTTTACTTTTTTATTGAGATTAAAATTGTATGGGTAGGCCATAGTTTAGAATGATCAAAATGCCAAAATTGTTAATTTCTTTCGAAATATAGACTGAAAATTTTTATCGTAAGCGACAACTTACGTATGTAAAACATATTTTAATATTATAAAAAAATTATGCTCTTGAAAACTTTTATATTTTTCGCCTATGATCAAATCTAAAATAGGGTTCGATGTATTAAGTTTTTTCTTGCATGGGCAAATCTACAAAATTTAGATGTTAACGCTCTATTAGAAAACGCATATTTAAATTCACTTTTTTAAAGCCTTTATTTCGTTTAATTTAATTTTATGACTTTTAACATTTATAATAAAAACATGTTAAAGGTATTTATTTCAGGGTTTTCTCGTTGGAAAAATGGAAAATGTAATTTTTTTGACAACAAACACTGGAAAAAAAAATATTCAAAAATTTTTTTTAATTTTTTTTTCTGTTTGTGGTAAAAATTACATTTTTCCATTTTTCCAACGAGGAAAAAAACTGAAATTAATACCTTTGTTGTGTATTTTTGCTTCCATTTTTCCTTTAACGTCTATAAATTTCTAATATGTAAATGCGTGAAATTTGTTTATGATATGTAACTAGTGTTTTATTTCCCATATTTTCAAATGAATTTATTTTCTGGTTTTCAGTTCCTTCGGGAACACTTTGTTAAAATATTTGTTAAAAATTGTTGCAAGCGCCAAAGTGTTGTTATACAGTTTGTATACAGTTTTATTTGTAAATACAAGCAACAAAAAATAGCAAAATTTACCCAGGTATTTGTTCGATAAAATCAATTCAATAAATATCAATATTGAAACATAAAAGTAATTTTTCAACTGAAAAATTTGCAAATTTTTCAAACGAAGAGTTGGAATTTTTTAAATTATTTTTTAAAGCCATTTATTTTTATCCGCCCTGTTCTGTAAATTTAGTCGATGTGAAATCAAATGATTTCCAAAATTAATAAAGATTCTGCAACCCTTTTTAAAATCATCTACGATAGTTTCAGACATAATATTTGAGAATCTATATAATAGAAAAATTAGTGAAAAGTCTAACAAAAATATTTATATTATCGGAGTTAATTTGCTAAAATCGTGAGATTTCATATCAATTTGGTTTGTAGACCAGCAACAAATAAGTTTCAAAATGAAGCCACCACATGGCATTTTGAAAGAAAAGTGAAATATTTTTTTAATGAAATTTTAATTGAATTGGAATGAATTTTATGGGTAGATTTTGTAAATAAAAATGATTTTTTTTTGTTTTGAAATTTTTATGGAAAAAGTATGTATTTTTAAAACGAGTTTTTGTTATTTTTTATTCAAATTTGAATCGAAAAAAAAAATCTGCATTTTAATGAGGAATAATTTCTTAATCGGGCTTAAGGTTAGTATTTTTCAATTCTTATAGAATGAAATATTGTATTAATCAATGTGTGCGTATTAAGGAAGAGAATTCTGAATTTCTTCTTTGGAAACACACAATAATTAATGCAAATATTTTATTCTATAAAAATTTAAAAATTATGAACTTAATTAAGCCCGATTAAGAAATTATTCCTGATCAAATTGAACTGTTTATTTAATTTATTCTTTTTAATAAACACTTATATATGTATTTAATTTTATTATTTTTTAATATTTTTATTTAATTTTGTTTTAATAAAAATTGAAAATCACTTAGCTTATTGAGTGCTGGTTTCAACTTTGACATTTATTGAACTTCGCATTTGTTTAAATGAAAGTTTAACATAATAACTCTAGTTGTTCTCAGAAATTTGAAGGTAAAGGTTTCCCTGATGATCTGCATTAGCATTAGTGTAAAATGTCTATAAGATCAGGCTAACATAATAACTCTAGTTGTTCTCAGAAATTTTAAGGTAAAGGTTACCCTGATGATCTGCATTAGCTTCAGTGGAATGTCTATAAGATCAGGCTAAACCCTTAATAATGAATTTCAGTATATTTTTAATAAAAAACATTTTACTGAACAAGTAAAATAATAATTGGGATTTTTTATTAGTGCTTGTACAAATGTATGATTTAAATAAATTCGTATTGTTGAGCTATTGAAGAGAAGATGGGCAGAGAATTGTCTTCACCATTTGAGCAGAATTAAAATTCTTAGAACTACAATTTTCTGTTAACAAAAGAATTTCTTTAAAAAAATGTCTTAAAATTTGTTGTTAATACCGAAATGCAAAACTCACTTCCCTTCCCTGCTTTTTAAAATATAGTATTGCATACTTGGTGGCTGAAAGTGAGTATGAGTAATTTATGACTAATGTGATAATTAATATTAATCATACGCCAGCATTATTAACCCAGATAGCGCGGGAAAACTTTTTCTTTAAAACTCAAATTTTTATTTCGAAAATGAAATTTGAATAAGTTTCTAAAAACAATATATATTTATTTTTTTGGAATGGGGTGTACTTTTAAAAGGACGGTTGATCCAAGTGGGTTAAGAGAATTCTTTATTTTTATTTCTTTCACAGCTCAACAACAACAACAACAAAAACATACATTGCGGGCATTGCGGACCTTAAGTTTTTTTCAGCAATTAAATAATAATTTCTCAAGACTTTGCAACAAAACTATAAATTGGTAAGTCGATTCTATCTTTCTTATAAAAATATTTTCTTTTTACTTAAATAAAAATAATTTTACCCCATATACTAAATTTTAATATTAACATTTAACATCAAGTTATAAAAATGATAAATTTCACTTCACTTCACTTCACTTCTCACTTTCACTTGCCATGAAATATGAACATCAGCAGGTGTTTAATAAGCAAAATTATACTTTCTTAAATATTTAAATGCATAAAATCTGCTTTTGTTTGCAATAAAATACGCTTTAAAATTCAAATAGTAAATAAACGGTACAGATGAACTGCCTTACAATGAATGTTTATGGATCCCAGAAAATCACTTCATTATATAAAATTTCATTATACAGAAATAATATTTTTTCCGTTTATTAACAAGAATCACTATTATTTATTCCTTGTTTCTACAACACAGGCAGTCGACTCGTTTACAAAATTTATTAAAATTTTCTACTTAAATCGTCTGTTCGCAGTGTGAAAACAGGGATAATTACATATTATTTAGACTTGCAACCTTCTTATTTAAAAACAAACAAAACAAAAAAATTGACATTTAAAAAAAAAATTTTAGACGGATTATGCCATGTGAGAAATTAAAATTTTGGTCAGCAATGCGCCTACACATCAATTAATTTAGGCACAAAACGTAATCAAACTACGTAATTGGTTTTTAATTTCCACATCTTGTGCTCTTTAAAGAAATTTCTTAAGGATCCTAGTAAATAAAGACATTCTTGGGAATGTCATGCACGTCTGGTTTTTCTGTAATAATTTTTATATAGGCTTGTCATTGCAAGAAGTTCTCTTTTTCTAATCACCGAATTGGAAGAGATGTTAAAAAAAAATTTCTCTTAGTCTTTATACTATAATGATATTTTCCTTTGGGAAAGACGATAAAAGATGTCATATTCTCGCAACTATTTTCGTTTTATATGAATTTAAATGCAAAACATTATGAATATGAACACATCGAGCCATATTTTAGATTTTATCGTCTGCGATTTGTAATCAAAAATAAACTTTTTTATTGAAATTTTAGTTTTATGGGCCTACCCAAGGTACATTTATTTCCAGGTAATATCAGAATTACAAAAACAATGAAAAAAATATGGCTTTTAGTTTATCCAAAATATCAAAAATAGAATTAGTTGTAAAACAATAATAATACAAATTATTCAGGAAAAGTTGAAAAAATTTCTCCACGGCAGCCACCACTAACAAAATTTGCAATATTTAGCACTTTTCACAATTTTTTAATAGTTATTTTTTTGGTATTTTTAAATTTTTTTTCAAAGATTTTTCTTAACAAAATATTTTTCATATTGAAAATTTTTTTTAAATTTCTTTTTCGTAAAAAATTTTTAAAGTTTCGGATGAACTTTAATTAAAAGAAATAGCTCAGCTGCATTTCCGCTACTACCTGGCAAATGAGCCTTGGGCCTACCCATTTTTTAAAATGATCAAAATGCCAAAATTATTGTGGAGAATTATATTTGCATACACATAAATTCATTTATTTTTGAATTTACCTCACACAAAAACACAAAAATTAATCACAAATTAATGAATATTAGAAATGTCATAAATTTGTTTGAGCATTAATTTTTGTTTGTTTTGAGTGGTTTTTTGTGGTTGCGACACCAATAGGCAGACGAGAACTTTGGCTTGTCTTCGATAAACTGGCAGGTAGTTCATTAAATTCTTCAAAAAAATTTATTTCTTAAAAAGCATCTTATAAGCATCTTCTTAAGCTATAATGGAAAATTTATAAGTTTTTCGCATGAATTATATAAATTTTTACTCATCTTCCTATTAATTTTCGACCTATTTTTAATACAGGGAACAAATCACGGCATCCGATATGATTCGTAATTTAAAAATATTTCCATATAAACTATTGAAATATTTTTAAATTTGCCCTCACATTCTTTTAAAGTAAAGATAATGTAATTCCTTAAAAATTATTTCCAATTTTTTTTACAGTGGTGCTTCTTTTAAATTTTTTTTTCACTAAGTTAAAAAAAATTATTTTTAGTTATTTTCCTTTGTTCCCAATATTTCCTTTTTATCTTAATGCGAAAAAATATTTTTTTAAATATTTTATTTATTTTAATTATTATCAATATTAACACGAATTTCAAAAATTGATTTTTTGTAGGTTCAGCATGTCTAAATGCATTTCGTTGCTGCTAAAGGTAGCTTCAAACTGTAATACAAGTATTATTACTTTTATGGAAAATGCAGCTCTGACATGTTGAGTTTTTATTGTTTTTTTTTTTAATTTTGGAAACAAAATTAATACCAGGGATGAATTTTTGTCAAAGGTATTAATACTTGTGTTATAGTCTGAAACAGCGCCTTAAGCAGCACTTCAGGAAATTTCAACCACAATTCCAAAAAGCTTACAAAACTCCAGTGTTTATCTTCCCAAGTGTTGAATCACTAACAAATAAATTTTATTTAATTCCCATTTATTTTGATACGCTTTAAAAAAATTTAATATTCAAAGGAACATTTTTTTATTTAAAATATTTGTTAAGACAAAGAAAAAACTCTGAAGAATTTTTCAAAAAATTTTGCTTTACCTGTACAGAACAAAAATGTAAAAAAAATGCAATTCTAAAAAAATATCCTTCCATATCCTTGAACAAATTTTTTTCCATAATATTTCATAGTCTTAAAATGTCCCTGTAAGACCTTGAAACTCTTTGATTCTATCTCTCCTAGTTCAAAATTTTCTGATGTTCATATTCGCATTTTTAAAAAATTTTAAGTGTTTTAAAAATTACAAAGTGATGAAATTATGTTTTCTGCCTAAATTAATTGTGCAAAAAAAACGTGCTGTCATCAAGTATTGATCACCTATTTTCTATTTACAATTCTTATTATTTTTTTGAGTAATTTTTCATTGTGCCTTCAATACCAATTTCCAAATGATTTTTTTTTTGTTTATAAAAACAAGAATTGAAAATCCTTGACCAATCATATAAATAAATAAAAAATATTTCAGATTTAAATAAGATTTATGAAGCGAAATTTCACATAAAATTTTTATTTCATAAAAACAAAAATATTTATCATGAATTTCCTTCTTAGCCTCGAAAACAAATTTATTGAACTCATTTATTTAACATACAAATATAACGTATGAGTAATTAAAATATTATTATTATTATTATTATTTATATGTGAAGACATCATCATCATTCAGAAAATTTATGCAAAACAATTTTTGCTACCAACAACTGTCATACACATTTTTATAACAAATACATTTTTATAGAAATACTTTCAAATAAGTGTAATTTATATACTATTCCTCTAAGTTATGCATCATTTACTGCATAGAAATTTATAAAAAAAAATCAGAAAATAAATTTATACCACAAACCACAAACACTCAAGATTTATAGAACATACAAAAAAAAACTCATTTAATGCATATCACATTTTAAAAATATTGATGCCAGAACAGCAGGAAACTAAAGTTTAACAAAAATGAAGGAGAGAAAAAAATACGAAATGAAGTCAGTAGTTTTGTTTGCTCCAAAGCAAAATTTATTAAGGTTAAAAGCAATAAGTAGTATAAACTAGATTTCAAAGGAAGGCACTTTCTACTTCAGCCTTTTAACAAAACAGCAGAAAATAGCAAAATTTTCAATAATAGAACTGACTGCCCAGTTGCTGTTTGTGAAAATATTAAACAAGCATTTGCTTAAAAAATATATTAAATTTTAACAAAAATTAAAATATTTCATACATTTTTATTGTTGTGTTGTTGCTATGATGGCTTGCATTTTTTTCCTTTTTGGGAGATATTGACAGACTTTTGTTGTTTGAAAACATAAATTCACTTTACACTTCACTGGTTTTTTCAATATATGAAATTTTCATTTATATTTATTTCTTTTTTTTTTACTTATAATTTTCTCTTTGCCAACTTTTCTATTTATTTTTCTTCACTCTGGCTGTGGCTTTTGAAAGCATAGAGAATAAAAAAAAATTATTATTATTTATTTTATTTTACTTTAGCAGTTTTTAGCTTAAAAAAACTTTAGAATTTTCTTTTATGTATATTATTATTATTATTTTTTTCAATATTTAAGAAGAAACAAAAATTTAGCACACTTATATTTTAAATATGTTTCATCTTATTTTCTTACAATTCTATATGAAATGTTTGATATTTTTTTTTTAAATATTTCATAAGACTAAAAGCGAACCAACTCGTTCAAGCCCACGTTCTAAACTAAATTTTCGTTTCGTTTTAAGTCTTTTTCCCGTTACTTATAACCAAGCATACGCTGCCAACTGCTACTAAACAGCCCAGCACATTAACATTATCATTGCCATCTATGCCAAAAGCGCAGCAAAATACACTTACACACACATATGAAACACACTACTCTACTTCACAAAAGCACAAACAAACAATACAATTTAGGTTTACGTACGCCGAACGAATTGTTTGCTTATGGGAGAGACACACACACACACACATTCACATTTAACACAACTTGTCTACTGTTCTTAACAAGGATGCTGTGTGTAGATTTTATACAACATCTTTTAACAGTTTGCTAATTTTTTTCATACTCTCTTGGCATTTTATGCTCTCAATATTTTTGTGCAACGTTGGTTATTTTTCGTTTGCTCTATGACTGTTAAAATTGTAAACAAACCGGCCGTTTAATGGATGTATATCAGTGTAAATGCCTGAAGTCACATGATTGTAATGTGGTTAAAGCAGTGATGTCTATTTAGCGCTTTTTAGCAAAATTTTTAATTGTTCTTGTGGTCTGAAATAACTTAGTTTTTAGGGTTGAAAAGGAAAAATTTTAAAATCCCATGTAATATACATACAATTGTATATTGACACTTGAAATTTGTAAAATTTGTGTATTTTTACATAGACTACAACAAATAACACTAAAATTAAAAAAAAAATTATATTGAAGGCTGGTCCATCAGTTAATGTAATTTTGACAACTTGGTATATCTTGGAAAGCGTAAGAGGAAAAAAAATCAAATCAAAAATCCGAAAATTATAAAATCGCCAAACAAAAAAAAATTGCCAAAAATTAAAAAAAAAACGCTAAAATTAAAAAAAAAACTAACACTAAAATAAATCGCCCAATTCGAAAAAATAAAAATAATTGTTTAAATGAAAAAAATTGCCAAAATGAAAAAAATAAAATCGCCAAATTGAAAAAAAAAACGCCAAAAACCGAAAAAATCGCCAAATTGTCAAAAAAAAGTGTCAAAACTAAAAAAGCGCCTAAATGAAAAAAGTCGCCAAAATGAAAGAACGCTAAAACCGAAAAAAAATCGACATAACTAAAAAACAGTCATAATGAAAAAAAATCCCCAAAATTAAAAAAAAATCGCCAAAATTAAAAAAAAAATCCAAAATCCGAAAAAAATCGTCCAAACGAGAAAAAAAAGTGTCAAAACCAAAAATAAACAGAAATAATCGCCAAAACAAATAAAAACCTCCTATATGAAAATAAAATCGCCAAAATAAAAAAAATCGCCAAAATGAAAAACACGTCAAAAAAATTTTCCTGACAGTGTAAAAGTAAATAGCATTGAACAATGTTGCCACCAGAGCACACAATTGTCTTGATTGTACAATACAAATCAAAAGTCTTTGTAATAAAATGGAGTATAAGCCCATACAAATTTTTTTTGCTTGGAAAAGGCGTTAATTTTCCGTGGGCTTTGCGCCACTTATAAGATACATTTTTAGAAAACTTTTGTAAATTTTGCCTCAATGAAGCCAAATCTTGTTTTGAAACTTTATTTGGATCAGTGTTCAATAAATTGACAGCAGAAAATCAAAAGTTTCAATTAATAAATAAATAAATAATTAATAAAATTTCAATTAGTAGTTTGAATTAATATGCTATTACTTCTGCTTTGACAGTAAATAGCAACTGTTGCAAAATATTTTATTGTGTGTGACATTCGTGTGACTTCGTACTATAGACGAATAAATATTAATCATCGAATTTTTGCCTTCATGTGACTAATTTTACCACAACAAACGAAACGTCCTCAAAATTATGATTCCAGGAAACCATTAACAATGTTATTGTTTTATATTTTTGTGTACAAATGTACTTTTTTGAAAGTAAAAACTGCGAGTTTATGCTGTATGTCGAAGGCAAAGCAACTGTTCCTGCTCTTTGAATTTAACTTTTTATTTTTGCTGTTGACGACTGCGCAGCTAATTGGAAGCAAAACGATTAATATTTTTTTACGAACTGTTTCTTTGATTTTTTTATGAAGTCACAGCAAAAGGAAACTGTACGTACACAAACACAATAAAATACTTTTCAACAGTTGCTATTTACTTTAATTTAGAGTTTACTTTTTGAACAAAAAATTGTTGCTTTGATTTTGCTTTTCAATTGTATGGCTTAAAAGCAAAAAAGCACTAAACATGTATTAGTGCTGTTCCACCGAAAAAAATCGCTCTTGTAAATGTTGAATTGAGTATATGAAAAAATGTTTATGGATTAATTTTATATGAATGAATGTTTGTATGTAGTGGTACCTTAGACTGTATGTACTATTTTTTAAATTTCTGGAAAATATACTAGATCCTCAGCATCTATAAAAGTATTTCAGCCAAATAAAAACTTATTTTCCAACTCTATATTCCACATTTTTTTCTTTTATCTACAGCAATAAAGAGTGTTTTTATCAAAAAAAAAAATTAAATGAGATAATTTATATATATGTATATGAATGTTAATAATATAGAAAAAGATTAAATCATTTTGGTGGTGCTTAAATAGTATTTTTCTCGGTGTATATTTTTTTATAAAAAATGCGGCAGAAATCTGCTCTTTTTAGGGTTCCGTACACCAAAGGTGAAAAAGGAACCCTATTGTTTTCGCTACGCTGTCCGTCTGTCCGTCACACGTTATTTTCTTAGGAACCGTAAGAGCTACGGACCTGAAATTTGGACAGAATATGTAGAACCTTGGCCACTACAACAGCAAATACATAAGAATTAGAAATTAAAGGCTGCTCCAAAACGAGCGGCGAAAAATGTTAAAATCTCATGTAATATACATACAATTGTATGTACATATGTATATTGACACTTGAAATTTGTAAAATTAGTGTATTTTTATATAGACTACAACAATAAACATTAAAATATTAAAAAATTTAAATTAAAGGGTGGTCCTTCAGTTAATGCAATTTTGACTATGTAATTTTGAAAAATTGCTATATCTTGGATACCGTAAGAGGTAAACTCTTGAAATTTTCAAAAACGGTAAAACTAACAAATCCGAAAATTTTAAAATCGCCAAACCAAAAAAAATCGCCAAAACCTGAAAAAAATCGCCAAAAATTTAAAAAAATCGCCAAATCGAAAAAAATCGACAAAATTAAAAAAAAATCTAGCACTAAAATAAATCGCCAAATTCGAAAAAATCGTTTAAATGAAAAAAAATCGCTAATATGAAAAAAACGCCAAAAACCGAAAAAAAATCGCCAAAACGCGAAAAATGCGCCACAACCAAAATAATTGTTTATGTGAAAAAAAAATCGTCAAAATTAAAAAAAATCGCCAAAATTAAAAAAAATCGACAAATTAAAAAATAAATCGCCAGAACGAAAAAAATTGCCAAAATTTAAAATAAACGCCAAAAACCGAAAAAATCCTTAAAACAAAAAAAAGTGCCAAAACTAAAAAAAATCGCCAAAATTAAAAAAAATCGCCAAAATAAAAAAAAACGCCAATATAATAAAAATTTCCAAAATTAAAAAAACTTCAAAAACCAAAAAAAAAATCGCCAAAACGTGAAAAAAGTGCCAAAACTCAGAAAGCGCCAATAAATTCAAAAAACCCCCAAACTAAAAAAAAACGCTTAAAACCGAAAAAACTCAAAAACGAAAAAAATTCCAAAACTATAGTTAATATTGTTCGTATTGAATTACATATCTCGTGCCTGTACGGAACCCTTCTTGCGCAGGTCAAAGTCGCACTTCACTGAATTTATTTTGTGTTTTATGCTCTTGCTTTAGATTTTTGTTAGTAGTTGTGCACGTATACAAAGCAGAATGCTGGCAGAGGCCTCAGGGCAATGTGATGAGGGATACTGTTTAAATCAGATATCATCAATTTTACTGATAATAAAATTGTAAACATCCTGAGCCTTATTCTTTTAACAGATCCAAACAAGCTAAGACTAACTTAAAGAAAATGATATGAGTCAAAATTCGAAACGAAAAATAATTGACATGTTTAAGTTTTTATTTATTCTTTATTTATATTTTTTAAGGCACTCGTTAAGCAGCTCTGGGCTGGGGAACATCTCTCGCGTCAACGTAATTATTTCTTAAGTGCGGTCAGGCTTGTGTTTGTTGTTTGGCCTTCGAGAGTTTTTCGTCTCACTCGCACTGGTTGACTGATCTGCCACGGATTACCGTATAATCTTGCGGTTCTTTTGTGGAGTTTCTTTAACAACCACGTTGCTTCTTCCTATGTGAAGGCATAAGTCGTTTACAGTCAGTCACAAAACTTTTTCAAATACTGTTAATAAAATCCATCTTAGGCATACTCCGCCCTTATTTGTGTAACACCATAGTATGCGAACTTACTTTGTACAATATGTTTAAGTAAATAAATAAAATAATTTTTTTTTAAGTAGAAATTTATAAACATAACTTAACATTCAGTTAGATGTCAGTACTGTGAGAAATACCAAAAAAAAAACATCAACTCTGTGGTGTGTATATATTATAATAGTCCAATTAATGAGACATTTTCATCTTACTTACAATTCTTTATCGTTTAGCAATTTTTCGGCCTAAAAACGCCATTTCTTTTAAAAATATGTGTTGCATTAATTCGAAATAAAAAAGTTAACATCACTGTTTATTTAGGCTGCAAAAATCCGTTACTCTCTTTATCTCTCCCTCTTTCTCTCTCTCTCTCTCTCTTTCGCTCTTGAATTACATTGTTAACAGTTTTAAGCTAAATTCATATTAATTTTCTGTTCTCCCTCCGGGAAGAGGAAAAATAAAAGGATTTATTGCTGGCGTGTCGTGTAGGTGTCATGTGTTTGCAGTTAGTTGCTGCATGTGCTGTCTATATTTATGTATAAGTATGAATTTTTTTCTCGTGATTTTATTTTTCCATGTGCGTTGCCCGTACACACACTCAGTGCTACACACAAATTTTGCACTAAATTACTTAATTGAAACGAAAGAGTTTACAATTTTCATTGAAGTCTGCAAACCACGTGTTTTATTAAACATTGGGTCAATTATTTTGACAACACACAAACTGGATTTTATTTATTTTGTTTATTTTGGAGTAAAGTGTTTTTCTTTTTTTTTTTGGCAGAAATTGAGAGAACATTGATTGCTCCTTCTATATTTATTAAAAAAGAATAATATGGCAGGAGTAATTAATTTATTTTATAATTTAATAATTTTTATGAGTATTTTTTTTGACCTTGGTGAACTTGTTTAGGCAACTGCGCCGCTTTTTTATACGCATCTTAATTATCATGTAACTAAAGGTTTTTAGTTCTTATTATCTTTAAATGCAGCTGAATATTTAACGAAGAAACATAAACTGTGAACTTGAAAATTATTTTAATACACAAAAAAGTGCATTTATATGTGTGTGTCTAAAAGTAGACAGTTAGTTGAAATGTGAAAATCTGCAAATTATAAAAATTTTAAAGACATTAAAAAGTAATAAATTTGTTAACAGAAATAGAGAACATACGAACACACATTAAACGGTGGAGCAAAATGCTGATGTCTAGCGTGAGCACTTTTTTTAATCGAAATATTTTAGCTTTTAGCTTTCTTATAAAATTGAAAAAGCATTTAGTAAATTTTCCTCTATTTGATTCCATTTATTATGAATAATCAGGGCAATAATGGATAAAATTCCGCGTGAAATTTCTCCCTTTTCCAATTAGAATTTTTTGTTTTCCCTAATATTTGCTATTAGTTTGAATTGTTGCACGCGGAATCTTATGATTGCCCTGAATATTTTTCAAGGGGATTTTTTTCACTTTTCCTTTTGTTCAGGCAAATTGCATGAAAACATTTCGTAATTTTAATATTTTATGTACTTCCAATTAAATATGAAAAATGATAAGTTTTTTTAATTTATATTTATTAAGCGCGATGTTGGGTTTTTTTTTATAAAATAGTTAATGATTTTATACATTTTCCATATCTCAGGCTTCTGTAAACCAAATGTAAAAAGGAAACGAAATTTTTATAGAATTCCCAAAAATCCCTCATTTGCAAAAAACTTTATTTGGGGACTAATCTATAAACCTGAGAGCTCTGCAGCAAAGTACAAATATAAATATATTAAATGAGAAATTTATTTTGGTTTTGCAAATGTGACAGTTAAAATTAAAAGACAACTTGGGTCAAAAAAAGTTTATAATTTTTTACTGCTGCTTATAGCAGACAACACGGTGGTCTAACTGCAGTAGTTTTGTCATAAATTAGTTTCAAAATACACTTCCGATAAAAAAAATATAATGCCCTAATTCAGTAAGAAGATTTAAGAGGTTTTTGTTTAAAAATACTTTTGAGTTCTTGTGTTTGAATTCTCTAAATTATTTTCTTCAAAAATGGTTGTTGTCTTTGATAATGAAAAATAAAAATATTATTGTCATTTTTTAAATTATAAAAATTAAATTAAAGTATTATACAATAGTTTGAAAAATATATAAAAAAATATGTGTTGGATGTAATGTTTGGAACATAATCAGAAAGCAAATGCACCAACCTTCTAGCATAGACAAGAAATAATAATTATTTTAAAGAATCACAACTGCGGCTCTTTTTCGCCTATAGACAAGACGATACAATCGTCGAACAGAATTAAGGCACAATTCTTTATGCCAAAAAAAACCGACTTCAATGCACAGACGTGATAGAAGAAGATAAGAAGAAGGTCGTGAAATATAAAATTTAAATGTAATGGGCGTGCCTCTGCCCATTTTATTTAATGCAAAATTGTGTGTTTTTCAGAGCTCAGGTTGTGTGTTAAGTTTTGTACAGATCGGTAAAATATAATATTAAATTTAAGGGCGTGACTCCACCCATTTTTTTAATTTGCGGATTGTGACTATTTTAGAGCTCAATCTATGTAATATATAATTAATTTTAATGGGCGTAACCCCGCCAATTTTTAACTTTAAAATTTTATAATTACACGAAATAACAGCAATTTATGGGTTTAGCAGTATTAAAATGAGAAGAATACCTTAAAATTAAATAATAAAAAATTTTGGGCGTGTTCCGCCCACTTTTTTACAATAGGACTAAATGTAAAAAATCTATTAAATTTTCTTGAAACTAATCACTTAGTGGTCGCTAATTACGATTATGGTATAAGATTTTAGAAATCCAAATGGCGCATCCAATATGACAGATGATTTTTTTTTAATTGATCAGATAAGTTCTAAAATCGTTACTGAAAGGTTTTTTGCGGTCGCTGATTATAAATTTCAAAAAGGCAAATTTTTAAATTTCAAAAAGGTGGATCCAATCTGGTGGACGGACTAGTCTTATAAAAATTTATCGGGATATGATTACAATAAGTGGCACTTATATTGTGTCGAAATCTAGTACTTGCTGCTTTTTACTAGATTTCTTACACAAAACGAAATCTATTTTCTCAGTATATTTGTATGAAATCTAATCAAAATCTTATATTATTATTTAATTTTTTTAGTAAACTATACAACATATTTATCTAAAAAAAAGATGAGTGAATTAGCTACGGTCTGCTTAAAAAGCTTTTTGAATTACCTACATTGCAGTTGTTTGGTTGTGGTTATGGAAACTTTTCAGTTAATGGGATTGGGTAAAAAATCTTGATAAATGTCAAAAAAGTTGGTGTAAACGGTATAGATTTTTAAAAAGATATTAGTGCAGGTGTAAATACCCTTTGAGTATTTATTGAAAAAAATGACAAAAACGCAATAACTTAAATAACGAAATACCAGAGTAGTTAGCTTTAAATAAATTAGCTCAATTCTTCATAAAAATTCTGACATTTTGAAAACTTGACTTAAGATTCACAACCAGCGACAACGATTCATAACCTTCCTGGCGAGTTTCCAACAATTTCAATAATATTACAAAAACTCTTCCGGCATATTGGGTCTTCCTTCTGAATTTTCAAAATCGACTCGAATAATGATTTTCAACCCACAACAGCTTTGAAGGACATCAATGCACTGGTTAATTTCAAAGCCGTTTTTCTTCAAAGCTTATTTTCTGCGCATAGGTCCCTTTTAAATTTTTTGTTAGGTAGTAGGAACTCAAATTTATAATTTTTTCTTAGTTACTGGGTTAAGCGAACGATAAGATTGATTTTGGATAAGATTGATTTTGTAATAGTTTTAACATTACCACTATATTTTAATGTTTATCCTGCTTGTGGAACTTATGTAAATCTTACCCCTCCAAAAGGGGTTGAGTTTTACTTTACAGTAAGCTTTAAACTTAAAGCTTAATGCGGGGAAGTCATTTGAAAGCTTCTCTATGACAAGAAAACTTATTAAATACATTAACCTTGCTATAATTAAGCACAAACTATTAACAGCAAATGTTAAAAAAGCAGGAGCTCTCAAACTGGAAGTTAATCATGTTAAATTTATAGCAAATCTATTCAGCAAAATTATGCCATAACACATTTGTAATAGATTAAAACTGAATCAAACTATAAAAATATGCCATAATTATAGCAGTGAAAGTTTCATTAGTGCCGTGAGCTTTTGTTTGTATATATTAAAATTATATCAAGTACACAAAAGCTTTTTCATACACACACACACCTTGGAAAAAGATGTGTTCCACACCGTCAAACTTTATAACAGCAGCTTTTTTAACAGCAGTTTAAAGCGCTTAAAGTATGGTTAGTAAATGAATAACACCGTTATTTCTAAACTTACACAGACATTTCTAAAACAGTAGTAATTATGCACATCGTCACCTAAAATGTAAAAGGCCATAACAACCATAAAAATTCTAAATATACTTTTTGATTGATTATGATGTGGTTAACCAAAATACATCTTTCCTTAAAATTTTACTTTCATATGGTCAAAAATACCGATTTTATTTATGAAATTCAAAAGGCCGCAACTGCAATGTTAACAAATCTATAAAACAAGAGGCCGTAACTACAACTTAAATTAAAAAATAAAATAAATTTGAACGAAGTTGGCATTTGCATTTTTGCAAAGAACGCTGAGAATATTTGTTCCTTACCAAAAAAATAATAAAATGAGTACTAATAGTGAATATGGTTCCACTAACAAAATTTAAAAAATTAATAAAAAGTGAGAAATTTTTAGATTCTTTAATTGAACTGTAGTGAATTTTAATCAGAAATAATTCATAGTTAGACTCAAGTTCAGTAATTTCAATTCTTATTGAATGAAATATTTTTATTAATTATTAATGTGCTTACCAAAGGTAAATCAATTGTATACACATCAATCGTTTCTCATATTCCGTTTCATTGTAAATTTAAGTTAAATAGTTGATGTTAATAAGAATCTCTACCCAAGTAGATAGACTAGGGTGCTGATGAAGTGCGTGGCTGCACAGAAAAGTATCGGTATTTCCCCCAGCTTAAAAGTCTAAGTTTAATTTTTCTTCTCTTCTTTAGAAAATCACATTAATTAATAAAAATATTTCATTCAATAAGAATTGAAATTACTGAACTTGAGCCTAACTATGAATTATTTCTAATTAATAAAAAGTGTGAAAATAAAACAAACACAATGAAAGGAAAACAATACACGGGCCTAAAAAATATTTGTGAAAAATCACCAAAACAACTTAAAGATGGGTGTAAATTGTGTGCGAAAAGTCCATTGCGAATGCTGTGTTTTCCGAAGACGATCGCAAGAAAATATTTAATTAGCTTCTGGAAAATGTCTTGGGATCAGAAAACAAATATATGTTATTGCTCTTGTTGAACGCACAAACGTAAAGCGTGTTTGCGTAGAAAGCTAAAGAAGATCAATTTCAAAGAAGTATTATATCTAAAACATTATTCTATTGTTTATTTTTATAATTCTTTGATTTCTGAAATATGTAAAATGATATTTTTTTTTTCGAATTTGCAAATTAATTTTTTATCTTTTATATTAAAAATACAAAAAATACATTGAATAACATAATTTCACTAAATAGCTCTTTAATTACAGTTGAAAACCATTATTTTTTCAAGCTAATTATAACTTTTATTAAAAACATTAATGTACTTAGGGTTTTTTTTTGTTTCAGAAAAAACGATTCCAAAAGGCCTTAAGCACCATTATTAAAAAACTATTATTATTTTATAAGTTTTTTTTTATTAAACCAAATCTGCATTTATTTTTTAATGATAATTCTGAAATTTGCCACCTAACAAATAAATAGTCATAAATTTATAAAGTTTTTTGTTTCTCCTGTAAAAAAGCAAAATGTGTACTTACGTCCTTCTGGATTTTAGGTGACGATATGTACATACTAGTGATGTAACGAATGTCAAATTTTGATATTCGCGAATACGATTTACCCTTTCTTCACAATAATGAACTGAACTCTTAGTAGACAACTCTTTACCACAAACAAAGAAACTGCAGACTTGCTTTAATGATAGACTGAACAGTCAACATATGCGTCACCCTTTTTATATACTTCACACAAGGCTTCCAGAATGTCACAACGAGTATCGAGTATGTATTTCTAATGCTTGTTTGCAATCGCCCGATTAGTTCATGACTTTTTATTTTTAGCTGCACAGCTATAATAAATTTTATTATTCATATTTATTTAGTTCTTTAGCTAAACAATTCTGGATAATTCTTTAGGACTGTTCGAATATTTTAGCGTAACAATAACAAACATTCAGGGATATCATGAATAAAATTCTTGAAAATTTTCCCTGGGAACAATGCCAACTAATAGCAAGTAATAGGGAAAACAAAAAATTCTACTTGGAAAAGGGAGAAGTTTCACGCGGAATTTTTTTCATGATAACCTTGATTTTTTTTATTATTTAAGAGAAGTAACACTCAGGCAATTAATGCCTACTACTACTTATAGGTGTTACCTTCTTTAGGAAAGGGATAGTGATAGAGAAGACAGGTGGCGAAGGAAGAGATAGAGGAAAGCTTCTTTATTTTTACAACTCTACGTTTTTGCACGTTATAATGCAGAGTTGCAGCGCCTCTGGTTTCAATGTGGAGCATTGAAACTGTGTTTTGTAGCCATTTTTATTCGTTATTTTACTTCGCCGACAATTCTGCTACACAATACCGACGAAGGAGGGCGCTCTGATGTTACATTAGGATTAGTATCTGCTGAAGTCGGTTTAGTTGAGTGACCATGTGCCTATGCCTTCATCACTTGAACTTTCCTACAACAACTGGCATAAAGGAACATTAATGTACATCAGAAAAACGCGTGGTGTTGTTATTTTAATGACTGTTGGATACAGGGATTGAACCCAGTACCTTCCCTTTTGTAGTCAACGTGCTAACTTATTCAGACAACGCCACCTAATTAACTTGGGGCCGCTTAATCGTTAGAACTCTTTTTAATTTTTCTGCTAGCCCTGAATATTAATTTATCCACCCCAAAATAAAACAATTTGAATTATGCACATTTTTATATTTATTGTACTTTTTTTTTAATAATTTTCACATTTCATTTGTTATTTTATTATTATTATTATTATTATTATTATAATTTTGTTTGTTTTTTCTTTGTTTTTTTGTTTGTTTTTTATTGAATATTATTTAATCATTTTAAATAAAATGTTTGCTGTTTGTTTTTTTTTTATTATATTTTTGTATGTGTTTTATTTAATTTATTATGATAAATATATATGTATTTGTTTAAATGTATGTATATGTATTTAATAGATTTATAATCATCAAATAATCAATCGCCTTTTTTCTATCCATATAATAACAGCTTGACTAGAAAGCATTTTGCTTAATTTTATTTAATTTTTTTTTATTTATTATTTTTTAATACAGTCTACATGTTTATATTTTAAACTAATTTAATTTATATATATTTTTTTATTTAAATTTTTTTCTCTCAATTACCTTTTTTATTCAATGTAGTAATTAAATATATTTGAAAGTATTTTTTTTTTAGAATATTAGAGAGGAAAGTTTAATTTAATGATGGAAGAAAGAGAGAGAGAGGGAGACAGAGTGGGTAAATTTGCAATTAGCAGGGATGCCAATTTAGTGACTTCCGCACTAGATTTAGTGCTTTTTGAGTTTGAATAGTTTGAACTTGGTTCAACTTGGTGCTTTTTAGGGTGAAAAGGAAACTCTTGAAATTTTCAAAAACGGTAAAACTAAAAAATCCCAAAATTATAAAATCGCCAAACCCTAAAAAATCTCTACAAAACGACGCCAAAATGAAAAAAGCGCCAAATTAAATAAAAAGATCCTAAAACTAAAATAAATCGCCAAAACCGGAAAAATCGCCATGAACATCGAAATGAAAAAAATCACCAAAATGAAAAAAAAACTCCAAGAACCGAAAAAAATCGCCAAAACGAGAAAAAAGTGTCAAAACCGAAAAAACACCCAAAACCGAAAAATCCCTAAAACGAAAAATAAAACGCCAAAAGTATACATATATTATATAGGCCAAAGTTCATATAGTATTACGCGTGTCAAATTCGCACTTTACTAAATTTATTTACAAAAAAGCACATGATTTGATGGTTTTAACTTTTTGTAATATTAGTGGCTGTAGTGTGTTTTGCAATTCCACTAAAAATGAATTTTTGTTATAGTCTGGAAGCTTCCTGCCAAATACAAAAAATTGTATCATTACAAGAGTGAAGTGAACAAAATTAAAAAAATAATACACGAAATGTCTGGAATTGCAATAATTCCTGTTTTGGACGTCCAGATGCTCGGAGAGAGGATTTAATATACAAATGCAGTGTACATTGCTAAGTTGTTATTTAATTTTATTTGACTTAATATAATACTTCAGTTTCTAAGATTGTGCATTTTTTCTTCAAGACTTGAGACATTATTTTAAATATGTAAAAAAAAATTCATCATGTGGAATTCATGATAAGCCAGATTAAAATACCCCCACATTTGCCATAATATTGTGCAATAATTAATATTGTACAATAAAATTGCCGGTATTGATTGCTATGGCAAAAGATATTGGATTGGAGTCTCGAAAGACTTTTGATTTATATTGCACAATATTTTGTAATTTCTTGACAACATTGCACAATAAATAAATTGTTGAAAAACATTTTGCTTTCTTGCAATAAAATTGTTTCAAATAGATTGTTGTACTTTCACTTACAGAAAATGAAAATTCCGAGAATGAAATTGAAAGTGGTTTCATTTCGGGTAAATTCTTTGTTTTTCGTTTTCTGAAGAACCTAATTAAGGAATTGAAATCATTTTGATCGATCCTGATCTTGCGTCACGGGATACTAATCCTAGTGAAACATCAGAAAGCCCTTTTTCGTCGGTATTGTGTAGTAGAATCATCAGCGAAGTAAAATAATCAATAATATTACTACTAAACATAGCTTTGAAAATTTAATACGCCTCATTGACACCAGAGGCGCTGCAATACTGCATTATTAAAAACGTGCAAAAAAGCTTCCCTTAATCTCGCACTACACCACCTGTCTTCTCTATCACTATCCCATTCGTAAAGGAAGGCTATACCTAGTAAAAGTAGTAGGCATTCATGGTCTGAGTGTTACTTCTCTTAAATAAAAAATATATAAGAATTTGTTTGTGGTTCCTATTACAGGCCTGATAAATATACTTATTGCATTTAGTTAATCTTTAATGAATAATTAGTGCATTTTGCTCTGGAAAAGTTGGCATCACTGCTAATTAGTTTGAAAAGGAGAGAGAGAGAGAGGTAGAATTTTAACTATTTTCTTTTATTGAGAGTGATTGTATTTAAGTTCTCTTAGAGGAAGTGGAAATGGAAAAGGCAAAGTTTTGTTTTTTTTGTTAAGTATGAGAAAAAGGAAGGTAGGATTGTAAGATTAGGGTTAATAATTAGCAAAATATTTTTCAGTTTATTTATTATAGTAATAAGGGACTTAACATAAAAAATATATTTATAAACTATTCAAGAATAACAACAATTTCAATTATTTTAATTTTTATGCTTAACATTATATTTAAAAATACTTTTATTAATATATATATTTATTGTTTATATTTTAAGTTAAACGTCCAAACTGCTAAAGTCATTTATTTTCGCTGACTATTATTCCTTTAATAAATATAATAAATTAATTTTTACCTTTTTTTTGGACTGAGCTTTTGATGTTTTAATTTTCTTCAGTTGTTGTGTGTGTGTGTTTTTTTTTAATTTTTACTTGCTAGATATTAATAAACTTAAGTGCTGTAATATATCTCTTCTAAGTAACTTTGGCTGTTATTAAATATTTATTAATGTTCATATGATTTTAAGTATAATTTTGAAAGGAAACAAAATTTAGGTTTTATAATTCAAATGAGTGTTTGTTGCTAAGTAAATAAAAAATTGTTTTCTTTTCTTCTAGTTTGCTGTAAATAAATTATGCTTTTTTTTTTAACGGTGGTTTCAATTTGTTTTTTTTTCTATATCTATTTTTTTAATTCATTTTAGTAAGTTTTACTTATGTACTCGTATTTCACTTTCTTTCTATGCATGCATATTTAATTAATATAATTTCTTGTTAATTTTTTATGCATATTTCTCAAAACTATTTTCTCAATTCTGTTTTATTTTTGTTTAAATATATTTTTGATTTTAGGCTGATGATTTCTTGTTTAAAATTTTCTTTTGCTATAATTTTCTAAGTTTTTTTATCACTATACTTTTTGTTTAAATTTCCAATATGTTAGATAAATACATATGTATGTAGTTATGTAGTATATGCCAGTTACTTTAAATATTTTAATGAAAAATTGTCCTTAACAACCAATAGTAGTAGTAGTAATAGTAGTAATTATTATTATTATTTTTTTTCATTCAATTAGATTTTATTTAGCTCTTTTAGTTTTGTTATAAGATTTGTGAGAAAAATCATGGAGATATTTTTAGAGTTTGAGACAAATTACTTAGGGCCTAATTCATAAAAAATATTTTGATTTTATAAAAGGTTTATTAATCAAATTTCAATAGAAACTTTGTTTCATAAACCTTTTATTAAACAGAAGTATTTTTTATGAATAAGGCAGTTAGTCAACAACTTTACACAAAGCATTTTTTAGATCTCCCTATTTATTATTTTATTAATTAATATAGATGGCCTTGTTTACTATTTTCTAACTTGACCTTCTCTCCTAAGACTTAACTAACCAAGTTCATCAATATTTTAATTTACTATGAACTGATTTGGCGTAAATATAGTTTTAATTATATTAACTAAATATTTATAAAAAAAAACTTAAACTTGCTTGGCTTTATGGGACTCAAATGGGCCCTACTGGGAGTACACAACAACATTAATTTGATTTATTTATTTTTTATTTTTCTTTTTTCTTTAATTTTGCAATATTGACTGCAATGAACAAACTAAGAATATAAATTTGCTTAAATCTGATATTTTTTCAATAACAAAAAAATAATCCTTAGGCCTTTAATTCTTTACAAAAAATTTAATTTTTAATTTTTAATTTGTACAGCAGGGTAAAGTCTTAGAATCAAATTTGCAATAAAATTTTTTTATTAATTAAACGCTCGTTTCAAAATAAAAAGCGCTGAAATGTGAAAAGTGTACCATACAAAATGCAACTCTATACTACTTAAACAAATGTTTTGTTTTAATTTTATGTTTATTTTTCGACAACCACAACACAAGTGTCGGATTTTGACATTTGTCATCGCATGACCTTTTATAGTGTAATGCAAGTTTTTATGCTAATGCTTGTCGTGCTTAAAAATTTTAATGAATTTCCAAATCAGCTGTTTGGCATTAAAAATTATTGCGAACGAGAACAATCGATATCGTGGTTTCGGCTGATAGTTTTTTTCTTTCTTTATAAATGTATACAAATGAATTTAAATTTTAATTTAAATCATAATTTAGCAAAGTTGTGATAATTACTAAAAATTGGTTGAGGAATATGTGAGCTTAAATTTTAGACTCAGAGGCTATTTTCTCATTTAGTCTCACATCTGTCTTCATCACGCAAATTGATGGAATTAGAACAAAACCATTCTCTTAAGTGGCGAGCATGTGAGCCATTCATGAGTTATTCACGCTTATCATAAATAAAATTTCACATGGAAATTTTCGAACGTGTGAACAATTGGTATCAAAAACCTTCATACAATTGCGAAATATGTAGACAACTTATGAAAAAAAAACTATTCGCAAAGATTTGTCTGTTAGAAAAAGTGGAAATATGTAAGTTTTTAATTTGATTGGAATTGACGATAAGAAAATAAAATCCCATGTGATCGAAAAATTTGATTCGAAAATTTTCACATGTAAAATTCATGATGAGCCAGATTAAAATATCCCCCACATTTGCCATAATATTGTGCAATAATTAATATTGTACAATAAAATTTCCGGTAAATATTGGTATGGCAAAATATATTGGATAAAGCCTCGAAAGTCTTTTGATTTATATTGCACAATATTTTGTAATGTGTTGACAACATTGCACAATAATTATTTCCAAGTACCTCACGAAACAGTATTTTTCTATTTTTTTAAAATACTTAATCAAAAATTATTTCATTTGTTAAGCATTTGGTATGTATGTTTATGTCGGGAATAAAGGGGAATATTTTTTTTCACGTGTAATATTTCCCGTGAACAAAAAAAAAATGGTGAACAATATCTGAATATCGTATACTTATACAACAAAAACACTAACTTTGGCGATCACAATTTTAGGGAAGGGGAACACTTTTCACATGAACTTTTATTTCCGATAAGGTTGAATATAAAGAAATAAACAGAAGAAATTTTATTTCAGAAATCTTTATTATGGTAGATTTTGCTTTTCATTTTCGGACCAATTTCAATAAATTCTTTCCAAAGCTTCTACTAATAAGTTTGAGACCGCTCGATGCCAACCAAAGTATAAAAATTTTCGGCAGTTCGCAAACATGATCCACAACACGTAGTTTTATCTTATTACACTAGCGAATCGGTTCGTCCAACAAATTAATGTTCGCTTACACACACGTTCTAAAATAATCAACCGTAAAAAACATTTAAAAAACAATCATCGTGTAAATGTTAAAGGTTGATGGAAGCAACTTTTAAAGAGAGTTTAATAAATAAAACCAGACTTTTAAAACATCATATTAATTGTACCTTACAAATGAACAAATTTAAATTTTTACTGGTGGGCGCTGTTTTGAAAAGGAATTCCTCAAAAACAATGATGCCGATTTGAAAGTTCTAATAATGAGTTATAGTTTCACACCAAAGCTGCCAGAAGATGATAATGAGAGACTGCTGAATCTATCCAAAATATCTGATAAAATTTTACAGATTTCTTACAGATAGATTTTAAATTTAGTTTATTGAAAAACTTGAATGTAATAACCTTTTTTGAAGGACTAGCAAATTTTTTAAAAATAAATATGGCAACATTAGTCATAGTGCACTGAACAAAATCGCTGATAATAATCAAAGATACTACATATTAAAGAAAAAAATCTTTTATGATTTTCCAGCAACTCGTGTGTTATTCTAATGAGTAAACTTAATGTTATCATAAATTGACAAGTGTCTGTTGTCTGTTATACCCATGTAGTTTTTGGTGTTGTACTGTAACCTTTAATTACCTTATTGATATGACTTTTTCCATTTTCGTGGATAAAATATGTACAAAAAGCTTAGAGCCTTATTTATAAAATTTATTAAGGTTTTATAAATGATTTTTAAAACAAATGTTCATACAAAATTTTTCTTAAAACGCTTTTATAAAGCCTTAATAATCTTTAAAAATAAGGCTGTTAATTTATAAAAATATGTAAAATCACAAAAAAAAAATTTTTTTCACTACATAAGAAACAAACTTGACATACAATTTTATATAAAAAAACTTGTTTTCCAAATAAAGTTTTGACTGGATTAAATTTCATGCAATGTCAAAATGGCAACACTGCAGCAACACATATGCACATCTTTTATAACTGTCACTGCTCTGAAAAGGGAGCTAAATCAGTTACTCTCTGCTTATTTGAAGTAAAAACATCTTTTATTTTTAAAATTTAAATAATAATAAAGTAAAATAAAAATGTAAGTTATGCTAATTGGTTTTTTTTTCTAGTTAAAGACGCTTTTGAAAACTATTACTTTGTTTTTATAATTAAAAAAAAACTTAATACATATTTATTTTATTTTTAATACAACACACGCCTCTTGTTTAGATATTTTTAATTATTAGTTAACAACTATTTAATGAATATATGTTTTATTGTAATAAGCAAATATTTATTAAGATAACAATATATAGACAAGCAAAAACATTTATTATTTGTTGTAATATTTTTTAATATATTTTTTCTAATGTTTTTTTATTATTTTAAAATTTTTTTTGGTTAATATATTTTTTGTTTCTTTCAACAACAATAAGTTTTTTTTATTAGTGAATATTTATGTATGTCTTTTCTATGTAATTATTTAAGAAATTTTTGATTATATTTAAATATTTAAGTTAAATAGACACCAACAATATGTAATTGAAATGTTTTTCTAAAAATACATTTGCTTAATTATTGTTTTATAAACGAGTTTCTCAACAACAAAAAAAAACAATTATTTAGGATTCTCGCTTTCTTTTTATTTTTATTTTAAGAAATTCTTTTCGTAAAATGAAAACTTCAAGTTTGTGCATTTTGTTTGAAAATAAAAAACGTAGCATACTTTTGGGGCTCGGTTGTAAAGCATGTACGACATAAAGATGTTGTATATGTGATTTTCTTTTTTTTTTTTTTGTTTTGCTGCTTGAGAGAAATTTTCATTTTACAATTTTTATTTGTTATATTAGTTACGAGAGTTTTTTTTTATTTAAGTATTTGAAAGAAAACAAAATGGTTGCAATAATTTTTAAAGCGCCTAAAACTATGCTAGCTTTTTAAAGTGCTCTCCAAAAAAATAAGTTTATAAAAAGACTTACTTTGATTTAACTTTATTTAAATTATCAAAAAGCTAAAAACTCATCAATGAGAACTAAGAACTTCAATTTATATTATTTATGATAAATAAGATTTATATTTTACTTTTAGCCAATTTGTACTAAATTCTTATTCCTTCAATAAAAACAAAAAATTAGAGTTTAAGAATTTTTTTTTAATTTGAAATTTTTGTTTTTAATTCTCTAAAATATTCTTAACTCCCTGTTTCCACAACACGAACGGTCGACGTGGGCAGCAAATTTATATGAAGAGTACTATTTTTTTCCAAACGATTACGCAATTAGATATCGAACTTAATTTAGATATATTTCCACAGAGCTTAGAAATCTGTTCAACGATGTGGAGAGAGTTCGTTCGTTTTATAATTGATAATGAAAACAACAATATAGTAAGAAAATTGGTTTTATTTGAAAATTTTGTTGAGTAACGACTCCCGCTATTTACACAATAGTTTTCATTTAAAGCAAGTATTTTCCACAATGCAAGTAGGCGACTTGTGTAGAAAAAATATCTTATGAAAAACACTAAAATTTTTTTTTGTGATTACCATAAAAAAAATTCTAGAAAAATTGCTTTCTTGTATTATGGAAACTACACATAAAAGTTTTTCCCTTAAATAAAGTAAAGCTGTAAGTAAATGATTATTAAAGTGTCAAAAAAAAAAAAACATTAAGAGTGGGAATGTTGAAATTTTAAGAGCGTCTAACAGTTTTTATATTTCATTTGTAATTTTCGTTACATAAATATTAAAAATTCTAAACGATATATTCTCAGGTTCAAAAGAAACTATACAATTGATTCTCTTATATTGAACATCTCTAGGAGCATTTCGTAGACAATTAAAAGAAACATAATCAGCAAAAACTCCCTGCAGAAGGAATGCATGAATAGAGGGAATTGATGCCTAGTAGTGAACAAGCAGTTCTAAAAGCAAAGAAGGAAATCAATTAATGTATTGGCTATTAAATATTTTGAATATTCGAAAACTATAAAATTTCTTTGATGAATTAAAAATTTATTTTTTTTTCTTAATGTTGGTATTAAACTATTTTGAGTTTTCATTTATTAATTTTAAGAGCTTTTGCATTTTTGCTACCGAAATAAAAAATTTAATATAAAAAATTTAGGTGTACAGTTTCTTTGGACGCTCACTGTATTGATTTTTTCTAGCGCAAAGGATAAAACATGTCGTGATCATCATGATCTAATTCCAATATGCTGTTAGAAAAACTTTTTCTTTGCATTAAAATAGAGCAAGCCAAGATGACCCTAAAAGATAATAAGAGCTAAAGCATAACAAGCATTTGTGAACATGTTACGTTTTAGATAATCATAATATAATACGAAATAATCAGCCAAAGCTTGTTATTAATATATGCTTTTTCCGCAGCAATTTGGCCAAAATTAAAATATTGCTGTCATGATTAATTTAATGCCTTAAAGCATTTTAAGACGACAACTGGGGTTCTATTCTGTAATTCGATTCGAAAGAAAATGCTTTATAGATACATGTTATAAATACATGTTATACATGTTATAAACATACAAATTCGAAAGATTTTTCTTTCGAATCGAATTACAGAGTAGACCCCCAGCTTTTTTGCTACACTTACGTAGAACAGACGTTTAGTTAAATCGCTACAATAAAGTAATATGTATATGTGTGTTCTAAATAAAGAGCTAAACAACACCCTTGCTGAGTTAGCAATACACTACTGTACAGCACTTCCAAATATTATAGAGCAGTGTAGCGTGTATACAAAAATCAAAAATTCTATGTTTAAGTTTCACAACAGTTCACTATCAGTTAAAATTACTTGAGTATTAGTGTTTCTGCACTATTCTTAACTAATACATATATATAAAAAAAGTCATATCAAAGCAGAATTATGGCAAAGTATAGCAAATATAGTGATTGCTCCAGAACATACACAAAAATCTCACTTACCATAAGCAACGTAATTGCAGTGAAAATTAACTTAAAAAGACTAGAAGACGTTTGAGATGCGAGTTTAACTGAAATAAATTCAGAAATAGCAGCTTTTACTTGCACGTGAAGGGTTCCGTGCTGCCTTTTTTTATTTGGAGATTTTTTTTGGTAATTTTGCTATTTTTTCAGGTTTTGACGATTTTTTTGTATATACGCTTTTTAAATTTTTGGCAGTCGTGAATTTTCGTTTTAGCGCTTTTTTCTATTTATGGCGTTTTTTAGCTTTTTTGAGACCTAGAAATTTTTGGTGATTTTTTTACATTCTTTATTTGTTAATTTAGTTAAAAATAAAAATATGCAGTCAATTGGCACCAAAATCAGTGTTGAGTAGTGCTATTGATAATCTTAAAATGAAATGAATTGATTATTAAAAAATACAGCATTCAGTTTTATTTCACTTCAGCTTTACTGCACTTTGCTTTTTTATTAATTTATGTTTTGCACTGCTTGTGTTTTGATGTTCTATTGTTTAATTCTTTAATACTTGTTTGTATATCAAAACATTTAGTCAGTAAAGTTTCTGTCGTTGCCTCTTTATATTTGTACGAAAACACTTATGAGAATTTTTGTGGTAGGATTTGTAGTACTAAGGCGCGAAACAAATCGCCAAAAAAATTATATGTAAAATTTTAATACATACATAAGTGTAAAAGGGTTTGTGTGTCAGCCATATTTATTATACGCATACATATAAATTTGTTCCGTAATAAATTTTTCTCGTTAATAATTTTGGCCTAAAACTTACATAACACAATATTTTGTCACACCAGTCGCAATTCGAAAGAAATTTTTTACCGCTCTATTTTTAATTTTTTTTTATTTATATTTTTTTTGAGAATAAATTTTTTTATTTTAAGATGATGAAATTTGTCATTTTATATTTTATGAAAATGAAATGAAAATGATGAAAGCGAGAGCTTTTTCATGTCTAATCTTTTAATTCAATTTATAACTAAAAAACTTTTGGTCTTCCTTTTCGAACGAAACTTGATAAATTAAATAAAATGTCCCACCGGTCACAACAGAATGTCCCAATATTGCTTTGCCTACACCAAAATGCATTTTTTAAGTTAAAAAAATAAAAATACTACACAATATAACCTTCACAGCGGTAACAATAAAAATATTTAATATGGCCTAAGGATTCATGTAATAAAAAAAAAATATTTTTATAAATCTTTCTAAGGGGAAAATATTCAATAAAAAAAATTATTTTTATGCCAGGATTTAAATATTTTTTTTCATCTCAGTTTAATTTATATACGATAACTCTTTTTCTGTTCTACTCTATTATTTTTTTTCTTTATAAACGCAGCCATCATTTGATTATTTTATTACACGGTTTGTTTATTATTTAGCTCACTCACTATTATGTTTAAATATTTTTTATATATTTTTTTTTTGTTTTCTTCATTTTTTATTTTTTAAATCATATTAAACAATATATTTTAATTTCATTAGCTTATTACTAATAGTATATGTATGTATATATTTAAGTTTATATAATTTAACATATTTTTTTTAACCTAAATTTATCAACATCACACATTTAACTTTTTATTTCGTTATTTAACTTTTATAAAAAGACTTTAAGATCAATGGAAAAATAATTATGTCTCTTTATGCTTCCCACGCGCTCTTCTTTTCTCTCTCATTATTTTGCTATACAGCAATTTACTCGATATTAGCGTTGCCAATTAAGAAGTTTAACTGTTTTTAAAGTTTTGCCCAGAACTTGAAAATATGTAATTAGTTTATTTGTAAATTTTTCAGTCTTTCAAACACCAAAAAAAAATATTTTTAGTTTTAAAAACCACAAGCAAGGTTGTGCACAAAATTTTTTTTTATAAATTTGTCAGTTTCTTAAAAAAATTATTTTTTGATTTTCTGGCCATTAAAATATTTATTAATTTAATTTACTGTTTTGAAAACAATTTTTCTGAAACTGATTACTAATTTTTTGTTATTTCCTTTTGAATTTCTGTTAGTCCCGGCCCAGACTTGAAATTTTTGTTGCAGAAATTCTAGAATTTGTCTTAATTTTGTATTTCTCTTTCGCTCAACAATAATAAAAATTTGCAGCAACAAAAATTGCAAGTCTGAACCGGGACTTATGAGAATTATGTGTGTAAATTTTTATACAATTTGTGACAGTTTATACTCGTATAAGAGAGTGTAGAATTGCGAGACTTTCGAAAGATTTCATAAGAACCTTTAATATATTTTGTGTTATTAGTAATTGTAGTAAGATGTGAAAAGGATTATATCTATCAACATTTGCTGAGTATAGAAAACGAATAGAAAAATTTGCTTTTTTTTAAATTTCATTGATCAAACGTATATTTTCTGTCGATAATGTGGAACAGCCCGTTTGTTTTGTTTGTGCTGCATATATTTTTCAACTTGACTTCCTAAAAGTATGCTATGTCGGCACACAATACATTTTTCTCTAAATAATACCTTTAACTAATAAAAAAATACAAATAATCGTTGGAAAATTTACTTGAGTCAAATTAAAAATTTAATTGATTACATTTTTAATTAAAAATTTTATTCTGTTAGTCAAACGTTTGCTTAAAAACTTGATCAAGTAAAAAGCTTTACTCATACATAAGTTATCAAAAAGAATAAGTCTGCAACTTCAGGAAAATTTGCTGTCAAATTAACAAGACACGTAACTTCAAATGCTCTCTAATTTTTGTTTTATTTTCTTTTGTGCTTATTTTTTTTGTATAGTTTTGTGCAAAGCAAATTCACCAGGTATTAGCGGAAATGCAGCTGAGCAATTTTTTTTTTAAATTAAAGTTCATTCGAAACTTCACAAATTGCTTGCGAAAGAGAAATTAAAAAGAAATGTTAAACAATTTTCAATATGAAAAATATTTCATTGAAAAAATTTTGTGAAAACAAATTTAAAAATATGAAAAAACCCTATTTAAAAATTGTGAAAAGTGCTAAACGTTTCAAATTTAGTTAGTGGTAGCAGCCGTGGAGAAATTTTTTCAACTTTTTGTGAATAATTTTAATTATTATTAGTGTGTTACAACAAAATCTATTTTTGATATTTTGGATAAACTAAAAGCCATGTTTTTTTTCATTGATGTATTTGTTCATTGTTTTTGTAATCCTGATATTAACTGGAAATAAATGTGCCCTGGTTTTGTGTACAAAATATAAAAAATTTTTTAAGTATGGCAACATTGTTTAGGGAACAAGTGTGAGAGCATAAGAAAACGGCTCCCAAAATAAAACAGATTCTATGTCTTGACTGATTTCAGGTGCTGCTTTTTTGTGTTAATTTGTATTGAAAATGTCTTTAAAAGACCCAATTATGTTTGATCATTAAATTTCCGACTGATGTTTTACTTTTTTTAATGAAGGTTTTTATTGGAGAACTATTTCTTTCTGTGAGTAGTAGACTTTTTCAGGGTTGTCAGATTTTTTCCGACCTATTTCGCCAAATAGATTTGATTATAAATTTGTTTTTATATAACACTTGAATAATATAAATTTTTATAAAATAATAGTACATATAAAAATTTACCAAAATATCCTCAAAAATTATTTTTTGTAAATATTTTTCTCATCCAAATTCAAAATGCATTAATTACAATAATAATTAATATAAGAAAAATCATCAAAATCACATTGATTTAATTTCTTGTGGACGAAATTTTTTTGAAACTACTCCTTCAACAAACTAATTTTCTTGAATTACAAAAATGCTGAAGTTTATTAAAAAAATAGCATTAGCAACAATAAAAATTTCCATGCTAATTAAGTTGAAAAATGGCCATGTTTGCCGAGAAATCCTTATGTCTGACAACCCTGCTGCCTATTTAGTTTTACACTGCAAAATTTACAGTAACTTAAGCGCATATAACTCTCTCTCTCTGTCTCTCTCTCTCTCAGAGACACCCATAAAATATTTACCACAATAAAAAACAAAAGCATATCTTCAGTTATCGGTCATAATTTTTATAAACGTTAATTTTTGGAGCTATGCTCTTTATTGTGCGATACAGCTGTTAAAGGGCTATTAGACAGGCATACTTGTCCGCAGACATGTACGATGGCATACTTTTGGGTTTTGCTATTACACTGTCGATCGCTGACGCCATACTTCATACTTAGTGTGCGACAAACATCAGAAAATCAAACATTTTTGAAAACCAACATACATGTCTGACGTACTCGTTTACACATGCTATTAGACAGTGAGTTTTGGTATGACATCGTACATGTCTGCTGACAAGTATGCCTGCCTGTCTAATAGCCCTTTCAGGGCGTGGTTTTCTTAACAAAAATGATCGAACTATTACAGTTATAAATTTATTTTTGTTTTTATTTCTTTGTACATAAAAGCAGAGTACGAAAATAAACGAAACAAAATGTTTGGTTTAGTTTCCTTCTCTGAAGTGAGTAAAACAAAAAGAATGATAACGATTGCTCAACTTGTTTATGTATTGTTTTTGCACATGAGCACAAAGCGGATAACTAAGCCGATCGACTCTTATCCGGCTTACAGCCGCCGCTGGCCACAAATAATACTTTAATCGTAGACAGTTAGAAATGAAAATAATAAATAAATAAATAAATATTTCCGACGAATTTGACATCATTATATAATATAATTTTATTGCATTCTTATTTCACACATGAAATTTATTTTATATAACTATGCAGCATAGCTATAATTGGGTATCCTAAGATACCTCTCCTTTTTTTTAAATAATTTTCAACATATTATTTCAGCTAATCAGCAAATGTTATGGAATTGTTTAAAACTTTTTTTTTAATAACTCTAGTGTTAAAAGCTTTTAATATGAAAAGCTTAAAATTATATTGATCTTAAAATCTTCATTTCTTATCTCAAAAAATAATGTTACTCTTCTAAAGTCTACCTTTCTGTTTCTCTTACTAAAATCTATCGTATTTAGTTCATTTTTTTTTGTCCTTCTTCTTTTGTAAGTGTTGCTTATAATTAAAGTAAATATTGTTGTTTGTTTTTTCTTGTTTCTTCTTCTATTTTTGTAATTTGCTATTATCTTGTTTATTATTATTATTATAAACCTAAGAGTTTAATTATTAAGCTAGTTTTTAGCATAGATAAGTTGTTTGTGTCATTTTTTGTGAGTTTTAAGTTTTAATAGTTTATTGACCACGGAACGAAAGAGATTGGGTTTTATTCATAAATATCCAAGTGTGGCATAGGTTTTGGTGAAAGTACCATCGCTGGTGGTAACATTTCTGCAAGGAAAAAAAAAGCATATAATATATATGAGACAGCAACATTGAAGAAAATTAATTCACTGCTAAATATCGTGCCATAACCATCAAAAAATCTTAAGCGATCTATATAATAGATTTTCATCAAGAAACAAAGTTTAAAAAAATATATCGCTTAAGCTCTTTTGGAGGTCAAGGTTCGATTTATTGACGGTCTTTATACACTTACAGCCTTATTTATAAAAATTATTAAGTCTTTATAAAGGAGTTTTCAAACGGTTTTCCATACACAATTTTGCTTAGACACAATTTACACTGTGCCTTTTCTGTTTGCCTTTGCAGACAGGCTTTTTTAGTTAATTGTTGAGAGGGGGTGATATGCTTGCGGTGTAGAACAAAAGGCACGAAATTAAAATTCGAGGGGATTTATGACATTTCTTTCTGCCTTTTTCGTAATGCCAAATGTGTGTGTCTTTTCGTTGGGGAATCAAAAGAAAATTGTCAATACAAGGCAGGCTAAAAAGGCATAGTGTGAGTAGAGACTTACTGAACCTTTATAAAGCCGTCATAATTTTTATAAATAAGATCGGTATAGTTTACTTTGCAAAGCTTTAAGATTTTGTTGGAGGATAGTGAAAAAGCTTCCGTTCTCCTTTTCCTGCTCTCCTTTCAACAATTTTCAAGTCTTTGCAAAGAAAACATTGCGGGTGTAAAAACCGTAATTTTTTTTTAAAGATAAATCTCCTTTTAAACCAAAACTTACTCATCTTCCCAGGGGCAAACAGTTGTTATGTCAGCCTCGGTTTTGGCACTAGTTTCTTTATTTTCACCACTGCCAGCTCCAGCCGCTGTTGCAGCACAGACATTTGCCGTTGATGTACTTGCCTTGTCCTTGTCCTTGTCCTCAGCAGAGGTTGACTTCTTCGACTCCATGTGGCGTTTTTTACGTTTCCTTTTCACTTCTTCGGTGGTGGATTTCGGAATACTGCTTATAGGTAATTTAACAGATTTATCGTCTTGAAGACTTTGCTGGGGCTTCGTCAGCTCTTCACTGCACTCATCGTCTACGGTGTCAGTGTCCATTTCAGCCAAAGGAGCCATGGAAGGTGCTGGTGTTGGAGCGGGCGGTATGTAGCCTGCATTTGATTCGGCATCGGCCATATCATAATCATCTTTGCCATCGTCACCGAATTGCAAACCTTCCTGGTATTCATCGGTGGTGGGGGAAAGTTCTTCGTGAGTGCTGTAGGCATCGGCTGCTTTTATGGGTGAATTGTAGACATCGTCGCCCGCTTCCATGTCTTGCTCTGGTTCTTCTTCGGCTGCTTTTTCTTCAGCTAACGAGTTAGGCCTTTCGGTAAGCGTGATATCCATTTCGGTTTCAGGACTATGTTTTACAGAAGACGCCACCTCTGTGGAGGGGCTTATGGACTTACTTTCCCTACAGCTCTCTTCAACATCTTCGCTAAGCAGCGCCTCATCACTTGTAGTTGTTGCCACCGTTTCGTCTTGCTGCTCCTGTCCCTCAATTTGTATGGTTGGCGGAGAAACTTCAACTTCAACTTCCTCTTGACTTTCACACAATTTTTCATAACCAGCCGTGGCTTCGATTAATTCGATTTGCACTTCTTGAATTTCGGAATCCACCTCGGCCTCGAAATCTTCCTCGTTAGCGTTATAGTTCTCCTCATCTCCTTCATTAGCCGCTGAAGTCTCGCTAGCTGAACTATCTCTAAGATTTTCTTCCTCCAGTTGTATTGGCTGTGTTTGAGTCTCAGTAGTCACCAGAATTTGTTCCTCCTCGGGCGGGGGCGTAACTTTTGTGATTGGTGGTGGTGTTGGTGTTGGCGTTGGTGTCGGCGGCAGTACTGGCAATTCAGGCTCCAATAAAGAAAGTTTATTCATTTCCTCCTCCACTTCAGCATCCGAGGAAGAGGGAGGATCTTTGGTAATAACATTGGTGGTGGTCGCAACATGACCCAAGGCAGCCACTGCGGCTGTAGCATATTGGGCGCCTTGCAAGGGAGCATATACAGCTGGAA
This sequence comes from Tachina fera, assembly GCA_905220375.1. Lineage (NCBI taxonomy): Eukaryota > Metazoa > Arthropoda > Insecta > Diptera > Tachinidae > Tachina > Tachina fera. The sequence continues at coordinate 110,384,843 of LR999966.1, read as the reverse complement.
AGGCCCCTTGTTTTATGCCCACCGTGGGCGAGGGTGTAGTTGAAGTTTTTGTAGAAGTAGACGGGCGTCCAGCAGGAAACTCTGTTATGCGACTGTGGGAGGGAAATAAAATTAGTTAGGAAATAATTTTTTGTGGAAAATGTATTTCTCTTACCCCGGTGAAAAAGACACTGAGGCTCTTCGTTGTTCTGTGAAATTCGGTATTAAACGTTTCATGCCCGCCTCTCCACTATCGACTGTATTCTGACGTATTCCCAAATTACGTTGAGATCGTTCCAATACTTCAGTATTATCCGATGAGGTGCTATGAAAAAAATTATTTCTTATTTTTATATATAAATTATAACTCTGTCAAAAAAAAAACCGTATTCAATGCAAAGATCTGATAAAACAGTTTCGAAAAAAAATTTATGAGACAAAATCTTTAAAAAAAAATTTTAAATCTGTTGCTTAAGAAGAATTACGAGAATTTTAATGGGCGTACCTCCGCCCATTTTTTAAATGCAATATTGTTTGTTTTTCAGAGCTCAGGATGTGTTTTGTTAAAATCGGTAAAGTAGAACCACTTAAAATAAAATATTAAATTTTAATGGGCGTGGCTCCGCCCATTTTTTAAATTGAAGATTGAGTCTATTTAAGAACTCAAGGGTGTGTGGTTAGTTATATAAAAATCGATTAACTATAACCACTTAAAATAAAATATTAAGTTTTAATGGGCGTATGCCTGCCCATTTTTTCAACTCTAAAATTGTGTAATTGAAAGAACAAAAAATGTTTGCTAGGTTTCTCAATAAATCACACAGGTAGAATATTATAAAATCAATTAAAAAAATTATGGGAGTGTCTCTGCCCACTCTTTTATAATGGGAGCAATTGAAAGCTATACCCTCTCGAACAAAAAAAGAATTTTTACAATCGGCCTAAAATATACCGAGCTATGAAGCAACAATGTCAAAAAAAAAATTAATACAGACGAATAGATAACCTTCTCGTTTTTTGATAAAAGAAGAAGTTATATTGGAGCATTTTCTTTCTTTACCTGGTTAGTCTTTGTGTATTTGTTTTTATGGCTGGCACTTGATCAGCCTCCTGTTCCCATGGGCACACGTTTAATTTTACTTGCGCTGGTGTTGTAATGGCTGGTTTTGGCGCTTCTATAGCTGGTGGCCCGTCATCGGGTAGATCCCAGGGGCAAACAGCACTACTTCCACCCATTTCCATTGTGGTTTCCAAACGTGCCGCTTTCGATTTGGGAGTTTCTCTGTAATTTTTTTTTTTAATTTGCATATTTATTTTAAAATTAAAAATATTATTTTGAATTTTCTGATAAAAAGTTGAGAACAAGTACATTGAGCTTTTAACATCGAAACAGATATTTACAACAACAACGTTTATTTCATAACTTTAAGATAAAGTCAATGTTGTGTGCAGCCCTGTAGTTGAAGCTTTAAATCACAACACTGACTTTTGAAGGGTTTGTATGCTTTTTCTTTCTTTTTTTTGTGATTATAAACGATTTTTAACTTATCAGCAAATAAATTAGACAGCCTTAAGAAATATTTTTAAAAGTTCTATTTGAGGTGAAATTTTTCTATTGCTCTATTGCAGGCAGCGTTACCACTTGTGAAGTTTTTCGAGATGTTAAAAAGATTAAAAGACTTCTTAGCTAACAATAAGATTTTTGAAAATATGAAAAATGTTATTCTTAGTATATTAGTTAAAGTTCATTTTGATTAAACTACTTCCATATTTTCTTCTTAAATAAGAAAAGATAAAGCAACATTATTTATTTCATTTGATTAAATTTCAACAATAGTTTCATCAATGTACAAATACATATTGTGCTAACCACGCTTGTGTTATAAGAAATAATTTGCTAAATCTGGGAGTAAATTACGGCATTCGATATCGATCGAAATTTTAATACAAACCAGACTTGGGACGAACTCATTCAGTCAGTTGTTTTTGATGAAAACTTTTGATCAAACTACATGTTGGTTTGTGTCAAAAAAAAATCAGTATACGTACGGACAAGAAATATGTAATTCAATACGAACTTTAGCCTATATATTTAATATGGGCGATTTTTTTATATTATTGGAAATTTTTTTAATTTTGGCGATTTTTTTTGGTCTTGGCGATTTTTTTTGGTTTTTGGATTTTTTTCCATTTAAGCAATTTTTTTTTGTTTTGAAATTTTTTTCTCGTTTTGGCGATTTTTTTCAGTTTTTAACTTTTTTTTATTTTTTGGCGATTTTTTCGTTTAGGAGATTCCTTTTTAATTATGGCGATTTTCTGTTTTTGGTGTTTCTTCATTTTGGCAACTTTTTTCATTTAGGCGCTTTTTTTAGTTTTGACAATTTTTTCGATTTATGGCGTTTATTTTATTTCTTGGCGAATTTTTCAATTTGGCGATTTTTTGTTTAATTTTGGCGATTTTTTTCATTTTGGCGATTTTTTTTCATATTAACAATTATTTTGTTACTGGGGCCTTTTTCGCGTTTGGCGATTGTTTCGGTTTTTGGCGCTTTTTTCATTTTGGCGATTTTTTCATTTGGATGATTTTTTCGAATTTTGTGACTTATTGTGGTGGTAGAAATTTTTTTTTAATATTGGCGATTTTTTTCGTTTTGGCGATTTTTTTAAATTTTTGGCGATTTTTTCAGGTTTAAGCGATTTTTTTCGGTTTGGCGATTTTATAATTTTTGGATTTTTTAGTTTTACCGTTTTTGAAAATTTCTTTTGATTTCCAAGATATAGCAAATTTTCAAAATTCATAGTCAAAATTTCATTAACTGTTGGATCACCCTTTAATTAAATTTTTTTTAATATTTTAATGTAAATTGTTGTAGTCTATATAAAAATACACAAATTTTACAAATTTCAAGTTCATACAATTGTATGTATATTACGTGGGATTTTAAAATTTTTCGTTGCTCGTTTTGGAACACCCTTTAATTTTTAATTCTCATGTATTTGTTGTTGTACTCTGTCCAAATGTCAGGTCCGTAGCTCTTACGGTTCCTGAGGAAATAGCGTGTGACGGACAGACGGAGAGCGTAGCGAAAACAATAGGGTTCCTTTTTTCACCTTTGGTGTACGGAACCCTAAAAACGGACTGAATGAGTTCAACCCAAGTATAACACAAACTCAATTTTATGAAAATTAGTGCGATATTGAATGCCATCATTTGTCTTCTCTTTTTGTGACAGCTTGAGCAAGTCCGGGAGTATGTGTTTGGTGTTACATATTTAGGTTTATGTCTGTTAGGTTAGTTTACTTGAAACAAAATAATTTTAACTGAATTGCAATGCAGTAAGCTCAAAATTATTTAAAAAAAAAAGATTTTTAATTTGTTTTGGTCGACTTAAAGATTTTTGAAAATAAAATATGGCAACACTGGCTGCAGGTATTAAAAGCGGAATATCAGTTATTCTTACATTAGAAATGCCATTTTAAGGAAGTCTTCCATACCTTGTAAATGTGAGTGTCTTAGCTTAAGCGACATAATTTTTGAGCTTAATTTCTTTTTAACAAAATTTATTATTTCCTTCGGTATATAATCGATTTTCGTAAGAAACGAAGTCCAACATTTGAAAAATACATTTTTCATACTTTGCTTAAAATAAAAAGCATACATATAATTCGACTTGGCCGAATTAAAAAAATACACAAATTTTGGCAAAATATGAGAATAAAAAAATTAAGAACAACAGCATTGGAAATAAAAACGAAAACACATGAAAAATTAAGGAAATGTAAAATTTGAAATGGAAACAGTGATAGTTTGAAATATTTGTGGAATTATTTAGAATAGAGATTTCACACGAAACTTGCAACACATGTAGTAGACAAGCTTAGCATATATGCACATACATACATACATACATACATACATATGTAAATTAATAACAGGCAAACCTAAACAAAAGCGACCAGCATTGTGTTTTATGTTAGCCTAGCGCTAAGCTAAATTATACCAGTTTGGTTAAGGAAGGCCGTGATTCACTATCCTACGAAATCGTAAGAATTTTTGAGAAAATACAACTCTGCTATGATGGTATAATTTATCAGATCAGGGTTGTATTTTTTCACAAATCGTGCGTTTGTGTAGTATAGTGCGTTCCAGTCTCTACAACAATTTATATGGCCATGAAAACTTTCGCTTGTCGCTTTTGTTTCCATTCGTCTGTTTAGGTGAAGAGAAAAAAATTTACATATCTTTTATATAAAAATATCAAATTGAAGGCAAGAAGTTTAAGAAATATAGAAATATCATATGTGGGGGGCAGTTTGTACAACATTAAGAAGGATTTTTTTTGTTTGCTTTATTACGATGACGACATAATAAATCAAAGATTTGTGAAAGTAAAAAAAGAGATAATAATTGATTTAAAAAAAAGAGAAAACATTATTTGGAAATCTTACGGGTATGAGGAAAAACTACTACTGAGATTTCCATAGTCCTGCTTTTGTGTGTTCAAACGTGTATTCACATTAACACGACAAATGGGCTCGTGGCTCGATTCTTGTGGCGGAGGCATGTCACCACGATAAATACTTTCGCTACTGATATTCATAATAAATTTATTTAATTTTTTTTATTTTTTTTGGTTGATGTTATTAAATGCGGTGATTTAAACAAAACAGAAATTATGTAAAAAAAATATAATTATTTGTTATGGTAAAAAAGCAACCAATTTTCTTGAGCAAAAAAGCTTTTAAAATATTTAGTAAAACATATTTTATATAAACTCAAACTAAAAAGGACTGTTTTACCTGTAAGGTATCTCACTAAGATTACTTTGCGAATGCGAGTGAGGCACCTTGGAAGTGTTGTCTTTGTTGACACCAATCAGAGCCAACTCATGGGCCGAACCACTAAGACTGCGATCACTGCCGCGTCGCCTAGCCAAACTACCCGGTGGCGGTGCGTTTGTCATAATGAAAGTATTTGCCGAGGACATGGCGGTTTTGCTGGAACTCTCATTGCCACCCAGATTGGGTTGGCTGGACAAGGCGGCAGTCATTTTCTTTTTGGCACCACTCACACCGCCAAAGTTAAAGAAACGTTTCTTGTGGGCCGGCTGTATGCCCGTCTCCAACAAACGTTTATAATGATCCGAACGTATAAAGCGCGGATAACAGTCCTTCTTCAGCAGCAGCATATAAATGTGTTCGGAGGCAGCATCAAAAGTAAAACGTGAGGGATTCTTGAGACCCTTCAAAACACTTTCCATAGTCTTGCCATCGATGTTTATCTCGCAAGGGGCACCGGGCTTAAGGAATTCCCTAAATTAATTTTAAAAAAGTTTAAAGCAAAATAAATTAAATTAAATATTAGAATAAACTCACTCATAAATCTCTTGCACTTTACGGGGTACTTGTGAATGGGCCGATCTTCTTAGGCGATTGACCGCTATCCAGAAGCGTATATTTTCGTGGGAGTACTCCTTTTCCAGGAACGTGGTGAACTCCTGCAAACCCGTGGGATCCGACACCAATTCCTCTATAGATATTGCCCAGCGCTTCACTCTCTTCTCTGTGGGTATATCCACAAAAGTATTGTTCAATTGCCAAAAAGTAATGTCTTCGGTAACCCAAGGGTTTGAGGGCAATACGGGTTGCAAAAAGAAGTCATATTCCGAAAATGTTTCCGAATACAGCTTCAAGGATTCACAGGCTTGCGACATTTTCATGCGTGTGCGATTTAAGGATTTCTTTAAATATTCCACCTCCCGCTGCATATCCTCCACGGTTTTCTTTTTATTTTGCTTTGTACCTTGTCTATCACGCGAAGGTACTGGACAGGGCTCCAAGGGTGTAAACTGGCCCGGTGGCGGACGGTGCACACGCCAATAGGCTCTCTCCTGTGAGTCGCCCACTATCTTATCACCCTTCTTGCGCTCTTTGGCCAAACGTACCTGCTCTTCGGCCTGCATGGAAATAATTTCCCATTTGCCCTTAAGATTTTTGTGCAAAGAGGCCAAAGCTTCCACTTCATAGTCCTCCAAGGCGTGACGCTGTTTATTGCGCAAAGAACGTTTCACCAAATAAATGGCATATTCCACATTGTCGGGAGCCTTGTGCTGCCAGGGCCAGTAGTAAGGGGTCTGAAAGCGATACAGCGAGGAATCATCTTTGACAGTCAGAGTTTTGGAATCATTAACGGGGAAAAAATAGCCATGAAGACACAATTGATTGGCTATATTCAAGGCCTCCGACTCTTCAATCAGCAGGCGGTCCATCAGCCATTCAATAAGATCGTAACCTTGAAAAATAAAAAGAATATACAGCATTACATATGTACGTACATACAACTCAACAATTCAAATTACTCACCCATAAAAGCGTAGGGTATAGAAGTGAGAAACATTTTTTGTTGCCTCACTGGCACACCATGCTCTGGATCTTGCATTTCGCGTACAAGGGCTTCCATCTGTAAAAATCAAATAAAAAAATAAAAAATTACGTGCCAATATTAAAATATTAGTGACCTTGATATCTTTTCTCTAAACGAACTAAAAAGAATTCAATTCATTTAAATGCCATCATCAAGCAACCGTTTTTTTTCTTTGCCATCAACGTTACGCTGATAATAATTCTGTTGTATTAGGGAAGAGTGATGGGGGGAGGGAATGAGGTGGCAAGCATCGTCAGGGAAAAGATAGTAACTACTCGTAATAGTTGTGCTTCAATCAAAACACTCATTTCACAATTTACCACTACTAAACTTTTATTAAACGCACAAGATTGAAAAGCACTTAATAAATACTTACATCAAAAAAAAAGAAGAAAAAGAATTTCATAACGCTTGGCAAAACAACCAGCAACGACAGCAGAAAAACTTTGCTTTAAAAGTGGAAAAGAAAATATTGTACATGACGCCATTTAAACTAAACAATGCTGAAAATTGATGCACATCTAGTTTTTCATATTCCTTTCAAATCCATTTTTTTTGTAATATTTAAATCATCATCAGAAAAAGCGACACCATTATTACGTTCCCTCTGGCATCGTAATCGTTGCTATTAGTTATGGAATCGTGATTAGCATAGATTTTTCATTTGCTTGTGACCTTTTTTAATTTTGTGAGTAGACAAATTTGGACATTTTACCAACAAATGGGCTAAGTGACATAAAGCCCAAGGTAAGTACTCGCAGTATTGCATTGGGAATATTTGCAGTTGAAAGTCCCAACAAAATTTAATGAAATAATTACCAAGAACATGAAATTACTCTCAAAACTGAAAATTAAATAAAGCCCACATATTGGTATTCACTGCACAATGAACCCTGCAAGAACAGTGACAGTCAACTGACCGATCATTTGATCGGTAGTCATGAAGGATATATTCATCATTGCGTAAAACAAACGGCAAAATAAAAAAAATGTGATGGAAACTTTTGTGTACGTGTGATATTCAACTCATGAATTCTGTCGACTATATAACTGTCAATATTAGTCCAGTTTGGCTGATCATACTTGGTGGATATATGTACCTATAAACTTTAACTAGTCAATATTGATTAATTTATCCCTCATACCTCAGCGGAGTACATATAGTACATACCTCAGAGCAGAAAATCCTTGTAGAATGCAGAACGCCTTTGAAAAGCGAAATTAAAGAAAGTAAAATAAATAAGTCCCAAAAATATAAAAAAGCTGCCAGATTAATTCATTATAAAAATCTAAAATTTTTTTCAATAGCAAAAAAGTCCCAATTAAAATTAAATAAATCCCAAATTTCTTTGCCGATGAAATAGCTCAAAAAAAATTTTTTGGAAAGTGTTTGATTTTCAGTGTTTTTGGTATAATGAAATAATTTTCAAACTAAAAGAAATTGTTCCCAAAAAAAATTAAATAAATTTAATTTTTGTGAGTCGTTTAAATTTTTTTTGGTTGTTATTTCATACAATCACAAGTGCAGTCACTACCAAAAAACGAATACGTATTTAATTATTCACATGAAAAAAAAAACGTTCTCTGGAAAAAAATGCACTTTAAATAAAAAAAAAAATAATGACGAAGCTCTAATGTTTATTTAAATTACTTAAATTTCTTTTACAAAATATTAAATAATTTTTGATGTGTGTACTCTATACTCAAGGGGGTAAAAATCGTTTTCACAATACAATCACTAAATTGTAAATAAAATTTAATTTAATTTTAAAATTTTAAAGATCGTAAAGCGTTATTAACTTAGTGTGAGCTATGTATGAGTGTATTAGTGTAATCATAGGAACAAGAAGTAAAGAGAAACTTAACCACTGCATAGAAATACACTCAACCGAATTGTAAAGCATACCTTCAGGAGCAATGTTAATTTTAATAGAAATTGCTTGTAAAGTATAATAGTATTGCCAGTGGAGATAATTTTGTTAAAAAGTTTAAAAATATAAAATAAATATAAACTTTTAAATAAAAGAGTGTTTTAAATGTCAAATATTTGTGTAAAAGATATATAGCAGTCTTTATAAATAATTTATAATATTATATTATAACATACACAGAGAAACAGTGCCTAATAAATACCTCATAAAATAGAACAAAATTAATAAGATATCTCTATGTTTTTTTTCAATAAGGAAATCTTATTACTTTCATAGAGAAAACCTTTTTGAAAAAATCAAGAATAAATCTTGTAGTTTTTATTAGGTTATCTTATTAATTTTATCAAAAAGGTTTTCTTCTTGATGTTATTAGGCAACCTAATAATAAATAAAAAAAATTGTTATATCTTTATTCTTTGTACTTATGTATGTATTTTCATTTAAATTCTGTACGATATATGTATGTAGTATATTTAGATGTTATTTATTTATACATACATACATATTATATTGTATTCTTAACGAACTAACTCACCATACATACATATTTATTACTTGGGATGAGACAAGTATTGAAATCATCAATCTTCTGACTGATAGACAAGAACTCTAACCAATATGCCTGAATCCGCACTGAAATTATTGTACAAATATGCTTATACAGGAACGGAAAATATCATGAAAAAAAATTGTCTCTATGTTTATTTATAGATATGAAATAACATGAAACATAATAAAATCAAGAAGATTTCCTTATTAAAAAATAATAAGATGAGATAAGATAATGAAAACAATAAGGAATACCTTATTGAAAAAATCAATAAGGAAACTTAATGAAATCAATAACAAATCCCGATAGTTTACAATTTATAAGAAAACCTAATAGAATCAAGAAGATATTCTCTATGGATTGTTTTTTTTTGGTGCCAAAAATAACGGAAATTGAGTAAAAAAAAGTTGTGAATAATAAGGTTTTTTCTTAATTTTATGTGGTTTTCTTTTTGATAAAATTAATAAGATTTACCACATAAAAATAATAAGGAATGTCTATGAAAAAATCTTCGCTACTTTCTGCTGGGATACCCCTTAGCCTAAAAACGTTTCATGGAGAAAATCTTCTTGATTCTATTAGGCAGTTTTTTCTCTGTGTATTTTCATTACGTACTGTTGCCTTACACTAAAGCTGGTTCATGACAATTGGTTAACAATCTTCATCTCATGCCAATTATTATGGGTGGAGATTTCAATACAAATTTTGCAAACGTACAATCGCAAGCTTAATCGAAATTTTTATTTGACGTTTTCCTCTGGCATATGAGCAGTTCTCTACAAACCCCCACAACTAATAATTTCACTACTATAGATGCAGTTTTCCATAGATTTCGTGTCAAAAATTTATAAATCTTATTTTAGTTACCATAAGCCAATATTAAAAAAATTCCATTACTAGATGTTTACATATGTCCCTTGTGAGTCCGATCACATAAATTTTTTTCACAATTAAACATTTAAAAATTTAAAACTTCTATTGCATTCTTTCTTTAATTTTTATATTTTTTACTTAAAATTCAATGAAATTAAATACAATTTTAAAAATACATAACATTTTCTATACAAAATAAAGCTACAAACATAAATTTTGACTGCTAATCAATAGACTCGAACACACACACCAAGATCGAATTGAAAGATTTACTAGTCAACATAAAAAATTTAAATATTTGGAACAGCTTTTGGGTATATCTGCCAGAAAGGATGCCATGGTGGCTGCCCTCTTTACTATATTCTACTTTCTCTATCTCTCTTTGTCTCCCATAAACCTAAAAATTCCTGCGTGTAAAGCCAAGAATCTAATCGTCTTTTTCGATAACGAGCTGATTCGATCACTTTTTTTTCAGTTTGAGTTTAAGCAATCAATATAGAACCATACTATTAAATTTTTCTTTCTATAGCGAGTGCCATAATCTCAAACTGAAAAACGTGATCGAATCAACTCGTTATCGAAAGCGATGATTAGACCCCAGTCTTACGACTTCCTCTCTTAGACTGTATTTGATTAATCAAACAAAATGTGAAAAATAGGATTAATATCAGTTTTAATACTCGTGCTTTATAAAAAATTTACTTTCATTTTACGAAATACTTACACATCGCGCAATATTTTTCCTAGTAAATTTCTTACACAACATTTATTGCATAAAATGGGAATTAATTAAATACGAGTAATAATTTCAAGGAAATATATCATTACTTCATAAATAGTTGCAGGCAATTTTTTTTCTTCTTTAAAAGGATTTACTGGCAAATATTACTGACATCGTAATCATTATCATCATCATCAACATCATCATCATTTTCCTTAACATCAGCCATGTACATACTCATAATTCCTGGCTTCTGCGTTGTCATACTGTATGATTGACAATCGATAAAATTTATTATGTATTTCTTCTCCATTAATATTCATTTACGTTTATGCAGTTTTATTTTCACCTTCACTTTTTTTATGAATTAAGAGAACATGGTACAAGACAAACACAGAGTAAATGCCAGCAAGAGAAAACTTGTGTAATTAAGAATAATTAATGAGATCTTTTTATTATGGCATTAAATGGTTGTTGGTAGGTCAACGGATGCTTGGCAAAGGGTATGATTGAATTATGAATAAAATCGCAAAAGAAAACTTTAAAAGGCCGGAATGGATATGGATGTTGTTGATTACGAGCCATCACACTCGCGCAAATACAGACACACACACTCGCACTCACTTGTACTTCGTTTCATATCAACTGCGATAATCAAATCAGCTTTTGTTTTCATAACTGCAACAAATATTAAAAGGTTTAAAATGGAGTCTATTGAAAATGTCATCGATTTAAAGGATTGTGCTAGTTTTTTTGCATAAAAACGAAAGCGATTTTAGGCTTCCCAGTTTTTTCAGTTTGATAAAGCTCTTGTTCAAGGAGAATTAATATCAGGTTATTATTTTAGACCCTTGTAATATCAATCTCAGATATCAACACACACTTTTCAGTAAATTTTCTGAAATCCCCAGAACATCTTTCAAGTTGTATATATATATATATATATATACTCACTTGATATAAACTTGCCTTGCTCTTGTATCATTTAAATCAAGGCGAATCCATATCAGATGAGCTCAAAGGCCCCCCCGGGGGCCAATTACGGCATTCGATACGATTCGAAAATTTAAAAATATTTCCATATAAACTCTATTGAAATATTTTGTAATTTCGTTCAATAGCGAGTGCCGTAATTTGTCACCAGGTCACTATTTTCGTTGAAAAAATCATACAAAAAAACTCAAGAAAAAATGTGTTGACATTTAATGGTTATTAAAATAACAAGAGGCGAAAAAGTCACCTGTTCAGTGGAGAACATCTGATATGGATTCGCCTTAAGGTAGACTCACCTTAATTTAGTTTGAAAAATTCATACTTGGGATATAAAACAAAGGAACTGAAAAATGCTTGCTGACATCTCAGGAATATTTCGAGGCTTGTAGAAAATGGTCACCTGTTCAGTTGAGACCAAGGCAAATTCATATTAGGTGGTCTCAACTACTTATTTGACTATTTTCACCGCATGCAATTTGAATATCCCTGACATGGCAACACACATTTTTCAATACATTTTTTTTACTTTTAAAAGTCAAGGTGAATTCATACAACGTGGTCGCAAAGACTTAGGTGACTATTTTCGTATTGTAAATATACTTTGGATGTCAAATGTGTCTTGACATCCCACGTATCTTCAAATTACAAGCGGAAAAAATAGTCACCAGTTCCCTTGCGACCACCTAGTATGGATTCGCCTTGATTATGCATTAAGTTCTCAAAGCGGATTGAGGTGAATATACCTTATAAGAGTCAAGGCGAATTCAGTATCAGGTGAACTCATCGCTACAACAATTTTACAACACAAAAAACAACACGTAGTTTGCTGTGCTACAAAACCAAACTGTCAGAAGATTTCCAAGCAAATTTTGACATTTTGGTTCAAATTGCTCAATTTGGCATCAACAGCTGATAATCAGCCGGGCTGATAAGGTCACCTGATACTGAATTCGCCTTGATAAGAGTATGCCCAAGGCGAATTCATACAAGGTGGTCGCAAAGGCTCAGGTGACTATTTTCGCCCTTGTAATTTGAGTATACCTGGAGTGTCAAGACATATTTTTCAGTACATTTTTCTGACATTTCAAGTATAAATTTCTCAAAGCGAATTGAGCTGAGTATACCTTATATGAAAATGCCTTGAATATGCCTTGGTTGATAAAATCTGATATGAATTCGCCTTGAGCCAAAATCTCAAAATAATCTGTTTGATATACTTTGCAGTAATATTAAATAAAAATCAACAAATTTCCTTTGAAAATCTGATCGTTTAAAAGCAAACAAATATTTTTTTTGAAACAGTACAAAAGTATTTTCCAAAAACAAGTTTATTTTTTAACATTTTTTTTTTTCAATTATGAATCTCAAAATAATCTGGCTGCTGGTACTTTATGGTATGTAAAATGATTTATGGTACTTATGATTTATATAGTTCAAGAGCTGCATTCATTTTAGTATTTTTTCAAGCTGAGGCTTTCAAACGTATAAAGCGTAATACAGATTTGTGGGCCAACAATATTAGAATCAAGCAAGATTTCGTTAAGCTGCATAACGGCACACAAGATGCTGTAAAAATATTTGAGAAAAATCAGCACAAAGGTGAATTTTAAATTCTTAACTTAAGATCTTTTAATGTTTGTACATAAATTCTCATTATCACGCAGATTTTAATAGCGATAGCCAAAGCAATATGTCTGTAAAAGTTGACGCAGCTTTTAGCAAGAATCATACTAAAAACAGACCTTTGTTTGAAATCTTAAACAAAAGACATTTTAATTTAAATGAATATCAAGCGCATAATCGTAATGCCTCCGAGCATATACATGCTGACGTGAACTCCAAGCAGTTGGCAAATAATACTTCAAAGTCGGAATTTCTTACCGATGAGCAATGTAACAAAAAAGGAAAATCTAAAGCATCGTTTAAATATCACCAGAGCAAGCACTTGGCTCCTGTAATGCATTCCGCAGGTGTTGTAGAAGCGAAAATTGTATTACCCTCGCAAAACATACAATCCGTGTATGAGGCACAGAGTTCATTTGCTCCCATAGCTCAACTTATGAGACTGGGCAATGTGATGATGTTTAAGCTTGCAATGGGTAAGAATTTATAGAATTTTTTTGTACAAAAAAAAATTGTACACCAAAAATACTATGGCCAGTTTCTGATAACAGCACATACAGTAGCTTCCGCTTAATTGAATTCATGATTTATTGATCCACTTGTTTAAGTTATTTTTAAAAGCATGGAATTGCGCTAATGAATCAGTTAGATTAATGCATAAATAATTTAACCGCTTAATATCATTAAAGTTAAGACATTTTTAAAGGATCAATTAAGGGGAAATCACTGTACTGTACGAAGTGGAAAAATGAAGTTTTTTACATTTTAACCCGCCACCCTTTGGAAACACTCGAGCGTCTTCTCACTTGAGTATCTTTTTTAGACGAGTTGCATTTAATTATCCATCTCGATTGGCTATCGAACACCGAATATCGAAAGTCAAATTATGAGCTGGCAACACCATTGAAAATTTCATTGAACAACATTTTCTATCGAACAGAATTTTACTCTTTTTAATGTGAAAAATTACTAAAGGCCGTGATACCCTATCATACAAAGTCGTGCGATCTACGAAAAACTACAACCCCGATGTGATGAATTGTTATTGTCTTTTAAAAATGTTCATAAACACCATCATTCCAGGGATGTCCTTTTACGTAGATTGCACGACTTTGTATGATAGAGTATCACGGCCTCAAGCGATAGTCTTTTCCGCAACTGTTCTATAAGAACGACAATTTAACATTGAAAATTAATTTTTTGTATTTTACTTTCAATCTCACGTGATACAATATCTTGGAACAATCACAATGAGTAAAATTCACAATAAGAATGCAAATTTTGCAGTGAAAAGGTAGTGTATTACTCAAGTACCGCATTACCATCCCAGCCAAAAAGAACATGACAAATCATGTGTTGAATCATGGGTTCAAGTGATGACGCATTGGGTTCGCTTTAGGTGAAACATGCATGATTCTTACATTAGCTTGTCATTAGGTATCCTAAATAATTTGATATCCATTAAAATTAATGAATTTAAACTCATGCAAGTTCCCTGATTCGATGATGTTTTTTCACTTGAATACAAAACAAATAAATAAATAAAAATATCTGTCGCAGGATACGAACCGAGCTGTTTTCACTTTTAAGGCACACTCTCTACCATTCAGCTCCTATACTCTTGTTATTTGTTAGGGATAAAACGTATTTTATGAAAATGTAGCAATGTGATGATTTAATGCCTTTTTCGCTGAATATTTACTTCAATATATTAGCCAGTAATATCGCATGCATTTGTAATGAGTTAAAAAATTATAGCATTATTTATGACTTGCTATGATATTCAGAATTTATTCGAAGAAACAAAGGCTCAAGAAAGCATGAAATATTCCCCCTTATCGTGGTTGGCGGTTTTCGACTTCAAATTCGACTATTTGTAGTTGATTAAAAAAATTAAGCTACATTTTACTTTCGCCGCAAAACCGCTAATCACAATAAGGGGAATCTCCTTATTTCATTTTCAATGGGATGCCATATAAAACTATCCATGATATTTTTATCATGAAATTACCGTTTTTATGTGTCGTATTAGAACGATACTCAAACCAAGGTTGTCAGATTTTTTCCGACCTATTTCGCCAAATTAATTTTAAAAATCGTTAAAAGAAATTTTATGTCGTTTTTCTTAATTATTATGTAATTATTATGTAATCCGAATCGAACGGAAATGTGTTCGAATTGTAATGTTAATAACATCGAATTACGTAATAACCCCCCCCCATATTGAAAAATCATCACGTTTGGCGAGAAAACGCCATAAAGCCCTGACTCAAACAAGAATAAATCATTTTCTCCATATTTTATTTTTTAAGGTCCAGGTGCGCAAAAATGTGTTCTGTATGATTTTAGATTTCAAGTAAAAATGCTGAACACATTTCTGATGACACTTCGCTATAACAATGTCTAGGAGTAGTTTAGCTTCAACGTTGTCTTAAAATTTCAAAACGTATGAGCCCATTTATTTCTTTCATTTTTTTCTTTGACTCTTCTGTCAGAAACATTATTAGAATTTTACTTTGGAAAAAGTTTGTTGCTTCTTTCTGTTGTGCTGTATTATTTCATCCTACTTTTAGATTCTGTGCCTTTTAACTCACATTATTTGAAATCAAACAAAATGGAATATTCTCCCAATACTTACGAAAGACCGCTCAGTGACCAGGACGTTGAATACGTATTCAAAACTATCGAAGAGCCTCAAGAAAACTATTTTGATACAAAAGCTATTAAACTATTTGGCAATGATGGCTTGCGAACACAGGCTGTTGTTCGTAAGCCTTGGGTTTCTGTTAAGCAACAAATGCCGTTGGCAAAAGTAATGCAAACTGCCTTAGACAATCTGCTGGAAAAAGGCGATGAAAACGAAAATGCAATTGAGTTCACCTGTCCCATACATTATGAGAAGAAAAGTGCGCAAAATGTTGCTGATAGCAGTCAAGCTTGTACCTGCCATTTTATAAAAAAGCCCGATGATGCGCAAAGAAGAATATTAAAATAATTATTTTAAGTTGCTCTCTTATACAATAAAATATATTTTATGTTAATTGATTTTAAATAAAACCTCTACTCGAAAACTCACCTTATCGAAGGCCATGGGCCTAGACAATTTTTCTAATGCTTGCTGTTGATTTGCTGCACAACCGGCCGCTGTTGCTGGCTGTAGAGTGATGGAACTGCCACTGCTGCTGCTGGTTGTGCTGCCATGCTGGGATGGCGATGAAGAAGAAGAATTTGCTTGTTTCTGCTGCTGATGCTGACGCTGAAATCCTGCTGCTATGCCATGATGTTTCAACAAGGCATGACCCACGGAGCTGCCACTAAATGCCGTGGCCCCTTGTGTGGTGGCCGAATATGTTGTAGCAGTGGAAGCAAGTGCTGCATTGGATGGAGCTGTAGACGTTGTACTTTTGCCACACACACTTTCCTCAGGACGATCGTGAAACGTTACCAGCTGTTTTAAAATCAATTGTCGATCTCTATCTGGCGGTACATCGCCAGGCGGCTCCATGGCCCCAGCACGTATATCAATGAGCGCCGTTGCCTTCGCCGCCCTGTGTGGCCCAATGTGGCACTCGTGTTGTCAAGTTTTTGGATAAATTATTTTTGCAAATTCTTTGTTACTATCCGATCTGTTTTTTACAATTTAATTGGAATGAATTTGCTAATAAATGTTTTGTTTTCTTCCGATATTTTTTTGATTAAGAGTTTAATAAATTTTCTTTTTTATTATGTATTCAGTTTAGGGTTTTTTTTCTTAAGTGTAGGGAATGAAGATTTTTTCCTAAAGATGTATACAGTTTGAGAGTTTTATATATTTTTATAAAATCTACGGTAGTTTATTTTTATGTTAAATATTGTTCTGATTCTTTTGTAGCCAAAAATTTATCATTCTTGTTAGCCGAATTCCATCATGTCCTTGTGTATAAAAATATTTGCTAAAAGTAAAAGGAAAATTTATTTAAATAAATTTTAGAGTTTAGACTAACTTGTATTCTAATTTTTTAATTAAAGATAGAAAGGCAGTGAACTGACAAACACCTTTACACAGAAAAAAAAATAAAACCAAAAATCATTGAAAAATGTAATTGAGTAAATTAAATTTTATGATTAATTAAATTATTAAACAAAAGTTTAATTGACTTAAAAACATTTTTAGTTGATATTAGGGCTTATTTTCAATTAAAGTTGCTTATTGCAGGAATGTTTTTTTCTGTGTATTTCCAGATGTCAACATGGACGTCGCATCAATACAATACCAAAAATAGGAGCATTTCTACCTGTTCTCGAGAATTTTTTTTTTGTTAAGGTAGCAGTCAAAAACGGATAGAAAAGGAATTTTTTTTGTATTATGGTGACATGACGTCGATTTTGACAACTAAGATAAGGGTGAAATATTTTAGATTTTTAAAAAGTGAACCATAAGCTTATGCCAGATTTGTTCTGAAAATATAATTTATAGAGAACTTTAAACATCTTAAACTGCCACATGTTCTGCTGAAGATATGGCAACTTCAATAGCTGCTTTATGTTTGCAGCCATAATTTTAAAATACTTCAACTTTTGAAGCAAACAAGCCTATTCTCCCAATTGAATGGCGTTTTAAAACGTCACACATAGAGCCGGCCCAAAGGCGATGATTTCACGGATTAATTAAAAAAATTAAGTACCGTAAAAAAAGAGAGTAATTGCTTAAAGCACCACATACACGTTTTAATTCAATTGTCAATTGAGTCTTTCAATTAAATCATGATACAATAATATAAAGGTAAAACCACATTTGACGTATAAAATTAATTCTGACTTTTAATTCTGACAATTATTTGTTTACTATTTTTTTTGTAAACAGAGAAGAAAACGTTGCCACACACATATAATGGCCACTTTTAAAATGTGGAATTTATATATTTTTATGTATATACATATAGTAAATATAGGTTAATGCATTTTCTTTAATGTTGTCTCAAATCTGCGTGTAATATGATAACCAAAAATTAGAAAATTTTTGATTTATTAAATAAAGCCTCCCAGATTCAACGTTGTTCTTAAATATATCGATGAAAGAAACGCTATTAATAGAACCGATACATCGATGTTTTATTTTCTTATCATAAGATGACTAATTAAGATTGTTTAATTGTTTTGGAATGGATAAAAAATTTACATGCTTTGTGCTTTAAAATATCTGTTGTACCACATATCGTGCCATAACCGCTAAAATAGCTTGGCCTATGACTGCGGTTCATAGGACCATGTGGCAATTATACCGCTTCTCCTAAAAATGGACCATGCGTTCCAATAACATATGTACGGATGCTACAACCAATACAATAATTTCATCTGAATAATGCAAGGCATCTACGTCCAAACACACATTTGCATGAGGCAAAAAGGTTTGAAAGGTCTGACCTGATTCTTTGCAAGAGCAAGCATTGCTGTCGCCGAGATCTAATTGGCTGTTGTGTTGTGCGGAAGCACAAAAGATTTTTTTGGAAAACTTTCCATGTGCATATGTCTTGGAGGCAGCCAGTGTAGCACAAATACAAATAAATTTTCGACATTGATTCGGAAAGTGGTGCAGAGGGTGTTCAGTTAATTTCCTTGCAATTGTCCAGTTTCTTGCTGTTAAACTGCTTCCGTTGTTGGTGCTGCTGTATCTTTCTTTCGCTGTTTGCTGAAATAACTAAATAATTTATGTAAACATTTTCCAATATTTATAATTAAATGAACAAGAACGTCAAAAAATTAATGAAAAACTCGGATTTCATAAATTAATAAGGTAGCATTAGTTTTGAGAGTAAAAAATAATCGGAACAATGGTCAGAAGGTTAATATGGCGACGAAAAGAGAGAACGGTTTTATCTTTATATTATTGTATCATGAATTAAATTGATTCTTCGTCGTGATGGCTTCCTAAAATTTAATTAAACGATTTTCATTCAACTGTCAAATTTATATTTTTTTTTACAATTACAAATTTAAAAATTAAAAACCTCTATTGCATTCATTCATTTATGAATTGATCCGCGAAAAATGTGTATTTGGCCCTACTGTGCTTCACACAAACACGACTATGTACTTTACATTGCAATGATAATACGGTAACTAAGATAACACAGTGAAATTCTCAATAATACTCGTATTTTGAGACTTTTTCTATAAACATGCGAATTTTTTAGTTTTTATCAAGAATCTTTGGCTTGAAGTCTACTAATAATTTTCTTAATCACAAACAGAAATAATTTAGAAGTTGTTTAATGAGTTTTTATTCTAATGTGGCCCATTTACTCAAAAACTCCAAAAAACCACTGCTAGAAAAAAATTTGAAGTTTTAAATTTAAGGCCAAATTTTGTAAATAGGGACGTTTTTCCTTTCTAAAATTTTGTATGGAAAAAATATTTTTTGAATCGAATTTTCGTTATTTTTCATACAAATTTGAAACGTTTACAAACGAAGTTTTTTACAAAATCTGCCAATTAAACACATCTTAATAGAAAAAGAAAATTTTATTTTTCGCTCAAGAGTTGACTAAATAAGATATTTGTATGAAATTTTTATATAATATAAAGAACGATATGAAGATTAATTTTGCGTCACTAACTCGAAAAATTCAAGTTTTTGAGTTAAGACGTTCTTTGGGTAAATGAGAGATATATTCCATGAGAAACACAAGGAAAAATTTATATTGCTATGATTCATGGATTAAAGCTAAAAATGTGTAGTAGATAATTGAATAATTTAAAAAAAAAATATAAATTTAACAGCAGAAGTGCTAAGATGGCTACACTGGTTATTTTTAAATTAAGAGAGTATAGGCAGTCATGCTTCGCTGGTTTCTTATACCAGCTTATAAGACACTCTAAAGTTATTTAATAAAAAAATTAAAAAAATATACTTTCTTTTATCTCAGTTTGATTGTCTTAGAGTCAATCTAATCTTCAAACTAGTATTGTCATTGACAACTCCACTAACGGTTGAGATTGCAGTAAATAGTAAAAATTTGTAGCCTGATAAATGACTCAAATTTGAAGTAAAAATTTGTAGCGTTAAAATTGGGTATTGACTCTCAGACGATCAAACGTGACTTGAGTTGAAAACGATAATAGCATCACTATACTCACAATGTTTCATTTTTGAAAAATCCGCATTTATGTCAGTGTTAATTTTTTCCGCTGATGTTTTTAATTAAAGTAAAATGTTGAGGTTGTTTTAATTTCAAACTTTGATTCGTTACTTCTTTTCTTTTAAAAAATATTATTTATACATATTTATGTATGTGTCTTTCTTGCCTCTGACTAAAACAAGTAATAAAATGAAACAACTTGTTATTGATGCCGTATTTTCTTTTAATTTCTTAGAAGTAAAACTCTTTTAATTGCTCCAGCCAGCAAAACATCCAATCGTTAAGAAGTTTCAGGTAAAAGTTTTCGAGGAAAATTGTTATTATCAATGTCTAATAAATCAAAATGGTTTCAGTTGCAATTGATTTTTTTGTTAAGGATTCTCTTTGTCTTAATTGCAGTTGTTGTAGTTTTTTACAATTTAGCACAGTTTTGTGAAACTTTGATGATTTAAAAGTTTTATTGAGAATTTGTAGTTTTTGTAGTGGCAATTTTTGATATTGATGGGTTTGTTCTTTTTGCTGCTGCTGCTGTAGTTGTTGTTGTTGTTTTTGTACATATTTTAATGTTGGATTTGCTGGCGTTGTTAAATTTTTGTTGCGCTTCTGCTTATTTTCCCATGCAGTTGTCCAACAACTGTCATAACACAATAATGACAATGGGGAGGGCAACAACGAGAGCAATTTACCCAGAGACAAACTTTGATAATATTTTAGCTGTTTTGGCAGTTGTTGATGTAATTGCTGTCGGTTTTTGTGGCTGCTGCTGCTATTTTTGCCTTTGCCGTTGTGGTGACTTCCTTTTGTACGTAATGAATATTGCTTTTGCAATATTATTATTGATTTATTTTTAGTTGTGTTGCATTTAGAGTATAAAGGAATGAATTTAGAGGGTGGCCTTTGAAGGCTACCAGCCATTCTGTGTCATTACCCAGATAAGAGGAAAACACCCAAATTCCACTAAAATTAAATATTGCTGGTTTGTACTTTATTCTAGTTGTAGGTTTTTGTGGTGATGTTTCAGTTTTGAGTTCCTTGAAGTTATAGAGGACAGTTTGGGAGCTGCAATAGAAAAAATTAGTTTGCTAATTAATAAAAAAAAAACATGCACACAGTCTTTAGAACTTGTCTGTTGTAAGGCTGCTGTTTATAAAACAAAATTCCAAAAAAAATTAAGCATATTCATAGTCAAGACAAAAGTATACTTTAAAAGCTTAAAACCAGTATTTTGTTTGGTAATACTGGTTTTAAATGTTTAAAGTATACACACTTAGTTTATACTATGAATACGCGCCAATATCTTTAAAGGCAGAGCTTATTTGTAAGAGTTTCAAGGTTGGAAGTGTTTGCATAAAGGGAGGTGGTCAACTTTAACTCGCTTTAGCTCTACCTGTAGTGTAACCGGGTGTACAAAAGATACCTCTTCTAAAACATTAGAAGTTTCATATAACTTTTGAAATCACTGTTGCCTAAGGAAAGCCCACAAGTTTTGTAAAAGCTCTTTATTATGACTTGCATTGAGATGTTCGTTAGCTACACAGAAAAAAATGTCCTGCAATGAAAACGTTTAAAATTTTTAACTAAAAATCCATAAAAAATTCTATTGAGTCAATTAAACTTTTATTTAAATAAAATTTTTAAACGATTGTTTAATTGAATCAATTACATTTTTACTTGATTTTTCGATTTGTTTTTTCAATTAAACGTGCTTATAGCAAGAATATATTTTTTTTGTTTATCGAACATCGAGTATGAAGTATGTCAAGTTCATATTATGTGCTGGCGACACCATAGAAAATTTTGTTGAACTAACAATTTTCTACCAAACAGAATTTTGCTGAAGATACAGTATTTCCAAGTGAAAAAATATTAAGAGATTTATTTTTAACTTCCGGACACTCAAAAACAAATTTCAAACTAAGTCTAGGAGTAAACGTTTGGAAAGTTTCACTTATGCGAGAAAATCCCAAATTTAATAATGTGTATGTACTTGAAATATATGTATGGCGAATGCATTGCAGCAGAAGGTATCAGTTCCATAAACCCATACTGTCAAAATTTGAAAGCTATTTAGGCAGTACACAACCTATTGGAATAAATTATCAAGAGATTATAATCATCTCTGAATTTCAGTTTCAGTGTACTCTCATCATTAACTATAACTCCAGTCATACTTTGCTTATGTTAGACGTCGTTTAAGGCTGAGGCACAATGAATCCGTCATACGTTAAACTTCGCTCTTTTTCAACTGACATTAAAGCAAAGACGGAGAAGGTTGGCACAATGAGTTCGGCCGACTTCCTAAACGCAAGTTGCAATTCATATTTACAATGCATACACTTCGTAAACGCATATGTAAACTTTCTGGCAATGCCCAATGTTCCTAATCGTTTGGCAACTCATTTTAATGAGTATCAGTTGTCAAAATCGCGCATCATTTTTATTTTGTTGGCAAACATATGTATGAGTTGCATAGCGGCGTTCCTAAATGCCGATAAAATGCAAAAAATGTCTCCGCAACGCAAGGTTGCTCTTAATACATCCTTAGCATTGCACACGCATTTTATTAAATTGTGCATTGCAACTTGCGTTTAGGAAGTCGGCCTTCTTTATTGACGGAAGAATTTGTAGGTTGATTCTCCATTTTATTGATCAAATTTCACTTTTTCATGTATTTCGTTTATTTCTTTTGGTTAATTTTATTTTTGCTGCCACAAAATACAAACACACCAAAAACATACAAAAAAAAAACAAAACAATATCTGTGAAACCACTCAACGTACGCAAAAAGTTAAAAGTTGAAAAATGTTTGTACTTTGCGTTGACGAACACGTACTGAATGTAACAGACCTCATAAGAAACCATGTATTTCAACTTAGCTGTCAGTTGAAAAAGGCGAAGTTTAACGTATAACGGATTCATTCAGAGTATACGGTGCAAAGTCTTGAGTATGTATTTCATTTCATTTCATTCATTTGTTATTATGACGCTCATATGACGCAGAATATCACTACTGTGAATTAAACTCACTGTGACTGTTCAAATATTTTATCAGCTGAAAATTATATATTCAAAAAAAAATATATGACCGGATTGAGATTCTTGTGCTATTTTTAAATAAAAAGAAAGAAAATGAAAGCCCTCTTCCCATTTTTCCTGCAAACACAAGTCTTAGATTCTTAAATCGGTTGATTTTTTTTTTTTGTAATTTTCAGTCTCTTCCGATAAAATATTTTTAACAATCACAGTGAGTTCAAATCACAATAGCGTATTCTGTATAAAATCATCGTTACAATAACAAATTAAAATTCATTCGATGAGGCACTTTCGACTACAGTTGAAGAACGAAAATTGCTGAAAATAAGGGGCTATAGTAACGCCAAGCAAGTGCATACCAGAGAATGACAATATGTACTCAAAAAATATACATAAATAAATATTATTATTATTTTATACATAAATAAATATTATTGTTATAAGAACTGCACATGATCCTAATCAAGCAACTATGACTATAGTAATTTCAGGCACAGACATACATCTTTATATTATTTATGGATAAGTGAAAATATGAAAGAGAGCAAAATGTATGCTGTGTCGAATGTCTATTAGAGATTTGAGTTATTTTCTTAACTACCTGTGTTTATGTAAGTGCGTGTAAATGAGGTCATTCGTATCTGGAATTTTGTCTGTTCCAGCATACAAGAGCATATCTACTTCATTTATGCGAAAAACTAAGATATACTACAACTAAAAAGCTCATTGACTCTCTGTGATACCTATAGTCGAAGTATGCTTATACTTAGACTATGTATATATAGGTATACAAAAAAAATATGCACCCGATAGTCGCGATATTTATTCATCATTTTTCACCGTACACATACATTTGTTTTGTACAAGATTTAACGGAAAATGTGTGACTGTTTAAAAACATGTTTAATGTGTGTATAAACACAATATCCCTGTATATACACATGTGTAGTCGATCTAATAGTCAGAGTATTTTTATACTCATGCGTATGATTGAAGCTAACACATTTTATACATTTTATACATTTTAGTTGCTGTCGTTTGTGCTGCTTGATTTGAATACTATGTAAAAACATAGTTGTTGGATATTTATAGTTATACGTATTCGGTTTAGTATTAACTGTGAGTGTTTGACTGCCAATACTCAAAGAGTACTTAAAATAATACTTTTGTCATTCTCTGCGTCCATACATGCTTATCTGTGACACTCCAAATTATTGTTTAATTTCTAGATATTTTTTATTTTTGCAAGTCAAAAATTTGCTGTGATGGAATTTTTTCCAATTTTTCATTTGCTCAAATCCACTGCCTGGCTTGTTTAAATAAAATTTATAAATTAGTAAGAGATCTGCTTGAAATTGTGAATATACATATGTATGTACTTACATAGTTTATTTAAGTACGTATCATAATAATAAAAAAAATTATTTTATAAAAGGTGCAAAAAAATTCGAAAAATTATGTTATTCATTTAAGAAATGACTTGCTTGCTTGTACTTATCTTCCCTAAATCTTTAAGCTGTATTAAGCCTTTTTGAAGGAAATGCTATAAAATCAATGTGTATGTACATATATGTATGTATATGTGTGTATGTACGTATAGCCTTTGTCAAATATTTTTACGAAGCAAATTTGTATTCAATCCAGCCAAATTGTGAAATTTTACTGTTTGACAAACGGATTAATAACACTTGTCAATAAAAAACGTTACGTAACATTAGGCAATACAATTTTATTTATTTGTTTAGTTTTCTCTTTGTCGCCTTTCTTTTCTTCTCGCCTCTTTTATTTTTATATATATTATTTTATTATTATTATTTTTATTGTGAAGTGAAATCTCATAAAATAACGAGGAGGGAAAAGTATATAAAAATAATAAGAACATACACATAAATCATGTGCCACCCATTCCGCCTTATCTGATATCAGAAAATCTCAGCAATTTTATATTCAATCAAATATACATATGTTTCAAATTAATTTTAAAATTCAATTTAAAGTTTGTCTAATTCAGTAAATTTTTTTCTTCTGACCTATTAATTACACAAAAAAAGAATAAGAATGAAAACTGTCTTCTTTTTAAGCAAAATAATTTGCACGTATCACTATAAATAATATTTTTTTAATTTAAAAATGGTAATTTTTTTTGTAATTATTTTGGCTGATTCAGCAAATATTTTTTTTACTGCTTGTACCTTTTCAGACTTTTTTCAGGTAATTTCAATTACATTAATTCCAATTAAAATTAGAATTTAATTGTAATTGAAATTTTTTTTAATTATAAATACTAAAATTATTTTAAATGAAAGATAGTTGTTGTACTAGTTCAAATATGAAAAATCAGACTTGGGCAGTAATAATTACATTTTGTAATTGATTACACATCAATATGTATATATATGTATATTATAATTTTAATTCAAAGTTTTGAACTAAAATTACATTTTGTTGTAATTGAAAATGAAAAAAATTAATACATTTTAAAATAATTGTGGGGGAAAAAATTTCAATTACAATTACATGTGTAATTGAAATCGAAAATAAACAATTATAATTATATATAACTGGTTCTATAATAAATTATAGAAAATGTATGTAATAATTACTTTTTTATTAATAACAAAAATGTTCCGACATAGGATGTATTCGTAAATGCATCACTGCTCTGCATCATACGTGCAAACTTTTATATAAAATGCAATACAAGTTCGCTGATAATCTGTTTTAATAATAATCATATTTGTACAACATATTAGACATTTATTTTTGCGTTATCTAGTTCAGTGAACTAGTTTAGAACAGATAAATTTTCATTTGCAGCGCAGTGATGCATTTACGAACACACCCAAACGTAACATATCGTTATCTCAAACGAAAAAAAATGAAACAATATTTTTTTTTAATTTCATTTCATTAACGCTGTAAGCTGAATGTAAAATAATCTCCCTTATTGCGAATGGCGTCGTCGACGTCACATCAAGACGACAGTAAAAATTTTCACTTGTTTACTCTTTTTCGACAACCATTGAATACTATTAACATTTACAAAGGCTTATAGATTAGTAAGAGATTGTCAATATGTTGCCGATAAAGAGTAGACACGTGGCAATTTTTATTGTCGTCTTGATGTGACGTCGACAACGCCAATCGCAATAAGGGGAAATAACTTCCAATGCATCCATCTGACGGTACCTCAAGCAAAATATATAAAGTAACATACACTCCTGCCATAATTTTTGTTGTACTAAACATTTAAAAAAATAGTTTAAAAATATTAATTTTGCAAAAATTTAATTGAATTTGTTGAACCAAGAGTAATCATTGTTTGCAAAAAAAACTCTGACAGTCAGATAGAATTTAAAATTGAAGCATATATAGTTGTAACTATAATTCCATTTGAAAATTATCCTTAAAAGTTTTTGAATTACAATCACAATTATGTGTCAGATCTAAATTACAACATTCTAATTGAGATATAATTGAAAATTCCCAAGTTTGTATAAAATAATGGCATAACGTAATTAAATTTTGAGGAATGAGTAGTTGTTTTAAAGGTTTTACATGCAATTTCTTTTAGATTTTTAGTTAAAATTGTTTTTTGGTCGCGGGTTGAAGGAAGTCTCGTTAAGAGGTAATTGTATACTAGGTAACCTTCATAGTGGCCCCCTAGTGCAGTCTGTTTAAGAAAAGTATAATAAGCGTTTAATTCCTAGTTTGCTAATTCAAAAATACGAGTCGAATTGAAAACACAATGTGAGTCCGATCGCAGGGGAGATGTGTAAACATCTAAGAATGAATTTTTTTTTAATAATGGCTTATGGTAACTAAAATAAGATTTATAAATTTGTTGAATCGAAATCTATGGAAAACTGCATCTATAGCAGTGGAATTACTAGTTGTGGGGGTTTGTGGAGAACTGCTTATATGCCAGAGGAAAACGTCAAATAAAAATTTCGATAAAGCTTGCGATTGTACGTTTGCAAAATTTTTATTAAAATCTCCACCCATAATAATTGGCATGAGATGAAGATTGTTACCCAATTGTCATGAATCAGCTTTAGTGTAAGGCAACAGTACGTAATGAAGATACACAGAGAAAAAACTGCCTAATAGAATCAAGAAGATTTTCTCCATGAAACGTTTTTAGTCTAAGGGGTATCCCAGCAGAAAGTAGCGAAGATTTTTTCATAGAGATTCCTTATTGTTTTTATGTGGTAAATCTTATTAATTTTATCAAGAAGAAAACCACATAAAATTAAGAAAAAACCTTATTATTCACAATTTTTTTTTACTCAATTTCCGTTATTTTTGGCACCAAAAAAAAACAATCCATAGAAAAAATCTTCTTGATTCTATTAGGTTTTCTTATAAATTGTAAACTATAGGGATTTGTTATTGATTTCATTAGGTTTCCTTATTGATTTTTTCAATAAGGTATTCCTTATTGTTTTCATTAAGTTCCTATATAAGTATGTGTAAAGCATCTTATTATTTATTTAATAAGGAAATCTTCTTGATTTTATTATGTTTCATGTTATTTCATATCTATAAATAAACATAGAGACAATTTTTTTCATGATATTTTCCGTTCCTGTATAAGCATATTTGTACAATAATTTCAGTGCGGATTCAGGCATAGAGAGAGGTTAGAGTTCTTGTCTATCAGTCAGAAGATTGATGATTTCAATACTTGTCTCCTCCCAAGTAATAAATATGCATGTATGGTGAGTTAGTTAATTAAGAATATAATATAATATGTATGTATGTATAAATATATAACATCTAAATATACTACATACATACATACATATATCGTACAGAATTTAAATGAAAATTCATACATAAGTACAAAGAATAAAGATATAACAATTTTTTTATTTTTTATTAGGTTGCCTAATAACATCAAGAAGAAAACATTTTTGAAAAAATCAGTATGATAACCTAATAAAAACTACAAGATTTATTCTTGATTTTTTCAGAAAGGTTTCCTCTATGAAAGTAATAAGATTTCCTTATTGAAAAAAAACATAGAGATATCTTATTAATTTTGTTCTATTTTATGAGGTATTTATTAGGCACTGTTTCTCTGTGTATGTTATAATATAATATTATAAATTATTTATAAAGACTGCTATATATCTTTTACACAAATATTTGACATTTAAAACAATCTTTTATTTAAAAGTTTATATTTATTTTATATTTTTAAACTTTTTAACAAAATTATCCCCACTGGCAACACTATTACAATTCACAAGCAATTTCTATTAAAATTAACATTGCTCCTGAAGGTATGCTTTACAATTCGGTTGAGTGTATTTCTATGCAGCTGTTAAGTTTCTCCTTTCTTTCTTTACTTCTTGTTCGTATGATTACACTAATACACTCATACATACATACGTAGCTCACACCGATTTGATAACGCTTTACGATCTTACTCAAATTTTGTTATTGTTTTGTGAAAAAGATTTTTACCCCCTTGAGTATAGATGTTTACATCCTCATCATCATAAATATATTTTGCATTGGCATTACTGCAACCAAGTCTTTATCTAGTCACGTTTTTGCATGTCAAAACTGGCAGAACATACAGATTTTTAAATAATTAAAACTCGTACTCATATGCAAAGCAAACATTTTTTAATGGAAGTGAAAATAACTAAAGGGAGAACTGAATGAAACGGAATTTTTCTTGTATACTAATATTTTTATTTCTTCTCTAAACAAGTGTTTGTTTTACCAACGAACATAGAAACAAATTGAAAAAAAGAAGGAATCTGATTAAAAAAAAGCACGTGCAACATGTATGAATGTTTGTAAACGGAAATTGTAGCATTAAATGCCTTTCCTACAGAAATAATTAGACATCCGCTGAGTAAGAAAAAACAAATAAAAAAAGCTTTAATGGAGTGTACAAATAAATACATTTACATTCACACAAACTGGCAGACAGGCACAGAGACAGACAGACAGACAGACATTAATAAAAGCCCATGCAGAGCATTGTGAGTATTTACATACACATGTATATGCATGTGTGTTTATATATAAAGAAATCCACATTAAAGCATGAAACTTCGCAACAATGAAACTTAATTTTATGAAGAACAGAAAACCCCATAATTTACTGAAGAAAATTGTAATTATTGTGATACAAAAAAAATTAAAAATTGTATTAGCTAAAGTTGTGTGATGTGAGCCTTCATGTTAATATTTTTTTCAGAAAAGAGATATATTACGATAATAAAAAACTGCACAGAAAATAAGTTTAACTTTATTATGTCACACGATGTCGGCAGAAAATATTCGATAATTTTTTTTTTGTAATGCAGACATTTATTTATTAAATATTACAAATACAATTAAAAATTATATCATAATTTAATTTAAACGAGAATAGTAGAATAGACCTTCACTCGTTGTAGTGAAACAGACCGATGGTGGGAATTGAACCCACAACCTCCACATTGATAGGCTAGCACACTACTCACTAGCCTACCGAGGCAATCACAC
Organism: Tachina fera; assembly: GCA_905220375.1. Lineage (NCBI taxonomy): Eukaryota > Metazoa > Arthropoda > Insecta > Diptera > Tachinidae > Tachina > Tachina fera. The sequence continues at coordinate 110,355,088 of LR999966.1, read as the reverse complement.
ATTTCTTATTTCATTGTGGTTTCCAATATAAGTTGTCGATCGCACGTTTTCTGTTGTCATCTTGGGACAGGTTTGTAAATTTCAAATAAATTATTTTGCCAAATTTTCGAAAGAATTATTTTTTTAATTACAACAAATCTTGACTAATTTATGCGATTGCCAATAATTGTAAATTTTTGCTTTGCAAACTCATATATGTATTTCGATGTCACGTGCGACATTGAAAAATAACTTTTGCCAAGTAATTCAATTAAAATTAAAATAAAACTGCTTAAAAATCTAAAAACTTATGATATTGGGAACAATAAAAAATTGGTCACGTGCACTATCGTAAGTGTAAGATCATCTATAAAAAAATTTATATAAAAAAGTTTTACAAACTTGTGAAATATTCAAAATTAAACAAAACCGGCAAACAATAAAAGGAATAGCAAATGGAGGAAGATGAAATATTTTTACAAAATCATAAATTAAAAAAGAAGGAAAAAAATACGAAATGCTTAAAAAAGCGAAAAGTGTTGCATGAAGGGAAAAACTATTTTTTTAAAGAGAAAAGGTAAATAAAACCTTGCTTAAAAATCTAAAAACTTATGATATTGGTAACACTATAAAATTGGTCACGTGCACTATCGTAAGTGCAAAAATTTTAACATAAAAAAGTTTTACAAACTTGTGAATTATTTAAAATTAAGATAAGCAAAACTTGCAAAAATAAAAGGAGTAATATATAATACTATTATAAAAAAATCATAAATTAAAAAACAAGGCAAAAATTACGAAATACTATTAAAAAAAAGCGAAAAGTGGAAGGACCAAAGGAAAAAATTATTTGTTTAAAGAAAAAAAAAATTGGAATACGCAAGGGACAAAATCCATAGAATGTCGCAGATAAGACAAACTTCGAGCAAGCAGTCTACTGTGCCTTAAAAAGCAACAAAAATAATTTACTGAAAGCGGGGAATGCGTTGAAAAGAGATAGGAAGAAAAAATCAAAAGTAGTTTAATATTTCTTTTAATTTAGGAACAATTTTGCTAAGCCTCTTTATTGAAAATGTAAATATCATGACAAAGAAAATGTCACGTGAGACTGTGTCTAAAATTTAATTGGAAAAAAATATAAATAAATAATTTTAGGGTAAAATCAAAACCATTTTAAAAAGACATTAGTGCAAAAGATTGTTAAATTAGTGCCATTAAAAGATTGCTTCAGGTTTTAATCGATGGCCTTAAGAACAGCTTATCTTTTTGTCACATGCGAATGTCCTAGCTTTTTTTCAGTTATCTGGAAAACGAAAAATTGCTCAAAATCAAGCTTAACACCAGTTATTGGGCTAATTTAGAGCTACAAGTTACGTTTATTCTTTTTAATATGAATGTTTTTTACTTTAAATATGTACGACGGTCACGTTCGACAGTATATAAATCCCCATGTACATTTTTATTAGAAAAGTGGCTATAAAATACACTCAATCGCTGACTTGATTTTAAATGCACTAATAACCTGCTTTTTTTGTGGATCTGGACCAATACCAAAAAAAAAATATATATAGCTGGGTGGATTTCAAGAGTTTTTACGAAGCGCGAAGGCTAAACATGAGATTGTTTCAATGCCAGAACACAAAGTGTTACTTTGTTTCGTAGCAATCGTATAAGTAAAAGAGTAAAGTTAAAATACAAAAAAAAATTGGCAGTTAGGCCAAATTTAAGGTAAGCGTATAGCTGACAAAGACAACGAATTTTTAAAATCGGTCCATATATTTCGGGGCTATGAAGTAAAACACATAAATAAAACCGAATTATATCCTCCATTTTTTGTTTGAAGTCGAAAGAAGAAACAGAAAATTATTTTAAAAAAACCTGCCAGACAAAACTTTTTTGTTATATAGTACATAACAACTTGTTATAATGCTTGTTTTACTTTAATAATTTTTTTCTTTCTAAATCTTAGTCACAGGAAAATAAGACTATAAAGACGTACACATTAACAAAAGTTTTTAATATTTGCTGTCATTTACATAAACATTTTCATCTTTGTATGAATGTCCGGGGCACATGCATCCACACGAGCGTTTCAGACACACTGTGGCTTTTTCATCATAAAAGATTTAGAATCTAAACTGAAGTGCATTTAAGATAGCATTAGTATTGTTGCTATAAAAAAAAGAAGGGTATCATTATCATCTCTATTGTAGCTGTAAGTGCTTTTCTTCTTCTTCTTCTTCTTTAGGCAAATCATAACAACAACAATTACAAGTAGAAAACAAAAACGAGGTTAAACGGATGTTAAGATTTTTTTAGGAGATTTTTTATATGTACATATGTACGATTGTGCATGCATCTACCTTCATACGTGCGTGGGTTGTGATATATTCGGCTATGACGAATATTATCTAATATACCCGTCACCTTCGTATGTATAGAATACATACATACATGGATACATACAAACCAGAGAATGACAGTGAGTAAGCGCAAAAAGTTTGTAAGCTCATATACATATTTTCTCTCAAGCAACTATAACTGTAGCCGATTTCAACATAAATTAGCATCTCTACTTCGTTTATGAATAAAAACTAATATAGGCTAAGACAAAAAATAAAACGGCACATGTGTATATAAAATGGAGTGAAAACTGTGTGGGTATATGTGTGAGTAGTTTAAAAACATAATTTATATATGTGCGTGTGTAAATAAAGTAGGTTTGTGTATACGCATGTATAGCCGATTAATAGTCAGAGTATTTTTATACTCATGAGCATGATTGTAGCTCCTGCAGTCTATATATTTTAGTTATAATTGCCTGTGCTGCGTAATTAAAAAAAAAATTATGTAAACATAATTATTGGTATTTTTATAGTCATACTTATTTGAAAGTTTGTATGTTTTTATATTTAGCTGTACTCATTCATAATTGGTTTACGGCCATTACTTTAATCTTACGTAAAACGATACTTTTGGTCTGTACGAGTACTTGTGCGGCTGGACCGATTTTGATTTAGTTTTTTCTGTTTGAAAGGTGTCTTCATTGAGAGTGTTCTTAGCTATGTTAGATCGGTCCAGGCTCTTAGAAGATATCACATCTTTTCTGGGTATATGGGGGGGGTTTAAAATTTTTAATTTTTGTTATTCTATATTGTAATTTATAGTTACTAACTAATTTTATTCCAATATTTTATTTTCGTTATTAGCAATAGTTGTTCATTTTATTTTAATCTCTGCATTTATAAAATCTTTTATATGGCAATTTATGCACCCACATATAAAGCAGCTTGAATGCTTATATCGAGCCGTAGCCGCAAAAAAAGCTTAAGCGACATAATTTTCAAACTAACTTTTTTTTACCGAAATAGATTATTTGCGATTGTAAATAATCAATTTTCGTAAAATAAAAAGATGTCTAAAAATGTGTCGGTTAAGCTATATTTGGCGGTTATGGCTCTATATCTACAATGTGTAGATTCTATTTATGGTTGTTTGTTTGTTTGTTTGTACCTTATAAAAGACCAGACTTCTAGAGCGATCTTCCTGAAATTTACAAAACATTTACCCGGGACTCTGAAATGAATTATTGTCTACATATTTTTAACCACGCCCACTTTTTAAAATTGTGTTAAACCTTTCCCATATTTTTTAATATATTTTATAATAAAAAAATTGTGAATTGTCGCAAATTGTACGCGCCCCAATAATTGATTATCAAAGTCCTTTGTCATTTGTAGACCAATTTTCAAAATTGGTTTTGCACATGGCTCTTCAACAATATTTTTTTTTAATTTTGTCAGGGGGAAGCATAGTGTCTACCCAAAACATTTATTATCAAATAAATTTGTCATTTGTTGTGGACAAGTTTTAAAAATTTTAAAAATTATTGCTCTAAAAATTTCTTTTCAAATATTTTTGTCATTTGTGTACCAATTTTCAAAATTCATTTTGAATATGGAAAATGTCCACAAATTTTTTTTTTTGGAAATTGTTAGGTGGACGGGAAGAAAAGCGCCCACCTTTAAGAAGTGATTATCAAAGAACTTCGTCATGGGCAGACCAATTTTCAAAATTCTTTTTTCATATGGAAGAGGTCTACAAAAAAAATTTTGTTTTTTTTTTTTGAATTGGGAAAGGTGCTCGCCATAATAGTTGATTATAAAATAACTTCGTCGTTTGTGAGCCAATTAACAAAACTATTCTTGCATGTGGAAAAGATCCACTAATGTAAATTAGCGGGGTGTTCAAAATGGCCGTCCCTGAAAATTTATTATCAATATTTTTGTCATTTATTGACCAATTTAAAAAAGGAAAAAGTTGGTTTATTTTAAGGGGGAGGGGGTGGGTGTAGCAAAGCACGCCCGGTTAAGTTAGCAATTGCACACATAGGAACCTCTACATTTTTCGTGTATTCTCATTTTGTAATTAACTCGTATGTAGACGAGTGCTTGAATATCTTTAATACTCAACTCTTGAGAGAAAAATAAATTTTTTTTCCATTGACTTGTGAGTAAATTGAATACTTCAAACAAGTTATCTCTAGAACTGTTCTAGTAAATGGGATATATTATATTTTTATATATATGTACATATATGCGCCACTCTCACAAAATGACTAATGACCAAATCTTATACATCCAATCAATTAAAACTTTCTGCTACAACTCCAAAGTTACCGCTACTTTTTCTTTTGTATTTTTAACTTTTGTTTGTAATGGTTAATGTTTGTTACATTACATTTCATGCTGAGATAAATGCAAGATATCAAACTTGAAATTTAAGACAGAATTGCGTACAAAACCCACTGTTGTTACATACATACATTCCACTACTGCCAGAGGTAGAGACATACCTTCAGTTTGTTATCAATACTCGAGCACGTTTTATAATATATAAATTGTCATCCATAAGAATATTTTAGCAATTTCTCTTTGCTGTTCTTTTATATAACGTTTCTTATTTTTGTTCTCTTCCCTGCCACTTTATTTCATAAGATGTGTTCTGGCAATATTTCACCGTTGGAATTTATAAATTTTTTTTAAATATTTCTACATTCTTGCATGCCTTTTGTTTAAACTTCAATAAAAATATTTTTTTTATTTTTTTTTTTATTTTTTCCTAGAAAATTATTGAGGAAAAAAATGCTTCCTCTAAAAAATGCCTGCCATTTATTTAGGAAACTTTTAACAACAAATTTTTATTTCTTTCTCTGGCAGCTGAAAACTTAACAAAATTTTTTTTTCGTCTTCTTCAATATATTTCATGAATTTTAGTTCTTTTCTTTGCTAGTTTAATGTTTGACGTCATTAGCTGATTGTTTTATAGTATTCAACTTCAGCCAACATAAAATGACCAAGTGTACATTTATTTATTCTTTCTTTTTATGTACTTTATAATTATATTCATTTATTTGCCCGCCAACACCGTTGGAAGACAGATAGACAGACCCACTTGCATATAAAATTTATTACATTTGCATACACACATACATATGTACATACATCTTGGTGGTTATCCTAAAGATTATTGACTTTGACATTGCTGACCTTTTCGTTTTCACTTGTTGAAGTTGAAGAAAAAAAATTTGTATGCGCTCGTCTCATGAGAAATGTGTATATCACTTAAAAAAAAAGTATTGTAATAAACCAACAGACAAGGCAGGTTTTAATTTCTTGGAATTTTTTTAACATTTATTATTGTTGGGAAATTAAAATACACCGTAAAAAATTAACAGCCTCATTTAGAAAACTTAAAAAGTCTTTAAAAAGGGTTTTTAAAACAAGTTTTCATACAAAATTTTTCTTAAGTCTTAATAATTTTTGTAAATAAGGCTGTAAAAATATATTTTAATCATCAAATTGCTTGAGTCAATGAAAATTTTTTTTTATAAATGTTGCATGTGTTTTCTTAATAATCATACGAGTATCAACCATCGGAATTGCAAAAAATTTTAAAGCATAATTTTTCCCCCTACACTGAAGAAAATATTTTCCAATCAACATTTTTAATTAACAAAAAAAATTTAAGGAATTGATTAAAATTTAATTGTGGCAAATAAAATTTTTAGTTAAAGAAATGTAATAAAAATTTAATTGAACCCAAAAAAACCTTTAATTAAACTTTTAATCAATAAAGTTAAAAAAAAAAATTAAATTAATTTAAATTTATTTTTAGTGGGGTATGTGTCTGTTTTGGTTTCAATTGAACGTGTTAATTAGAGACAAAAAATGTCGGTGCTTATGGAATTTTTTTGATTGAAAAAAGCAATTAAAAATTTTTAAGATTTCAATTAAATTAGTTTTGAAAGGAACGAATCAAATAAATTTTTTTAAAAAATTAATTAAACAAGTAAGAGTGCTATATTCGGCAGAGTGCCGGATCTTATAGATAATTTAGAGTCCTGCATGAGACCATTTAAAAAACATAAGGGATTTTTGAAATGCTTTACTGTACAGAAGTCTTCAAAAATAAATAGATTGATCTTTTGGAATAAGTATTTTAAAGTAGTTCTTGTACGCTAGCATTTATATGTTAATGTAAACACTTTTCTTAGTTTTTCTTAAACAATATCATATTTAAAATAAAATAAACGTTACCTACTGAATTTAAAATTTAACAACATTTGCAATGTAATTACAAAATAAAAATATTTTTATATTTTTTATTTATAAAAAATATAAAATTAAATGTTTTATTATATTGGCGATATTCGACAACTCTTTTAGCCAGGAGACTGAAAATAAATCTGACAACACTGGCTAGAGGGTATGTGTGTGCACAAGCAAGCACAAGGCCAGTGTTGCCAGTTTTTTTCTAGAACTTATCCCCAATTTTTGATTTGTCATCCCCGAAAATCCCCAAATTTAGTTTTTTTTATTAAAATTTCTTAACTTTATTTAAAAAATAATGACAAAATATAAAATTTATTCAATAAAACTCATTCGTATTAATTTAATTTGTACTTATAAAACTTGTAAAGAAACAATTGCAAATAATGATTAACCAGAATTGCGGCATAAACACATTTTCCATAGAAATTGACACAAAAAAGTAGTCACAGAAAGCAGTCGAAAGATAGAATCTATTTTATTTTGACATCATTTTTTCTTAAATTTCATACATTTTTTAAACAAAACTACGAAAAAAAAAATAAGCACAAAAGAAAATTAAACAAAAATTAGAGATTTTTTGAAGTTACTGCCGTAGATTTTATTATGGGTTTTATTTATTTGACAGTGTTTTGCCTGAAGTTGCTGACTTATTCTTTTTCATCATATACTTAGTTTAATATAAAATCTATAAAAAAATGTTTAACCAAAGTTTACCATTTCGAAAACTTCAGAATCGAAGTCTTCTGATTCATCAGCCTCAGAAATTTTGTTGTACGTAGTACTTGTATTAAAAAGCTTTCTGATTTCTGCTGTTTTTTCTGAATTATCTTTAAAGTGTGTGTTTATTCTAGGAAGTGCTTCCAACATTATCATGCATTTTGTTACGTATTTTTGTTTTGGTAGTGTTTGTTATTGGTTAATCTGCCTTGATACTTTTTCTTTATTAAAAACCATTCACTAGAAATAGTAACACACATTTTTAGACTTGCCAGACGCAAACTGTTACCATCAGTTATAAAAAAAATTTTCCCAAAAATCCCTTAAAATTTGGTTATCATCCCCAACAAATCCCCAGATCATCAACACCAAACTTTCAGCCCCAATCGCGAATAAAAATCCCCAATTTGCGGACAAATCCCCTAAGCTGGCAGCACTGAGAGGAATTATATAATTTTCCAAAATAAATCTTAGCATCAAATGCCATTCTTTCTCCATATACTAAAGGCTGGGGAGGAATTTTATAATTTCCAGAGGTGGTTTTTTTGTGTCTTTATACCTTGTTGACTAATTTTGGTAACTAAGAATTCCTTTCCGTAATAAAATCATGTTATTTGCTTGAAGAGAGGCAAGCCGTGGTCAACAGACAACTGAGGACGTTTGGGTGAGGAATTGCAAAATTCCCTTATTAACTTTAATGTACGAGAACAGGAGTATAAAGTTCTTTTTCATATAAATTTTTCCTATTTAATTTTCAGACCCAAATAGAACCCCAATTAACTGTCTTTAAATTTAACGTATAATTTTCGTATCGTATTCGCGAATATTGTTTCAAATATTCGTATTCGCGAATATTAAAATTTAACATTCGCCATATCACTATTACATACATATGTACATTAGAGTGTCACGCCCAACAGGCAACAAAAGAAAGTGCTCCTTCGTACACCAGCGAATATAAAGTATTGTTCCAAGGAAATTTAAAAAAATGTTATTAATTTTTTTGCCGAACGTAGGGGTCGCCTTTTTAGGGGTTTCGTTATATCTTCCATATTTGCAGTCCGATCTTAAAGTTTGATATAGCGAATATTTTTTTCTCTCAGGGAGATCAAAGACTTTTGAATTAAAAAAAATTGGGCTGCCACAGACAAACTAATCGACATATTATACTTTAATATCTGAATGTAAATACTGAAACTATGACAAATTTAAAAAGGTGACCCCTACGGTCTGCAACAATGAATTTATAAAAGCATTTTTTAAATAGTTGTGCTGTAATTATCGAAATACTTTCTTAGCAAAAGTTTTATGATTTTTTGCGAGTTATAAATTTCTAACATTAGGGTGTCACATTAGGTTGGTAGGAAATGAGATTTGGGGGTAAGTACTAGAAGGGTACACTTGAGCTCAATGGATCTCAGAGCAAAAATATTGGCCTCCCTGAGACAAAAAAAAATAGCTGTATCAAACTTTAAGATCGTACTGTAAACAAGGAAAATATAAGGAAAAAACTAAAAAGACTACAACTACGCTCGGAAAAAATAATATTAAATTTTTTTTGAAATGTCCTTGGAACAATACTTTATATTCGCTGGTGTACGGAGATACGGTCTAATGTACATGTGTATGTGTTTATTTTACCAGAATCTGTTAACAATTTATTTGTAGAAATCAACCAGTTTCATTGAAATCATACACCTATCACAAAAATTTAATTAATTTTTCGATAGATTTATTTAATAAATGTTCATTATTCAAGGAAATTACCTAATTATTCCCTTATTATGAATAACTATTTGCTTAATTACTTAGTGATTCCATTAAATATTTTAAACAAAACTATTTTATTACATCACGCACTGTAACAGATAACAAAGAAAAAATATTCACTTTAAATATTAAAACGAAATGGCTGTCAAATACAACTACAAAAGTTCACGTTCCCAGCCTTTGTTCATTCCTGGGGGGAGAATGAACATATTTTAATTTAAAATTTGTAAAATTTGCATGCAGTATATTACAACTTTTTCAAAGTATGCATACTCCTGGTACTTACATAAATAATTTGTTACTTTCGCAACAATTTAAAACAGGAAAGGCAACATCAGCTACACTTGAGTGCCACCACATTTTATTAACCCCTTAAAGCTACACAATAAACATAAAAGATGCATAAACAATATTGTATGCAAATGAGTAAATAACAAACTCAAGGACTCTGACAAACTAATATAAAACTTTTAATTTATCAAAAATATGTTGCCTTTTAAATTGCAAACAAATAAGTTAAGACTAGTGTGTGTGTGTGTGTGTAAATCAATTGGTTTTCTTTTAATGAAATTTTCATTTAAAAATATACCAGCGTTGTATTCTACTGTTTTAAGAACATATTATAAACTAAACATGTGCAAGAGTAGACAATAAAGTGTTGCCAAAAGTGATATAACAGAGAAATAACTATATATTTCTACATACAGTGTAACAAATATTGTTTGCTTGTTTGGTCTTACACCAGTGGTGGGCAACCTATAAAATTATATTTCACAATTCTGTGAGTTATACTATCATCACGAACCAGTGTTGCCAGGAAAATTTCGTCTCATTTAAATTATTTGAAGTTTTAAATCTCGAAAGGCAAACAAAGAAAAGTATTTTTTTTATGTTACTTTGTCAATGCAATGGTGACTAAAAAGATAAATTGTAGAATATTTTCTTAAAATAATTTAAACATATGCTGGAAAACGCCTTTGCATGTCACGTTTTTTCATGCATGACAATGCACGTTGACAGACTAAACATTCTGGTTTGCCATATTGTCTGAAAATAAAAAATTTTGTTAATTTTCATTACACATATTTACTTATTGTTGGGACAAATATTTTTCTCTGGCAATGCTGATTGTAAACGGTATGCGATACACGCAACTTGTTCTCAACAATGCCTGTGTACACATACGTAATAGAAGATTATAGTCCCAGTGGGAATTTGAGTTAACTCAAAGCGATTGCATTACCATCCAAAAATTAGTCATAGGTGGTTAAAATACGCACTCATTCTACGCGTACATACATGATAAAAGTTATCAGTTTTAGTATTGAGTGCATCAGTTTTGAACAAATCATGAGTTAGGTCATTATGAGTTAGCTTGTGTCAAATAAAAAAAGTGTTATTCTTAGTAAATTATGATTTAACCTACTATTGTTTAACATTTTTTAGTCAGCCTTAAATTTAAACAATTTTAAATTATTTCTTAAGAAACGAGAACGTGTATCGAACCCGTGATCACTTTGTTTGTCAGCCATCATACTTAACACTTTGCTATCGCTATCGCGCCATATAAAATATAAACAGATTTAACATAAACATGCATTTTATGCTGATATCTTCTCCCTGAACTTTGACTGATCTCTGTAGCAGCTTTGAGTTAGCCAAAAGTTAGCTCAAAACTTATCGAGAAGAAGTTAGTTGCACAAAAATAACTCACTAATCTCTGCCCTATAGATTTGAGCTATAAGGCCTAATTATTTGTATAGATTATTATTTGTATATGAGTATACGGCCCTATGATCCTTATAGGAACAACAGATAACTTTTTTTTTGGAAAATGCTAATAAAAAAATTTACTGAAGCTTCGGCTGTGTGTCACGTAGCGCCGTCCTGTTAAAACCAAATGTTGCCAATATCCTCCTCTTTAATTGTTGTAAACAAAAATTCGTTCAACATGGCCCGATATCGATCGCCATTGACTTGTAACGGCCACTACTTGCTCATTTTAGAAATTATGCCTCTGGACCAAAATCCGCACCAAACGGTGACTCGTTTTGGGTGCGTCGGCTTTTCAATGTATGCGTGCGGGTTTTCTGTGCCTCAAATGCGACAATTTTGCTTGTTTACGTACCCGCCAAGATCAAAATGAGCTTCATCTGAAAATATAGTTTTTTTTTGCAAAATCGGCATCTTCTGTAAGTCGATCGCAGGCCCACTTAGCGAAGCGAAAACGCATTGGTCACTTGGCTTGGATAGAACTAATTATCTGTCAAATCAGACATGAGCTAAGTGTTGAAAAAAACGTTAGATGGCGGACTCTTTATAATATATATGTGTGTATATATTATTATTTGTATAGATTTACTATGGAACTGCGCACGTCTTTATTATAATCATACTTGCCATAATAGACAAAAAGCATACACATGCTTCCATTCACGTGCCGAAAATTTGTATGTACAAAAAGAACTTGTTTTTATTTATAACAAACAAATCACACAAAACTCGTAAACTTTACATGTGCATATCCACTTACACACACACACGTACATACAAATTTATATATGTAACTACATATTTGTACACAAGGCAATAATGCATACCATTATAGTGTGTGTAAATAAGAGAGAAAAACAACTGTTTTATGTAAATACTTAAAAACAAGAGTGCTTATACAGACACACACACTCATACATCCACTTTAGAAAACACATTTTGTGTATTGCGGAAGCAGCGCTGCCACATATTAAAAAACAATAACAAGGGGCAAACAAGGGCATTCGATAATACAGTAGTTTTCCGATTTAATACAGTAGTTTTCCGATTTAATGAATAATTTAATAAATAAAAAATTTTTTCTTCTCTGTACTCGTCAAATAAAAAGTCGAAATAAAAAAACATAATATCTTAAATAAATTACACTGTGCTAGTGCAAAAATTAAAAAGGGGGGGGGGCATGGTGGGTAAACCTAATTCTAGCATGCTGAATTCAATGGTGTTAACCATTTTTTAAGGTTAGCTCTAGTTAAGAAAAATAATTAAGACAGAAAATTTGGATGAACATGCATCCTAAAGAAGCTTTTGAAAATTAAAAAATTTTCCCCAATTAAAAAAATTGCCATTTCTTACGAAAAAAAAATCGAAAAAATATTTCCAATTTTCTTTCCTAAAAGTTTTCTCAGAACGCAAGTTTATCAAAACCTGTCTTTTCAAACAATATAAATTGATATAAAGGTTAATAAATGGTAGAAAAGTGGTGAAAATTTAGATTTTTAGGTGCTTTTAACCAAGTTTTCTATCTTACTTGTAATTATTTTTTAAACAACACTTTTTACAAAAAAAGTTTCGAATTCGAGCACAGTTTTATTAAAGTAAATATACATCTTCTTTTCTGTATGAGAGTAACCTATGTGAAGTATTGTACTACAACCATAAAAATATAAGCATTTTCACAGTAATGTCAACTTTATGACGCGTGCGACACCAAGCAAATATGCTTTTTTCAAGAAAACAAAAGTTGTTTTTAGTTCTTTATATATTTGTGTAAAACATCCAGCAGCTTTACATGTGGTAAAATTAAAAAAAAAATTAGGTAACATTGTGCTGAAATACAATTGTTTGCTGTCGCACGCGACATTTTCTCGTGCAAATGCTCATATTTAGAAAGCTCGAATTGTCGATGATGACCAAAAAGGCTTGAAAGTGATAAATGTGGGCTGCTTGAGGAAGATGTCATTAAGAAAATGATATATATGAAAAAAATAGATTTATATAAAAAAAAGACTAGACTCAACAAGTTTTTTAAATAAATTACATTTCACGAACTAAATTTTAAGCATTTACAGATGTTCGGCAGTGGTAAAAAACTTTTGATAATGCAAAAAATGACGCAATTATGTAAAACTAAAAGAAGAAATTATAATAATTTATTTCTCCTGAAGAAGCTACACAACGTTGCAGTGAAATATCGATGTATTAATAAATTTGTTATCAATTTCTAAAAGCCCTAAAGCTGAAATAAAGCTTATTTATACTAGTATTAAAAAAAGAGAGGTGTCTTAGGACAAGCGCTTAGATCTATGCTCCTTTGCTATATAGAACAAATTTTATGTGTTTAACTAACAATGCAATAAAATTAAATAATTGAAATTTATTTGCTGGTGGTCTAGACTTCAACCACAAATTTTGAACAGTCACAAACTTCTTACTTTATGCACAGACTTTCAAAAACTATATGAGAATTCATAAAATAATAATATTTTTGAAAATCACAAAGACACAAAGAGCATAGCTCTAAAAACAGGCATAATAGGTATTCTGAACACTGTTTTGAGGAAAAAGTGTTGGAGATGGCGCCAAATTCGTAGAAAATTACTAAATTGCAAAAGAAAAACTGAGGAACTTGTCAATTTATAGAATATTATTTTTTTAATAAAATAAGGGGATACTTTTCAATCCCAGATAAAACTTCAAGATTGTGTGCTAAATCACGGGAGTGGCATCGCCTTTCTCACACATTTTGTACAACACTATGGCATGGTTTAGTGAAATTTATAATTTCACAGCTTAAGTATGAGTTAGGCAGTCATATTATTGTCTTTCTTTCAATGTTTTTTTTTAAGTTTTTTCTTTTATTTTATTTATCTTTTATTCGTTTGAATTTTACGTAACACACCTCAAGCGCAGAGAAAAAGCGTCATTCATAATTTTCAAAACAAATAAACAACAACTGGAAACAGGGTTGTCTTTAAGGTAAAATGGAAAACTTAATTCAACAGAGAGAGGCGCGTGTTTACACGAAATCTTAACAGTTGTTATGGATTATAAACATTTTTTTCTAACAAAATTACCTTTAAGAAATAACCTTTTAAAAGTAGTGCTCATTCAGAAAAGTAAATTTTTTATAAAGTACTTATGTCGCTTAAGCTGTTTTGGCTGATATGACACGATATGTAATCCAAAGGGCAACTTGTCTGGAGCACAAAAAACTATGTTTAATTATTCTGAATAAAAAATCGAGTAAAATTATTTGAATAAAAAAAAACGACTTCCTACAAATGTGCACTTGATTATGAAAGCGATATAAACCATGTGAATTTATGCTTCGAAATATTAAATTAATCTTAAGGAAACTTCAAAAAATATATAATATATCGTGCCATAGGCGCTAAGAAAGCTTAAGCGTCATAATTTTCGAAATATTTTTTTACTTAAATCGATTATCTACTATCGTAAATAACCGATTTTCGTTAAAAAAAAGGAAAATAAGTGCAAAAAAATATGTCGCTTAAGCTCTTTTGTGTTTTATGGGTTGATATGTTGAATGAATTTATATTATTCGAGACTAGTACAACTCTAAATTAAAATATTTTGATTTGTTTCAAATGCTCTCTATAACTCATAACCGCCAAGATCAAACAGAATTGCGGCATAAACACATTTTCCATACAAATTGACATAAGAAATCAGCACCAGAAAAGCAGTCGAGAGATAGAATCTATTTTACTTTGACAGCATTTTTTCTTATGCTCTCAAATATTAATAAATATTCTCTCAAAAATGCTACCATACCTCTAGTAAATTTCATACATTTTGTAAACAAAACTACAAAGAAAAATAAGCACAAAAGAATATAAAACAAATAGAGAGTATTTGAAGTTACTGCCGTAGATTTTATTATGAGCTTTGCTAATTTGACAACAATTTTTCCTGAAGTTGCAGACGTATTCTGTTTGATCATTAACCGACACATTTTTTGACCAATATTTGCTCAAAGAACTAATTCCAAAATTATATCGCTTGAGCTATTTTGGCGGTTGTGGCACGATATAACTCAGACCACTTTCATAATTAAAGGTACAAATATACTAGTACAAGGAGTTTTATTCCTTTATTTCTTTTGACAAAAAAAAATTACGTAATTCCTGCTTCAGCAGCTTTTTCTTAAACACAAGAGGAGGCATTTTCTAAAATAAAATAAAAATATCTTGAAATCTCTTACATTAAAGTTCGACAAGTTCTTTTAGGTCTATGAAATTTTATATTTTATTATTCATATTCTTACAAAGTTTTATATAAACATAAATATTGTTTTGTAATAACTTTTTATCTAACTAATTATGTTTCTTTCAATTTTAATACAAATTTTGAAAGAAATCGAAATGCCAAACAAATTTGTTAAAATTTTAATTTACACTTTAAGATATTCATCAAGAAAATTACACAATTTAGATAATGACACACATTATGAATGCCATACGCCCACTGAGAGCAAACAGGCAAATGGAAATTTTGACTGTCATTTCAAATTTGACTCTAATCTCAAAGATTGCATTTCAATTGAAGCTGCCAAACCAGGCAAAAGCAGATGAAACATTTGCATGTTCTAAGGCTAAAAATACTCGTAAATAGAAAACAAAAGTAAGAAAAAAAAATCTTTTGTGTGTTTCGCCTCTCGATAAGAAATGTTACTACATGTGGCAGATAGATATGTATGTACATATGTATATATATTTGTGTCTATGTATGTATGTACATATGTATGCTTGTAGCATGTACATTTAGCTGCTTTTCAAAGAAATTTCAAAAATCAATAGCTCTAAGAGTAAAATTTTCAAATGAAAGCAAGAATTTAAAAGGAACTTAATACATTTACATAGAAAGAAATTTTTTGTAAAGCCTCTGGCAGATGTCAAGTAAAATTTATAATTTTTTTTTTGTAAATATCTTGGAATTTTATCAGAAAATATTTTATTAAAATAAAATGGATTTCGGCATTTCTTAGAATATGAAAGAGAACATATGTATGCGCCTGTATTTACGAGCATGCAAGTGCATTTAATTGTTTCACTTAAAAAGTTTAAAATTAAAAAGAAATGTTTGCAAAAAGTATGAAATATATTTGTGACAAAAATGAAAAAGTGCTTAAGTCGAGAAAAGCACATTTTGAGTTAATTACACCTCTTTAATCTCCATATTCAAAAGTACAAAAATTTCTTTTATTTTGTGCCATTTTTCAGGAAGTTAAAGCGCAATAAATTGGTGTTTATCTTTTTCGACTTATACGGCCTGTCCAACGATGTCATAAGAAATCGTTCGATCGAATACTTACGTTGAAAACAACAATAAATTTTTATTTTTGTTATTGTTGTTTGCAATACAAGTTGTTGATCGAACGATTATAATAATAATCATATGGAATTATTAAGCATAACTTAGCTTATATTTTGATATTATTTGAAATTGTATTTATTTGTTACAGTGGTGTAGAACGATCTCTTAAAAAAATTCAAGTGTATACATTATTTCCAAATTTAACTGTATAAAAAGTAAATTTCCGAAAATCTACTTGAAAGTTTAAAACTGCTCTCCTGCGAAATAGTAAAATATGACTTACTAACTTTTTCCTTATTGCCAAAGATATATGCACTATTTTTTTTTTTGAAACGAGATTTTACATTAGATGTTTTTTTTTATTCTTTGGCATAAAAAGCTCTAAGCAAAATAGTTTTGGGAAAGGAAAGGAAAATTACTCTTCTAATTAATTTAATATAATATATAACATATAAAGTATAATATATTATATATAATAAATAATATATAATAAATAATATATAATATATAACATATAATATATAATATTTGATATATAGTATATAATTTATAATATATAATATGTAATAAATAGTATGTAATATATAATATATAGTACATAATAAATAATATATAAAATATAATATATAATAGATAATATATAATTTTTAATATAAAATATATAATATGTAATATATAATATATAATAAATAAAATGTAATATATAGTACATAATAAATAATATATAAAATATAATATATAATAGATAATATATAATATATAACTTTTATTATAAAATATATAATATGTAATATATAATATATAATATTTGATCTATAGTATATAATTATAATATATAGGATATAATATATAGTATATATATAATATATAATATATTATATATAATATAAAAAATATAATAAATAATATATAATATATAATATAATATATAAAATATATTATTTAGTATATAATATATAATATGTAATAATAACATATAATTTATAACATACAGTATATGTATAATATATAATATATTATATACAATATATTATATATAATTTATAATATAAAATATATTAGATATAATGTATAGTATATTATATATTATATACAATATATTATATATAATATATACATAATATCTTTAAATAAATGCAAACTAATTTTTTTATAACTTGGGGCGGCTTAAAATCGGTCATTTGCCTAAAAAATCGAAACCACTAATTACTAATGAAAAACTATTTCATTCAAACATGTATTAATTGATTTAAACAGCTTCAAATCTATGTATATTGGATTCTATAAAATTGTCTTTTAGTCATGTATGAAACTGTTTAACTTTTAATTAGTCGTTATGCTCTTTTGGGCACACAGATGTAAACTTGGCCTTGCTTTAAGTGGTTGTTATTTGTTTTGTTGTTGTTGTTGTTGTTATTGTGTTTACATTTGATATGTATACAGCAGAATTGAAAATACTGTTCTACTTCAATGGCGGCTTGCTCGCTATATTCGACGTTGAGTTTTATGTGTACTTAAGTAAGTTTTACATAAGTTAATACTTGAATATAAAAATGTGTTTATTAAAATTGTATGTGTGAGCATGATTTTAGGAAATTGTTTAACTATGATACATTTCAAGTTAATTTTTTCTCGCTTCAAGTATTGTGATTTTTGGTTTTCTTCTTTCTTTGCTCTTTTCATAGTACATATTTTTTTAATACAAGTTGTTATTAAATGTTATATTTAATTTTGCTCTAGGCAAACATTTTTCGATTCTGCGGTTTTCATTGCCATATATTTTATGAATATATAAGTTTGGATACTTGTATTTCCAAACATAATACTCCTCAAGCTTTTAACTATTGTCTTTTTAAATATTTTAGCGATAAAATTGCGGTTTAATACTGTATTATAAGAAGCTGTTTTTTTATTTGAATTTCATTGAAATATGTTTAATAGTTCTTAGAATTTTGTATTAACTTTATCTTAATCTACAATTAGGCACTCATTTTCTCATTTTAGAAATTTATGGCTGATTACTGAGGATACGATGACAGCAACTGAATACGTGTTGAGTTGATATTTCAGTTGAAAAAATATTATTTGATTTTTTAAATTAATAATCAAAAATAATTCTGCAAAAAAACTGCAATGCAAAGATCAGAAAGAACATCTTCATAAAAAAACTTTAAACAAAAAAAATTTGAAAATCCGTTCGTTCAGTTAAAGTAGCTGAAATATAAAATTAAATTTTAACGAGCGTGTCTCCACCCATTTTTTAAATGCAAGATTGTATGTTTTTCAGAGCTTTGGGGTATGTGTTAAATTTTTTAAAAATCGGTAAATTAGAAAAACCGACCAATTGGAAGGTATGTATATCCTCTTACACAAAAAAAAATTTACAATCGGTCTAAAATGTACTGCGTTATGAAGTAACAATGTCAAAAAAAGAAGTCACGGACGAATTGAGGAGGTTATCTTTTTTTTTTTGAAGTAGGTAAACAAAATAAAAATTTGTCTGTATACATACTTGTAAAGTTTATGGTATTCAGCTTTTAAGTAGATGTATCTGAAAAAATATTAAAATAGTTTGTTAATAAGAATTCGTTTAAATTAAGTATGAAAATAAATAAGTGTAAAAACAAAATAAAATTAAATGCTAAATAAAAAAACCCTCTAATATCACTTAATGTTATTTTTATTTTTTTTTTTTTGCAGATAGAAATTAACTATTAGAGCAGCCTTTGGAAACTGAAATTTCCATGGAACGCCACTTTCACGCAGATTCTAATATGCTTCTGAAGCTCCAACTGAGAAATTGACAATATGTTTTAAGCAAACAAGACAAGGACAAGGGCTACTCATTTTTCTAGTTTAACATTGAACAGGTGAGTTATAATTAATAATAACAAAAGAACTCATAAAGGGTGTTTTTTGAGCCTGATGGAACTTTAAATTCTAAATAAATTCAGTAAAGTGCCACTTTGACACGCACACGAAGGGTTCCCCTCGGACACTACATTTGTAATAATATACTAATTAATCGAATATTGTACCTGGTATAGACACTTTTTAAAAATGTATAAGTACACAGTAAACTTTTTTTTAATTTTTTTTTTTTGGTTTTGAAATTTTTTTATTTAAGGACTTTTTAATTTTACCTTTTTTGAAAATTTTAAGCATAATAATCACAACTATTCCAGTTGTCAACATCGCCATTATTTCAATACAATATGAAAAAATTGGGGAAAACAACTGGCTGCTATTGGCAGACTCTTGCTATTTTCTAGACCTTAGGAACAGAAGTAGTATGTCAATAGCACAAATTTTTTTCCGAGAGCGAATAGAGAAGAACCAATTTTTTCGTATTGTACTGACATGATGATCGTCATTGACAACTGGAATAATGTTGAATATACAAAATTTAGCCTATACAATTGAATATCATACCTGATGTAGACACTTAAAAAAAAATTAAGTACACGGTAACCTTTTTTTTGGTTTTAGACTGTTTTTTAGTTTTGGCTATTTTTGCTAGTTTTGAAGCTTTTTGTTCGTTTGCGGAATTTTTCATTTATTGGCGTTTTTTATTTTTGAGGTTTTTTTCTAATTTTGGCAATTTTTTAATTCTTGGCGATTTATTTCAGTTTTACCGATTTTTCTCGTTTTGGTGCTTTTTTTGGTTTTTTTTCGTTTTGGAGTTTTTTTATTTTGGGATTTTTTTAGTTTTAGCGTTTCTGAAAATTTTAAGCTTTTGCCTCTTCAAAAATTTTCATTGATTGCTTTAGACAACCCTTTAATTTTTAACTTTTATCTATTTGTTGTTGTAGCGGACAAAGTTTTACACATTCTGTGACAATTTCCAGTCCGTAACTCTTACGGTTCTCGAGAAAACAGCCTGTCACAGACGGGCTTGCTCGTTTTGGTGCGAAAACAATAATATTCTTTTTCATCTTTGGTGTACTGAACTCGAAATAACACAAACAAATTAACGGCCTAGCCCACGATGTTGCCAAAAACAAAAATGTTCGATCCACAACTTGTATTGAAAACAATCATAAAATAAGAAAATTTGTTTTTGTTTTCAATGCAAGTAATCGATCGAACGTTTTCTGTCAACATCGTGGTCCAACATTTTTTTTATTCGAACGATCAATATATGACATTAATAGTTGGAAATGATTTCGGCCATATGGCCATCGTTGCTATTCATGAGAAAGCTCATTTTGGGCATGCATCTGCAGAAAGGGCAGCCAATATAAATTTTAAGTCCCAATTTACACACTGAAATTTTAGTTGAGCAACTTTTTAGTTCATAGCACTATTTTGTCTAATTTTTAATTTTTCACGGCAAAACTTAAAATGTACAACTTTTTTTGAAGAAAAGCTTACGATTCAATTCCTAACACTTAGACGAAAAATTTAAATGTAATGACAACTCCCCTTATCGTTTTCTTCTCCGCTCTCTTATTTAAGCTTAAGAGCTGTTTACCTGAAATTGCCGTGTGACCACAGTAATATAATATTAATTGTGTGCCACCAAATTTTTTTAGGTTACTTAAAGCAGTATGAGAGAAGAAGAAGACTTTTTGTTCAATAGCTGTAAAACTTAATTTTCATATCGTGTCGTAAAGCCGTAAAAAGCTTAAGTGACAAACAAAATTTTCAAACTTTATTTTTTTTAACAAAATCGCAAATAATCCATTTTCTTAAAAAAAATTATTTTCAATAAATTTGTCGTTTAAGCCTTTTTAGCGTTTATGGCTCAATATACAAGCAAAGTGCTTATCAATGTATGTATACATGTATGCGCAAGTATGTGTGTGCGTGTGCGTGTGCATGTTTTTATGTATTTGCTTAAAATGTGACAAATAGAAAAGAGACTTTTAAAACGATTTTTCATTTCTTCATAAACTAAACTACTTTGACAGTTTATTCCAGTTGTTGATTGATGCCACTGGCACTAACAAATATTTAGTTTTTGTTGCATCTCTTTTAGTAGTTTTCTGTCTGCAGGGCTGACATTTAAAATAGTTTCATGTCAGTCAGTTTATTAAGATTGTATGTGTTTTTTTTCATCATAAGTCTTTGTTATACTAGTTTCTTTTTTAAATAAAAGTATTTTTAATATTTTGTATTTAACTTTTATGGTTTTTCGTTATTCTGTCATTTTAACATGTTTTGTTCATTTTTAATGTTCATTTAAAATTTTAATTTATATTTTTATCAACTTGTTTTACTTGTTGTTTGTCCATAAATTGTATGAAAATGAAAAGTTTATTAATTTTCTGTTAGCAATAATAATATTTTGCATGTTGTTCTTACATATGCTGCAAGTGCAGACGTGAGTTCATTATGAAAAATATGTGTACACGTGTCGCACGTTTTACGTGGTACTCGCTTTACACGTTTTCATTATTGCATGAGTTTTGGTGTGTTAAAAAATAATAATTATAATAAGGGTAATAGTAAGATGTAAATTAGGTTTTTTTTGGGTCTCAAGCTCATTCCCTATTAAATTTGTCAAAACCGTGATTTTCAATTTTTGAGGAAACATTTTAAAAGAACATTTTATTCGTAATTTCTCCATAAATATTGGAAACTATTCTTTATAACTTTTAAAATACTTATAATAACAAAAATTAAACATTTTAAAAACCCCCGATATATCTAGAAAATATATCTTTTAACGATTTGTCGGATTTTCTTCAAAAATAGCTAAGAGCCCTATCTATCAAGTCGCCTTTCAAACAGAAAAAAACTAAACCAGATATTTTCTATATATATCGGGTTTTTTTTTAATTTTTAATTTTTTTATTATTACATTAGTATTTAATGAAAAAGGTCTTTGAAATATTCTTGCAATTGTGAGCTTAAAATTTCTTAAACTTTTTAAATAAAATTCCACAGCTATAAAAAAGAAAAAGAAATCTTATACCAATTTCTCATAAAATTGTTCGCTGGGCTTACTAACAGCATAATGCAGTTCTTTGCAGACACTCGTTTACGCTCGTATGAGAAACTGTCATTGCTGTTTTATATGTCAAGTGTAAGTTTGTGTATAACAAATATTAAACCTCACATTTTTACTTAAAAAATAGTTGTAATTATAATTATTATTATTTTAATGACGATGATGATGATAATCATCATCAGCGTACCGATAAGGGGTGTAAAAACTAAAATCAGATGTTTTAATATTTTCTCTTGCCTGCGTGTACGTTATTAATAATTTTATAATTTTTGTTCATCGGTGCTTGTTGAATTATATAATATTTTTCTTATTTTTTTTTTTTTTTTTTAATAAAACACATGCCATAAATTTTAATTGGAAAAATTATTACAGGAATAAATTACCGGAAAATGTTTAACAAATAAGTAATAAAAGTCTTTAGAAAACTGCAAATTTTAGAACTTTTCATTATATTCCTTTCATTTTGCTTAAGTAGAAAATAGAATATATTTAAATATTTCATTTAAAATTAGCTTCCAAACAAATATTCAATTTAATTTTAATTTTTAAGTGAAGTTCGATCTTTTTCGTAGTTTTTTTTTAATAAAATTTTTAACACGGACAACAGTTGCTGTGTCGTATTCTTGCTTATAATTACTTCTGCGTTAATGTCTTATTGGAAAAAAAATTGTATTTCTATAAACTTTATAAAATAATTTGTTTTGTTATTGTCAAAATTAATAACGGGATATCTACGACGGTGACGTATGATTAATATAAGTATTTCAACTTTAAATAAAATATTAATCATACGTATAACTCACAGTTCAGTTGGTGGTTGTAAAAATAGTTAAGACTTGATATATAATTTTGCAATTTTTCGTATTGTACAATAATATCGCCAACAATGTGTATGTCATATTCGCAGGTGGTAGAATATATTGCACAATATATTGTCAAATAGCAAAAGACTTTTGATTTTTATTGTACAATCAAGACAATTGTTTAATGTTGTGGCAACATTGTTCAATGTTGTTTACTTATTCACTGTCAGGAAAATTGTGCAAAATTTTCTTTGAAAATATTGTGCAATTTATTGCATGGTATAGGTCAAAAACATATGTAATAATATTGTATAATGGATGGGCCGCTTAAGAGACATTTTGAAGCTAAAGTGTTGCCGTGTTTAAAATTTCTTTTTTTTAATTATTGTTTCGAACTAGAAAAAAAATAAAAAAAATTAACAAGACAAATGATTTCAATAGGAAATGGTCTGATCTTTAATTCTAATTTGCGTAAATTTGTCCCAATTTTTACTATTTTTATTATACAAAACTAGTTAAATTAAAACTATTTTTTGAGCTTTAGATCAGTTTATATTTCAATTTATTGGTTCAATATTTCGTTAACCTTCGGTTAACTTCTTCAGAATATATATTGTTTCTGGTTTTTTTTTATATTCAGTTTTTTTATATATAATATTTTTTTTAAATATCAAAAAACGACAAACAATATATATCCTGAAAAAGTTAACTTAAGGTTAACGAAATACTGAACCAATAAATTGAAATATAAACTGACATAAACCTCAAAAAAATAGTTTTAATTTAACATAAAAAAAGTCGAAAAATTAGATAAAAATATTTGATTCGAAACTAGTTTAAAATATACCCATAATACAAAAAAATGGGTTAAAGTGATATGTATACCCCAGTTTAAATGAAATGGAATTGACCATTCCAATAATAAACTTAGCACCAATATTTATAGTTTTTTTCCTTAAGTTAAAATGAGACTATGTTGTTGTCGAATAGATAATAAAATATAAATAAAAATATTATTTTTGTATGGGAACCGCTAATAGGGTGTTCATGGGCAGTTATGTGACTTTTCTTGTATTTTTAGCCATTTATCCCGAAGCGTGACCACGATGCGGCTCGTCTTAATATTGAAATATTGAGTTTAAATTCTTACATAATAGTTTTTTCTTTCTTGCCTAATTTAAGAGATTCCAGCATTAAATACTGGGAAGTTTTTGAAATAAGTACCGGTCTAACGTCGAAATTTTTACGATATATTTTTGTTGCTAAAAGGAAAAGCTAAAGAGGTTCCTGCATTAAATATTGCAAAAAATCAGCACCAGTCGTTACGTATAATTTTAAAGTAGTAGCTTAAAATTTTTACACAAAAATTCTTTTGCTAAAATCAACAATTTAAAAGGGTCCTGCATTCAATATTATGACTTTTTGAAAATAAGGCCCAGTTAATGTACAAACGCGTATATATTTTATAATTTTTAATTTATTATTGGAAGTTTGTAACAGTATCGGGGGCTTTGAAAGCTTTTTTGAATTGGAAAATTAAAGTTTTCTGATAAGTTTCTCCAGTAGCAACAGAATGTATGTACTGACACAAAAAAAAATGTAAATTATTAAATACCTACATACATATATAAAAAACTCACTATACCAAATAGAATAGAGAACAAGTTTCGCTTTGGTGAAGAATTCGATGTCTTAAACCAAAAGAAGAAATATATGAAAGTGATGAAAGGACATTATTTAATAAAATATTAAGGGTTTTCATGAGAACTCTTAAAATTGCCATTTGTGCAATTGGGCAAACTTGCAAAAGATGTTTCATGAAGCCCCTTTTTTAAAACTTTGCGCAAACAGTTTATGTAAATTTGAAACAAACGTCAAAAATATATTTCTTTATTTCTATAAAAATAAAAAAGTGTGTGTGTCTGTGTCTAAATATTCCTAAAGCAAGCAAAAAGCAAGAAGTTGTTGTGTAAAAAATGCACAACTGCACAACTTAAGTTTACGAGTAAAAATTATTGGGCAAACTTAACAGGTTTGTGTAAAAATGCACAATTACACAGTTTGCGAGACTTTTGAACATTCTCATGGAAACCCTTATTATTTAATATTATTTTTAAATTTATTATAATTAAAATAACAATAAACTGAACTATAAAGAAACAAAGCACTAGCAACTAGTGGATATCGGCTTAATAAAATATTATTTGTAATGTATTGGGAAAACCCACGAGTTTTACAAAGCGAAATTATCTAGACCTTGACAATCTTGATTTTATAAATTCCCTTATTATGAAACAGAAAATGATCAAAAATCTATTTAAATTCGCTTCATCAAATTCTTGAATAATTTTTTACAATACATTTTAAGTATTGTATTATTATTATTAATTTCTTTTGATAGTTTGAATTTATTTTTTTTTTTTAATATTTGTTAATTAACCTTAGAAAGAGTAGTTTTTTAAGCGTAAATATCATATTTATTTTAACTTTGCATTCTATAAATGGTTGACGTTGACCTTGTTCAAAATGTGTTTTTTTTTTCTTTGCCTTATTAAATCCTTGAACCTTTTGCGTTGTATACTCTTAAATGTGGCATAAATATTTTTTTATATTAATAAAAACAAACAAGTGTTTTTATATAAATATTATAGTAATTAAAAAAAACAAAAACAACGTAAACAAGTTTTTATGATTTTATGCGTCAAAGACCACAGCTTCAATTCAAAGTTGAGTTTTATTAAAATAAAAATGTTTTTTTAACTTTAGTTTAGTTAAGTAAAATGAAATTCTCCGGAAAGTTTTTATAATTAAAATGAATAGATATTAATATCCCATAGAAATTGTAAAATGCTTCTATTAGCTTAAATAATGTTTACTAGTTCTTGAATTTCTCCCCCAATTAAGACGTAAACGTTAGAATTAATAATGTCGGCAATTCTCGCGTGAATTTTTTTGAGGATGCTGGATCTAGAAGTCCTTAATAACATTAATTGATATTTTAGAGAAAACTTTCATTCCTTACAAGTAACTTCATTTCACATTAAAACAAATAAACGCTTCAAAAAAAAAAAACAAATCTGTGCCAGCAAAATTAACCATATTTTTTATTTTTTTCTTTGGCCAAAACTAAAAAACTTAATATTGATATCTAAAACATAACTAATTGTAATTTTATAAGTGATTTTAAATAACGATTGAGTGTAATAAAGTTTTTATAATAAAACTTTATAGTTTTTGAGAATTAAAAAAAAATTATATAAAGTCGAAAATTACCCCCTGTTTGTGTAAGACGTTTGAGTTAGAAATCTAGGCGTTTCTGTAATAGATTAAAGAAAAGTTGTACAAGTTTCCTTTAATCTATTACAAAAACGTGATAAGTTAAGTGATAAAAGTTAAAATAGTGGTTAAATGACGATAGTAAAGTTTTCAAAATAAAAATTTATAGTTTTTGAGAATTATATAAAGTCGAAAGTGAGTATTATAGTGGCCGTTAATTACATGGATACTTTTTGTTTTTGATTTCTTCTACTCTCAAAAAAAATTTCATACCGATAACACTGTGGAACATTTTTGGGATTATTGTATGGGGGGTGAGAAATTCCAAGTCAGGGTGATGGTACTAGGTCAGTATAGCAAAACCCTCAAAGGGTTTGGCGTTCGTATGTGTCAGTTTTTTTTTTTGCAAAAACGTAGTTTAACATAACTCGAGAACCACTTGTCCGATTTTGCTAAAACAAACTCAAAAAAATTTAGAATTACAATTTCTTTAATCCGTTCATATACCGTTTTTCTTTATAATCAACAGTTTTGCCGGTAAAAATAAATTTGTGGAGGCATAGAAATCGATTAACGCGTTCTGCTTTTATTATATTGCCTAGACTTTTTCGGTGGTGGTTGTTCGGGACTAGTGGCATCGCATTCATCGCTATCATCAGTTTCTGAACCACACATAATGTCAATGTGTGACTCCACTGTTGGCCCTTCTGCATCATTTTTAGGCAAAAAATACTTCTTTACCTTCATACATCCATTTTTAACTTCGAAAGTGTTGCACATATAGGAAAACGGTATAGAAACAGATTAGAGAAATTGTAATTCTTAATTTTTCTAAATTTGTTTCATCAAAATCGGACAAGTGGTTCTCGAGTTATGTTAAACTACGTTTTTGCCCAAATGTTACAACTAAGCGAAAAAACATCAAGATAAGGAAAAAATTTAAAAGGTCATAAAAAAAACTGACACATACGAACGCCAAACCCTTTGAGGGTTTTACTATACTGACCTAGTACCAACACCCTAACTTGGAATTTCTCACCCCCCCCCCCCCCCCTCCCATTTGGCTGTTGTACTGTGTAATTTGCGTTTTAGGGGTGCGTCCGGCCTTCAAGCCCATTTTTCAATGTAATTTTTTGCATATGACTATCTTTTTAAAAAATCATTTCACAAGAATATGATGTATATCAATATTTTAGCTCTTCAAGTCAACAACATTAGTATCAAAGAAAGTTTTTTGCTAAAATGAATATTTTAGAAAATAATGAGGAAAGTAACCAACAAAATACCACCAATTTTATGTAACAAAATTATATTTATATGAAAATTTTTTATTGCAAGCATGTACAATAAGAGCTTATATATATTAAATAATTTCATAAAAAAAATTACATTAAATCTATGAGCTTGAGGGCCAACTTTGAAGGCCGGACGCACCCCCTAAAACACAACTTATCGGTATAAAATTTGTTGGTATTTTTTTTTTAATTAAGACTGAACCGATTTGGGGTGTGAGAGTAGAAGAAATCAAAAAAAAGTAAAATAACGGCCACCCTAGTGAGTATATTATTAATATTAATCAAAATTTGTCACGCGTAAGTTATAATTTTTTTTTTAATATTACTTAATAAAAGTTAGAAAAACATTATCTGAATCGTACACAGAAAAAATTATTTTTGAATTTTTTTTCAATTAAGTGATTGCTTAGAAAAAATAATATTTTTTATTCATATTTTAATTGAATATAAGCTTATTTTAATTGAATTTACTGCTCTATCAAAAAAGTGTTATCAACAGAGCTTAAGTCAGAATACTATGGAATGGTTAACAATTATAACATATTAATTGTATGTAAGTAATGGAACTTTTATTTTTATGTTTGAAAATCAAGCTGTTTTTTATAGTATGCCACATTATTTTGAAAAAATATTTTCAATTAAAATACCCAATTAATCTTTTAATTGGTTTTAATATTTTATATGGGAGAAAAAAAATACTCAGCTCATAATTTTTTTTTTGATTCATAGTAATTTTGACATGCGTGAAATAAAAACAAAATATTAAACTAAAAAAAAATTCTTCTCTTTTCTTGAGAAAAAAAGCAAATAATTGATAGAAATACAAGCTGATAGACCAAATATGGATGGGGTTCGATGCAAATGGTCTTGCGTAAGTGTGTATGTATATGTTGTGGAAAATATCATAGCCTTTCTCTAAAATCCAATCACAAAATACACACAAAATTCAAAGAAAAGCTGCGATATTCTGCATTTGCACTTACGGAAGACTATCAAACGCCGAATACCGCCATTGGACGTACTTTCGTGCACCATTCGAACTTGAAAAACCATACGGTGCATAAGTTAGGTTTATTGAAATTATTTTTACATACATATTATAATTTTTTATACTTTTATACCATTAAATTTATTCCATATTTCAGTTACTATATTATTGAATCTTTAAAAATTTTTAATTAGTTTTTTAATTGAATCGTAAGAAATATTTCGATCAATTTTTCATTTCAATCTTTAAAAATATTTCAATTAAATTTTAATTGAATCTTTAAAAAAGCATCAATTAAATTTTTAGTTAATGTAATATTTTTTTAATTGAAAAAATCAAAAAAAATTTCAATTAAAATGGATGAGTTAATACTACAATTTCTGTGATTGGTTGAAAACTAATTAATTTTTTAACTGAATCTTTGCATTTTTTAATTGAATCTTGTTTTTACTTTTTTCTGTGTACCTGCCGTTTGGCTGTAATTAATAATGGTTAAAAAAATGGCTAAACTTTCCTATTGTACATGCCTTTCAAAGTCTTATACGAGTATGTATGTGACAACTCCACATTAAAAAAAAACATTAACTTAGTTTATAATTTTTTATGTCTTTGCGGCTAAATTGTTATAAGCGTAATTAAATTTGTTTTATTGCTTTGTTTTATTGTTATTGCTTATTTTATGAAGGAATTAGACAATAAATTTATTCAACATAAGAGCAAGCAAAAATATAATATAAGGAATGAATGGTGTGACATAAATCTAAATCTCAGTAAAGAGTTTAAAATAATACAAAATACAAATACAATAGGAATACCTGACTTAAACCCTTAAATAATATGCAGATTCAAACAAGAAACAAAAGCTTGAGCAAACTTAATTCTATCCGACAGCGTGATTCATTCGAAGATACTTCTGTTAAGAATTTAAAGCTAAAATTTATGGCATATAATTTTATTACCGGCAAATGGAAACAGGCTTAGCAAATATTCATATTTCTTTGGAACGCAATGTTAAATTAGCCATATGTTCGGTTTAGACAGCCGTACAATAAAATAAAACGAAAAGTATTATTATTATCTTTGCCTATAGCTGCATATTCACTTTCAGCTTTATATTACTTTTTATAGCACCTAAAAATCATAACTTGATTTCATAATGTTTCGCTGACATAACAGAAACATATCGTAGCATAACCGACAAAAAAAATTTAAGCTCCATAATTTTCGAACTTAAATTTTTGGTAAAAATCAATCATTTGCCATCGTAACTAATCGATTTTCGTTAAAAAAAAGCGAGGTTCAAAATATAATTCGGTTAAGTATTGGTTTGGCCCGATATTGCAATGTTATTTAAATTGGTAAACCAAGAACTAACATACATACATATCGTCACTTTAAATGCAAACGGACGTAACTACACAAAAATTCGAAATCGAGTTTTTGAATGATTATGGCTCACTTTATCAAACTATATGTTCACGCAAATATTTAGTCCTCTGCGATAAAAAATCAAGACTTAAGATTAAAGAAATTCAAACGGACGTAATTACGAATGCATCTCTTTTTTATTGCAAGGAACGTAATAAACATAAAATCTTAAATATATATGAAAAGGAAACAAATAGTTAAAAACATCCATACTACAAGTAAACTTCGAAGAAAATTTTCAAGAACACTTTACTATTATTGATTTGGAAAAGTTTTTTTGTTTCTCGTGTAAAAAAAAATCAAAAATTGTAGTTACGTCCGTTTGCATTTAAGGTATGTAGATAAATTAAAAATAATTTAATGGAAAAATTTTTTTTAATAAAAATAAAAACGTTCCAGTTTCACACGTCTTTTGCCACCCAAAAGAGAGAGATTGATTAAGTCTTCCAAGCCTTTGCACGACGCGTCGTGTTGTTCATAATGCGTAGCTACCGACCATAAAAATCTTTAAAAAATCTTTGTGTATTTTTCCAGAAATATTTGGCATACATGCGAGTATGTATAGATATTTACAAAAAAGATTGTGAACGTGAAAATATTTAATAATAAACAATGCACGTAAAGTCGACGTTGCATTTTTTTATTCTTTCGTTTTTATAAAATACTTCAAATGGAACTTTTCCAAAAGGGCAAAAAAATATGTATTCTCACGCTTATAAATGAAAAATTTACAAAATTTGCACGCATAACACATTCAAGCAAATATTTTAGAGTACAAGTATGTGTGTTCGTATTCTAAACAATACACATGGGTTTCCCTGGAACAAAGTTTTATATGAAATGCTTTTAAGGCATGATTATTCGAATAGAATTTTGCATAAAATTTTATGGTAAAAAATAGACAAACATATATTATTATATTTTCTCGCAAATGTTATCTTCAAGTTTTTTCACAAAATAAGCTATAAAGGTCTAAAAAATAACATTACTTAGGTCATGAAAATAATGATCCATTGTAAGTTAAAACTTAGTCTTTTTCATATTATCTCATAAACAAGTTTTTTTTCGAACTTTCAAACATAATTGAACTTAGAAAATAATTCAAATGCAGGTCGAAATTTCTAACAAATTAAAAGTATTTAATATTTTGCACAAAAAAGCAAGCATTCTAAGTTTTTTTGCTGAAGAAATTTTATTAGAATTTTCGAACACACATAAATATGTAGTTAAAATTAAAAAACATAATTGCAAAAAAATACGAAGGTAGGAAAATTTATTTTATTATTATTCATGTGAATTGGGAAATTCGAATATAAGTTCGAAATTTCGAACATACTTTAAAAATTAATATATTGCATTAAAAAGTTAATTTCAACAATGCTCGTTTAAGCATTCTAAGTTTTTCCGACGGAAAAAAATTCGAATATAGTTAAAATTAAAAACAAAATTTTAATTACGAAAAATTCGAAAGCAGAAAACATATTCTAGATATGATATGTGTTAATTAAGAAATTCGAATATAAGTTCTAAATTTCGAACATACGTAGGTAACAAATTTAAATTCTGCTTACAAAAGCTAATTATAACAATATTCGCATAAGATTATGTTAAATATGTTTTTATTATTATTTATGTGGAGTTGGAAACTCGAAAACAAGTTCGAAATTTCGAGCATAGACAAAAAAATAAAATTTTGCTTACAAAGAAAGAAAATTAGAATTTTCGAGCATACTTAAACCTAAAAATAAAATAATTACGGAAAATTCGAAAGCTGACAAAATGTTTTTATGTGAATTGGGAAATTCGAATTTAAGTTCAAAATTCGAACATAGATAAGAATTTAAATTTTGTTTACAAAAGTTAATTATAGCAGTCTTCGTTAACACTTTTCAAGTGTTTTGCCGAAAGAAAATTTCATATAAATTTTCGAACATACTTTAGGGTAAAAAAAATATATGTACATAATTATAAGAAAATTTTAATGCATAAAACACGTGTTTCCTATTATTGTTTTAAATTGGGAAATTGGAATTAAAGTTCGAAATTTCGAACATAGTTACAAAATTTAAATTTTTCTTATAAAAGCTAATTGTGGACATGTTCGTTTTAGATTTCTAATTTTTTTTGGCTGAAAAAAATTTATTTTAATATTCGAACATAGTTGAAATTAAAAAAAAAATATTACAACAAATTCTAAAGCTGATATTTAATTTTTACGGCCTCTCCCACGATGTCAACAGAAATCGTTCGATCGAATAATTATATTGAAAACTAAAACAAATTTTCTAATTTTATTGTTGTTTGCAATACAAGTTGTCGATCGAACGAATTCTGGTGCCATCACGGGACAGGCCGTTAATTTTATTTATTTGAATGGGAAATTCGAAAACAAGTTCGAATTTCTTATCAAAGCTGAAAAATTAATATTTTGTTTACAAAAGTTAATTATAGCAATGTTAGGTAAAGATTTGTAAGTTTTTGCCGAAAGAAATATGTATACAAATTTTCGAACATACTTAAGCTTAAAAAATTTTATATATATATAAAATACTAATGCATACATATTTTTAATAATTTTTTATATAAATTTTAAAATTCGAAAATAGGTTTGAAATTTAGAAAATGGTTGAAAATTAATATTTTTGCTCGAATTTTCGAACATGCTTGAACTTATGAAAAATTTATTTATGAAAAAAAAATGTAATACAGAAAACGTGTTTTTAACATAATTAATGCGAATTGGAAAGTTCGGTTATAAATTCGAAATTTCGAAAAAAGTTGAAAATCTTATACTTTGCATAAAAAAGTTAATTTCGTTAAAGTTTTTTTTCTTCTCTTGCCACATGCAAGGTTTTGATTTTTTATTTGTTAAAATTTTTTTATTGCATAGGGCGTAATTTTGTGATACGCAATGCCAAACTTTGACAAATTTTATATGAAAAAAAAATTTAAATACGAAAACAAAATACATGCAAAATTTTGTCAATGCTAAGCGTTGCGTTTTACAAAATTAGGCCCTTATTATATTTTTGCAGCCTTATTTATAAAAATTATTAAGACTTTCTAAAGGGTTTTGAAAACATATTTTAGAAAAAAAAATGTTCTTGTTCAGTAATAATTTTTATAAATAAAGCTGTTACTATTTAATTTATATTTTTTGCTGTTACATATTCATATATGTTTGCTCTTTTTCATCAATATGATTTTACCCAGGGTTTTAGGTAAAAAAAAAATAATTGTTAATTGTTGTTTTCATTTATTTTTATTTGTTTATTCGATAAACACGAGTTTCTCTGGTTTTGCATCTGTGTAAACTTTAGCAAAAAAGCAGAGAATTTTTTATTTATTTTTCGACTGTTACAATTTAAATTGATTTTGAAGATTTTTGTTCCACTTTTGTTTGGTTTTTAAGCATGAAATTTTGTTAAAAGAACAGTTTGGTTTGAGCGGTTCTTTTTGAAATAACTTCTTTGTTTTATTATAAATCCAAAACCTTTTACCTATTTTGTATAAAAAAAGACTGAAGTTTTGACAAATAAAGTGCAATAAATGTGAGAATTTTAATCAATAATTATTTCTGCATAAAAATAAACATATACATTTAAGTTTTCTTATTACGATATGATTATGCTAATTCATATTAAATTTTAAGGAGTAGATGAAAAGAAAAAAAATTCTGTGGCAATAAGGGAAAAAAAGCTTAAGTCATATATTAATGCTTTTTAGAATAGGCATTCTCTTGCAGTTAAATTGGTGAATTCCGTGATCTTTTTTATTTTATTTAAAAAAATATCGTTCTACACACTATACATAACTACAGTAATACATTCAATTTGAAATATGACACAATATAAGATAAATTAAATTACATATATTTCCATATTAGCTCACGTTAGAGGCCTGCGTAAACAGTCTTGAAATGTAAATACGTTTTGTTTTTTAAATGTATTTTCGTGGCATGTGTTATACTAAACCAATAATAAATAATGTTGTCGTATTATAAGCGAAGCATGATGGATACATTGGTGTTCGTGTGTATGAGTGATAACAAGCGATGTCACGAAGACTTATTGTTCATAACAAACAATCAAAAAAGTAGTGTTGATGCGTGTATGCTTGTTATTTTGCAAATTTTACGTTTTAGTGTGTGTGTGTGTGTGAAAGATGTAGATGGTAAGCGATTATGTGTTCAAGGGAGGTTTATTTAAAGCAAGCGCATACAACTAATTTGAATGCATGCGTGGGTTCGTTTGTGGGCAGACAAATAAAAGAGCATATACCCAACCTATGTATGTATGTATGTATGTACATGCATGACGTTTGGATGCGCGCACCTGAGTATGAAGAAGCAATCATCACAAATTCTCACGTGTCGAAGTATTTTCTTCTTTACTCCTCTATACCTGCAATAACTGAAACAAATGTTTGTCAACAGTGCTATTTAGGATTCTTTTAGAAGATTTTGCTTTAGTAAAGCATTTCAAAAATCTTTCATCTCTTAGAAGATCTTGTAAGTGATCTTGTGCGAGACTTTAGTTTACATCGTTGGTTTAATATAGAAATCGAGTTTTTTGTATATTTCGGTAGAAGAAAATGTAATGTATAAAAAATTCTAAAAATCTCAATTCAGAAAAAATTAAATAGGCCCTTTCTATATTGAGGTAACGATATGTAAGTGGAAAAAATATAAATAGCAAGTTATAGCGCTATAACTAACTTCCTGAAAAATCGCACAAAATAATTTATATCTAACCCAGCGGTACTTTTGTACGTGATGGTTAAACAAGGGGTGGAGAAAAGTGCCGCTAACTCAAAATTAGCTTATCTTGACTTAAGCACTTTTTTCTTTTCACCAGAGAATTATAATGATATGATTATTTTAATTTTATCTTGACTTAAACGATTTTAATACAAAAAAAAAATATTTGCTATATTTTAACGCCGCTTGTGTTGTTAAAAAAAATGCTATTCTACAATTCTAATTTTTGCTGCCACATTTCGTGTTGTTTCATATTTCACTCCCCAACTCACACGCTCACCTTAAACAAAAAAACAAAAAAAAGAAAACGAAAACTTTGCATTTTTTTAAAACTTAGCAAAAATAACCAAAACAAGGACTCTAACTTGCTCGCACATAAAATCATTTATTTTCTTATTTACGAATATTAAAAAAAAAATTTCAAAAAGTTTTACTGCTTCGGTAGCAGAATTTATTAATTTTTTTTTCTTTTCATTTTGTGTAATTTCGTTGAAAATGTGTTGCAAAGAGCTAAAGCAGGAAAAGAAGGCAACCTTTAAATTGTGAAATGCCGCCTTTAAGACGCGACTTTACGTTCGAATTTAGGCATTCATTAACTCACATATTCAAAAGTATTCTTATTTGTTCATTTATCCATTCGTGTTTTAATTTGTGTTTTCTTTTCGTGTGTCGTTTAAAGTCTTTTTAAAGGTTGAAATTTATATTTTGTTGTTGTTAAACCAAGGCGACAACATACTTTTTAGGTTAATTTGCTTGTTTGTTTGCTTTTAAGCTTTAAAATATATACAGACACATCTACCTGCTTACATAAACATACACATGCACGCACACATACATATGTATGTATGTATGTACATACATTCCGGCACGTAGAACTCTTCTTATCTATGAAGAAAATAATTTGAAAACTTGCCAGAGGTGCCAAAAATACTGCCTTCCAATACGTAAAAGATTGTGAAAGAAATATTCCTTTTCTACCCACAAAGTTTTGCTTCACAGCAAGCTTGTGATAGATAAAGTTAAGGTGAAGAAAATATTGAAGTTTGAGGAATTCAGATGTATCTCATCCCATATGTACATATGTACATATATTCTTAATTCTAAATACTAAGGTGTAATTATAATTATGATCGGA
The DNA here is from genome assembly GCA_905220375.1 of Tachina fera. Classification (NCBI taxonomy): domain Eukaryota; kingdom Metazoa; phylum Arthropoda; class Insecta; order Diptera; family Tachinidae; genus Tachina; species Tachina fera. The sequence continues at coordinate 110,319,258 of LR999966.1, read as the reverse complement.
ATACAGAATAATATCTGATTATTTGTGAAATTCTGCAGAAAACACCATTTACTCTTATAATATAAAACATGCATACATACATACATACATACATATGTACATCTTACAATCTATTAAATTTCTCAATGTAATTCATACTTGTGTGCCATTCAATCATGCTCCTGCATGTATGATTGGTATTTAATTAAACTAAAAGCAATTACACACGTATGATGAACAAGCACACATGCTTCAAAATATATATTTCTGCCATTGGAATTTGAGTGCTTAACAAAAATGCAATATTTCTTAGGAAATTTCTTTATTTAAAGAGAAACCAAATATTTGGTTTAAATTAACAAAACCAAAAATTTATTTCAGCCCATTTTGTGTAAAACTATATTTAAAAGAAGTTTACACAGAGATAGACAGAAAGAGAGAGAGTGAGAGTTCCAAGAAACAGTTTAAATTAAGAAAATATTAGTTAGATATATTTATTTTGTAGGAAAATGAAATAAAATAAAATAAACTTTGCTTGATGTCTACTGATGAGTTCGAATGAACTAAAACATCTAGACCAAACATCCTTAAAACATCTTACGTGGGAATCACACATAATAATAGTTCTCCATTTAACGTAAACTTTTATGTAAAACTGAGAACTGGTAAAGGCTGGTACTCTTTATTGTCATACAATCGTACAGCTTGCGTGAAAAAATATAACCCTGATCCAGTGTTAAAAAAACTGCAGTCGAAATAGCAAAAGTCGTAAAATTATGCTATTTCTTCGAGCTATTTACTTTTTGACTGCCCAGTCACAACCTGTTGCTCATACTTCTGCTACTAAAATTCAAATAGTCGTAGTTGAAGTTAACACAATAAAAAAAAGCAGATATACACAACGTAGAGCTCCAGCTGTCATTATGTTCGTACAGTTTTCGGTTTGACTGACTGCTGCTTTAAATTAGACTTGGTTCGAACTCATTCACTAGTTCATTTTTGCCACAAACCAATAATCAAACCATGTAATTTGAATGGGTTTGATCATTGGTTTGTGGCATAAATGAAGTAGTGAACGAGTTCCACCCAAGTCTACTTTAAATAAATACGAAGTTAACAAAGCAGAAATGTTCTTGGGTATTTGCTTGAATGTGTATTTTGTGTGTATATGAGTATTTTTTCCTGTATGTACAAATATACTAGTAAAACAAAAAACAACAACATTCCTTTCAGCAAGCGATTAAATACGCACTTGAAAGTGCAAAATCAAAAGAAAAGAAAAAACACACAACATCTCTCAGTCAGACAAACTGAAAACTTTTCGAACATGTCGAGAGCTGAAGCTCTTTGTTTTGTATAGCTATTCGTTTATTGTGTTAACTTCTACTGCGACTCTTGAATTTTCCGAAGCAGGAGTATGAGCAGAAGGAAAAGAAAATATACAAATGGGAAGTTTTTAAACGCTGCCCTGATCTAATGAATTCTTGCTGTCTTTTCATAAGCTCTATAATTTCGGGGTTGTATTTTAACAAAAAAAAGGATAGTGAATTCTAGCCTTAAGAGAGTTTGAGGGAATCTCGACAACAACCAACATGAATGCTTCATATGAATGTATTTAAACAGTACTTCGAATAAATAGACTTCGGTATTTTTATAATATATAAGTTGGTTAGAGCACAAGGTATCTAAGTGACTAAAATTGACCTTTTCATAACCGAATTAGTTTAGTCGTGTCAAAAATTTTTTTGGGGATATGTATTACTTGTTTTGTACTTAAATATGAATATAAGCCAATTTCAAAGTCCTGTATGCCGTGGTAAGATGTTGCCTATAAGCAACATTGGTCAAAACTGTTACATGTTTTTAATGAAATACATTTTTAAGTAACGAGAAAAATTGTCTTTAAATTATACTGCAATAACAAATATTAGATACTTTGTGGAATCTAACCTTTTAGTAAGAAAAATTTGGAGATATATCTAATCTAATTTTTTTAAATTTATTTTTTGAAGTGGAAAGGTGTTGCACTTAAAGCACTTGTGCTCTATTTTTATTTATTAAGTAGTAATAATAAATAAAAATAGATACATGCAACTTAGAAAAAAAAAACATTTCATTGAGAAACCTTAGAAAACATAGATTCCATTACAACATCAGGCTCATCTGCATCCTTACCTTGGCTTTAGATTTTTTCCTCCATTCTATCGTGAGGAAGTAATTTAAATCATTCATTGGTGGAATATAGCAAAGAAAATTCTAAAGGTTCTTGAATTCATGGGAGCAACTGATATATTTAAAAAACAAAATAAAAACAAATAAATTCATACGCTTTGAGTTATGGAATGGATGGAAATTCCATCTACATCTGCAAATTTAGATACAGATTTAGATAAAGACTATTACCTCAATACCTCTGCTTACAGATTTGTACTTTTAGGTAATAAAACAACGAACAGCAATGTAAAAAAAAGCTAATTCCAAACACGAAAATATTAAATTCCCTTTGAAAATTTCCCTAGATTTGTAAAAAAAATAATTCCCATTAATTCCCGGGATTTTTTTGCCGCATAGAAACTCTACATACAACAAAAACTGAACTGAAACTTTCCACCGCAGGTGTTTCTATAATTTATAAGAATTGATAAATTTCAAAAACAATAACTAATTTCTTGGCAGCCACGTGAAGCGTGGCTGTCATTCACATACATACAGTCGAGTCCGCTTTAGCGCAACACGCTTTAATGAAAAAAATTGCATTACTGAAAGCGATATTCACTACGCTTTAGCGAAACATCGCTTTACTGAAAATATCGTATTACTGAAAACCCAAAACAAACATGTTTTGTCCGTTAAAAAATTAAATGGCAAAATGTATATGTCCTTTTCGCTCTTCTTTCGTACTTTATTGTATTTTCCTATTATAATGCACTGATATTAAACAGTACGCTTATCTGTAACAAATTTCAGTAATCAAAACTACGTTTTAGAGAAAAAATCGGATAACTGAAAAAATTGGGTTTTGTTTATTTCCAGTAAAGCGGAGTCGGCTGTATTAGCTTCTCTTTATACACAACTTTATTTCAGTGAGCCGACGAAAATCTTTACATTATTCCGATATTATGATCTAGACTTTAGATTCAAAACATATTTGGGGGATTACAATGGTAGTGTTAAAAGTCATAGTATTTAACATTTAAATCATTATGACAATTCAGACTGCCCTTGATTTTAATTTATTAAACTTTTTAAGATATTAAAGAGTAACAAGATAACTATAACATTTAAATTGTTCAATCAGCCCCACTGTGCAGAGATTTCTTTAATTAATTATTGGGTACTGCATCGAAACACACGTCCCTGCAAGTTTTCAAATATTTACCAGCCATTTACAAATAATAATAATAAAGACACTTTTTTCTTTAGCAACTTGAATAATTTCCTTTAGTTATTTTTTATCTCTCCCATAAAATTTAAAAAAAGTGCAAAATTACGTAAATTTTGCACTTAAGCTAACGATATGTTCATATCATTTGTACAGAATTGTAGTTTCTTTTTAAATATTTAATGGGTAAAATTAAGTTGATTTGCTTGCTGTTTTATTATTGTTCAAAAAAACATTGCACCGAAATAGTTCAATTGTTTTTTTTTTCTAAAACAAATTTGTGCTGCATGGCTGGAAGCTTCGAATGATTTTTTCAATTTTCTCCTTCGCTCAGCCATTGATTGAATGAATGCATGTCAAATTTGTACATTTAAATGAATTTAGCCAATAATCATTTTATTTGACTCTCTCATTTTGGTGTTTTGTTGTTTGTTTTTCAATTCCATTTGATTTTCGTTTCGAACGAAAGATTTTCTAATTGAATAATAATAACAAAAAAAAAAAAAAAAAAGGGGGGAAATCATTTTTTTTTAATTAAATTTTCAAAAACAAAAATAAATTTAATGGTTTTTGTAAAAGATGCTCAGATATGTGTTTTGTGTATGTTTTTCACTATAACGAAAATTTTGTGATAACTACACGTGCCATGTTTTGAATTAAAAAACTTTTTTTTAAAAGAAGGATTATTAAAAATGTTTGCTTTAAAAATTGTGAGTAAGATTTAATTAAATAAGTTTTGCTGTAATTTTATTTGCTACAGTTAGCAATAACATGAAAGTGTCATGCATGCATCACCAAAAATCACACAAAACCTTAAGCTTAATGTCATCGTCTTCTAAGAACTGAAAACTAATTTTTAAAGCATCTATCTGCAGGCAAATTACGAAATATTTCAATAGAGTTTATATAATGTTCTACACTTAAAAAAAAGACATTTTTTTTCCTAAATTCAAGTAAAAATAATTTCTAAGTTTAAGTAATTTTTACAGAAATCTAGTAAAAATTACTTAATATGAGTAAAAAATAAAAAGTTCATATCCTCAAAAATATTTCATAAAAATACACAAAAAATTTCACATATTTCAGGAAATGTTTACTGACTTAACAGAAATATTTACTAAGAGCAGAAAAATGGTTATAAACTGAAGGAAATTTTATATTAAGGACTAGTAAATTTCGTCTTAAATCAACAAATAAACTTTAGGAAATGAATTGCTCCTGCTTAGTTCATTAAATTTGACTTACTTAAAAGATGTAAAAAGGTATACTAAATTTTAGGAAAATATTTCCCAGTTTTAAGTATTTTTTCTTTGAATTATAGAATTTATTATTAATTTGCATTTTGGCAAAAAATCTAAGTAAATTTTTCATATTTTCGAGGAATATTTGGACTTGAAATTAATTTTTTTGTAAATAAAATAAAATGTTAAAACTCAAAAATTTCAATGCCTTGGTTAAAGTGATAGGCAAATCACTCAGAAGGTTTTTGGTTCAATACTTGTCTCTTGTCTCAAGGAATTTATATGTATGTATGGTGAATTACAATTAAGAATATAATATGAAGATATAATAAATAACATATCATTTGGTATAGAATTTAATTAAAAATAAAAATAAGTAACAGAATTAAAGACAAAAAATTGGAAAATTTATTAAATTTGTGTTCAAAGACGAAAAAATTTTTTGCATAGTTGCTAATTTTATGAGAAAATTTTACTTAATTTTAGGAAAATTTTACTTAAATATGAAAATATAATTACTATAACCCAGTTCATTAATGAACTAGAAGTTTAGTGAATATTTTACTGGTTTCAAGTAAAAAAACAGCTTTGGCGCCATACGACAACTTTTTTTTTATTCAAATTTAGAAAATTTTCCAAAGTTTTAGTTAATTTTTTTTGAGTGTAGATATCAAACATGCAAACTCTTTCATAAGAAAAGTTTAAGAACCATTAAATATTTGCTACATTTTGTTACATTTCCTCCCAAATCCTTGTTATTGCACAGCAGCGCCCTTTAGATATGCAACAAATATTGAATTTTTCTAGTAACTAAAAAGATAACGGATATTTGCATAATAATTCATTCATAATTTAAAATGTTTTCAGGGTTATAACTGTATGTATGTCTGTCTGTCGTCAAGGCTGTTTTCTATGGCACACAAATAAATATTTACAAAATACTTAAAAAAAAAATAAACTGAAAGCTGAAAAAAGCGGTCAAGATCTAAAATAGCAAAATACAAAATATTAATAAAAAAAAATAATTAATAAATAGAGAATTAAATAAAAAAAACGAGTGATTTTCTTTTAGAAAAAGATCTGGGTAACAAATATTTCAGTATAGTTTTTATGGAGATATTTTAAAGTATTGTGGGATATCGACTTTGTTGCAACTTGCCTCCCGAAACGTATAAAAAACACTTAAATAGATGCACAATTTAAAACTTTTAAATGTTTACAGTCATTTGAGTGTAAACACTCTTCTCATTAAATATTTACAAACTATTATTTTATTTTTTTAATTTGCAAAGTTTTATTTCGCAGCTTATTGCTGGTTTTCTATTGTAACATTTTAATATGTCGTCAGTTGGACAAGTGTATTTTGCTTTTAACAAAAAATCCACAAATGACGCTGTTGGAAGTTTAAAAACTCACATTAAATGACATTCGTTTACCGGAAGTGGCTATGAAAAGTGCTGGCAAATGAGTTTCCGTTGAACAAAAAAAAAACAGCAAATGCCAGTTTGATACCAATAAAAATTACTACACATTTTATTGCAAACAATTTGTATAAACATACAAATGTCACGAGTAAAGCTGTTGATATATTTGAGAGAGAAAAAAATTTTTTTGTGTTTGTTTGACTTGAATTTGCCTTTCAATATTAATAAAACAAAATATATGCAGTGCACACAAAAAGAGAAAGTTTACATTTTAGGTTAGGTATGAAAATAGGATTAATCAATGTTTTGACGGACACTACACACAGAAAAAAATACCAATGTAAAATCACCATGCCAAAAAGTTTGATTCAAATTCATTAAAATCACATTAAATTTACACGAAATAATATGTTGTTTGAGTGTGTTGGTGACTCTGGTGACCAGTTCCATAACTATACAGAGATATTAACTTCAGCTTTTGCTGGTATTTATACTTTTGAAATATTAGTAGAGCTGTGGTTAATTGGGTAGTGTGCAAGCCTGTCATGCACGAGGTTGTCGGTTTTGAATCTCAAAAAATGTTCTGCTTAAAAATAAATTATAATATTGTATTTGTAACAATAAAAAAATATAAGTCTTCATTGTTCACAGTTAAATGTCGGAATGACATTGGGAGCATTCATAAGACGTAGCTGTTGAGGTCAACAGTTGTGAAACTGTTGGCAACTGTTTGCCCCAACAGTTACGTATTTGAAACGGCTTGATGGATATAATTTACTTTTATATCTTTATTTCGTTACTTTGTCGCATTTTTAATGTTAAATTTAACAAATATTTGCTGCTGCCATCTAACAAAGCATATAAAAGGCACAGCCCTATTCGATCACCTGTTCAGGCATGTTGACTATAGGTAGCGACAAAATTTTATGATGGAAAATTACTCATTTGTTAAGTGGAGCGGAAATACTCAACTATGCGTTTCTAAGACAAACACTCAACAGTTGCGCAACAGCAACGTCTTATGAATGCACCCATTCATATATATAATTAATATTATTCTACACCGAATAGGTCCTTATAGGGTAGTTCAGTGACAAGTCACAAGGTGCATACAAAGTATCAATTAATCCTATGCCATCCCCATGTCTAAATGACTGACCCGCTTCATAGGAAGTGCTGGAACTCGGACTAGTCACGTGACTAGTATTGTGTCAGTTCGATTTCCTGTAAGGTTTTTTTTAACTAAAACTTTTTAAGACAAAGCATTTTTTTTAACTATAACCAAAGCTTTTCAAATAAATTGTATGTTAAATGATAAATTAAAAAAATGTTAAATTACATATCTAGTGTGTATCTTAAGAATATTTAAGGTTGTTGTGGCTGTAGGGGTAAGCACGTTGACTACCACGCCACCACGTTGACTACCATGAGTTCCCAATTCAAATCTTAAAGAAACATTTTTCTGATGTCTATGTCAACCACACGTAAGTTATATAATTAATAAATTACAATTACGACATTAAATTAAAATCATGTTGTTCTAACTTGAAATAACTTTGATTTTTACAGTACGTAAATGTTAAATCAACGTGAAATAAAGTTATTTCAAAAGGAAAAATTTTCTTTGACAATTACTATAAATCATGTTAGATTAACATGAAACACATACGTAGCAAAATCATTGCCGAAAAAGATTTAATTAACCTTGTTTTTAGTAGATTTATAGTTAAAATATTTCTGTGTGTACATATTTTACGAATATTTTACCTGATGTAGAAATTTTTATTTTTCTTTGTTTTGGCGTTTGTTTTTAGTTTTAGGGTCTTAGGAGTACAGGTTCAGGAGTTTTTTAGATATTTTTTTAGTTTTGACACCTTTTTCATTTAGGCCGTTTTTGGGGGTTTTCCGCTTTTTTCGTTTTGGTGATTTTTTTTATCTTGACAATTTCTTTTCGGTTTTATTTTTATATTTTTTTGTGACCTTTTTAATTACATAATCAACTTTACATAATCAACTGATGGAATACCCTATAATTTTGATTTGTGTTTTTAGTTCAATATTAATTGGTGTAGTCTACTTTAAAATGCACTAAATTTTAAAATTGGAAGCTTCTCTATGTAATTGCAGCGGCCAAAGTTTTACGAGCGGACAGACATTGTAGCGCAAATAATGAAACATTTAATGTTTGGTGTACAATGAGATAAATTGGTGTAAAAATGATAAATTGGAATTATGAAACACGTACTTTTAGAATAAAGAAATTTATTATTCGACATATTGTCATATTTATATTTTAATTTGAAATTTATTTGCTGGTGGTTCAGCTTGGTCTATATGCATTTCATTGTTGCTGTAACAAATCATCAGTAGACTTCAACCACACATTTTGAATAGTCACAAAGCTCTTATATTATGCAAAGACTTTCAAGAACTATTTGAGAATTCACAAATAATAATATTTTTGAAAATCACAAAAGAATAATAAGCATAGTAGGCTTGGAAACTTGTACGCCGTTACTCGTATCCATTCAAAAAATTAGTTTCTTTATGCAGCAAAATGCATCAGCCCACCCTGTATAAAAGTATATAAAAAACTTCCAAGATCTGGAAGTTAATTGCTGCAATTGATATCGAGCAAATTTTCTTAATAATTTCAATTGTGTTTATATGGAAATTTCAATCGAAATCGAATATCGTAATTTGCCCTCTATTGTACATATAAATTCTATAATTTATTTTTTATTTCGCTTACCATAAACTATAAAATTCTCACAGTTCTATTACTCATATGAACTGATTGATTAATTGATGAATATTCACAGGAAAAAATATTAATCACGCTCCACCAAACATTTGAGCCGTTTTGGGAATTTCTTATACACAAACATAAATTACACTGTGCAACACAAAAGAAATAAAAAAAAGTTTGAAACAAATGTAAAAGGAAACAAAAAAAAAACATAGTGCATGCGACGGAGTTTGGAAAGTTTTATTCTGATTACAATAATAAGGGACGAGTTTAGGTCTACGCCTTTTACAGATTATTATGGTGAATTGTTAACGGCAAATTAGCAAGTGTGACATTTTAGGTATGGTACAGGTCCATTACTTTAATGTAAATTACCCAGGTTAATATTTTTGAAAAATCGTAATATTTATCAATGTATTTATTCGTTTACACTAATGAGAATGTCACTCTGTAATTCATTATTTACCATACTATCCAGCTGGTTTTTACTCACAATTTAGTTCCATAAGATGTGGCAGCTTTGCATACATAATATCAAAACAAGCGAAAAGTAAAAAGAAGGGTAAAAAAACTACATTAATTATTTCTTACTTCAACTGAGTGCGAATATCGTTAGAATATGTAAATGGATAGCAGATTCTATAAATTTTTATTATATTTATTACAGCTATATTATTCTATATATGTACGTACATATATTATTTTTTTTAAATTGTGCTGTACAGTGTTATTAATAAAAATCTGCTGATAGATGAAATTGACGTTACATTGAAAAACACCAACGTTTCTGCTGAAATAGTCGGCCACATAATTCTTTTTTTTTTGTTTGTGAGACTCTATTCCTCAACAAATGGAAATTGCCGAACATTTTTTATTGTTTTAAATTTTCTTCAATACATTGAATTGTATACTTTATTTATTTATTTATTTGTTCTTCTCCCTTGCCGCCGCCCCCACAAACTACACTTATCGCTAAAATAAACAAATAACGAAATAAATGCTTTGAGATAATTTATATTTTATTTATTCAAGTTTGCATTTGATACACTTAGTTTCTGTTTTTTTTTATTTCTCACATTTTAGTCAATTATTTGGCACAGTGTTAAGGTTTAAGAATAATTCACCAAAAAAAAATTAAAAATTGGCAACAAGCGAGGATTGAAAAATTGAAAAAATCATGTTTCGGTAAAAATCCTTTGTACTAATATATATGGTGACTTTTTAAAAAGTTTAGGATTTGATTTATAAAAAAACATATACACATTTAGGGAAATGTATAAAATCATTATTTGAGTCGGTAGAACAATCTATATAATTCAATGTTTAAAGATGATTTCATGTAAATGTTGACCGCGGCTACGCCTGAAATAGTTCATGCGCTGGGTCCAATTTTGGCATACTCACGCCAACATATTGGCACGTATCTCACGAATGAATTCTAAAATATTGTCTTGCGGTGCGTCAACCGTTGCGAGCTTGTCTTTATAGAGACATGAGCCTTAACATGAGCCCCACAATAAATAGTCTAAAGGTGTTAAATCGCACAATGTAGGCAGCCAATTATACGGCCCCAAATGTGAAATAAACTGTTCAACGAACTCGCCTCTCAATTGGGTCATTGCTTCACGCGCTGTGTAACATGTGGTACCGTCTTGCTGAAACAACATGTCCGCCACGTCCATCTTTTCTATTTTAGGGGAGAAAAAAAGTAACAGAGCACAAGTGCTGTGAATTTCACCGAATTTGATACTCGCAATACACGATCATCAACAACAATGGCGGATACAGCTACGATATTTTCCGCTGTCCGCACTGCGTATGAGTGCCTGTGGTTTAGTGTGCTATAACTTTATTTTAATGCGAAATTCATTCACAAGATTCCGAATAGCCACCTCAGAAAGTCGCCCAAACTGACCATAAAATGGAAGAAGATTACAAATGCACTTTCTTAACCGAGCATGAATTTTGATAATAAAATTTAATAGTTTTCAAGCGTTATTTATTTGTAAGTAGATTCATGGTTATATTAAAGAACAAACTGAACATGTTTAACAGTAACCTGATTACACGAAAACAGCTGAGTTGCCAAAAAGAAAGTTGCTAAAAATATGTAATTTTTTTTAATTATTAAATTGCTTTAATCAATCAAAAGCAATTTAAAATTTTGCATTTTTTACCGTAATTGCGATTTTAATTATGGCAAAAGCTGCAAAACGTTACTTTTTTAATTAATGGAATTTTTGTATTTAAAGTTCAATCAGACGTGCCACAATCATTGCCATAACCATAAATGTATTTGCTTCACCTATTGGTGCCGCCATAATCACAAACAGCTGTTTATGTTTTCTTGTGTTTATTCATTTCAAAAGTGCACGGCTTCCACAAGCTTTTCATCATCTCTTGCTTAACCAAAAATTTTCAAATGAATGATTTTAATAAAAGGTAAATTAAAGTAAAAACCCAAAATATAAATCAAAACTTATATCAACTTATATAACAAATCTAGCAGCAAATGAAAAAAAAAAATTCAGTCAAGTGCGACTTTGATTCGGTACTTTTTTTCTTTTTGGCGATTTTTTCTGTTTTCGGATTTTGTTTTAGTATTCAAGCTTGTTTTGGTGTTGGCATCTTTTTTTGTATTGGCGATTTGTTTCTGTTTTTTTTTTTAATTTTTTTAATATATATTTTTAGTTTCAGGGATTTATTAGTCTTGACGTTTTTTGATTTGGCAATTTTTTCATATATGTGATGCGAAAAATAGAAAGGGGCCTTAGGGTAAAAACCGGTTTTGTTCAGGAGAGCCATTTTAAAGATTTAAATACGTGTATCTTTTGGGGCATGGGATCGGTCTCACTCCACATCAAAAAAAAAGTCAAAATTGATTTTTTCCCCTCAGGTCCCTTTTTCTATGCGCTGTCACATGTGCCGTTTTTTACAATAAATACTTCCAGTTGTAACATTTTTTTGTTTGTTTTGGCGCCTTTTTCGTTTTGGCATTTTTTGGCGACTTTTTTACATTTGGTGATTTTTTGGTATTTTAGCGATTTATTTAATTTTTGGTTTGGAGATTTATCATTTAAGCGCTTTTTTCATTTTGATGTTTTTATTTTCGACATTTTTGTTTTTTTTTTTTAAGTTTAGAACATTTTTAGTTTTAGCGTTTTTGAAAATTTTAATATATGTACAACAAGTTGTCAAAATTACATTAACTGATAAAATACAGTTTAATTTTGATATTTTTAAATTTCAATATTAATTCGTTTAGTCTGCATAAAACTGCACTAGCTTTCCTAACATATAATTTCAGGTTTCTTACTGCCTTAGCTCCAAAGATATTCCAAAATAATAAAAAAATTATATGGAAGCTACCACGCACACTCGTTTTCTTTCAAACATTTTCTTTAGAGCAATTCATAGGATGAATGAAGTAAATCCTGCAAAAATGTCTCAGCTGTTTTACGGTATGAGTTGACATGATATTTCAAAATAAATATTTCTTATGCATATGGGAGGCGCCACGCCTTGCTTGGATTTATTGTTTAATCAAATTTAATAATTCTTACTCAACGAAACAACATAAGTCTGTATTCCACATTTTTTATACTTTTTATTAACTTTTTTTTTAAATTAAATTTCGCCAATGCCCCACTGTTCTTTTTCCTTCCAACTAAATAGCAGACTAGTTTCCCCCACTGATACACACAGGACGGACACTAAATCGTACACAGTAAAAGTACTTGTATCCGTTTACTCGCTATAAAACTCAATGTATTTTGGCCGTTGCGCAATATCAATGTTTGTTTGTTTGTTTATTTTTTTTTTTATTATTATTTTCCTTCCTTTTAGTATTTTTGTTATTTGTATGGAAGTAAATCAGGCATAAGTACGACGACCCCCTAATCCGTTTACGTATAAATAACAATAAAACACAAATAAACCCCAAACGAAGAAAAAAATATAATCCAAAGCAAAAAACAAATATTATTATTTATACATACTTGGTGAAAAAAAAATAATTCTTTGTTTCCCAAACTACATAAACGATTGTTTTTAAGAACGAAAAAAAAACATTTGTTAAAATTCTATAAAAAGTAGAGGAGAAGAAAGACGCAGTTTGTATGTACGTTCACAACCCGTCATAAAAAAATAAAAAAAAAATGTGCCAGGCATTTTGTTGTAATTTGCTATTTACAGATAACAAATTTTATTAATATTGTTTTATCTATAAACACAAACACAAACACAAACACTTAAATGGATTGTGTTTTATTTTTCAATTTATCCATACATCAGCACATTTAAATTTCATTTGCATGCAGAACCACTAAAACTTATAAGGATTTTCATTAATACTTCTAAGAGTGGATTTTATTTAATCTCTAAATCAAATGACGCTCAGCAGCGTTTAAGATGCTGCAGCATAATTTGGCCTCGAAATTATTTTATATATATAAATTATTAGGATTACGTAACTTGCGTAAATGCTACTTGAGAGTTGTATAAGAATTGGCTTGGAAAAACTTTAACAACCTCCTCCCACATAATGAGTGTTAAAAATTTGTGATGCGTAATCGAAGTGTTTAAAACTAAAGCTAAGATGACAATCTCTACGTATATAGTTTTTATGTAGGCAGCGACAAAAGCGATAATAAATTCAGTGAAGTGCGACTTTGACCCGCGCACGAAGGGTTCCGTACGAACACGAGATATGTAATTAAATACGAACTTTAGCCTATATAAAATAAAGTTTTTACATTTTTTTAATATTTGCGATTTTTTTATTATAAAGATTTTTTTAATTTTGGCGATTTTTTTGGTTATGGTGATTTTTTTTGCTTTTTAGAGTTTTTTTTTATTTTGGCAATTTTTTTAGTTTTGACACTTTTTCTCGTTTTGGCGGTTTTTTCGGATTTTTGCGTTTTTTTATTTTTTTTGCAATATTTTTTGTTTTGGTGATTTTTTTTAATTTTGGTGATATTTGGTTTTTGTCTTTTCTTCATTTTGGCGACTTTTTTTCATTTAGGCGTTTTTTTATTTTTGACACATTTTTTCTCTTTTTGGCGATTTTTTCAGTTTTTGGTGTGTTTTCAATTTGGCGATTTTTTTTTTAATTTTGGCGATTTTTTTCGTTTTGGAACACCTTTTTATTTTTAATTCTCATGTATTTGTTGTTGAACTCTGTCCAAATTTCAGGTCCGTAGCTCTTACGGTTCCTGAGAAAATAGCGTGTGACGGACAGACGGACAGCATAGCGAAAACAATAGGGTTCCTTTTTTCACCTCAAATGTAAAATGTAATGTAAACCACAAATAATGTAAACGCTCTTTTTGCACAATGCCGGTTAATAAAATCATAAAAAGTGCACCGATTTTCGTTGGTAATTGGTTTTTGGAAGTATTTACGTTTGTTTTGAAAATATCTCTTTACAAAACAACAAGTTCAAAAATAAGTAATGAATACAGAATTTTTTCATATATATTGATTATTCGAATAGTTAAACACACTAAAAAAAATTGTCGATTATGCTGTAATTCGATTATTCAAAAAACTAAGAAATAAAATTTATATTTTAATAAGAAAATCTTAATTGTTGGCATAACAATATAACAATATTTTTTTCTTGCATATCGCTCCTTCACTGCAGCAGAGACATAACCCAAAAAAGCTACACTCAAAAAAAAACTAACCAAAACTTTGGAAAATTTTCTAAATTTGAGTAAAAAAAAATTGTCGTATGGCGCCAAAGCTGTTTTCTACTTGAAACCAGTAAAATATTTACTAAATTTATAGTTCATTAATGAACTAGTTTATAGGAATTATATTTTTATATTTAAGTAAAATTTTTCTAAAATTAGGTAAAATTTTCCCATCAAATTCGGAGCTTCGCAAAAAATTTTCCATCTTTGATCTCAAATTGTTAAATTTTCCAATTTTTTTTTTGTCTTTAATTCTGGTACTTATGTATGTTATTTATCTTCATATTATATTTTTAATTAATTCACCTTTCACCATACATACACATAAATTCCCTTAGAGGAGACAACTATTGAACCAACAACCTTCTGACTGATAGGGAAGCATTCTAACCAATTGCCGAACAGGGCAGCCTGAATAAGCATTGATATTTTTGAGTTTTAAAATATTATTTTATTTACAAAAAAATATATTTATTTCAAGTTCAAATATTCCTCGAAAATATGAAAAATTTACTTGAATTTTTTGCTTAATGCAAATAAAAGATATATTCTATAATTTAAAGAAAAAATTCTTAAAACTGGTAAATATTTTTCTAAAATTTAGAATATCTTTTTATGTCTTTCAAGTTAGTCAAATTTGATGAACTAATCAGGAGTAAGTCATTTCCTAAATTAATTTTTTGATTTAAAACGAGATTGACTAGTTCTTAGTATACAATTTCTCTAAACTTTTAAACCATTTTCCATTTTTTTGATAAGTATTTCCTTTGAGCCAGTAAACTTGTAGGTATGAAAATAAGAAAGTGCGTCTCGGGTAAATAATAGTATATGTCTTTTTATGAGTGTAGTTTTGCAGAAAATAAGTTTTAACTTTTCGATTGACTACTACTACTGTCTGCCTAATTCAAAGACATTGACTTTAAAGACGAAAATGGGGAACCAATTACTATGGATAAAGCTAAGGTTGCTCGTGAAAAAAAGTTAAAAGTAAATAGTTCGTACGTGGGAGGAAATATAATGATTAGAATTTAGTAGCATATTTTTCAGTACATACTATTGATGTAACGAATGTCAAATTTTGATATTCGCGTATACGAATACGAATATTTGAAACTATATTCGCGAATACGAATACGAATATTATATATGGAATTTATAGACATAAAATTGGGGTTATGTTTAATAAAATTTTATGAAAAAGAACTTCATACTCTTGTTAGCGTTAATAAAAACTACCAACATTTTAATGATATGCATTAAATAGCATTTGAAAATGATACAAAGCACAAATTTCTATAAAAAATTTAATGAAAATTTATTAGATTTCGTTTAGAATTTATGCATTTATTTATTTAATTTTTTTTTTTGGAAAAATATTAGTATTCGCCTGAATTTGGCGAATACGAATGCGAATACGAATATCTAAGAATGGCCAAATACTCGGCAATTCGAATACGAATACGATTATTCGTGCATCACTAGTACATACACTAAAAAAAAAGACGTACTATTATTAAGAATTTTTTTTTCTTAAATTCAAGTAAAAAAAATTTCTAAGTTTAAGTAATTTTTTCTAAGTTTAAGTAATTTTTTACAAAAATCTAGTAAAAATTACTTAATATGAGTAAAAAATAAAAAGTTCTTATCCTCAAAAATAGTTCATAAAAACACACAATAAATTTCTCACATTTCAGGAAATGTTTACTGACTTAAAGGAAATATTTACTAAGAGTAGGAAAATGATGATAAAACTGAAGGAAATTTTATATTAAAGACTAGTAAATTTCGTCTTAAATCTAAAAAAAAAAACGTTAGGAAATGAATTACTCCTGATTAGTTCATAAAATTTTACTTACTTAAAAGATGTAAAAAGGTATACTAAATTTTAGGAAAATATTTCCCAGTTTCAAGTATTTTTTCTTTGAATTATAGAATTTATTATTAATTTGCATTTTGGCAAAAAATCTAAGTAAATTTTTCATATTTTCGAGGAATATTTGAACTTGAAATTAATTTTTTTGTAAATAAAATAAAATTTTAAAACTCAAAAATTTCAATGTTGATTCAGGCTGCCGTGTTAGGCAATTGGTTAGAGTGCTGGCCTTTCAATCAGAAGGTTGCTGGTTCAATACTTGTCTCCTCTCAAGGAATTTATATGAATGTATGGTGAATTATAATTAAGAATGTAATATGAAGATATAATAAATAAAATATCATTTGGAATAGAATTTAATTAATAATAAAAATAAGTACTAAAATTACAGACAAAAAAATTGGAAAATTTACTAATTTTGAGATTAAAAACGAAAAATTTGTTTGCAAAGCTCCGAATTTTATGGGAAAATTTTACGAAATTTTAGGGAAATTTTACTTAAATATGAAAATATAATAAATAAAATATCATTTGGAATAGAATTTAATTAATAATAAAAATAAGTACCAGAATTAAAGACAAAAAAAATTGGAAAATTTACTAATTTTGAGATTAAAAACGAAAAATTTTTTTTGCAAAGCTCTGAATTTTATGGGAAAATTTTACTTCATTTTAGGAAAATTTTACTTAAATATGAAAATATAATTACTATAAAATAGTTCATTAAAGAACTAGAAATTTAGTAAATATTTTACTGGTTTCAAGTAAACAGTAACAGCTTTGGCGCCATCCGACAAGTTTGTTTTAATAAAATTTAGAAAATTTTCCCAAGTTTTAGTAATTTTTTTTAATTTACATTTTTCTATTTGCATTAGTATGTGTATGTATATTTTAAAATAGGACCACTGTGCAGCATTAAAAAAAAACACTGTTGCCATAATTTCGCTTCTTATTAAAGCCATACTCAATTATTTTGCATTAGACCACCCAAACCATAAATTTGGTAAATTTTCTATTGATGTACTATTATCGCTTGTGGTTTTGCATAAACATCAATGACAGACAATATTCTTGTTGCGTATGATGAATATGAAATTATGAGCAATCATTAATCATACGCTAGCATTGATTGTTCTGGGAAACCGGTTAATACGCGACACATATACAAACACACACAATGTGAACATACAGCTTTGCGTGTATAACAGTCATCTCGAAATTAACTCACACTCTGTTGATATTTAGTAAATATTATTTACATACAATTTGTATGTAATATTGAGAACTATTATTATTAAAAGGCTTTTAGCTTGGTAATAAAAAATTAAGCTTGATAATTTGACAATTGTAATAAATGTATGTATTAATTTAAATAATAAACAGAAACATGTGGTTTATTGCAGGATGGGAAGACACAGAGAGAGAGAGAGAGAGATTGAGAGAGAAAGATAGACGGTAATATTTTAATTATAACAAATCCCTTTAATTTACTGCTTAAAATTTTATTTCCTCTGGGCAATTAATTTAAATTTAAATTTTGATAATAAATAATTTCTTTGGTTTTTAGAAATGAGTCAAAGGCCCTAAAATTTATTTTAAATAAATTTGTGTTGTAATAGAATAATTCTTATAAACGATGACTTGGCATTAAAAGCAATCCTCCCGTAACTTTATTAACGTTATGACTTCTGGCTTATCTTTAAAGTAAATAAGTCTATAACGATATAATTAATTATGCTTAAATACAAAAATAAATAATAACAAAAAATTAAGTTTTTTAATTCATTCATATTGAAAAATTTTATTTTTATTTAAAGCTGATTTAGCTGTTAATATTTACTTTTATGTTAAGATAAATTTCTATTAAAACTCAAGCAGATGTTTTGCCTTTTTAAGTTGCTTAACTCAAAGCAAGCCTGAAGGAAAACTAAAGGAAGTACATGAGCTTCAAGCAGTTTAAAAAAAAACAGCATTTGGGATCTACTCTGTAATGGTAATAACGTACAATTTCGAAATAATTTTCTTTCGTTTCAAAACGCAGAGTAGGCTTCCTGGTCAGTTGCACTACACTATAAATAGCTGGGTTAAACTTTTGTAATGATATAGTAAAAATTTTAGTATAAATATTATAAAATTAAACTAATATTTAATATCAAGCACTTACGTTTGTTATGCTTAGAAGAAAGTCACATCATTCCAATCAGTACATGCACAAAGTTAGAGCAGAAGTTTGTTGAATTTGAACTTTTGAGCTTGAGTTTGCTTGTTCAGTTTAAGATGATGATAATTTAAGAGTATTGGTTGAAATCTTGCACTGCTTTTTATTTTGGCTCTTCTTTATTTGATTTTCTAAGTGAATTTCTGTTTAGCAGGGCACTTTTAATTTTTCAACAATTCTACTTGTGCTGACGTTACTGCTGCTGCTAATGCTGATGCTGCTGCTGCTGCTGCTTGCACTTTTACCAGCACTATAATTTAAAACTTTATTTTTTTCCTCGTTTTCTTTCAGTTTTCTACAAAAATAAAATAAGCACGCACACTTTCACCCACTTAAATATTATTCGTCATTGGCATTCACATACAAACATTCTCTATAAATATTTTTTTTCATGCCATTTTTTGTTTTTTTGTTTTTTGTTTTAAGGAGAAGTTTTTGTACAAAAGAACTGCTAGTTCAAGAATGCTAAAGCAGAGAGCAGCAACAAAAAACTTTTTCTTCAATTTTTGCCTGCATTCTGGAGATAAACAAAATCACAGAAAATGAAAAACGAAAGAAAAAAATATATTTAGAATCGCACACTCATTCCTTCATACGGTCATAGAACACACACACTCACTCACACACACACACACACACACACTGATGTAACGAGTTTTATTTTAACGAAATGCGTTATCAGCATTTAAACCGAATAAACCGAAAATGAATGAAAAGAGTAAAATCGTTTATTTAAAAATGAACACACAAACACACAGAGTCATACCTACAGTTATATAACAAGTTTACAGTAGATAAAAATTTTATAAAAACAGTGTGTTTGAAAAAAGTTCGTTTGTAGGATAAGCTGCACAAATTAAACAAACTTATTGAGCATTAGAAAATACTAACGACTGATTCTGTCAAAGAAGATAATATTAAAAAAGAGTTGAAGATCCGCCTAAACCTTGCATTTTGACGGTATTTTCATAGTCTAGTAAAAAAAAAAGTAATTTATGTCCTAAATTTTTTGTCTATACCAGCAACTTTAATTTTCAAACAAAAAGCAATATTTTCAAAAGGTTCCTATAACCCAAAGTGTATTAATACCAAGTGCTCATTCGTCATACTCCATATAAAATAGCATAAAATCTTAACCCGAAATGTTAGCATACAAATAAAGCTAATTCTACAATAAAATTTGTATATATGTTGTTGTCATGATAAGGCTATTTGTTAAGGCGCCATTTACGAAAAAAATACAACCCTGATCTGATGAATTGATTTTGTCTTTTGAAAATTTTCACAGACTCCATCATACTTGGACTGTATTTTCTAAAAAATCGCACGATTGTTTAGGCTAGTGTATCACTGCCTTTATTAATATACTTTACGTACAACCATCCTTGTTCCCCGCCAAAAAAAAATTCATACTTGAAAGAATTTATTTTAAAATACCAGATATTTTAACTTATTAACCTTTTGAAAGAATCAGAAATATTTAATTATAATTTTAATTCAATTAATTCAGTAAATAGCGGCCCGCAAATTAAAGTTGTTCAGCTGCTCAATGTAAAGGAAAATGTCGGTAATCCTGAGCCATATTTATCATTGGTTTAGAAAAGCATGCGTATAAGAAACTGATCATTCGCACATACACAATGTGAATTTGTTACGAAAGGAGCAATTGTGGTTCAACAATAAAATACGAAGGTGGATCATTAACTCAGTGTCTTTCTGAATTTCCCGCCTCTCGACTCAACTGTCAGTTGACTCCTGTCTAAATTTGAACAAGCTGTGTCATTTAGTTTGTTTTTGGCAGCCGTTGATAACACACCACCTCGCCTTTTGGGAAGAAAATGGAAAGAAGTGAATTTCGTATGTTCATTAAACATTATTTTTTGCAAAAAAAAAAAAAACGTCAATAAAATCAAGAAAAAGCTCGATTAAGTCTATGGGGACTCTGAATCATAGATTTCAATGGTAAAAAAGTGGTTTACTGGCAGTATACGACTGCAGAAAGTGTGATCAAGGAAAGTATTGGTTTTCTGGAAGAAATATCTTAGTATATATGTATGTATATTTTATTTATGATATAGTTTATATCAAAGTACATTTTTCGTTGTGGTCGCACATATATAAATTACGTTGAACGTTCTGGACGGCCAATTGAGGTGAGTACATCCAAAACTGTCGAAGAATTCACGATATGGTGTTGGCCGATCGAAGAGTAAAAGTGCGTGACATTGTTGATGCCATAGACATCCCACATGGCTCAGTGGTTTCTATTTTGAATGTCTACTTGGGTATGATAAAGCTTTCAGCAAAATGTGTGCCGCATTTGCTCACAATCGACCACAAACGCATGTGCAGTTTCCATGGCAAAATTCCATCAATTGGGTCTCAAATTGCTCCGTCATCTGCCCTATTCTCCAGATTTAGCCCCTAGTGACTACTTCCTGTTTCCAAACCTAAAGAAATGGCTCGGTCGAAAGAGATTTAGCTCCAACGATGAAATTATTGACCAAACAAATGCCTATTTTAAGGACTTTAAAAAAATCCTATTTTTTGGAAGGGATACAAAAACTGGAAGTCAGTAGACTAATGCCCTAATTCTGTTCGACGATTGTATCGTCTTGTCTATGGACGAAAAAAAGCCGCAGGTTTGATTCTTTAAAACAATTATTATTTATTGTCTGTGCTAGAAGGTTCGTGTATTTGCTTTATGATTTTGTTCCAAACATAATATCCAACACATATTTTTTATATATTTTTGAAACTATTGTATAATACTTTAATTTAATTTTTATAGTTAAAAAAATGGCAATAATATATTTATTTTTCTTTATCAAAGACAACAACCATTTTTGAAGAAAATAATTTAGCTAGTTCAAACACAAGAACTCAAAAGTATTTTTAAACAAAAACGTCCTAAATCTTCTTACTGAATTAGGGCATAAGTGTATTGAGTTAAAATTTGATTTAATAGTAAGTGTTTATGTTATGTTGAAAAATAAATTTTTATTTCGCAAAAAAACTGTGTTTCATTCAAAAAGTAACAGACTTATTTATCCACCCTCGTATACACCTATATATCTTTGCAGAGATTTGTTAGTTTCTTTTAACATTCTTATTTTGGTGGTAAGTACACCATGGTTATTTCTTTTACGGAGTAAAGAAAAACACGAGACATTGATGTAATACAATCGTTTTCGAAAATTTGCAATTTGGCAGTGAAAATCTGCAAATCTCACTTTATAATTTTTGCAATGAAAAATCAGCAAAATACAGAGAAATCTGCAAATCTGACAAGAGTGATCACAAACAACTATTTTTCTTTGAAAAAATTTTTTTTATATTCGAACAATCGAAACTTTTGTCGCATAATCGAGTTTGAATACAAGGTTTTATTCGTAACTTATTTAAGCTATAGGATAGCGTCTAAAATTTTTGCGATTATTTCAATAAAATTTTTTCGATTATTTAAATAAAATGTATTCGGTTATTTGAATTTATTTGATTTTTCAAATAAAATTCATTCAATTATTCGAATGAAATTTATTAAATTGTTCGAATAAAATTTATCCAATTATTCGAATAAAATTTATTCTATTATTCTTATAAATTTTTGATTCGTTTTACTATAATAGTCGAACAAAATTCTAAATTCGTTTAAATTTATTGAATTAAGTTTTTTTATTGAATTTGGATAGTGAAACGAATAAACAAAATCGCGAGACTTTACTACTGGCAAACGCTAGTAGTAGATTTTCATTGAAAAACCTTTGTATTATATCTGTTACAATAAGGAAAAAGTGCTTAAGTCATATTTTCCTGTTTTCCAGGAGATTATTTCTTTCTTTTGTAGTTAAGTTGGGAAATTCTCTGTTAACCTTTAGTGTTTTAAGCAAATATCGTTCTAGACACTATAAGTAATACATTTAAGTAGAAATATTCCAAAGTATAACCTCAATTAATCTATTATTTCAAATTAGATTACAAGTCTAAAGAAGATAAGCTGCAAGTAATTTTGCTATAACTTCTTGAAAAATCGCACAATTTAGTAGAGATTTTGACCAGAGATATTTTCAAGTATGCAAATTATGGAGGTACCATTAACTCAAAAATAGTTTATCTCCACTTAAGCATTTTTTCCTTTTCGCCACAGATATACATATGTATGTTTTTTAGGGCCTAATTCATAGAAAACATTTTGATTTTATGAAATAAATCATAAATAAAATTTCCATAAAAAATTTATTTCATAAAATATTTCTTATGAATAAGGCAGTTAATGTTTAAGCAGCGGTTTCTGCTACCGATTTTGTTATAAAAGACCTTAACACATATAGAAAAAAAAGGTTAAAAATTAAAAAAAAATAATTAAATAACTTGGGGGTACACTAGACAGTTTTGCCTTTCAACTTTCGATGCACTTGTACTACAATCCTGCAGCCTTATTTATAAAAACCATTAAGGCTTTTAAAGGGGTTTTAAAATAGATTTCCATAAAAAAAATTTGCTAATTTTAATTTTTCCTTTATAATTTGCATAAATAAGGCTTATACATTTTAAGATTTGACGCTTGCTTGCTTTAAAATTCTCTATTCAACTTAAAGGCAAGAAACAGATTAATATTTTTTCTTAACGATGACATCTTGATATCGACAGATAACGTTAGATCGATTACTTACATATATAGGAAACAAAAACAAATTTTTTATTTTCAAAACAAGGTGGCGATTGAACCTTGTCGACAGAGAAGGGGCTAGGCCATTAATTACAGAAATAAATATTATGAATTATATATAAATGGAAAAAATTTATTGATAATACAATAAACTTTGCTCAATTGAGAAGGAAAATAGTTGTAAAATAAACATTGCAACGATGATTTGTGGAAAAAAAAATTTACTTAATGACTGCCCTTTATTTCCCACTGTAATTTCCCAAAATTTTCCTAGACAATGTAATTTTCTTATACATATATGTTTACATAATACACAACTTCAACATATTAAAACTTTGTAATGTAAATTATTTCGTTTGAAATTTATTGAAATACAGTCAAGGTATTAAATCTTATGTATTTCCTTTCCCGCACACACACACACTCCCACACACAACACTAATTTTTCAACGGGCACCCAAACACACACACACACACAGGCTAACAAAATTTCAATTGAAATATAACAATTTAACTTTTGTGAAAAATGATTATTTGATTTTGATGGGAATAATTTATTTAATTATTTACACAGTTATTTTTTTTATGAAAGTTAGTCAAGTACGATATATGGCCCAAGAGCAGCCTACGCGCATAATTAACGACCATTGTGCAGATGTAGAGAATTGCATAAAATTACATATATTTTCGCTTTTTGTTATAAGTAATTCTTGTGCAAAAATCAAACATTTCTTTTTCCTGCAAATTTTTAATTTAATTTAGATTTTATATCCCAAAAAAAAAAATTAATGTCGCTTTTTGCAAACTTTTCTCAATTTTTAGCACACCATTTTGTTGTTTTTCAAAAATTAAAAAAAATTAAAATACTTGCACTCTAGCGCTACATTTACATTTTAACGTTGGTGGACGGACGCAGGCAAAGCACTGCGCGTATTTTTCATGGACAAACGTATGGTAACACTTCGTTTGAGATTTTTTGCTATTTTCCTTTAACTCTTCCATTCCAATCTCCAGCTGTAAATTTTATCATTTACTTTTTATCAACCTTTTTTATACTCGTATTGCATGTAAATAAAACTTTCTAATGAATGAGAGCAGCTGAAACGAGAGAGTAACTACAGTTGTGAGAGTGTGCTAAATTTCCCACTATTATTTGTTGGTGTATTTTTGTTTGCCTATAAACTTTCTACTTCAGAAATGTGTTGGTTAAGGTTTTAGCACGAAAATAAAGTGTAAAACGAAAAAAAAAATCCCAGAACAAAATAAAACTTTCAAACATTTTAAACATCTTCTGAGAAATGTTACAACTTTTTTTTGCACATTTTCTGCAGCTTTTAGAATTTTTTTAAGTTTTCTTTTGCAATTAGTCAGATGTTTTATAAAATTTTATGTATGTATGTATGTATATTTTTAAAGTTTTCTTGACTATCCTTTTTATATATTTAGGTACATACATTAATGTGTGTTTGTGTGTCTACTTTTATTTTTAGTTTTAAGCAGTTAAAGACTGTATATTGATAATTTTAGTAAAATTACTTTAAGCGTAAGTTTGCTTGGAAAGTTAAAACAAAAATTAAATAAATGGTGGGCGATATGGCAACACACGAGTACTTCAAATCTGGAATGGGCATTAAACATTCTGAGATGTACGACTCTAATGGTGCTGGGTAAAAAAAATTTTCTATACGCAAAAAGTGTGCAGTGCTTTTTTTTAGAGGTATAGAATTTAAGTAAGACATAATGCTAGATATGTGGGCCATTTTAGACGCTGTTCAGTATTTAGTTTTATCATGATTGGACTGACGACCATTGCGACACTTAAAAGAATTTTTCTTGATATCGAATTTTTTTTAAATAATTTTGTTTAAAGACCAAGTTAGATTTTGCTTTTGCCCCAAATTAATGTCCATTTCGGTACAAAGCTTTCAAATGAAATAATTTGAGTCCAATCGGAGTTAATTAATATTAAATTCGGTATCAAGTTTTCAAATGAAATAACATACGAGAGTGTGTTTTTTTATTCAGCACATTAAAATTTACTCAAAGCTTTTTATAAATATTATAAAATTGCAGCTTAAAATCATTAGCAGTTATTGTCATTTCGCTCATTTACTCAAAGAACTTCATAGCTCAAAAAATTAAATTTTTTTTATCTCCATATCGTTATTTATATCGTGTAAAAATTTCACACAAATATCTTGTCAATATCAACTCTTGAGAGAAAAATAAAATTTCCTTTTTTCATTAAATTTTGTTTAAATTGAAAACTTCAAGCTCGTGTTCCTGCAAACTGTTTTTTTTGAGTTATGATATTGTTTGAGTAAATGAGCGATTTGATCTTTATTGATCGTTAATATTTTTTTCCTTAACTTAAGTCAAACTTTTTGGTACTAGGTCGGCAACGCTGTTTTTTTTTGTTGAGATAAAAAATCAATGTTGTTTTCTAAGGTAGGCTCCTTTGAATTTTAAACATTTGTCCAGAGATTCTTAATTTTTTTTTTTAAATAGATTTGTCGAGATCATAAAAATCTAGGGGCAAATTACGGCATTCGTTATCGAACGAAATTATGAAATATTTCCATATAAACTATATTGAAATATTTCGTAATTTCGTTCGATAACGAGTGCCGTAATTTGTCCCCTATATATCTTGATGAGATTATTTCCTCATTGGAGTAATTAGCCCTTGCACTTTGAGACAATAACAGTATTTTGCGCTGTTCTAAAATTTTAAAGCTTTGCTGATAGCACTTTTTGAATATAAACCCTCGATATATTTTATTTAATTTTTTAAAGATTGAAAATCATGGACAAACCTAATAGCTACTCTATAGTATATGTAAGTATCCAAGTATTTATTTATATATTTTTCTTGCTGTCTATATTTCTATGTATGTGTGTACTCGTATAACTTTTATCAGTAAAATGTGTATAATCCTCTTGTTAGAAGCAATAAGAAAAAAAATATATGTACACACAATCACATAAAGTAAAATATATTCTATAATCGAAAATGCAATTATTGCAAAATCACGTACACGCTTACATACTTACATACGAACTCGTAGTTTAAGATTGAAAAAAATATATGTTTGTATGTACTCGTATTATTTTAATGTTTATTCTCTTAATGGACTAATATACTCGTAGTTAACTTTATGAAGAAAAATAAAACTATTTTAAAACGTTATTATTTGCGATAAGAAGTTTCACAAACTAAGTATAACTTCTATAAGAAGATAATAGCATTATTTATAGATAATAAATATAAGTACCCTAGAGGAAATGTCGATGGTGAAAATGTACTGACTGTCTTTTGACTTTGTCATTGAAAACCTTACTAGTAACATTAAAACAATTGACTAGGTAATCACTACGTAGTTCTTATGGGAAGATGAATGCATACCAACCAGAGTGTTAATTACTGATACATTTCTATACATTTCCATATACATATAAATGTATGTATATTGACAAGTTGTTGACAATTCTACCACAAATACACCATATCTTTTTTCTCTATTTCTGTTATACTGACGGATAATATTATCACTAGAGTTATTATCTATAGAGTGTTGACACAAAAACACTTGGACCCAGTCTGGCTGCAGGGTATGTATGTACATATGCATATGTGTATGAATGTATGTATGTGTGAACTTTTTTAATAAGCACTAAGCAAAAAGCACTTGATGGGGTATTAAAAATGTTTAGGAATGGAACCCAAGTACATTTTCTAAAGCTATGTACAGACGATTGTCACATCTTACAATATTTTCAGATCTGGCAATGTGCTGGCAACGTACTTGCAATCGAAAATTGCCAGCACAAGGAATATTTGTCAGTTGACACGGTTGTCAGAAAAACTTACAATTTATTGCCAGACGGTTGTATGACAATAAATTCATCTGACAAAATCGTCAGACCAAAAATTGTCAGTTCACACGGTTGTCATATGCACAAATTGTCGGATCTGTTGTTAAGCGTTGCCAGACTTAAAGCATTTGATAGAAATTGTTAAATATCAATTGTTTGTGGTTGTGTTAAATGTAAAAAGTTAAAATATAAATTATTATGACCACAAAGAAACAATTGCAATTGGTTTTTCTGCATATCTTTTAATATATATTTTTCTATAAAATCAAGCGTGTGCAGTGTTGCCCATAGAAAGAATTATCTTACAATGACGCCATTGCCAGATGCATAAACTTCGCTCATCTGACAATATTAAAATGTACGACAAATATCTGGCAATGTGTTCACACGATTGTAAGATGTCTGACAATTTGTTGTCAGCTCCTAATCTTGCAATGGACTGACAATGCTTTTTCTTGCAACAACGTCTGACGAAAATTACCACTTCACACGGTTGTAAGAAATTTTGAGCACATTTTACTGACAATATTGTAAGATCTGACAACCGTCTTTACACAGCTTTACTCGTAATAAATATTATTTTTTGCAACTGATAATAATTTATACTTGCTAATTCTGGATTTGTGGGATCTTAAGCATCCAATTATGATTAAGCTCGAAGTAAACCCTAAAACGTATTTTAATTTTTTTCTTATATCGAACCATAACCACCAAAAATAGATTAACCGACACATTTTTTGGAACTCGTTTTTTTCGAAAATCTATTGTTTATGATGGCAAAATATGGCACGATATATGATGTTTCCTGCCTTAGTGCGTTCGAAATATTGTAGTGAATTATTATAACGAATGTTTTTCTTTAAAATTTTAACCCATATAACCCATTATACTCCTCGTTTAGGGTACTTATGTATTTAAAACCCTTTTTATGAAAGGTATAAAAATGACACACACGGAAAAATAGTAAGATATGATGTCTAGCTACAATGAGAAATTAAAAATTAAACGAACTTGTTCGGTTTTATTTAGGCTAAAGCTTTAATTTTGATGGAGCAAAATTAAAGGTTTTTTTAAGGAACAAATAAATTCTTCAGCATTCTTATATTTGATACATAGTGTGTGTTATTAGTTGCTTTAAATTTTATTTTTATATAAATACATATTTTTCAGTAGAAATGGAATATGTGAATTGTTTTGCTTCACCGCATCACAATTTGCTTAATGTTTTTTTTTGTAATGAAAGCTCAAATTTACTATCTCTAACAACAACAGCAACAGTCTTGCCATTGTTGTTTGTTCTGCACTAAATATGCACATGACTGTTAATTTGCTTATATTTTTTTTCTTTACTTCAAAGGAATATTTTTGGTTTGATAATATATGTATTAAGCCCTGTGATCCTGTGATTCCTTAATAGAACAAGGGGCCATATTTAATGGTTTCGTTAGTCATGTGATTTTGGATGAGTGGGAGATTAATCCTCTGCATCAAAGGCTGGTGTTAAAGCTGCCAACTTAAATTCTCCAGCCCGACATCTGCTTTACTCACGTTAGCTAGTAGCATAAGGGATGTTATATTACCATTGCCCGGTGTCTAGTAAAGTCCTGCACAATACCATTTATAAGACATTTCAAGATATGCTTTACTACACGGAAATATTCTAAAACAAACGCTAAACAATGCTGTTGGCAAGACATTTGTTTCAGTTGTTTGTCTCGCCAACAGTGTTGTTTAGCGTTTATTTTAGAATATTTTGCTGTAGTAAAGCATTTGAAAAATCTCTCGTCTTGAAAGGTCTTATAAATGGTCTTGTGCAGGACACTAGTGTCTACCTGACCGTAAAGTTCGGTGGTTGTGAGTCTTCTAAGTTGGTTGTTGTTTGTGACTTTACCAAGTTAAAGTCTGTCAGTTACATTACCTTTTATGTCCAACTCTGAACACTATACTGAATATGTATATTAGGGAAATAAAAAAAAATTTAATTTGGCATAGCACAGTCCGATAGAGCATAAAAAACTATAAGGGAACGTATATTTATTTTTTCGCTAAGGTCAAAAGAGTTCACACACCAACCGCGATGGAGTTTTTTTATTTTTGGTTAAGATAAATTAACAATATGTATATTTAAAATAAAGAATAAGTATAAAAAAACACCATATAAGATTATGAATATTTAATATTGCATTAAGAAGACCTCGCAATAATTTTAGATTATGTAAAATAATATATTTGTTACTTCAAGTCTGTGCTTTAAGTGAAAAATTACAAAAGATTATGATTATGCCAAAAAAATGGTTACACCCCTAATGTATATAAATATGTATTTTTTTTTTAGCCTAGCCTTGCCCTTATCCTTAGCCTTTGCCTTGTCCTTGTCACTATCCTTATTCACATTCATATTATAAATATGAATGAGATTTTGTTTGTTTGTTTGCTACGCTTTTCACGCCCTAATCACTGTACCGATTTTGAAAATTCTTTCGTCAATGGAAAGCTACATTAACAACGTCAAACATAGCATATTTTTTTATTCGGTTCGGTACCGTATTTTATTTGGTACGGTTTTTTTTTCAAAAAAAGTAATTTTTGGGCTCGTTAGGGTAATTTTCGTTTGGGCTTATCTTGTTTAAGAAGTTTTTAAACTCGTTTTTAATTTTGTTTTTTTTAGTATTTTATCGCTTTTTTGTCGGTCTTTACCGCTTTTTTAATATTATAAGGGAATTATAAATAACAAAACATTCATAAATTGTAAATATAGTTTCCGAAATATCAGATCAACGTGAGCTGAGACACGGGTAAAAGCTAGTAGAAAATAAATATTTAAAAAGGAAAGGACACTAGACGCAACTGACCGGACTTTTCAGTCGCCATTGTAATTCAATAGTTACGTGTCTGATTTAAATGCGTATTATGGCTTAAAATAATTTGATTTAAGGGGTTCCCAAAACTTCAATTGCTTGTATTCCTGAAATAATTTTAAACATATTGCTCCTTTATTGCAACACAGACATATAGAACTCAAAAATCCCAGTTTTGAAGAAAATAAGTTTTAAGTTTTCAATTTGCATACAACTCAATGAAAATATAAAAATATTTTCTTTTATCACGAGGTGCGTGTACAAGCCTTTTATATAAAATGTTTATACAAGACTATATATGATATACCGAACTCCAAATCGCATTTCTAGAAAGATGACTATGTTATAAAGTAGCGATATACATATGTATGAATTTATTTTTTCATACCCTAATAAATCTTTTGACGTTTTCATGAATTTTGTGCTGATTAAAATTTTAAAATGGTTTAAAAAGTTTCAACAATTTAAATGAAAATGAAATTTCAAGAAATTTAAATAATTGTACAACACAGTCCTCTTTTTACTCTTCGATGCTCAAAACAGTGTACGTACTCCCATTTGCAGCAAAAAAAAAACAAAAAAACGCCACAACCAACCACCAACGCCAAGACAATAAAAACAGTCTAAAAATCTTAAACGACCTTGTCATGTACTCCACAATCACCTCACAGCGAATGGAGGAAAACAAAAGGGATAGAACAGAATTGAAATAAAAACAACTAAACAAAAGTATCACACAAAAATACAACAAAAATAAAAGCCATTTAACGAAAGAAAATTGTATTACAGTAGAAAAAAAATTTTGGAAAAACTTTTTATTCATAAACACCCGAAAAGCAGAAGAATAAACGAAGAAACAGATTCATTTAATTTTCCACATACACACACACACACACTCACAAAACAACCAACCATGATTTTTATTTTCTATTTATAAAGAATTGTATACAAAGAGCTCTAATAAAATGATTTAGAAAAAAAAAGTAATAAAATTGCAAAAGAAAAGCAGATAAAAATTTAATTTTTGTTGTAACAAAAAAAAAATAGAAAAATTCATACAAACTTGCAAAAAAAAACAAATAGGTTCGTTAAAATTAAAACAACAACTTCAGGAAACTAACATTGGCCAAGCCTGGATAATGCAGTGCTGTCAGCATTTATTTAGTATAACATGAAGTATTGAAAACGTTTTTTTTTTGCTTGTTTTTTTTTATTTAAGCAATGTTTATATACTATTCGTTCCTGCTTAAGGCCGTGATGCACTATCATACAAAGTCGTGCGATCTACGAAAAAATACAACCCTGGTATGATGAAATTTATGAAAATTTTCAAAAGACAATAACAATTCATCACACCATGGTTGTATATTTTCGTAGATCACACGACTTTGTATGATAGTGTATCACGGCCTTTTTGAAAATCATCAGAAGACTATAAAGCCCAAAAATATTTGAAATAAGCTTAAAAAAACCTTAAATCGCGCATTTGTTCAAAGAACGTAATAACTCAAAAATGGAATTTTTGAGTTAGTGATGCAGAATTAATCCTCATATCTTTCTTCATGTTGTGTGAAAATTTCATAAGAATATCTTATTTACTCAACTATTGAGAGAAAAATACTTTTTTCCATTAAGTTTTGTGTAAATTGAATAAGTTAAATTCGTTTGCTTGCAAACTATTTTTTTTTTTATTTAAAACGTTGAGCAATGTATTTATAGTAAGACTTAATTAATGCGCTAATTAATCCTACGCAATGCAAAGAAAACATACGATGTTTTCCAGTTACAAGACCATTTGCTTCAAACACGTAATACAGTCATTATGAACAAAAGACGGGTATCAGAAACATAAACCAGGCACTTGTTACAGACAGTGGTTACGAAAATATGAAACGAGAGGAAGAATATGAAAGAAACAATCAAAAAAGTTACGCGTAACAGTGTAAAACAGGAAAATTTGTGCTGTTGCTATTTTTCTGTTTTTGATAAGATTGATATACAGTTTAAAATCTATTCAGTTTCTTACTGGATGCTAACGAAGTTGCGGGAAAATGCTAGTGTCTTATAAAATCTTATAATTGATAAGAAATTGTTTGACCTGCCATAACATAAATAAAAGTGCAATTTGTAAGGAAAGTAAAATATAAGCAACTTCGTTCCTCTTCTAAGTCATGTCTTTTTTTTCTTTGAAAATTACTCACTTTATACAAATGTGTATTGGAAAAATTTAAGATTGAATACAATTTCAAAATTTCAATTATCCATACCTGCAATACTCCCTCCCACTCTAACAAATACTCTTACACAAAAACTCTGCTCAAAGAGTAGAATTAATCTCAATGCAAAATAATGTGATGCCACATAATTTATTCGCAGAAATATTTTGTTTCATACACGAAAGAGAAAATTTTAAATGAATAATAAAAATAAACAGAAAAAGTGTTATTACTTTTCTAAAGAAGCAAAAGCGGTTGTTGTCATGCTAAAAATAATAATTGTTTAAATCCAACGCTCCAAAAAGTGTTTCATTAAATCCCAGAAATCATGAAAATATAGAATTTGCGATCCGGAAGTAGTGCAAATTTGAATCATCTCTAATGATTTTTACATAGGCTTACCTTTGTAAGAATTTTAAATACAAGACAATCGTTTTGTATTCAAAAAAGCAACACTGTTCCCATCAAGTACCACCTTTTAATAGACTACTGTCAAATTTTGAGCAAGTGTTACTTTGTGTTTAACAGCTGTTCAAAATAAACAAAGTGAATTTCGAGTGCTCATCAAACATTATTTTTTGCGAAAAAAAACCGTCAATCAAACCAAGGAAAAGCTCGATAAGCACTATGGGGACTCTGCACTATCAATTTCAATATTAAAAAAAAACAATTCACATATTCCATCCAATTCACATATTCCATTTGCAAAAAAGTTTCGCATATAAGGCACAAATCTACATCAACTGATACCACACACAGTGGACCAAACACAGAAAAACGCTGATGATGAAGGTTTAATGGCCTTCGAAAACGTCTAGCTGTTCCGTTCAACTATGTGTTGTTGTCAGAATATTTACAACTAACTTTGATGTTATTTGTTCATTAATAATTATCACATGTAATGAGTTTCGTTATTTAAGTTGGTAACTAAACTGACTAAATAAAGATTTTTATTTAAATTATAGTTTGTTTAAATATCTGTTGTAAAAGAGACTCATATAATTATTTTATCCAGTTCAGTACATCGAGCCTTATTTTCGTTTTAATCGTAAGGGACAAAAATTGAAGTTTTCAGGAGAAGTTTTTTTATACTCGTAATATAAAGATTTGTTTTACATACGTAAATTGTTGATTACGATCAAAAGTTATCAACAATTTTAGCATTTTGACCATTCTAAATTATGGGTAGGCCCTTAAAATTTAAATTTCAATAAAAAAGTCTATTTTCGATTACATCTCTCTCGCTTACGATAAATTCGTAAAAAAAAGCTCGATACGAGTTTGATTTTGTTAAAAAAAAATCTTTTCATTATGGAACTTACCACAACATATTTTCATGACTTTTATTAATTTCATTACAATGAATTTTAATTTGTTCTCTAAAAATTTCTTTCTAACAAAGTCATGGAAAAGTATATGTAATTTATTCAATTTTTTTGCTGCGTGCTATATAAAACTTGTCAACAATTTTTTCCCACTACTCCCTTAATTCAAAACATTACATAATGTTGTACACCCCCACTCCCGCTATTAAAAACTCTGTTTTTGAATATTTTTTGTACACAGAGAAAATAAATAAAATTAAACCAATAAAATAAATAATATTTTTTTATTCAAGAGCAAATGAAGAGAAATTTCTTTTATATAAAAAGAAAATTTCATTAAACTTACGCATCGTTTTTAATAAATGTAATAAAATCAATAAACCGATTAAACAGTGATATTAAAGGCAAATTTCACCAACTCTGTTTAAATATCAATTCATTTTTAAATATAGATTTTCATTGATTTTTGTATGGAAAAATTACTTTTAAATACGAATTGATATTTAAATAAGTTGGTGAAATTGGCTCTAAATATGTGAATTAGTTTCATTTAACTAATGAAAAATGTATTTAAATTTAATTTATGACTCCTGCAAAGTTTTGAAAAGAAAATGGAAAATTTCTCATTGCTTCAATGAAGATTAACATTGGCGCACTTTCAGTTGCAAATTTAATTGATTCAAAGTAAAACATTCATTGTCTGAACAAAGACAGCACAATTTGAATATTGTTTATTCGATACTCGAAGAGGGAAAGCTAGATATTCTAGATATACAATGTTTTTATACGTATATGTAGCATATCGCCAGCTTAAATCCAAAGAGTCGTTACCAAAAAAAAATTCAAAAGCGACTTTTTACCGAATGTAAGTAATCAAAAAAACATCTGACCATAATTAATTTATTGATATACGTACAAAAATATCGTCCTACAAAATCCAAGAAGACGCAACTTACAAGAAATCAAAATGATTTCTTTGATTAATAAGATGATTGAACATTTTATCTCTGTATAACTAAAATTATAAACAACTTTAATTGAAAATCAAATCAAACATAAATTAAAAATATAATTGAGTCAATTAAACTTTGTAATTAATTAAATTTTTAAACAAAAGTTTAATTGACTTGAATACATTTTTAATAGATTTGTTGTTTTATTTTCAATTAAAAATTAATTAAATTAAAATTATTTTCAATTAAAATTGCGAGAGTATTTTTTTCTGCACAAAATACTACTGAGAACAAAGACACAATATCGTTAAACAGGCTGTAAAACTTATAATGTTTTTTTCTCCTTGTGTAAAATAATTTACGATTTTTTTATATTTTATATGACGATTTTATTATAAAGTAGTTTTTAATTAGCTTTTTGAGCGTCTTGAAAAAAAATCAATAAAAGAACTATACTTACTTGCGTCCTTTTGTATTTAATGTGACGATATGTATGTAAACCTCAACTGATGATTTTCTTCTATTCAGTTTTCAAGTCTATTCAATTTAATTTCACCACTTGTTGTAGATCATTTTTTTGCAGATATTTTTAAACCAATAAATATTTTTAGGACAAGCATTTTATCAAACGAGAATGCGAATTAATGAAATTAAATTAAATGCCAAAATTAATTAATTTTGCAAACTTACAAGTTTACAGCTAAAAATTGTAATCCCTCAAACCAACAGTATGGCAACACGTCATAGTATTAAACACTCATGCACGCACACACTCACACACACACACAAGCACACACAAAACACATGTAATACACTGGGATTGAACGACGCATTGCGTTCGTTATGTGGCAGCCAGGTTCTTTTTACTGGAAAATTAAAAAGCAAAAAAAAAGAAAAAAACTATACATCCAAAAGAAAAATATGCGCACATAGGAAATCTTTAGCACACAGCAAATTTTTGAAAATTGTTGACAATTATTTAAACTCAACTAAAAAAAATTTCAAAATGAGGCTTTTCTGCAAATTTATGAAGAAAATTTTAAAAGAAAATTTTTTGTGTATTCAGCACACTTTTTTCTTTGTATGATAAACACTGCACACAAGTTTTCTTTTTGCTTTGTCTAGCAAAAACTATGAACATACATATTTAAGTATGTATGTATGTATGTATGTAAAACTTTTTTGCAAAAATTATTAACCAACCTTTTTTCTCAAAGGAAGTTTTATTAATATTTTTTATATATTTCAAGCATGTATGTTACTGATTTCGAATATATTTTTTTTATGAATTTTTTATCTCAAAGTTTTAAATAATTTTCACTTTTCTTTTGCATTAATGTATTTATTTTATTTTTTTTAACGGTACATTGCGCTTAAAAAATGATATACACGCACAACAAGGACGTACACCGTCAAGACGAAAGCAAAGCCTTGTCTGAACAATAGTGGTATAATGGAAAAATTATTTGTCTAAAGCCCTCTTGCATGCATTCGCTCTCTCAAGAACAAACGAAAATGAAAATAGGTGTAAAAACTCTCTCTCTCTCTCTCTAGCATTTGGCACGAAATGATAGTTTGCCCATTGCAGTGAGTTTTCCTCAAACATTCGTTCGTTTAATTGCAGCGTTACCATATATATTTTTTAAATCTTTTATTTCTGGGAAAAAAATTCGTTTTCTAATGGCAAAATTTTTAAAGAAGATACAAAAATTAGATAATTTACAAATAGGAAAATTATTTTAAATTTTCGTAATACATACTTTCTGTTACATTTGAGCTTCCCACTATTTTAGGTAGTTCTCAAGTTACATTTTATGGGCCCTGGAGACTATCAAATAAACCCGGCAATCAGTTCATATATGTGAGTGTCGTTTAATTGGCGCTTTTTTCGAAGAAGTGCAAATAAAATCGTCAATCAGTGTTTTAATTTTGAGTTCATGTCGAATAATCGATTTGTCTTAATCTTGGCAGTGTCAGTAAAAAGTAAAAAGCAGTAGTCAAAATTCAATATGGCGGCCAACAGACACCATTTTGTAAATACGAAAATAGTTAAAATTCGGCGAACTATATCAAAATGGGTATACATATTAGACAGGTATTTGAAAATCATCTTTTCGTTTCTGTTATGATTTTTAATTTCAAATAATCATTTTAGGATATTTAACTATTCAAAATTTTAAAATTTTCGTTATAATATTATAATGCACCAGTTGTGCGATTCAGTAACTTTTAACGATCCGACTGTCGTAACTTTTGTCTGTATATTTTGTCGCTTAAATAACGATTGTTTGATTCTGAAACTTTTTTTAACAATAGGACGCAGCTGATATTTTGTGTTGATTTTTGTCGATAAAATTAACAGCACATTAATTATTGTCGTTTAAATAACGACACAGCTGACATTAACCTACAGCGAATATCGTTAAAAATATTACTGAATAGCAAATTCGATAAATTTTCGTTATAATTATTTTAACGATGCGATTATCATTAAAAAAAGTAAGTGAATCGCACTACAGTTCTAGTTATGCTGCAGTCAATCTATCTTTGTTTTTGGCTTGTTGGTAAAAATTTTATTTTCTTTACATCATCCACAGTTCCATTAGCATATTATTCCTTACAAACATTTGTCAGTAACTCATTATATTTATTATTATTATTTCTCGCGTTTATTATATGCTTCCAATCTTATGTTCCATAAAGTTGGCAAGCAACGGCAGGCAGTTTTGGATAAAATGCAAAATGATTTTTTTCGTCCGATCACTTTTCCGAAGTAAATGAAATTTTTCCGTCAATCACAAATGGAGACGATCAAATAATCAGCCGTTAAATAAAAAAAAACTATTTGATATTCATCAACTACTGCCAACAAAGCGCACGTGTAGCCGAAAAATTACAACCGTATGTACACAACTAAATATGTGATTGATGAGTTTATTTGATCGTCTTTTGGGAGTAAATATAATTTTAAACACTGTTATAATTCAGAAAAAATAAATAAAAAATTCCTTTTCAGTAACCAAATTCATTGAATCGGTAAATATTTTGTGTTAATGCTGACCTACAAAACTAAATATATGTATGTATATAATCGTGGTGTGTGTTGGTTCTTAAGGCATGATCTCTGGAACTGTAGGAGCTGTAGAGCTCGGGTCAATACCCGGTAGGTTTTTGATTTGATTTTGACCCAACAAGTGACTACTGTGTGGAGTAATTTGTAGTTAAAAAACATAATAATAGAGACAACGTTTACCGGACTCAGATAGTAATTTTATAAATTGTGATAACAATTTTGTAAATAACAAAAATTTTATATTTAAAAAACCCCGATGCAGTTGATTCATCATCAAGAAAATTCATGATTACTTCCAAACGGCTGGACCGATTTTCTTCTAGTATAGATCAAGTCATCTTTCTGCTCCATTTTATTTATTTTTTTTTAACAAAATTGGAACAAACAATTTACTAGAACAGTAATAAATATTTAGTGAAACTAAATTTTATTCCAAGCAAACATTTGTTTGAAAATATTCTGGGAATAATTTTTCTCTGTTATAAAGAAGCACATTTTGTATTCAATTTGTATTCAATTACAAAATTCAAAGAATCAAATATTATTTTTACTTAGATAAGGCATGCCTTTATTTTGTTTGATGTACATTATTTTGATAAAGAAAAAAAATTAGTTTTTCATTCTTAATCAAAATAATGAACATACTATATATTCATCAAACCAAATAAAGCCAATAACAAAACTTAAAATCACACTCAAAAAAAAATTAACTAAAATTTTGGAAAATTTTCTAAATTTGAATAAAAAAAGTTGTCGTATGGCGCCAAAGTTGTTTTTTGTTTACTTGAAACCAGTAAAATATTTACTAAATTTCTAGTTCATTAATGAACTTGTTTATAGTAGTTACATTTTCATATTTAAGTAAAATTTTCCTAAAATTAAGTAAAATTTTCCCATAAAATTCGGAGCCTTGCAAAAAAAATTTTCGTCTTTGATCCCAAATTTAGTAAATTATCCAATTTTTTTTTATCTTTATTTCTGGTACTTATTTTTATTTTTTTTTTTCTATACCACATGGTATGTTTTTTTATATTCTCATGTTATATTCTTAATTATATTATAATTCACTATACATACATATAAAATCCTTAAGAGGAGACAAGTATTGAACCAGCAACCTTCTGATTGAAACGCACTCTAACCAATTACCTATCAAGGCAGCCTGAATAAACATTGAAATTTTTGAGTTTTAAAATTTTATTTTATTTACAAAAAAATTAATTTCAAGTTTAAATATTCCTCGAAAATATGAAAAATTTACTTAGATTTTTTGCTAAATGCAAATTATAATTTAAAGAAAAAATACTTAAAACTTGTAAATATTTTCCCAAAAATTTAGTATACCTTTTTACTGCTTTTAAGTAAGTCAAATTTCATGAACTAATCATGAGTAATTCATTTCCTAAAGTTTATTTTTTGATTTAAGACGAAATTTACTAGTCCTTAATATAAAATTTCCTTCAGTTTTACCATCATTTTCCTACTCTTAGTAAATATTTCCTTTAAGTCAGTAAACATTTCCGTAAATGTGAGAAATTTATTGTGTCTTTTTATGAACTATTTTTAAGGATATGAACTTTTTATTTTTTACTCATATTAAATAATTTTTATTAGATTTTTGTAAAAAATTACTTAAACTTAGAATTTTTTTTACTTGAATTTCGGAAAAAGTTTTTCTTAATAATAGTACCTGTCTTTTTTTTTGAGTGCAATTTCAAACAAAATTTTGCAAAACAAAAACCTGTCTTAATTTTTTCTGTGCAGTGAAATGACTTAAGATTTTCATCCAATTTTATTTTTAAAATAATATAATAATAAATAAAATTTTGAATTAGGTATGTAATTATAAAAAATTTTATATATCAGAAATAATTCATAGTTAGGCTCAAGTTCAGTAATTTCAATTCTTATTGAATGAAATATTTTTATTAATTAATGTGAGTTTCTAAAGAAGAGAAGAAAAATTAAACTTAGACTTTAAGCTGGGGGAAATACCGATACTTTTCTGTGCAGCCACGCACTTCATCAGCACCCTAGTCTATCTACTTGGGTAGAGATTCTTATTAACATCAGCTATTTAACTTAAATGTACAATGAAACGGAATATGAGAAACGATTGTTGTGTATACAATTGATTTACCTTTGGTAAACACGTTTATAAGTATCACTATTAATTTTTCTGTGTTTTCCAATTTTTCATTTTTCTATTTAGGTTAGCACGAAATTATTTTACTCTACCTCAGTATGTTTAACTATTCTTACTTATCTTTTTACGATCATCACATTAATTATTTTTACTTATTCGATGTACCATCGGTACATGCATGTAAGTATTTTTGTAGTGGTCTATGTTACTTGTTGTTGAATTCTACAGTTTTATTTTAGATTCCAGCGTTCTGAAACTGTGATAACCAAGCCTAACTATGAATTATTTCTGATTAAAATTCACTACAGTTCAATTAAAATATCTAAAAATTTTATATATTTTCAAAAACAATTTGTTTTAAACAGCTTTGAAACACTTTATATATGTATATAAACAAAAAAATATTTTTAACCATTAAATTTAAAACACTGGCATCTCCTAAAAAAAACTTGCAAAAATGGGAAACTTGTCAAATGGCAACGCTGATTGTCTGCACGTTTTTTTTAAATAAATAACAACAATCTAGCTCTTGCTTATATGAACTATGCATGTATAAGTATGTTTGGGTTTGTGTGTGTTCAAGCAAATTGTGCTCCCCATTTGCTCTCATGCATACTACACTCACATGCATACTTGTAAATTTTATTGTGTCATGGAAACATTGTTTCGTTACATTGTATAAAATATAACGGTAAATTTACTCATTTTACCTTCGAAACAAAAAATGCTCAATTTTTGTAAATTCTTAAGGGCGGATGCCTAGCAATGTTGCAAGAGCAAAAGCTTTTAATAACGTTTTCCTATTTTCTCCCCCAATCATTATTTGTCTCCATGTTAGTAACTCTGCACCGTTTTTTTTTTTTTTTGGTAAAGCAGCGTTATTATTATATTATTACAGCTGTGTGTGCTAGTCACCCATTTTTTTCGTGTATACACTTACCTTTATCTTACTTTTTTTGTTTTTGCTTTCGTTTATGTTTGCATGAATGAATTTTTGTTGTGTGTGTTTTTTTCTTCTATTTCTTAGCAATAGTTTTTCGCAAATTAATATATCGTTTCATGCTCATTTTCAATTTTGACCTTTTTTGTTCGGTTTCATTAGCAGTGTTGCCGCTTTCAATGTAATTATCTTTAAAATGTGATAGAATTGAAATATTTGTATTATCAAGTTTATAGCGAAAGTAAAAAATATATTCTTATACTTACATAAGTGTCATGCACAAGCCCATTTATAAGACTTTTCAAGACGTGAGAGATTTTTCAAATGCTTTACTACAGCGAAATATTCTGAAACAAACGCTAAAAACACTGTTTGCAAGACAAACAACTGAAAAAAATGTCTTG
The DNA here is from genome assembly GCA_905220375.1 of Tachina fera. Taxonomy (NCBI): domain Eukaryota; kingdom Metazoa; phylum Arthropoda; class Insecta; order Diptera; family Tachinidae; genus Tachina; species Tachina fera. Next base: position 110,278,236 of record LR999966.1, on the reverse strand, counting down.
CTAACAGTGTTGTTTAGCCTTTGTTTTAGAATATTTCGCTGTATAAATGGTCTTGTGCAGGACTTCAACTTACATACATACATATATATGTACTTATATAATAGGTTGCTTCTTTATTAAATTTTTAACAGATAAAAATTCCAGCTCAGATGATGAAAGTTTTCTTGCAGAAATTCATAATAAATGATTTCTTTACTATTTTTCAAAAAAATATATATTTATAAATATGATATAAAATTAAATATAACAAAATAATTTTTTGGCTCTACTGATAACACTATGCAATTAAAAAAAATGAACCTTTAAAATAAGATGATTTTTAGCTAATTTAGGGTCGTTGAACACGAATATGGCATTTATTTAAAATCGTGTTTTTTGCTGTTTACAAAAATATTTTGCAAAATTTAGTGAACTGTTTGTTAAAATTCAGCAAGTTTAACACTATTGCAATGATATGTTTTTCTTTTATCAGCCCATATTTTTAATGTGTTGATCGGATGAAAACTCATTGAGTTACGGCCCTTAAGATTTAAAAAAAATTTAGATTTTTAATTTTTTTTTTCAAATTCAGTATTTTAAGTTGCACCCTTAAGTCAAAAAAAAATTTTAAATTTATGTTAAACCTGTATCTTAAATAAAATCTTGTAGTCAACTTATTTTAGCGTTAAATTGTTATCATCGCCTTTAATTTATTGTGAGCAGCGGGTTTTCTAAAAAATTTGCATATAAAGATATTTTGGGAAATATATTATTTATTCCCCGTAATAAAAACTCGAATGTTAATGCATTTGGTCACAGATGCTTTCAACTTCCCAGTAAAAGTGTGAGCAGATTCATTTACCAATTATTCTTTTCCCAAATTATATTCATTAAGTGTTAATAACCATATTTTCTTTTATACCAATAAAAATAAACAAATACTTAAGGCTCCGTAAATAAAAATAAAAAAAATAATCAGAAATAATTCATAGTTAGGCTCAAGTTCAGTAATTTCAATTCTTATTGAATGAAATATTTTTATTAATTAATGTGAATTTCTAAAGAAGAGAAGAAAAATTAAACTTAGACTTTAAGCTGGGGGAAATACCGATACTTTTCTGTGCAGCCACGCACTTCATCAGCACCTTAGTCTATCTACTTGGGTAGAGATTCTTATTAACATCAGCTATTTAACTTAAATGTACAATGAAACGCAATATGAGAAACGATTGTTGTGTATACAATTGATTTACCTTTGGTAAACACATTTATAAGTATCACTATTAATTTTCTGTTTTTTTCCAATTTTTCATTTTTCTATTTAGGTTAGCACGAAATTATTTTACTCTACCTCAGTATGTTTAACTATTCTTACTTATCTTTTTACGATCATCAAATTAATTATTTTTACTTATTCGATGTAAAATTCACTACAGTTCAATTAAAAATATCTAAAAATTTCTCAAAAAAAAAAATATTCACCTGTATTGCGTATGCCACGTCGAATATTCGTCTACAAGAATTTCCTACTAGATTAAAGGAAATCTGTAAAAGGTTTGTTTAGTCTAGGACCAAATGCTCGTAGTCGAATATTCGGCGTGACATACGCAATACAGCTGATTGTTAATCGGCTTCTTTATGATTAAATTAGCGCACATATTAAGTATCTTTAATATAATTTAATAATGTTCCCTTGATATAATAAAGCATATAAAAAAGCATACAGACATGCATACACATGTACATATGTATGTATGTGTGTATGTACATATGTTAAAATAAACAAATACTTATTAACCCTTTTGCATTGACTATCCATTGTTTATGACAAAAGTTCTTCAGTTTTTTTCTCTCACTCCTCGTTGCTGTAATTAATTGTTCACAAAATGTGTATTTACGAAAACAAATCATGCTTAAGTGTGAAAATAATGCAAAGTTCGTAAAAAAATAAACTTAAGTACTCCATGCATATATACATACAAACATATGAATGTGGTTTGTGCAAGTGTGCCAACCAATGTTTTTGAATGTGTGATTTAAACACATGCAAAAGGAGATCCTTGAATGGCAAGAGAAATAGTGTGCATGCACACAATACGAAGTGGAAGTCCAATATAATTATGAAAAATAATATGCAAGTCAAACAATTCATATATCGCATATTTACTTCAAAAATGTCAGAACTCAAAAACGATAACTAGTTTGAAAGAAAACGAATTTACACAGAATTTAAGGGAGAAAGATAAAACTACATTGTATTAAAAAAAAATGCCAACTGCTTTTTGTGTTTAGTTTCAACAAATACTTATAGTTTTGCCAGCTGTTCGGATTTTATTGCCTCATTTACATATTGGCTAAAACTTAATTTAATCGACGAAAATGAATTTTTTTTCACGGCTATATCTCGAAAACCAATTGGAATTTTACTTTCCTGTCTTCGGCACAATTGTAGTTGTAGACTAAAAGATACACGCATCTTAGAATAAAGGTTTTTGCAATTTTAATAATTTTTAAAATATTTTCTTTAATATTAATTTCTAACCCCCATATTCATAAAAAAAAATGAATTTGAAATTCATTTTAGGAAAATTTTGTATGAAAAATTTTAAATAAAATACGTTTTAAATTCATTTCAAATTTTATGAATAGGGGGGTAGACTTAAGACTGCCACTACTCTTAAAAAAAAGTAAAGTAACAATTATAATTTCTGGAATATAAAACAATTCGTATAAAAAAAATTTACTTTTATTTAAAATAACTCTAAAAAATTAATAATAATCCTTACGTTTAAGCCCAAATAAAATTATGTTGTACGTTTTGCACTACGGAACCAAAATACCTGGATGTATGCCTTTCCCCTATCTCTGGCAGCACTGTAATACATAACCAAGTTAATTTTTAGTACTAATAAAAACTGTAGCATAAATTTTGGCGCTCCTTAGAACTTAGTGCTGCCGTACTCAACATATAGTTAAGACAAAGTGCTGCCATAGCAAAGACAATTTAAGCAGTAACGAATGGCAATTCTATTCTATCACTATTCCTTTAAATGTAACGATTTTAAATTCAATTTAGCAAGAGGGGGTTTGCTTACGAATGCTTTAAGTTAACTTCTTTTGAGATTTACATTAAGTGATAAAATTAATTAATTATGATGCAATGAATGAAATATTTCAACTCTTTCTATTTACATTAAAGAATATTTATATAAATTTAAATTTTTAACGACAAAACCATGGAAAAGAGTTTGCATACTTTGTAAATAATCAATTTTATTGTTTCGTATGAAGAGAGTGAAAAAGACAACAATAAATACAGATACATACATTTAATTTCGATTTTTTTTTAATGAAAAAAAATATATCTACAATGTATATTATCAGTAACAACACTTTTTGAAAGGAATAATCTTAAAAAAATTTATGTATCTTAGAATAGTTTTAAGAAAATACATACATATGTTTGTATATAGAAAAAATATAAATTTTAAAATAACTTCAATTAAACTTTAGGTAATAAAGGCTATTTGCTGTGGAGAAATTATACAACATTATAATAATTAACTAAAATGCTAAATACACCGAAAAATACAATAACATATTTGCTTATATTTGCTATGAGCTTGTAATTATTCTCAAAAATTCAAGGTACTTCTAAGCAAATAACTTTGAGATATGTGTATGTATGTTAAATGGATGTCTGTTATTAAAAAATTTAAATATTTATGAGGACAATCTATGGAAAAATGTAGTGAATAATTTTTTTTTTAAATTTCAGGAAATTTATAAAAACACTTTAATGCGCATAGTTTCATTAAATTTCTTATTTAACTTAATTAATTTAAATTTCTTGTTTACCTATTAAAATTTTGTATATATTTTAGAAAATTTTTTCATTTGTTAATTAATTTCTTATTCTAACATCAATAATAAACTTAATGGGGAAAAAGAATATATGAAGATTAATTGCTTAAAATGTTTGCTTAAAAACAATACTAATTAAAAAATTTTCTATTTCCATTTGATTTTATTAGTCAATAAACATTTAATAACTTTTCAAAAGTCAGTGTCACATAAAAGAGGGTGATGATTTTCTGGAACGTGAGCGTGACTTTGAAGGACTTTTAAGGCTGTGCCTGGAAGTGCTGCGTGGTTTTAAACCACCCGAATCTGTCCAGGGTTCCGCTACACGTCCATACCAATGTATCAAATCCATAACTTCCAGCTGAAAGCAGATTAAATTATAAGAAAAATTATTTTCTGCTTATCACTTTAACGACCAACCTGTAATGGTCTCGATAGTTCCTTAAACATAGCAGCCTTTGTAAGATGAGAGTTTTGTGATAAAAATGAAAGACACTTAGATTTTAAGGCCGATGCCATATAATGATCGGCTATACCCAAAAGACATAAAACTGAATGCTCATCTATTTGCGAGTTTAAAGTATTTTCACACAATTCCTAAAAATTTAAATATATATATATATATATATAAATAAATATACAGCAAATTGCTACTTATAAATATTGAAACTACCTTTAAGTCGTCTATAGAATATTTATCAGCTAATAACATCAATTCACAGATTTGCTCAGCACCGACAGTTTTATCAATTGGAGCACCATATAAAAACAATAATAAACGACGAAAAATTACGGGAGAAGTATCATTTATAATTATTTTTCTAAAAATACAAATACTTGTAAAGATATTTATTAACAGACTTCATTTCAATTCAATTACAAACCTTGTCAAGCTTTCCTTCATGCCCGACATTAAGGCCTTCTTAAACCATTCACAACGTGACGATACTATAACACGATGCGCCCGAAATGTGTGAACTTGTATGGAAGATTTAAGCCCTTCCATGCCTTCTATATCCAAAGGGTTTTTCTTTATTGTATTGCATTCGGTGGTTGCCACCAACGAGCTGTTATTATAGGTATGTAGCTCGAATTCCATATCGGCTAATTGGGCTGAGTGCAATAGACGCAAAGCATTTTTCGATAAATTACTATTCACTGCTATGGGTGGCTCACACAAGTGACGTATAAGATTAAGCTGTAAAGAAATATTAAAATAATTATTTGAAATTCTAATATTATTACATTTTGGTTACCTTAACGTTTTTATAATCGTAGTTGTGCTGACGCTCCATTACCAAAGGATCTAAGCTTAACTCAAAGGGGTCATCTTTTTGCAGGGTTTTCAATTCACTTTCGAGAACATTGGAAGGCTCTAATAAACCCAAATCAATTAATGATTGCGTGAATTCTTGTTTCTGCACTAGCTTGCAAATCTTTAATAACAATTTTTTTTATTACTTTTTGTGATGAGAAAATATATTTAAAATTTACCTGACTCATAGCATCTTTTAAAGCTGACTTATGATCGAATATCTTTACTATGACACCATTCTAAAACATAAGAAATTTCGAAATTATAATAATAAGCTAGGTACACTGTAGTTAATTAATTAATTTTATTTTAAAAGACTCATAGTCAAAACAAAGTATACTTTAAGCCCCATATTCATAAAATTTTAAATGAGTTTAAAATGTATTTTATTTCAAAATTTTCATAAAAAAATTTTTTTTTAAATGGATTTCAAACACATTTTATTTTTTTTTTATAAAACCAGTATTTTGTATGATAACACTGGTTTTAAGCTCTTTAAAGTCTACTTTGTATATGACTACATAGGAGGATGTGCCAAGGTTTTTAATCATATACATACATATGTACATACATACTATATTGTGCAGGCAAAGCAAAAGTTACTACTTTGATTATCTTTAAAAATTCATATACAGTTTTGTAATACAACAAATAGTAATTTGCATAGGCCATATCAGAGTTTTGGACATTTTCGAAAATTCGAACATAACTTCGAAAATTCTAAACTATTTTCGAAATTGCAAAAACATACAAATTAATGTACTTTGTATCAGAAAACGAGTGTTTTTCAGCACAAACATTAAATTAAGTAACTATTTCGAACTCTATTCTATAATTCTTATAATAAAAAGCTAGGTATGTTAATTACAATTAATAGATTTAGTTTAGAGACAAGCATGTACATACGGGTATATACATACATACATATGAATGTAAATTTACTATTATTTTGTACAGATACAGCAAAAGTTATTATTGTGTCTAAAAATTAATATACAACTTTGTAATACAAAAAAATCCTAATTTTCATAGCTTATATCGAAGGTTTGGGAATTTACGAAAATTCGAACATAAGTTCGAAAATTCGAACATAAGTTCGAAAATTCGAACTTCATTCTGAAATTGCAAAAATTTCAAAATGAATATATTTTGTGTCAGAAAACGAGTGTTTTCAGAACAAACATTAAATTAACTAACCATTTCGATCTCTATTCCCGATTGAGAGGATATAAAAATGAGTAATTTGTGCTCCGGTATGGACATGATTAAAAGTTTGAAAATTTTTATTTTATCAGATTGACTTTACTATATGTAAATTTTTTTTATAAATTTCCAAAAAAAGCTGCATATTTATCTTATATCTTATACTGCTTCGCTTTTGAGGTATGAACATACAATATGCAAAATTAATATTCGTACACACTCAACGTTTAAAAAGAAAAACTTGTAACAAAATAAATACTCAGAAAAACTTAAAATATTCCAATTTTTTTTGTACGATTTTATGTATAGAGATGATATTCAAAAATCAAATTATCAAAAGGACATTTCAATCAAAACTTTTTAATTTATTTTTAAAAAACAAAGTTCTTATTTGTACATTAAAATAATGTAAAAATTATATCTATCCCCCTGCCAAAAAAAAGGTTTAAAAAACATTCTATTCGATTTTAATTTATGGATGAATTGAGCTTTTTGGCGGTTATGCCTCGATAATGAAAACTAGTGTTAATATAAAAACGTTTTTTTTTTCTTTTATAATTATCAATTTTTCTGTATTTTATTTTATAAATTTTGTGTAAGAATATGAATGTTGTTTTCTTCCCCTAAAATAGTTAATTGAGCTTTTCTCTAAAAGTTATGAATATAATAATTTTGCAATTAAATGTTTAACAAAGTAGATCTTTCTGCACAAAATCTTGCAAGAAAAAAGTGATTTTAGTAATTTATTTAATTACAAGGGAAGTGATAATTTTTAGAGCTATGCTCTTTATGCCACGATGTAGGAACTAGGACGTGATTTTCGTCACAAAAATAATCGACAGTATTACAGTTATAAATTTATTTTTGTTTGGATTTCTTTGTATGTACTTAAAACCAGAGTATGAAAATAAACGAAACAAAATGTTTGATTCGTTCTTTGAAGTGAGTGAAACAAAAACAATGACAAATATTGCTCAATTTATTTCTGTTTTTTTTTTTTGCATATGAGCACAAAGAATTCATTAATTTTGTCTTAAGCAGGTAGAAATGAAAACAATGGGAAATAAATAGAAACTTTTTTAAATATTTGCAGAGAATTTGACATCATCATGCAATATAATTTTATTGCATTGTTATTTATTTATTTGCAAATAAGGCTGTAAATTGTTGCCATATTATTGTTTTATTGCAACTTACTAACTCAGAAAACTATTCACGATTAACGCACTATTTGCAAATAAAATGCTTAAGGTTGTCACACTTGCAAATATTTGCTAATAAAAAACAATAAATTTATAAAATTGCACAAAAAAACATTGATGTTTTAAAATAATGACAACAAAAACAAATGATTATTTGTTACTTTATACATTCACACAACTTTTTTGTAAACATAAGTAATTTTTCCATAGAAGTGCCACTAAGTTTTTATACACTTGCAACGCCATATAAACAGTGAGTTAATTTATTTGCAAATAATATTTTTATTTGCAAATAGTGCGCGTTTAAACGTAGTAATAGCTAAGCAGCATAGCTCTAAACGGGTTTCCTGAGACACCTGTCTTCTTTTTTTTAATTGAAAGTGTATGACTGTGAAAAACTTACAATTTGTGAGGTGGCTAATTTGAAACAAAATTTAAACTCCTTCCAGCCCAGCTTCTCCTCCAAACGATCGGACAAATTTTCCATAATCAATATATATGTCGGTATATCGACAATCAGCTGTTCCAAGTTTTGATTAATTGTGCTGCGTTTACTTAAGAAATCCATTTCACAATAAGTTATTCTAAGAAACAAACAAGAAATAATAATAATAATATCTCGAGATCATTTTAAATTGTCTATTCTATACTTCTTGTCTGTTATTATATCCAAAGCAGCTGATATGCGTCCATAAATATCGCGCATCTTCCTCACTTCATACATGTACAGAACAAATTTTAAATCATTTTCAGCGCTCATTAGGCGTTGCTTATCCGTTGGATTATCATATAGTGTAAGACCAATTGGTGGACCTCTGCGGGGACGAGGCGATAGCGGTGGCTGACTAAATAACGTGCTAACTGTATTCTCATGCATGTCATCGTTCGCAGTAATAAAAGTATTATTTTGTATTTGCATAGCTACAGCATCATCGGTTGCATATTTTAAGGATAAATCTAAATGTGAGCATTTCAAGTCCTGAAAATTTAAAATAGAACAAACTTTATTGGAATTTTGATGAAAATAATTGCTAAATTAATTAAAACTTACTTTGCACATTTTCTCTAAAGAATTTTTGATTTCTTCTATCACACTAGTTAAAATCAATAAAGTGGTTTCAATCTGAAAAATATGACAGCATTAAATAAAATTTTAAAAAAAATATATGTATGAGTCTAAACACAATGTTTGCGGTGCGGTGCGATTTCTCGTTGCGGTAGAGAAAAATAAACATAATACAACGGAAGACGGAGACGGCAATACTTGTCATTGTTTGTTTAAATTTTTATTATTTTTTTTGTGCACATATTTTATGACTAAAAACAAAAAATGATTAAAATTTTTTTTAAACTTTTATAATCTATGACAAAAATGTTTGAACTTCAAAATCATGTTTTTTGTTTACAATAATGTTGTGAACACAGCCAATTATTCAAAAACTACGGCAACGTCAGCAAGAGAAAGAGTATCAAAAATTAAGAGAATAAGAAAGTCCGCAATGACCCGCGCTGCGGATTTTTACTTTAAAATCGTATGGAAAACCGCACCACAATAAATAATCGTTACGTTGTGCTCAGACTCTATGTATATCCAGCAACGAGAGAGTAAATCAGAAATTTACAAAACTACTCTCCGAGATATGAAAAAGTAAATGAGCGCTTTACTTGTAAAAACTTGCAAGAAATTTGTATTCATATCAGAACCAGAGATAAAAATGATGCAATTTAAATTGCAATTTTTTTTTTAAATTTACATTTAATATGAAATACTTTACACAGTTTCATGTATTATTTAATATTTTGTGCATTTTTCAGAATTTTTTTAATTTTATTCCATTAACAAATACAAAAATGCGACTTTCCATGTCTGATCTGATATGAAAAACAAAAAAATTCTTTCACAATAAATAAAAAACCAATAAATAATAAACGACAATGGTAAGTCTGTTGTAAATTAGAGATGGTAAATTTGGGCTTTCATTACAAAACACGTTTCAGCAAAATTCAAATACGATGAATCAAAAAAATTCACGTATTCCATTTGCAAGAAAGTTTCGTATATAAGGCAGAAATCTATATCAACTGACACCATACACAGTTGACCAACACAGAAGAACGCTGATGACAGCTGGCTGTTCCGTTCAACTATGTGTTGTCAGAATATTTACAACTAACTTTGATGTTATTTGTTTATTAATAATTATCACATGTAATTTGGCTTAAAAAGCCTTACGAACTTTAGCCCGTTCAAATCATAAATATAGAAATAAATAAAAAATTTGCATACTTATGTGGATTAATGAAAGAAAAACAATAAATTAAGAAAATATGTTTTCTTTTTTCATACGTATACATACATACATATTTTTTGAATAAAGAAATGCACATTTTTCAGTTTTTTTTTCAGATAATTAATTTGACAGCAAAACACACAACAGGAGGTTTAATAATTCTTGCAAGTAAAAATTTTAGTAGTAATAATTTTTTTGACTCTCAAATTTTCTCTCTCTCTTTTGACGTTCTCTCCTTGCAAACTTTTTGAATAAACAATTGTTAAAAATTCGTAACAATTTTTAGTAAACGAACAAACCTATTATTATCACTTCACATGAAAATTAAAATGAAAATTATTATAAATTAGAAAATTAGAAATAATACCTCAGGTACTAAGTAATTAGCTAGTTCATCTTTTTCATCAGGTGTTAGACTTAGAAATACATTTAATATATTGCGTAAGAGTTGATGCAATTGCGACATAAATATTGGTATACGTGTGCGTACATATTTAATTATTTCATTCTTCTGATAGCGCGCTATATCGCCGACATCCTTAATAAATATATTGCAAAATTGTAAAATTTTGGCACATCCTGCAAAGCAGAAAATCAAACATTCACTTTCGAATTATATATTTTTCATTTCCAAATTAAATATTTAGTTTACCTATAGAAAACTCTCTTAAACTATCCTTAAAAGTGGCATATAGTAAGGCGGGCTCATGAGATATAGTTAGTGGATTTATGGTTTGTATGACACGATTTAAAATACTGTGCAAGTCCATTGTGATATTGACAACAACTGAAATTAAAATTAGAAAATGTGAATAATTTAATGGGAGTGAAAATTTTTATTTTTTTTGCACTTACACTTTTTCAACCTGATCATATTCAAATACTTTTTAGCGGGTTCGGCTAATTTTATAAGCGAGGGTTGGGCTTCCGCAAAATTTATTAATTTCTCGCAAACATCTTCCTCCATATCGGGCATTAAGGACTCCGTGTACAGCCAATGCAATATTGGTGTTAGCAGAAAAGCGGGAAGATCGTATAACACTCCAACCGGAGTCAGGGGCGATGAGGGTGGCGTATCCATAGAACTGGGAAAGGGTGAGGGACTTCTGGCGCGATAGGGCGAGAGAGGCGGCCTGCGTGTATTACAACCCGTGCTATTGCAAATATCCGTTGAATGTTGCAACATTAGATCTTGACAAAAGTTAAAAATATTTTTTGATTGTGGCTGTAAATTGTGAGTTTCCAAATGTGAGTCAGAATGGGAAGTGGGAGGAAAGCGGCGCATGCCAGAGCCACTTTCTTGGTTGAGGAAATGTAGGGTATCAGTACCAGTCGCTTGGCCTTTTGTTGGCAGACAATTGAAGGAGGACGATAAGTGTGTGTTGTGGTGGTGGCGGCTTTTTGAAAAGGTTGTACTATTTGCCTGGTATTCAGTAGGCGGTTGCAAGTAAATGGGTGATAAATTGAGGCGGGGTAAAGATTTTTGCTGCTCCTCCGATTGTGTAGTGGTGGCGCTCATTGTCACCGATATTTTTATGGGATTTGGAGAATTGGGTAGACTTACATTTTCTTTAATAATTTTTTTGCTAGGAGATTCAATATTTCTACATACAGCTGGTGGCAATGAGACAGTGCTGGTGGGGTGCACACACATGCTGCAGTCGAAACCATTCAAACGTAATATTGAGGCATGAACTTGATACTGAAAGTTGTTGAAATTTTTTAAATTTAAATTATTTCAAGTAATCTTAAATAAAATATAAGTCGTACCTCAAAGCCGTCAGAACTTTTGATAAGGACATCACTAAAGAATGATTCATTTAAGGCTTCGGCAAAGGAGAATTCTTTTTCCTGGCCAGCTGCCTGACCTTCCTTAAGACGTTTACATTCAACAGCATACCAGTTCTCGCAATACAGTATTAATGTATCAGTAGGCGTCAGAGTAGATGTCTGAGAAAAATAAATAATAAAATTCAAAAAGTTTCGCAAAATTCAAAATTCTTAGTAATTATTATTACAAAAATATTATGTAATGCATCGGCGAGTAATATGCCTTAAAGTTAACTGCGTTATCGCAATACTGAGAAAAGAAAATTAACTAGTTAAAACTCTTGACTAACTCCCATACATACATCCAAGGAAAAAACAGCTTAAAATCGATAAAAAACCATATTGAATTAATAAGAAATACTAACGAAAGTCTAGCCATTTTGAACTTTTTTATTTCAATATGGAAATATATTAATTTACAGTATTAATTTATTAATTTTAGTAATTTTTAAGTATCTCAACATACATTTTCTATTATATTGAAAATTATTAAATTAAATTATTTTATTATTACTAAATTAAGTTGCTGCTTTTCCCTGAGTGTATACATATCTCTAATTTAAAAGCAAAGAATGCTAAAATTGATTTTTGTCATTTGGAACTCAGCAAGCTCTTTAACAAATTGCACTCCAATCGCTGCAAGGACACATATCCTTATTTAAAAAAAATGTATACATTTGTATATTTTAGCTACAAGTATGATCCAGAAGCAGCAAAAATTGATATACATCTCTAAAGTTAAGCACTTTGGCAAATTTTACTGCACTCGGCGGAAGGATACGAATAGCATTCATATATCCTTAATTTAAAAAATTAATTTAATTAAATTAAAGACAGTGAGACCTGGTATTTATCCCTATAACCATAGAGCCAAAATATGTGGTTAATTTTATTACCCTCGGTAAAAGGACATGTCTAACTCCCAAATATCCTTTAAGCAAAATTTTAGCTACAATTATGCTCAGAAAATACACAAAATTGGAAATAATTTTTGTAATCAAGTAGTCAAATTTTCTGACAAATTTCTTTGCCAATGGGTGCAAGGATATGTTTATCTCCACATATCTTTTTTTCAAAAATTTAAGTTTAGCTACAATTATGTTTAGAAAGATATAAAATTAGAGATTATCTTTAGAATCAGACAGTCAAACTCTATGGTAAATTTTAATGTTATCAGAGCAAGGATATTTCCACCTGTCATATACCCTTGTAAATGAAAATTTAATTTTATTTACAATTATGATCCCCTGGCGTTGATACCTGTTGTTTATGTCTAGAATCATATATTTATACTTTCTGCTAAATTTCATTGCAGTCGATTTAAGGAAATAACTAGTTTCCCTATATCCTTAATTTAAAAAAAAAATTATATATATTTTTTCCTGTAATTATGACCGACAAGCAACCAAATTTGATAACTATGTCTACTATCCTGCATTTCAAATGTCTGAAAAATGTTTTTTGACACTCCAGTAAATTTCACTGCTCTTGACGAAAGGACATGTCCACCTCCCATGTATCCTTAATTTCGAAAATTTAATTTTGAGTTAAATTTCTAAAAATAACTTAAAAATGGTACGTGTTACCAAAATTAAATATTTGAACGGTCTAGTAAATTCGACTGTAGCCAGTATAAGTACATATCTACCTTAATTAATTTGAAAAAAAAAACCATTTGAACGCAATTACTATAAGGAAGTACTTAGAAATGGCACGCATAACTAAAATTAAATAGTTCAACTTTTTAGTAATTTTCACTGCAGTTGGTGTAAGGATATGTCTACCTCCCATATATCCTTAATTTAAAAAAGGCGAATTTTGAATAGAATTTCTACAAAAAAATTGTGAAAAATGATACGTATTAGCAAAATTAAATAGTTAAACTGTCTAGTAAATTTCACTGCAGTCGATATAAGGATATGTCTACCTCCCATATATCCTTAGTTTAAAACATTGAATTTTTATTGCAATCTCTACAGAAAAAATCTGATAAATCTTACGTATTACCAAAATTACATAGTCAGACTCTCTAGTAAATTTCATTGGAATCGCTGAAAGGATATGTCTTACTGCCATATATCCTGAATTTGAAAAATCGTATTTTCAACGCAATTACTATAAGGAAGTACTGAGAAATGGTACGTATTACCAAAATTTTATATAAAAAGTAAATTTCACTGGAATCGGTGCAAGGACATGTCTCCCATATATTCTAAATTTAAAAAACTGATGCAATTTCTACAAATAATATTCTGAAAAATGGTACTTATTACCAAAATAATATATTTAAACTCTCTAATAAATATCACGGCTATTGGCGAAAGGACATGTCTAGCTCCCATATATCCTTGATTTGAAAAATTTAATTTTTAATGCATATTTGGTTATATTTCAGAAAAATTATACATATTAATAAAATTATATATTTCAACTTTTTGTTAAATTTGACTGACTGCTGTTCCTTAAAGGACATGTCTGCCTTCGAAATATCCTTGAACTAAAAATATCAAATTTGAAGGCAGTTATTATAAGGAAGTAAGGAAAACTGGTACATATTACCAAAATTATATATTTAAAGTCTGTAGTAAATTCCACTGGAATCGGTGAAAGGACATATCTAACTCCCATATATTCTTAATTAAAAAAAATTTTTTGGTCGCAATTACTATAAAGAAGTACTGAGAAATTGTACGTATTATGAAATTTATATAATTAATTTGGCATTACCAAAACTTAATATTGAAAATTTCTACTACATTTCACTGCTGTCGGTGTAAGGCCATGTCTACCTCCCATATATCCTTAATTTAAAAAAATCGAACTTTGATCACAATTTCTATAAGAAAGTAATGAAAAAATTTTTGTTATTATTAAAATTATATATATATTTAAACTCTCTAGTAAATTCCGCTGTTGTTGATAAAAGGAGATGTCTACCTCCCATATATCATTAATTTAATGAACAAAATTTAAGCTGATATATAACGTATTTGAAACAGCAGGAAATTTTAAATTATCTTTATACTTGCACTGTCAAACTGTCGTTTTAGTCCGTGGAAGGTTAAGAGTTTCCAGTTTGATATAGTAGACTCCTTATAAAGTTACTTTACATTGCAATTATTGTTTTAAAGGACGAATAAATTTATAAAAACCTTCTCTGTTCTACAAAAAAATCTTCAAAACATATACATATTTCTAATAAACAAATATTATTATAATTACTCACATTAAACTCTATGCTATGGCCAGCAAATGCTCCAAATATTAAACGTGGATTATTTTCATTGACTTCGAATGTTTCACAACTAAAAAGAACACTTGCCGAATCACAACAAGTGTCACAGTCTTTTGTTTCTGGCAACGGGCTGACCAAATCGTTATACCACGTTATATCACTTGTATCATCCAAGCGAAATTTAATGCTGCAAGAATACACAAGCAATTACAGAAGAACCAAAAAAAAATATTATAATAATTGATTTTTCCAAACTATACAATCACACTCACCCCTCTAAGCCGGATGTTTCTTTTTTACCCTCAAAGGTACAGGAAACTATCTGCAAAAGTTAAGCAAAAAGAAATTTATTAAATTAAAAAATATATATACATACATATGTAGAAACCTGACACCCACCTCCCAAGTACCCAAAAAGGTATGCTCAACAGCTGCCATGTCCTCCTCTTGAACATTAATAATAAATAGAGTGGGCGATATAGTACATAAATTTTCTTAACCTTAATAAACCATAAAATAAAATTTTAAATTAACAAATTTTTCCCCTAAATAAATTATTTTTCTATCTTAATTCAAATACACAATTTTTAATATCTTTTTTAGAAAAAAAAAAACGGAACAAAGGAAAAAAATTATGTATCGGAATTTTCTTTGGAGTTTTTTTTCTTGCAGCACACCAGCAACTTTTTTTCTATACCTTTTATAAAGAAAACTTTAACATTTTCTTTAATATTTTTAAACACACTTTCTAAATGGTTGAAAATTGCTTATTTTTAATAAAATATATATTCACTTGATATAATTCACTTTATTCCCTAATGTCGTGAGTAACTAGAAACTAATTTTCTTAAGCTATAAAATTTTTTGTAATTCTTTTTCACTCGTACAATTTTTCTTTTCTTTTTTACTTGAATGCCACCAACTCACACACCCACCCACACATACACAAAATAGAAATAGCAACAGTAAGGAAAAATATCAAAGGAAATTGATGGTAACGGTCTGGTACAGCTGTTGTTTTAGGGTTGTTTTTGAACATTTTAGAATACACACTTGGATGAGGAATGTACTTTTTCGACAGCGTTGCCACAGAAGTTTTTTTTAAAACTTACTGGGTAATAAAATTTAAACATACAATTTCGTATCGAAATAGAATATAACTCAACAAAACTAGACATACATAAATATAGACGATAGAGGAAACTATATTTTTGTATAAAAAAATTATCTGCGTGCATACTTGCAACAAATCATTTGGATCCTTGTTATAAAAAGAAAATTATTAATTAAAATTAATTTATTTTTTTTGTAAAATGAATCCTAATGATTTGTTCCATTTGTGTATTTTGATTTAGTTTTGTCTGTTTTAAAAGTGACTTGAGAGTGTTCTTAGCTATGTTTGAAGAAAATATCCGTCCAGCCGCTTAGAAGATATCACATCTTTTCCAGATATATTCGGGGGTTTTTAAAATTTTTAATTTTTGTTTGAATTTGAAAATTGACGTAAAATTTTCGGATAAATGGAATGGTAAAATTGAAAGCAATCTAGTGTTATGAAATGCGTCAGTAAAAAAGTGTAAGTTTTTTTTTGTAATACATATTTATTTATGGTACTCTTCAAAAATTAACTAACAATAAAAGTATTTTTTTATTGTTGCTTAGTTCTATGGGCAAAAGCCAACTACAAAAAATTATGACATACATAACATTAATATAAAAAGGAACTTTCCCGAATTTGTGTACATGAAAGAATTTTTGTGTATTAGTCAGAATTTGTGTACATGAAAGAAAAGTGTTAAATAAAATGAATTATTTAAGTGAAATTACTAATTCTGATACGAAAAATTTAAATAATGTTTGTAAAAGAAAAACTGTGGCGAATAAATCTGAATGGAAGCAAAATGTTAATAAAAAAAAAATAATGGAAGGTTAGCAGTATTTGGGTATATCAAAAAATGTGCTTTTTCAAAAGCCTTCTAGGCAACTTGAAGAGTTTGCTCATCACAATATTGCCAAAAAGTGCATTAAGAAATTATTCAAAGTTTACAGAGGCTATTCGAAATTAGATTTTTAGCTTGTTTTGGAATATGTCCTGGCAGCAAAAGCGTATGTATGTTACTGGTCTTATAAACGGACGTAATTACGAATGCTATTATATTTTTTAGATGCAAGTGACGTAACTAACATAAAATCTTAAATACATATAAAAAGGAAATAAATGGTTAAAATCATATACATAAGTAAATGGCAAAGAAAATTTTCAAGAACACTCTATTATTATTGATTATGAAAAGTTTTTTGTTTCTCCTCTAAAAAATATATAAAAGTGTAGTTACGTCCGTTTGCATTTAAGGTGACGATACGTACTTTTGCTTCGATTTATTTTTCGTTAATTTAAGCATGAATTGTTTTAGAAGTATATTAAATTTTTTAATTTAGTACAAAAAGCCCTAACTTAATATTTTTTTCAAAAAATTTAGCAATTATAAGCCTTAACAGCAAAAAATGTTCACCATTTCGTAATGGGTAGTACTCTTTTTTACAAAGTAATGAGTGGTACTATATTTATCCAATTATTTTATATGCATAATAATGACTGTCCTGTAATGAATAAAATTACAACTTATTCATCATCATTACGTGAAAATGCTTATTGTAGTACTTTCCAGTTAATAACGAAATATATCCACACAAAAATTTATCGATCGTGAAAATGAGCTTCGAAGACAACAAAAAGAAAAAAATGCTCATTAACTTTTGAATAATTTTAAACAAAAAGTAATCGACTAAATTTTGTATATTTTTAGGCAAAAAGTATAGCGTACCGCATACTTTTTGAACTTCTTAAACAAAAATAGTGAGTTATTCAGTCAAACTGTAAGTACTTAGTACATACACTTTTTTGCAAACTTTTTTTTCACATAACTTACTATGCTTATTTTTCTTTTGTGATTTTCAAAAATATTATTATTTGTGAATTCTAAAATAGTTCTTGAAAGTCTTTGCATAAGATAAGAGGTTTGTGACTATTCAAAATGTGTGGTTGAAGTCTACTGATGATTTGTTACAGCAACAATGAATTGCATATAGACCAAGCTGAACCACCAGCAAATAAATTTCAAATGAAAATATAATGAATTATAATTATGACAACATGTCGAATAATAAATTTCTTAAAAAATTTTTTTTATTATTTTTTTTCGATTTATTGAGTTTTTTACTTCTCCTGTAAAGTAGCTAAAAGTTGAGATACGACCTTTCTATACTAAGCCATCGATATGTATGTATGTATGTATGTAAAGTATATTCTTATTAAAAAATGTATTTATTTTTTATTTTTTAATAGACTTACCTCCAATTTTTTACTTGATATTTAAATTCGTATTTAGTTAATTTTTATTAAAATTTAAGTTTTATTTAAATACGTTTTAATTTTATTTCAGTGATTAATTTAGGTTCTTATTTAAATACATTGAAAATATGGCAGTACTAAAACAATTCCAGTTATTATGGAAAGCCTTCCAAACAACAGCTGTTTAGCACAAATAAGAAAATTTATTTGTCACGGTAGAAAATGTGAATAGCATAGAATAGGTTTTTCTAATGACAAATTTTTGTTGTTTTTCATTGTTTGTTTTATTTTTTTGCTTTAACAAAAAACATCCCAAAGTCTGTTATACATATATTCAACCCCATTCCTCTTTAACTAAGCGAATAAAATGGCGCATATTTATAGTCAAAGCAAAGTATACTTTACTTTTAACATCAGTATTTTATATACTTTAAGGATCATTATTACAACTTGCTATTAGCTAAACGTGGGATCTTGTCTCTGCCCGATAAATAGCTTTGCATTAATACAACTTCCATATTTTATTGATACTATTATTATCCAGTCAACATTTAATGAAATTTATGATCATATTCGAGTCACTTTCGACTCCTCAGTGCGATTAAAATAAGCACTTATGCGCTCGCTTTCGAGTCAAAAAATACTGTTCATTCGGGAGAAAATGGTACCCTAGTCGCGACTCTTCTAAAAGAGTCTTTTATAACTCCCGTTTCTGATCAATTTCGACTTTTTCGAGACATTTACATATTTTTGTTCGCAAATTTAATACGATTTTGCTCTTATGCAAAAACGATTGTTAAAGTTAAAGCATGTGTTAAAACCGGTTTTGCCATACAAAATTCGTTTGTTAAACCAACTTTAAGCTTACCAATTTTTTTTGCATAAGGGGGTTAGTATTTTATTGATTTTACTGCATGAGCTTGCTGTTTGTTTTTTAAACAACTCACCTTCTAAGCAGTTCTGGGAATCATTTTCGAGTCTTATTTTAAGCGCACAGCTGATTGATCAGTTTTTGATCACCTAAAGTAGTCGAAAAAGAATCAGTTTGGAGAAACAATCTTCCACATGCTGACTGGGTAATAATAAAAATACTTAACCTTCATAGGGTCTTTAAGAGTGTTGACGTTAACGATCTTCGGGTCAAATTTTACCGTTTTATTATGTAATCTAATCATATTTGCAGTTTTTTGTCTTCGCGATTACTAACTTCAATGCAAAGTACTTAGGAGATTCACAGACTTTTTTTATCGGAATATACACATGTAAGGACGGTGCGAGTAGTATCTTTGGTAAAACAAAAATAATGATAAACACACATTTATATTTTTATGTATCGTTTAAAGTAAAATGATTTGTGATCTCAGCATTTTTTGCTCTAACCGATGAGATGTAAATAAATTATCTGCAGTCACGTTAGACCTTCTAAATCATCTGATAATGTGTGCAGGATAACTTCTATTCCACTATCTTTCATTATTCTTCAAGAAATACCAGACACAACACTTCCAAACTTTAACACGGGTCAAATTTGACCCCAAGACCTTTAGTGTAAAAAATTGCATAGAATTTTTTTTGGAAAGTTTATATATCCGCAAACCTTTTCTGTCTGTTAAAATATAAAATTAAATGAAAGTCAGAAAATATCACATAGATCAATCACTAATTCTCAGAAAAAATCAAATTTGTTTCCTAAAATGGGTCAAAATTGACCCAAAGACCCTATGAAGGTTAATGGATAAAAAATCACACAAAAAAGTAATATAATTTATTTTGTAATATTAATTAAAATATTTGTAGTATCAATTAAGAAATTAATTAAATTTTCTCCTATAAACAATTTGATAACATCAATTAAGTTTTTCCACTCAAATTGATTAATACAATTAAATTCTTAATTGAAAATATTAATTGGTAAATACTTTTTTCTGTGATAATAATGAATGAAATTTTTATAATTCAAAACCATTTATCGGTCCAACAAAATCCTCGCTTTAACTAACGGCAAGTTGTAATAATGGGCCTAAAAGTATTTTGTATGGTAACATGCAAGGGTTTTAAAATTTTTAAGTATACTTTGTTTTGACTATGAAAGTGCGCCAATAATTTTTAAAAATTATTAAGGCACCTACAATTGTTATTATGTACTTATAAATGTATTAACTAAATATTAATTATTAAAAATATTTAAAAGCCTCTTCAGCATTATGGCAATTTTCTATGGACTGTAGATTTTGTTCAATTGCAATATTATCGGCAGTAATTATATCTAAAGGACGGATCTGCAATGGAGTTTGAATATATAGACTTTGTAAATATGTTAAATTAAGAAGTCATAGCAATTTACCTTTAAACAATATTGAGCTTCAATCTTGAAATTTTTGTACATGGCAATTGTTTGTAAAGTTCTCACGGAGCGTATACGTTTGTGGGCTTCAACCGTCAACAGACGTTTTACAACATCTTTAGCTTCATGGCACAAATTGTCAACTTCTGGTGGCAAAATATTCTCCACTACGTCCATCGTTTTAGTTTCATTAGCATTTGCATTTAGCAAGTTTTGACTGTAGTCGTTGGTGCTCAAGTGGGCCGCATTATCCACTGTGTCTTGAGGTATACGAATGCTTATGAATTGTCTGATATCCGGACCCTGCAAAGCAAAGAAAACATTATTATATTTATATTTATATAGTCTTTTTTTACAGTGTAAGCCATTGCACCTGCTATTAAAGAATCTTTTAAACATAAAACTAAAACTTCCTTTCTTATAAATTTTTTATGTACATATATAATTTTCTTCCTTTCTTCTTTTTTTTTGCAATTTTAACGATCGATTACTATTTATATCTTCAACTAGAATTGTTCGTTAGTGTCTCTGAAGCAAAGAGAAGAAAATCTATTTTTATAT
Source organism: Tachina fera (assembly GCA_905220375.1). Lineage (NCBI taxonomy): Eukaryota > Metazoa > Arthropoda > Insecta > Diptera > Tachinidae > Tachina > Tachina fera. Next base: position 110,257,060 of record LR999966.1, on the reverse strand, counting down.
TCCATATTTTAAGAACACAAACTAGCAATAAGTGTACATACGAGCATTTTGTAGGCATGTACGAGTATGTATCCCATCCTAAGTAAGGCTTAAAACTTTAAAGCATATTTTATGTATGAGTTGAAAAAGACTTGCTTGCTTGCAATCATGTTTAAAATTATTAATTGCCATTATAAATGGTAGAACAACTTTAAATACTTCTTCTGGCAGCTTTGTTCTTTTGTACATTTTATGAAATGGAGTGGAAAATGCTAAAGAAGAGAAGAAAAAAAACAAAAGAATTCACTTCTTAAATGGTTAAGAATGTAACATGAAGATCTTGTTAAAAGATTTTGTTGTCTTTGTTTTTCTTTCTCTGTCCTTTTTTTCAGCGTTTGGTTTTTTCTTTTGTACTTTTTTTATTGTTACCATCTTGATAAGATGATGATGCCTTTTAACTTCTAGTCTATAATCAGGTGTACCATCAAAGCTTCAAACTGCAAATTAGCATATCGTTTTATTTTTATTTTTTCCCCCATTTCTAATTAATAGTTATTTTATAATGAACATACATATGTGAAGCTTCCTCTTTTTCAAAAATTTAAAAATAAAAAACAATTTAAAGACGCCAGCCAGATTGTGTTAAAAATTGGAAATATTTTAATCATAAATTAAATAAGAGACTTTAAACATTTCTTAAGTAAAATCACCAGGAATTGCTGAAACAATAACATAACATTACAAGAACTATCACATAAAATTTAGTGATTGCTATCACACTAGACAACAAAGTGAATAACAGGTTTCGAAATAACAGGTTTCTAATGATTGATTTTGTTAGAGCAGGCGGCTTATTATACAATCAATTCGAATAGGAAAATTAAGAATTCGTACATATCGAATTATGTACTACGATTTTGGATAATTTATTGCCGAACGTTCGAAAATTTATTATTCGATCAGTTTGCAAATCACCGCATTCGAAATCGAGTACTTTGTCTTCGAAATGTTGTTAACGTGGATCACGGCAATCGTTAACGAAACGTATCTACTCGAAGTTGCACTCGATTGGTAGTCTAATATCGAAAACAAGTAAACTCTTAGCTTTTTGCCGCGAAACAAACCAAAGAAACAAAACAAAGGAAAAAGAAAGAAGTATGTAATAAAAATATAAGTATTTTCCGGATATTTTCGAACAATTAGTTTAGAAAATATAATTTAATTTAATTTTATTTTAATTTAATTTAATTTTAAATTGTCCAATAGGCAGTGCAAAAAAATAAATAAGGGAAAAATCATTTCCAGAACAAATACAAATAAAGTTTTGTGTTTCGTTTTGTTTTTCTTATTGTCTTATGCTAACAGCAATGTAAAAAATAGTAGTAGGTAACATAAAATACGATCGAATACCGTGATCCAAAAAATTGTAGCCATCGAAATAATTATCTACACGAACGTGCACTCGATTTCGAGTGCCGCGATTTGCCCCCAGAACGTATCGCTCATTTACTCAAACAATATCATAACTCAAAAAAAAAGTAGTTCGCCAAAGAAATAAACAACATATTTGTATTAAAATTCTACACAATATGAGGATTAATTCTGTATCATTTACTCAAAAAATTAATTTTACATATATCAAGACTATTTCAAATGTTGTATAAAAATATTCTTCATCGGTTTTATGGTTTTTTATACCAATTCATTGCAACAATGGAACCGAAATAAAAATAACAATGAGAGATACCGGATAGATTTCACACTGACTATAATGACCAGTCCTAAGGTGTAAAATTAATTAAAATTTCTTTATTTGTTACACTCATATAATATTTTGCTTATTGAAAAAATACTCTCAACCTGACATAAAAATGCTTTAAGGCTCAGTTAGCCAACTGTAATGCAATGTAACAGCAACGCAGGAAACAGCTGATCGATATTTTTACATGAAAAGTAGTTTACGTTACATTACATCTCTATAACCATTTTCATTACTTTTCACAAAACAGCTGATCTAGTTTCCTACTGTTGCAGTTACATTACATTACTGTCGGCTAACTGAGCCCTTAATGTAAAATTTACTTTATTTAAATTATAAATTCCAACAAAAAGAAAAATTGTAATAAATATGATGTCTTGAAGTATATATTAGCCTTATTTTATAATAAACAAAACACTTGACAACATCTTTGGCGTGTCCGAAATACAATTAAGACCAGCAACGTCCTCAGAAAAAAAATATGTATGTATAATGAAGAAAAAAGAAGAAAAAACACCATACAACAAAATATACATGCATGTGAACAATGCGCTGGCGCATTTGCACGCAACAATCAAAAAGTATTAAAAAGAAAACTAAAAACAGACCCAATGAAATATAGTTAAGGTCTAGGTCGTAATTTCCTCCGACTGTGTGTTGTGTGCACATACACACACACACACACGCACAGAGAGCAGTATTTAACAATAATGCTTTTGGACTTTATTTTATTTTACATATATTTAATCATGAAACAAGCAAGAAACACTATAAACTACAGTTGGTAGGATAAGTGTTGTACAGATATCATCACAAATATCTTAGAAACATTTCTCTAAAACTTATTTCAAACTCAAGTTGTCCAACTTTACAAAGAGGAACACCATCAAATATTAAAAAAACAGGCTAACAAATTATCAACAATTAAACAGAAAGTTATTATAGCTTAATTTACTTTTATGAAACAATTTGTTATGAAAAATGGACTAGATATATAGTCCATTATATTTTTTGGACTATGTATAGTCCATTATATTTTTTGCATTTAATAATTTTTTTTAAGAAAACAGGACAATGTAATGTAGTCCATTATATTTTTTGCCTAAAATAATTTTTTGTATAAAAATGGACAAAATAATGAAATAATTTTTTCTATAAAATATGACGATGTATATACTTATATTATATTTTTCCTTGAAATAATTTTTTGTATGAAAAATAGATGATGTATAGTCTATTATATTTCTTGCATTAAAAAAATGTTTGCTTAAAAATAGACGATGTATAAGTTCATCATATTTTTTGCATGAAATTATTTTTTTATGAAAAATGGACGATGAACATTTAATTTATTGCATGAAAAATAGACGATGTATAGCCCATTATATTTTTTCCATGAAATAATTTTTTGTATGGACGATGTATAGTCCATTATATTTTTTGCATGAAATAATTTTTTGTATGAAAGACGGACGATGTATAGTCCATTATATTCTTTGCATGAAATTATTTTTTTCATCAAAAATGGACGATATACATATAGCCCATTATATTTTTTTCCTAAAATAATTTTTTGTATAAAAATGGACAAAATAATGAAATAATTTTTTTTTATAAAAAATGACTATGGTTAGTAAATTATATTTTTTGCATAAAATAATTTTTTTTATGAAAAATGGACGATGTATATATAGTCCATTATATTTTTTCCTTGAAATAATTTTTTGTATGAAAAATAGACGAATGTCTATTATATTTCTTGCATTAAAAAATTTTTTGCTTAAAAATGGACGATATTTCATATTTTTTGCATGAAATTATTTTTTTATGAAAAATGGACGATGAACATTTAATTTATTGCATGAAAAATAGACGATGTATAGCCCATTATATTTTTTGCATGAAATAATTTTTTGTATGGACGATGTATAGTCCATTATATTTTTTATGAAAAATAGACGATGTATGTCCATTACATTTTTTGCATGAAAAAATTTTTTCTATGGAAGATGAACATTTAATTAATTACATGAAAAATAGACGATGTATAGTCTATTATATTTTTTGCATGAACAAATTTTTTTTATAAAAAATAGACGATGTAGTCCCTTATATTTTTTGCATGAAATTATTTTATGTATGAAAATTGGAAGATGAACATTTACGGCCCTATATATAAACAAAAAATGGCATGAAGTTAGCATAAGTGGCAAAATTGAACATGATCTTAAAGAGTTTTGCGACGAAACTTCACATTAAAAATCATGCATTTTTGCATGAAATAATTTTTTGTATGAAAAATGGACGATGTATATTTTATTATACATCAGACATCTGCAACGTCTAAATAGTCAAAGCTGCAATTAACGAACGAAGTCATCGAGCCGAGCGTACCAGCAGCGAACCTGCATAAACGATAATCAACGAAATCATCGAGCCAAACCAAAAATCAACGAGCTGAACCTAAAGCTGACAAGAAGCAGGGGAATTATTTTTAACTATTTTTTATTTAAATAAAAGTCTTTTTATTACTTAAGATTTGTGGATACGCAAGTATACACCGGACGCGGCTAAGGTACCCCAGCCGACGATAAAACTATGTTACAAAACATGCAAAATTTTTTCAGCCTTAAGTTGTGCAATCGATTTCTAATAAATAAATTTGTCATTGTTTATTTTTTCACTAAAAAGAAGTAAGTTTCAGCGAAGTTGTAAGCTTGCTATTGGTTTTTAGTAATACGATATTTTCAGAAAAGCGATGTTTCGCTAAAGCGAAGTAAATAAGACTAGCTGCGTTTAAAGTCAGTGCGAGGATTTGTATCGCTTTCAGTTATCCGATTTTTTTCAGTAAAGCATGTTGCGCTAAAGCGAAATTCGACTGTATTTCTTTTAGCAAATTATTGCGAAAAGAAATTTATAGATTTTCAATAATTATCGCGCTCTGTTTTTCACTTTACTTCATTCTAAAAGACGTCACCTCACTGTTGGGGCGACTTAAATTTATTGTTTAAACAATTTCGAAAAAAAATAGGGAATATGAATAGGAATTTTTGCAATATTTTGACAAATATATTTGTATTTTATTTAGAGTAAAAATTTTCATTTTGCGGTGTATTTTTATTTCCACTTATTTTTTTCCGTCTACAATGATAATTGAACCCAATTTGCATGCATTAACGCCTCTATAATTTGATTATCAAGTTATTTTTTTTTTTTCGTAAAACAATTGTTTGCAAGTTTGTTTTTGTATATTCTGCTAGTTTTAGACTTATAAATAATTTATTACTTGCTATTCACTTATTATTCAGATATGTGTGCATGATTCATTTTATATCATTAATTTTTTTTAGTAGAAAGTCAATTTTAATCGCAGTAAATTTTTTTTTTACATACAGTTTTATATTCTTTTCGCCAACTTTTAATTTGCGTAATTAGATGAATGTGATTAGTGCAAATAAATTTTATTGTTGAGAAATGATTTTTTAAATGACTTTTAATTATTTACTTAGGAAATGCCCAAAGAAAATAGAGTGATGAAAATAATTGCGCTTCATTCGTTTATTTTGCTTTTCCACATGATTGGTGATGCAATAATTAGTACAGTTACCGAGAAAAGTAAGGATGCATGTCTGCTACGTACATATTTATATATTACTGAACAGTAATCTATAATAAATAGGGGTTCTGCTAAGATCTCCTCTTAGCATCTTGCTGGCACATGTAAAGTAGTTTTGTATAATATTGTATAAATAATTGCTATTACACTATTTTTGGGGTTTATTTTTAAACCCGAAATTTATGGACGTAGCAATTTGATTTTCAACTTCATTAACATCTTAATTGGCTAATCTTGGAGTACAAATACAATTTAAATCTAAATGTAAATGTAAAGTAAAATGTATGCAAGCTTCTGCAATCAAATATTTCAGATATTTTTTTTTAACTTAAAGTAAGAAAGAACAGGCTTTACAAATGTTTTCCAAAGAAAAAAATTAAGACTGAGTGGGAAACTATAAATAGTCAGTAGAAAAAAAACAAGAACATGCTAGTAAAACGCACAATGGGTTAAAATTTATTCAAGCACTTCTAAAATACCAATACCAAGTTACTCCACGACCCCAAAAAGCCACCGAAGAACGCTATAAGAAATGATCTTTCATAATCAAACTTAAATATCTCCTTGTTATGACTATATGCAGCCGTTGGAAAATTCTCTCCTTTTTTTAAAAAACATTTTGATACTAACCAATTGTGCATCATCACTATCACAACCTTCACACAAAGGAGAAGCCATTTTAGATTAAAATCTTCTATGAATGTATACTAAATTTAAATTTATCTCTTCAATCAGTTTTTAAACATTCACGATCATGTAAATAGCACATTGGAAATATTGGGACGTAAAAGAAGTCATATGGGAGTTAGGAAAAAGACGCGTAAATGTAAATTTCGTTAACAACAAGAAAAAAAACAGAGCCAAGAATAGCGCAATGAAAAAAATAACCTATCGAAATTGTTAACAACAGGTTTTTCAATAAGTACAGGCAGATATTCAAAAAGCAAAGGCAACGCGAAAGTGAACTTAATTAAGCATTTTAAAAATCACTTTTTGAAAGGTCCTTTTTCACAAGGTACTTCTCTTAAATGGTACTTTTTTACAATTAATTTTTTTAAAGTACTATCTTTTAAAGGTACATACTATTTTTAAAGTTACTTTTTTAGAAGATACTTTTTTTTAATGTACTTTTTTTAAGATACTTTTTGAAAATTAATTTTTTTAAAGATACTTTTTGAAAAGGTGCTTTTTTAAAAGGCAATTTTTTAAAAGGTACTTTTTTCAAAGCGCACTTTTTTTAAAATATACTTTTTTAAAAGCTACTTTTTCAATAGCTACTTTTCTTAAAAGTAACTTTTTTGAAAGGTACTTTCTGTTTCTAAGAAAATTTTTAAAGGTAGTTTTTTAAAAGACTTTCCATTGAAAAGTACTTTTGACAGGATCCTTTTTTCAAAGTGTCTATTTTATAAGAGGTGCTTTTTCAGAAATTCCTCTTCTGAAATATATTGTTTTAAGGGAATTTATTAAATGTACTTTTTTAATTTTTTTCCTCATAAAGAAAGGTTTCTTATTAGGATTAAATGTGAATTTTTCTTAAAGGTTTTTTTTTCAAAAGGTACTTTTTTAAAAAATTTTTTAATGTTTTTTTTTAATTTTTTGAAAAAAGTACTTTTTTAATGATATTTTTTTGAAAAAATAATTTTTTAAAGGGAATATTTTTTAAGAGGAAATGTTTTCATTTGAGTACTTTTTTAAAATAATTTTTTTTTGTGAAATATATTTTTATATTACTATTATATATTCGCTTTAAAAAAAGTACATTTTCAAAAAAAAGTATCATTAAAAAAGTACTTTTAAATGCTGTGTTTCTGATAAATTACTTTATTTAAAACTTACTTTTTCAAATATAAAAAGATACTTTTTTAATAGTAACTTTTTTAAGACTATTTTATTTTCAAGATGCTTTTCTCAAAAGGTACTTTTTTGAAAAGTGTGTTTTTAAACGTATGTAATTTTCAAAAAATGTAGTTTTTCAAATTAGCTGTTTTCATAAGCTGTTTTCTTTTCTTCTCAAAGAAGAGTTTTTTTAAGGATCGTTTTTACATAAGGTACTTTTCCTTATATATACTTTTTTAAACATATACTTTTTTCAATAATACTTTTTTTAAAGTCAAGGTTTTTTATTGAGATTTTTATATTTTTTTTTCTTAATTTACTGCTTTAAATGGTACTTTTTTGAAAAGTAACATTTTGCAATTACCAATGAAATTCGTTTAACTAGAGTAAACATGGAAGAACATTGTTAGGATTTTAACAAGGCTACCTATATTCACCTAGGACTACAGATCATCAAAAACTTCAAAATACATTCATAATCTAAGAAAAAAAACTAATATGTCTACATTAAGAAACTCTTTAGAAGGGACGCTTGTTTCAACATTTAGTTTTGATTAACAGAAGCCCCTTCTTACTGCAAAAAAAATCTACAAAGATATAAGTAGAACTCTGCTCAGTTGTTTGTAAAAACTTAACTTTAATTACTAATTGCTATCATAGACTATTATAAGAAAAAAGAATTCATGATCTAGTAGGAGAAATAGCAAAGTTTGTAGAAAAAAAAACTATTAAGCGATTTACCTCTTTAATAAACCAAACAACCACCAACCATCCACAACAACATAAACTTTTGATTCCAAACCAAACAACAGAACATTATTTAAGAAAACTCTGCAAGATGTAGAGAGGTAAGTAATATCCAACCATAATATGACTTTGACTTTGGCTAACAAGTTGTAATGCCATGACAATGACCTCTTTTTCCGTGCTTAGGATCTTCAAGGCCAATAACGAAGAATTATATTTGCTTGCTTGCAGCATAAAAAGGGTACAAAAAAAGCAGCTCAACTCGCAGAAACACTTGCACACCAACATTCACAGAAGAAAACTAGAAACCTTTTTTGGTTTCATCAACTTCAACTCCCAGTGAAACCCGACCAAAAAAAAACCAAAACCAATACCAAACGTCAACTGACTACCACCGCACGCAGTCTTCCTTAGTTCTTCTGTCTTGTATTTTTTTTAATCCCCCACCACTTCCATGATTGCCCATCATCATCATCATCATGTGTGTCTTCTCAAACCAAATTAACTTTATTGGCTCTTGGATGACTGCTGCTGCTGCTGCCGCTTAGTTTATTTTATGTACGTTTCAGTTTGGTTTCATTTACTTTGGTTAGGTTACTTGATGGGCTCGTCGTCGTTTGGCTCTCCGCCAACATACATAAAATAAAAGACTTGCGCTGTGCGCTCAACATGTACGAATGAATGTACATTATTGACCAAAGTCATCGTCATCATTATCAGTTTTTGTGCTCTTCGGTCATTCCATGCCAACCATCATGCACCGAACACATTGAACATTATTATAAAATGCACTACCATTATCCCCAAAAAGGGGTAAGACTTTAAAATTTATTGTGCTTACAACACAAATACTTATTTGTAACCACAGCAAAGAATCCATCCACATCCAAATGCGTATAAGGAAAAGCAAAACAAACAAAAAAGAAGCAAAACACAGAAAATTTAAAATTGAGGCAAAAAATAATAAAAAAAAAGGTAAAATCAAAGCCAAGAGAAGGCAAATGCTTATGTTTCAATAAAACAATTGTTGCTTCACTTATCGTTATCAAGATGCTACTTCGAGCACCTTTTAGACCCAACCCAATTGGAAAATTAGATGTTTAAGATTTTGCAATATATTAATCAATTTCAAAAAATGAAAATAGTTTATCCATGGGGAAGAGGGAAAGAGTTTTTGTCTACGCTTGTATGAAATTTTAATGGAAAACTCGAATTTTAATGGTGCCGAAGAAGTACTTCGTTGCTGGAGTTAATTCGTTATTACCGGAGTTCGTTGTTTCCGAACTGCACTGTACTATAGAGTGGTTCGCTTTCCATACAAAAAAAATGTGCTAGTCACCCCCAGGATTAAATATAATGTAAAAATAATTTTACAAATATATTTGTTATTTTTTGGCCACGCCTACAAATACAGCCCTTTTAGTATTTTGTTCACTTTGTGGCCACTTTTAGTCCGATCATAACATTTTGTATACCGGTATTCAATAGCTTTTTACTACCACGTCATATACTAGTCATGATTTTCGTTCAAAAATATTTAGCATTAAGGTGAGTAGGAAGCGAGTTAGAAAAAACCGGTACAGAAAATTATTATCAGACTAAAAATTTCGACGCAGTGAACAAAATACTAAAAATAAAAATTATGTTTTTGGAATTGTTTTTACATTATCTTTAACCCTGGGGGATGACTGGCAAAACTTTTTTTTCGAACCACTCTACTGTACTATTGCTAATTGCGTTGTACAACTTGAAAAAATTTTACAGCGTGCCTAACGACTGAAAAAGACATACATACACATATTATTAATGTTCCTAATAGTATGTTTCTACTATACGTGCTTGGGTCTCCATTCATGCTTCGCACCCCAATCATGAGCGAAGCAACTTGCTTCTACATAAAAAATTGTGAGGACGTAAAATTGGTATCTTCTCTAACTTTTATCACAGTTTATCGCCAGTTTAGCTAAACTAGCTATCAAAATAAAATCGCTATGTGTGTATGTGTGCGTGTGAACAAATAAAAACAAATCAAAAAAACATAGATGTGAGTTTAATATAAATAAATTTAATCCAATTATGAATAGTAATAAATTAATAAGTCATGATTCACACACATCAGGTTTAGCTGATCACTTTTAATCCAATTTTCTTTTGAACCTGCACTTGCGTTCATACACACCGTCAAGTCAAGTCATCAAGTCTCATCAATTTGCGTTGTAGTAGAGTATTACGAATGACAAAACAAAACGAAAAAGCAAACTTGACTGGTACGGTCAAGTCTGTACCCCTTTTTATTCTCTTCACCGCTCTTTCCTATAAGTCAAACCTGACGTGTGTGAATCAGGACTAAGAAAATATAGGGATGTCTTCAAAAACCAGATTTTGAACGCGTCTCATATATTTGTAAGCACGCATGCTTATGTGTGTATGGATGTTTATACGTGCGTATGATACGTACATATGTATGAGTGAATGTACATAAAAAATACCACACGAAGCACGAATGCGTAGTGTAGCCGGCATGTTTCATAAACATGATTCAGAGAGCGAAGCTTGAGATTCAACTAGTAGTGAAAACATACCATAAGTGTACCGGCGTTTTAAAATTTTACGTCGCACACTGAGCCACTACAAAAGAAAAAAAATTAATTTAGTGAAGTACGACTTTGACCCGCGCACGAAGGGTTCCGTAATTCAATACGAACTTTAGCCTATATAAAATATAGTTTTGAATTTTTTTTTCGTTTTTGGGTTTTTTTTTCGGTTTTAAGCAGTTTTTTAGTTTTGGGGTTTTTTGCGTTTATTTGTGCTTTTTTAGTTTTGGCACTTTTTTTCTCGTTTTTTCGATTTTTTTTCGTTTTTGGCGTTCTTTTTTAATTTAGGCGATTTTTTTATTCAGGCGATTTTCTTAATTTTGGCGATTTTTTTAGTTTTGGCGATTTTTCTAGTTTTGACGCTTTTTTAAGTTTTAGAAATTTTTTCTCGTTTTGGCGATTTTTTTCATTTTGGCGTTTTTTTTTTAATTTTTGCGTTTTTTTTTCATATAAAAAATTATTTTGGTTTTGGCGATTTTTTTCGGTTTTTAACGTTTTTTTCATTTCGGCGATTTTTTTCATTTGGGCGATTTTTTCGAATTTGGCGATTTATTTTAGTGTTGGAATTTTTTTTAATTTTAATTAATAACTATCACTAAGTTATGTCCGACATTGATCGGGCCTACTAATTATATTTTAGATTTAAGATTTGAATACTTATTGTTAGTTCATATATGTATGAATAAACAACAACAACAATAAATAAAAAAAACATGCATTAAAAAATAAGATTTTTTTTTAATTTTGGCGATTTTTGCGTTTTGGCGATTTTTTTTGAATTTTTGGCGATTTTTTTTTGGTTTGGCGATTTTTTTTTTTGGTTTGGCCGTTTTAAAATTTTCGGATTTTCTAGTTTTACCGTTTTTGAAAATTTCAAGAGTTTACCTTTTATGGTTTCCAAGATATAACAAGTTGCCAAAATTACATAGTCAAAATTGCATTAACTGATGGACCACCTTTTAATTTAATTTTTTTTAATTTTAGTGTTAATTGTTGTAGTCTATACAAAAATACACTAATTTTACAAATTTCAAGTGTCAATATATGTACATATGTACATAAAATTTTTATGTATATTACATGGTATTTTAACATTTTTCGTTGCTCGTTTTGGAACACCCTTTAATTTTTAATTCTCGTGTACTTGTAGCGGCCAAGGTTCTACATACTCTGTCTAAATTTCATTTCTGTAGCTCTTACGGTTCCTGATAAAATAGCGTCTGACGGACAGACGGACAGCGTAGCGAAAACAATAGGTTCCTTTTCATCTTTGGAGTACGGAACCTTTAAAAAGGAATTTAATTTTTTTTCGTAATGTTGATTTTTTTTCTGTTATATTAATTGAAAGAACTAATTAATACAATTAACATCAGACAAAAAAGTAATATGAATGATTTTGTAATATTAATTAAAATAGTTGTAGTATCAATTAAAAAATTAATTAAATTTTCACCTATAAACAATTTGATAATATCAATTAAGTTTTTCCAGTCAAATTAATTAATACAATTAAAAATGTGATTAATATAATTAAATTCTTAATTGATAATATTAATTGGTGAACACTTTTTTCTGTGATTTATTATATGTAATTTTTCGAAAAATTAATATTTAACGATATAAGATGATGCATAGAGCATTATTATAAAGTGGCAAATTGTTTTTTTTAACGTGGCTTAGTGTGCATGGCTGCCAATTATAACAGAAAGTTCTAACTCTAAAAGCTTATTTTTTGGAATTTTTTATTGTTAATCGGTAATATCGATAAATATTTAGTGGCAAAATTTCACTTTTCAGCCACTTTTGATTGGATAAAAATTGGAAACAACAAATATTTAGTTGACCCTCCTTCAAAGAATGCAATTCTTTTAAGGGAATATATTTAAGTAAATATACAACAATAATTTCTAATTTAAAATTTTTTGTTATTTTAATACTTCGGTACACTGTGTTTTATATCGTTGCCTGCTCAGAATGTTGCCACATTAAAATTTTAAGATACTCATTGTGAATTCCCTAATTCTGTTTAACGGAAAACGCAAACTTTTAAAAAAATAAAATTCTACGAAAATCTAAATATATTTTTGTTTTCACACACAAAAAAGTAATATGAAGGATTTTGTAATATTAATTAAAATATTTGTAGTATCAATTAAAAAATTAATTAAATTTTCACCTAAAAACAATTTTATTATATCAATTAAGTTTTTCCACTCAAATTAATTAATACAATTAAATTCTTAATTGAAAATATTAATTGGGGAATACTTTTTTCTGTGCACTTTATACAATTTCCAATGGGTTATTTTTGTGCGTTCAAGAACTGAGAAGAACAAAAAGATTTCAAATGCTTTGTCTTACTTATATATGTATATATATATATATATATGTGTGTGTGTGTTTATGTTCGTGTCCTTTTACAATGTTTAATAACAAAAGCGACGTGGAATTTCTTATTTTTTTTGCTTTGACATGTTTTGACATTTTAAACGTTGAAATGGTTTCTACAAACTTGCATGCGTTTGCACGCAAAGTACGAAAAAAGAAAGAACTTAAATTAGGGATATTAAATAACATTTATTTATTTACTCGTATTATTAAAAACCAAACAACATTTGTTACATGATCTTTATAAATAAATTAAATTCTACATTGGAGGTTATATTCCGTGGCGAAGATGGAATGATCGTTACACACGAGTATAATTTATCACTTTTTAAAATTGTGTGCTTTGTTTTAAATACTTTCAGTAGATAATTAAATTAAAGTAAACTCTGGTATGACATTTGAAACGAAACTGAACAAAGCTTTAAGGTATCTTAAAAAAAGAAGAACCGCCGATTACTGCCAACTTGACTAAAATCTGGACATTTGCTCGAGAGACGAAAACAATAGTTATTTTCGATAACTTTTATAGGCTTAAATATATACAAGTTTTATTTCAGCTTTAGGTCTTTTATCTACAAATACTAGTTGACCCGGAAAAGGTTGTTTTTGCCATATAAATTCTAGGAAATTTCTAGGGTATAAAATTGTTACAAGTGTGTGAAAATGAAGAGTGTCCGGAATATGAAAATAACAAAAAACCAAACATTTCCTGTTTTAAATTTATTATAATTCATATTTATATTAATTGGTTTCAAATTAACTCATACCAAACTTTGAAGACTCTTGCTATTATAGCTTTCAAGATATATGACTTTTATAATTACTTCGTGTGTGGGATGCCCCTTATACTAATATTTTGAATTACTTCGCAACTTGCTCTCAAAATAGTCCATACCAAATTTGAAGACTCTTGCTATTATAACTTCCAAAATATAAAACTATTATTTATAACTTTGTATGGGGGTGGCCCTTCCCCAGGTCCTATTCCACCAACATTTTGAGTACATTAGTTTTTTAACCGACTTCAAAAAAAAGGAGCAAGTTATCCAATTGTCTGTATTTTTTATGGGAACTGTTGCTTCATAAGTCGGCACATTTTAGACCGACTATAAAAATTCTTTTTTGTCTGAAAGGGTATAGCTTTCATTTGGTTTCATTGTAAGAAAAGTGGACGGGGACACGCCTAATTTTTTTTTAATTTGATTTTACGATATTCTAGTTATTCTATTGCTACGAAACTTAGCCAGCACATTGAGGTTTCGCAATGACACAATCTCGAAGTTGAAGAAATGGGCGTCGCCACGCCCATTAAGGTTTAATATTATACTTCACATGCTTCTATCTGACCGATTTTTATGAAACTTGGCACGGACCCTGAACTTAAAATATACACAATATTGCATTCAAAAAAGTAGGCGGGGCCACGCCCATCAAATGTAATTATTATATTTCACGAGTTTGTACTTAACAAATTTTTACGAAACTTGGCATATATTTTGAGCTTTTAAAAAGGCATAATAAGGGGCGTGACCACACCCCTTAAAAATTATTACTATATTTTACGTGCTTCTTCTTTATCTATTTTTATAAAACTTGGCACACAGCTTGAGTTCTTAAAAATTATTCATCTTGTTTTAAAAAACTTGGGCGGGGCTACGCCCATGGAAGATTAGAATTTAATTATGTATATTTCTACTTATCCGATTCCCACGAAACTTGACAGAGTTTAGCCTTTTAGAATGACATAATTTTGTTTAAAAAAAGACACAACTTTTATTAAAAAAAAGTGGGCGTAGCCACCCACACCCCTGAAATCAGCAAAAACAATCCTAGTGTAACTAATATCAGAGCGCTCTCCTTCGATGTTATTGTGAACGGAATCTGCGGCGAAGTAAAATTACCAATAAGAGGTCTACTAAATATAGCTTCAAAAATTTAATATGCCTCATTGACACCAGAGGCGCTGCAACACTGTATTATAGCAAATTTGCAAAAAGCAGAGTTGTAAAATAATGAAGCTTTCTTCTATATCTTCCTTCACCACCTGTCTTCTGTATCACTATCTCTTTCCTAAAGAAGGTAACAGTTTATAATAGAAGTAGGCATGCATTGCCTGAATCTTACTGCTGTTAAAAAAATTCATATGACTTAGAACACACTTTCATAATTATGGGCACATATGTATGTATGTATTTCCATCTAAAATAAAGCAAATTATTAAAAAGAGTTTTGTCTTGGCCGTCAAGTAGCGTTTTCTTTATAAATATGCAACTTTTAAACCACTTTTATACCAATTTTTTTTTATTTTTTATTTGTATATTATTTTTTATTATGTTATTTATTTCGTAAGCAAAAATACTCGTTCTTACAAAAAAATTATGTGCATAAAACAAAAAAAAAATTAAAAAAATTCTTAAATCCAAAAAAAAAAAATTTATCTTTAGAAGCATTTTGCGAAAAACGAAAAAATAAACCCTTTTTTAAGTGCAACATCATCTTCATTATCATTAAGGTGCAACCATCATAAATCACTGAAAAACAAAATTTACAAAAGACATCTACACAGAAAACCAAGAACGAAGACCTACAAGAAAAAAATTTTACCATATTTTTATGATCATGAAAAATATTGTTTAAAATTCATATATGTATGTAAAAAGCAACACAAGTCTACAAACTAAAAATATTAAAAAAAAAAGAAAAAAAATTGGTATCGTAACGCAAACATTATTTATTTATCTCCAATAGAGTTGCGCTAATGGCCAGTTAAACGCCAGCAATAATTGCTAATGATTTGCTGCATGCTAAATGATAATGATGATTTTGAATTTAAATTTTTATAGATGAATAATAAATAGCATTTGATAGGGAAAATTAAACATTAATCTGCTTGTCTGTCCACGCAACCACTATCCATCCGCCTAATTGTTAGTCTGGCTTACAGTTTGTTTAGCTGTTTAAAAGGCAACAGCTCAGAATTTATTTAGAAGAATTTTTATTGCAATATTAAATAATTTTCAGGCATTTAAAATCAGCATTAAAATCTTTTAAAATAGAGTATTTAGGAAAATGCATCACTGTTCTGCATCATACGAGCAAACTTTAATTTAAAATGCAATATGAATTCGCTAATAATATATTTTTTGAGTTTGTAACTCATATTAAAGATGTGTTTGTCCGAACTTAAATTTCCTCCTGCAGTGCAGTGATGCATTTCTGGGCCGTCCCTTTTTTAAAAAGAAGTAACACTCAGACAATGAATGCCTACTACTACTAGTATTACTAAAGGCCGCTTCAGACTGTAATACAAGTATTAATACTTTTGTGGAAAATGCAGTTCTAACATGTTGAGTTCTTATTGTTTTTTTGAATTTTTTTTTAAAAATATAAGACCAGGGATGCATTTGCGTCAAAAGTATTAATACTTGTATTATAGTCTGAAGCGGCCTTAAGTGTTACCTTCCTTAGACAAGGGATAGTGACAGCGATGACAAGTGGTGAAGGAAGATATAGAGGAAACCTTCATTCCTTTACAACTCTACTTTTTTGCACGTTTTTTAATAATGCAGTGCTGCAGCGCGTCTGGTGTCAATGAGGCGTATTAAATTTTCGAAGCTATGTTTAGTAGCCATTTTTTATCTTACTTTGCCGATGATTCTGCTACAAAATACCGACGAAGGAGGGCTGATGTTACATTAGGATTATTATACGCTGAAGCCGGTGTAGTTCAGTGACCAGAACTAGAACAACTGATACAAAGGGTACAATAATGCGCATCAGCAAAATGCGTGATGTTATTTAATGACTGTTGGATGCCGGTTTCGAACCCAGGACCTTCGGTTTTGTGGTCAACGTGCTAACTACTTGAGCCAATGCCACCCTCTTAGTGCGTTTACATCGAAAGCAAAATCTAGTAGATTTCGAGTAGATTTCTCATACAAAACAAAATCTACTTCGTCCCTTAGTTTTGTCGAAATCAACTAAAAATCTAATATAAACAATATAATGCAACTACTATATGTACTATAAATTAACTAACATGTGCATAATTAGTAAAGAATAAACGACAATGGCAAGACTGTTATAAATTTAGAGATGGTAGAATTGAGCTTTAATTACAAACAAGCTTTCAGCAAATTGAAATAGGATGAATCAAAACAATTCACATATTCCATTTGCAACAAAAGTTGCGTACATAATGCTAGGAACACAACTGGGCGAACGACGAATTTTTCGGTACGAACTTTCATCATAAAAAATAAAACACATTTGGGCATATGAAAATGAACACAACACCGCCGTCGAACAAAATTCGTCATGCGTGATGACGACGAACGACGAAAAAACAATTTTCTCTTTCAGTCTCCCTGTCTCTGTATACACAACAACCAACTTTATCAAATATGATAGAGGTATTCGGTGAGTAAATTCGTCGTTATTGTGCTTCACACGACGAATTTACGCAGCGAATGTTTATCGACGAATTTGTCGACGTAGACGAAATTCGTCGTTCGTCCCAGTTATGTTCCTAGCATAAAGCAGAAATCGACATCAACTGACACCACACACATTGAAGCAAACACAAAAGAACGCTGATGATGAAGGTTTAGTGGCCTTCGAAAACAGCTAGTTGTTCCGTTCTACTAAATGTTTGTCAGTATATTTTCAATTAACTTTGGTGTTATTAATAATTATTACATGTAATTTAGCGATTCGATCAAATTAGCCTGATCAAATCATAAATATAGAAACAAATGAAGTTCGCATAATAATAATTAAAATTAACTAAAATATACTTCTTTTAATTAATTTTTTTAATATCGATTTTATTTTCATACTCACACATTTCTTATTTTTTTTTTCAATTACTAACTTTTAAAAACACAGCACAGCTGCTGCGTTCCGGTAGTCGTCTTGTACACAATTATCAAATATTAAAGTGTCTAGTTAATTATTGTTTTCACTTTTTTTTCTAATTTAATTTCATTAATTGTTTGAATTAAACATTTTATAACCGTGGTTAAAGGTTTCCTTGAATTTTCTAAATTATATGGAAATGAGCAAGATGCTGCGGTTATTAGCAATTCATTTAAACAATTAATTTTATAGGTTGTAGCATTTAATTGCTGGGTTTTCTGTTACAACTTTGTACTTGAAGGCGTATAGCCAACGATGAAATGTTATACGGCAGTTGGACATGAAGATTTCCAGAGGAGATAAATCAATAATATAAATATGTAAATTAATTTTTTTTTTTAATATTTCTTCATGTAATTTAAATATTTAAGTAGCTAGCATTCTTAAGCATTAAATAAACTTTTCGAAATACATATAGCAGAATGGGGCATTAAAGCATAATTTTTATATACATATTTAGTTATAAATGAAAAATTTTTTAAAGCTAGAAAAGCTTTTATTACAACCATGCCTACCTTCCATATACCCTTAGTTAAAAAACTTAATTTTAACTGCAATAACAACCACATTGTGATGAAGGTTTTTAATTGTTTTAATATTATTCAGTTCCATACACCAAAGGTTTTTTGTTTTCAATGGGATACACGGAGAAGCCAAAAAGTGGGCAAAAATTAATTTATAGAAATCTTAAGAACTAAGTACGCTAAAGTCAGGAAAGTGTAGAAAATTACATGAGTTAATATTTTATTTCGGTTTCAACATCTTCATACGATATTTTTTTATGGCTAAACGAATGAAGGTATTACGTTATATTTTTTTTTTGCTGAAAGATTTGATCAATAGCTATTTTTAGTATTGAAAGAAAAAAATTATCTAAAATAATTCATAGTTAGGCTCAAGTTCAGTAATTTCAATTCTTATTGAATGAAATATTTATATTAATTAATGTGAGTTTCTAAAGGAGAGAAGAAAAATTAAACTTAGACTTTAAGCTGGGGGAAATACCGATACTTTTCTGTGCAGCCACGCACTTCATCAGCACCCTAGTCTATCTACTTGGGTAGAGATTCTTATTAACATCATCTATTTAACTTAAATTTACAATGAAACGGAATATGAGAAACGATTGTTGTGTATACAATTGATTTACCTTTGGTAAACGCATTTATTTATAAGCACGAAATTATATTATTCTACCTCTAAGTATTATGTTTAATACCACAATAAAATTTTAAATTTTCAAAAAAAAACTTTGCGCATATCTGCGTCATTTTTTTTATCGATTTTTTAAAATTTTCACCTTTTTGAGTAAGAAACCTTTTTGTCAGTCGTAAGATGTCTTGCTTTATAAACTATATATAAACTTTTTAAACTGCATATACAAGTATTTGGTATGAAATATTTGCGAAATAAACTGGCAAAAGTAGTAATCTTCTCTTGTTGCGAAAAACACGTAAAATTTATCTGGCAGCATGTTTTTCCATGCAAAATTAATCTGGCATCATTTAGGTTTAGTGTCAAAACATGAGCAGTGCTTTTTTCGCACGGACTGAAAATTTTTTACAACTTCGAACAGAGTACCAGCCTTAAGGCACAAGTAGTAAATTTTTTTAATATTTACATTATTTTTGCAAGTAATATCTTTGTTACCGCCCACAAAGGGAAGCGAGGACGAAAGTGGCATCGGACAGTCTCCTGGGTCCCTGTTTAGGGGTTTAAACTTTCGCCGGCATTAAAAGTTGAATTTTCTAAACAAAAGTATGATAAAAGTAACAAAATAAATTAATTTTTCAAAGGTCGGATTAGTTCCTCTGAGGGGAACTTTTTTCGGCTTTGTTCGATTTTTTATATTTTCAAGGTTTAACAGTCTGGAACTATTAGACATATTTCTGCCAAGTTTCATTGATCTCGGGGCACTCAATAACTTTTCACAAGCAATCTAAACTTAAAAAACAGTATTCGCCAGCTTTTTGACTGAAATACACTAATACTAATACACGATTTCACTTTTACACGATTATTTTGGTTTTCGTGTAAATTGAGAGATGTATGAAATACCTTGATTTACACGATTTTTTATGTGTTTTATTGAATATTTTTGTCAATAATAGGTTTATTTTTATGTGTTTTGATATTTTTAATTTTGTTTTTGTTTTTATGAGTAGCATTTATTTTGTTTAATGAATAAAGGTTTATTTTTATGTGTTTTAACTCAAAACGCTTCTGATATTTTAAAAATTAAGTTCAAATACATATTTACACGATTTTTCATACAAAAATTTGAAATTTCGATTTACACGACTTTCTCAGGAACGTATATATCGTGTAAATCGAGGAATAGATGTACTCCTGTGTGCAATGTCCGTCTGCCTGTCTCTCATAGGCTGTTTTCTCGAGAACCGTAAGAGCTACGAACCTGATCCTGTCGCTTTGTGATAAAATCGAAAAAAAAGCTTGATATAACTTAAAGCAAAAATTGCTCACGATCTTGAATGATTAACGTGACTCATGCGTGACTCAAGCTAAGCGCGTGAGTAACATCCATTATAATGTATGTACATAAAATTGAGTCTTTAAAGTTAAATCTGTAAAATGAAATTTTTTTATTGGGCATGGGCAGCTGCGCTTATTTTCACTGCACAGCCGCCCATGCACATATTTTTTTTTTATTACGAGTTTGGGATATTTGGGTCTATAAATAGAACAAAAGATAGCTAATGATTTATAGTATATGAAAATGGAATTTGAATATCAGGTATTTGAGAAAACGGTACGTACCATCAAATAATGTGGGATTGTCACCACAAAATTTTGCATAAATTAATTTTTTGTTTTGTTTGCCCAGTTTGACATTTGAATTGTGATATCTGAGACAAACTTTTGAGACATAAATACATACATGCACACATATATTGATATTTTATTATTAAAACTATTTTTCTTTTTTTATTTTACAATAAACTTAATTTTATTTGCTGTTGGGAGATAACAGGGTTGTCAACTATACCATTTAATCGAATCGAATGAGGGCGAAATATGTATGTGGGCAAAAGTGCCGAACATTATGCGATTGGGCGGTATTATGCACGAGCTCGAAATGCTGCTTGATTTCCGTTAAGTAGCAATTAATTTCAAAAATTTCAGCCAAATATTTTAGCTTTATCGGGCTTTTTGTATATTTTTTTTAACCGTTTAGAATCAAATTCAGTCTTTATTTAATTAATGAACGTGGTTTAAACGATGAAATTCATAAGAAAAATTGTTAGCTAAACCAAGGATATTAGTTAACTATAGACTGTTAATTTGGACCTTAGTGGAAGATTACATTCTTAAAATATCGAAATGATTTTTCAACCTCGAGAAGAATTTGTAAAAGCTTTTGTGCAAAAAAAAAATATTGAATGGATTTTTGGGAATAGTTTTAATTAATCACCAATTATAAACTTCACAGCACTCGATGAAAAGTAATTGTGTGGCAACACTCTCTTCTTGCGAAAGCAGTAAATAGCTATTGTTGTTTTTAGGCTTCCACATACCAAAGGAGAAAAGAAACCTTCTTGTTTTCGCTACCATGTCCGTCTGTCCATCACAGGTTGTATTCTCGAGAACCGTGATAGTTACGGACCTGAAATATTCACAGAATATGTAAAACTTTGGCTGCAAAAGCAGGACAGCTAAAAATTAAATAAAATTCTAAAGCGACAACTTTATAGATAGTTGAAATTTTTAAGGTTAGTGTATTTTTATGCAGACTACAACAATTAGAACTGAAATTTAAAAAACCAAAATTACCCTTTAATTTCTATTAGTTAATGTAATTTTAATTATATAATTTTGATACCTTGCTGTATCTTGGATACAGCAAGAGACAAATTCTTAAAATTTTCAAAAACGCTAAAACACTTAAAAAATCCCAAAATAAAAAAATTGCCAAAACACAAAAAAATCACCAAAACGAAAAAATCGCCAAAACGAAAAAAGTGACAAAACTAAAAAAATCGCTAAAACTAAAATAAATTTTGAAGAACAAAAAAACACGAGAACTAAGAAAAATCGTTAAAGCTAAACTAAACTAAATCGCCGAAAACCGAAAAAACGTCAAAAAAACAAATCGCCAAAACAAAAACAACGCTAAAATTAAAAAAAAAGTCGCTAAAACTAAAATTAATTGCTAAAAACAAAAAAAAAATCGCCAAAATTTAAAAAACACCAGAAACCGAAAAGAATCTCAAAAAGAAGAGAAAGCTTTAAAACTAAAAAATTGCCAAAAAGGAACAAAAGCAACAGAACTATAAAAAATCGTTAAAGCTAAACTGAACTAAATCGCCAAGAACCGAAAAATCGCCAAAACTAAAATAAATATTCAAAAACAAAAAAAAATTGCAAAAATTTAAAAAAATGTCAAAAACCGAAAAAACCCCAAAAACAAGAAAAAGCCCTAAAACTAAAAAAATCAACAAAAACGAAAAAAAGCAAGCGAATTACTCGTAAAAAATCGTTAAAGCTGAACTAAATGGTCAAACCCAAAAAAAAAAGAATTCCAAAACTGAAAAAAACGCTAAAACTAAAAAAATCGCTAAAACTAAAATAAATTGGCAGAAACAAAAAAATCGCCAAAATTGAAAAAAACGCCAAAAACCGAAAAAAATCTTGAAACAAGAAAAGGCGCCAAAACAACGCAAAAGTGCTAAAACTAAAAAATCTCAAAGAAATTAAAAAAAATTTAACGTATATGTACTTTTTTTAATGTCTATCTACATCAGTTATGATATTCGATTATTTAGACTAAAGTTCGTAAAGTATTTCCTATGTAGTGTCCGTATGGAACCCTACGTGTACGAGTCAAAGTCGCACTTCACTGAATTTCGTGTACATTTATTTTCAATAACATTCATACTTCTTACAGTACAATACGAGTTGAAATAAAGTCATCCAATGTAGTAAAGTTAAATTGAAAGTATATAAAACATGTTGATTATTGAGTTCTTGCTTCATTCATGACATTAGTTGAGCTTCTCAGTTGTTTCAATGAAAATTTTACATAATATATCTAGTTGTTCTAAGAAATTTTTTATTAAATGTTACCGGATGATCTGCATTAGTAATATCGAAATTCAATTCAATTGCAATATATTTGTTAGAGTTCAATTCCGTTTGGAAAAGGAATTTACACACCTCATAAATTCCCGTATTCTAGTATTAATTTTTAGACACCTTCTCCTACAAAAATGTGGATTGAATTCCGTTTCCTTATGGAATTGAACTCTGGGAGATGGCCGAATATATATTTTATATATTTATTCCCGTCGTTCCAAAGTGGAACATAGGGCCATAAGAAACAATATAAGTATGTATAATTTTTTAAAGAGGAATCATCTAGATTCTACTTGAATGCCTGCCTGCAGTGGGCAGCCACGTAAACCAACGTAAACCATGTATAATTAGTACATTAACAAATGTTAAGATTAATCACATAAATTTTAGTTATATGGCAACCATGGTAGCTAACCCAATACTTTTAATCTCAAACAGATTTCCAAAACTAAATTAATAATTAAAATTCCATAAAGAAAATATTTTATTGTTAAATTTAACTGCCTTGATTGCAGTTTTTGTTATACGAAAAAAACTCAATGCTATAAATATTTACATATGTAAATTTATTAAGACGATTTAAATCGTTGAATTTTAAGCCATAATATAAATTCACATAAAATTAAATGCCATAAAAAAATTTCTTTAATAAAACTTTTATAAATCAAAAAAAATATAATTTTATGAATAAATCCATTAATTAATCCATTTACAAACTTTAGTTAAATTTATTGATTATTGGAAAAAATTTCTCCTTTTCTTTTTTCCTGGATTATTACAAAATAAATTTAAACTAGGTATTATTTTATTTTTAAAAAAATACTCTTAATTACAATCTTTTGAAAATCTATTTAGCAAAATTTATCACATACACAATTTATTAAACAAAAGTTTAATAATAATAAAAAAATTTATAAATAATTCATTGCTGGTGACAAAATTTATTTTCTCTTAAAAATTTAATATGTAGCAACAAGTTATTTCGAAAGTTTAATGAGTAGGAAGAAGAAAAAAACTCTCTTTAAAATTAAATAAATGTACATCTAATTAAATTCTTGCTTCCATACAATTTGTGAAAGTGTTGGTTGCCATGCGTTAAACGTTAAAAATGAACTGTAACATGATTCTATCGGCTCGGTGAAATTAATGACGCTAATAACGGTTATTGTGGATTATATGATTTGTCAACACTCTCTCTTTCTCAGTTGTCTACAATTCTCAGGCAAAATGTAAATAAGATAGACACACATACTTATATGCACATACATACATTTATTTATATGCACATGTGTATATTCAATTTATGAAACGAAAATTAAGTCACATTATAATGTCGTTTAAAGTTTACTTGACTCGACAAATATTCAAGTGTCATACAAACACTTTCTGAAAATCTTTACATACATATTCATGTATACATATATTTTTTTATATTTTCACATAAGAAATACTTAATAGAAATATTCAGTAAGTAGTCAGTATTGTTTAAATCTCGGCAACAACACCAACAATATTAGTGACGTTTATTTATTTATTCCTTCCATAAATATATTTAATCAGTTTACAAATAAACCTCGCGACTTTTCCAAAATATATGTATACTCGTACATACAAATATGTTTTATGTTTTATTCGTTTCTACGAGGTGGATCCAAAAAGTAGTCAAAAAAATATGGATTATGATTATTATGCTTATTAAAAAGATATATATTTTTTTTGTTACAAATCGCTTTACAAAAAAAAATATATGGGTATCCTAAGCTTAAAAAAGAGTCAGAATCTACCTCCAGGACCGCAAAATCTAGAAATATGATTTAAATCTCGATTTTCAGAAATTTTGGTGAAAATAATTTTTTTTCTTTGCAAAAAAAACTTACCCTATAAAACAAGCATAAAAATGCAATAAATGGTTACCCCCGTTGTCTTATCGGTAATAAAAGGCGAAAAGTTTGTTCATGTGAAACTTTGTTGTTTTGTATGGAAAAAAGCGAAAAAATTTAACGTGAACAATTTGTTCGCCTTTTATTCACTAAACAACATATTTGACCTATAATTTTTTTGTTGGTTCAAGCAATTTTTTCATAAGAGCAATTTTTCACTTTGGCGATTTTTATCCAATTGTAGCGATTATCAAGTATTTTTGACTTAAAATGTAAGCTCCTTTTAATATATGTATATATACATATATTAAAAGGATACATATATATATATATATATATATATATATATATATATATATATATATATATATATATATATATATATACATATGTATATACATATATTAGTTCCCGTAGTTCCTATCAGAAGCATAGGGCCATAACAAATTGGTTCCATTGTGATTTTTCCGATGCCAAAGTTTTTATTTCGCTCCAGCTTTTGTTTTGTCTGGCAGCTTCGAGCTCGATTTGGCGAGGCCAGTTGTGTGATGGTCTGCCTCTTCTTCGGCTAGCTTGTTGGTTCCATTCTATAGCGTTCTTTGTGATATCGTCACTGTGCTTTCGGAAAGTGTGCCCTATCCATTGCCATTTTCTTTTCAATATTTCAACATTTATGCGATTCTGACCGGTTTCGTTCCATAATCTTACATTAGATATAGTAACTGGCCAAAATATTTTCAATACTCTTCGCAATCAAGGATTTATCAAAACTTGGAGCGAGTTAAGGCCTTTGGAAGCTGCATTCCAGGATTCGCAACCATAGAGAAGAGTGGATTTTATGCAGGAGTTGAATATGTTCAGCTTGGTTCTCCTTGAGATATGCGCAGATCTCCATATTGGCTTAAGCTGACCAAATGCTTGTTTGCCGTATTTAATTCGATTTTGAACATCGTCACCAGATCTCCCTTTTGTAGTCAGTAAAATGCCGAGATAGCAACATGTTGCGACATTTTCAAGTTCTAGGTGGTAAGCAACTTTTAATGATTAGCGGGTTTTCGACAGTTTAGCAAATTTCTGTGTGTGCTGGCGATTTTGTCTCTATTTTAAGCGGTTATGCCGGTTTATTACGTTTCGGCAACTTTTCTATATTGGCGATTTTTTCAGATAAAACGATTTTTAATCGCTTTTTTTATTTTTCGGGAATTTTTATCCTTTGGCGGTTCTGCTACACTTTAGCAATTTTTCCGTGCTGTCGATTTTGTCTTATTTAACGGTTTCCTCGGTTTTAGAGATTTTTTGGATTTTAACTTTTCACTTTTTGGAGACTTCATTACGTTTAGCTAATTTTCAAACTTTGGCGATTTTTTTAAGATTTTGCGATTTTTTTTATTTCTCTTTAAATTTTAGTGGTAATTTTTTATTAGTGATTTTTATCGTTTTAGCGATTTTTCTGTAATTTTCATCATTTGGCGATTTTTTCCTTTTTAGCGGTTTTGCCAATTTTTACCCTTTAAACGATTGACTTTCAGTAATATTTCCTTTTGGGTGAAAAAAAGAAAAATTTTAAGCGATTTTTTGTCGCTTTGATGATTTTTGTCTTATAAATTATTTGCTGTTTCAGCGTTTTTTTATATGCTTGCAAATTTTTCCCGTCTAAGCGATATTTATGATTATTTTTTTCACATTTTTTGTCTTTATAAGCGATTTGTTCTAATTTGCACTATTTTTTTTACGAATATGGCAATTTTTACCTATAAAGTCTAGGAATCACTAGCCTACACAATAACGCGAATGCCAGCCTTAAGTGATTTTTGAGGTTTTAATATTTTTTCTAATTGGCGATTTATAGAGCTATGCTCTTTATGGCACAACACAGGAGCTAGGATGTGATTTTCGTAACAAAAATAATCGATATTATTATTGTTATAAATTTATTTGAGATTTGATTCCCTTGTACTTAAAAGCAGAGTAGGAAAATAAACGAAACAAAATGTTTGATTTTGTTTTGTTTCGTTTTTTGAAGTTAGTGAAACAAAAACAAGAACAAACCACTGAAGTATAGTTATTATTTGTTAGTTCAAATTGTGCACCTGACCTCGTAGAACAAAGAGATACATACATACGACTATAATGCAATATTGTCCATTACATTACTTTGATATGAGGGTAAAGGTAATTGTGTGATTTACATACTCATTTATACATTTATACTCGTACTTCTATACTCACTCGTGCATGTGTCTCCATTGAATTTGTGGGCATAATCCCACACGTTGTTATAAATGATGGTGAATAATAATGAATGAACTTACTGTATGTACTTTTTTTTATTTCATTTTTGTCAATTGATGGCGCACGGAAGCTTTTAGACAACAAAGATAAACAAAAATTTCGAAATCTTAAGAAAAATTCTTTAGAACTGTGTAATGAAGTACATAATATGTATAAAAAAAATTAATAAAAATTAAAAAAAAAATATTTCCATAAAATGCATAAAAGCAGACGAGTCCAAATATTCACTTACTACTGCTGTGCATTTGTAAGTTTGTTCGTTCAACGAAATTTGAGTTGATAAAATAATCATTTAATTTTTCGTAATCATACGCAATAAGTAATTTATTTTTTTTTCTTTCTTTTTCTTAAATGAGTTGTACATATATTGAAAGTGCTGCATAAATTATAAGAATGACGTTAATTTAAAAAAAAATTTTTCACTGCTAATTGTTCTCTATATTGCTTATTTATTTACACTTCCTAGTAGTCTAATTAATTCTTTTAATCACCAAGCCTTTTACACTTATTAAAGCTAAAACGAAAGCTTATAGTTGTTAGTCATCATACAATTATAGAAAGAGTAAATAGAAGTTAGTCAGTCTGTTCTAATTTCAATAACGTGACTTAAGGCTCAGTTAGCCGACTGATATTGTTATGTGAAAACTAATGAAAATGGTTATAGATATGTAACCGGAATATAAAGGCTCAGTTACCCTACTGTAATGTAATGTAACTGCAACGTAGGAAACAGCTGATCGATATTTTGATATAAAAAGTAGGTTACGTTTCATTACACCTCTATAACCATTTCCATTGTTGACCCTTTAAGGCTCAGTTACCCGACTGCAATGGAATGTAACTGTAATATTAGGAAACAGCTGATCGATATTATTATGTGAAAAGTAATGAAAATGGTTATAAAAATGTAATTTAACATAACCAACTTTTCATATAAAAATATCGATCAGTTGTTTCCTACGTTGCAGTTACATTACAGTCGTCTAACTGAGCCTTAAGAATCTGTGCATTATTTTTCACATAAAAATATCGATCAGCTGTTTTCTACGGTTGCATTTGCATTCCATTACAGCCGGCAAACTGAGCCTTTAGCGACTCTATAAGCGACTTAAGAGAAATGATATACGAGAAATATACATACATGTATGTATGTATGTATGTATAAGAACAACGGACAACAAAATAAAAAACAATTTATTATTCCAGATGAAGATGTCATCACATAGAAAACATTGAACACACATCGTATAACTGGGACTGATATGTTTGTCAACCAAATTAGACTTTGGATAATGGAAAATCATTTCAAACATTTTAATCATCTAATTCCTCTCAGTTTGTCTCTTTAAAATAAGGGAAAAACGGGAATATAACGAGTTAAGTATTCATCAAAAAATCCTGCTAAAACTATACAAATACATCCAAGCTGGAAGCAGTGTTGCCAGTTTTTTTCTAGAGCTTATTCACAATTTTTGATTTGTCATCCCCAAAAATTAAATTTTTCTTTTGTGATAAAAAAATTAAAAATTTAAAAAACCCCGAGCATATCTAGAGAAGATGCGATATCTTCTAAACGGCTGGACCGATTTTCTTAAAACATGACTAAGAACAATCTCTATCAAGTCACCTTTCCAACAGGAAAAACTTAATCAAAATCGGTCCAGCCGTTTGGCCTGTACGTGGACACGGACAGACACACAGATACACAGACACACACTACAAACTGATAACACCCCTTTTTTAGTCGGGGGTTAAAAATAACATATTTATTCAATAAAATTCATTTATATCGATAGCTGTATTCACATTCATATTAATTAAATTTGTACTTATAAAACTTGTAAAGAAATAAAGAAAAAATTACACAAAGTATAAAAAAAAACACACATACACAAGTATAAAAAAAATTTTGATTATTTATCAGCCTCAGAAATTGTGATGTATGTACATAGTACTTGTATTAAAAAGCTTCAGCATTTCAGCAGAAGGATTAAATTTGTCACAAGAAATTTTATTATTTTTAAAGTGTGTGTTTATTCTAAGAAGTGCTTCCAACAAGTTTATTGCATTATGTTACGTGTTTTTGTTCAGGTAGTGTTCATTATTCCCCAGTGAAAAAAATGGAAGTCATTCTAGTGGAAGTACATTTTCATTGCTTCCAAAAAATCGATAATTTTAATTTGCCGAGAGTGAGCAAAAAACCATGTAGAAACTTATTTTAGTCACACAAAACCTTGTAACTTCTTCATAGTGTTAGAAAATACTCACCAGAATTTAAAAAAAGTTAATTTTTTTAAATAAATTTATGAACTATTTTTAGTCTAAAATTGAAAACTTATTTGCTTAAATTTACATGAAAACACTGTTTCGTATAAAAAGAATCGAATTGTTAAAAAAGGCAACTATTTACCATTTTTCCTAGATGAAAATATTATCATAGAACACAAAAAAAGGGAATTTTTCTTAATATCGCTTCCAATTCAGTAACCAGGCATCGAAAAAGAGAACTTCTTGCAATGACAACCCTATATAAAAATCATTAGATCGGATCGAAATTTGCACTACTTCCGCATCGCAAACTCTACATTTTCATGACTTTTTTGGAGTCTTTTTTTTTACTGGGTCGTTAATCTGCCTTGATACTTCTTCCTTATTAGAATCAAGCGTTTTTAGACTGCCCAAACGTACATTTCTTATCTCAAAAATCATTCATATTACCATTAGTTATAAATCAAATCCCCAAAAAATTCCCTAAAATTTGGTTATCATCCCCAATAAATCGCCAGATACTCAACACAAAATTTGTATCCCCAATCAAAAAAATCCCCTTAACTGGCAACTCTAGCTGGAAGCTCAACACAAACACCAGAAGTAAATCAAAACTTACAAGCGCCTACTAACTTAACTCTGCTAAAAAAAATCGTCTGTCTCCTAGCAAAATAATCGAAAAGTTACTAATCAAAACATCTGAATATTTTGATAAGCAATAATTTGAATTCTCTCAATGCACAAATTCGTATATTATTTATGAAGTTTGATTGAAATATGTCCGTGTCGAGGACAATGTGTGAACACGACGGAAGCAAAAATTTTACATCAATATATTTATACATATTTTTTAATTTCTTAGCAAATTTATTTTGTAAAAAATACGCCAACTTCATAAAAAAAGTATAATAATAAAAATGTATGTATGTATGTATTTATATGAATCAATCTACATAATAATTAAATTCGAAACACGAAATATTTATTGCAAAAAAAAAAAGATAACTAAACCACCAACCAATATCAAAATAAATATATAAACTTATAATTTTTTTAATTGAGAAAACAATAACAGGAAGTTCTCGAAAAATAAAACAAAAGTTACATTGAGTAAACAAATTTGTACAGCCGACTATTTATTTATATTAGATTCAAATTGATAATGTAGGGCAATTAAAACAAGACTTTTAACACTGTAAATTCCCAAAAAAAAATTATTTTTTTTACTATGTTTGTCATAATAA
This sequence comes from Tachina fera, assembly GCA_905220375.1. Taxonomy (NCBI): domain Eukaryota; kingdom Metazoa; phylum Arthropoda; class Insecta; order Diptera; family Tachinidae; genus Tachina; species Tachina fera. The sequence goes on along the minus strand of LR999966.1, from coordinate 110,226,446 downwards.
AGTCTTAAACACTGAAAGTAATATTTATGTAAATTAAGAATTATTTTAATAAAAGTTGTAAAAAAATTTTTGAGTTGAATTAATATGATTGATTACACTGTGCAACAATGTAAAATTTTTTTCTAAAATAAGCAGGTACTAAACTTACATAAAATAAATATGTATGCTATGTATATGTAAATCTATCGAAGTTTAAAAAGTTTATGTCTACACCTGTACTTAGACTCAATAATTTTTATTACGATGATCGCATCGCTATAATAAATATAATGAAAATTTAACAACTTTGCTATTCAGTAACATATTTTATTATTCTGTTTACTGGGCGCGTCCTCGCCCACTTTATTGAGCGGAATTTTTCAGCATCGTTTGTGTATAAGCACATGAACTTTCATATTAAATTCTAATGGGTGCGGTTTCGCCCATTTTTGATTAATTTAAGACAATAAAATTTCTAATGTCTTAACATTTTTGCCGGTCCACATTATAAATAATCACAAGCCACAAACTTATGCGAAGCATGAATTTTTCCAAGTGTAGCAATAATTTTTCGGCAATTTTTATTTTTGTATTTTACAAGCTTTTTGTTTTTTTCCTTTTATTTGTATTACGTAAAACCTATAAAAATTCACTTAGTTAAACAAACTTATCGAAAATATATGTATGTGTGTGAGTTAAGATAAATAAAATACGTTTTAAGGTTTAATCTGTTTTTTTTTTTTTTGTTAATTTAATTAAATTTAAAGCCTGCTATTGCTTACAGCCTTTTATTTTTACGCTTCTCTTTATTATTAATTTCTTTAATGGTCAATCGAAACCGCCAGCCAGATTTCATTTAACACTGTTTACTTTTTTCTTTATTGAAATAGAATATGAGTAATGAAAAAATCTGAACGTAAACTTGAGTTTTATTACAAAGTTTCATCATACGGCAAAATTGTTTACATTTGTTCAATTATAAATAAACTTTCATGTAAGATATCCATGAGAATAAAAAATTTAATTTTAAATTTATTAATATTTCACGCTTCTTTTTTTTACTGGGGATAGAATTAATAATGAGCACTTACTAACTTTTTATAATCAGCATTAGCCATCTTTATTTTTATTTTTATTTTTTTCAGTTACTTAAAGTATGCGAAAATGTTGTAATGAAAATATATGATAATAAGAGATATAATTTGCATAACTATTAAAATATTTATTAATAGAGTTTTAATTAAAACAAAAGTTTAATTGGAAAATATGTATGTAAAACTGGTCTTTAAAGCAGGGTTAGGCAAGTGCCTAGAAGCTTCATATTTATGCTCATGTGTGCGTAATAAGAAAAAGACACTGAGAGAAATAAACAATGGGTGTTTATGGCCAGTGTAGTGCTCTCTGGTTCTATAAAGTGAATGAAAAAAATTAAAGAAAATTTTTAAAATCGCTGCAAGGAAAATTAATTTAAAAAAACCAACAATGGCAGAAAAGAAATTAAAAAAAAGGATCTAAAGTTCACAATTTTGTGCACATATTTTTGCCGCTCCATTAGCGTTGATATGAAATTTTCTGTAACTATGTACGAGTATACTTAAAGTTTATTTATGTTTTGTTATTTATTACTCACTGATAATATTAAAAAAAATTATAAAAACCGATAAAAAGGCGATAAAAAATTAAGAAAGCGAATAAAAACCGGGTTTAAAAGCGGTTAAACAATCAAACCCGTAACGAAAATTATCCTAATCAGCCGAAAAAGGTGTTTTTTCGGAAAAATTCGTACCAAATTAAAAAAAACGGTTTCGAACCGGATAAAAAATATGGTACGTTTGACGCTAATAATGTAGGTTTCTATGTATTGGTGTAAGAGTTTAAAAAAAGTCTTAAACACTTAATTATATAATTTGAATTAGAATAAAAATGTCAATATTATGGATAAATAAATTCAGTAAAGTGACTCGCACACGAAGGATTCCACACGGACCCTACATATACTATACAAACTTTAGCCTATATAATCAAATATCGTACCTGATGTAGAATTTTTAAATTAAGTACCCGGTAAACCTTTTTTCGGTTTTTGGCGATTTTTCTAGTTTTGGCACTTTTTTCGCTCTTAGGACTTTTCGGTTGTTTAGTTTTGGCGTTTTTTTTCGCTTTATTTAAGTTTAATAATTTTTTTCGTTTTTACAATTTTTTTTTTGATTCTTAGCGATTTTTTTCGGTTTTGCGATTTTTCAATTTCGGGACTTTTTAGTTTTAGCGTTTTTAAAAATTTCAAGAGTTTGCCTCTTACGGTTTTGAAGATGAAACAAGTTGTCAAAGTAGAATACCCTTTAACTTTTACTTTTTTTATGTAAAAATACACTAACTTTGCTAATTCCAAGTGTCTATATGTACTCGTATATAAATAATTGTATATATACATATAACAACGGATTTTCAAATTTTTCGTTGTTCGTTTTGGAACACCCTTCAATTTTTAACTGCCATATATTTATAGCGGCAAAAGTTCTACGTATTTAGTCAAAATTTCCGGTCCGGACGGACAGCGTAGCAAACACAATGGGATTCCGTACAACAAAGGTGAAAGGAATCCTAATAAAAAATGTATGAATGAATATTAGTAATGATGTATGAACGTATCTATTATCACTTGCGAAATCTTCAAACTCAAACAACTAAATATTATTGTGAACTTTCACTCCTCACTGCTTAATATAAGTACCCGAGCCAGACTCTGCACTGACTGTTATTGCCATCACCATGAAAAATATTTATTTATTTTTAATATTTATCTTAACATATTTAAATAAAAAGAGTGTAAACATACATATGAATGAGCTTTAATAATAAAATTTTTAATCAAAATAAAAAATACCATTTTTATTTTAACCTAAAAAATATTATATATCCTTGACTTCAAAGGAGGTCGGCGACAAAAAAAGATTAAAAGGGGTGCGTGAACAGGAATTTGGAAGGAACCCCTGCTCTAAAGCAAATAAAAAAAATATTTGCAAATTAATTAACTCAAAAAATTACAAAACTTGGTAGCACTTCTATAGAAAAGTTACTTATGTTTACAAAAAATTTAATAAATCTATAGAGTAACAAGTAAACATTTGTTTTTACTGTGATTATTTTCTTCTTTCAATGTTTTTTGTTGCAATATTTATTCATTTATTGTTTTTTATTAGCAAACATTTGTAAGTGTGGCAACCTCAAGCATTTTATTTTCAAATAATTAGTAAGTCGCATTAAAATAATTATATGGCGTACGTGTAAACGTAGAATTAACTACAGCAGGCTAAACAACAAATACAGTAAATTTTTTCACCAGTAATCTTAAAAGCAATATTTTGAAAATTTTTTATTGAAACATAATTAAGGTTACTTCATAGCACTGTTGCCAGTTTTTTTCTAGAGCTTATCTCCAATTTTTGATTTCTCATCCCCAGAAATCCCCAAATTTATATTTTTTTATGCAAATTGTTTCTTTTGTGAAAAATATAAAAAAAATTTAATATTTTTTTTTATTTTATTTGAAAATAAAAAATAAAATTCATTTCTATCGATAGATACGAGTATATTTACGTTCATATAAATTTAATTTGTACTTATGAAAAACTTTCAAAAACTTCACAATCGAAATCTTCTGATTCACCAGCCTCAGAAACTTTGTTGTACATAGTACTTGTATTAAAAAGTTTTAGCATTTCAGAAGAAGGATTAAATTTGTCACAACAAATTGAATTATTTTTAGACTTGCCAGACTCATATTTCTTAGTTCAAAAATCATTCTTGTTTGACCATCAGATATACAAAAAATCCCCCGAAAATCCCCTCAAATTTGGTTACATCCCCAACAAATCCCCAAGATCCCTAATACGAAATTTTCATCCCCAATCGCAAAAAAAAATAGCTAATTTGGGGACAAATCCCCTAAACTGGAAACACTGCTTCATAACTCCATATATTTTAGACCGATTACAATTTTTTATTTTGTTTGCGAGGGTATAGCTTCCCATTGGTCCCGTTGTAAAAAAATGGGTGGCGACGCGCCCACAACTTTTAAATATTTTATTTTACACTATTCTACTTATTTAATTGCTGCGAAATTTATCAAACACCTTTGGTTCTTGTAATAACACAATTTGAAAGTTGAAAAAAGGGGCGGGGTTACGCCCATTAAAATTTATTCTAATATTTCGCGTGATTCTACTTAACCGATTTTTCAAAAACTCACCAAACACCTTGAACTCAAAAATATACATAATCTTTCGTTTTAAAAAATGGGCGGAGTCACGCCCATTAAAAGTTAATATTTTATTTTAAGTGGTTCTACTGTACCAATTTTTACAAAACTTAACACACGCCCTGAACCTTGAAAACACACAGAACTTTGGGTTTTAAAATTGGGCGGAGGCACGATCATGAAAATTTAACTTTATATCCCATTAATTTTTTCCGAAAATGTGCTATCAGATCTTTGAGTTGAAGTCGGTTTTTTTTGGCAGAATTATTTAATTTATAATATTAGTAAGATGCATTAATACTCGTATTTATTGAACTCAATTCCACTGTACAATAACTGAAACTCTAAAATGTTTACATAAAACCTGTTTTGACAAATGAACCATTTAAATTTAAACAATTTCTCAACAACAACAAAAAAAAGATCCAAACTAACGGTAGTAGTTCCAACCAGTCACAAAGAAGAAGAACAAGAAAATAGTAACGAATATATTCAAACTCAAATATTTTTATGATCAAAATAATAGGAATAAACAAATATAAAATTAGCATATCTGAATTTAAATTCTTTTATCTAATTTTTACCCACTAAACTTAAATATTTAATAAGCTGCTGGAAATTTATGTTTGGCTCACTGAACCAGTTCACTAAAATAAAGAAAGATCTCTTATTTTGAATATATTAAAGAAACAAACTCCAGAAAAATCTTGTCCTACTGATGCTTGATGCCATACAATTTTATTATAATTTTATTGACTTGAAGATTTCAAGCAAAAAGTTCATTAACCTCTTCACGAGTTGTTCATTTTTTTCTTCTTATTTAATTTTATTAACTTTATATTTAAATTTAAGTTGAAGAAATAAAAAAAAACTTTCACCCATAAAGTTTTATGGACGATAGACACTAAACATAAAATCAATATATTCAAGATATTTTGTTTTTCTCTGTGTTCTATTTTTGTCTTGAAATTCAATACCAACCAAATGCAGCATACAGTTTTAAAGAAAATGTACAAGTTTTAATTTATGATTCTTAAGCCATTCATCATTCATCTTGTTGAAGTGGAAAATTTTGATAACCAAAGTTACAAGCATACATATGTACATTCATATTTACATACATATGTACATACATGTTTACAATGCTTCAAATGCCTTTAAGTGTCAGTGTCAGCGTTTTTTTGTATTTCACTTCTTCTTGTGCGCGATAAAGTGGAATAACATGTTGCAGATGAAAAACTACACATTTCAATAATTTGTTTTGATTCTTTGTCATGGCTTGGGGATTATTATTAGAAAAGTCTCAGTGTGAAAAAGTTTAAGTCGAATGTCCACTGACACTACTCCCTCTATCCTCCTCTCAATTACCTATTTTCCTAGTTCTACCACAATACATTGCATGAGTAGGAGTTATCCCCTATTAAAAAAATATATATAAAATTTCCGATTCTCTGATTCTTATGGAAGCCTCACCTTTTCCAACAAAAAAAAAGAATTTCTAAAATCGGAGTTATGAAGCAACAAACATAAAAAATACAGATGAATTGATAACATCTCCCTTTTTTTTAAGTCGTTTAAAAACAAAATAAATCAGCTGACTTAAATATTAGATAAGTGTATTATGTAAAGCATATGTATCGATAAACAGTCAACGTGCTCATAAAACCATTAAGCTGGATTTAAGATACAATCAGACGTGACATAACCATAGCCATAGAAAACAATCGTTCGAACCAAACTAATGGACAACACTGATTATAGGGACTCGACATAACGCCATAGCCATTCCCATAGAAACCAATTGAACTTTGGTTTGGTTGTGGCTATGGCATTATGTCCATGTCACGTCTAATTGCACCTTTATCCCAAATTTTATTTGTATATAGTTTGACGATTTTCTTCTTGAGAGAGAGAGGGAGGGAGAATTCGTGGACCGATTTTGTGGGAGTGTGTGAATGCCACTAAATATATGAAAGTAGTCAAAACTCAATATGGCGGTCAACAGACGCCATTTGTAAATACGAAAGCAATAAAAAAATTGGCGAACTGTATCAAAATGGGCATCACTCGACGGGTATTTTAAAATCATATTTAGGTTTCTCTTATGAGTTTTCATTTCGTATGACCATTTCGGATATTTAAAGGTTCCAATTTGGTCACAGTAGGGTTTTTGATTATATTAATTAGTTTCTGCAACTTTCCGTGTTACATATAAATACTAAAAAACATACATATATACGTACTTAGATAAAATTATGCTGATGTTTTATCAACAGCTTTAAGTGCGCTGGATACGATCAAATAAACTCATCAATCATATACTTAGTTGTGTGCGTGCAGTTGGCAATGATTGATGAATATCACAGTTTTAATTTTTCATTTGACGGATAAATTATTTGGTCGTCTCCAATTTTGTTTGATGAAAATAATTTTATTTGTTTTTTGAAATCATAAAGAAGAGCGCGGATAAAAAAAATATTTTGCATTTTTTCGAATATTAACCTTTGTTTGCCAGCCATATTTAATTTCATTTAAAATATTTTTTTATTTTTATTTTTTTTCCTAAACAAAACTTAACTTGCCACTAAAAATAAAAGATTATCCGATGACTACCAACCAGCCTTGATGTGAACGTTAAGAAGTCAAAATGCATATGGTATATCTTCTATATAAATACAGCACACATATTTTTGTCGTACATTTTTAAGTACTTTATAGTCCGCCAATATTGGTGAAGCATACATGGATTAAACGGTACTTTTTTGTAGATACTAGGGTTTGGATTTTAGATTTTCCCGGGAAAACGGGAAATTAAAAGTACACGTTATTTCATAAATATATACCACCATGTGCAAAAACAATTAGTAATCTTAAAGTTGGTTTAACAAACGAATTTTGTATGTCAAAACCGGTTTTAACGCATGCTTTTAACTTTAACAATCGTTTTTGCATAAGAGCAATAGACTTTTGTCTATATTTAAAATGGTCTAAATGACAGTAAAAATTATTTTCGTTTATAAAAGAAATTTGTTTTATAATCCCATTTTAATTTATTATCTACATTTTCATGTTATTTTATTACAAAAGTTCGCTGGAATGATTGTATGACTAAATTTACACGATGAAATTGTTTAAGATATCTTTTAAAGTTGATACTGATATTTCAACACTGATACCCTGTTTATCGATGTCGAAGGAAATTTTTCATTGCAACAATTCCACGTAAATCAAAAACAAATTCTAAAATTTTGTTTTTGTTTCAATTGTGACTGTGAGAAAGAAATAATTTCTTCGAAATCGATAAACAAGCAGTAAAATATCCACTAAATTTTCTGTGATTTTCAAAAATATTATTATTTGTGAATTCTCAAATAGTTTTTGAAAGTCTGTGTGTAAGATAAGAGGTTTGAGACTGTTCAAAATGTGTAGTTCAAGTCTACTGATGATTTGTTACAGCAGCAATGAAATGGATATAAACAACGATGAACCACCAGCAAATAAATTTAAAAATACGGAATTTGTAAGGAAATTTCATAAACTTTAAGTAATACCATTTCTCCTATTTTGTCTAACTACAAAAAAAATTATTGTTCTATTCAAAAACTACATGCAAGATGCATTTAGTAAAGGCCGTTTCAGACTATAATACAAGTATTAATACTTTTATGGAAAATTAAAATCTGACATGTTGAGTAGTTTTTTGTTGAGATTTCTGAAAGAAAAATAAAATCAGGGATACATTTTCGTCAAAAGTATTAATTATTACTTGCATTTGAGTCTGAAACAGACTTAAAGACTATCTTTTAATCACTTTAACATTAGAAATTGAAATACTTTGCATAAGTATTAATGATTGCAATAATCAAATAGAAGCTTTAAAAACTCTGAGTTGACAATACTTAAATGTATTATAAAGGACGCTATTATTAAAATCCTGATGGAAATATCTTAGGAGAAATAAAATTATTAAAATTAAAAATATTTAGACCGACTGTGGCTCAGGGTATTTAAGATTCGGTGCAGCTGAGTATAGTACTGTAACTTGCTTGTAAAGTAGTTAACGATAAGAATGCTCCCACAATTTTTTCAAGAATAATAAGAAACATGCAAGGAAAATTCTGAATAAAATGTTTTGGAAGCTTCTTAGGGTTCCGTACACCAAAGGTGAAAAAAGGAACCCTATTGTTTTCGCTACGCTGTCCGTCTGTCCGTCACACGGTATTTTCTCAGGAACCGTAAGAGCTACGGACCTGAAATTTGGACAGAGTATGTACAACCTTGGCCACTACAACAACAAATACATGAGAATTAGAAATTAAAGGGTGCTCCAAAACGAGCGACGAAAAATTTTAAAATCTCATGTAATATACATTCAATTGTATGACCATGTGTATATTGACACTTGAAATTTGTAAAATTAGTGTATTTTTATATAGACTACAACAATAAACATTAAAATATTAAAAAATTTAAATTAAAGGGTGGTCCATCAGTTAATGCAATTTTGACTATGTAATTTTGACAAATTGCTATATCTTGGACAACGTAAGAGGTAAACTATTGAAATTTTCAAAAACGGTAAAACTAAAAAATCCGAAAATTATAAAATCGCCAAACCGAAAAAAATCGCCAAAACCTAAATAAAATCGCCAAAATTTAAAAAAAAATCGCCAAATCGAAAAAAATCGACAAAATTAAAAAAAAATTCTAGCACTAAAATAAATCGCCAAATTCGAAAAAATCGTTTAAATGAAAAAAAATCGCCAATATGAAAAAACGCCAAAAACCGAAAAAAATCGCCAAAACGCGAAAAATGCGCCAAAACCAAAATAATTGTTTATGTAAAAAAAAAATCGCCAAAATGAAAAAAAATTGCCAAAATTAAAAAAAAAATTCCAAATTTAAAAAAAATCGCCAAAACGAAAAAAAATCGCCAAAAGTTAAAATAAACGCCAAAAACCGAAAAAATCCTCAAAACGAAAAAAAGTGCCAAAACTAAAAAAATCGCCAAAACCAAAAAAAATCACCTATATGAAAAAAACGCCAAAATTAAAAAAAATCACCAAAATAAAAAAATCGCGAAAATAAAAAAATCACCAAAATGAAAAAAAATCGCCAAAAGTTAAAGTAAACGCCAAAAACCGAAAAAAATCCTCAAAACGAAAAAAAGTGCCAAAACTAAAAAAATCGCCAAAACCAAAAAAAATCACCTATATGAAAAAAACGCCAAAATTAAAAAAAATCTCCAAAAAAAATCGCCAAAATAAAAAAAAACGCCAAAATAATAAAAGTTTCCAAAATTAAAAAAACTTCAAAAACCAAAAAAAAATTGCCAAAACGTGAAAAAAAAGTGCCAAAACTCAGAAAGCGCCAATAAATTCAAAAAACACCCAAACTAAAAAAAACGCTTAAAACCGAAAAAACCCAAAAACGAAAAAAATGCCAAAACTATAGTTTATATTGTTCGTATTGAATTACATATCTCGTGCCTGTACGGAACCCTTCGTGCGCGGGTCAAAGTCGCACTTCACCGAATTTATTTATAGTCTTTTACTAATTTCGGTAATTCTGTGTAATAGCTATGTATATTCTATTTGCTTGAATTCACTTAACAATTTATATAAATTTATCTTAGAAGTGCGTTTGTATTAACTTTTATTTAAAAAAAATGCTTACACTAATAAAACAATTGACATTTCACCATCTTTCATTTAATAAGTGTACTTAATTTAGAAAATTATCTTTTCCCGGGTATCCTGGGAACTCCCGGGAACGCGATTTTTTCATTCCCGTTTCCCTGCGAAGTGCGAAAGTACGGGAAATCCCAAACCTTAATGACACGCACAATATAAATGTTTTTTCCAAAATTCTTGGTTTAAAAGTGACAAAAAGCGATTTAAATTTCCTTTTTTTCTTGTACACACATGTTTATAATAAATGTCTATAATATGTAAAAACATGTTACGTGTCAAGAGGTCTAATTAAGACCACTGGACGATCCTAGTATTATGAAAGCGCTCTAAGTCATATACAATTTTGTTTCGAGATATTAAATAAATCTTTAAAAAAAACTTCAATAAATATATTTAATAAATATTAAATAAATTTATATTAATCGAGACTAGTTGTACTCTATAATAAAATGTTGCATAATATACTCGTAAACATATTTTTTGATTTGTTAAAATGAAGTCTACTTCATATATATCTGGACAAGAGAAATAAATGACTTAGACCACTTTTATAATTGTGCGCACATATGTACATATATACGCATACAATGCTTCCACATGTGCACTGAATGACGGGTTTATTTGAATCTCTCCAGGACCCATAAGGCTAATGATATTCATACAAAGTCTCTTTTCGATACTTTTTAGGGTTCCGTACACCAAACGTGAAAAATAACCATATTGTTTTCGGTACGATGCCCGTCTGTCCATCAAGGCTATTTTCTCGAGAAATTTTTACAGAGAATGTAAGACCGTAAGAGCAAAATCTTAAAATTTTCAAGAACGCTAAAACTAAAACATCGCCAAAGCGAAAAAAAAATCGCCAAAACAAAAAAGCGCCAAATTTAAAAAGTCCCTAAAACTAAAATAAATTGCCAAAACTACAAAAAAATCGCTAAAAACAAAAAAATTTAAAACTAAACAAAAACTAAAAATCGAAAAAAGCTTGCCGGGTACTTTAATTTTTTTTTAAATGTCTACCTCAAGTAAGATATTCGATTACATAGACTTAAATTCCTATAGTATTACATACATACATATTTAGTGCTCGGTGGGAACCCTTCGTGAGCGAGTCAAAGTCGCACTTTACTGAATTTGTTTTACACCGTCAACTTCTTTAAAGTCATCAAGTTTTTAATATAACCACATATTTATATTTTTTATAGCTAATTTTTTTTAATTACAAGTATTTGAAATAAGAAATTATTACTGGTAACTTTAGCACTCTCATGTAGAATCGGTAAAAGTGCTCTATTCCAAGTTTTTATGCAATCACAATCTTTTCTATAAATAACTTTGAATTGATTACAATTCTCATTATTTTCTATTAAAAAAAAAATATCTTCTACATCTATTTAAACTTCTTCTCAGAAGCCAAAAAAAAATTAAGTATAACCAACTGGATCTGAGCTTCTTTTTCCTCGCTTGCCAAACAAGACACCTTCTTGCGCCGAAGCAAACCAATCCAAAAGCAACTTCTCTTTTTCTACAAGCCTCACACAATCGTGTAGTTCTGCAGCTATTCTTATACTTTATACAATAGTTAGTATGTAGTTTGCAAAGAAGAAAAAGAATGCCATTAAATGAATTTTCAATACCAAAGAAATTATAATGTTCTATAAATGATGGTACGAGTACGAGTGAGTACCAGTGCATGGACAGACATTTTTATATACAAAAAAAAATATACTGGAACATGCTAAAAAATTAAAGATGCAAACAACTAGTTTCAACTATAAATAGCTTCAACTACAAAAAACTATAAATAATTTTAAAAAAAGATCACTTTAGAGCTCACGATTTTCAAATAAGGTTTATTGGCAATTTCAATACACTAGACCTTTTGGGCCTTTCTTTGTTGCAACAAAGAACAAACGCACAAACTTTAAACAACCTGGCAAATACTACTAATAATAAAAAAGTGGCAAGAGAGTCATCATCAATATTATAGCGATAATATCACATAGTTTCCTTTTTTTACTATTTTCTTATTATTGTTATTATAAGAATATTTTTCCATTGGCTACACAAAAAAAATAATTGCAGTTCTTTGGAAAAATTGCAAGGTTTAATGTGATAGAAAAATAATGCTATCACAAAATTATCTCAAACCTCATCCTATTTCCAGCGAGCCCAAGGAATGTAACATCCATACGAAAGGGCATCGATAGGCCTTTTAAACGAATAAAAAAATGTTGATAAAATTTCACACACATTTTGTTTTATTTAAATTTAAATATGGGAAACTCTTAAGGTACGTTCACACTTTTCAAACATTTGCCTAAATAAGCGTAACCACTAAATGTCCACAAAAAACCTTTTGACTCAGACACTTGTCTATTAAGTTAAACAGTTTCATACATAACAACTGGATAATGTTAAAGAATTCAATATTATTGAACACTTTTTAATTTAATAAACTCGTGTCCCAATCAAAATGGGGTTTCATTGATATTTGTTTGGGGTTACTCAGACTTTTATGCAAATACAAACACTTTCATCACATTTTACAAGCAAAAAATTAAAAACTAACGACATTTGTTTCGACTGTCAAAAAATATAATGTAAAATGACATTTTGTATTCACACCATCACACCTCAAACAAAATTGAAAATACAACTAGAAAGCAAACAGTTGATCAGGATAAACCAGCCTACATTAATCGTTGAATTGCGGCAGCATAGCAGTTTTACGACGGTTAACGTACCTATAGACTATGCAATATTATTGAGTAACTTATTGCTATTATTATTGTCTTTTTTCTCCACACTATTCAATAATTTACACTATAACGAAGAATATACGTATGTATTGCGCAATTTTTCCAAAGAAATTTTAAAATTGATGTTTCGTTTAGCTCCACACTATTCAATGAATTGCACAATATTAAAAAAAATACATATGGCGCAATTTTTTTAAAGAATTTTTTTTAAGGACTTTTGAAACTGATCTTTCGTTTTGATCCACACTATTCAATGAATTGCACAATATTAAAAAATATATATATGGCGCAATTTTTTTAAAGAAATTTTCTTTTAAGAAATTTTAAAAATTACCTTTCGTTTTGCTCCACACTATTTAATAAATTGCACAATATTAAACAAATATATATATATATATATGACGCAATTTTTCTAAAGAAATTTTCTTTTGAGAAATTTTAAAATTGATCTTTCGTTTTGCTCCACACTATACAATAAATTGCACAATGTTAAAAAAATATATATATGACGCAATTTTTCTGAAGAAACTTTCTTCTAAGAAACTTTAAAATTTATTTTTCCTTTTGCTCCACCCTATTCAATAAATTGCACAATAATTAAAATATATATATGGCGCAATTTGTCTAAAGAAATTATCTTTTAAGAAATTTTAAAATTGATCTTTCGTTTTGTTCCACACTATTCAATAAATTGCACAATAATAAAAAATATATTTATAGCGCAATTTTTCAAAAGAAATTTTCTTCTAATAAATTTTAAAATTCATCCATCCTTTTGCTCTACACTATTCAATAAATTGCAGTATATATATATATATATATATATATATATATATATATATATATATATATATATATATATGGCGCAATTTTTTTAAAGAAATTTTCTTTTTTTAAATTTTAAAATTGATCTTTCATTTTGCTTCACACTGCTCAATAAATTGCACAATATCAAAAAAAAAAAAATATATGTATACAGCGCAACTTTTCTTGAGAAATTTTCTTTTAAGAAATTTTAAAATTGATCATTTGTTTTGTTCCACACTATTCAATGAATTGTACAATATTTAAAAAAAGATTATATGGCGTAATTTTTCTAAAGAATAAAAAAATATATATAGCTCAACTTTTCTTGAAAAAATTTATTTTAAGAAATTTCATAATTGATTTTTCCTGATTTATAATACACTAAGGAAAAATGTGCTAAAATAAAGATTCATTTTGCATTCACATTATCGGACATGCACCTATTTTTTTAAAATTTTGACATATATATATTAATAGAAAGTATAATAGTCTGAACACCGCTTTAGTGGTTACGCTTATTTAGGCAAGTGTGACCGTAACTTTCATTAAAGATAATTTTGAAGCTTTTATCGCATATCAGTTCAAAAATGTTATGAACATTTTTCTATGAGTGCTTTAAAGAATCTAAGAAATGGGATTGAAATAATTTTTTTTTTAACATAAAATCGGAAAATTGTTTAAAATGCTAAAGGCTTGCAAAACCAGAATCTTGGCCGCAAAAAAAAAAAACTGTTATGGTATATTGAAGAAAACAGACAGAAATAGAAAAAACTGTTGGAAAAGAAATCTTTAATAAAAAAATAACAGCTAGAGTTAAGCCATGCCAAAAAAAACTCATCACCACCATCGTCATGGTCATCATCGACATCGCCATCACCATCACCATCAGCATTATTGTCAACTTGAATAAGTAAGAGCAAAGTAAAGTAAATTGTAGTTAACATATTCTATCTGTAATAACACTTATTTTTATTTTTCATATAATATAAGGCCTGGTAAGATTGAATAAATATGTAAGTATTTGGCTGGTCGTAAGAAGAGCATACATATGTATGTATGTATGTATGTTAGTGTATGAGTCTTCCCTGATGGCAAGTAGTAGCCTGCTTGATTTGGTTTGAAGAAAGCCAACAACCGCAATGTCAAGTATTGAATTTTATTAAAAGTCTTCAGTGCTCAACTTGTTCTTGTCAACTTATAAAATAAAAATAATATATACATACATAAATAAATAACATGTCCAAAGATCCATAAAAGAAGAAAAAGAAATATTGGTACTTGATGTCGGCAAAAATGTCTTCATGTCTAAATATCAAAGCGCAATAAGTATTTAATACCAACAACCACTTGATACGAGTACTGGAATAGTAAGTGCCCATCGTTGGGCCAAACTCTTGACCACCACTGCTTACCAATTTTTTATTATTAATATTATTTTTCGTTCGTTTTTTTTTTTTGCTATTATATTTGTATTGTTTTTTTTGCGGTGTTGTTAATTTTTCCCTTTTCCTTTTTTGATTGCATTGTCTTCTTAGACGATACATAAACTAAACATGGCCAGAATAGTAAATGATGATCAGCATAATGCTTCTGGCGTTTTTTTTATTTTACTTTACTTTTTTAGCTGCTATTTTTCTTGTAAAAAACACCAACCCCTCCCTCCCTTAGCTTTTGCAGCAAAACGATTTGTTGTTGTAAAAAGTGTTTTTGTTTGTTCTTGTTTTTATGCAGCAATGACCACTCGATTTTTTTCTGTGTAACTTTATCGTTTTTTCTTTTGCTATTTTTATTTTATTTTTTTATTTTTTATTTTATTTTATAATGAGGGTATTCATTTCAGTTTTTTTCCTCGTTGGAAAAATTTTTTCCAAATTTTTTTCATTCTGTTTGTTGTAAAAAATTACATTTTTCCATTTTTCCAACGAGGAAAAAAACTGAAATGAATACCCTCAATGTAATTACAGAAGTAATTGATTAATTTATAAAATCAATTTAACAAATCTTATTTTCTTTTTTAACTGTCACAATTCCCCAAAAAAACACTTTACTCTTGCGAAAGCAATGAATAGTTGTTGTTGCTTTTTAAATTTATTTTAATTACATACATACATACTTCTTACAACTACAATTCAAGCTGAAAAAGGCAGCCGATGTAGCAATAGTAAAGGAAGAAAATAACAAGTATTTATACAACAACAAAAAAACCAAAATCCCGACTGCGAACAATTTTGAACCGTTAAATATCCTAAATGGTCATTCGAAATAAAAAATCATAAGAGAAACCTAAAGGTGATTTTAAAATACCTGTCGAATGATACCCATTTTGATATATGTAGTTCACCGACTTTCTATTTTTTTCGTAGCTAAAAAATTGTGTCTGTTGGCCGCCATATTGAATTTTGACAACTGATATATATTTAGTGACACTCCCGGGACAAATCTATTGCGTAAGAATCATCAAAATCGGTCACACATACATACATACAGACATTGACTGGTAAACACAATACACTTCTTTTCGTTGCGCAGTCGGGTAAAAACACGCTGATTGTGTTCTTGTTTCTCTCATTTGTTTAAATGAAAGTTTAAGATAATCAGTAGTGCGATTCAGTAACTTTTTTCGATCCGACAATCGTAACTTTTGTCTACATATTTTGTCGGTGTGATTCTGAAACTTATTTTTAACGATAGGACGCAGCTGATATTTTCTGTTGATTTTTGTCGATAAAATTAATAGCACATTAATTATTGTCGCCTAAATAACGACACAGCTGACATTAACCTACAGCGAATATCGTTAAAAATGTTACTGAATAGCAAATTCGATAAATGTTCGTTATAATTATTTTAACGATGCTATTATCGTTTAAAGGGAAGTTAGTGAATCGCACTACAGGCTTATCATAGAAATTTGCGAACGTGAACAGTTTAATTTAAAAAAAATATAAAATATTGCGATTGAGGGTGGCGTTGGCTGAAGTAGTTAACACGTTGACTACAAGACCGAAGGTCCTGGGTTCGAGCCCGATCTCCAATAGTCGTTAAATAACAACACCAAGCGATTTTCTGATATGCATTAGTGTCCCTTTGTATCAGTTGTTGTAGGAAAGTTCACGTGATGAAGGCATAGTCACTGGTCACCGAATTATGTCTACTTCACCAGACACTAATCCTAATGTAACATCAGACCGCCCTTCCTTTGTCGGTATTATATAATAACCAATAATATGGCTACTAAACACAGCTTGAAAAAAAATTAATATGCATTATTGACACCAGAGGCGCTGCAACACTGCATTATTAAAAAAAACGTACAAAAAGGCAGAGTTGTAAAAGAATGAAGCTTTCATCTATCTCTTCCTTCACCACCTGCATTCACTATGCCTTTACTAAAGAAGGTAACATATAGTAATAGTAAGTGTTGCTTCTCTTTAAAAAAAATAGCAAATAAATACGCCAACCGCGATAAGGATCATTATAAATTCCACTTATAAATATATATTTAATTTCAATATCACTTCCTTTAAGGAATTTAGCTGTTTTCCATTATTAGAAGTTATCATTATTTTTCTCTGACTTTGCACAACAACAAAAATACACTTTACAGCAAAATTATCTATCTGCCGATTTGTCTTTTGTCCGTTCTTGTAATTGCATGCAAAAGCCACTAACGAAATCAACTACAGACACTTTTTCGCTTTGGGCATTTTAATGCATTCAGATGATGAGCGGAAGCATACATACATATCTACATTTTTGGACAGTAGAACCTAGTGTTTTCTAAATACATAATTATAAATGCTATTATATATGTTTATATATAAGTATAATTCTACTGTACGTGTGTATATCACTGAACTCCTCCTAAACGGCTAGATTGATTTTTTGGTGTGCATTTGGGTGGCGCACTGGATAGTTTAGATTTACAAAACTAGGACCAGGAAGGCGATACGGTGGAAATTTTTGCCCCTCTGAAACAAGCAAACCGATTTTAATGAACTTTAGAGCATAGATAGATCTGCAGCTAAAAAGTCAAAAAACCTATGGGACCAGAAGCGCCAGAGGGGGTTGAATTTCTTCCCCTCTGCAACGTTAGAACACATTTTAATCAAACTTAGAACATAAATAGATCTTTGTCTAAGAAGTCACATAGGCTATATATATTTTTAGAAGTAGGACCATGAGGGCTATAGGGGGCAATTTCTGCCCCTCCGGAACGTTCATTAAAATCGTTGCAAACAACATTAACAATAGAAAATCTGTCGTTTATTTGCAATATAAGTTATTCGATCGAACGTTTGTTGGTGACATCGTGGGACAGGCCGTAAGTTTATTTTTTCAACACCCAAAATTAAGCATTAAAATTTCTGCTTTATTACTCCTAAAATTATGCAAGAAAACACAAATTTTCTAATATTTTTTAAGCAGTTTTGCTTACTTCTTTCCCACTGTGCACCCTAAAGCTCTAAAACCACGAGTTCAGCTTGAAATTTAAATTATACAGTCCGAACTGTTTGATTTGGATTTCAAGCCATACAACAACAAAAAATTTAAAATTATAACAACTGAACAAAGAAGAGAAACAAAAAAAAAATATCAAAAACCAAATTATAAAAAAAGACAATAAAAAAGAAAAGAATCCAAAGCTGAAGAAGACAAAAATAGAAGAGATCAAATTGTTGGCTATAAAAGCAATCACGTCGTTATGTTTAACATCAAAAGGAATGGTTGGTTGGTCAGTTAAATAAAATATGTATGTATGTACACTAAACCGGTTCCTTTTTATTAAACCTTTTGGTTTTTAAATTTTTCTTTTTTTCTTAATTTTTTCATTTACCTTTTTTGCTCCTAATACACGTTACGAAAAATTATGGCCATTTATTTTTAGAAATAAATTTCAAATCCCTCAGAGAAAAAAAATCATAAATTATTGCAAATGTATGACAGACACATTTTCGCATTGAGCCGGAGAGATGGCAAAGAATATTGAAGAAGAATTAATTTTACGAAAGTAAAAAAAGAAAATATTCCAAGAAGTTATTAATACCACAAATAGATCGATTTAAATCTTGACATTAAATTTATAGTTGTTTGGGCTAATATTTGGACGGTCGGTTGGATTTTTATGAAAATTTTCAAAGATAACAAAATTGCCCATAAATTTTTATTTTCTTTAAATATGACTTTTTAGTATTATTTTATTTATATGTAGAGGAAAGCTTCCCTATGCTTCTCTGGCTTTTTAAGCAGTGTTCTCTCTGTCTCTCTCTCTCTTTCTTTTCGATCCTATTAAATGTATCGTTACCAACAAGACGTATTCATATCAGGTGATCTCGATTCAACAGCTGATGATCACCTGTTTATTTCTCTCTTGTCAAATCAAAGCAAATAGAGCTGAGTATACCTTATATGAAATTGCCTTCTTTTACACCCAACAAATATACAAGGCGAATATGCAATCGAGACCACAGGGCATCAATTCGCCTTGGTTATCAGCTGGATTTGATATTGTGCAACTAACTAACAATCCGACGAATATGTTTGATATATCAGTATGTCAAAAGTAAATACGAGAGTTGTATAATTGAAGCTATAATAAATCGGCTCATTAATGTCAGAAATTTCAATAGAATTTGATTCATAAAAAATTTGGTTTTGAATTATTACGCCTTAAAATATTTGCAATTTGGAACATAAGAAATAACAAGATTCAAATTAGAGCGTTGCACGAGCATCGAAATTAAACACTCAGGCATGCCTATGTGTGTTCAGTTTTGTAAACATCATATAGGCAAAAGTGAAATATACTCAGAGGAGAGAACTCATGAACATTGCTCGAGTATTCCGTAGATTGCTCTAGTTCAAAAGACTGATTCTGGCGGAGGAGACCAAAAAAATAAATTAAAACTTAAATCTGAAACTATTAAGAATGTTTCTAGAAATTTCCCTCTTCCGAATATTGTTATGGTGAACCGCTCTAATAAACCATAAAATCTTGGTGTTTTAGACATAAATTGTGTTCAGTTTTTTTATGTAGAAACTTACCGAGCACAGTTTTGTAGGATATTTGAACCCTTTAGCTCTTCTCGGTATGGGTCTTTTTTTGGGGCTTTTGAAAAAGGGGTAAAAAAGTAGTCTTTCCACGAATTCTAACAGTTTAAAATGTTGTACAAACATATTTTCCCAAAAATTCTTCTATAAATCTCCAAATACATCAAAGCTCAATATACAACTCTAACGGTAAAATCCCGACTTGTGGGAGTTTTTTGTCCCAAATGGGAATCAGTATGAAATTAACCCTAGTACGAATTTTAAGTTAATACTTATTTCTGGTTTTTAAGCTTAAGAAGTTTAATAAAATTGTATGCTTAATAATTTATTAGAACTTTTTAACCCATTCTAACACAGTTTAAGGGTACATATGGGACCCTTTTCTATAAAAGGTACAAAAAGACCCACGCGAAAAATATTTAGTGGTTAAAAATGTTCCAAAAAAAATTTCCTCGCAGTATTTTACATACAAATTATAATTACATCCTATACCCAAATGGAAGACTGAATAACTACGAAATTAAGCCTTAAACGCATTTAAGTTCTTGATTAATTTATGCTGCTAAAGTTTTATCTCGAGCTTTGATTTATTCTAAGACTTCCAAGCCCGTTTAAGAAACCGAATAAATATCTACGTTCTTGAAAATAAAGAACTAAAATATTTTTACGTTTTTGTAACATCAATTACAGTGAAACCTATCTATCTATTTTTGTCCGGTTATTAGAGGAGTCCGCTTATGAGAGGGGTACACATTATTTTATTTTAATTTTGGTTCTGAAAAACTTGTCCGGTTATTAGAGGTGTTCGGTTATGGTGTAGTGTACCTCACTTACTGTAAATGACTGTATCATAGTTTAGTTGCATTGCAACACAGTTCATTGTAATAATTAACAAAACGCTTACATTATAAAATTTATATGACACACTTTTATTTGTATTTATTATTATTATTTATTATATTATTATGTTATTATAGCAAAATTAAAGACATAAAGAAACACAAAAATTAAAGAATGTAAAATAGTAACATTATCCATCCTTTTAAACTTTACAATGGGATGTGTCCGTTAGGAGAGGTTTCACTGTACCTCCAAAGACACATGTTTTAGCATGTGCATTTGAGGCAAACAGCTTTAAAAGTTCCTACAATTTTTCCTTGTTTCTTTGCAAAGTAAGCCAGTAAGTATTGTGTTCGCCGAGATGTGATTGGCTGCTGTGCTCTCGTCGTTGTGAAAGCACAAAGCTCTTTTGTAAAAGCTCACACATTGTGCATATAGCTTAGGGGTAGCTGCATTAAATCGTTTTTATGTAAGCTTTCAGTTTTTCATTTTGTTTTAGATTATACTAAAAAGCTATTTTTACATCAAAATGGAAGAAACGAACGCTTTAAAATATTTTTCATTTTTTCTATTTGTTTTCGGTTATACGGCAAAATGAAATAAATGCAAGCTTTAGAATATTTTATAAAAACCGCCGTTTCTAAAGTTTAGTAAGAAAAAGCTTATGCTTTCGAAAAACCGGCTGTTGTAATGGAATTTTAGAATATCTTAACCCATTGTTTGCCTCTTTTAAGGTAAATAATTATTTTACCCTATTTTGCGCAAGGGTCAGAAAAGACCCACACGAAGAAGAGTTATGGGGTTAACATCTTTCACAAATTTCCTCCACGTTAGTGTAACACATAAAAAAGCTTTACACATTTTGTGTCCAAAAATCAAGCTTTGCATGATTTCAAAACATAAATTAACCCTAGGACGCGATTTATTATTAGACTTCATTTACTTATGTATTTATAATGTTCGAAAGTAATTGCAAGCGTTTCATGATTTCTGATATCAATATAACCTGAATACCAGAAAGAAGTGAAAACATAAATTAACCCTAGGATACGATTTATTTTTAGACTTAATTTATTTATTTATATTAAAAAACCTTTTGGTTTGAAGTTTACTAATGAGTTTCATGAGCAAGAACGAAATGCATGTAGACGATACTTAACTGAAAAAAAGAAACAAGCAAGCATTTACTTATAATATTAGAAAATGTTTTTAATTTAAACTAATGGTAAAATGGCGTTGGTTTTATAGTTTATTATATTAATTCAACGGGAACACCAGTACGAGTTACGAGTTTTCGTCTCTATTTATTTATAACATTAGAAAATAATTGCAAATTATAAATTATTGGTCAAAATGGTCATATTTATCCGACTTATTTACTTGCACTCATCTCAAAAAAAAGATACAAATAAAAAACTTTTTAACTTTTGCAAAATAAATATTTGTTTTTAAAACTTGCGAGGTTATTCAAGAAAAATAGTAAAAAAAAACAGAATCTCAAACAAGTTCTTCAAACGTTTAAGCTTAGTTAAAATATTTTTTTTATCCATTAATGTATGAGATTTCTTTATTGATAAAAAAAAGAAGTTACTTCCTCCTCTGAGCTAAAAAAAATAAGAATTTTAAAAATAAAATCATTAATAACTAACAAATTAAGAGGCGACAGATGCGTGCTAATTATTTTGGAATATTTTATACACTATTTGATATGCAAAATTATAACAGGTTCCCTCAATAATCAATTTCAATATATTTTTTATACAAAAAAGAAAGATTTTACTTAATGAATAGTTTTGGGGAAAATAGTGCGATAAAAAATTTTAAACTTTTTTTCGTTGGCACAAATTTAAGTTCATACATGCATGCATATTTCTTTTTTCTTAATTTGCCTTAACACTGGCGAACGAGGAATTTCTGGATTCTTAGCACGTATTAGTTATTTTAGAAAAATTACGAACGAAGCAAGTGTGATTTGTAAAGTTGCGACTAATAAAATTGATTTTTATTGCAAATATGTTCGCAAAATAAAAATTGTCCTAGATTAGAAATTTAAAGACATTTTTGCAAGCTCTTCTTGGTAGTCTTTAATTTCAAGACTTTTAACGACCTCAACAAGGCACCACAATCTACATACAAACATAAATACATACAGAAATACATACATATGTATGTACGTTCATACATACGTACATAATTTAAAGTAACATTTTGCAACAACAACAACAAACTAAATAAATTAAAGATTATATTGAAAAATAAAAATACACACAAATTCACCACATTCTAATTTATCTGGTGAATGTGTACCGACCGACCAACCGACCGACGACCGGTCTTTAAATTAAACTTTTCAAACATGAGATTAGAAAAGTGTGCTTAAAATGAGAACTACGAGTAACTAACGATAACTCAAGTCAATATTGTTTGTGTTTATGTTGCCATTTAGATGTTAGAGAGCAAAATGCAAAAGTTTGCCATATTTAACGTAATCGTTATTTTTGGCGATTTTTAAATATATGAAGTATACGAAGTATTTTGCGATTATCGCTCCCAAATTTAAAGTATTTAAGCAGGAACATTGTATAGCAGGGAAACTACTTGTATTAGGGTTGTCATTCCAATGAAAGTTATTCCCACAATTCAGGCAAATAAAAATATTTCCCCATAAGCTCCATTGAAATATTTTTAAATTACGAG
The DNA here is from genome assembly GCA_905220375.1 of Tachina fera. NCBI lineage: Eukaryota > Metazoa > Arthropoda > Insecta > Diptera > Tachinidae > Tachina > Tachina fera. The sequence continues at coordinate 110,203,359 of LR999966.1, read as the reverse complement.
TCGTATCGAATGCTGTAATTTGCAACCAGGTAATCCTCCTACGTGGTTTCACTCGAATTGAAAACTGCGCCAGCCCTCCACAAATCTTCTATATGAAATATATATAACAGATAAAGAATAACTTAAGAATTCAGATAAAAAAATTTAGAAAAACATATTGGGGAAACTAGTTTCTTAATCTGGGTTTTCGGTTTCTTTATTGGGAACTCTCTTTGATGTTTTTAAAAGTATAGCGCACAATATGCTTTAAGAGCATACATATGTGTAATGCGATTGGGTCAATTTTGTTTACCCTCCTTATCCAACATATTCTAACCTAGGCCAGCACTTCTGTCATTTTCAAATGCCTTTTTTTGCTTCCTGGCAACCTTGAATTATTAGTTGCTGAGTGAAAAGCGAAGTGAAGTTTGTAAAGTTAGTGTATTTTTATACAGACTACAACCAGTGATTCCAACTTTTTTTAATTTAAAAGCACATCAAAACTTAAAAAAAAATACAAAAAAGCGTAATTTTGATATCTAAAAAGCGTAAAAAGCACTGTTTAATATTTTAAGATGTTTAATATTTTCTAAGCTTTTCTCTATTTCTGCAATAGTATCATTTTTAATGAAATATATCAGACGAAAAGTGTATGCTTTACACTGAAAAATAAATACACCAAGTTTTTATTAAAGTAATTTTAAGAAATACACAAATTTTTTAAAGGCACTACTTAGTGCTTTTTCTGAGTTTGGCACTAACGCTCAAAATTTGGCGTTGTGAGTTTTCAGAAAGCACTAAAAATAGTGCTAAAAGCACCAAGTTGGCATCGCTGACTACAACAATTAACACTAAAATTTAAAAAAATCAAAATGTAATTTTGACAACTTAATGCAATCTTGCAAACCATTAGAAACAAACTCTTGAAATTTTCAGAAAAGGTAAAACTAAGAAATTCCAAAATTATAAAATCGCCAAAACGAAAAAAATTCCCAAAAACCGAAAAAAATCTCCAAAACGAAAAAAACCGCCAAATCAAAAAAAAATTCTAAAACTAAAATAAATCTCCTAAAAGCGAAAAAATCACCAAAATTTAAAATGCGCCAAAAATTAAAAAATTGCCGAGATGAAAAAGAAAATCTCTAGAATGAAAAAAAATTGCCAAAAAAAACCGAAAACAATCGTCAAAACGGGAAAAAAGCGCCAAAACTAAAAAAATTTCTAAAAGCGAAAAACGCCGAAAACGACATATTAAAAAAACGTTCAAAACCGAAATATCCCAAAATTATGAAAGTGGTCTAAGTCATATATTTCTCTGGTCGAGATATTTAGTAGATTACAGTTGAATAAATTAAAAAGTATTTTTATATTATGCAGAATTTTATTTAATATTTTGTTTAATATTTTTTAAATATTTATTGAAGTTTTTCAAAGTTTTATTTTGGTTTACATAAACATCAAGAAGGGCAATTAAAATTTAAAAAATTGCACTAACTTAATTTTAGAAAAATCTTACTTTTTGTTTAAAAACAACAACAATTAATTTTTTTAAGCTAAACGAATTTTGGATACCGAATTTCTATTGTTTACTCTAATCAGCTGTTTCTCTAACTCCCTCTCTCTCTCTCTCTCTCTCTCTCTATTTCTCTTAGCGTAAAAATAGGGTTGCCATTATTTCAAGTTGAATATATAACGTTGTATGAAAAAATTTTTATAAAAACATTTTTTAACACGTTGGCAACATAAGGCTTTGACACAAAGTTGATACACATATGTATGTATGTAATGCAAAGCAATATACATAATTCGCATGACAAAATCGCTATGTACTCTGTGGACATTATTTTTTTACCAAAATTAGAGCGTCAAGCGTTAAGTTAAGTTAAGTTTTTAGTATGTTCATACAAAGTATATTTTATCAGTCTTATTCATTAAAAATAATTTTTATGATGATGATGATTTAAAAAACAATTCTCGAATGGAAAACTATTTTTTTAAACCTCTTATAAATCAAAACTTTAATTTAGGTTTGGCTGTAACGTAATCGTCTATGTTTAAGCTGTGGCTGGCTATTCTATTTTGTTCTTTTAGAAACTGGAAACTGTTATTCTGCATTTCATTTTATCACTTACATTTGTAATTACATATCTACATACATAATTTTAAATTCTTATTTTTCTTGTATGGACATAAGAGTACATACTACATATAAAAAAATTTATGAAATTTCACAGCAAACATATTACGAGTAGTTTTTCATATACTGCATGAATTATTTGTATTAAAAATAATTTGAATTTTTGTAACCCTACGTCTACGCCTGATATACATATTTTTATCATAACAAAAGTCAAACATTTGAAAAATAATTTTTTGATGTTAGTTCATTTTTCTATACGGAATTTGATATTTGTCATGATAAAAAATATATCAAGTGTAGACATAGGATAAAGAACAAGCAGGTTTGTTTTTATTAAAAATGTGTGTGATAAAAATGTTTTTAGGATAGAGACACGAGATAATCTGGTACTTCACGATTGTTTTACTTCACTTGATTTAATTATAATTTATTTATAAATTAATACTTAAGTGGATTTAAATTCAAATAAATTTCCAGAGAAATTTTACAACATTTTTGGGGTGAAATTTGCCATGAACAGCATTAGAAAATTGTTAAACTTCTATTCATTTGTCATAAGTTTTATGTAGTCCTCTGATTTTTTCTTAACACCGACTAAAAATTATTTCAGATTTACAATATTTTTGAGCCTTATAAAAAGAAGGAATAAATTCAATAAAATCAAAAAAGTGCAACGAAATACATACACACATATGTGTGTAGGTATGTACATAGATACATACATATGTAAATATATAGAGGTATAAATGCATATGTATGTTAGTGATAAACTAACACTTAGATTTGCTTTTAAAGCCTTTCAATACAAAACACATTACATTTTACATCCATACATACATACATACATACATACATATATTCATGCATACAATGTATGCAGTTTAAAATAAAAGCACCAAAACGGGTACTAAAAATGTTACAATGGCAAGCAAGTAAACTTAACAGTAGCATAACATAAAACCTCGTTCAGTAACTACAAAAAACATCCAGAACAAACAGTATGGAAGTGTGCGTGCATAAGTATGTGCGTACATACATATATGCAAGTTAGTGTTGCCGGCTCTGTATAAAACAACATGCATTCTTACAAAAATTTTAATAAAAACATTTAAAAAACAATAAGGGTTTTCATGAGAATGTTCCAAAGTCTCTCAAACTGTGCAATTGTGCATTTTTACACTCTCGTAAATAAAATGTCAAAAATTTTATAGAAATTTATTTACACAAATAATTTTTTACTCGTAAACTTAAGCTGTGCAATTGTGCATTTCATAAACAACAACTTCTTGCTCTTTTGGCTTGCTTCAGGAATTTTTAGACACAAACACACACTTTTTTATTTTTATAGAAATAAATAAATATTTTTTATAAAATAAAACATTTCTTGAAATTTTCTTATTTTATTTTTATTATATGAACTTTTTGACGTTTCTTTAAAATTTACATAAATTGTTTGAGCAAAAGTTCTAAAGGGGCTTCATGAAACATGTCTCGCAAGTTTTCTCAATTGCACAAATGTAAATTTTAAGAGTTCTCATGAAAACACTTAATATTAAAAAAAATTCCAAATTATAAAAAATGCCATTTTGTTAAAGAAAAAATTAAAATATACCAATTTCTTGGACAATTAAAAAATTTTTTTTTGAACTATTAAAGGTATTCATTTCTGTTTTTTTTTGGAAAAATTGAAAAATCAGAATAATTCATAGTTAGGCTCAAGTTCAGTAATTTCAATTCTTATTGAATGAAATATTTTTTATTAATTAATGTGAGTTTCTAAAGAAGAGAAGAAAAATTAAACTTAGACTTTAAGCTGGGGGAAATACCGATACTTTTCTGTGCAGCCACGCACTTCATCAGCACCCTAGTCTATCTACTTGGGTAGAGATTCTTATTAACATCAGCTGAACTTGAGCCTAACTATGAATTATTCTGATTAAAATTCACTACAGTTCAATTAAAATATCTAAAAATTTCTCACAAAAATTGAAAAATTTAATTTTTTTTTACAACAAACACAGAAAAAAATAATATTTTTCTATTTTTCCAACAAAAAAAAACTGAAATGAATACCTTTAATAGTTAAAAGATTTCTTTATGAATTTTTCTTTAGATTTCAATGTTAATTATCTTTTACCCGACTGCGCAACGCAAAGATGCGTATTGTGCGGAATTATATAAACCAAACGCGGTAATCGATTTGTCTTAATACCCGGAGTGTCACTAAAGATATGACAGTTGCCAAATTTAATATGGCGTCTGTTGGCCGCCATTTTGTAAATACGAAAAAAATAAATAGTCGGCGAACTATATATAAATTGAGATCATTCGACAGGTATTTTAAAATCATCTCTAGGTTTCTCCCATAATTTTTCATTTCAAATGACCATTTAGGATATTTAACGGTTCAAAGTTGGTCGCAGTCGGGTTTTTTGTTTTTTTTTGTATAAATACACTCAAATGCCGATAATTCTTACCCCGATAAATCGTAATTCCCGATAATTCGTAATAAACTGTCAGTCCCTTGAAAAAATTTCGTTAATTCGTAAAAATCCATACATTTTGGTCCTCTCGCTAATTTGTATTTTTTTATAATATCTTCTTTACCTCTAATAAATCGTAATTGTTTGCTAACTACCACTTATAATTCGTAATAAAAACAACAGAAACATGGAAAGAATGATTTTTTGTTCACCGCAATTTTTTTTTGCGTGGGTTTTTGCTTTTGCTTGTGTGTATTTATTTTCTTAAGATCAGTTTTTTTAATGAATAGTAAAGAAAAATGTTTTTTTACCGACTTAGTAAAAAAAATTAATTCGTATTTATTTTATTTTAACCCCGTTAAATCGAAACGCCGCTAAGACCCCTATAATTCGTAAGTCCCTTGCGATTACGAATTATGGGGATTTGACTGTACTTTTTTAACAAGAGATTATCTATCAAAAAAAAAAAAACTATTAGCACCACTGAATTCAGCGTACTCGAATTCGGTTTACCCATCGAGTCTCCGCCTTGTTACAATTCGCGCATAGTGTAATTTGATTCAGTGTTTGGTGGTAACGATGTTATGGAAATGTCAATGCGAATAAATATTAAATATATTGTATTGGTGTTGCCAACAAAAGCAATTAAGTTAATTTCTGTTCAAACTTATTTTTGTTTTGATTTTATTTAGGCCAAATTCTGCGTGATAGTTTTTAAGGAACAAATGACATGAAAGATATTTGTAAATATTGTGACCAACACTAGCAGAACGGAACAACATGCTGTTTTCGAATTCCGTTATGCTTGCAACAAATATGCTAGTTTTTTTCAAAGAAAGAGAAACTTTTTTATTTCATGTTTTTCATTGCAAATGGAATATTATGTAAATTATTTTGATTCATCGTGTTACCAATCGTGGAAGCAATCTCAAATTTACCAAATTTTTTTTTTATTTTTTAACAAATACTACTCGGGAAGCGATTAGCTTGTCTGCGGAAAACACCAGGGGCCTATAGCGGGAATCGAACCCACAACCTCTGGCCTGAGAGGATAGCATCGCTACCACTCAGTCACAGCGGCAAGAGCATTTGCACGAAATACTGAACTCCACTAATATTAGATCGTTTTCGAATAAACGGATATTTTCAATTGTGCTGTTTTTTAAACCGGTGTTTCTTTTCGCAAAATATTGAAATACTGCAGTGGCATTACATCGTATTACCAGTTCACTTTTATTTTACTTCTATTGTGTTCATTACTGTAACTTTATACTAGTTTTTTAAAATCTAAAACATGATAATATTTACCCTAGTGCTTTAAATATAAAAAAAATTATTGAAAAAAATTCAAAAATTGGTTAATCAAAACGGGTTTTCTTGCCGTTTGTTCTCCTGCGATTTTATTTTAGTTATTTAAAATCTAAAATAACTTAAATTATTTTAATAACCCTAGATAACAAGAAAATTATGTGGAAAAATTTGTTAACCTTGTATTCAAACCGGTTTTAATAACAAAAGCCGAAAACTAGCTTTTAAAAATTAGTTCTTATTTTATTTAATGTATCCGAAATCGAATAATTTAGAACTCAAGCGCTTTTATATTTTTTTATTTTACTTTATTTTCCCACCAAAGTCCGGGCTTAGTTTGTTTAATCACCTTTATCGGGAATAAGAGATGAACATTTTGTTCCCGTGAAATATTTCCCATGAGGAAAAAATTGTCAACAAAATTAGAAAAAAATAAACTGAATTAACAACAAAGCAAAAATTATCTATTACAATTTTAGGGATTGGGAACACATTTCAATGTTTATTACATGTTGGAAATGCCAATTTTCTATAATAAATACATATAACTTGTGTGTATTGCCGAGTGCCATACTAAATAAATTTCTCTTTTCTCAAGACCTCTAAGTCCACTAATAGGACAGGGTTGTAAGTTGTATAATTTCACAGTTTTATTTTTTTACAATAAATAATAAAGTGTAGCTATAACCAATATAAGATTATTTAAGTACATCTACTCTATGCTCTGATTCAAGGACATTTACATTAAACTACAATTTAATTTTGTTTCTTTAAATATTCAAATGAATAGCAAAGAGTTCTATTAAATAATTAAAACTCACCACTCTTCACTAAGTATAATAGAAACTTGCCTGTAATGATCATAAAATTTATGATGCAGAAAGATATTTCGCGCACTTAATTACCTGCTGCCAAATTTCTTTATGGCACCCATAAACAAACAACACCAGCTGCAGTTTTAATACGAGGAAACAGATTTAAAAGTAGTTAGTAAATTTCTTCAAACAATGGCCATTGATCTTAAGAACCTTTTGAATATATTTTTAGTTTGGAAGAAAAAAAAATCGTATTAAATCTTCTAACATTCTTAACTAGAAAACTACCTATGATATTTATATCTAAATAAAATAGATTTCTGTCAATTAATAATGCCACAGTTTTTGAGAAAAGACTTTTGTAAATTATGCTTAGAAATGTTATGGAATAATATTTTGCGGAAGCATGTGAGCGGGCTAAATAACTATTTTATCCTTCATACCTAATATTCGTCAAAACAAATTTTTTTCTTTAACGAAAATTGAGTTCAATAGTTATACTATACTATGCGGAAGTCATTTCAGAAGATAAAACTTATTCCCTTAAAGCTTTTGGTTATGCGCAAGATTTTTTAAATACATACATGCATATATTTAAACAAATGAATATTTAACATTAACATTAAAATTTTATTAAATTTCATTTTGAATGACTTGTGGAAGCCGAGCCGATTTTTGCTAAAAATATTTCGTAAGATTTATTTTTTAAGAGTCCAAAACTTCAATATTTCTAAGATTTACTGCTTAACGAAACAAGACTTCTAAAAATACAACTCTATATTTATACATTTGAAAATATGTAGGTTCTGATAATTCCTCTGCCATAAAAAGCCACAAAATTGTTAAATATATCAGTGAAAAATTCTACACATTCACGTCGAACTTGATGAATGCATTGACCAAGCATTTTAAAATTAAAAAAAAATCTATTAAAATGTTCCCCTAAGCGCTGAAATATGCAAAAACATGCTTTAAAGCATAAAATATGCACTTATAAATCAAATGTTACAAAAACGTCATAAAAAGTTCTGAAACTGATAAAATTTATCGCCGAAAAAACATGCAATTGAATATTTGCGGTTTCCGTGCACATTACAAATAATCAAATTGTCAAGAAAATTTACATGGAAAGTGCCAAAATCCTTTTTTATGAAGTATAAATTGCCCTCTACCATCCTCTCGATCAAAAAGTTTATAGCCTTTAAATCTCATCAAAATCATCTACTTTTTCTAAATATATATATACATATGTGCTCTTTTAGACGCAGATTTATCTTTGCTTTGAATTTCATAAAAATCCGTTATAGTTTCAGAGAATCAGAAATTTGCCCCCATGCTCCTCGTTATCCTAATTTAAAAGAAATATGAATAAAAATCGCTTGCTTAGTTTCGGAGAAACAGAAAATTCCCAGGTACCTTCATCCTGGTCCGACATTTCATCAAAATCGATAAAGCCCAAAAAACAAGGGCAGACAGACAGACAGACAGATTGGAGGAACAACAGTATACCTACCTTTACAATTTTATGATTTTTTTAGTATGTAGCACTTAATATATTTCTGCTAAAGCGAAACAACTGTATAATAAACTACCAAATAATATGAAAAATGAAAATAACGAGAATGTATTTAGAAAAAAATGTATTAATTTTGTGAGATTTAGTGTTGATTTATAATGATAGGAAGTTTGAATTATGTATTGTAAAAGTATTTTTAATACTAATAATAATAAATAAAATAAAAATAAAATAAATAATAATTATTTTCTGGGTATGGGGGTTGAGTGCCTACGATCCCATTCTTTGTACTTGCTGAAAGAATATTAGAACTTGTATTGGTGGCTTCGCAGTTAACCTCTTACAAAAATACAAACATACAATCTTTAAAAAATACATAATTGAATTATACATACAAAACTCTTTATAATATTAGTAGAAATATTTTAAACTAAGTTTTATGATTTTTTTTATTTGATAATTTTTCTATTTTTTACCTCTTTTTTAATTATAATTTTCTGTAATATTATTAAAATTGAGTTCTCTTATTTTTATATATAAAATTGTTAATTTATATTTCTATATATCGCCACTCTTTTGTGTGGCTTCAACAGGAAAATGTTTTAAATATAAATATAAAAACAAGAGAAATTAAGCTTATTAAAATTAGAGAATATTATGATTTTTTAATTACAAAATAAATAAATAAAACTCCATATATTTTCATATATAAATTTCAATAAAATTCTTGCTGTTTTTTGTAACTAAAGAAAATATTTGCAGATTGTTTCATAATTTAAAAAAATAGTTGCATAATTAAATATATACAAGTGCAAGAAAACTGCTAAATTACATTCTTATTAATGAAATAATAACAAAAGTTAATTTAGACATGAATTCAATTTTTTTATGTTATTTGCTTATCACTATTTATTTGCTTATCAATAAAAATCTTTCCTACAACATATAATTTTAAACTCGTCAAATAATAATTTTATTTTCCAATTCTGGCAACGCTGCTTCAAATAGCCAGCTACATCAAATACACACGCGCCATCGCACACATCTACTCACACACACATGCATTTACTAACTACCTCTCGCACTAACACACCATTTTACATAGAGATGAAGAACACAACAGAGAAAAGAAAAAACTGTCCGACTAAAAAATCACAACAATAAATTTGTTTCGTTATTCACCACGGACAGGGATATAAAAGCAGTTGAGCATCACCGTAAGCATTCAAAGTGATTTTTGTTACTGACCGCAGTGCAACACAATAAACAACACCGAATTAATTTTTAATCATTAGATTTGATTTATATTCTTAAATAAATAAAAACAAAAAGACATTTAATATTTTTGTGTCTAAACAACAGTGGAAAGTTTTTACACATCCCGAAAATAATTTAAAAAAAATATAGAAAAGAGATTTTAAGCTGTGGTGCTTTTTTCTTAATAAAATAAAAACGAAAGAACTTTGTGATATTTTTAAATTTAAAAAATTTTAAATCTTTGTAATATTCATTTTCAAAGATTTTTAAAATAAATATTCTTATACATTAAAAGCATAAGTTATTAAAACCACAAAAAGTGCACATTTTAAGGTAAGTTATTGCAATTGAAGTTTAAAATGTACATAAATTGAATTAAAAAAAAGAAATTGGCTTTTAAAAAAGTTTTTTAGGGGAAATATATTTTTTTTAAATATAATATTTGTGAAATAAAGATTTATTTAGAATTTAGTTTTATTGACGTCGATTTTTGTTGAAATTTCTAAAAGCAAAACATATTCAAAGTGTGCTGATATTTCAAGTGGATGTTACGAATTGTGCGTTTTAATTTTTTTTTGAAAACCTTTGAATTTTAAATTTTATTTTTTTTCTTCTTGAAACAGACTAATTAATTAAATTTAAATATTTATTTTGCCGTCAAAAAATACTCGTAGTTCAAAACAATATAAAATTATTCATGATTTTAATTCAATTTATTCACATATTTATTTTTTATTTGAATTATAATCTTGGTTGTTTTTTAAGCAAAATTTTTCATTTTATTCCAAAAATTCATTAGAATGAGTTTATTTTTTGATTATTTAGTATAAGCCGTACTCATAAAACATATTTTGGTTTTATAAAAGGTTTATTAAGCAAATTCCCATAGAAAAGTAATTTTATAAATATTTAATTATTCAAAAGTGTTTTTTTTTTTGAATAAGACAAAAAAATTTAAGCAGCATAATTTTTTAAAGAAATTCGATTATTTGCTATCGTAAATAAGCGATTTTCATAAAAAACGAAGTAAAATTATATGTTCCTTAATCTTTTTTGGCGGTTATGACTCGATATAATTTTTTTGTGCGTAAAAATAAAATCAATTAACTTTAGTACTCCTTTTGATCAAGTTTAAAAAACAAATTTGAAAACTTTTTTGAAAATATTTAAATAAATATATTTTTTTTTAAGGCTATTAGTGAGCAAAAGCTTGAAATAATTTAACAATACGAATTATAAGTGATTTAGGAGTGAAAACCCTAAAATCGGAACAAAATACTTCAATTAGAAAGAACTTCTTAGGAAATGTTTTTATTCTACCAAAAAAGCTGAAACTGCATTTTAATTCAGAAAACTTCGTATTCTATTAATTTAATTTTTTCAACTACAAATTTTTAGGCATCGTTAAAAGATTTTTTGATTAGGATATTATATTAATTGAATTAATTTAAATTTTTTCTTAATCTCTTAAATCTTTGGAAATTTTTTTATCGTTTCTACAACTATAAGTATATTTTAATCAAAATCTCATGTTTCATTTAATATAACCATAAATAAATAAAAAATAATTTCAACTAAAATTTAATATTTTAGTTGAAATTATTTTTTATTGAATTTATAATTAAATTTTGAATTTGATTTGAAAAAACTATTAATATCTAGGGCTAAAACTTAACTGTAACTGAATGGGAAGTGTAACATAAGAACTCACATTTCAAACAAATCTCTAACAATTTAAAAAAACATATTTATGAAAAAAAATTCCGAAAAATATGCAAAATTCATTTATTTTGTAACATTCAGCTTTAAGGTTCATATTTCAGTTGAATTCAACTGAAATATTTAATGATTTGAAGCATTTGAATGACGGAAAATATTTGTTATGAAAACATTTTTAGATTCGAGTGAAAACTAATTAAAATTTAGAATTTGAGGTTTCCTGCATAATTCTGTCAATTAATTGATTTGATTTAAAAATTCGCATTACTTGTTATTAAAAAAAAATTAAGTGAGCTCAACTCTTCAAAAGAGTGTTAGAGATATCGAGCCATAACCACTAAAAAGGCTTAACCGACACATTCGGCCATGTTCTGTAAACCGAATCCGAGTAAATTTCTCATTTTCCAAAAATAATTAATGGCCCCATTGATGTGTATTAAATCATACATACTAAATTTATTTCAAATATGATATTTCAAGATCTAAAAAATAAAAAACTATAAAAAAATCTGAAAAAATTCGCTATTTTTGGATTTAATTTTTCTAAATCGAACGTTTTAAAATCAACTCGATTTACAGAACAGGCAGGATTATTTATACCATGTTTTTTTACGAAAATCGATTAATTACGATAGCAAATAATCGATTTTGATCAAAAAATTAAGTTCGAAAATTATGTCGTTTAAACCTTTTTGGCGGTTACGGCGCGATATCTGTCAAAAAAAACTTAAATTTTTTATATATAAATTTCCTAGACAAGCTCATTACAGAAAGAGAAATTTATTTCTTTTTTTTGAAAGACAAAGTTGTGGCTGTTATTATGAACCACTTTCTAGATTATACTGGGATCGAAAAAGCTGGAGTCTAATCGTCGCTTTCGACAACGAGCTGATTTTATCACTTTTTTCAGTTTGAGATTATGGCATTTGATATCGAACCATATTATTACTTTGATCAATAGCGAATGGCATAATCTCAAACTGAAAAAACGTGATCGAAAGCGACGAATATTATTTTTTTTTATAAATATGCGGGTTTAAATTTAAAGTTAACAACCTGGCCCACGATGTCGAAAAGAAACTTTCGATCGACAACTTCTGTTGAAAACAATAATAAAATAAAAAAAAATTGCTTTTTGTTTTCAATATAAGTGTGAGATAGAACGTTTCTTGTCGACATCGTGGGACAGGGCGTAAAATTTTCAAACTCTAAAGTTATATATTCAAAAATATATAAATATTTTTGGATTTATTCAAATATAATCTAATAAATATTTCGAAACAATAAATATATGACTTGAGCAGGGATCCCACTATCATCGGACAATGTACCGATTTTCCGAAATTGGCCTTATTTTTCAACTGATTGAAATATAAGGACATAATTGCACCACACTACATTGGTAAAAGAGCCATATAGACTTATCTCGAAATTAATTGAGAAATTTGTTTGTCTTGGTTTATTACTTACGACTTTATTGCAGTGACCCGACGAAAATCGGTACATTGTGCAGATAGTGGGATCCCGGCTTTAGACCGTTTTCATAGTTAAGGGTGCATATGTGTGAAAATCTATCAGCTGGGATTCGCGTGAAGTTGCCACATTGTAAATAAATTTCATTTAAAGCGGTTTTTTTCATTCCACATTTCGAGGGAGAAAGAGCGAGAGAGAGAGCAAAGGTTAAACTAATTTTAATCCATTTTTTATAATTTCTGGGTTGTCAATTAATATGATTTTGCGGAAAATGTTAGCGATTTAATGCACTTTTATAACATAAAATGCTTTTGAAAGATATACATAAATATAAGTAAAATATAAATCGTATATATTTTTCTTCTCTACAAAATCAAAATGCAATAGATTTATAAACATTTTGCTTCATGTCAAATTTTCAAAGAAAGCGTTCTCGAATTGAATTATGTTTTATAAATAAATTTGAACAATTTCAAAATCTGACTTCAACTTCAAAAGCTATCCAAAATTAATTGAAAAAACTAACTCACACGTGCACACACATACCTAAGTACGTGCTCCAAAAACTGCATATATTTTCAAATAAAAAAATCAAAAAATAAATATCCATTACAAAATGTACGCTGCTGGAAATTGTTCCATAAAGCAGTTAACAAATTTACCTCTAAACCTTGACATTGAACTTGAAAATTTGTGTCAAAACTAGTTCAACACAAAAAAATAATAACAATATAACAATAATAAACAAAATATGTAATAAAATTTAAAACCATAAAAAAGTATTAAACACGCACAGAAATAAATACAAACAACATTATAAAGCAAAAGACAATTAAAAAAACTAACATCCTTGGGCCACGATGTCGAAAGAAAACGTATAGTTCGACAAAACAAATTTTGATTTACATACATACATATACATATATGTATATTTTTTAACGAACGAACGTATTCTTTCGACTTCATAGTCACAGCCTGGACTTTAATTAGTTATTTCCTATTTAATTTGAAAATTAATTACAATATTGAAAAAAGCAAAATGTAACTTAGTTTTGAAATCATAACATATTAAATCATATGTAAATAATAGGGGGTTTCAGCATAGAAATTCAATTTAACTTTAAATGTGACACGACCACGAATGAACCTCAAATGTCAAGTATATGATATTTAGTGTTTTGAGAAATTAAAAGCCTGCTCGTTAATTCATTACTGTATTGTGCTGTAAGAAGTTCAAAATGCAACTCAGCTGCATAATCGGCGCAAAAAAATAAGCAATTGAAAGCATTTGCGAACAGCTGATTGCAGACAAATAATTTTGTGTAACAAAATGATGTATTTACCTAGAGATTAAAAATATCTATGAAATTTTTCTGTTTCTTTTTTCTTGAAAAAAAAATTCTTAATTTTAGTCTGTTCTATTATGGAAATTTATTTGGCAGTTTATATGTTGTAAAAATTTTATTTTTTATTTTTCCTTTCCAATTAAAACAACAAGTTGTTTTGATAGTACCAGCATATTTCTCCTTGCCTTTGCATTCCCCTTTTGGCATACCTGTGGTCGTGCATATCCCTAATATTTTTACAGCTTATGAGTTTACACTCTATTAAGTTTTTATACAATATACTGGTATGTATTTTCTTAAAAACAAAAACTGAAAACGGACACTATGTTTGTTGAATATTTAATGATACTTTAAACAAATGAATAAATAGTAAATTGCTGGTCCGGTTGGTCATATTAAAAAAAAACATTTACACAAGTAGTTTGTTTTTCTTGTATCAAAAAGGCAATACTAACTGACACTCTTAAATGGAATGGAAAAATACTCGCTTGCAGCACACAAAGACTAACATTTAAACTTTTTTATTTTTATTTTTTTTTCTTAATAAACATCTTTTCACATTCTAACATTTTATGTTGTTTTAATGTCAGACTTGTAAGAAGCAAAGCCATTGAAAAGGTTAAATTAAACAAGTTCTTAAAAGCAAGTCATACTACTATAGCTCATATTTAAGAAGAAAAAAATCGTGTAGATAAACTTAATTTACTGAAAAAAGCGAGGTCCTCTACTAAATTACTCAGAAAATATTTATTAGAAAAAAAAGTATGTCACCTTTTCATAATTTGCATTTAATTAAAGTTAGCCAATGATAATTTAAGAAATGCTTAAATAAAATTATACCTCAATTGTAATCAAAATATTTAACGTGAATTCGAACTTGGAATTCGAAATTAGCCTAAAACATAAATTTCTAAAGTTTTATAAAAAAAAATTCGAACTTAATTTCGAAATCTCACTGATATGATTCTAGTTAATTTTAAGCAAAATATTTAACATGAATTCGAAGTTAATTTCGAAATTAGCTAATTTTTTTTACATTTGGAACACAATAAGATAATTTCTTTCGTTTGAAAAAAAATTGTGATATACATATAATATTACATTATTGTAATGCATATTCCAATATACGTACAGTACAGTTGATTTCATGCTCTGCATATTTAACCAGCAGAGCAAAATTAGCAATTATGTTCGAAAATTCGAAATTAATGTCTAGGTTTCATTAAATGGGCTTACAAGAGGAAGTTTGACTGCTCGTATATTCAGACATCATAAATATTAATTAGTAATATATGTTTATTCGAAAATTCGAACAAAAATTCAAATTAATATAATATAAAAAAAAATTATATTTAGCTAAATGCAAGAAGATAATTACAATTCAATTTTTAAAGTGTAATAAGAAAATTCGAATTCAATTTCGAAAAAAATTAAATTTTAATTTTAGTCGCAGTTATCAATACGAATTCGAAATTTATTTCGAAATTAGCCAACATTTTTGTTTTACGTGTTGACTACAACAAGATGATTTTATTTCGGCCAGATAAATTATATAAAATACTAATATACTTTATGTTCGAAATTTCGAAAACAAACAAAAAAATATTATTTTATGGCGATTTTGAAACTGTGCATTTAAAGATTAAAAATAAAAACATTAAAATGCCTGCAAATATTTAAAACTTCGTATAGCAAGTAAAATAAAATGTTTAAATTTTAAATTCAAGAACTTTAAGTTGTTAATATTAATCATGATCTTACGGCTTTTGATGTGATTTATCTATATCTTTTTATATATGTACATATCTTACTACTTACACTTAGCCTTTACCCACAATGTAACTTCGCATGAAAGCAAGCAAGGCAAAAGAAAAATACAAAATAAAAATCTTTCAATAAAAAACATGAATGCGCAAAATTTCACTTCCTTATAGGAAGACATTAAAAAAAAAGAAGAAATGCTACCACAAGCCAGCAAACTTGCTCATGAATCTTCTTTGCAAGAGTTTATTAACAGAAACAAGTTCTTTTCTTTTAGAAAAAGTCATTATACTTTAAGCACGAGTCTAAGTATCTGGTTGTGTTGATTATTTAACATTTTGTTATTTCAAGATGATTCTTGTTTTTTTTTCTTCATATAAACTTTTTATTTATTTTTTTTAGTCAAGCTACAGGCCACAAACTCCTGCTTGTCTTTATATTGAATTAAAGAAAAACAAGACGTTTTTTAAGCTCAAAAAAGTGACTGCAAAAATGGCTAAACGCACGGCCAACCTGTTTCAGTCAGTGGTAGAAGATTTTGTAAGTTAGTAGTGTTTTAATCAAGTTATCCGATGCGATACGATATATTATTATTCAGTTTTTTTCCTCTCTTCTGTTTGTCTTTGTATTTATTATATAACGGCTTTTTACCATAAAAGTTTTTAATAATAATTGAAAGAGCAAAAAAATTTGTAAACGTTAAGCTGTAAATTATGTCTGGACACTTGAGAAATAAAAAAGATTTAAACAAGACAACAAGCCATTTAAAATTCAATAAAGTTGAAGTGGTTTTTAAACACTCGAAAAAATGATGTAGCAAACTTGTGATTGAAACTTTATTGACATTAAACACAAGTGTTTATCGGCAGTTGTCGGTCGCAATTGTGTCTGGCTTAAGCTGTTTTCACACGATTATAATTTTTATATCTCACTTCTCAGAGGTCGATGACTCGTAGCATTAGCTGAAATGATAAATCACTGAACTACCCTTTTTTAAATTTTATAAGAGAGAGAGAGAGAGAGAGAAATAGCAAACAAATACTATTTATTTTAATTTTTATTTGTTTCGATTGTTATGCTCAATAATTAATAAAAAAAATTCGATTTTAAATTTTGTGTCAGTTACGTAGTTTTGCATTTCAACTGACGATAGGTAACTTTACATTTGCTTAAAAATTCCCAAAATGTTTTTAAACTTGCAGTTTGATTAAATCTCTTGTTACCTCTTTTATTATTGATTTACTCCCTACTCACACACACACGACATTCCCACTTAGCTTAGACTTTCGTTAATGATATCAATCTCGAATATATCTCGAACATTTATCGTGTACAAGTATCGAGAATGACACTCAAAAATTAATTGAAAAAATTTTACTTGCGGCTCAATTTTAATTGTTTTAAAAAACATTTGAATTTGAAGGTTGGCTAGGAATATTAAAAGTGAGCCAATATCGAACTAATTGCGATATCTCAAAAAGCCAGCAGAAAAAGTAATTTTTTTAAGATTATTATATTTATTTTTTAATTTATTTATTTAAATTTATTTATTCAGAATTCGAACGCAGTAGCTCTAAGCTAACAGACTAGCACACATCCAATACGCTATCGTCGCACATTCGAGAAACTATCGAGAAAAGTTCGCTTTAGCAAACATTAGATTTTTTTAGATTCGCGAACAATTTCGGATTTGTTTATATCGAATCTCAGTACCTGGATTCAGTAACTTTTATTACGATAATCGTAACGCTGTAATAAATCTAATGAAATTTTATCGACTTTGCTTTTCAGTAACATATTTTAACGATATTCGCAGTCTGTTGAAGTAAAAAAATAAATAAAAATAAATAATCTCAAATTCATTTAGTTTTTAGTTAATTTTTTTCCGATTTGAAAAAGCTATTTTCGTAATTTAAAGCACTTTTCATCATAATTGTATTTTATGACAGGCTTATATAAGTTCTACAGGAAGTTTTTAATTGCTGACTAATTTTAATTAGATACCACATTATAAGATACACAGTCAGGTCAGGCCATGGACTCTGCAAAATATTCATAAATTTTGTTGTTTATTTTTTTGGCTAATTTGATTTTTTAACTGATCTTATATACTCAGAATGGATTTGTTGTTGTTTCCTTTTTTTTGACATTTTGTCGCTTTAACTGACATTATGTACTTAGAAAGGATTAGAGATGGGCGCGTGTCCGAATTTTTCCAACACGACACGACCCGAACACGAATACTGTGATGTCCAACACGTATGAAATACGCTGGCGAAAAATTTTCTAAACATGACACGCCACAAACACGCACGAAATCAAATTAAGTAGCAAAAAAAGAATTTTTTATAGGCAAATAGATAAAAATTTTTTTACTTTTATTTGGCAACACTTTTTTCGAGAATTTTTCGATATAGAAAAAATGTCCATTTTGCCTTTACTCTTATTAATTAAATTTTTTTTATTAATTTTTTCTGGGCTAACCACAATCTATACTATTAGATAAAAACGTAAGTTGAAAAAAAAATATATAATATAACCGTCTCATTACATTTTTTTTCTGCCGTCAGTTATTTTTTTTGGGTTAATTTCAGAACTTTAAGCTTAAGAAGCCCATGCACTATCAACAAAATTGGCTGGTGTTGCGTATTTGGCATATTTTACACCTAAGGTCGTTTCTTTTTTTTTCTCGAGCACGCACAAACATTTAAAGTTGAGTCGTGCGTGTTTGTGTTACGAAAAAAAAGCACAACACGCGCCCATCTCTAGCATGGAGCGTGTGGGACATTGATAAAATATGTTGATTGATAGATTTAAAATCAATTATAAATCATGCAACCACATACTCGTTAGAAATATGACGTCATTTAACAATATTTAAAAACTTGTGCCGGACATGCGAAGTCATAATTTGAAAAATTTTGCTTGAACTTAAAAAAAAAACAAATCCATATATACACATATTGACCCCATTTCCATGGAAATTATACTAATGATTTAGTTATTTGTTTAATTTTGTTTACCAATTTATTGTATTTTTTATATTTTCTTCTGCTTAATGTGATTTTTTGCGCTTCAGTTTGCACAATAGTTTTGTTAGTTGTGTATAAACATTGTTTATGCTAAATTAAATTTTGAAATTGTTTTTTATTTTTTATTTTCCTATCAGGGTCATCAATATTATCTATTTATAATTATAATATTATTTGGAAATAGGAATATTACTGGAAGCAGTTTTGTGTATATGTACATAAATTTAAGTAATTATCACTTATCTACATACATGTACAAGTACATACATTCATACACACATAAGTATGTACGTAAATACAAATGTACATATGTATGTATATGTATGTATGTATGAATGTGGTGAAATTATTTTTGCTTTTATGATTAAAATAAATATTGTTTATTATTTAAACAAATATGTATTCAGTAAACAAATTAACTATTTTGTACCACTTTAATATATTTTTTTTTGTAATACGAAAACATATTTTTTTATTGTAACAATTTTATAGTTTCATTATTAAATTTTAAATAATTCTCGATATTTAAATATTATTAATTATAATTAATTATAGCACAGTATAAGAATATAAAATATTCAAAGTATTTTAAGATTGTTCCGTCTGTCTCACTGTCAGTTTTCTATTCATTCTTCATTTGCTTTTGAAATTTTAAAAAGATTTCCACATGTTTAACATAACAATTAGAAATCTTATGATAACCACAATCATATTTTTCCTAAGAAACTGCTTTGGATAGTATTTATCACTTTATCTATCTGAAATGCTGACGTCAAGTTAAATATCCAGCATAGTTAAAGTACACATGTACGTATAAACACCTGTCGTTTTTATCTGGTAACACTGTCCCGTATTTGTTTGTATTTTAGTTGTCCCCATCAATATACGGTATTGCCAATTCAGCTTCAAAACATCCAGGCGTGCCAAATACCAATTTCTTCCGCTTCAAATTTTTTCATCAAATCAAATTCATTCAATAGAGGCGAATTCATTTCTGTCGGTGGCCTCTGCTGGGCACGACAGTCTTTTACTCCCTCCAAACAAAACTGTGTGCCGGTGGAGTTCAGGACTTTTAAAATAATTAGCCAAAATATAACACACATTAATATAAACTTTAAAAATCCTGTTTGATTTTGGTTTAATAAATCCATATCTATTGGCTCCATTTTATTAAGAATTCAAGTTAAAGAATCAAACTTTGCTCGTTAGTCAATTAAATTTCTCTGTAGCACTCAAACTGTATTGAAGAAACGTTCACAAACTATTCAACATTTATACTCATGCAGAGTTAATTGTTGTTAAAAGCTTGCTTGTTTGTTGTGAAATGAAAAAGCTTAACTACTCGTATATGAAAACACATGCCGGCCGGCATTAATTGTTTACATTTCTTTTTTATAATTTCAACATGAATTCGTTATAATTTTGTTGTACGCATAGTGCTTTTTCAAGATTGTGAAATGTTTTAGCGCGAATCAGTGAAATAGAAAATATTAATACTTTTAGAAACTTTCATTAGTGCTTTAAATAATCTAGAATTATTTAAAATAAAATCACTTTAATATAATTGTTGTTAAAATTGTCAAAAAAAAAATAAAATAGTGCTGGTATTAAAAATTTCACCAAGCAAAAAGCTGGATTCCTGTTTTTAAACCATTCCAAAAACAAGGAAGAGGCTATCATTTGCATGTCATGCTGATAATTTCAAGAGAAGGTTTCTTAAATAGAAAATATAAAAACTATTATTGCAAAAATTATTACAAATAAATATTTATTTAAATATTGTGACTGTTTTGGTTTTTTTTTAACATAATTAGTGATGTCAATGTGTGCAAACAATTCGTCTAAATTTTTTTTGGTGGTGTTATTATATAACTCGGTATATTTTTGACCGATTCTACAATTTATTATTTTTTTTTTGGTTTCAGAGGGTCTCATTGTAAAAAAAGTGGGCAGGGACACGCCCACAAACTTTTTTATTTGATTTTTGATTGCTACGAAACTTACCCAACACATTGGACTGTCTTGACGACATAATCTTGAAGTTGAAAAAATGGGCGGAGCCACATTTTTCGTTATTTCACCAATTTTTTGTTTAAAATAAAAATAAATGCTCATACAAAGAACAAACAAACTTAGTTCATTCTTATACATGGGTAAATATTTAGTATTCCCCTCCCCCCGTTCCAGGAATTCGACAAAAGTTCGTTTAATTACCTTAGATATGAATTTTATATACATACATACCAGGGTTGGCAACATTGGTACAATTGTACAAAGAGTACACCACTGACTAATTCAGGGAGCAAATTACGGCACTCGTTATCGAGCGAAATTACGAACGGTATCGAATTCCGTAATTTTTCCCCTGTACATTTAACGAGTCTCCCCAGTTACAATGCCCATTTATTTTCAAACGATTGCACTTGTCAATTTTCACTTTTGAGCAATGAATCTCATATTCTTCTCACTTGAAAACAAAGTTTTGCAAGCAAAATGCAGCGAGAAAATCAAAAAATGTGAACTCGTCCATTTCCAAATGATTTTTCTTCTAAATTCGGATGCTGGAGCTACATATGTACGTGCTATTAATTTTCATATATTAAATTTCAACTTAAACCGGTGTAGGCGTATACTTTAACTTCCCAACTTCGAAGCGAATTTGTGAAAACGATTCGATTATTTTAATTTAAAAAAATAAAAATATGTAATTTGAACTAAAAAAAACTTTTAGTGCAATTAAGATTGATAAAATTTTTAAATTCTTAATTCCATCCCTGATACATACATATGTATGCATGTGTGTTTGTATATGCATTGTTTTTTTTTTAACAAAAATTCTTATTAACACTCAATATGAGTGTATGTATGTATGTATGTTTCAATATTTTTTGTTTGTTTTAAAGCTTTCGAGTTGTGTAATTTGATGATGTTACCCAACGAGCATTTTATATACTCGTATGTACGTAATTATCGCCCGCGCTTAAATTTTGTTTACTCTTGTGTGAAAATGAAAACGTCTAAACAGACAGACATCTTTAAAAAAATCAAATGCGAATTCCTCTTAGTGGAGCAGTTCTCAATTTGTTTTTGAATAAAATAAAGATTTTGAAACCATATCATGACTCTTGATTGATTCTAGTTTTACTGGAAATAATCCTCCAAGATAGCAAGTAACAAATTTAGTTTAAAAAAATCTGAAAATGTGTTTTTTGTTGTGGTCTCAGCTCTGAAGAAAAATTTCTAAACTTTCTTATATTGGGCTTGATTGAGGTCGATTAAATAAATGCGAAGAATGAAGTGTTTTTAATAAATTAGCCTCCTGTTTCCATAACCGAAACGATGCATGGGAAGCACTTATATATTTTTGTGAGCGATACATGCAAAGTTTCCAGGCTAATCAACTGCCTGTTGATTCCAAGGTGATCTAGAATTCTTCTTAAGCACTTTTTTATTAACCTATTGTTCAGTCAATAATTTCAACATAGGGAATCGTGATTTGCCAGTCTATGTTAATCGCGGTAGTGGGTAGAACAAGACTCATTTAAGAGAAGCATTAAAAAATAATCTTTCAAATGCTGGGTAGGTTGATAAAAATGATATTTGAGGGAAGTTGTTAGTTAGTCTGTATATTTTGGTGTTTCGAGCTTATTACTGTTATTACTCACTTTTATAATTGAAATTTATTTGCTGGTGGTTTAGCATGCCTATATATGTACGCATTTCATTGGCGCTTGAACCAAATCATCAGTAGACTTTAACCACAAATTTTGTATCAGTTTCAAACCCTACTAAGATTATTTTTTCTTTTGTGATTTTCGGAAATATTATTATTTTATGAATTCTCATGTAGTTTTTGAAAGTTTGTGCCTAAAATAAGAGGTTTGTGACCGTTCAAAGTTTGTGGTTGAAGTCTACTGATGATTTGGTTAAAGCGCCAATGAAATGCGTATATATGTAGACATGCTAAAACACCAGCAAATAAATTTCAATTATTGTAGGTATTTTATATTGTTGAAAAAGACTGTGTTCCAAAACAAATTTTTGTTAGTACGACCTTTTGGAATGTAGGTGACTATAAATTATCATAAATATGTACATATGTAGGTATATCCATATATAATTACACATGCCTGTACTTCGATGACCATTTTGACTTTGTTGACCTGCACATAATAAATGCATTGCAGCAATTGCTTTTTTGCAATTATTGAACAATTAATTAAAAAAATTTGCAAAAACTAGCATCATCTTAAGACTGAAAAAGAAACATAACCTTCTGAATTAGGTTGCATTTATTAAAATTTAATTTTCATAAAAATGTCTCTTTTGCAAGCCACAAAAATTTGTAAATTTTTTTCCAACAAATTTTTTAAATAAATGTGTAATCAATACTACTACTACACACACACACACACACATGCAAAGCAATTAGTTATTGCAATAAATTAAAATTTGTCAGTTAGACGAGCAAGAACACAATTCACATAAAACTCGCTGCATTCTTTTGGATGTTCTCAAATTGAGCGTTTGTGGTTTTTATTCAATTCGAAACTTTTTTTTTCTACTACATCATTTATCTCATCGTCACTGTGATGATGGTGATCATGATGATGATGATCATGATGATGAACGAAACAAATTAATTAAACCAAAACATAGAGAAGAAGAAGAAAAATAAAACGACTTTACTTCAAAGCTGCTGCACTCCTAGAGGTCAAAGAAGATACTCGCACATAAAAATAAATCTATCTGCATACAGAAAAATGGATTTCACTGACTGGCATTTTGTAATTCACATTGTTGTTCTTCGGTTTTTATTATAATTCATCCATATAATCATTGTCATGATGTTAGACAACAAAAAAAAATAAACAACAACCAAATGCTTGTGGTTGCACATTTAAGATAAAATTAAAAAAATTGCGCAATAATTTTTTTTTTAAATGCAGCTGTAGTGGGCTTGTGCTATTCTCTCGGTCTTTGTTAGAAAAACTTTTAAACATCACTCAAACATCGCTTACTAGTTCCCCGCCCCTCTCTCCCTTCTCATCCCTACGCCGCCCCTCTTTTTTTAGATAAAATGGGCTCTGATTTTGTCGTTTGTTCAGCCGTTAATTTGATAAAATATTTTAGTTTTTATCTTTTTGCAAATTGACCGACTGATCTTCTGGCTTGGTTTAAGTGCGGCGAAATACTTGTAATTTCATTTCGTTCGTACAATAGTATTTGACGGAAGTTAATTTTTATTTATTTATTTATTTATTTATGTGCCTTATGTGTGTTTTTCTTTACAATGTACATATGTACTTTCTGCTGGTTGGTTGGTATTCGTTATTATTGAAATTGTTCTAGAGCTTTGTAGTTGAATTGAAGTGACAATCAGTAATAAAAAGACGACATCACCTCATTTCAACAAGTTGAAGTTCAACGTCTTTTTAAATTGGTTGGGAAGAGTAAGAATTAAATTATGTAATTTATAAAAATAAATATAAGAAACTTTCGTAAAAGCCTACACGCATACTCGTAATCTTAAAACCATCACTTAAGTTTAATCGTTTTTAATTTTTTTTATATTTATTTGCTTTTCTTTTTATTTCAGCATGAAGTTCCAATTAGTCATTTTATCTGCCCTTTTGGTGAGCGCTTTCGCTTTACCCGTACCCGATGAGGAAGTTTCACCGGTTGTACAACCAGTGGCCGAAGTCAAACCTGAAGTCGTACAAAAAGTTGAAGACCAGGTAGCTGAGGTTGCCAAACCAGAATCAAGAAAGGTTGAGGAAGAAAGCAAATCCGAAGCAGCCAAGCCAGCCGAAGAAAGCAAACTCGCTTTACCCGCCAGCGCACCCGACTCTGAATTGCCCCAAGCCAAGCCCGAGGCCAACAAGGAGAGCAAAGACGAGAAGCCAGAAGAGAAAAAAGAAGAGGAAAAGAAGCCAGAATTGCCAGCTGAGAAACAAACACGCAGCGAAGATATTGCCGAAGAAGCCAAACCTTTGCCCTTAGCCGCCGCACCCATCGCCGCCAGTTTGAACGAAGAACCCAAACAAATTGTAGATGAGCAAAAACCAGCCGTTCAAGATATCGAACCCGAAAATAAATCTGCTCCAGCTGAACAAAAGAAAGAGGAATTGTCCGCAGAATCCAAGCCCGAAATCAAGGCCGAAGAATTGAAAACCGAATTGCCAGCTGAAGAGAAGAAAGAAGAATTGCCCGCCCGCCAAGAACGCACTACCTTGGAGAAACAAGAAGAGAAATCCGAAGTTGTTGCTGCTGCCGCACCAGCTGCAGTTGCAGCTGCAGCTCCATCTCCTGCTGAAAGTGCTGCCGCACCCGAAGCAAGCAGCCCAAGTGCCGAACAATCTCCTAAAGCTGAGGAACAAGCCAAGCGAGAAATTAAATCCGAATCCGAAGCCGAAGCTAACGAAAAGATTGAGGAACCCTTGGCTTTAGCCTCTGAAGAGAAGCCCAAGGATTCGGAAGATGAACAAAAACAAGCCGAAGCCAAGAAAATCGATGAAGCCGAAAAGCCAGTAGATGCCCCAGCTAAGGAAAATAAGCACGCCAAGCGCGAAGAAGGTGAAAAGAAGAAAGAAAAGAAAGAACACAAGACAAAAGAAAGCCACTCAGCCAATGAAGAGGAAAAATCCAACGAAAGCAAAAAAGCCGATGAATCCAAGGAATCCGAGGAATCAAAAGAATCCGAAGAATCTAAAGAATCTAAAGAAGACAAGAAATCTAATTAGAATCGCTAACTCAACATTAACAAACGCTTAAGGTTCACTTAACCTCTCATTCCAAACTACTAACAAACAACTCACCACCACCCCCAAACACTCCCAAAACAAACAAAAAAGAAATCCCAATCATCCCAAATTTTTTTTGTTCCTTTTTACTCTCTTCTTTAATGCATTTGAGAAAGTTGCATTGTAGCGTTTGTGGGGAGAAAAAGGATATGCTCAAAACTCTTAAGTTAAAATACTAGTTAGTTATTTTAGTTGTAAAATTGAAACAAAAAAAGCTTAATAAAGAAGAAGAAACCACAAGAGAGAACTTTGACGTGAGAAGTTAATAATGTAACACAGGACAGATAAAGGGACCGCCAGGAAAGAAAAACATCATAAGTTTAGAAAATATATATGTATACACAAAAGACAAAACAACAACAAGTAGAGAATAGAATAGAGAACATATTTAAAAAAAAAAAGAATAATTAGAAAACAAAAGCACTCAAAACACTTAGAGAATAAATAGTACAGTGATAATAAATAGAGAACAAACCACAACACAACATACATATACATACACATACATTTACAGTTACGATCAAAACAAACTTAACATTTAAACACATACACCCTTAAAATATAAAACACTGCAGCAAAAGAGAAAAACACACTGAATGAAAAAGAAAATAAAAGTAAATTATTGAAGACAAACCCATATGATGGCATAATTTTTAATTATTTTACAAAATACAAGCAATATACATACTTATATAAATAAACAAAAAATAAGAAAGAAAGAAAGAAAGAAAAACGAAAACAAAACAGATTATTATAGTTTTTTATAAATAACTATTATTACATAAAAAATTAAAAATATGTAACTTTAATTATGTTCCCCCAGCCCAGATTTTTTTCTTTCGGTTTTTTTTGTATCCCACTGTATTATTTGTAATTTTAATGGTAAAAATAAAATAATTTTTTTTTCATTATTATTAGAATTTTGTATTGTATTTGTGCACTAATAATTAATTCTAATTCTTTATATTTTTTATATTAATTACTATTAACAATTAATTATGTATATGTAATTTTTAATTTTTTTATGTAAAACTTCTACTCTCTGCTGGCATATGCAATTGATTTGTTTGTAACACAAAAACCACAACAACAACAACACACACTTTTATAATTCGTTTAATTTAATTTAATATTTCAATTAAGACTCCTCAATGTATGATGAACTTCCACAAAATTTATATGAGTACAGCGACATATTTTTAATGTGTACCGGGCTTTATATTAAGTATCACTATGGAATCTAAGCACGATTTGCAACCATATGAAAGTTTTTTCATACATTTTGAGGATTCAAACGAATTAGTAAAGTAAATAAATATTTTTTGTATGATGATTTTTTTTTACATAGACTGAAAGATGAATAAAATTTTAAAGAAAAAAAAAGAAAAATGTTTTAATACTTTGTGTTCGTGGAAGGGAGGGCTAGATACTAGAGATATTTATTTATTAAACATATTAATGCAAAGTAAATTTGCATAATATGGTGTTGCACAAATATGGGCGGAGTAACGTAGACCATATGCCCAAGATGTTATTAACAGTATTTTAAAAAGTTTTGTGACTGACTGTACACGACCTATGCCTTCACATAGGAAGTAGCAACGTGGTTGTTAAAAAAATTCCACAAAATACCGGAAGATTGTACGGTAATCCGTGGCAGATCAGTCAACCAGTGCGAGTGAGACGAAAAACTCTCGAAGGCCAAACAACAAACACAAGCCTGACCGCACTTAAGAAATAATTACGATGACGCGAGAGATGTTCCCCAACCCAGAGCAGCTTAACGACTGTAGAGCCAATATGTTAAATCAAATTATATTTCTCTAGACCACTGTAGGGCAAGATAAGGCCACTGGGTCGCATTTCTCATTTACTCTTAAACTCATCGATTGAAGAGCATAAAAGTTAGTCACTCTTGCACTCGCATCTTTCTTCGAATACACTAAAAGAAATTTTTAATGAATATTCCAAACAGCAAACAAAATATTATTAAAGTTTCGCAAAGGTGAAAAGGAACTCTTTTGTTTTCATTGTGATGTTCATTTGTCCTGAAATTTTCACAGAATGTGTTAAACTTTGCCCGCTACAACAACATACTATATGTATATGACAAGTAAAAATTAAAGAGTGTTATAAAGCGAGCAACGAGAAACTTTGAAATCCTAATTTAATATGCACAGAATTATATACAGACACTTGAAATTTGGAAATTAACACTGAAATTTAAAAAATCAAATTAAAGGGCATTCTATCAGTTTATATTATGTTGACTATTTAATTTTGACAACTGGCTGTATCTTGGAAACCGTAAGAGGCAAATATTTGGAATTTTCAAAAACGCTAAAACTAAAAAATCCAAAAATAGAAAAACGAACAAAACGAAAAAATCGGCAAAACTAAATAAATTTCCAAAAACCGAAAAAAGTCGCCAAAAACGAAAAAAGCACCAAAACCAACAAAAATCGGAAAAACTAAAATAAATTGCCAAAACCCGAAAAAATCGCCGAAACGAAAAAAACGCCAAAATAAAAAAAAATAATAAAAACGAAAGAAAAAAATCAAGATATTCGATTATACACGCAAAGAAAAGATATGGTTGTAGAATGGTTGAGAAAACAATATTATGCTCTCAGAAACAAATGTGTGGTCGTTGAAAACTAGTTATTGTTACTTTAAAAATTAATTTTGTTACGGTAAGCAAAGTAATGTAATTCATAAAAAAGTGTGACATGGTTAGAGTTTAACAATATAGTTTTGTTGAAAATTTACGACTGCAACATAATTTTTATTATTATTTGAAAATAATATAATGTAAATAACAATATAATGTTATCCAAAACCATACTATGTTAAGTTTTAAAAAAAATCTTTTTCAGAAACATCTTCTGTCAGTTCAGTGTTTCGTTTGTAAGCTATCGGTAGTGCAATCGTGGTTTTAAATAAAAATATATATACATATGTACATATGTATATCTCTTTATACAGACGTGTCTGTTTTTCGAGTATACACACATACATATGTAAGCATACATTTCTATATATACATTTTATTTCAACAATGTTGATTTATTTTTATTTCGGATTTAACGCAGAGCTGTTTTAAACAAAAGATCTAGCAATAAATATATGATTAAAAAACAAAATATTATTATTATATTAAATAATACTGTTGTCGTATTTAAAAATATTATTATAATATTAGAGCATGGCATGGTGAGTCTCAATTGTATTTTAGTCACATCTAACAATACTGTTGTCATATTTACAACAATAAGATTAGGTGTAACAAAGTTCATTGTTTTTGTCGATAATATTATTATTAACTCAGATAATAATATTATTAAAAGTTTGCTTTTCTATTGAACATAATATGATTTAACTACAACCATACAATTCAATCATAGTATGTTGCTGTTTGATTATGGTTACCTCAAGCATATTTTTTCTTTGCGTGTAATGTTCGTATAGTATTACATAGTATGTAGTGTCCGTACGGAACCCTTCGTCTACGAGTCAAAGTCGCACTTTACTGAATTTATTAAAGAGTTAAGTATACATTATAAACCCAATCATGAATATTATCTCTTAATTTATTTCTCACGGAAATAATGAATCCCTTGGGAGCAAGAAAAGTGCAACAAGTCGCATTACGAGCCTGTTGTTTTGCTTGTTGACAGTTTGTTTTGCACTTTTTTTAGTGCGAGAGTAAACAAAATTATTAATGTTCACCAGCTTAAAAAAAAAATATGTAAAAAAATTACAAATGATGTATTTATTTGGGCATTATTTATATTTTTCCAAACACAAGAACTGCAAATTACAATTTTATGTTTATCTATGTATATATTTATGTAAACTTCCTTTTGTTTTGCAAGGGATAGATTTTTAGTGAAAAAAGCAAATTCAACTGCGTTCATAATACATACCTACTTTTTCCCGGGGAGATTTGTTTTAACAACGCATTTGCTAAGAAAAAGAGAAACGAAACAAATTCTAAATATGCAGGAGAAAAGGGTAAGGAGAAGGCATTAAATACCCATAAGACATTAAAGTTTTTTTCAGTGTATTAATGGATTAGCATAAGAGAATTTTAGAGATTTTAAAATCACCCATGCTACTACAAAATGTAATAGTTGTATAGCCATTGGCCTGAGGGTTCTGCTAACATTCTGGTTTGCATATGTACACTGCACAATAGAGCGGTTCACCTTCCATACAAATAAAAAAATGTGCCAGTCACCCCTAGGATTAAATATAAAGTAAAAACAATTCGAAAAATATATATTTTTAAATTTTTTTGCCACCGCCCTTTTAGTATTTTGTTCACTGTGTCGCCATTTTTAGTCCGATCATAGCATTTTATATACTGATGTTCATAGCTCCGTAAGGGCTACATTTCTGTCTTTAATAGTTCTTTACTACCACGTCATATACTAGTCATGATTTAGGGTGAGTACATACCGACTTTTTAAAAGTCATGACTAGAACATGACGTGCCTTATTCATAAAAAATATTTCTGTTTAATAAGAGGTTTATGAAACTAATTTTCTGTGGAAATTTTATTAATAAACCTTTTTTATAAAATCAAAATATATTTTTTATGAATGAGGCACATAGGAAAAAAATAATTATTACTTCGTATGTGGTGAACCCCCTATTATATCTTAAAAGATTTAAGTGAAACGTGCAGTTTGTCACATTACATCACATGTAGCGTGCCTCACTATTGCAGTTTTGAAGATATAGGAAAATAATAATTACTTTGTATGAGAGGTACTTCCCCCAGCTATACCGCCCACAGATTTTGGTGGAACGTGCAGTTTGTCCTAAAAGTTATCCACATCAAATTTAGTATGCTTCACTATTGTAGTGCTGAAGATATAGGAAAAATTATAGTTACTTTATTATGATGTTACCCGTCTCCCTCTTCCTATACCTTCGAGATTTTTTAGGGTCATGCAGTTTGTTCCAAGAGCTAGCCATATAAAATTTAGTGATCCTGACTAGTTGTGGAGATATGAATTGATAAACGAAAAAAGGGCATTTGTCCCCACTGTGCGACGTTGACTGATGAAAAATCAAATAAATTTTGATTTTTGGCATGCTTGATGTCACATTTTCATGTGTTTCTTGTGGTTGCTCATTAAGCACAAACACATTTTAAATCAGATTTCAAGGTGGGCATTGATAAAAATTGCTGATGAGATGAAATATTAGCTTTTTTTTAAATATTCTTTTATCCACAAACGTTTTTTGTTTCTTTCATTACTTTTCTTTTCTTATTCCAGTAGTCGACATCGGCGTCACTTTAACACAATACCAAGAAATTGGGGCTTGTTTACTCGCTCTCGCGGATCAATTTTGTGATACTGACAATCTATTTCTGTTCTAGAAAGTAGCATAAACCTGCCAATAACAAACAGTTAGTTGTTTTTGACAACGTCTACCAAAGCCCCAATTTTTTGGCATTGTGTTAAAGTGACGCCGATGTCGACAGCTGGAATAAAGGTGAATAAAATCGAACACAGAATGAATTATCCCCTAATAATGCTTGACGCGTCATCCAGCAAGTGTACATCAAAATATTTAACCTACGTGCAAGAACTGACATCAAGCATTTTGATCGTGTCTAGGCATCTTTAGGCAGGCATCCAAAAATTGCTCTTTTATTCTTTCTATCTTTTAAGTACAAGTTGTACATAACTTCATCAAACCATGCAAAAAATAGCGACTTAAAATACTCGAAGGTCAAATAATAAATATCAAGCCCGATTGTAGTTCAAAACTAGTTACAACAATGACGCAACAGCTGTCTTCAGCCTAGAGGAGCTTCACGAATCAGGTTTTAATACAACGCACAATAGTCGCAGTAAAATCTTGTATTTTTTTATTTTAATAATTAAATAAAAAAGTCTTAAGTAATTATATAAGTATTAGCAGTAGCAAAAATAAACAGATCTAAAATTAAATAAATGCAAATTTAATCAAATCACGCGATTAAAATTTAAATTTCTAGATAAGTTACATCACGACATTTACATTTCAATAAGATACTCGTACATAAATTTAAATGCCAGAATGATGAAAATTTTATATGAAAAAAAGTAATAAAAGAACTTTTACTTGTTAAAAATGGACAGACGTTTTTATTTAAATAGCACAAAATGGGTCATAAATTCGATTTACGAATAGATAAAAAGAGAGCTGAATGAAATACGGTCTAGTTTAATAATATTTTTATTTAAGACAAAACTTAAATACAAAAAGTTACATATGTATAAAATTAATATCATTATTTATTATTTTTGGAAAAAATAGAACCCTATGAAACTCAATACAAAATACGAGGGTAGCTTGTAAAATATTTGTGGAAATTTTTAGCAAATCGAGATAAGTTTAGTAAGTCTGTAGATATCTTGCCATAACCGCCAAAAAAGCTTAACCCAGCAAAAATAAATTTGTTACAAGCACTAAGACAAAAAGTAGCACCTCGGAAGCGTGGAAAGGCACACTGTGCAGCCCCTCTGCCTTACGAGGACGCAATATCGTAAGCAAATGACGAAATTTAACACAAACCCTACGAAGTTGGTCGGCTGTTTATACTCAAATTCTCAAAGCTTTTTTTATAGTGCATCCTGTATCGCTTACCTGGATGCGAATACAATTTTTACTTAGATTTTTATTTTTTAATTGAATTGTGTACGGAAATCAGTATGTGCTTCGTCGGTAGTGTTTTAGACTAACATACGGATATCCTGGGATCAACTCCTTATTCAACGCGCGGAAAAAGTATTTAATTTGATATTGTATTTAAATATAGAAACAAAATAAAATATTGGAAAATAATCCAAGAGTAGATATAAAATTCTGATCTAAAGAGCAAATTTTTTAATAATATACATATGAAAAAGTCATGAAGTATGGGCTTCTTTCTACACATCCTATATGCATACAGAAGCTCTTACCTGAAGAGCTACCAAGGATATCACGAGCAAAAATCATTTGATAAGGAAGCAGGTTGGTAAGCGAGACTTGTGCTCCCTCTCCCTTACCACCCTGCTTCCAGCTAGACGAATATTTTTGCTGGGATGTGACATGTGTGATTTTTCAACTTAATTTTTTTTTACCAAAATCGGTCATTTGCGATCGTAAATAATCGATTTTCGTAAAAAAACGAAAACAAAAAAATTTGTCTGTTAAGCTTTTTTGGCGGTTATGGATCGATATATACATATCTACATATATATTCACCCCTATCGTTAAAAATTTTTCCCTCGAAATTTATTCCTTTTTCAAAAAAATTTCAATCCAGAATAATTTTTCTCTAGAAATGTTTTTCCCTTTTTTTTGATTCCCCTTATCGTGAATAATATTTTTCACGTGAATTTTTCACTTTTCCCTTGGTTTTCTTTTCCTATTACATCCAATAATTTCGATACTTTCCTTTGAATTATATGTATATTAAAAGTTATAAATTATTTATTTTTAGGACAAGATTAGAAAGTAAAGTTCACGATTCCTAACAATAATTTCCTGCAACACCTTTTTTCATGGAGTATGAATCTCTATGGTGCACACACAGTAAATACCGCAGCGGTATACTAAAGGATTTTTTTACTGCACCTAGAATATTTAAAAACACATATTTAAAGTCATTTGGAACCTAAAATTTGTGTATATCTTATTATTTAATTAAATTCGTCTGATTTTCAATTAATTTGTAAGCTTTACAAATCTTCTTCCCTTTTTTACATTCCCTGGGACTGATAGCGGAAAAAAATTTCACGGGAGATTCACGATAGCATTTTTCCCTTCGAGGGGAATGAAAATTTCACGTGAACAAAAATGCCACTATTTATTCACGATAGGGGTGATTAGATGCTTCTTAATGAGTCTATTAAATGAGGATTTGAACAAAAATGGCTCCCTCATCCTCCTTATTCTCCGGATAAGGCACCGAGTGACAATTTCTTGTTCCAAAAACTAAAGAAATGGCTCGAAATACGCCAACCACGACAAGGCCCCTGACTCTAACGCTGAGATCCCCTGACAAACAAATACCTATACTTATATTTTAATGACCTTGAAAAAAAATTTATTTTTTGGAAGGTTTAAAAAAAAATTGGTGAAACGTTGAATAAAGTGTATAGAGCTCAAAAGAGATTAAGATGTAAGACAAAACGCTGAGCGAGCGTTGACAAATTTTATATGTGTTTGATTTTTGTAATTGGCATTAGAGGCCTGCGTAAGCATTCTTGAAATGTAAATACATCTTTTTTTTTAAATGTATTGTCGTGGCAGGTATTATACTAAACCAATAATAAATGCTATCATATAATAAGCGAAGCACGATGGATGTACAACAAATTCTTTCGATACGAAGTACTTGATTCTTTACCTCTATACCTATAATAACTGAAACAAATGTCTTGCAAACGGTGGGTGTTGTTCAGCATTTGTTTTTGAATACTTAGCTACAGTAAAGCATTTGAAAAATCACTCGTCTTGAAAGTTCTTTTAAATGGTCTTATGCAGGACTCTAATAGAATTTTTTTTTTTATATAAAATTTATCAATGCCAAGCGTTGCGTTTTGCAAAATAAGGTCCATATCGTTTGCACTGTGCACGAACTGAAAACTTTTTTGTAACAAGCCGGGTTGGGACCCTGTGGGAAAACCTAATTCGAGTAAGCTGGATCAAAAAAAATAATTAAGACTGAAGATTATTATTATTATTAAAAAAAAATTTCTTAATATGTAAATAAAAAATTAAATTTATTAATTAAATTTTTTTTTAAATATTTTTTTCTAAGAAATAAGCAATTTTTTTAATATAAATTTTTTTTCAAAAAGTTTTTTTAGGACGGACGCATGTTCTTTAATACATAATAAAGGTATTCATTTCAGTTTTTTCCTCGTTGGAAAATCGGAAAAATTTAATTTTTTACAACAAGCACAGGGGAAAAAATTTGAAAACAAATTTTTAAATTTTTTTCCTGTGTTTGTTGTAAAAAAATTACATTGTTCCACTTTTTAAATTAATCAAGAGCTAAGCTAAAAAAAGGTTAGAAACACTGTATTTAGCGTACTGGAAATAAGGTCACCCACAGGGTCCCCCGATGGTTAAATTTTTGGGCTAACACATTGCTGTTTATGCAAACAACTGTATTTCCTTCAAAAGGTAAATAAAATAAAAATTTCAAATAATTTTGCTCTTCAATAAGCAGAAAGAAGAAATTTTGTATCATTCCTAAAACTTGTTTAATACATTCTAGTTTATGTAGGGCATATGAATATAGGGTTCTTCATTTCAAACATTTCAGAAAAATTATTGTATAAACGCACTTACCCTGTCAACAAACATTCGACAAACAATTATACCTAATGACCACCAATCGACAGCATGAGTGTATGGTTCACCGCGTAAAATTTCGGGAGCTGGAAATAAAAATCAAAATAAAACTGCTTTACTTACCCGTATTAAAAAAAAACAAAAAATCAAATAATAAATTTAATATTAAACGAACGAACTACTCAAGAATAAAAGACAATTTCCATATTTTTTTGCATATAAGTTTTGATTTCACATATTTTTAATTGATTTCATTTTTTTTTTTGCTTTTTTATCTTTTCAGCTTAATTTAAATTTACACAAACATTTATTATTACATAATATTAATAATATTTACACAGCATTTTGTTTTAATATTTAAAATTAATTTGTTGATAATCAATAATAATAATAATAACTTAAATTGCTACTTTAAAAATATGTAAGTGTTAAAGGTAAATTGGTAATGAGTTGTTATATAAAAATTATTTATAACAAACACTTTTTGTATTGTTTCTTATTTGATTTGGTTTTCTTATAATTCATTTATTTAAATTAAATTAATTCTTATATTATATAAAACGTACAAGCAAATCACATTGAATTTTATTTTTATTTTTACTTCTATTTCTATTGATTATTTATAAAACTTTGTATTAAAACTACATGTAATGTATAGATTTAAATTATAAAAGGGTGTTTTGTTTTAAGGGAGTTGCTTTATTGGATCATATTTTAAAAATAATCATTTAATTAAAAACATGTTTCTATTTTAATTAATTTTAACTGTAACGAGATAATAATAGTATTTTAATTTAAATCACTTTTTTATATTTATAATATTGTTTTCTTAATTAGACTTAACAAACAAAATTTTTAATTCAGTAGGTTAGAAACTAATTTATAAAAAAAAATAAACTAAATTTTATTCTAAATTAATTATTGATTTAAGAAGGTTCATTTGTTTTAATATATTTTGGACTTTATTTTTTGGAGTTATTATTGTTAAGCATTTGACATATACATAATTCACAATTATTTATTCTTATTGTGATTGGTGCATTTATGTTGACATTTTGGCGAAAAATAAAAACATCAATAAGTTTTTTTGTAGCACTTTCGAATATAGTATTTTCTTCAAAATCTTTGTTATAACTAAAGAGGCTGCAATTATTATTATTATTATTTTTTTAATACTTATTTTTCAATAATTTGATAACTTGATCAAAAGTCCTTCTAAGTAATTCCTGGGATATTTTTATTGAACAAAAATAGGTGTATAATGGTTGTAAATTGATTTAATCAACCAGTACAACTTTTACGATTCGAGATCTACAGAAAGGGTCCACAGATCCGTGAATGATATTTAAAAAAAATCAAATATGATGCCGGCATAGCAATTTCTTAAAACTTTAAGATTAAATTTAGTTTGGACAAACAAGTTAATTCTCAGACTGCTGCTGTATTAATTTTAGTATATGAACATTTGAATTCAGTATTCCGAATATGATTGTGAATCCATCCATGCAAATTAGAATAAAAGTATTTTTTTTCTTTTTAGAAAATTTGCAAAAATTTCTCTTTTAACCAGTGAAATTTTTTTCAAGTGTTTTTACACTCCCCCTGTTTAGTACGTTATCTTTTGTCGCTTTTTATATATCACTCTCTTTAATATGCTCTTTGGGGTGTATCTCTTCATTTCTCCCTCTCCCTTTCTTTATTACACTCTTTATCTATCGAACTTCCTCTATCGCTTGCTTTTTCTTTCGCTTATTTCCTCTCTACCTTTTTCTCTAAATATTTTTATTATCTCCCTTTTTCTTTATCTTTCTTTCTTAATATCTCACTGTCTCTGTCTTCCTCTATTTGTCTTTCTTTTTCTTTGTCGCTCTTTCTATCTTCTTCAAAATCTTCTTCTCTTTTGTCTGCTTTATTCTCTCTTTTTTTTCTCTTTCTTATTTTTTTTATCTCTTTTGGTATATCCTTATTTCTCCCTCTTTTTGTCAATCTTTCTTTATCTATCGAACTTCCTCCATCGCCTTCTTTATCCATAGCTTGCTTTTTCTTTCGCTTACTTCCTCTCTATATTTTTCATTATCTATCTTTTAATTGTTTTCTCATTATCTCTCCTTATCTTTCTGTCTCTAATTTTCCCTTGTTTCTTTATCGCTATTTCTTTCTTTGTCGCTCTCTCTTTCTTACTCTTTTTTCTGCATTCTTCTCTCTTTCTTCTTTCTTCTTCTTTTCCCTCTTTCCTATTTTTCCTTTAGTTTTCCCTCCTTCTTTCTCTCGCTATCTTTCATTCTTTCTTTACCTTCTTTCTTTTCTCTCTTTATTTCTTTCTCTCTCTTTCTGTATCTCCTTTTCTTTATTTTCGTTTCTATATCCGCCGCTCTATCTCTACCTCTAACTTCTCCACCTCTCTACATACTCGTATCTTTCTTTATCCATTTCTATATTTTTTTTATCGGTTTCTATATCTCTTTATCTATCTTTATATTTCTTCATCTCTCTCTATATTTATTCATCTTTATATTTTTTTTTATTTGTTGCTCTGTATTTCTTTCTCTATTTCTTTTTTTTCTATTTTTTAACTTTATATTTCTTTCTCTTTCTATGTATTTCTCTTTTTCAATCTTTCTTTTTATTCTTCGTTCTTTCTATGCCCCGCCCCCCCCCCCTTTTTCTCTTTCTTCCTCTATCTCTTTCTTAAACAGTTAAAAGTTCTGGTTTTTGTTTTAAATTGGGAGCCCAATCTTACCGAAAAGCGTTTTCATACTCGAAAATTGGGCGAACGAGAGAGCTTTTTTTGAGAGGGTAGTATTCTTCTTGTTCTTGCTCGAAACAGGACGCACTCTTTCTTTGGGCTTATTTGATCAATTAGAAAAGAAATCAGCTGTTTGAAATATTAACAATAGTAAAGATGAAATTTTTGGTTCCCGTACTTTTTTAAATTTGTGTCTCTTAATGGGAGAAATTATACTCGTAATATGTAAAAAGTAAAGAAAGGGAACAAATTAAAATTTTGTTAAGATCTCAAAATCGTAAGATACATGAACTTTTCATTCAAAAGCGTGTTTTAACAAGTAGTAGTTTTATTGCTGTAACCATTTCTAAATAAAGTTACATTTCAAATTCTCATTTAGCAACCACATAATTACAGAAGCTTTTATTAAGCCAGACGCTTACACTATCACTATCAAAATCGATAAATTGATTTACGAAAGTAAAACTTTTCCCTGCCGCAACTAACAGTTTCACATTTTTATTTTACTGAAGATATATTCCATGTTAACACCAACTAAATATTATAAATTCCTAACTCCTATATTTCAAAACTCCCTGTAATTTTCAACAGAAATTGATAAATATTCTTTCCATAAAGTAACTTAAGTTTTATACATATTAAGGATTTATGTAAATGTTCCGACTGCGATGTTTTCGCTTAAGATTAAGATTTGTGGCTCTTATTTATTTATTTGTATAACTAACAGTTTTAGTTTTTTTTGTTATTTTATAAAATATCTTCTTGTTTGCAATTTTCTAATATAAATCGTTGTTTTTTTTCTCTAAATGTGCGTAGAAAGAATTAATTTTTGTGATACATATTTTGCTTCAAAGCAACGAAAAGGAAATCAGCTTAGAATGAAGAGAAGCAAAACACGCAAAAATGCGAAACAAAGAATGGGATATATTTACATAAAAATTAAACTTTCTTTTAAAAATTATTGCTATTATTAAGTACCTGTTGTACCATATCGGGTGTATT
The DNA here is from genome assembly GCA_905220375.1 of Tachina fera. Lineage (NCBI taxonomy): Eukaryota > Metazoa > Arthropoda > Insecta > Diptera > Tachinidae > Tachina > Tachina fera. Next base: position 110,164,627 of record LR999966.1, on the reverse strand, counting down.
GATTTTCGAACTTCGGTGCTTAAAATACATATCGTTACCTTAATATTGAATGGAGATTTTTAAATTTTTCGATACATTAGATGTCCCTCTATCGAAATATGTATAAAAACCCCCGATTAAAAAAATTAGTTAAGGCCTTTCTGTATTAAGGTAACGATATGTGCATACATGTTGTCTATTCTTGAATACGCGACGGACGACTTTGAGAAAGTTACATATAAAACAAAAACAAAACTTCATAAACGTAAAAAAATTCTTTTTGTTTATCATACAAAATTCACCGTTTTTTAAAAAGAGAGCAGAAACGCGTTAAAATTCTCACGTTTATTTAAATTTATAATTGTATGGAAAATGAAAACAATTTTTTAAACTTTATTTTTCGCTTCAATGTTTCAATGTTTCACTTCTTCGACGAATTTTACCGATAGCCATCCATTTTTTTTATTGTGATTAGAAAGGTTTAAGAAAATGTCGGTTCGTAAATGCATCACTGCGCTGCAAATGAAAATGTCCTAAATTCCTTCACTAAAGTATATAAACCCAAAAAATAAATGTCAAATATTTGGTACGAACATGACTATTAGTGAAAAAAATTATCAGCGAACTTGTATTGCATTTTAAATAAAAGTTTGCTGGTATGATGCAGAGCAGTGATGCATTTACGAACAGACCCAGACTAAATGTATTACAGCATGTTCATATAAATTTATATCAATTAATTGCTTATGTGTTTTTCTTTTTTTTCAATACTATCAAATCTAAGTGCTCCCTATTCAAAGAGGGGAAATTTTAACACCAAAATAAAATAAAATTCCCTTGCGAACTTTCAAAACGTTAATAACAAACGTATAGTTTTTGGTATTTTTCCTCCTATCCAACAGAGGTAGACTAACGTGTATGGCCAATACCCAAGTTATAATTCAATTTCATTATAGAATTTCAATTAAATAGGCTGCTTATCATGACGATTTCATGTTGTTAACTTTCTTTCGCTGGTAACAATGCCAATTAAAATTATTTTAATTTGAAATTTATTTGCTGGTGGTTCTTAAATGTTAAAATTATTTTTTTTAACATTTGAATTAATAAAGGTATTCATTTCAGTTTTTTTTTGGAAAAATGAAAAATTAAATTTTTTTACAACAGGAAAAAAAGTTTTGAAATAAATTTTTTATTTTTTTTTTCCTGTGTTTGTTGTCAAAAAAATTACATTTTTCCAACGAGAAAAACCTGAAATGAATACCTTTAATAAAAACAAAAGCTAAGAAGTTGTTTACCTTCTAGCTCGGATGTAATAAATAATCGTCAAAAACGTAACAACGAAAAGAGAGTGTCTCTACCCTTATATTATTGTATCATGCAATGCACATTGACCAGGGGGTAAATTACAGCACTCGTTATCGAACGAAATGGCGAAATATTTCAATAGAGTTTATATGGAAACATTTAAAAATCGAATCCCGTAATTTGCCTACAGGTAATAGCGAAGACGCAGCTGAGCAATTTTTTTCAAATTAAGTTGATCGGAAACTTCAAAAATTGTTTAGCAAAAAGAAATTAAAAAAATATGTTAAAAGAATTCCGACATATCAAATATTTTATCAAAACAAAAATCGCTGTAAACATATTTAAAAATATGAAAAAAAAACTTTTAATAAAATTTTAAATGCTGCAAGAGATAGTGACAGAGAGGGCAGGTGGTGAAGGACGAGATAGAGGAAATCTTAATTTTTTTTGCAACTCTGCTTTTTTTGCACATTTTTTTTTTCAATAATGCAGTGTTGCACCGCCTCTGGTGTCAATAAGCCGCATTAAATTATCGAAGCTGTCCTTACCAGTCATTTTATTGGTTATTTTACTTCGCCCTCTCTGATGTTTCATTGGGACTAGTATTCGCTGAAAAAGGTGTAGTTCAGTGACCAGTGTCTATGCCTTCATCACTTGAACTTTCCTACAACAACTTATACAAGGCGACAAGAGGACACTAATTCACATTACAAAAATACGTGGTGTTGTTATTTAATGACTGTCGGAGACCGGGCTCGAACCCAGGACCTTCGGTTTTGTTGTCAACGTGCTAACTACTTCAGCGAACGCTACCCTCATTTTTTTGTGCCGTAAAGAAATTTTCTGAGCTTTATGTGAAGCATTTTTATTTTGTTATACATATTCTATTTTTTATATTTTGGATCACGGCTTTTTTTTAGCCATGTTGTTTTTTTCATTGTTGCATTTTTGTAATCTTGATATTGCCTGGAAATGAATGTGTCTTGGTATCATGTATGCATCATAAGCCAATTTTCAGCCGCTCCCACCCACAAAATTTTTCAGCGCAGGTCTCTGCAACCAGTTGTGCGAATTATTTCGAACATGCAAATTTGAAGGAATTCTAAATTTTACAACATGAATTACATACGGCCTGACCCCGAGTTGTCGACAAGAAATTATCTATCGCTTAGTTATATTGAAAACAAAATTTTCTTATTTTGTTTTTGTTTTCAATATAACTAAGCGACAGATAATTTCTTGTCGACATCGTGGTCCAGACCGATAATTTTATTGTTTTGTTATTTTCGAAATTTGACAAAAAATTATTTGTATAGCCCAAATACACACGTATTTTTTAACTTTGATGTATACTCGCACATACACATATGTAGATTTTTACAAGCGAAAGAAAGTTTCTTGTCGCCATCGTGGGCCTGCACCATGTGCATGTGCGAATTAATTCGAACATGCAAATATTAATGAATTGTAAATTTTGCAGCATGAACAACAACATGAGCAATATTTTGTTATTTTCGAAGTTTAAAAAAAATTTTATTATTATTTTCTAACATTGAAAAAGTAAAAAATATTTATATGTATTTTCATAACACGAATTTCATAATTTTATTATTATTTTCGAAAATGTATGTACTTTGTTATTTTCGAAGTTTGACAAAAAATTATTTTTATGGGCCAAATACACAAATAATTAATAGTTATAAAAAAAATCACATAGCTTTGGCTATGTTCGAAAATTCGAAAAAAAAAATTTTAATATTCAAAAAGTTAAAATATTTATATAGATTTTTATATGGACTGCTCTCCTACATAAGTTCTGGTAAATTCAAAAATAGTCTCAGAAAATTCAGGAGAAAAAAATAGTATTCAAATTTATGCATTATGTATGTACACGTGAATATTTTCTTTCTTCGAAAAGGTGGCAGTAATTACATACTAATTTATTGTAAGTATAATAAAGGTTAAAAAAGTAAGTATAAAAGAATAATTATTATAAAAAGAAAAATCTAGTCTACAATGGTCCATTTGATAATTGGTGTTTTGATTTCTTTTAACATAAATTTTGGGAGCAAAATAATATTTAGTTAGATATATGCTTTTAGGTACTTAAATAACTAAACGATGGGGTTTTTGTTATTTTTTCTCTCTAGATATTTCAAGTTGTTTTCAATAAATTTAAGTTAAATATCCATCAGAAGAAAAAAACAATCGAACGGTTTCTTCTTTTTTTTTAGAATATTATAAAGTTTAGCAATTTAATTTTAAAAGAATTCAATTTAAAAAAATCTAAAAAATTAATTTCCTAGCGCTTAAACAAAATGTTATTTTAAAAACTAAATTTGTTTTAAATGAATTCTTAGGATTCAGCTTAAATTAACTTAACTTAAACACAAATAAATATATGCATGTATGTACATTCATTCATTCATAGTTTGTGGCTAAACGTTCTAAAACTAGTGAACATGCTTTACTAATAAAGAAGAAAGAAATTATATATCAATATTGCTTTTCACTGAACTAGATATAAAAAATTAAAAGTTTTTTTTCTCAAAATAATTTAGAATGTGCCCAAACGCCTGGAGGGATAATGATGGTAAAAAGGACAAAAACAGAGCAACATAAAATTGTAAGCCATATTGTGTAAGAAGCAACTGCCGGTGCGTGGGCAGGATGAGGAAGTGAACTTTCTAGGAGATTTATAATACACAATCATGTGCTTTTTCTTTTTTGAACTAGACATGAACAAGCTAATATTGTCTTCTTCTAAAGCATCAATATAATCATCATCATTATCATTATGATCACTGTTCACTTCAATATCACTTTGAACGTTCGCATAGAGCAGCTTATAATAAACTTGAGACTTGTTGTTGTAATAACTTGTTTGAATACGCTTTTGTTTATCACTTAGTAGACACAAGGTTTGAAGTCGTATTTGAGGGCTACTTATTTGAGGAGTTTTCGTTAAAATTAACGGTTTTACAACGCGTCACAATGCAAGCGTCTCTTTAATGATTTTCTTTACGGCATTGCCCATGGAGGGCGCCACCGTATCGGATGTGGATGAAACAAATTTAAATAAGTATGGTTGAACATCGGGATAAGTGGTGTCAAATATTAAATCCAATTCACTTTGACTTGGCGTTTTAGGTACATAATCATGTCTATTCATTATCTCAGTAATATAAATTACTTTCTCGGTCAATAGATCGGCCACATTTTCGCGGCACATCTGACGCTCATCTTCGTTTTCATGCTTTATCAAATCCAAATGTACCGTCCACACTTCCCACGGTATACATTCGGCCGTGAAGGGCCAACGTGATTTTTTCTTTTGGAAAAACTCTAAACTTATTTGGCCCGAGCCGCAGCTTTCGGTCGAGCGTAGTTTTTCGCTGAATCCGTTGATGGCCCGTTTGACGGTGCGCTGTAGACTGTCGGAAGTACAGCAGACATAGGTAAAGTCAATGAAATCGCAATCGACATCGGTATAGCCCACAGTGCCAATAGAGTATTGAGCATCGCCGGTATACATATATTTGCCGAGGCAGCGATGGAATAGCACCGTATGGAAAATACTGGCCACAGCTTCATCCACTTGACGGCCTTCCATGGCCAAATCGAATACTTGCGAGCGGGCATTCATTTTTTTTATTACAAATTTCTCTTTCTTGTTATTAAACAACTAACTGATTGATCACTCACTGTTGTTTTCTAACTATGTATATCTAATTCTAATTATTGGTTGCTTGTCTTATTTAGTATAGAAGTAAGTAGAGTAATATTTATTTAATTCGTACCCATGTATTGAAACGTTCCGCACACAGTTTTTGTTGTTAAGCCCAACTTCAGCCACTTGCTGAGTCCAAAATCTGTTAATTTTAGATGATAATCGTGTGTTAATAATATATTTTCTGGTTTTGCATCACGATATATGATGCCAGCGTTGTGTAGAAAATCTATAAGCATAAAATTATAAAAATAAATCAATAACTAATTTTAGAATTTTTTAAATTTTCATTTCGTTTCATGTTCACTTACCTAAAGCTAAAGCAATTTCTGCCAAATAAAGACGAATGAGATTTAAAGAAAACGTACGTATGGTAGAGAAAAGTTCACCGTTTGGTATGTATTCGGAAACTGCAGGGATTAAAGAAGGAAATTTTAATAATAGTTTTGTAGTTTAATTTTTTGTTGAGTAAATATGCAAATGTTTATAAAAGAACTTACTACGTTCACTATCACCAAAGAAAATAAACTAACTTTAGTTTTTAATGTGAAATTCTTAAATACTATAACTAGAAGGAAAAACCTAAGCTACCTGCACGATCGACAGGAGCATCTTTCTTTTCCTTAACAAAGGTTCGTTTGGGTTTTCATGACAATTGTTTACTGTGTTAATTGTTACTTAACGACAGTCAGTTTTTGCTTCTTATATTTCTGCATCATACGCTTATGAGCATTTTAGTATGCCACTTTTAAAATATATTCAAATATAAATATGTTCACATCGAGTTTCTGTTAAATTTTCATTGAATTAAAAAATTTTACAAGTTATAAAAACGTGTTCGAAGGCAACGTTTACCTCTTTTTGTGAACTTTGTTTAAATAGAAATTTTCCTTTTGTTTTTTTTAACATTTTCTAACGACTAATATACATTTTTTTTAATTCAGTTAACTCAGTAGTAAACAGGCGGACTATTATAGGTGTGCTTTTAATAAAAAATTTTACGAATTTGTAACAATTGTTACTGGAAAGTGTTCATTAAATCAAAATGCTTGCAAGGAGAGAGCGTCAAAAGAGAGAGAAAAAAAAATTGAAAGAAAAAAATTCTTGCTAATTCGTACGTTTTGTCAGCAGCGTTGTCAACTTGGTGCGTTTCGCACCATATTGGGTGCTTTTTGAAATTTTTTGTGCGAAAAATTCATTAGTTGGTGCGTGGTGCGCTTTTTTTAAAATGTTGGTGCTTTTTTAAATTTTTGGTGGCACCAACGCAAATTGATCACGACAGTGGGTTAAAACTGGAAAATTTTTGTTGTGAAACTTTTACCAACTTCCTGATAGTTTTAATTACCATATTATTAGTAATGATGTTTACAAAACATCACAATTTGAAATGAAATCTTTTTTATGACACTATGATAACAATAATGATGAAAATATTAGCTTTATTAATTTGGAATAATTAATTTTTGATCTCTTTTTTAAAAGTTTTAAGCAGAATTTATAAAATTAATGCACAAAAATGTATAATTCTTAAAAAAATTAATGTATGTGCTCTTAATTATAAAACTTGTATAAGTCATATATTTCTTTGCTCGAGATATTCAGTATATTACATATGAACAAATCCAAAAATATTTTTTAATTATCCGACAATTCAATTAATCTAAAAAAATGTCTCATTTACAAAAAATAATATACTTTTTATGCAAAATTAATAATTCAATAAATATTTTAAAATAAAAAAAAGAAATTCTAAGCTTGATGCGCTTTTTTGTAAATGGCGCGTTTTTCTCCATTTTGGTGCGTTTTGAAATTTCAAAGTTGACAAGGCTGTTTGTCAGATATGGTGATATCTCGCCAAAAGTGGCGACGAATATTTATTTTTGGCGATGAAAATTTTGAAATGGCGATTGGCGATTTACTTGGCGTTATTTGAACTCCTTACTCATATTTTTGGCTATATTTTTTTACGATTTCAATAGAATAGAATAATGTTAAGAATATGAAATTTTTTTAAAGAATTTTTTTTACAACATAAAATATTTAAGGGAAAAAATTTCATTTGGTGTTTATGAAACACAGTGGGGAAAACTTTATTTTATAAGTTAGAACCAACATTTTGATAATGAAGCACCAAAAAGCCTGAACGAGTTCCGGCTTTTTGGTACTCTAGAGTGTATGAGTACGACGATGCTCCTGGTACTTATGAGATATGTATACTTAATACACATTGAAGTAAATGTTATTTCAATTTTATAGAAAGATTTAAATAATACTTTTTATCTTCGTGATTAATTTCAATTTATCCTATTTAGATCTTTTGGAATAAGTTATTTTTAATTGAAAAATTAAAAAATATTTTTGTAGCTGTAATTTAATGTTTTATACTGGCGATATTTGCCAATATTCTACAGATATGCAATAGCTTTCCGTGGAACCTGCCTTTACGACCTTATCTCACGTGTGCCAAAGCACCGGGTGCAGGTAAGACGCCAGACCAACGCCCCCATGCATCCTTTTTCGAATGAACCTATGTCCTCTCCATAAAGGTACATAGGTTGCAATCTTTGTATATAGTTATCCCTGTACTATATTCAAGTACGTTGCTGCGATACTTTGAGCTATCTAAACTCATTCAACATAGCAGCTTCTGTTGAATGGCAACAGCACCTAGAATAGTGTCTGGCTGACCACGTCACTCCAATCACTAGCATTGATTTAACACTGGGAAGTCACGTCTATTCTCCTAGCGATTTTGGTAGCAACCACAGTCACCACGTTAACTCTCCGGCTTCCACGCTAAGGAGTTGTGTATACACCCATAGCGAGGTCCCCAAGAGAATTCCTCAACTATTGCCGGCACAGGTCAACCACTCATTCGAGATGAACGCATGACTGTGTCGCCAAATAACCAGTGCCTACTTCACACATACCAAAATCATCCCTTAAACCATGTGGGGTAGGACGAACTCGGCATTTTAGCAAAGGAAACACGACCGCTACATGCACTCAAAACTTCAAAGCACATCGACTGTCGAGCAACCGACACCCGTGGAACCAGAAGTAGCCTCTGGTGAGACCTCGAAGTTCCACTACAAGGGCTTATCCTCTATCATCTTTTGAATTCAGGGGCAGTTATAGGTGACGCTGCACCTAACTGACATCAACAGGGCCTGTCTTCCTTCTGTAAATATGTGCACATCCTTTCCTCTGTGTCCAGAGATCGGGTAGTAACACATAAGTTCTATGTGTAATGTACCAAAGGTACGACAGTGGAAAAAGCTGGGGCCCCGCTATTGCCACACCCGTAGTCAAAAATAGACTCCCCTGGGGGGTGGCAATATTCGACAAGTCATTTGGTGAGGAGGCTGACAATAAATCTGACAACACTGATTTGTACTTGCAAGAATTATCCAAACAGCCGTTCGGTGTTTTGTTAACAAATTAATTTCTTTGAAAAATATCTGAAAAAATGGAAACTCGCAGAATTTGCATTTCTTTATTAAAAAAATATGTAAAAGTGTATGTAGGAAGGAAGCATATTTTCTTAGAAGAAAAGAAAAAGAAGTGCAATTGTTGAAGACTTGTTTATCATATCTGATCAGGGATGGAAAATGGTTTTTTTGTTTGTGTTAATATTCGTATAATAGAATTAAAAAATAATGAAAAATTCATACAAATAGTAACTAATACATTAAACTATGTAAAGTATTTAATATTAAATGTATATTTTAACAAATTTTTTATTTTAAAACATTATCAAAAAAGAATGTCCAAAATACATCGGAAAAAGCACAATTGTATCAGGATTTCCATCCCTGTTTATGATATAAATAAAATTGTCATGCACGTTTTCCTTTTCGTATCTAGGAGAGTAATTTTTTAAATTTCTGCCTTAAGGCCGGTGCACAATGAATCCGTCTTACGTTAAACTTCGTCTCTTTCAACTGACATTAACGCAAAAACGGTGAAGGTTGACACAATGCGTACTTTATTGACAGAAGTATTTGAACAGCTTCAATATATCGATTCTCCATTTTATTTGATTGATAATTGATTATTATGTCATTAAATTACATATCTTGGTAAAATTGATTTTTCTGCGATCAAAATATTACGCTTTTATTAACAAAAAAGATAGGCACCTAACTATAAGTGTGTTCAATTTTTTAGTTTTCTTGCTTCTGCAAATTTTTATTTTTGTTAGTTACACCTTTTTGGCATTTAAGCTAACGATATGTGTATTCCTGCATACCTATTATTAAACATTTACTTACGTATGTGTAAATTGTAACGATTTTGCCACAAATCGAATTGCTTAACAATGAACGGATGATGGCCACAAACTTTTTGTATATCAACTTCGTCTTTAATCTGCTGTAAGCTATTCTCGCTTATAATCTACACAAAAAAGTTGTTCATAAATTTTTAATCAATATTCATATTTCAATTATATATACTTTTGATTTCTTTAGAACTTTCAGAGCATAAGCCGTAGAATGGTAAGAATTTACTGCGGCTGTAAGTAATTGTGGGTCTTCTCTTCTTTGCTGCTGCTGCTGCTGCTCATGCTTTACAGATTTCTTATCAATGACTTTGAAAACGACTCCAAACGCACCTTTAGCTACCAACTGGTCAATATGAAATTCTTCGTTACGACTCGACTCTTTAAAGTGTGAACTGAAAATGGCATTTGTTAAAGGTTTATGCCATTGTGTTTTATAACGTTTGCGTTGATATTGCAAAGTACTGTAACTGCAAATAACGTCAAAAATATTATTATTGTTATTGTAGAAAGAGTAAAAGCAAAAGCACACACAACAAACAATAAGGAAATGATTAAGCTCTGAAGTAATGAATGAAAGTAAACAATTATTATGAGAGAGATTTAATTTTGACGTGTTAACTTAACTTACTCTTTCCTAGATGACTTCTGACGTTGTTTGTAAGAATTACGACCAGAATACGATAGATTCCAATTAAGACTGCCCAAACTCCAAAAAGATGAGGCCTAAAAGTAAAAGTGTTAAAGCGATGAAGAAGAAGAAAACTTTTATTAAAATAAAAAGCATGATTTGTTAATATTATATTTTATTACATAAGCTCGTACAAATACAAGCAATGACAAATATGTTAATATTTCCATACTAAAGTTTCGAACAAACAAATTTCTAATAAAAGCATTTAAATTTAAAAATTACGAAAGAATTAATTAGTGTATAATATTTTAGTTTAAAGTATGTGGTCAGACTAGAGAAATATTCAACGTAATCCGTGTAATTACAAAGTATTGTTTTCTTTTTCATTTGCTTAATGTAAATACATATTTTTCAATATGGACACAGATTACATCTTCTTAATCCTGCAAAATCAAATACATATCGTTCCTTTATTACAAAATAGTCATAACTCAAATTACACTGTACAACAAAATGAATTTTTTTTAAATAACAATGTTCTGCCAACTTGTAGAAGAGACTAAAAAAACATAATGTACTTGTATCGGAGCTTTAAAAGCTTACATCTGAAACTAATTTAACGGCCTATTTGAAGTTGCACCCTTCTGTGGTAAAAAATAATGTATAAAATCGTGTGGTACTTAGGTTTTTGGTATATAGTGTCTCCAGAACATTTATTCAGAACATTACAAGCAAAATTTTGTTGGTATGCATGCACCCTCTAACTCTTTTGAAAATGGCTCTTTTTACGATTTAGAAAAGAATAAATCACCTTTAAAACAGGGAAGTATGTAAGTATGCAGTTGAAATATTCTGCGAAAATATTTGTCTCAAAACTCACTTAAATCGAAAATTCAATTTTAATACCAGAATAAAGCAAAAAAAATTATATGAGGTGTGTTTATTTACTTTCAAAGCAGAAACTAGCAACGAGAGATTAACGGAGAAATTTACAAAATTACTCTCCCAGATACGAAAAAGTAAATGAACAGTTTACTTGTCAGAACTTGCAAGAAAATTTTATTCATTTCATTTATTCAGAACCATGGATGGAAATTATGATACAATTGTACTTTTTTTAATGTATTTTGAATAATCTTGTTTCATAACATTTTACATTACAAAATTTTTAAAAATCTAATTTTAATATTAAATACTTTACATAGTTTCAGAGTCTGAACACAATGTAACGATTATTTATTACGGTGCGATTTTCCATACGATTTTGAAGTAAAAATCCGCAGTGCGGGACGGAATAACATTAAAATCTATTTTATTTTCATTGCGGACTTTCTTATTCTCTCAAATTTCTCTTGCTGACGTTGCCGTAGTTTTTGAATAATTGGCTGTGTTCACAACATTATTGTAAAAAAAACATGATTTTGAAGTTCAAAAATTTTTGTCATAGATTATAAAAGTTTAAAAAATATATCAAATATATCTACGAATGTATAAAATGTTAATCATTTTTTGTTTTTAGTTATAAAAATGTATGCACAAAAAAATTAATAAAAATTTAAACAAACAATGACAAGTATTGCCGGCGCCGTCTTCCGTTGTATTATGTTTATTTTTCTCTCCCGCAACGAGAAATCGCACCGCACCGCAAACATTGTGTTTAGACTCTCATGTATTATTTTACTATTTGTATGCATTTTTCATTAAAGGTATTCATTTCAGTTTTTTTGTTGGAAAAATGGAAAAATGTATTTTTTTACAACACAAGAAAAAAAAATTTGAAAAAAATTTTTACATTTTTTCGGTTTTTTTGTAAGAAAAAATACATTTTTTCAACAAAAAAAATGTAATGAATACCTTTATTATTTTTTAATTTATTAACAAATACAAAAAACCCAATTTTCCATCTCTGATCAGATACAATAAGCCAGAGCTGTTAAATTTCGATTACGATTAGGAATCAATTAGATTATATTTTAAACAGAATTCCACGGAAAATAATTACTTACTAATAATCGAAAAGTAATCTCAATTACTAGAAATTAAAACAAAATAATCAAAAAGAATGAAAAGTAATCAAAAATGAATCAGACTACTTTTAAAGATTACTTTTGATTGTTAATAAATAATCAAAAGGAATTAAAAATAAGCTTTAAATATAATCGAACTATTTTTTGATTACTCTTGATTCTTTTTTATTATTTTGTTGTAATTTCAAGTAATGCAGATTACTTTTCCATTATTAGTAATCGTAAGCAATTAGTCCTAGTTTACACAATGCAAGTCTTATTGCTAAGCTGATTAGTTTGTAGGAGAGAGAAAGAGAGATGGGCGAGAGGAAAAGAAACGAGTACTCAGTTTCATGTACTGTCAATACGTTTTGCTTTATCATTCGTAGTGTTAAAAAACCACACATTCATACACAAAAATATGCATAAAAAATATGAGCTGAAAAATAAGACTTGAATTGTGTGGACACCGATGAAAGTTCAAAGAAGAAAAGGTGATGAGCTTAATCGTAATTTAATGATTACTTCACCTTTCAAAAAAAAAGTAATCAAATTAGTAATCAGTACGATTACTAATCATTACTTAACAGCTATGCAATAAACAAACAAATTCCTACGCTTAACTAAAGGCAAGTTGTGAAAATGGCCCTTAATGAAAGAACAACAATAAATTAAGATAATATGCTTTCTTTTTACGTACGTACATATACATACATGTTTATTAAATAAAGAAATTAAAATTTTTGAGTTTTCCTGTTTCAGATATTTTTGAAATAATTAATTTGAAAACAAAACACACAACATGTGGTTGGATAATTCTTGCAAGTAACAATTTTATTTCCACGAATTTTTTTGTCTCCCAATTTTTCTCTCGTTGTGCGTTATTTCATTTATTTTGGAATTTATTTCCAGCGTTGTCAACTTGGTGCGTTTCGCACCATTTTGGGTGCTTTTTGAAATCTTCTGTGCGAAAAATTCCTTAGTTGGTGCGTAGTGCGCTTTTTTTAAAATTTTGGTGCGTTATTAAATTTTTGGTGGCACCAACGCAAATTTAAAACGACACTGGGTTAAAACTGGAAAATTTTTGTCGTGAAACTTTTACCAACTTCCTGATAGTTTTAATTACCATATTATTAGTAATGATGTTTGCAAAACATTACAATTTGAAATTAAATCTTTTTTATGACCCTATGATAACAATAATGATGAAAATATTAGCTTTATTAATTTGGAATAATTAATTTTTGATCTCTTTTTTTAAAAGTTTTAAGCAGAATTTATAAAATTAATGTACAAAAATGTATAATTTTGTACAAATTAATGTATGTGCCCTTAATTATGAAACTTGTATAAGTCGTATATTTCTTTGGTCGAGATATTCAGTATATTACATATGAACAAATCCAAAAATATGTTTTAATTATCCGACAGTTCAATTAATCTAAAAAAATGTCTCATTTACAAAAAAAAAATAATATTATACTTTTTCTGCAAAATTATTAATTCAATAAACGTTTTAAAATAAAAAAAAAGAAATTCTAAGCTTGGTGCGTTTTTTTGTAAATGGCGCGTTTTTCTCCATTTTGGTGCGTTTTGAAATTTGAAAGTTGACAAAGCTGTTTATTTCATATTGAGTTTCGTTTCATTTGGGATTTTTTAATTGGGAATTATTTCATTTATATTGGGTGTTTTTCATAAACTTTCTCTTGGCTCTTATTTCATATTTTTGGGTTTTATTTTATTGTGCCTTATTTGATTTCCTAATTGGGCATTGTTTCCTTGGGCCTGATTTCAGATCTGAATTCACTTCCAAAAAATGTGTTATACAAAACACAATTTGAACACTTTGCAAGTCATGATTGTCATTCCTCAGGTATGGCTTTCACTTTTTTTAATAAAACGGTTCTTTTTAGTATTATGCATTTTATTTTTCGTGACACAGTGTAATATATAATTCTTTACATATAATTATTTCGTTTGCTAATAAAAAAAATAATATTTGCTAACGAAGATTACGTGCAATATATCAGTGACTCAACCGTACATACATATGTACAACTTTGTTAACCTTTAGAGGAATGGTTCTTTTTAGAAAAAAAAACATATATAAACATTATTTTTTTATTCTTCACTTTTATATTATTTACTTTTTTCTGTTTATTTAAAAGACTGATAAAGAAATATGAATATATATTAATGTTTTGCAAAATAAAATTTATATGTATGTAATAATGAAAAATAAATAATAATAAACAAGCTAGACTGAGTGTCCGTATTGTGGATTTTAATACACTGAAATTAATTCATTTATGTCCATACACTTAATTCATAATATGACAGCTCATAGAGACATACATTTCTACATACATAAGTATGGCTGTTTGTATAAATTTACGTTCAAATGTAACACTAGTTCAAAATGAAATGTAATCACGTTTCACAATAGCTCAAATTTAGTTCAATTGTCGTACGAACATTTTGAATGATCGAGAAAAATAATTGGGGTACCATTTTGTAATATTGTAATGAAAACGAGTTTAATAGGGAGAAGAAAAATATGTTATGGGGTGGTGTTTATTTAATTGGTTCAAATAGTAAAAAAAGAAACTGTAAATATTTACATATACATACATACATACATAACTACATATTGGGTGTTTTTTATTGAGGTATAGAACTTTAAGTTGGCATCACTTTTTCAACTGGCGGCCATTTTGTCAGCTGTCAAGTGATTAATATTTAGTTTGGTTTGCCATTTCATCATGAACAGGTTGACAAAAGAACAACGCTTGCAAATCGTGCAAATTTATTTCGAAAATAATGGTTCAGTTCGCGAAGTTTACCGCAAACTCCGTCCATTTTATGGTCGACATAATCGTCCATCAGAGCAATTAATTCGGTTAACCATGGATCGTTTTCGCACTACGTTTACTCTATGTGATAATACGCATCCGCAGAGACGTCGAACAATGCGCACCGAAGAAACAATTGCCGCTGTAGAGCAAAGTGTTGAAGAGGACCCGAATGAATCGATTCGCCACCGGAGACCGGTATAGAGCCATGATAACCGACTATTTTGTTCCCGAATTGGATGGCATGAATGTGGATGAGTTGTGGTTCCAACAAGACGGCACTACATGCCACACAGCGCACGTCACAATCGATTTATTGAAGGAAACATTCGATGAGCGCATAATTTCGCGGAATGGACCTGTCAATTGGCCACCAAGATCGTGTGATTTGACACCATTGGATTATTTTCTTTGGGGATATGTGAAGTCGCTCGTCTACGCCAACAAACCAGAAACGTTAGGGGACTTGGAAGCCTACATTCGTGGCGTTATTGCCAACATACGGCCCCATATGCTCGAAAAAGTGGTTGAAAATTGGACCTGTATAATTGGCTTTATTCGAGCCAGCCGAATAATATATTTAAACATTAATGGCATAAAATTATCCTTCCAATAAAGCCAAATTGATGGACATTAAAACGATTTTCTTGTGTTTTATTTCAATTCGAAGTTCTATACCTCTAAAAAAACACCCTGTATATATGTACATAGAAGCTTTTGCTGCAATGATTTCAATGACATCGATATTAGAAAATTTCGAAGAAACAGCTGGAAACAGAGTTTTAAAAGAAATGAATAAATGAATTCGACAATTTTTAATATTTGTTCCAATGAAATTAGTTAAAGAGTACTTCGTGGAACGACATTCATTGTGTCTCTAAAAACATTTTGAAACTTTAATATATAATATCAAGGCATATGCAAATAAAGCACACTCGCTCGTCCCAATAATTTTAAAAAAATGTAAGGCCTGTTCATCTAAATGCGAACGATAGCTTCGATCGAGTATTTATATTGAAAACAAAAACAAATTTCAGTTTTTTTGTTTTTGTTTTTGATATAAATTTGCGATCGACGCTATCGTTCGCATTTAGCTGAACAGGCCCTTATGCTTGGCATGTCATACAAATTTAATGAAATACATACACACATACGTATTTACATATATATTTTGACATCTGTGTGATATTCAAATTACAAGCAACGAAAACAGTTACATGGTCTGTTGCGCACCACCTGATATCGATTCGTCTTGAACAGTTTTTTAAATTTATATATAAAATTATTTTCAAGTTCTGACACATAGTGACATCACATTTTGATATAATGTACTTAACGCCAAATTAATGTATTATTATTGCTAATTATCACTAGATAGATTGCAATTAATTAATAAAGGGAGAGAAAAGAGTTTCACATTAGGTTTCTATCAAGACGAAACCATATTAAGTGGTCTTGACTGCTAAGGTGGCGATTTTCGCCATTTGTAAATTGAACATACGTTAGATGTCAACACATAAATATGTAATTTAGATGTTTTCCGAAAAAATTTTGACATCAAGAAAGGCAAGAATGTAAAATAAATATAGGTCCATCCTGCATCGCATCGCAATACAGAAAAAACGTTATGCACTACTCAAAAAATATATGTATAGATTTTGTTTAGGATCAACTTAACATAGTAGGTGTGTTCAGTTACTAGGTTAGGTTAAGATGGGTGGTGCCATAACACACCTCCACTCGGAGACCCACTTGGGTCCATTACTAAAAATTGTTACGAATTTGTATTGTACAATTGTTACTGGAAAGTGATCATTAACTCAAAAAGTTTTCAACTAGAGAGCGTCAAAAGAGTAAAAAATTGAGAGACAAATAATTCTTACAAATTATAACTATCGTATGTATTACAATTTTTACTTGCAACAATTATACAAACAGCTGTTCTGTGTTTTGTTTGCAGTTTACAAATGTCTTTTTATGTGTTAATAGAATAAAATAAAAAGCTATAAGACGTGTATAAAAATAGTTAATAATAGATGAAAATATATAAAAGCATTTCATAATAAATATCGAATTTTAAAAATTTCAAATTTCAAATATTATCAAAGAATCCAAAATACGTCAGACACAGTACAATAGTGTCATGATTTCTATCCATGATTCTGATATAAACAAAATTTACCTGCAAGTTTCTGCTAATAAAGCGTTCATTAAATTTTTCGTAACTGCGAGAGTAATTTTGTAAATTTTTGCCATACTCTCTCGTTGCAAATTTCCAATAGGAAAGTAAATGAACACACCTAATATAAATTTGTAGCATTCAGACAACCTATGTATATGATGCAAGTTTCCTTGTAGAAATTTTTAATTTTATTCTTTAAAATACAAAATTCAAATAGTTTTGAAATAACTAACAAGAGAAGAACAAAACCAATTTCATACATATGTATGTATGTATGTATTAGTGATGCTCGAATATTCGTATTCGTATTCGAATTTTCGAATATTCGGTCATTTTCAGGGGAATACGAATGTATTCGTATTCATTAAATTCAGGCGGATGCGAATACGAATGTATTCGTATTCGTCAAATTCAGGCGAATGCGAATAGGAATATTTTTCAAAAGAAATTAAATAAATAAATTTATAAATCCTAAACAAAATTTAAATATATGACTAAAAATTTTAGTTTGTACAAATACATTAATTTTTTATAAAAATTTGCGCTTTGTATAATTTTCAAACATTATTCAATGACGATCATTAAAATTTTTGGTACTTTCTATTAACTTTAAAGTACGCCAACAATAGTGTGAAGTCCTTTTTCATAACAATTTTTTAATATTTCATATTGCATATAATATTCGTATTCGTATTCGTATTCGCGAATATCGTTTCAAATATTCGTATTCGTATTGGCAAATATCGTTTGAAATATTCGTATTCGTATTCGCGAATATCAAAAATTGACATTCGTTACATCACTAGTATTCATCATCCGAACTAAGACTAAAGGTCTAATAGATATGTATGAATATATGCATAAAGATTTTTGAACTTTATCAATCCACAAAAAAAAAATAAAAATAATTCCTGCACTAATGTAGCGATAAGTTTTTTTCTATACTGGCAATCTATTAAAGTTATCCCAAAATTACCATACGACATGATTTGTACAATATTTTTGATAAGCCCACTGTATACGGTGTTCTTGTTAAATGTGGTAAAAGTTGTATTAAAATAAATACAATTTGTATATGTAATGAATGATTGTTTAGCACATGTGTGTCTGGCTTAATAGAATTAAAGTAAAGAAAAACGTGTTGTTTTTGAAATAAAATAAAAGGCAAGTGCGCGATATTAGAAGACAAATAAGTACACACATACATAAATATGTATTATACTGACATATGTACATACATATGTATGTACATATGTAATATTTATAATAAAATCAAAACTATCGAACAGCAAATAAAGAAAAAAAGCTACATACAAACTTATAATATCAACAACAAAAACAAAACGAAAACAAAAGTTCGCAAAAAAATTAAACAAAGCTAATAAAATACTAACAACGTCGTCTCACCAGCATTTAATTAATAAAATCTACAAAAGAAATAAAAAAATTCAAAATAAAACATAAAAAAGCCCTCAAAACAAATGAATATGATAATGATAATAATAACAAACGATAGGAATGGACGGTGAGACGAACTTGTTTACCCATGAAATCAGACGTACGACATATTCACACTTTATTAGAGGTAAATTACGTTGTTTTATATACATATATGTATATATGTAGTCGTTCATAGTGTGCTAGATTTGATTGTGCTTTGTTTTTGATTATGAGAATTTACCAACCCCATCCCCCACACACGCGAAAAACAGCGGCATAGCGTGAAAACTGTTCTTAGAAATGGATCCAATAGCCGTACGTTCAACTCTTATATGTGTATAAATGAAGAAGTGTTTCCTAAATAAAAATTTTTGTTGGTCTTTCGCATGCATTCATTAATTATCCTTAAGGCATTATTAATTCTAATCTACTTTTCAATTGTTCGATTAATCGGATAATCGAAATTAAGGTTTTTAGGGCAATTTTCAAAACTTGCCGTTAGCTAAAGGTAGAATTTTGTCGGAGCGATAAATAGCTTTGCATTATTACAAAGTCCATTTTTAGGGTTCCGTACACCAAAGGTGAAACGGTGTTGATCTGTCCGTCACAGGCAATTTTCTCAGGAACCGTAAGAGCTACGGACCTGAAAGTTGGACATAGTATGTAGAAATTTGTTGCTACAACAATAAATACATGACAGTTAAAAATTAAAGGGTGTTCCAAAACGAGTATCGAAAAGTTTTAAAATCCCATGTAATATACATACATACAATTGTATGTACATATGTATGTATGTACTATATAGACAATTGAAATTTGTAAAATTAATTGCTTAATTCACAAAACCTCTTGTATCTCTGTATCGATTGTATTATCCTATTAAATACAAGAGTGTAAAATTTTTTGTATGAAATTTTCATATAAAAATGAAATACACTATACAATTTAATTTCATATGTTTTTAAAATGTTGTATTCAGAGAGAGGGTCTCTGAGAGAATTTGTATTGTAGATTGTTCTTTTTTAATTAAAAATACAAAATACATTAGGTTTGTTTCTTTACTTCTTGGGTAAAGTTCGGTAAAATGAGAGCAAACTATAATTTCGCTCAATAATATAAAAAAAATTACAATAGTACGGGAACGCAAAAAACCAAAATTTTAACACGAAAATAAACGTCAATGCATGTTTGCATATATGTACATACGTATACACATAACTATACATATACTTATGAACATACACACGCACGTATTTACTTACATGATTCAGCATACTTGCATAGGTTTTATATCTTAATTTCATATAAAAACTTATAAAACTTTGTCTCCCACCCAAATTTGTTCATACATTTTTCTATTTTTTTTTAGTTTTTAGGTAAATGTAATTTTTTTTTGCAATTGTTTATTTTTGAAACAGCTGTTTGATATTGTGTTTGCCCAAACTAGCACGAAGAAAAAGTACGGGCTGTTTCGTGCAAGAAGAAGCAGAACATTACTCTCACAAAAGCCATCTCATTTACCCAATTTTCGAGCACGGGAACGCTTTTCGTGTAAATTTGGATCCCGCGGGTTCCCAATGTAGAGTAAAGAAACACACCTATTAATACACTACACAGAGGGTGATCACAATTAAAAAACAAAGTGTATTTGATACATAAATACACGATACAGATTGTTGTGAATTAATAAAATGTATTTTTATACTTAATGTAATTTTGACTATGTCCCTGTCCAGACTTGGAATTTTTGTTGCAGCAATTCTTGAGTTTATGGGTGAGAGGGGTGAGAATATTGGGAAGGGGAACACAGTTTCATGTGCTCGGCAATTCTCTTTTGATTTGAGATTCGTAATTTTTTATATCAAGTTGTTAGTTGTATTTGACGTTTTTGATTTATTTTATTTATTCAGTTGTGTGAAAAATAAAAAATATAACAAAAAATAAATAGAATTATTAATTTTTTAAGAAAATTTGTGGTGTAATAGAAATTTTTTAATGGATAATTGCAAAATTATAGTTTCATAATGTTGACACTTATGCAATTTCAAAGCAGAGTTTTAAGAAATTGCAGACACAAAAATTGCAAGTCTGGAGGAGGACTATGTAATTTTGACTATGTAATTTTAACAACTTGCTGTATCCTGGAAGCCACAAGAAGCAGTCTTAAAATTTTCAAAAACGGTAAAACAAAAAAATCCCAAAACTATAAAATCGCCAAACCGAAAAAATTCCAAAACCCGAAAAAATCGCCAAAAACAAAGAAAAAGCACCAAATAAAAATGAAATCTAACACTAAAGTTAATCGCCAAAATGAAAAAAATAGTGAAAATTAAAAAAAACGCCAAAATTAAAAAAAACACCTAAATGAAAAAAAACGTCAAAATAAAAAAAAAACTATCAAAAAACACCAAAACTAAAAAGGTCCAAGTTAAAAAAAACGCCACAAACGCAGCAAAAAAATCGTCAAAACTAAAAAACTAATATTAAAAAAAAAAGCTTAAAATTCGTCTAGTACTACATACATATCTACGGCCTTATGTATAAGCAAAAATTAGCATGAAGTTAGCATAAGTGACGAAATTGAATTAGGTGTTAACTAGTTCCTCCATACAATGTAACATTCAAAATGGTCGGATTACCTAATTTGAACCCTCCTCTAAGCCCAAGCATGATTTTTAATGTGAACTTTCATGGCAAAACTCTTTAAGATCATATTCAATTTTACCACTTATGCTAACTTCTTGCCAATTTTTGCTTATACATAGGGCCGCTAGTGTCCGTACAGAACCCTTCATGCGCGAGTCATAGTCGCACTATACTGAATTTATGTCATTAGGAAAATGGGTCAAAAAACTCGTTGCACCAAGCTACCACAAATAATGTTAATTAGTACAGTTTCTGTACTACAAAGCAATAACTGACAACGCTGGGCGGTGGTCATAAACTCGCCCACTAATTTAAGAGAATAATAATAATAAAATAATAATCAAAATAGAAAACGAAATTTTGTTTTAATTAAACTTCTTTGTTACGAGTATTTAAAACAGCTCTAAATATGTAAATATGTATGTATAATATAAAATCTTGTTTTTGCATGCAGTAGCATGACAACTTTTTTTTTTAATTTATGTTCAAAGCAGTAATTAACACATTGTTAATTAGTGCAATAAAAAATACAAAAATACAATAAAATACAAAAACAGAAACAAAAAACAAAATTTCCATTAATGAACTTGTTTTAAAATTTCAACAGCAAAAACCGTGCGTAGAAAATTTTGTTCGTTTTGATTGTCTTAAATAATAAAAACTCTCGTAGTTTTTCATGTATGTTTTTTAATTTTTATGTGTGAATTAATTAATTAATGACTGTGACATTAAAGAACTTTTGATGAAAAAAATCTACTACAGACAACTCTAGATAATTTGATATTCATAATTCATCATTCTATCATTCTATCATTTAAAGCTGTATGCTTCGCTACATTTGAACAATTTTAATCAGTTTGGATTGTTGACAGTAGTTGACAAGGCGAAATGACTTTACAAAATTTAAACATTGCAAGAACAATATGGCTTTTTTCGTTGGCCAAATGTGTCTAAAATAGAAACAGCTATAAAAATTATCGGCCCTGTTCTGTAAGGCAATCGATTCTAAATCGCTCGAAAACTAATTCAGACAATAGAAATATTTTTTAGATTTTTTTTTAATTTTTTTATATAGATTTAAATGCAAATAAAGCGTGTGATAAGAGTTTTTTTGTCTGCAATTGAAAGCTAAAAAAATAATTTCAGAAGCTATTGAAATCAGGGACCGTAATGATTATAAGTTTTATTTTAAAAATTACCTTTTAATAATTATTTGTTGATTTTTATTTATTCTTCAGAAAATAAAAGTTATTTTTTGAGTGTTATTTATTCTTCAGAAAATTAGAGTTCCTTTTTTTGCTTAAAAAAGCTAATTTTTAAAATTATAATTAATATTAACGGATTTAAAATTAAATTTATCGAGTCTGTAAAAAAAACTCTTGTATATTAACTGTCCTATTCATTAAAATTATTTCTGTTTTATAAGAGGTTTATAAAACAAAAATTTTTTATGGAAATTTTATTAAAAAGCCTTTTATAAAACCAAAATAAATAATAATTAAAAAAGTAACGGTTATTTTGTGAGGAATAAATATTGTTTTATTAAAAAACTTTTATTCTCTGAGAAATAAATAAAAATCTAGAAACAATCGGTAAAGTTGAGTTTTTTAATAAAAATTAAACAAATAAAAATCAATGCATTTATAGCTAGTCCAAGTAACATGGAGTAACTTGGTGTATTCCTTGTGCACGTAGCACCCCTATATATGTGTGATTTTTTTTGGCAGGATTCAATAATTTGAATTCTGTTTTATTTTTTAATTTGTTTTATTGTACACATCTGGCATTTTTGTGTTGTCATTTTCAAAATATGTATGAATGTGCAATACCCTCCCTTCCCATTATGTTTTTTTTCACAGGGAATGTAATGCCACACAAAGAAATACATATGTATATCGGAAATGACAATTGTTGCCACCAGTATACACTATTGCAATGCCACAAAATGCCGTAGTGGCACAGGCTGCTTTGAAAAGAGTTTTTCCCATATTTTATAGCAAACAATTTTAATAGACTCATTGTTTTGGTCAGGTATGTTTGGAGGCAGCATGTACATATGTATGTATGTATGTATGTTTACATACACATGAACGTATGTAAATAGAAAATACCAATAATTTATTTTAACCAAAAGGCCTTTGAAACCTTTTTGTTGTTTATGTATGTATTTCTTTCAATGTCTGTTTTCACACATCCATTCATACATACATATATGGCTATGAACACACATGTATGGATGTGCATCTGAGCTGCCCAAAGTAGCACCAGATTGCTGAACATCAATCGGGTTCTTATACAAATTAATACACATACGCCAATACATTTCTCTCGGTGGCCAGCTCTGATATACATCATTGTCACAGTTGAATTTTAGAGGGTAGTGTTTTCCTTGTAAACGTTAACATTCTCGTATGTTATAAAATTAATATATAGTTGTATTATATGTAAATATACATATAATACGCAGCAACATGTACTATGCACATATGTATGTATGTATGTATGTATTTATATAAAACCACACCACAAACATACAATACAAGCAGTCGTTTTAAAAGAAATTTGGTTTTCATTTTTCTATAGGTAGGTATCATCTCAAAAAAAGTTTAGTAAAAGGGAAAAACAATATAGTCAACGTCATTGTGTTGGTAGGTAGTGTGGGGTGGCAATGTGGCACTGTTTCATTTTGTTGCTGCGACGTAAAAAGAGAGAGGGGTTTATTTTATTGGAAGCCAATAAACTCTTGACGTTATTTTCTTTCTTAAACTTTGTCCAACTCCCTACAAATGGGGCAAACGCTTAACAAGGGTTGTTGTTATTGCCACAATGACTACAGCAATAAAACCAAATATTGAATTTATAAATAAAACACCGAGTGTTGAGGTTTATTGACTGACCATTTATTCCCTTTGTTCCGTGGTCTTATATATAGTTCAACTTTTTCTGTATCGCTAATTATTGTCATTGTTGAATAACTTACAAATGCACCTTCCACCCCCTTTCTCTTTAGAAAATTTGTTTTTAACCATTCTAAAATTCAACTAAAATTCACTAGTGTTTTACATACGCATATACATATGTACATATAATTATATAAACATGTACATATTTATATACATACCAAACATTCGTATAAAATCCAAATAAAAGATTTAACAAGAAAACAAAACGCAATCTATACAAACAAATAAGGTGACGTTACCTGTTTTAAACGTAGCTGCTCTGCTACTGCGGAAGTAGCTGCGATATCAGCTGCTTTTTGTTGTCGTTGTTTGGGATTGTAATATTCTTTTGCTTGCTGAGGATCTTTATTTGCTTTATTAAATTTCGTTGTTGTTGTTTTAGCTATTTGTCTATCCGTCGCCAATAATAGTGGACCTCCTACAGTATTAGCAGCAGTAGCTGCTGTTTTTATTGCTGCCGTCCCACCAACTTTTATTTCATTATCCTCTTTACGATATTTTACACTTGCTGATGATGTTCCCAATATGGATGATTGTATTACATTCCTAGAAGTTCCTTTTTCAATTATAGTTGAAGTATTATTCCTTGATTTAGCATTGCCCATTTAATTGTATTACTTAAGCAACTATATTTTTTTGCGTCAACTTTTACATTTAGTATGTATTTTGGTTTAAACTTATTTCTATATTCTTCTGCACACTTTTTATTTTACGCAAATGCCTTTTTCCAGTTTCACACTTTACTATTTGCATTAATCTAAAAAGCCATTACTTTGTTTTTAATGCCAATTTTTAATTTATTTTTAATCTGCATTATTCACACTTCTAAAATGGCTAAAATGGTTTTTCACACTTTCACATCAATTTACAAAATAAATTAAACAGAGAAATGAAGTTTACATAAAGCAGGGCTGACAACTTAGAAATAAATACATGCGAGTACGGATGCCACACTATGTTATCAAACTCTACAAAATGTGATAGGAATTTTGTAGATTTAGTAATTTATAAATTCTTAGAACTTTCGAGGTAAATATAAAAAACGTGAATATCTTGAAAATGTATTATTTGCTTTAGATACCTGCTGAAACGTTGTAACGTTGAAGAGGAGGAGAAATCAGTTTTAAGTCCTACCCAAATACACTAGATACAACTCTGCGAGATTACCATTCTGTTGTGTATTGATACATACTGGTAACTCTGAGCATTACGTATTTGTCTGGCACCACTATGAAAAGTACTGCAGCCAACTTCACTATTAAAAATTGCTGCTGCTTTTTACAAAATCTTTAAAAAGAAATTTCGCTCGTTTTGTCAATTAAAACATTCTGAATGCATTAATTCAAACAGTAATTATATATTGCAACAACATTAAACATATTAATCTATCAATAAAATGGATATGAGCTTGGATGATATAATTAGAAGCAAACGAATTGCACCAGCACCCTCTAGAAAATTGTATGTTGAATAAATCAGCCTTAGAAAATGGCGTTGAAAATAAGATGAAATAATTGCAAATAACAAATAATTTATTATTTTCAGTGGGGTCAAGCCAACAACTCAGCAAGTGAAAAAAACAATAAAGAAACCAGTGTTTAAGGAACCCAGGCGTGTAACTGATGCTAGACTCAAAATTATACAGAACAATCGTTTAAAAATTCGAGACGCTCGTGATAAATTGGTGGAAATCACACGAAATAATGGCGATGTTCGCAAAAAATTGATGCAAAAGCAGGACTATTCCAATTATAAATATAAAGTTGGAAATGGTGGAAGCGTTGGTAGTTCTGGAAGTAAGAGAAGTGTGGGTATAACCAAAACATCATCAGGTGGACTAAAGATAAGAAGTTCCAATTACAAGCCACCTTCCCTAAGAACATCAACAAGAAGGCGAGAAAATAGTTTCGATATACCACGTGGATATGTCGATTACGACAATATGGCAAAAATGGAAGAGGGTGAGTATTTCGTTTAAGCAAGCTCATTTGAGGCTCAGGTATAGTAACGTCGTCATATTTTTTACAGAAGAATACGCCGCTGCATGTCTAAGCCGTACTGTACAAAACGACATGATCTATGAACTAGCACCACCAGCACCAAGACACTTGAATTCATGGGGGTCAGTATCAAACGAACATTATGATCCTTTCGATGTATATGAGGTTCCCTATTCGACTCGTGACGAGCGTCGGATGTCCACAGATATGGCAGAGGTACCTGCTAAAGTCATATTACGTTCGACATCATTAAGAGAACATAGTCCGGACTCTTATTCTAGACGTTACGAACCCGAACAGACCTCGCATCTGTCGTACGAAATGCGTTCACGCCTAGAACGAGCCCCAGATCCTCATGCTTCGATGGGAATATTTTCAAATCCTCTTAGGCCATCATCACCATCTTCAGGAGGTGGCTTGACAGGGTCAACGCAGTCGTCTGGTTATCGTATTGTCGTAAGTAACTTGCACAATAGTGTTAGTCAGTCCGATATCAAAGAGTTGTTTGAGGATATTGGCGAATTGTATGATTCACGTATCGTTAGGCCAGGTGTAGCCGAAGTAATTTACAAGACCTTAGGCGATGCTGAAAAGGCGGTAGATACCTATCACAATCGCCAGTTAGATGGACAGCCCATGAAATGTTTATTAGTTAATCCGAGAGCATCTAATAAACCAACTGCTCCTGCAATGCGCTCATCAAGGTGAGCTCTAGGTTGTATGCTTGCAAAATTTAGGAAATACTTAATTTAGTCTACGTTTTCATTATTTCTTCTTTACAGTTTACATTCATCAAACAAAACTCCCTTAGAAATTGATATTGATGCTCTGCACAAAGTTCTATTTCGTCGTCATTAATGTCAATAATACAAATGAAAATATAAAAAAAAGATTCCAACAAGGCAAATTATAAATAATAACCAAAATATTCATTTAAATTATTTTAAACTACAAAACTCAAGATATAAATTAAATAAATTTCCAATTGAGCCACGAACGATACCAGCGATTATCCTGAAATTTCTCAAAACCTAAAACTTGAGAAACTAAATTAGAAAGCTTAACGACTGAAACTACAAAAGATTTATAAGGTAATAATGTATTTTGTTATTTTTATTAGTTTATTTTATTTAATTTTATATCCTTTTTGGATTTAATTTTTTTATAAACATTAATTGATTTATTTTCATTTATATTCTTGCCAAATTGGTTGCTTTAGTTTTCTTTTTAAAAGAAGAAACTTTTAAGGGTTGATTTCTTATACATTTTTATTTCCTTTTTTGTATTCATAATATGAAAGATAATTGTATTGTAAGGGGAAATAGACGAAGTTATAATAAAAATACACAAAATAAAATAATAATATATAAGATAACATTCGACGGTGCTCTTGATTGATTTTTAGTTGTTGGTTTGGCGTACGAATTTTGTTTGAACAACTTGGGCAGAGTCTACATCTGGCATATGTGTCCTAAAAAGCGTAACCTTTAATTACTAACGAAAAACTTTGATTAAGACATGTGTCCTTTTTGTGTACCAAGTTTCTTTGTGGGGAAGTTTACTGACGATTTAGTAAAGCACCAATGAAATGCATATATAGACATGAAATGCTTAGGTATCAATAAATAATTTCATATATTTTTGAATAATTAAATATTTTGCTTCAAATTAATTTACACGTTTTTTTTTCTTATTCAAAACAACTGAATTCTAAGCAAAGCAAAACATTAACGGCCCCATGTATAAGCAAAAATTAACATAAGTGACGAAATTGAATTAGGTGTCAACGAGTTCCTCTATACAATTTGACATTAAAAATGGTCGCATTACATAATCTAAATCCACCTCTTAAGTCATAGCATGATTTTCAATGTAAAGTTTCATGGCAAAACTCTTTAAGATCATGTTTAATTCTGCCACTTCATGCCAATTTTTGTTTATACATAGGTCCGTAATAATACATACTGTGGCAGAGTTTACATCTGCGTGCCATGTGTCCAAAAAAGCGTAATCACCAATTACTAATGAAAATTTGTTAAGTTTTGTTATTTAGTTTCATACCTAAATAAGAGAAAATTTCGTAGAATCCAACATGATTGAAAACTGTTTAAATCAATAAATACATGTCTGAATCAAAAAGTTTTTCATTACTAATTAGTGATTACGCTATTTTGCGTAAGAATATAATTAATTTTGATGTAATAACGCATGCCTTGCTAAAGGTAAATGCTCTGCAGCTGAAGATGCTTGCCGGATACAACGTAGAAGATGCTACGGTGCCCCATTGTTAAAAGCAAAGTGCATTTATCAGGTGTCAACACCAGCTCAGATGACGCATTTACCAAATACCAAGTTTTGTGTTTGTTGATATACATATTAGCCCGTCCCTTATATGGGTTTTTTTTCTTTTTTTTCAAATATGATACGCATACCCTCTAAAATTGTTCGAAATGGTCTAGAAGAGCTAAATTAAAAATATTAAACCTTTTGGACAATGTTAACCCATGCCAAGACTCGGTCAAATTTTACATTTGGGGTCATATAAGGCTATATATGGAGTTTCTAAAAAAAAACTTTTGATAGACAAATTTAATAACAACATTATGAAATATGATAATTATTATAAAAATTACCCATCTGTAGCCAATACTAACCCTTTCTGGCCCACGTATATTTGAATAATACAACAAAGAAGGCAAACTTCCCATATTTTAGAAACTGTCAGTTTACATACACATACAGTTTTTTATTTATTGTACATTATTTTTTTTAAACTGCTATTAATCATATAACATTTAGGGTTTTTTATTGTGTTCTAATGCTTTCTTACACATAAGTAAATACGAAATATAAACAAAATGATTACCGTTAATTTATGCCAGAATTTAAAATTTTGATATACGCTCACGTGGGGGTTTGTTATGGTTATAATGGAACAAAGTTATGTATTAATTATTCGTTTGGATATTTTCTCTTGAGAGTGTCTTTCTTGCAATCCGGATACAACTTTCTGTGCTCCTGCACTCATTGTAGTAAATATTGTTTTTGTTCTTCATCTGCAGTGATCAAACCGTGAAAATCTTGCATGAGCTTTACCGATCTCTCAGCAACATCATTTATTGGCTTCAGATCAGAAATAAATTCTCTGGCCTTTATATATGATGCGTTTTCATTCCATAAAATGGGAGAAACTGTTAAAAAATCATCCGGCATTCTCAAATTTATAAGAATATCTTTGCTTTTGTTGTTGATAAAGTCGCACATTTGTTTTTCTGCAAGACAAATAAAGTTAATAAAAGACATACAATTAAAAATAGTAACATGTGCTTACTTAATAAAAAATCAGTGCTGTCCTCATCTAGAATGTAGCGTTTTATATTATTGGAAACATTATCTTTACTAAAGTTTGCCACCATCTTTGCCTTTGTTTCCAATTCCACATCATTGTCAAATAAAGAAAATATAGCACATTCTGGCGACAAATACCACAAGTGTTGACAAAACTTCCCGAAAGCTGATTTCGATATTTCTTTATCGATGTTTTCATATTGTTTCAATGTTTTGAGGAAACATAAATCCTGGTACGGCGCCTTTAATGCTGACGGACAGGTTATCCACGGCTTCACATATGTTGTGACTATAAACAAACTCAAAGCAAGTAATCCGTCTTTTTCTTGGTCTGTTAAATTGAACTCTGGTTGAAGCAGACACATTTTTATCGAATATATCGCCTTGGCCATCCAACGTGCGTGGTGCATTGCTCCTGGTGGTCTGATTGTTAGTTTGTTGTCGGTATTTCCACCCATAAATATAATGCACAACTCTATTAACTCTCTATAATCATTGCTTGTTTGTTTTTTTTAATTGAGCTGAATAAAAAATTAAAAGATCTTTAATTTTTTCAGGCGAAAAATGTTTATTTATATCATTTTGAAAATATTGAATATTGCGGCTGTTAATGTTACTCCAATTCTCCTTAAATTTTTTGAAAAGAGTTACGTCGGGCCCGACTTTATTTTCACTGAGTTTACATTCAAAAGCACTTTTAAGAACAAGTTCATACACATGATGACGGCAAGCGAAGAATAATAATTCTCTGTCGAACTTTTGTTCTAATTGTACTCAAGCACCTTTAAAACGACCAGTGTTAGATGCCGTTGTATCGCAACACAAAATTTGCACGCTGTCTTCTAAATTCCAGTTCACTATTGAGGACCAAACGGCTTGTGCCTGCTCTTTGCCGGAAGAATTTTCTAGCTTTGGTACTGCAATAAGTTGTTCATTTTTTCCATAAGTGATAAGTACTGGTAATCGTTCTTCCTTGCCATTCTTTATATTTATAGCAGGCATTAATTTACCATCCCAATGTAATGTAACAACTTCTGGAATATTACTTTTAAAGTCACTTTTTAAAGCTTCTGCACGTTCTTTTCTTTTTTCTACCCTAATTCTTTGGATAGATGATTTGTTGATTGGATAATCATCGATATTATGGCCAAGTGCTTCCATGGTAGCCTGAACAATAAAAACTGCATCTCTTACACTCAATTGGCATCTATCAAAAGCTGATACCAATTTTGGAGTAAGGAATTGTTTTCTTCCTCGTCTTTTTAATACCTCTTCTTTTTTTAGTGGTAAAACAGGTGAGATTGTATTATCCGAGTCCTCTGAGGTGGAATCATCTGATGGAAAAACATAACAAGCATTAGACGTCGTAGCTTCTTCGGTTTTCAAGCGCCTTTGTTCAAATGCCAATTCCCTTTGCCGTTTTCGATCCTCTTTTTCAGCCAAAATGCTATCTACACCTGCCAAATGACCCGGGCGACCTGTTTCTCTCTGTCGTTGTAAAAACAATCTATCCTCCTCAATTGCTATTGTAGTTAATGCATCAGCATGTGCGATGTCAAACAAGTTATCCAAATGATCAACGAATTTTCTTTCACGGGCTTTAAACGTATCAGTTGTATTTTTTGATCCCTTTTGCAGTTTTCTCCAAACATTATGCAGATCTGTAAGTTTTTTAACACTGTTTGGAAAAGCTTTTGTGGGAAGTCTAGCTTTTTCCCAAAATATCATGCATTCCCGAATCACAAGATTTGCACTTGCACTAACTGTTAATTTTACTTGACGAGTATTAAAAAACAAAACTGATATATTTTTTTGAAAGAGCTGCGTAACGCGAGAGACATGTTGATCTTAATGATTTCAGTTAGCACTGAAAGTTTTTTCACAATTAAAAATAAGTAAATGTTCCACAACACAAAATAGCGAATAGCTGTAAATTACTAATAAATCCAAATCATTTATAAATAAAGGTTGTACAAAAGTATTTTTATAATAATTATCATATTTCATAATGTTGTTATTAAATTTGTCTATCAAAAGTTTTTTTTTTAGAAACTCCATATATAGCCTTATATGACCCCAAATGTAAAATTTGACCGAGTCTTGGCATGGGTTAACATTGTCCAAAAGGTTTAATATTTTTAATTTAGCTCTTCTAGACCATTTCGAACAATATTAGAGGGTATGCATTAGAAAAATTAAATTTTCATATATAAGGGACGGGCTAATACATATGTAAGCCTGAAGATATGCTATTATTTTTATCATTGTTAAATAATGTGAAATTATGCAGTCTACTTATGTAGGCGTGTATGGTGCCATTGGCAACTCTCCTTGAAATCTGCATGCATATGGTTTTAGTTAATGCAATAAGCGGTTTGACAATTTTTTGTACAAACATAGTACATATTTACGGAAATTTTCTAAGCTTTAACTCTTCTGCTGGCAAAAAAAGTATACTTATGGTAAGTTATTCTGAAAAAGTGAAAAATCTGTTTTCCTTAATGTTTCAAAAAAAAAGTGCACGAAGAAATTATTTTTCTTTTTGGCCTAATATGTTGACAAGATTTGTTTGATAGGGCTTTAGCTACATTATTGCCATATAGTTAACTAGTCTGGATTAGCTGTGTGTCAAAAACTGATGTCACCGTTTTTTGAGGCCGCACTGATTTTCGAAATCTTTGGAAGCCCATAAAAAAATTTGTCACCAAAATCGCTAAACTCAGAATAGGGGTATACTAGAGGTATACTGCTAAGTCAAAAAAGCCAGTTTTGAGATAAAAGCCTTCAAAGTTTATTGATGATATCTGTGGAATGTTATGAGATAGAAACTGGATACTTTTTGCAATCATATAAAAATTGCAATAGAATTTGTTTAGTTTATTTGAACTTTATAAATTTGTTGTAGATCATAGTTAAAAGTGACTTAAGACTTCTTAAGATTGTCCTCTAAGTAGACTAAAGCAGGGATCCCACTATCGGCACAATGTACCGATTTTCGTCGGCTCACTGAAATAAAGTCATAAGTAATAAGCTAAATTGCTTTATTATACAACTGATTGATCTGATCCATATAGACTTATCCCGGAATTTATTGCAGTGAGCCGACGAAAACCAGTACATTGTGCCGATAGTGGGATCCCGGCATTAGCACCTACATATCTGGTAGTCCTTTCTCACCTACAATGGTCATCTAAGTACATATAGCATGTTTTAGTTTGAAGAAAAATTTAAATTGATTTTTAAATCCAAACTTGATCATGCTAAGTGTAAAAAATTATGTTTTTAAACTTGACAAATTAATTTAAGTACATTTTTGCTCATAGCTTTTAATAGATTAGTCCGATTACTATCAAAATTTTACAAAAATATAAGCTAATAAACGGTGAATTCAGAAATGCTATTCCCAGCATAACATGTTATGTCGACTTAGCATGTTTTGGAATGAGACCGTCGATTTTTTGCATAGTATATTTAACAATTAATTGACAACAACAACTTAACAAGATATTCATTATAAAAAAAGTTTTTGTACGAAGAATTACGTTATCTGAAAAAATTTAGATATTGAAATTTTAATAAATTTTATTTATTTTTTTTTTACTAAAATTATCTGTACCCTTAGTAAATTTTTCCACGGATTACTACAGTACAGCAACACTGCTAAGGAGTAATATTATTCCATTCTGGCTGAATGTAATGCAACGGCTCGTTTTACGAACCCCGCAAAGGTTTTCAATAGGTTTCAGGTCAGGACACTTGAGCAGGTTAGTCAAGAGCCATTTTCCTTAGAAAGGAAAGTCTTATCTACCCGAGATGTGTGCTCTAGGTCGTTATCATGTTTAAATTAGGGAAGTAACGATACGTCATTTTGCCGATCCGATACCGATACTCAAAAAGAAGTATCGCCGATACCGATTCCCATACCGATACTCATATTGAAACTAAACTCAAGTTAAAATTAATAAAACCTTTTATTATACAAAATTATAGTGTAGTAAGAGATTATTAATATTTAAAATTGATATTTTAATTCATTCTGAAATTAACAAAAAACAAATTATTTTTTAAGTTTACCATTATATTTTTAAATTATGTTGTTTTTTTTTAAATACATACATGATTTAGCATTGAGAGAACATTTCACTCTTATTGCGCAAATCAAAAGAAAAGAAACGATTAATTTTTCTGTTTAGACTTTAAGCTCTGCTTTTAATATGTTATATCTCTTACTTATGCAAAAAAATCGTTGAAAATTTAATTATTTGTTCAAAACAGCTCTAAATAAATTTAAGAAGTATCGCCGTATCGTCAGCAAAATATCGCCGATATCGATATATCGGCAAATCAGAAATATCGCCGATATATCGGAATCGGTATCGGTATTCGTTACATCCCTAGTTTAAATATGCTTGCTAGCGCTAAATCGTACACATATTTTTTACTCAATCCTGCACAAAATTGAGCAGATTTCAATTAAATTTTGTATGAAAATCCATATCGTTTAAACCAAGTTTTTGTTATCACGATTTCTTATCCAAAACAAAATCCATTAACTGAACATTTTCCTAAACTACAACCAAGTAACTGCAATGCAGCCAATTCACACACCTTTTTAAGCACAGTGGCTTATTTTATTTAGAATAATTTAAAAATAAAAACACCATACTTGCATCACTAAGTTCTTCCAAATTTTAAGTAGATTTCGACAAAATCTAGTGAAGTAGTAGATTTTGTTTTGTATGGTAGATCTATAAATCTGGGGGTCTACTCTGTATTTCTAAACGAAAAAAAAAGCTTTCGAATTTGTATGTTATTAATACATATTACAATTCGAAAGCATTTGCTTTCGTTTCAAATTACAGAGTAGACCCATTGGGTTCTAAGCGTCGCTTTCGATAACGAACTCATTCGATTACGATTCTTCAGTTTGAAATAATAGCGTTCGATATCGATCAATATTATTACATTGTTCGATAGCGAATGCAATAATGTCTTTCTGAAAAATCAGCTCTTTATCGAAAGCGACGATTAGACCGCTGATTAATTTGAATTTTAAAAAAACAGTCGCCCAAATATTTAATTCATCTACCTACTTATTTTAAACAAAACTTTCATTAGAATTTTATTTGACTTTATTATTTTTCATATTAATTTATAAAAATACTTGTTTTTTAGGAGAAATTTTTTAAAGTACCATAAGCTTTACAATTACATGAGAATACAATACGAAATTTATTATCAATCAATAGCAGTATGAAGAAATAAAGAGAAAAAATTTTTAGAAGAAAAGTAAATAAAAAATGTTAAAGATAAACATATTGAATTATTTCAAAACAAAACATTAACATAAAAATTGTATCATTTAAAAATTTAATGTCTTAAATACACTTAGTAGCTAATCAGGACTTTTATTGCAACATTTTGCTCTCTTATGCTTAAAAAAGTTTTATTATTTAAAACGACAAAACTAGTTTGCTCTTTTTTATTTTATTTTTACCAAAAATTTTGTCTGTTTTCTTTTGTTTTTTACAATTATTTCTTTTTTCCGGTTCTCAAATACTAAATTGAATAAAATAAGAAGTTAATTTGTGAGAACTTTTAAAAAAATTTTGTTTGGCAAATTAGAAATTGCGAACACCAGTACCATAATTAGCACCACCGGCACGATTTAAAGCATCACGGAACAGTTCAATATCCAATTCAGTATCGGCACCTGCCTGCAGTTCAACAGCAAAATTCTAAAAAATTAAAAAAAATAAAATAAAATATGAGCTCAAAATGGCCGGAGCTTAGCAAACTTACATTTAAGACATCCTTAATTATAGCCTTGTCCGTGGACATTTTAGCTCTTTGTATAACACCCACATCCTGGCCAATCCATGTCAAGAATATGAACTTTTTTCTTTTAGACATTTCATCGCCCATTTGTATGCGTATGTAACCAAAGGCCCGCTCATTGTCCCCAAACTGCTGACGGAACTCTTCGAAACATTGACCACGGGCAGAGCATAATATTTGCGCACCATCAAACTTGAAGACGGCCCTAAGAGAGAGAGAGACAGAGAAATAAATCTATGTATTATAAATGGCGATTTTATGGGTTCGAATTTTTGTTTTTGTTTTACCATTCTGTGTCAGTGAGATCAGATCGCACATCTTCATAAGCTTCACGTATGGCATCCTTGTCTAATGAAGTCGCCATTGGCATCTAAAATGAGAGAAATCACAAAATATTTAAAATTATTGGTTTAAAAAAGGACAAATTAAGTAAGTACAGCAAATAAGAATTTTTTAACATTAACACTTCGCGTTGTTTTTAATTATTTCGTAAAAAAGGAGAAGAATATCACAACACCCTTTCCTATAACACAGATATTATAAATTATTTGTGGGCATATTTATTGTATATGTCATTTACATACACATTTACATCTATACGTTCTTATTGTAAAGGCCGTAGTCATAGATTTTCTTTCATATTCTTCTCCAGACAATAATATTGGTTCAGCCATTCACGCATGATGCCGTGCCAAAAAATTTGATTAATTTATATATACATATATATTAGACTGGCCCTTATTTATAGAAAATTCCTTCGATTTCCGATTGCTGGGCGGAAAAAGTTTCCTTTTGAAAGCAAATGCTTAGCATTAAAATTTGGTAGCGATCGGAGAACGCTTGAGCCTGCCGCCCAAGACTTAAAGTTTGAAAAATCGAAATATATGGGAAAAATCAATGTTTTTATTGAAATACTTAAATTTTAATACATAAAACTAGTTTTAGTTGTTGATTTTTAATATTTAATTGAATTGCCAATTAAATTACCATTAATTGGCAATAATTAATATAATAATTAAATTGTCTGTAACCAAGATTGCATTTTTGATTTGCAGCTTGATAATATAAAGTCGGACGAACCATCAACCTTTGCCGAAATGGAACCAACCACATCAAAAGTGATTAATCGTACGTCTGATAAAGTATTACGTCAAATATATTTGATTGGCAATGTGACACATCGAATAAGTGGAGCTAAATTACCCTCCAATCGACAAGTATTGCAAGTCTATTTTTATAAGCATTTGGTATCGAAAGGAAACTTTTTCCGCCCAGCAATCGGAAATCTATTTTTAGTGGCCAGTCTAATATATATACTCAGATATGCCTATACCTGCACGAAATCTAACAGATTTCAATTAAAATCTTATCAAAATCTATGCCGTTTACACCAAGTTTTTTTTTTAATTTATCCAGATTTCTTATCCAAAACAAAAACCATTGGCTGAAGTTTTTCCTAAACTAAGCATACATAAGCAAAGTTTACTTTACAAATTCTGTAATTTGGCGGAGAAAAGGGATAAATAATGCGAATGAGTACAGACTTTTTTGATGTACTCGCAAAGATCCTTTATTTTTCGTTTATATTTAGTTATACTAGCTTGGCACGCAGCAGTTGCAGTTGATCACATTTTTTTTTTTTGAAATTGCTTTTACGAATTTTTTTTAACTTACGGGTGTCGCCTTTTTTAAGTTTTCGTTATAACTTCGGCATTTATCGTCGAATCGTATGGTTTAATTCTGTTCGACGATTGTATCGTCTTTTCTATGGATGGAAAAAGTAGCAGTTATGATTCTTTAAGACAATTACTATTTATTGTCTATGCTAGGATATTTGTTTATATGCTTTACGCTGTTGTTCCAAAGCATTATATCCAATACATATTTCTTTATATAATTTTCAAACCATCTTATAATACTTTAATAGTGCATTTACACCTGCACAAAACCTATAACACTTACACAATAAACATTTCTTATCCAAAACAAAACCCATTGTCTAAAAAACTTCCAAAACTACAACCAAACAACTCCAATGTAGCCAATTCACACACATTTTTAAAGCAGACCGTAGCTAATTCAATCATCTTTTATATAAATATTTTGTACAAAGTAGTAAAAATAAAATAAAAATACTAGATTTTGAATAGATTTCCAAAAAATCTTCTCACAAATTTGATTTCGTTTTGTATGGGAAATCTAGTAACAAGCAGCTAGATTTAGCTGCCCTATAATTTAATATTTTTTTGTTATCAAAGACAACAACCATTTTTGCAGAACATTACTTAGGGCCAATTTCACCAACTTATTTAAACATCAATTCATATTTAAAAGTCAATTTTCCATACAAAAATTAATGAAAATCGACATTTAAATATGAATTGGTATTTAAATAGGGTTGGTGAAATTGGCCCTTAGAAAATTCAAAACCAAACAATCAAAAATATGTATGTTCAAACGTCCTGAATCTTTTTACTTAAAGTATAATATATTGCTGTTTTTATAGGCCATTGAGCTCAATTATCCCGTCCTACTATATTGACCCACCAGATCTCAATTCCTATGATCCTAAGGGCACTGCTACACGTTAAATATATATTGTGATATTT
Source organism: Tachina fera (assembly GCA_905220375.1). Taxonomy (NCBI): domain Eukaryota; kingdom Metazoa; phylum Arthropoda; class Insecta; order Diptera; family Tachinidae; genus Tachina; species Tachina fera. Next base: position 110,126,810 of record LR999966.1, on the reverse strand, counting down.
GGATCGCGATCCATTTTAATGGATTTATTGATCACGAGCGTATGCTACACGTTCAATATTTATCGCGTAGTATATACGTTATTTTGGTGCTGTGCGGATCGTTTATTAAAAAAATGTCGCGAAAAAACCAAAATAAAAAGCTTTAGCCGAAGAGTCCCACAACTTCGGCGATGATTCCAAATTAAAAATAAAGTCTTTCAAAATAATTTTTTCGCTTTCACTATCTTCTTCCATTACCCTTTTTTAAAATACACTTTACACACATGTAATAAACTTTTTTTCTTTTTATTTGCAAAATTTTTCACTGCGTCTTTTATTTTATTTGTTCTATTTCACTTCTTATTAACGTATCGCGATCTAATATCATGAAAATGCTACACGTTCAATATTTATCACGCGATCCACGATCTGGATTCCATAATTTAGGTTTTTCTGCGATATGGATCGCGATCCATCAATACTGCATGCTAAACGTTGAATAAATATCGCGATACTGGATCGCGTTGAACATATATTGAACGTGTAGCAGTGCCCTAATGCACCACACTAATGTCAGAAAATGAAAGCTCACAAAAATTTATTAAACACTTTAAAACAAAGAATTTTCATAATTTTAGCAGAAGAATTTAAAATTTATGTGTTTTAAATTTGGGGAGGGGTTTGCAATATTGACAACGTTAAATTATTGGCACACTTACATTTGAAACAAAAAGAAATTTTTAAAATTCTTCGGAAAGCTATGAATTGTTGTTGTTGTTTTTTACATTTATTTTCACTAAATACTTCTTACAACTACAATTCGAGATGTAAAAAAGTCAGCCACGGTAGTAATGGTAAAAAATAAAATATAAAACGTTGATTTCAATTTTGATTACATTAAATGATAGAATACGCTTTAATTTTAATCTATTCATACATGTGTATGTAATTGTATGTATATTATATAGGATTTTAATATTTTTCTTTGCTCGTTTTGCAACACCCTTTCCCTTTTAACTGTCAAATATTTGTTGTTGAAACGGCCAAAATTTTACTTATGCTGTGAAAGTTTTAGGTCCGTAGCTGTTACGGCTCTCAAGAAAACATTCTGTAACAGACAGACTGACAGCGTAGCGAAAACAATATGGTTCCTCTTCATTTTTGGTGTACGGAACCCTTAAAAGCACCAAATATCACAAAACTTTAATTAAAAAATAATAAAAAAAAAAACAAGAATTGCCAAAAATGCTTTCACGCAATATTGCCACAATACAAAAATTATATTATTTTATTTTATTGGACAATTGCAATCATGGGAAAAATTTAAAGCTCACTTTATGTTCAGTTTTTTTCTGTAGTAACTTATCAGCTGTTTCTGTTCAGAAGGGTCGCAGTTTTGCACTAAAGCGATGAGTTTTGCATCGGCCATTGTAAGTTTCAATATAATTTAATTTTTTCTTTTAAAAATTATTTTTTTTAAATTCTAAAAACACAATCACAATATATTTCAAGATATTTTTATTAAATTTATGATGTCACTTACAATTACTTAAAAATTTTTTGATTTTCACAGGTTCAACCGAAACAGAACAGAACGAAACAGAAAAACTAACGACTTGTATTAGATTTCTATAAACAAAAAAGATTTAGCTGATTCGTAACAGAAAAGAAAGTAAAAACTAATTCTGCCTTTAGGATTAACTATTGGGAACTTTATTGTCCAGTGGTAATAATGGCCCTTATTTAATTTCAAATATATATGTTGCAATTTCCAACAATTTAGACCAAATTAAAAACTTAATTTTACACTTTTAATGGAAGTTCCCATAAACTTCTTTTTCATTTTCTTTTAAAAAAAATTAAGATAATAATAGATCTCATTAAAATGCTTTAAATAATTAAAGAAAACAAAATATTGAAACGAAATCGCACAAGTATTTATTTTCCAATGGTTGAAATTGAAAACGAAAGTTTTTTTCCACAATTTGTTTTTAAAAGCACTTTGTTAACAGTTGTTGAAACAAACTGCACATAATGAGAGGCTGAAAAATAAAATTAAGCAAACATGCAATTTTTCTACACAAAAAAAAATAAAAAAAAATTATGTACATATATTCATTTAACACCAAAAATGAGCTTTTGATTTTCAAAAACAGCAGTTAAGGTATTTAGATTTTTTTTGTATAGAAACAAAACAACTCCTTTTATGGCCCGGCCACGAAAATATTTTATTAGTATGTATGTAGTATTTGTTTTTACCTATTGTAAATTTGAATTGTTTTTTGTTTTCAATTTCATTTATAGCCAAATTGGGGACTTAAGCTTTTTTTGTTAATAATTTTTATTTATTTAATATAAAAGGTGATTTATAAGCAAAAAAAAGCAATTATTCAGGGATTCAAATAAATTATTCTGTTTATTGGAGAGAAAAAAAACGCTAACACCAACCAGTAGCCATGAGAATAATTTACACTTGCGTTAAAAAAAATAGGTAGTTCCCTTAACATGATTCTTTTTCTATTCGTATATTTTTTAAATTTTTTAGCCGACTGTAATGTAACCTATTTTTCATATAAAAATATCGATCAGCTGATTCCTACGTTGCAGTTACATTACATTAGAGTCGGCTAACTGAGCCTTAAGTCTTAAGCCTGGTACTCAGTTCACAATTTCATGTGAAATGCTGCCGAACTACATGTAAAAGTATTTGGTATGCAATATTTGCGAAATAAATTCTTAAGGCGAAAAACACGTAAAATCTGGCAGCACGTTTTTCCATGCAAAATGACTCTGGCATCATTTTAGTTTCAGCTGCGAAACAACCCTACAAGAAATGAATGACCGAAACTAACACAAACGAAATTTTTTCACTAACACATTTGCAATAACTTTCCATTGAATTTAAAAGTGCCAGTCAATTGACTGGTCATTTGACTGGTAGATATGACCGACACATTTATTAATTATAGTTGCTCCTCTCTAACTTGTGTCTTAGAGTGAAACATCTAATGTAGCAAAACTTTTAAGACATCGCGTTTTATTGTGAAATATAAAATTCGTTCGGTCTGTGAAATAAAATTCATACAAGTGCTAAGAAAGTTAAGTAACAACAATAATGTCTAAAAGAAATTCAAAAGTTTCATTTAATTTATACGTTTATATATTTTGTTTTTAAATTTTAGATAAAAACACACACCTTGTGTTGGAGCTAAAAAAAAAGGTGCCACCTACGTTATGTTGGATTGTTTTGTTTTAATATATTTATATTACTTATTTATTCATTTTATTATAATAAAAAAGAATTAAAATAAAATAAAAATTATGTTTATTTATTTAAAAGTTACATTTTACCATTTTTTTTTCGTAAATACTGACTAGTAATAGGTGACCAGTTGCCTTGTAACCATTGACTAGTCATAGTTTACCAATGCTTATGTAATCTGTGACTGACAAAAAAGTAGCAGAGTAAGCAGTTAAGATATATGTGTTTTAATTAAGTGAAATTAATAAGTTAGAGAGAGAGAGGGAGAAAAAATCACACGTACACAAATGTTTTGGTAATTTTTTTCACCAAGCCCCTAATAAACTAACTGGGGACTGTGACCGAAGTTGTGGTCGTCGCTACTAGTCAAATGACTAGTCAATTGACTGGTAGCCTTCTTGTAGTGAACATGAGCTGTACTTTTTACGTACGGAATTTCAACAATGTTGCATACTTTCAAGCAATAAAAGCGAGAAATTTATAAAAAGCAACCGCGAGTCGGGCTTCATTTACTACATGTCAAATTTTTCACGCGAAATAATCACAACTTCAAACAGCTTACTAGGCTTTATTAATAAAAAATAAAACGTTCACCCTTATTCCAGTTGTCGTCATCGACGTCACTTTAAATCAACACCAAAAAAAATGGGGCTTGTTAAATCGTTCTCGAGAACAATTTTGCCCAACTGACAATATATTTCCGTTCCTTAAGGTCTAGAAAATATCATTAACCTGCCAACCGAAGTCAGTTGTTTTCGACAACGGATACAGAGTACCAATAGTTTGGTGTTCTGTTAAAGTGACGTCGATAATTATTTATTTTCTGAGCAATAAATAAAAATCAAGAACTAACTTTTATTTCCCGAGCAATAAATAAAACTCAAGAAATAATGATTAACAAATAATTTTCGAAATAAAACTTATAACCGTTACGTTCCCTGAACGAAACATTTACTGCAAAAACTTAAAACTTGAAAGAACTTGAAAGCTCGAAAAGAAAAAGAAATTTGCTAAATCACTTAAATAATTATTCTTTCTGCCAAAAAAACCGACTTCAATGCAAAGATGTGATAGAAGGAGTTATGTAAGAAGTACGTGAAATAAAAAATTAATTTTTAATGGGCGTGACTCCGCCCATTTTTTTTAAAAGGAGGATTGTGTCTAATTTAGAGCTCAAGATGTGTGGTAAGCTTCGTAAAAATCGGTTAAGTAGAACCGCCTGAAATATTATAATAAATTTTAATGGGCGTAACCCTGCCCATATTTTCAACTTTCGAATTGTGTAATTACAAGAACCAAAAGAGCTTTATAGGTTTCGCAGCAATCAAATAAGTAGAATATCATAAAATTAAATTAAAAAAATTGTGGGCGTCTCCCCGCCCACTTTTTTTACAATGGGACCAATGGGAAACTATATATATCAGACAACAAAAAAATGTGTACAATCGGTCTAAAATGTACTGAATTATGAAGATACACATTAAAAAAAAATAGAGACGAATTGTAATCCTCCTCCTTTCTTTGAAGTCGCTTAAAAAGAACACATGCAGACTATCCCCCGTGTTCTGTAACTCCCTAAAGTTAACGGACTGGCCCACGATGTCGACAAGAAATTTTCTGTCGCTTAGTTATATTGAAAACAAAAACAAAATAAGGAAATTTGTTTTTGTTTTCAATATAAGTAAGCGATAGAAAGTTTCTTGTCGACATCGTGGGCCAGGCCGTAAATCTCTATCCCAAAAAGTCTATAAAGTCGATTTTCGGCTTATAAATCAGGCAATGGCTTAAAAATTTAAATCGGCGAACAGTTTTAATTTTCTAACCGTTTGACCGTGTCAAATTGCCACCTTTTCGACTGCCTTGCCACTTTTTGTCCCCCTCTTTTAAAGGGAATTTTGTATAATAATACATTAAAAATAACAAATTTTAGTGTAATTGTCTCGTTTTTTTCATGTTGCCCCCTTTTTTTTATAAATCCCCTATTTGATGCCACTTTTTTAAAAATTTCATCGGTCAGCCTGATTTCAGCAATGGAATTTAGCTTTAGCTTTAACGAGTTAAGGAACACGGGGCAGAAAATTTCTACATTAACTTAATTAATAAATAAACTTAAGCATAAACTAAAAAACTATAATATTATTTATTCTTAAATGAAATCTATTTTATTGTTCACAAGTGTGTTACTCAATTATTTAGTTTTTTTTTTAAATGAAGTTTTTAATGGTGGCGTATTTTTTTTTAAGTTTTCAAGTACATCACGTATTTGTACAGTCAATAATAACAATAATATATAATTTAGGTGTGATGCATTTCAGGAAACATAAATTTTTTAACATGTTCATAAATTGTTCACTGAATAAAAACAAAAAAAAAAAGATAGTACGAGTAATAAAACAAAAATTATGATTTAGTAATATTTATCGATTTTATTTTAATTTTATTTATTTCTTCTCTTCTTTTTTGTTACATATGAAAAAGAAATTCAGGAAGTTGATTGCAGGTAGTGAATTATTTTTTTAATTATTTTATAATCTTGCACAGTTTATGCGAGTGATGTACGTTTCGGTCAAATTTCTGTATTTGTTGTAAGAAGTGAGGTTAAAAAAATATATATCGTAACGTGCACATTTTTACATACATACATATATATGTACATAATATACTTACGTAAATTATCAACGTATTTCTCACTGAAGAGAAAAACATGCTGCCTTTTGCGAAATACATATTTCATTAATTTTCACTACTAAATACATTCATAAAATGTATAAAATACGATAATAATTTTTATATAAAATTTATATATCGTCATCTAAAATGCAAAAGGCCGCAAGTACATTTTTTATTTTTTTTGCAAGAGAAGCAAAAGACTTTATAAATTTAATAGAGCATATACATTGTAACTCGAAATCTAGTACTTAAGAGATTACGAGCTAAATCTGGCTGCTTTTTACTAGATTTCTCATAATAAATGAAATCTATTTTATCAGTAGATTTGTAGAAAATCTACTCAAAATATAATATTTTTATTTATTTTTTACTGTACAACATATTTATAAAAAGATGAATGAATTAGCTACGTTCTGTTAAAAAAAAGGTGTGTGAATTGGCTACATTGCAGTTGTTTGATTGTAGTTTTGGTGTAGATTTTTTTTCGGTTAATGGGCTTTGTTTTGGATAAAAACATCTTGATAAATGTAAACAAAAAATTGGTGTAAGCGGTATAGATTTTCATAAAGATTTTAATTAAAATCTGCTATATTTTGTGCAGGTGTAAAGAAATACCCTATAAGACTATTTAGGCACGTAACAACCTTTTGGATTTAATGAATAACATCGCTATTTTTTATTTGGTTAATCACATCATAATCCAGCAAAAACTATGTTTTGAATATTTTTTTTGGTTGTTACGGCCTTTTGGATTTTAGGTGACGATATGACGATATACAAAATTTTCGTGTCACGGTGTTTTCGTAATTGAACTTCTGCGAAACGGCTTGACCGATTTTTATGATTTTTTTTTGTGTATTCGGTAGATCTGAAAATATGTCGTAATCTATTTTTCATATCCCTAAGTGGGCTGTGCCACGCCCATACGCACGAAATATCTTATATCTTGAAAGCTATAGAATTCAGAGTATCCAAATTTGGTATGGACTTTTCTGAGAGCTGGAATTCTCGAAGTAATTCAAAATATTGGTAAAATAGGACCATGGGAAGGGGCACACCCCATACTAAGTAGTTAATAATAATATTAAATCTTAAAAGCTATAAAAGCAAGAGTCTTCAAATTTGGTATGAGTTGCATGATTTGAAAACAAATAATATTATAAATTTAAAGCAATAAGATTTCAAAATATTTTTAATTTTTAAAACAAGAATGTACATTTTTAAAATAACATAAAAGAAACTTGATCTTAAAGTTTTTTTTGTGTATATTTGTATGTTTTATCCCCCATATTCATAAAATTTAAAATGAATTTGAAATGTATTTTATTAAAAAAAAATTTCATACAAAATTTTCCTAAAATGGATTTCAAATTAATTTTATCTTTTTATGAATATGGGGGTAAATGTTTGGTGTTTTGTCGTATCTTGAGGTAACCAAATACTTTTATTGTTACCCAATACGGCAAATAATTGTAGAAAGGTTGTAAAAAATTAATAAATTCTGTAAAGTGTGACTTTGACTCGCACACGAAGGACTCCGAGCGTACACTAGATATGTAATACTAAACGAAGTTTTTTTAAGATTTCAAGTACACGACAAACTTTTTTAAGTTTTTTGGCGTTTCTTCTTAGTTTTGGCGCTTTTTTCGGATTTTGGCAATTTTAGTTTTAGAGTGTTTTTCGTTTTGGCGATTTTTTTTTTGGTTTTTGGCGATTTTTTTTTTAATTTTGGCGCGTTTTCTTAGTTTTGGTGATTTTTCAGTTTTTGGCTATTTAGTTTAGTTCCGGCTCTCATTTTCCTATTGGCGATTTTTTTCAATTTTGGCGATTTTTTTTTAATTTTGGGCATTTTTAGTTTTATCTTTTATGAAAATTTCAAGAGTTTGCCTCTTATGGTTTCCAACATACAGTAAATAGTCAAAATTGCACAGAAAAAATTACATTAAATGATAGAATATTCTTAAATTTAAATTTTTTTTAAATTTCAGTGTCAATTGTTGTAGTCTGCATAAAATCACTAACTTTGCAAATTTCAAGTGTGTATAAAATTGTCTGTCTATTACATTAGGATTTCAAGATTTTTTTTTGCTCGCTTTAGAATACCCTTTAATTTTTAAGTGCCAAAGCTTTGCAGATTCTGTGAAAATTGAATGTCCGTAGCTGATACGGAAAAACGGACATCGTAGTGAAAACAATAGGGGTTCTTTTCACGTTTGGTGTACGGGACCCTTAAAACTCTATTAAAAGTCTTACTATACTTACTGAAGAGTTCCTTCAGCAGGAACGAAACGCATATAGGAAATGATTAACAAAAAAAAAATTATTACCTAATTACATATGTATATACATAAATATGTATGTATATACATATGTACATGTTTAAATTGGTTCCTTTCGCTCTTTATAAGGATTATGATTATGATTAATTAATTATAACCCTTAATCATGACTAAGATTAATTTAAAATTTTCACATTGTATTAAAAAATCTTAAAATGGAAATCTGTCAATCGTGCTTGTCGATGTAATGCAAATTCTTAAACATTAACACAACAAAATGGTTAGTAGTTTTTCCTTTAGTAATACAACGATTAACTGATGTTGCCATTAAAAATTACTTTTGATATTCAAAAATGTTCTTGGAATTATGTATTGGTAAAATGCTTATGCATACGTTCCTTATTTATGAGACCGACAGTGTAGGCATACATTTATGTATTTCTTTTTAATTCTAAAAATCTCCATATATCACATCCGTATCCGGCATAAAAATGTTATTTCGATTTGAATTATGAAAAAATAAAAAAAGACAAAAAAGTGCATATATAAAAAATTTTTATTACTGATTACATATTTTTTCTTTACTTCGAAAATATGCAAACAGTAAAGCTAAAAAATTTCTATATACATACATAAATAAGAAAAATTATGATTATTTTCAAAATCATACAAATTCACACATTAGCCTAGAGTTTAAACTGTGGAATCAGTGGATTATCAACATCATCTTCATGGCAGACGACGTTGCCGCTGTTCACGTCAACGTCAATGTTCGTTAGAGTATCATAACAGGGAAAACCACAGCAGAAGGGGAAAAAACAACAAGAAGAAAAAAACACAGAAATCCATAAATAAATACACATGTAAACTAACAATAAGATGATGACTTTTATATTTAAATATGTGTAACTTGTTGTTTTGTTTTTTTTTTCATTTTCAATATTTTTACATTGCATTTAAAAATAAATCTTCATTATAATGCGCTAAAAAATAAGTAAATACACGACACGACACGGCACAACACGCATTTACTCAAACGCATTTTATAGGGTTGGGTGGTTTTTTTCTCCATTTTTCACATGTAACCCCTACATTAGAGATAAGGTTCGCTTGAAGTCTTAAATCGTTTGTCATTTAATGAATACATAACACCATCTAAAATGCGGGCTTTCTTTTCGTATCTGGAAAATTTCATAAAACTTCCGTCTTAGATATAAATGAAATTATGACGATAGTCCTTTTCACTTGAGAAATAATTCTCCACACAGAAAAAACTCGTTATTAATTTTTGACTTTCAACTAATTTCGTGTCTTGATATAAAAATTTTATTATGTAATTTAATCACCACTATTGTGAATAACAAGTAGAATTTATTTTTCCCTCAAAGAGAAAAATGCTATCGTGAATTTCCCTTGAAATTTTTTCCCGCTATCACTCTCCACTGATTTATAAAAGTAAGAACATGATTAAAGACATGATTAAAAATTAAGTTAAACAAATTTAATTTCTCTGCTAAATACAAATTTTGTTTTTCAAATGAAATATTTTTAAATGTTAAGTGGGACTTTTAAATATTCTAGATGCAGCGGAAATAAATTCCTTAGAATTGCTCTGCTATAAAATTAACTTCATGTGAACCGAAAAGATTCATACTCTATGCAAAATGGTGCTGCAGGGAATTAGTTTTAAGAATAAGTTAAGTAAATAATCTTGTCCTAAAAATAAGGATTTATAACATTCTATATTTCCTTGGAAGGAAAATATTAAAATTGCGCAGTTCGCCTGCAGCAATAAAGTGGAAAAAACCAAGGAGGAAGGAAAAAATTCCCTTCAAAAATACTATCAAATTAAATTCAGTAAAGTGCGATTTTGATTAGCACACGAACTTTTCCATACAGATAATACATATCGTTACCTTAAGATAAAAATGTCCTAACTCGTTATTTTTTATTTTTTTTTTTGAAATCGAGTTTTTTGTGTATTTCGATAAAAGAACATTTAAGGTATCGAAAAAATGCAAAAAATCTCGATATCAAAACAATAATGAATAGGGCCTTTCTATATTAAGGTAACGATATGTAATAATATACGAACTTCAGCCTATATAATCGAATATCTTCCAGATGTAGACATATTTTTTTAATATTTGGTTGTTGAGCTTTTTTCCTTTTGTCTATTTTTTTTTTGTTCTTGTATTTTTTTCGTTTTGTGATTTTGGTGCTTTTTTTTGTTTTGACGTTTTTTTCGTTTGGACGTTTTTTTCGTTTTTCGGACATCGTAGAAAACAATAAGGTTCATTACACTTTTGATGTAAGGAACCTAAAAAAAGCCAAATATTTCACGATAGATAAATATTTTGGGAAATGGGAAAAAATTTCGATTGAAAAATTGTATTTACTTTCTTTGAATAGTCCCGGTTCACACACGGCTATTTTAGTGGCGCAGCTTTTTAGTTCAAAGGCGAGAGAGGAAAATGTGATGAGTACGCTCTTCATTATCTTCTCCTGTCTCTATCTCTCTATCTCTCTTCCATAAGCTGAAAAGTTGCTCCACTAAAACTGCCATGCGCGAACCCAGTCAAATAGAAATTTTTACGATATTGGGCGTGTGCCAAACGGTAGTACTATGGTAAAAAATGTTTGCCTGTGGGGAAAAATTTCATTTTACTGCTGTGCCAAACGATATCTTTTTGACAATATAAAATTTTGACAAATATTAGCATAGAGGAAAGCTGATGAAAAAATTACTGCGACGGCGAAGCAAAAAATGTTACCACAACCAGCCGGCCACCAACAACTTTTTAAAAGATTTTTATATAAAACAAAATATTTTACCAGAAAATTATATAACCTTATACATATATGTATATGATGCAAAAACTAAAATAAAAAATGAATTTTTTACAGTCTAACTACATTTAAGGGACGTAAAAATGTATGTAATGGGCGACGGCTTGAAACGACGGCGGTGGTTTTACTAGCCCCTGGGTCTAGTGAAATTTTATTCACCTCAGAAGTGTCAAAAATTTACTTACACTAGTACTTTGCTACCGTTTGACACAGGCCCATTGACTGCAAAATTAATGCATTAATGGTAATTCAGCCTGAGGAAGTCAAAACATTCAGCACACACATTTTGATCGTGTCTAGGCCGCCTAGTAAATTCCAAAAAAGGACAAAAACTTCATTAATAGGAAAAAATATACTTCGAGTCATAACCGCCGAAAAAGCTTATCCGACACAGTTTTTAAACTTCGTTTTTTTAGAAAACCGATAGCAAATAATCGATTTTTGTAAAAAAAATTAAGTTCGAAATGATGTCGCTTAAGCTTGTTTTGGTGGTTATGGCACGACTTAATGCAAGGACATTAGAGTGGTTCGAAGAAAAGTTGTAACAGTCACCCCCTAGGATTAAAGATATTGTAAAAACAATTACAAAAATATTTTATTTTATATTTTTGCCACGCCTACAAATACCGCCTCTTTAGTATTTGGTTCACTGTTTCGCCATTTTTAGTCCGATCATAACGTTTTGTATACCGGTGTTCATGGCTCGGTAAGGACTACATTTTTGTCTTTAATTTAATTTTTTACTACCACGTCATATTCTAGTCATCAAGGATTTTTTTATTTTTTTTTAATTTTAAAAGTCAACATAGGGTGCTTTTCATGTACATATGTATGTACATCTAGTAACAAGAATCTCTCCTTTCTTTATGAATAATAAAAATATAACTTTTTTTGTGTTCTTCCTGCCAAAACTAAACAAAGCGTGCAGGCATCGAAGCAATCGATACAAGCTGAACATTACACTAAAGTTGAAAAAATGTGAAAAATAAAAAAATACGCGCTACACAAATATTCGGACGGACAATTTAACATTTTGTTGGCATTTTATGAGTAAACGGGAAAACTGTGTGTGACTCACAATTAAAATCAGCCAACAAAAATAAAAAAAACAAACATAGGTATGTACATATAAAGCTAAAAAAATACTCCACTTGTAGAATTTACTCATTACTGCAAAATGTTTTAAAGAATTTCAAAAATGATTTTCTTTATATCGTTCAAATTTTTATTTCCTCTAAACTAAAAATACAAAACACATACAAAAAAAATAAGCAAAGAAATTCTCTATATAAAAAAAGGTGAGTCAATCCTGTCACTGTCAAACAAGCATTTAAATTTTAAAGGCTGGTCACTAAAAACTTACTAATGAGCAGAAACAACACACACACATTGGGAGGCATGAACTAAAGAAAAAAATTAAACGAAAGCGCGTCATGTTTGCGTTGTGCTTCTGTTTGCTCAAAAAGAACTGGCAAATATAGACGGACCATCAGACGACAGTCAAACACAGATGTTGTGGACATACAGATGGACTGACAAAGAACAAACAAAAAAATAAAAAATAAAAAACACTTTCCTTCCTTCATATTCATTTATTTACTAATTCACTGCCAGCAACATTTTTCATGGTGTCATGCAAATGATATCTGCATGTTCATGTGTGTGAAATCCCTGTAGGAAGTCTGAATAGTGAAATAGTACAGATTCACTATTGACTTTGTCACCACTACCACTGACGAATAGTATCCCAGTCAGGGCTTTCTGCTAAAGACATTTAACATGTATGTGTGATTGAAAGTCTGCTACTCACGTTAATAATATTGACTAGCTAGTTCTTTCGGCACCATATCGTGTCGTAACCGTACAAAAATAAAAGCTTAGGCGACTTAAATTTCGAACTTTGACCAAATTCGATTATTTGCGATCATAAATAATCATTTTTCATAAAAAAACGAAGTCCAAAAAATCACCCCTATCGTGAATAAAATGTGACATTTTTGCTCCCATGAAATTTTCATTCCCCATTAAGTCCTAATTTACTATTGCTAAGCTGGTTAGTTCTTGGGAAAGAGAGACAATGAGAACAGAACCGTTTAATTTACCCTTGTCACTCTCTCCTAACAAACTAATCAGCTTAGCAATAAGACTTGCATAGTGTAAATTAGGACTAAGGGAAATTTCAATGAAAAAATGTGTTGCAGGAAATTATTGTGGACATTATTTACTGATCTTGTCCTAAAAATAATTATTTATAACTTTTAATATATAATAAGTAAGTACGAGTATAATATTGAAAAAAAAAGTAAACAAAACCAAGGAAAAATTTAAAAAATCCATGTGAAAAATATTATTCACGATAAATGGAATTAAAAAAAGCGAACAAATTTCTGGAGCAAATTATTCACGATTGCAATTTGGGGAAAAGAACAAATATTTCGAGCGAAAAAATTATCACGATAGACGTGAGTGAGTCGCTTAAGCGTTATTGGCGGTTAGGTTACGATATGCTTATGGAGACATTGGAAACAGAGACCCACTAGTAAATATTATTAACTCTAGTTTACTGGCTGGCAGTCCATTTGAGAAAATTTCAAATTATCACTCAGCTGCCGCCTATCTGACAAAATTTGTTCTACTCCCCAATTTATACGTAGAAGCTCCATTGACAATATCGCCGAAAAGTCATTAAAATAATATTCAACAAAATTGGTGGCTTCCTACAGGCATGCAAATACTTTTACCGAGTACTCGTACTGGCGAGAAAAATTTTCTTTCATTTTGAAATTTATAATTTCAAATTTGGACAAAAAGGAGTTTTTGTTGAAGAAAACGATAACGATAAGTAGAAATAAAAATGCAACAGTGAAATTCATTGTTTGAGTCAAACTAAATGCACTGATATGAGCGTATGTGATGCGTGTGTGTGTACATATATAAAATTTATTCGAAAATAAAGTTTTCAAGATTAATTTTATGTAACCCTTGCTTAATATGTGTATACAGTATAAAGTATATAAATTAAATTAAAAATATACAATATGAGTTCAATCGATGAACCCTCTTATAACGAATAATCCATTTTTCATGCGAAAATCTCTTTAACATAAATATATAAAATTAAATATATTTTTTTTTTCAAATGACTCATTATTTCCTTTTAATTTTGAAAAGAAATACAGTGACTCACGGATATAAGAGCATCTCTTATAATAAAAGATTTCAAATAACAGTGGTTAGCAGCAAGAGCATATAATTTTTTTTTTTTTGCTCCTGCCAGTAGAAATTATGTTTGATAGCAGTATAAGAAAAACGTTTATGAGAAGAAGATAAAGAAAGTATTTGACTTTTTGTAATAGATTGAATAACACCGCAACTTTGTTTTTGTTTGTCGAAATCGAAATACACTGAACGCGATAAGGACCAATAATTTTTTAAACAACAAAGATGACAACCACATTGTCATGACATGATATTTTTAACTTTCCTCAAAAAAAAAATTAGTTCACTTTTATTGATACCAATGTAAAGTAGAAATAGGATGTCGGGCAAATGTCCACCTCTAGCACATCGCAATATGGACCATTTTACGGATATTTTCAGTATTTTGCTAAAATGAGAAATTTCTTAGTAAGCTTTTGATTTGCAAACATCTGTAACTTTTTGTTTTAATAAGATATTCAATCGAAATACATTTTGTATAATTACCTTATTTGTTACCTATCAGTACTAGAAAAGTAAAGTGTTTATAATTCTTAGAAATTAATTTTTGATGTGTAAACGATAGGGGGTAAAAATCTTTTCCACAATACAATCACAAATTTTGAGTAAGATCGTAAAGCGTTATCAAATCGGTGTGAGCTATGTATGAGTGTATTAATGTAATCATACGAACAAGCCATACAAAGAAACTTAACAGTTGCATAGAAATACATACACTCAACCGAATTTTAAAGCGTACCTTCAGGAGCAATGTTAATTTTAATAAAAATTGCTTCTGAAGTGTAATAGTGTTGCCAGTGGGGATGATTTTGTTAAAAAGTTGAAAAATATAAAATAAATTTAAACTTTTAAATAAAAGAGAAAAATAGAGAGAGAAAAAATAAGCAAATTAACTAACATGTGCATAATTAGTAAAGAATAAACGACAATGGTAAGTCTGTTGTAAATTAGAGATAGTAAATTTGGGCTTTCATTACAAAGCACGTTTCAGCAAATTGAAATACGATGAATCAAAACAATTCACGTATTCCATTTACAAGAAAGTTTCGTATATAAGGCAGAAATCTATCACCAACTGACACCACACACAGTGGACCAACACAGAAGAACGCTGATGATGAAGGTTTAGTGGCCTTCGAAAACGGCTGGCTGTTCCGTTCAACTAACTTTGATGTTATTTGTTCATTAATAATTAGCACATGTAATTTGGCTTAAAAAGCGATACGAACTTTAGCACGTTCAAATAAATCATAAAAAAGAGCGTTTTAAATGTCAAATATTTGTTTAAAAGATATAAAGCAGTCTTTATAATATTATAATATTATATTATAACATATCTTCATTACGTACTGTTGCCTTACAATGGAGCTGGTGCACGACAACTGGGTAACAATCTCCCTCTCATGCCAATTATTATGGGTGGAGATTTTAATACTAATTTTGCAAACCCACAGTCGCAAGCTTTATCAAAATTTTTATTTGACGTTTTCCACTTGCATATGAGCAATTCTCCACAAACCCCAACAACTAATAATTCCGCTACTATAGATGCAGTTTTCCATAGATTTTTAAATACAGTAGAATAAAAAATTTTTATATATTATTTTACTTACCATAAGCCAATATTTAAAAAAAAAAATTCATTGCTAGATGTTTACACATCTCCCCTGTGATCGGACTCACATTGCTTTTTTTTAAATGTCAAAATATTCCTAAACTCTTCCACTTAACAGAGCATAACTTCCGCAAGTCAAAAGGGAACAAAAAAAGATTAGCACTTTTTGTAGCCGAGACCCTCCTAGTCGGCTTCGGCAGACATCCGCATTTTTCACAAAAATGTAAACCACATTTTGCAACAAAGCTTAGCTTATCTCGTTAATGCAGAGCCAAATTTCATCTTTCAGAGTGTCAGTTGTTTCTGGTGTGTTCATGTAAACCCGGTCTTTCAAATTAAATTCAAAAATTTCACAATTAAAATTCTTCGTTCAAGAGTGTAACGTTCCATAACTAAACAATTTTCTACTAAATAAATGTCAAAGCATGACAGCTAAATTCTTGACATTTCATCATTTGACAGCCAATTTACTTCCTAGCCTCAAATTTGCCCACCCTTCACAACCAAAAGTGCAAAAAAGGCTTTGAACGTGTTTTCCGTGTCTTTTTTTGATAAAGCAAGCCTGCCTGTAAGGACAAGCAGAAAAGGCACAGTATAAATTGCGTATTAGGTATAAAGAAAATTGGGCTGGTTCTGCTAAATTGGGTCAACATTTAGTGGCGTGAGCTGGCGAGAAGTATTTTGTGTATCTATAAGATATTGATTTACTATAAATTAGCAATTAAACTATTAAAGCATTATCTACAGCCCATAAAAAAATACTTTGAACATCTACGCCCTGAAATTTCTCTTGTCATTAGTAACTTCTTGATGAGCACTGCGATTAAAAGCTATAAAATTTTGCAACGTGACTTAAAGAAATAATTTCGTTGTCTAAAAATCACAAATTTTTTTTTATATAGCCTTTGAGTTTAAGTTTAACGGACGATGACAGACAGGACAGAACAGGACGCGCCCTTATTTAGCGTGTTAAGTGGGCATTGAATGGCAGAAAAGGAATTAAATGAAATTTGATACACTGCACTGGCACTAAGGAATGAGTATATGTATGTACATATGTTTGTATGTACGTTTCCTTTAAAGGATAATAAAACTTTCCATACATTTTGCGTTTTAATTTTGCAAAATACTAACACGTAATTTTCATAAAATGAAAATAACCATGAAATTAGCAATAACTTGGAAAATTATGCGCTGCAAATGTTTTTTTATATTCCAGATACGAGTACTATAAATATGAACTATTTTTAAATGAGAACACAAAGAGGGAGCGTTTTTTTTCCAGTTGTACAAAATTTTAAATGAAATGAAATATTAAAAACAACAGATTTGAATGTTGCTTTGCATTGAAACAAACAAAAACGACGAATGAATGAATCATAAAAACTCTGCAAGAAAGCAAAAAATAAAAACCCCCACTCACTCACTCTGACTGACTTCGAAACAAAAAGCCAAATAAAGAAATGAAATGAAGAAAAGAAAGATACAAAATTAAATCGAAAATGAAATGAAAATGAAAACTTCTGTTTAAGTGGCAATGAACTATTAAATAATTAAATAAAACAACTTTTTTAAATTGTTGTTGTTGTTGCGTTTTATTTATATTTATTTAATTTTTAAGTGCATCATTTGAAAATAAGCAATTCAATTAACAAAAATAACAACAACAAACAAAAGTAACTGGTTAAAAGAAGAAGAAAAATAATAATAAATCCAACACTTGAACAAAAATACAGAAAAAAATTCATAAATGTGGTTAATGAATGAAAATCTTTTCAAGTGATTTTTCTTTTTTTAGTTCATTCATTCATGGCCTTAAAAGAATTAAAAATTATGGTTTTTTTAATAGTGCTGATAAATTGCTCATTTCTTAGTTATTCAATACTTTTCACATTCGAGTATTCTTAAAGCGATGCAAATGGGAGCACAGTGGCGCCTAAAACAAAAAAGTAAAATTCGTAATAAATGTTTATCCTTTGAACTAATTATCCAATTATTACAAATTACAAAATGATGGAAGCACAAAAACTTAAAAAATTATTTTAAGGCTCAGTTAGCCGACTGTAGTAGTAGGGAACTGCCGGTTCTATGGCAATAAAAATTGTCAAATTTGGGTAATTAACGTCAAAAATTTTGTAATTTATGGGAAAATTTTAAAAAAATGTCAAAGGTGTGAAGTGACGAGGGTTAGTTCACTTCGAGGGTATGTTGGGGCGCATGCTTTGTTTGTATGTATGTTTTAGATTTTTGTTTTAACCAAAGGTGTGAAGTGACGAGGGTACTCGATGGTTTGTAGATGTCTGTCGGTTGATGTGCATACTCGCAGTTTATTATGTTGGCGCGCATGCTTTGTTTGTATGTATGTTTAAGATTTTTGTTTTAACCAAAGGTGTGAAGTGACGAGGGTACTCGATGGTTTGTAGATGTCTGTCGGTTGATGTGCATACTCGTAGTTTATTTTCGTTAGCGCGCATGCTTTCTGTGTATGTATGTATAAGATTTTTGTTTTAACCAAAGGTGTGAAGTGACGAGGGTACTCGATGGTTTGTAGATGTCTGTCGGTTGATGTGCATACTCGCAGTTTATTATGTTGGGGCGCATGCTTTGTTTGTATGTATGTTTTAGATTTTTGTTTTAACCAAAGGTGTGAAGTGACGAGGGTACTCGATGGTTTGTAGATGTCTGTCGGTTGATGTGCATACTCGTAGTTTATTTTCGAGTAGGGAACTGCCGGTTCTATGGCAATAAAAATTGTCAAATTTGGGTAATTAACGTCAAAAATTTTGTAATTTATGGGAAAATTTTAAAAAAATGTCAAAGGTGTGAAGTGACGAGGGTTAGTTCACTTCGAGGGTATGTTGGGGCGCATGCTTTGTTTGTATGTATGTATAAGATTTTTGTTTTAACCAAAGGTGTGAAGTGACGAGGGTACTCGATGGTTTGTAGATGTCTGTCGGTTGATGTGGATACTCGCAGTTTATTATGTTGGCGCGCATGCTTTGTTTGTATGTATGTTTAAGATTTTTGTTTTAACCAAAGGTGTGAAGTGACGAGGGTACTCGATGGTTTGTAGATGTCTGTCGGTTGATGTGCATACTCGCAGTTTATTATGTTGGCGCGCATGCTTTGTTTGTATGTATGTTTAAGATTTTTGTTTTAACCAAAGGTGTGAAGTGACGAGGGTACTCGATGGTTTGTAGATGTCTGTCGGTTGATGTGGATACTCGCAGTTTATTATGTTGGCGCGCATGCTTTGTTTGTATGTATGTTTAAGATTTTTGTTTTAACCAAAGGTGTGAAGTGACGAGGGTACTCGATGGTTTGTAGATGTCTGTCGGTTGATGTGCATACTCGCAGTTTATTATGTTGGCGCGCATGCTTTCTATGTATGTATGTATACGATTTTTGTTTTAACCAAAGGTGTGAAGTGACGAGGGTACTCGATGGTTTGTAGATGTCTGTCGGTTGATGTACATACTCGTAGTTTATTTTCGTTAGCGCGCATGCTTTCTGTGTATGTATGTATAAGATTTTTGTTTTAACCAAAGGTGTGAAGTGACGAGGGTACTCGATGGTTTTTAATCATTTTTTAAAATGTGTGCAACGTCTTTCACGTTATGTTTTTTTTTATAGGGAAAGCAATACCACACAACAAGAAATAATTTCAAAAATGACAAACGTTGACACTAGTACACACTGTTGCGATGTTACAAAATATCATAGTATGTACTCGGCATTTGTTTTTTGTAATATTCTTTTTAGCTGATGGAGCTGGAAGGGTATTTATAGAAAGAAATTATGTATTCTGGTGAGATATTAATGTTTTTGTTGTTGGTTTTATTTAGTTTTATTTATTTTTTGTTTTTTGTGTAAAGAGGCTGACATTTGTCAAACAAACCATGCACACTTATATACATACATACATTGATATTTTTGAGAACGAGATAGGTGAATGTGATGTCATTCCAAAGAACCAAATGGCATACTTCTATAATGGAAACTTCCAAAATGAAGAAGAAAAGTTTATGGTAGATGAAGAGGACGATGCTTTCTTCATACATATGTATGTTGTAACAATGTAAGAATAGAACGTAATTCGTATAAATTGAGACGTTCTCTAATCTAGCAGCAAGTACAGCATTGTATCTAGCAAGTGCATCATCATCATATAAAATCTTAAAAAATACAATACATTCTATAAATTATTAAAATGGTATATAAATGTAATATGTGCAATAAGATATATAAATATCAAAAGTGTTTCTTGGATCATATCCAAAATCATGGTGTTGAGGACCAATATATATATCCTCAACAACAGCAACAATATCAATATCCTCAACAACAAAAACAACAACAACAACAACAACAACAGCAATACCAATATCTTCAAGAACAACAACAATATCAATATCCTCAACAGCAACAACAATATCAATATCCTCAACAACAGCTACCATATCCTACGGCCATGCAATGGTACCCAAATACTGGCCAACAATTGCAATATCAACTACAACAACAACAACAACAATACCAATATCTTCAAGAACAACAACAATATCAATATCCTCAACAGCAACAACAATATCAATATCCTCAACAACAGCTACCATATCCTACGGCCATGCAATGGTACCCAAATACTGACCAACAATTGCAATATCAACTACAACAACAACAACAACAACAAAAAGAAATGTATTGGCAACAACCCTCTACCTCCATGCAATGGTACACAAATACTCATGAACATCAACAACTACAGTATCAACCACAACAACAACAACAACAACAACAACAACAACAACAACAACAACAACAACAACAACAACGAGAACTTCAAGGAGCGGATGCTTGTGGAGGTAATTTAATAAATAATACCAGCATTGATGAAGAAACGCAAGGAAGACATAAAGATAATATGAAATTTTACACCATAAGCAAAGCGTTCAAAAATAATATTGTAACGTATGGATTAAATAATAAAAGAGATGAACTTTTACTAGAAGATTTCATTGGTGAAAATGAATCAATTTTCATAGAGATGCTTGAAAGTCATTTACAAAGCCACACTGTAATAAAATTTAATATGAGTATTGTGGCAGAATATGTAAAAATTGTGGGAGAGGAATTGGAGTTCAATATTATTCATCATAGAGCTAAAATGAATTTGTTGACCAGAGGAGATGAAATATATGAAGTATTTTCTAACCAAATTTCAGAAATTCAAAATAAAATGAGTGAATTTCAAGAGAAGGACTCTGGTTGGACTTTGATACGCATAGTCCGAGCAGAGCTAAGTATTAATAAAGCTTCTCTAGTTAAAGGAGCAAACTGGATGAGTTTACTAGAAAAACTTCAAAAAAGAAAAGCTTGCATCAATGTAGAAAACACCGATCAATATTGTTTCAAGTGGTGTCTGATCGCCGCAGTAGATACTTCTCAAATAAAGAGTAAACAGCGATGTAGCTCATACAATATTCATGACATAACTGCTGACATCATTTGTACCCAAAATGGTGTAACGCTAGATTTTAAGAATTTAATATTTCCAATATCTTTAAAAGATATTAAAATATTTGAGAAGCGGAATAGTGGAATCAGCGTAAACGTATTTGGTTATGATGAGGAAAATAATGTAGTTGTTGGTCCGTATTATATAACAAAGAAGGAAAAATGTAATCATATCAACTTATTGTTGTTGGAAAATATCGTTGGTCATCATTATGTTCTAATACAAAATATGTCTAGGTAAGCTAAAAGTGTCAAGTACTAGGGAATATATATATATATATATATATATAT
Organism: Tachina fera; assembly: GCA_905220375.1. Taxonomy (NCBI): domain Eukaryota; kingdom Metazoa; phylum Arthropoda; class Insecta; order Diptera; family Tachinidae; genus Tachina; species Tachina fera. The sequence goes on along the minus strand of LR999966.1, from coordinate 110,105,128 downwards.
AACTTTTTATAATATTTATTATAAATGATTTCATTTAAATTTTTTACAGATTATTAAGCGGCCAAACGACAAAACACGAACACACTCTTAAATTGTGTAATGTATGTCTGCAATTTACTCACAGTGATAGGATCATGGAGCAACATCAAGCAGAGTGTGGTAAAATTGTAGCCCAGCTACCATCCTATAATAACGCTACACTTAAATTTAAGGACCACCAACGACAGATGGATGTGCCTTTTGTTGTGTATGCAGATTTTGAATGCATACTTGAGGACATCCAATGTATAGTAAGTAAAAAAAATAATTTAACTAAAAAGCATACTCCCTGTGCTTTTAGTTATAATATTAAATATATTAACCATAATATAGATAAGTTTAGAATATATACTGGTAGGGACGCTGCAGAAAAATTTGTTGCTTATTTAGTTAAGGATTGTGAAGATATATATACTAATTATTTAATGAGAAAGACACAAATGGATTCTTTATCCCCTTCAGAAATATTCAGTTTTCGAAATGCTGTAAATTGCCACATATGTGATAAATTTTTAGGTAGTGATCGCGTAAGGGATCATTGTCATGTAACTGGCAAATTTAGAGGTGCAGCTCATAATATGTGCAACTTAAAATATCAACAACCAAAATTTATCCCTATTTATTTTCATAATTATTCGTCTTATGACTCACATCTTTTTGTTAAAGAGTTAGGAGAAAAGTCTGACAACATAAAAGTCCTTCCGCTAAATAAAGAACGTTATATATCTTTATCAACATATACAAAAATGAATGACGATTTCAATCTTGAACTTAGATTTCTAGACACCTTACGTTTTATGCCCGAAAGCTTAGAAACTTTAGCCAATAATCTTACGGATAACGATTTCTGTACAATTAAAGAGCAATTTCCATCAAAAATAGAGTTTGATCTGGTTAGAAGGAAGGGTGTTTTCCCTTACAACTATCTCAATTCCTTTGAAAAATTAAATGATAGTCAACTTCCAGCGAGGGAAGACTTTTTCAACACACTTACCAATAGAGAATGTTCACATGAAGATTATGAGCATGCAAAAAAAATTTGGTACACATTTGATTGCAAAACTTTACAAGACTACATGGAGTTTTATTTAAAAACAGACGTTCTATTGCTAACTGATGTATTCGAAAATTTTCGAAAAGTTTGTAAGGGAATATATAACCTAGATCCAAGCCAGTACTATACTGCTCCTGGACTGTCGTGGGATGCTATGTTGAAGTACACAAATATAGAATTGGAGTTGTTAACTGATATAGATATGTATAATTTCTTTAAAAAAGGGATACGTGGGGGGATTGTACAATGTAGTAAAAGGTATTCAAAAGCAAACAATAAATATCTAGAGGATTTCGATAAAGAGAAACCTTCAGAGTTTCTAATGTACCTAGATGCCAATAACCTTTACGGTTGGGCTATGTCCGAATATCTTCCATATGGAGGATTCAGATGGTTATCAAGTGATGAGCTAAATCTGGATCCAAATCGGATAGACAATAATTCAAATGATGGTTATGTGTATGAAGTTACTTTAGAATATCCCTCCATTTTACACGAATCGCACAATGATCTACCTTTTTGTGTGGAAAATAAAAAACCTTACGGAAAGAATCAAACTAAATTAATTGCTGACTTTTCTACTAAACATTCATATATTATTCACTACAGAATTCTTAAGCAATGTTTAGAGTATGGTTTGATTCTAAAAAAAATACATCGGATTCTCACTTTTAAACAATCTCCATGGTTAAAATCATATATAGACTTAAATACCAAGCATAGAGCTAACGCTAAAAATACATTTGAGAAAAACTTCTTCAAATTGCTCAATAATGCGGTATATGGTAAGACTATGGAAAATGTAGATAAGAGAAAAGATGTTAGAATTGTAACAAACTGGAACAGAACGAATTGCAATCATTTGGGAGCCCAAGATTGGATATCTAAGCCCAATTTCCATAGTTTGTCTATATTTTCAGAAGACATGGTGGCGATTCAAATGAATAGGCTCCAGACATATTATAATAAGCCTATTTACTTAGGATTTTGTGTGCTAGAACTTTCCAAATGGAAAATGTATAATTTCCATTATGGCTACATGCAGCCCAAATTTAAATCAAAATTGTCATTAAACTATATGGATACTGATTCATTCATATATACAATACGGACTGATGACTTCTATGCTGACATAAAAATGGACATACAGGATGAATTTGACACATCTGATTATCCTTCAGATAACATATATGGTATTCCTCGTTTAAACAAAAAGGTGCTGGGTATGATGAAAGACGAAAATTGTGGAAAAATAATGAAAGAGTTTGTTGGGTTGCGATCTAAAATGTATTCATTTAGTGTTCAAGATCAAAATGATGTAAAGAAATCGAAGGGGGTCAAGAAAACCATTTTAGATAAGTATAGCCTAAGTTCATATAGAGATTGTCTGTTTAATAAATCAAATGTATTTGATAATATGCTTACCTTTAAGTCGAGTTTGCATCAATTATATACTATGCAACTACATAAAATAATACTAAGTTATCAAGATGATAAAAGAAAAATCAAAAGTGATGGTATAAGCACATATGCATGGTACCATTCAGCAATAGAGGAAACCAATCCTGATTATGAGCTTGACATGCTATTAATGGAAATTGATAGACTTCAAGAAGAAGAAGAAAGTTAAAATTAATGTAAATTTTTGTAAAGTTTTATTATTAAAATAAGTGTAAATATTAGTTATTAAAAAAATTCTTTTGTTAAAAAATAAATGTAAATATTAATTATTAAAAAATTTTATGAAAAAAAACAAAGAAAATATAACCAATAAAAAACAATAAAACATATATTCTTGTGTACATTTTTTATTTATTTATTTATTTATTATCCATTCTTAAATATAATTTATGAATTTTCACATCTGTTAGAATCTTGTGTTGCATTTTTTCCCCAATCTCATAACAAAGTCGTGTCAGTTCAATCTTTACATCCCTTTCGTGTATTCCTTGTATTTCATTGAATTGGAGTTTTGTTTTGTTTAAAGTGGAGCAGGTTGGTATATAATATTCATAATAGAAATGAAGAATTTGTTTTCTTAGAATGTTGTTCCAACATAAAATTGATGTAAAAAATACTCGAATTTGAGTTAATGATCTCCAAGTGTCAGAATCGATTTTTATATTAGAGTTTCCTTGTTCGATAACTAAAAAACAAACACCCCTTTTATATTTAAACTTATATTCAACATCTCTCTCACTTTCATTATCAATTATATTTATAGAATTTAAAAAATCTCGACGATTAAGCATATCATGAATATAGTCCTTATAGCACATGAGGTGTAACCACTCTTCCCGGTCCAGTCCAATGTATTGCTTATTTTTATAATTCAGCCATATCATTGGCTTAAAACCAAAAGCTGTTGAAAATCCACATGAAATCTTCAATTTCCAATTGAGCAAGTATTCAAACTCAAAAACCAAATCATGTATTTGAGGTTTTCGTTCTTCATTGTGGTGAAATATATTCTTTAAAGTACATTTATCCATCCTCAATGAATATAATATTTAAACTAATAGTTTTTCGCTCTATTAATCTATATATATATATATATATATATATATATATATATATATATATATATATATATATATATATATATATATATTAAAAAAAAACAATAAAAAACTAAATAAAACCCATACACATACATATATATTCTATATTTGTTCATTATTTATTTTTGACAAATTTTTATAAGTTTCAATAATCTTAAAAATAATTTTTTTCCTTATGTGGAACATGGTGCATCGACATGTGTCCGGCCCTTCCTCGCATCCTTCGCTATACCAGGGGCAGCTGGCAAAATGCCCACTATCAGAGTCCTCTTGTTCTATAATTCCATACTCCTCATTTTCATTGAGCATGGAGACGAAAAAATTTATGGTTTCTTTATGCTCATAGAGCAATAAGTCCTCAAAGGAATTAAGAAACTCAAATAACCGTTCACGTACTTGGCTCATTTTTTAATTGTTATTTTAATTTTCTTTTTTAAAGAATACTTTTTTCTTGAATGCAATTTTTATACTAGTACTCTTGAAAGTTTTACATTCTTATTTATAGTAAAATATTCTTGTAAAATTAAAATGTTACAAACACTTTTGAGTGCTTTTTGAAATATTTTGTTCCAGTTACACTTTAGAACATCAATATAACTATCTCTCCGATCTTTGTTTTGCCATTTTTTGTTTCAGTTACGCTTAAGAACGTCAATATAACTACTATCTCTTTCACTACAATTCTATAAGTAACAAAAAATATTTTACATCAAAAATAATTACAATATGAGAAAAAGAGATAGTTACGATACTGATCTTTCTTTTAAGAATTATTTTTTACCTATTTAAAGATTGGTAGAAATATTTAATACATCAGTTTACAAAAAACAGATTGAGCTATCTGTCAAAGAAGAAAAAAATACATATAAAAATTAAATTTAATTAATTAATATTGTAATAATGAATCCTCCAGATTTGATCACAAAATTCAACACATTAAATAAAAAAAAATTAATACATATAAAAGAGCTCCAGGACTCAACTAAGTATGCAGTTAAAAACGCTAAGCGTGTGACTAGTAAATATGGCACTACAATTCAAATTGAACTGGAAAACAACATAATGTTTCTACCAAATCGGTACAACACGCTATCGGATGATGATATAATAGAACTGGCATCTGGGATATATTGCATATGTAAGCAAGGAGACAGTGGCTTAAAGTTGGATACTGCTGCTGAATTAAATATCTTTTTAACAAATGCTCAATACCCACAGTGGGAATAATATGTAAAAAAAGTATATCTTATAAACTTTTTTTATTAATAAAACAAAACAAAATTTAAAAATTGTTTGTGTGTGTTATTTATTTATTCTTTTCACTTATTTTGTAAAGAAATTGAAGACATAAATGTCCACATTTAAATGAATCGTAATCTTGATATTGATTGTAATTATATTTTATATTTTTACCTAGATATTTAACTAATTCTAATGGAGGTTGTAAATTTCCAAAACTGTCGAAATATTCCTTATGTTCATTGTTTTTATAATATGCTACCCAATGGGTTCCAGGACCACTTGATAAATCCAAATTAATGATTCCGCATTCTCGATTTCTCGATCGTTTTGGTAGTGTATCCAACATGAAAACTCCTCTAAAGTATGGAATGTTTGTTGAAAAGTTTCTCAAATCAACATCAGATAGGGGTTTATTGGGCAGCTTTATGAAAAATTTGGTTTTTGTTTTTCTTGACAAACCAATCCATATCCTTTCTTATATGGTTTAAGGTAAAAACCTTTCCCCATTGCTACTGCTTCCATTGTTTTATTATGTCTGGTTGCTTCATCAAGTTGTTGTTTGGCATTCTTAGCAGCATTTATTGCTTTTGCTATAGCTGCTCCGCCAGTAGAAAGACTACCAATTGCACTCAGAGCAGTAAGAATAGGTACCAAAGGTAAGAAGCCACCAATCTTTGGAACATTAATTACGCGTGGTATTACAACTTGCGATTTCTTCCCCCTTAACGACTTGTTGATAATCTTACGTGCAATCCTAATGGCAGAGTTAATGTCTTGAGGTTTTTCCTTCTTCAATATTTTTGTTGCAGTTTTAATTGATGTACTGAACAGCTTTTTTCCATTTTGTTCACTTTTTTTTGCAACCTTCTTCTTCAACCCCATACCAAATTTTCTTTTGACTTTCATTGCGTTAGTAACCATGTATGCAAACGATTTTTCTGCAAGACTGCTATCTTTTGAAATAACTCGTTCCCAAGCTTTATTTTCAAGAATTTTATCAGCTTGATGTCTACTATTTAAATCATTTGTTTTGGAATAAGCAATATCGTGATTTTTACATGCAGCGTCTAATACATTAATTCCTTTGTCACCGCGATCTAAACGTTTTTGTAATTTTGTTCCGGGTCCACAAAACTGATATCCAGGAAGGTGTAATTCAACAGGCAGAGAGTTAATTACTCTATTCAATAAACCTTTTCCAACGGCTGGTTTTTTATAACTAAACGTTTTGTTATAATGTATTAACATCTTATTTTATTTTTTTTTTTCTATAATAAAAGTAACATTTATGAAATGCAATTAGTTATGAGAATGCAATTAGTAAAACAACATAAAAATATTGTGATTCGCAATACTGATGCTTCAACGAAAATCAGATCTAAAATAAAACATAGCTCTCTCTTACCAAATTCTTTTCGTGCTCTAATAGTTGGACCATCAAATTGTGGAAAGACTAATGTTATGATTAGCTTGCTAGAAAGTCCTAATGGACTCAAGTTTGAAAACATCTATTTATACTCAAAATCCCTTTATCAACCAAAATATGAATACTTAAAGCGATTAATTTCACCAATTAAAGGGATGGGATACTACACATTTACAGATAATGAAAAAGTTATTCCTCCTGAGGAAGCGAAAACTAATTCTATTATGATCTTTGATGATGTTGCATGCGAGAAGCAAAATAATATACGAGCATATTTTTGCATGGGACGACATAAGGATGTTGATTCATTCTACTTGTGCCAAACTTATACGAGAATCCCCAAGCACTTAATAAGAGACAATGCAAATGTGATTATAATGTTTAAACAAGATGAGACAAACATGAAGCACGTTTATAGTGATCATGTTTCCAGCGATATGAGTTATGAAAAGTTTCATGAAATTTGTCGAGAGTGTTGGAAGGATAAATATGGATTTTTGATGATAAGCAAAGATAATGACTTAAACAATGGTCGCTATAGAAAGCAATTCGACTATTTTATAACGATATAAATTACTCTACATAAAAGTAAAACATTAGTACTTAATTTGGCCTTGCGCATAGTACATCTACTTATTTCCTAAAGTATTTACCATACCTGATCTGTTACCAGATCTAATAGCTGATACCTGATCTGATACCCCAATACCTGATCTGATAGCTGATCTTATACCTGATCTGATACCTGATACCTGATCTGATAGCTGATCTGATACCTGATCTGATAAGTGATACCTGATCGGATAGCTGATCTGATAGCTGATCTGATAGCTGATACCAGATCTGGTGTCTAACAGTTGAAAATGGATGAAAAAGTTTTAAAAGAGCTAATAAAGACAAGAAATGTTTTAAAGAAAAAATTTCGTAGTATAAAAGTTGATGAAGCAGATACACATGAGCAATTCAAAGATACATTTAAACCAATAATAGAACCATTAACAGAATTTGTGAACAATTCTAAAAATAATAAAAGAAGTATTAAGGCAGAAAGAGATGAACTTAAAACGAAAGTTTATAAAAATTCAAATTTTCCATTCAACGAACAATCAGTTAAGTTAGAGACAAGTACTCCAAAGAAACTTGTTGAAGAAACGTTATGCAATAAAAATATCTCACTTAGTAATCGAAACGCAAACAAGGTTGATAATGTTGATACTGATGATGATGATGATGACAACGATGATTTTTACTCTCAATCGGAAACTCTAGACAATTCAGATAATAATAAGAGTTATACTGACCTAGCACTCTTGGAAAGCAGAAATGAATTAGACACTCTATACGGTCCACATAAAGGTTTTAATAATGAATGGAAGTTTGGCAATAGTAGTATTAAACTTACTGAAGATAAAATAGTGATTGGAAATCACATATGGGCTTTTACACCAGGTTTATTTTCTTTACTGTTTCACAAAACACCAAAATATTATGATAAACATGAATTAGATATATATAAGAAAATTTTAGTGAGCACAAATGCATACAAAAGAGATTATAGACCTGATGGACAAATCAAAGGAACGAGAGCATATAAATATAAGCATATTATCAGTAAATTGTTTAAGAAAGAAAGTGAAAAAAACTCATCAACTTCGTCATCACTACATGCAATAAAAAGTCCTTACAAGGGTAAGGGTTTGATGAAACTAAACCCATACAAAGCTAACTATATATACTGGGATGATCCTAATGAGTTAGTAGATCGCCTTAGGCTATTGCTAGCATCACAAGCTGCAGGTCATACTAATCACAATAACGAAATTGTCTCAATTATCGAAGAATTATATGAAGCAAAAATTATAGAATAATATTTATCTACGTAAATCATGTCTATCGATAAGTTTGGGCACTATCTTAATGATACAAGTGGCAGAGTTTTTGTGAAAAATGTTCCTAAGCTGCTGGGCTTCGTTATGGATACAACTAATAACATTGACGTTCAAAACAAAAGAATCAAAAATGTGGCAAAAGCTTTGGAGGAAAACGACGTTGTTAATAAATTGTTTCTGCAAAGTCAAATTGAAGAGGTACGAGATGAAATCCATTTAATTTTAAGTCAGAAACTAAATGAAATTAGGGAAACAATTTCAAGTATGAAATTATTCTTTGAAAAAGAAATTAGAAAGATAAATGAGTTAATCTATGGGTATATAAGAAATATGATGGTCAACAGTACTTAAATGAACTCGCACTGAACTCAACTTATCCCGTCAAATTCTAAATACGTTAAATAATGACTTCAAAAAGAAATTTAATAAATGAACTACATAAGCAAGCACGAAAACATTTTCCACGTCGAAGAGTTGTTATGAAAGGAATAGATGATCTTTGGCAAGCTGATTTAGTTGAAATGGGGAACTATTCTACAGACAATAGAGATTATCGATTTTTGCTGACTGTAATTGATACATTTTCAAAATTTGCTTGGGCAGTACCCTTGAAAAGAAAGACTGCATTGGAAACAAGCCAGGCTATGCAGAATATTTTTCAACTGGGACGAATACCAAAAAACTTGCAAACAGACGATGGTAAAGAGTTTTTCAATAAACACTTTGGAAAATTGATGAATAAATACAACATTAATCACTACTCAACATATAGCAGAATGAAAGCATCAATAGTAGAACGATTTAACAGAACATTAAAAGGAATGATGTGGAAAGAGTTTAGCTTTAATGGGTCTTATAACTGGCTCGACATTTACAAAGACTTGATTAATACATATAATAAGAAAATTCATCGCACCATCAAAATGCCACCGATTCAAGTTAACTATAAAAATGAGAAAAAATTATTAAACACTGTATATAACCGCTTAAAACTATTCAAATTATCAAAATTCAATGTGGGAGATCATGTGCGCATAAGTAAATATAAACATGTTTTTGAAAAAGGATATACACCAAATTGGACCACAGAAATTTTCACGATTAAAAGAGTTCAAAATACATATCCAGCCACATACATATTAGAAGACTATCGTGGTAATCCTATCAAAGGTGGGTTCTATGATGAAGAACTTTCAAAAACTAGATATCCAAATACATATCTAGTTGAAAAAGTTCTTAAAACTAAAGGAGAGAAGGCATATGTTAAATGGTTAGGATTTTCCAATCAACATAATTCTTGGATCAATAAAAATGAAATATTGTAGTTAAGTGTGTATATATAAGTCTATATTTGTATCTAATATATTAAATAAAATATAAACTTCCTTTTTTATACAAAGTGCTGTGTTTAATTTCACTTATTTGTAATCAGACAACCATAATGTCAATAACACTTACTCTTAGCTCAAACTCATCTGAGTTATCTGCAAATTACTTTCCTCCTATTCGTTTGGATGGTGAATATGAATGTGCTCTAACTGATTTTCATTCATATAATAGCATTCCCAATGTAGATGATTATAACAATATATTTCATATTGGTGAACATGTAATTAAAATACCAATAGGATCTTATGAATTGAATGATATAGTTGATTATATTAAACATACCTATAAGCAGTATTGTCCGGAAAATAAAATTGATATAGAAGCTAATAACAATACAATGCAAGTAAGAGTTAAAAGCTCTAAGGATCCCATATACTTTAACAAAGATAACACAATTGGAAAACTTTTTGGATTCAATAAGAAAATTCTAGCTCCTAACCAAGACCATTACTCAGATCTACCAGTCAATATTTTCATCGTGAATATCTTGCGTGTTGAATGCAGTATAGTGGTTAACACATATACGAATAACTCACAAGCACACACATTACATGAATTTGCGATCAATGTCCCCCCAGGGTATAAAATTGTTGAGATTCCTCGAAATCTTATCTATTTGCCAGTTAACTGCCGAGAGATAAGTTCTCTAACTCTACGCATAGTTGATCAGAACGGTGATTTAATTAATTTTCGAGGAGAGGAAATTACAACACGAATACATTTGAGATCTAGCAAATAATGATAATATACAACGTCAAGCAATCTAAGGATAAAATTGGATACACTCATAAAACACTCTTGCAAACCAAACCACAATTAAAGAGATCATTACACAAAAAATATTTGACGCAAGAAAATAAAAAATTTTTAAAGTCTCTCAATTTAAAGTTGACAAAGAAATGAGTTACATACTAGATGTTCTAGAAAAACCTCAATCAGACGAGAGTATAATTAAAAAGGACTATCACACATATACACCATACCTACAATCCTTCAACAATAATGATGAGATTCGAATTTCAATACAAAATCAAGACTTATATGTGCTACCCAGCGAAAGCTACATATATGTTGAGGGAAGTATTGTAGATGATAATAATAGCAAAATATCTTCGTTTTTAAATCTAAAATTAAAAAATAACTTTGTGGCACATCTCTTTGACGAAATTCGATATGAACTTAATGGCATAGAAATTGATCATACAAGACATTTAGCGATTACAAGCAGCCTAAAAAATTTTGTTTCCTTATCACCAACAGAAAGTGTTGGCTTGTACAATGCAGGATGGAACAAACTCGATGATTTGGATATTTCAAATGGACACTTTAATTTCTATGTACCACTGAAACTATTTTTAGGTTTCGCTGAAGACTATAATAAAATTATACTCAGCGGTAAACATGAATTGGTTCTCTTACGTAGTAAGAACGATGAAAAACTCGTATACTCAACTGTTGCTACTGACAAACCAAAAATTAGTATCTCAAACATCTCATGGAGAATTCCGCATGTACAATTATCCGATCTGAGCAAATTGAATATGATTAAAATTATTAACAGTGGTGCTTCTATACCAATGGCATTTCGCAGTTGGGATTGTCACATTAATCCTCAACTAAATACAGGAACTAGCTATATATGGAATGTTAAATTGGCTGCAAATAGAGAACGACCCCGTTTTGTGTTGATTGCTTTTCAACAAGAAAATAAGTTTGTTCATTGTAATTTAAACAATTTAAAAGTACATTTAAATTCTGAATCGTACCCATATGATGATCTAAATGTAAAATTTAAAAATGGTCGGGTTGCCATCCTATATGATATGTATCTGCGGTTTCAACAAAGCTACTACATGAGGGAATCACAACCACTTCTAACTGCTCAAGAATTTAAAAATAGTGTGCCGATAGTGGTAGTAGATGTCAGTCATCAAAACGAAGCCCTCTCTAACGGTCCTGTTGATATAAAAATTGAAATTGAAACAGACTCCAATATACCTACCGATACATCAGCTTTTTGTATACTCATCCACGACCGTATAATAGAATACATACCCTTAAAAGGTCAAGTTCGTAAGATAATGTAAAAAAAATAAAAAATAATAAAATAAGATGATTGGGGATAAAGTTTTCATCGATATGCAAGGATTTAAATCCAATTCAAACATCTTCATTGCAAAAGAAATAGCAATTGTTTTTAACAATAAGGAGCACATAAATTTTATTATTAAACCACCGTTTAACTTCAAAAGATTATCAATAGCAAAACAAAGAGAAGCGAATTGGCTAACGAGAAACTTTCATCATCTGAATTGGAATGACGGATCAATATCATTTAAGAGTGTTGTAAAATTTTTAAAATCCAATTTAAAACATTATTCAATCTATGTTAAGGGTGTGGAAAAGAAGAAATGGTTTGAAAAACTACTTCGAATTAGAGTTTTCAACATCGAGGATTTTGGCTCCATCAACTTTAAACAAATACAACTTAAATATCCGGAATATTTTTACTGCAGCTATCACAATTATGGAGTTTGTGCCTTAAGAAATGCATATTTACTTTATCAGGAAAATAACTAAACAATTTATTTTAATTTTCTATTCTTACATTGTCACAACATATATTTACGATATTTTTTTAAATAAATATGTAGATTAAAATTATAAAAAAATTTTGTTCAATCATTTATTTATATGCATATGGTTTGTACAAGGACAAAGACAAATGTAAAAAAGTGAAAATAAAAATCTGTTTACACATTTTTTACGTTTTAAGTAAATAAATTTGAATTTGTGTTTACAAAATTAATCAAATTAAAATCTTAAATTTACGGTCGCCAATAATGCATCCCCCTCTTCGTCTTGCATGAAAATTTTGGTTATGTCATCTTTATCCTCATCTTTTGGCATATAATCAAACGCTGCCAAGAAAGCATCGTCCTCTTCATCCAGCCTAAACTCTTCCTTTTGAAAATCTCCATTCTTGAAGTATGCCATTTGGTTGTTTGGAATTTCATGATATTCATCTACCTCGTTCTCGAAAATGTCTCTAATGGATACATTAGGAGGCAAATCGTCGTCCGAAAACTCTATTGACAGAGGGCTTACGGATACCTCTTCCCGGCTGACAACGCTCATCTCTTCCCGATTGCCGGAGAACAATCTCACAAACTCATCTAGCGACATTTGTGAGCCGTTCAATGATATTAAAATTGGGCTGCTGCTTAATGTGTCCATTTTAATAATTTATAGAATGTATTGTATTTTTTAAGATTTTATATGATGATGATGCACTTGCTAGATACAATGCTGTACTTGCTGCTAGATTAGAGAACGTCTCAATTTATACGAATTACGTTCTATTCTTACATTGTTACAACATACATATGTATGAAGAAAGCATCGTCCTCTTCATCTACCATAAACTTTTCTTCTTCATTTTGGAAGTTTCCATTATAGATGTATGCCATTTGGTTCTTTGGAATGACATCACATTCACCTATCTCGTTCTCAAAAATATCAATGTATGTATGTATATAAGTGTGCATGGTTTGTTTGACAAATGTCAGCCTCTTTACACAAAAAACAAAAAATAAATAAAACTAAATAAAACCAACAACAAAAACATTAATATCTCACCAGAATACATAATTTCTTTCTATAAATACCCTTCCAGCTCCATCAGCTAAAAAGAATATTACAAAAAAAAAAACAAATGCCGAGTACATACTATGATATTTTGTAACATCGCAACAGTGTGTACTAGTGTCAACGTTTGTCATTTTTGAAATTATTTCTTGTTGTGTGGTATTGCTTTCCCTATAAAAAAAACATAACGTGAAAGACGTTGCACACATTTTAAAAAATGATTAAAAACCATCGAGTACCCTCGTCACTTCACACCTTTGGTTAAAACAAAAATCTTATACATACATACACAGAAAGCATGCGCGCTAACGAAAATAAACTACGAGTATGCACATCAACCGACAGACATCTACAAACCATCGAGTACCCTCGTCACTTCACACCTTTGGTTAAAACAAAAATCTTAAACATACATACAAACAAAGCATGCGCGCCAACATAATAAACTGCGAGTATCCACATCAACCGACAGACATCTACAAACCATCGAGTACCCTCGTCACTTCACACCTTTGGTTAAAACAAAAATCTTAAACATACATACAAACAAAGCATGCGCGCCAACATAATAAACTGCGAGTATGCACATCAACCGACAGACATCTACAAACCATCGAGTACCCTCGTCACTTCACACCTTTGGTTAAAACAAAAATCTTAAACATACATACAAACAAAGCATGCGCGCCAACATAATAAACTGCGAGTATCCACATCAACCGACAGACATCTACAAACCATCGAGTACCCTCGTCACTTCACACCTTTGGTTAAAACAAAAATCTTATACATACATACAAACAAAGCATGCGCCCCAACATACCCTCGAAGTGAACTAACCCTCGTCACTTCACACCTTTGACATTTTTTTAAAATTTTCCCATAAATTACAAAATTTTTGACGTTAATTACCCAAATTTGACAATTTTTATTGCCATAGAACCGGCAGTTCCCTACTACTGACTGTAATGGAATGTAGCTAGTAGCTGTAGTACAGTCGGCTAACTGAGCCTTCAGTAATGTAAAGTAACTGCAGCAGTAGGAAACAACTGATCGATATTGTTATGTGAAAAGTAATGAAAATGGTTATAGAGATGTAATGTAACGTAGCCTACTTTTTATATAAAAATATCGAGCATCTGTTTCCTATCTTGCAGTTACTTTACATTACCGTCTTCTAACTGACCCTTGAGCCTTTAATCTTTTTTTTTTTTTTATGCGTAAACAACTATACGCTAGAGGGTAAAAATCTTAAAAATCTTTTTCACAATACAATCACAAATTTTGAGTAAGATCGTAAAGAGTTATTAAATCGGTGTGAGCTATGTATGAGTGTATAAGTGTAATCATACGAACAATAAGTACAGAAAAACTTAACAGCTGCATAGAAATACATTTAACCTAATTTTAGAGCATACGTTCAGGAGTAATATTAATTTTAATAGAAATCGCTTGTGAATTGTAATAGTGTTGCCAGTGGGGATAATTTTATTAAAAAGTGAAAAATATAAAACAAATTTAAACTTTTAACTAAAAAAGCGTTTTAAATGTCAAATATTTGTTTAAAAGATATATAGCAGTCCTTATAATGAATTTATAATATTGTATTATAACACACCTTCATAACGCAATGTTGCCTTGCACTGAAGCTGGTGCACGACAATTGGGTAACAATCTCCATTTTATGCCAATTATTATAGGTGGAGATTTGAACACAAATTTTGCAAACCCACCACAGTTCCAAGCTTTATCAAAATTTTTATTTAAGGTTTTCCACTGGCATATGAGCAATTCTCCACAAACCGCCACAACTAATAATTCCACTACTATAGATGCAGTTTTCCATAGATTTTTAAATACAGTAGAGTCAAAAATTTATATATCTTATTTTAGTTACCATAAGCCAATATTAAAAAAAAAAATTCATTACTAGATGTTTACACATCTCCCCTGTGATCGGACTTACATTGCTTTTTTATTTGGTTACAATAAAAGCTGATCTATTTTTTTAATTTTGTCCTTACTTAATTCGAATTTTTTCTGTTATTTGGCGTTTTACTTGAGGAAAATATTAAAAATAAACATAGTTATCTATATAAATACATAAGTATTTTGTAATTATCTAAGACTTGTCTTATAAATAAATTTTATTTAAGCTTTTTTTTATTCAGTAAAAGTGTTAAGTATCCCATTTAACTCCTCAAATCTTGTGTGTATATAATTAAAAATTGTCTCCCCAAAAAATCTTCTTTCATAGAAAAATTAATTAAAAATAAATTTTCAAATTAATTACGTTTCAAAAAAAAAATTAAAATAAAGCTGTAGAAACTAACATGTTGCAATTTGTATGCAACTAATTAATATTTCAATGTTAACGCTTTGAACGGTTTTATAGTAAATACAACTAAATAAACGACACCACAACTGCGCATGCATGTAAAGAAAATTGTCTTGTTAAGCTTTTGCAAATGCTTATTACAAATCGCATTAAATTTAAGTATGTAACAAATTTTATAAAGCTTTCACTTTGACTTAAACGTAATAAAGTTGTTTGCACATTAAACCTGCTATGAATTAAAAGAGTCATTATATTTAAAAGCATCAGGGTGAAATTAAATATAGAGCAATAGTAGTTTTATTGCTGATATAAAACTTAAAAATCTACAACACCCTTGTATACATTTATTGCCAAATATAATGGCATTTTGTCCTTTAGCCTGGAATTTTATATTAACCCTTATTTCAGTTGTCAACATCGACGTCACGTAAACACAATCCCGGAAAAATGGGGTTTTTTGTTCGGCAGTTTTTTTCCTCAAACGTATATGACAACACTGACTATAATTGACTATTAAGGCTTCATTAGTCTTTACTTTCTGTTGCTGTTCTGTGCCGTTCTTTTCCGTATAAAATATTTTGCAATTACTTTTTCTGTGGAAAAAATCAGCTGGCAACCTATAGAATTGATTACACTTGTACACAAAGTATCAGAATACACTAATACATACACACTTTTGGCTGTCACTTAACGTTGAATTCTATTTTCTACAGATCTGTCCGCAACAGAACAGAACGAAAAAGGAAAAACTAACCACACATAGAGATTTTCAACTAAACAGAAACTAAACAGCTGATTCAGAACAGAACAGCACGTACAAACTAATTCTGCCTTTACTGCGCTTATACGCACGGCTTATTTGCAAATAAAACTGTAAATTGTTGCCATATTATTGTTTTTGTTGCGACTTACTAATTCAGAAAACTATTCACGTTTAACGCACTATTTGCAAATAAAATGCTTGACGTTGCCACACTTACAAATGCTTGCTAATAAAAAACAATAAATTGATAAATATAGCACAAAAACATTCATAGACGAAAATAATGACAATAAAAACAAATTTTTATTTGCTATTTTAACATTTCTATAGAAGTGCTACCAAGTTTTTATATATTTAAAATTCCGTATAAACAGTGAGTTAATTTATTTTTGTAAATATTTTTATTTGCAAATAGTGCGCGCATAAACGTAGTCTATATTTTAGTCAAAAGTTTACTCTTGAAATTATTTATTTATTTATTTTATTTTCATGTAAATCATCTGTTTAGTAAAATATTTGGACTTTTAGAATAAATTATCATTACTTTCTAAATGTTTGTACTTATTTTAACAACAAACAGTCAGTCGGCGGTTATAATTCATGACGTTCCGGTTTAATTTTTACTTTTTTTGTTTTCTGTATTTTGCAGCTGCCTTTTTTTACAAATATTTTAAAATAGCCATGATTTTTTACAATTTTGTTTCATTTGATTGTCGTAAACAAAAAAAAAACAAAAAGCGTTTAAATATCCATCATTACTTCTGTTTTTGTGGGTTAAATACTATATAGACGAAGAGAGTAAACACTTTTCTTATCATCCGGCAAACTGTAAAAGTAAGCAGTTGTTATTGTTTCAAACATTTGATGTACGAGTATTTATCTACGCGATTAAATTGGTAATCGTTTAAACAAAAAAAAAAATAAAAAATAAGTTAAAAGAAAGTGTTTAAAATTAAAACAAACAAAAAACAAGACATACCAAGATTTCATTTGCAGAGATGAAACACCAAATGTTACTACGTTTATACGCGCACTATTTGCAAATAAAAATATTTGCAAACTAAATTAACCCACTGTTTACACGGCTTATGTAAATGTGTAAAATAAGAAATAACCAGGCATGTCTGTAAATCACTTTATACTAAAGTGATTTGAAATCACTGAAAAGGTGTTCTGCACACAAAAATGTTTGAGATCTCGTGATTTGAAAGCGGTCAACCAACTGCCTGACGATATTAAATCACTTGATTGTTTTTGAAGCATTTTACTTTGAATTCGGTAATAAATCAATTATATACACACAATATGATATGTTCTTTATTTGTCTTTGTAATAAAATTAATTATTTCACACAAAAGAACACTAAAATTTACAAATTTATGAAAATGCTATATTTTTTGTGGACTCTTTAATATTTTTCGTGATTTACTTTTCTCTTTCAGTAGTCAGCTGATATTTTTTTTATCAAAAAGGCATTTGCGGTTGCCAGAGCAACAAAGTTTTAAAGTCGTGTAGCATATGCCGAATTTATTCAACTAAATTAATCATTAAGAATTAAACTTGATCTAATTTGTTTAATAATAACAACACTAATGAAATTCGATTGGTTAATATTTAATATACTATCGTTAAAAATAAGTGGAAATGGCAAAAATAAGTACTAAATACTGTGGCAGCACAATAAAAGCTTTTTGCTCGTTATTTAGCACAAGAAAATCACTACTAAAAACTAAAAATCTCATGATTTTCAGAACACCCAAAAATCACTTGCGTGATTTCAAAATCGTTAGTGATTTGAAATTACCGTGATTTCAGAACATGCCTGAAAAATTTGTTTTTATTGTCATTGTTTTCTTCTATGAATGTTTTTTGTGCAATATTTATCAATTTATTGTTTTTTATTAGCAAACATTTGTAAGTGTGGCAACTTCAAGCATTTTATTTGCAAATAGTGAGTTAATCGTGAATAATTTTCTAAATTATTAAGTCGCAATAAAAACAATATGGCAACAAATTACAGTTTTATTTGCAAATAAGCCGTGCGTATAAACGAAGTATGTGTGTTCTTAATGTTTTGAGATTTGAGCCTAGTCTATGGGCATCATCACCCTACTAATTAAAAACACCAAGTTCTCCACTCCCTGGAAAATTGGTATTAATAAAGCCGCGTTCAGACTATTATACTTTGTATTTATACTTGTCAAAAATTCAATTAATACGTGCAAGTGTGATAGTCTGAACGCAAAATGTCATCAAAGTGGCAAATAATACGATAAAAATTATGACATCCCATAAGACTTTTTCGTTTATAGAAAATTTTCTAAACGATAATACTTTTCATTAGATCAGTAGTGCGATTCACTAACTCTTTTTAACGATAATCGCATCGTTAAAATAATTATAACGAACATTTATCGAATTTGCTATTCCGTAACATTTTTAACGATATTCGCTGGAGGTTAATGTCAGCTGTGTCATTATTTAAGCGACAATAATTTACGTGCTGTTAATTTTATCTACAAAAATCAACAGAAAATATCAGCTGCGTACTATTGTTAAAAATAAGTTTCAGAATCGCATAATCGTTATTTTAAGCGACAAAATGTATTGACAAAAATTACGATTGTCGTATCGTTAAAAGTTACTGAATCGTACTACAGGTTTGCATTTTCACACAAACCAAATTTCCAAGTCGGCTGTTTCGCCGCCGATAGCGTGTCGTCATTGATGAAATGTTTTGTCATATGTATGTCGGCTCAAAATTTTGAATAAGTGAATCGTATGGAAGTATATTTCGTTGACTTAATTTTTTAACGTTTTTGTAATATATATTCTTAAATTTTTTCTGTTATTTACATAGAATATTTTTAACTTCTGAATTTTTACAAGTGCCGGCACATTTCCGCCTGCATGAAACCGCTTTGGCGCCGCTAGCCGCTGAATAGCACAGACATTAAGTGAAACATTTGTAAATTTTAATTGAACTTTAATGATTTTTAATCAGAAATAATTTTTAGTCAGGCTTAAGTTCAGTAATTTCAATTTTTTTAGTTAATTTTCTTTATTTTCGAACTTAATTTGTTTCTATATTTATGATTTGTACGGGCATAAGTTCGTATCGCTTTTTAAGCCAAATTTTTATTGAATGAAATATTTTTATTAATTAATGTGAGTTTCTAAAGAAGAGAAGAAGCCACGCACTTCATCAGCACCCTAGTCTATCTACTTGGGTAGGGATTTTTGTTAACATCAGCTATTTAACTTAAATTTTCCATGAAACGGAATATGAGAAACGATTGTTGTGTATACAATTGATTTACCTTTGGTAAATACATTATAAGTATCACTATTAATTTTCTGTTTTCCATTCTTTAATTTTTCTATTTAGGTTAGCACGAAATTATATAATTAATGTGATGATCGTAAAAGATAAGCAAGAATAACTAAACATACTTAGGTAGAGTAATATAATTTCGTGCTAACCTGAATAGAAAAATGAAAGAATGGGAAACAGAAAATTAATAGTGATACTTATAAATGTATTTACCAAAGGTAACTCAATTGTATACACAACAATCGTTTCTCATATTCCGTTTTATGGAAAATTTAAATTTAAGAATCTCTACCCAAGTAGACAGACATTTTCATTGAACAGCTGCTTTGTTTTCTGCTGGTATTACACATTTTATTTGAAGTGTGATGGTCTGAACACAATATGTGATTTTACGTTAGATTTTTTGACAGTCGCAACGAATGTATTTAGATTTCTGTATCGTAAAGTGCGATGAAAGTATTAATAATTGTATAATAGTCTCAACGGGGCAAAATAAATGAAAAACTACTCGTAACATCAGTAATACCCAATGACTTTAGTCAAACATAATTAAAAATTAAAGAAAACAATTTAAGAGCCATTTTCACAACTTGCCTTTAGTTAAAGGTAGGATTTTGTCTGCCCAATAAATATTTTTGCCTTAACTATTACAACTTGAATTTTTTTGTTATTATTATCAATAATAATAATACAATTTAATGGATAAAAAAATGTTTTATAATGCAAAGACATTTATCGGGCAGACAAAATCCTGTCTTTAGCTAAAGGCAAGTTGTGAAAATAGCCCTAATTCATATTGGTAATCACCTTAAAGTATTGTACATAATTATTTTAATTTTAGGGTATTAAAATTTCACTGTCTACACATACTTTTCACAACTTTTATATTCATTTCTAAATATAAAAAATATCATTAATCAAGTTTAGTTTTTTTTTGTAGTAATAAAACTTAAAAAGTAGTTGTTTTTTTATGAAGTCTGTAAAATAAAAAAAAATGTTTTTGTTAAACTGCTCTTTTTTCGCGAACGTGCGATTCTTGATAATTTTACACAAATTACAATCAAATTACAACTACTGTAACTTGAAATTAGAGTTAAAGACAAAAACGACTATGCTACCAACATCTTGCTTGCATGCATAATTTCAAACATACATATGTACATATCGTTACCTTAAATGCAAACGGACGTAATTACACTTTTATATTTTTTAAAGCAGAAACAAAAAACGTTTCCAAATCATGAAAATTTTCTTCGAAATTTACTTGTAGCATGGATGCTTATATATTTTTAAACATATATTTCCTTTTTATATATGTTCAAGCTTTTGTGTTAGTTACGTTCCTTGCAATAAAAAAATATATGCAATCGTAATTACGTCCGTTTAGATTTCTTTAATAAAGTCGTAATTTCTGCTCGCAGAGGTTTAAATATTTGCGTGAACCTGTAGTTTGATAAATTGAACCATAATCAATTAAAAACTCGATTTCTAATTTTTGTGTAGTTACATCCGTTTGCATTTATGGTGACGATATGTACATATGTACATATATTTGTTCATAAATACAGGCGACATGATTAGCATTTAAAAATGGTTAGTTAAAAATTCCAAAACTTTTGCCATACAAAATACAAAAAAAACAGAAGACTGAAAACTTTTCTGCTACTCGCAATAAAGTTACTCGTAGTATTAGGACATTGAAGCTTAATGTAAAACATTTGCCTAAAAAAGCGTAACCACTAAATGCTAATGAAAAATCTTTCAATTCAAACAGAAGTTTGTCAAGTTAAAGAGTTGCCAATAATTTTGAATTCTATGACAATGTCTATTTGTTGTGTTTAAACTGTTTAATTTGATAAGTAAGTGTCAGGGTCAAAACTTTTTTCATTAGTGTTTGGTGGTTACGCTTTTTTTTGACAAATATTTGACAAGTCTGACCGTATCTTTAGATATGTACATCTTTCCTAAAAAGATATTGGAGGCTACAACGCAATGAATTAGGCAGTGACAGAAGCATGGATTAGCCACCATATCTGGGAATCAGTAGGGAGGATTGCAGGGTTTCGGGGGCCTTATTATCAGCCTTGGACATACGGCCGAACAGATGTAGTCTACAAGAAATACATGAAGAAGACATTGATGGCGCCAACATGTATCTTTATTTTAGTAACTGCGTACAATCATAATAGCTGCCCAAACAATTCGTACGCTCACATATTTTCTCTCAAGAAACTATGATTCCAAAATACAAGAGTATTTCTACTTCGTTTGTGCAAAAAAAAAATAAAATACGCTACAACTAAAAATAAAAAGGCAAATACGTATCAAACGCATTGCCTCGCACTCATACTTACAGTATGAGTATGTTTATACTCAGGATATGGATATTTAATTGGACAAAAAAAAACGCATGATTGACGAGATATTTATTTATCAATCGCCACCGCATACATAGATATGTGTATATAAAAGAAAATAGATAATTTTGGGTGTGTGTAAATAAAATAGCCCTGCATATAGTCAGAGTATTTTTGTACTCATGTGTATACTTGTAGCTGATACAGTCTATACATTTTAGTTGCCGTTGTTTGTACTGCGTAATTTAAAAATGTGCATAAATATAGTTGTTGGATGTTTATTCGGTTTAAAATTAATGTGTGTCTTTGTATATGAGCGTGTTTTTATTTATAGCTGTACGCATTCACAATTGTTTGATGGCTAATACTCAAAGAATACTGTCATTATCTGGTAAATGGTGAGCGTATGCCTGTAGATCAATGCCGGCCACAGTGAGTAATGTATTCGCGTATCTGTGGTCACTTGTATAAAAACCGATTGACGTTCGGCACTCTGGTGCTACTTTGGTCGGCTATGCTGTATATTCTAAACGAGTTTTTTTACCTAAAGATTTTGCATTGGGTCTCCATCATTGTTTGCTTTCAACAAGGCGGAGCAAGCGCTCACACAGCTAGAGTAATCTCCCGTTTTGTAGATTTCTACTGACCGTCAAGACCATCTTCCTTTGGGTCTTTTTAAAATCTCTCGCTTATCACAACAATGCACGAACCTTGCATCTCCTGAAAGCTAACATTGAAGAGAAAATCACCAATTTGGACCCATATAATTCTGTGGCAATAAGGAAAAAGTGCTGAAGTCATATTATACTACTTTGCAGGAAAGCACGTTTAAGCGTTGAAAACGATTTTCAGAAATTTATTTATTTTACGTGTAAATTGTAAATTTCTTTTTTGACTCTTATTTTTTTAAGTAAACATCGTTCTACACAGTATAAGTAATACATTTAAGTAGAAATATTCCAAAGTGTAACCTCAATTAAGCTATTATTCCAAATTATATTAGAAGTCTACCATTAACTCAAAAACAGCTAATCTCGACTTAAGTACTTTTTCCTTTTCGCCACAGAATTTACGAGCATCAATTCTCGCAGTAGGCATTTGAGCGATATGTTTTCTTCCGATTAATTTCACCAATTCTTTACACCTTCAAATAACTTTTTTATGAAAACAGAAATTTTTTTTTCATTTATAACAAAGGCTGACTTCCTAAACGTCAACTGCTTTTTCTTCGAACAAAGTTTAGTATTTCATAATGTCGCAGTACAAAACATTGGCCATGCACAACTATTCAAAATGTTGTAGCAACCAGCTTTAAAGTTGAATGTCGAATTTTTTCATATTATTTATTCCCTCATGGTTGCAATGTTTCGAAACTTTGCGATATAAATACCCCATTGAAAATGTATACAAACTTTGTATTTACACGTTTTGGAATTGAGTCAATACTATGGGCCTATTAGGAAATCCATTAATGTGCTGCATCTGATGAGCACGTGTGATTGGTTTGCTTACCTGGCCCAAAATCGTCGCATCCGTGATCGTATCGACAATCGTACGAAAACAAATTAAGTGATACGTCAATCGTATAAGCTGAATGGTATTTCAGTACGTTCACGTATGTCATAATCCGAAAATTGTGTTTTTATGTGACGAGGTGTACGTTCATGGATGTGACGATTCGACAACTGATGCTAATCAGCTGATGCAGATGCTTAATTTAAGCGCGGCACAAAAAAAAACATTGATAACAATTTCAAATGAGAAAACATTCAAAATTTATAAATTAATAATAAATATTTTTTTTTCGATAAAAGAAAAAATTATTGATAAATAAATGAGTTTTGAAATTAAAAAAAGAGTAATTTATTTCTAAAAAAATTATGTTCAAACAACCAACGAATCCCAAAAATCATGGAATGTGTTAAAATTCTACAGCACTATCCGGGTGATATATTTTTATTTTATTTTAACAAAAAAAATTAATTATTAAATAACAAATTAAATTCTTACTCATCGGTGGCAACATCAATTTTTGTGATGAGTGGCTGATGCTTTTTTCGTCATCAGATCGAGCTATAATTGCTAAAAAAAAAGCTTAAGCAATACATTCCGAACAGGCCTTATCTTAAAATAAATTTGTTTCTCTTGAAAAAGTTCAATATCTTATAGAGAAAAAAATAAGTTTAAAATCAAGTTTTATCTTAAAAGCGCCAATAATATTACATGATTGCTTTTGCTACAAATTTTATTAATTATAAATTATATTTTCCCAAAAGATAATGCAGGCTAAAAGCATCTTTAGCTGGTTTGACCTAATTTCCTTGTTGCTCGATTATTATAATTGTTTGTTTGTTTTATTTTTCTAATTTCATTCCATACACAATGTACTTGTACGTTAACTTGTATGAGCCACTGTTTTGAAGAGTGAAATGCTGTATACGAAGTGTGTTCAGACAGTTAAATTGCATGATTTCTATCAAATGGCATAATAATGCGTGCATTTCATTAAGAATAATCATTTATTTTTCCTTAGGTTTTTATTGAAATTTATGGCTGAAGAACATAATTATATATGAATATATGTATACAGTATATAAATATTTTTTTTAATATTTTGTTTCTTCCCTCTTTTTTATGAAGAGATAAATAAAAAAGGTTGCTTCGTTCCAAAAAGATCATGATGGAGAATAAACAAACAAGACTTTTTTAATTAATTGTTTAAATGAGACAATTAAGAAAAATAACTAGAAATGTATTTTCTTTGTACTCATAATGTATTCTGTTCTTTTAATCAAA
Source organism: Tachina fera (assembly GCA_905220375.1). Taxonomy (NCBI): domain Eukaryota; kingdom Metazoa; phylum Arthropoda; class Insecta; order Diptera; family Tachinidae; genus Tachina; species Tachina fera. Next base: position 110,080,292 of record LR999966.1, on the reverse strand, counting down.
GTGTGTCAATATAAAAGTGCTTGTACAAGCAGAAAGGCGGCGCGCTGTTTGTTCAACTAAAGGAGTTTCCAATAAGTATGAGTTATTATTTGGGGGCAAATCGCATGTTTACTTTTCAGCTGGAGATGCCACATTATTATAATAAGTTGATGTAATCAGAAATGGTTATTAAGCCCCGTTCAGACTATTATACAAGTATTAATACTTTCATCAAAAAATCTAACGTAAAGTGTCATTTTATGTTCAGACCATCACACCTCATATTACATTAAAAACACAAGTATAAAGCAAACAGCCGTGTGGATTAACATGCCAACATTAATCGTTGACTTCCGGCGGCAGAGCAGTTTAATGTGCAATGTGGTCGTGACGGCTTTTAAAAAAGACGGCATTTAAAATAGTTGATTTATTAAATGCGATAAAGAAAATACGATAATTTCGTTAACTTTCAGACACGCCTTACACGAAAAATTATTCAATATGCTAAGCATATTCAATATATATATATATATATCCGGTTCGAAACAGGCGACTTGGAAACTTGGTTTGGGTGAAAATGCAACCCTGATCTAATGAAAAGTATTATCGTTTAGAGAATTTTCTAAAAACGAAAAAGTCTTATGGGATGTCAAAATTTATATCGTATTATTTGCCACTTTGATGACGCTCCGGTTGTTTGTCGATATTCTAAGCAGTCACTTGCTGTTTGTATAATTTCATATATGCACTTTTCATAAAGCAAAAATAAAATATAGTTTCATAAGTACCCACCTCTCCTTATTGGCCATACTCTTTATCAATTAATCTTGTCTCCCCTTTTGTGAAAGTGGTATGTGGTATTAGTGTCCTGTTAAGATTCCATTTAGTTTTTCCCCCCAAAACTAATTATTGATACGAGTAAAAAAGTGTTGCTCTTGTTAAAATTATTAAATAAAAAGTTGTATTTTTTCTGTTTCATGAAATCACGGGATTTGTTTTATGGCCTGCAGAAAATAATAATTAATTTATAAAAACTGTTTTATTTCTTTTTATATTTTTTTTTATCTCTAGAAAACACTTTACCCCAGCCGTGTATTTTTATTAACTTGTTTTTAGAATTTAGTACAAATTTTATCTTTGATGTTTGTTATCAGCATAATGCAATACTTAACATTTTGTTCTTTAATAAAATAGAAATATCGTTACCTTAATATAGAAATGACCTAATTCTTAAATTTTTTCGAACTCGGTTTCAAAAAAATAATGAGTTAGGGTCTTTCTATATTAGGGTAACCATATGTATATATAGTACATTCTAGGGCGATCCCGAAACTAGCTGATGTAATACATAGATGGTAGTTGTTTGAAAAAAAAATTACTTTGGTGAAAAGTGGAAAACCTTGTAAAACCTATGTTTTAAGCAGGGACCAGAATTGTTATGAATTTTATAATAAAAGTCAAAAGATAACAGTTATTTTTTTGATTTTTATATTTTTGAGGAGAAATAACTGTTATTTTATGATTTTTTTTCTGATTTCAAGACATGAGAGATTTTTCAAATGCTTTACTACAGCGAAATATTCTAAAACAAGCACTACACAACACTGTTAGCAAGACATTTGTTTCAGTTGTTTGCTTTAGAATATTTCGCTGTAGTAAAGCATTTGAAAAATCTCTCATGTCTTGAAAGGTCTAATAAATGGTCTTGTACAGGACACTAATACATACCACTACCCGGATTCAGTAACTTTTATTACGATAATAGTATCGCTATAATAAATATAACGAAAATTTATCGACTTTGCTATTCAGTAACATGTTTTAGCGATATTCGCTGTCGGGATGCAGGTATACCACATGATATACAATTAAATGGCGAGCAAAACACAGATGTACACTATCGTAAAAACGAAATTACAGAATCACAATATTGTTACCGCAAATCAATAAATATATCGATAAATAGTACGATTTTGCGTTCGCAAAAAATTACTGAATCCGGGTACAGGTGATTTCTTCTTTTTCCCATAACAAATAAAAATGACTTAATGAAAAATACTGACATTGGGCCTAATTAAAAAATTATTTTTGGAATAAAAGTAAAAAAGAAAATACATATTCTAAAGAATTTTCTTCAAAATGTGGTTTTAAAGAAATGCGTTGCATTCCATTTTATAATTTATATCTATAAACATACATACATATATATGAATGTATGGGCATACAAATAATGCACATAACAGTGACCTGCACAAGACCATTTATAAGACCTTTCAAGACATCAGAGATTTTTAAAAAGCTTTACTACAGCGAAATAGTCTAAAACAAACGCTAAACAACTGTGTTGGATAGACAAACAACTGAAAAATATGTCTTGCCAACAGTGTTGTTTAGCGTTTGCTTTAGAATATTTCGCTTTAGAAAAGCATTTGAAAAATCTCTCATGTCTTGAAATGTCTTATAAATTTTCTTGTGCAGGTCACTACTACATAATAAATTTGTCATAAACTTAATTTATCAAGAGTGTGTAATCTAAACACTCTTTATACTTATGTACATATGTGCATCATACTTGATACTCGTATCACCTCATACGACTATAAGTAAATATATACATATGTATACATTTAGCGGATTCAGTATAAAATTTATTCTACACTGAAAATAATTTAATGAAAATTTTTCCGTAAAAAATCGTGGCACATTTTAGGCAAGAAATTTACAGTCTTCTGAAGAGTATGAAAATCTTTAGATTAATGCAATTTTATCAACAAAAATATTTTTTTTTTGCCAAGTACATAGTCCGATTCCAATTATTTCCTGGGGAACGAATCCCGCCAAATTAATTTTTCCTGATAATAAACTTATATTGTTCAAAGCAGAGAAGAAGAGGAGAAGAATAATAAGGTATAGAAAATTTTAAAATTCGAAATCAGCCATTTTGTTGCCAGCTGTTTTGATTTGCCTAACAATTTCTCTGAATAATTGAACAAGAAATAAGAAAAAACTCAAGATGGAATTGATAAGGATATTATTTTATTTACTTGAAGCGTTGCGCTCTTCCTGAGTAATGCAATGAGGAAACAGTATTACTTCAGGGACGACAAATTACTCCAGATATATTATTAGCTTTAAACATATTTCACGAAAGACTTTCGTGGTGCAGAAAAATAAGGAAAATTTACATTCGTGTGGTTTGATAGATATTGTATCTATTCAGGCTTTCAAGGTGATTTAATTTCTTGGAAATATCAATAATAGACGTTTTTTATTTCATGTATCCGACATTTCGTTGAAATTTTCCAACATCTTTAGGGATAATTATTATTTTTTTGAAATCTGGTAACACTGGTAATAATTAATAAAGCGGGGCTTTAATATAATTTTCATTTGAATGATTTCGATTGTTTTTTTACAGTGTACTTTATATGTACCCACATACTATAGTATATTTATGATATATTACTTTTTATTAATATTTTTCCTGTGGCTTTATCACAATTCCCATAAAAAACCCCCTTCACGATAATATTGGTTCAAAATACTTTTTTCTGATTAATCATGTGTTTTTTTAAGTTGTTTCTACGCAACTTTTCGAAAGGAAAACTCAGATAAAGTATTTTATGGAAGGCAAAGCTGACTAAAGTTAGTTAATTGTTATTATTATTTTGTGATAGTTGAAATGTTATATGAAAGTTGGCACCGATTGCACAAATTCCCGCAGCTAATAATAAAAATATAACTAACCGGAGCAACTGGCGAAGTATTACTTTGCTTAGTATGGTCCAAACAAATCATGAATTGAGGATGTCAATACACTCAGAATAATAGTGGAACAGTCAGTCAAATGGAGGTCTCCTCTTTAATGATATTCATTGACTTCGAAAAAGCATTTGATACTCTTAATCATAATGCCATTTGGACTCATTAAAAGCATTTATGTTAGTGTAAGTTGTCGTATTTAGCACGAAGGCAAACTGAGCAGAAAAATTTATGTTGGCACAGGAGTTCGGTAAGGTTGCGTGATGTGGTGTTGGATATTGTCATGAGCCATGCTATGTCGGGAAGTATTGGTTGGAGACTTCTAAATTGTTTAAATGATCTTGAATATGCACATAATATATATGTCTTCTCTCTCAGCGATACTCCGATATGAATATGCAATTAAATTGTCTTACTGAGCTGGCTCAGTACGCTGGTCTTAAGAGTAATATTGGCAAAGCTAAAGTGATGCGAATACAGACAACTTAAACAACTTTAGAATTGATAGTGTGCCTCTGGAGGAAGTTAATTCGTTTTGCTACCTCGGAGCTGTCATCACAACATCAAGTGGTTCGGGTGCAGATATTACCAATCGAATAAAGAAAGCGACTCAAGCATATGGCCAACTTAATAAGATATGGAATTCTTCAACTCTATCTCGCCGTGCTAAGCTAAATATTTTCAACTCCAATGTCCGATCTACATTATTATACGGATGCGAAACATGGAATGCGGCCCCTCGTGATATGCATGCACTGCAAGTTTTTATAAGCAAATGTCTTTGAAGAATCTTACGAATTTTTTGGCCACAATACATATCAAACGATAGAATATGGCATCAAACGAACCAGCCCCCTGTGACTACCGAAATATAAAGGTCACACCATACGAAAGCCGGTCACAGATATTGCGAGAACAGCGTTTGTGTCGAATCCTCAAGGCAGCCGTAGAAGAGGTCGACCAGCTCACACATGGCGAAGACAAATTTAAACCGAAGTGTCAAAAATGCAAACTAGGTGGAACTAAGTTAAAAACATCGCTATGGACAGATTTTGTTTAGGCCCTATGCTCCTTATAGGAACCACGGGAACATATATATATATATATATACTATATAATTAAAAAAAATTTACTTTCTGCAGGCTGCATGAATTATCGCCCACGTAACAATCGCCCGAAAAACAAAATTTTTGCGTCGCCAAAAATTGTTGTAAAAAAAATTTAATAATTGTTCATCGACTTTGGGCAACTCAATATTTTTAGATATTTGGGTATTTATTCAAAATGAATAATTGCGAAATTTCTACAAATTGTTATTGTTCATTTCAAATTCGGGTGATTTTACGTAATGAACAAACACCCAAAAACTTCGGGCGATTATTAATTTTATACTTCTGGGTTATTCTTCATTTTTTTTTTGGGCGATCGGGCGGGCGCTGTTTTTTTTTTTTTTTGGTATTGCTTCACGATAATTCATACAGAATTATGACTATGGCGTTATGAGGAGTCACCTCTAATCAAATACAGTTTTGCCCATAAGTTTGGTTCGAACAGCTGTTTTTTGAGGGTTATAGTTATAAACCTTTAAACAAGAAAAATTGCTTCCACTATTATTAGTTGTGCTGAAATACTTGTCGCCTTGTCTGATATAATTTTATATAGTCACTATAATAATATTTATATATTTCTTTATCACTTCCATGTTGCTGCTTGCCTGCGGCCTGCCTGCACTTTTGAAGCAAATAAAAACAAAATCTATTTAAACATTAATTTTTTCTTGAACACCAAATTAATGCATTAGAAAGAATTAGTTTTAATACATTTTTCTGCACTGAGAACAAAAAGAAAGAATGATAAAAAAAGAACTAAAATTAGAAACACTTTGCATTAATAGTTTGTTTGGTGTTGTTCCTCTAATAAAAAAATAAAATAAAATGCATTTAAAATAAATCTGTTAACCAAAGCGGATTTTTTCCTCGCAGATAATTATTATGTATTCTGGGTTTTAATTTTCATGTTTGAATCTTTAAGGCAGGGGGTACTCGAAACATTTTTGAGTAAGTTAATTAGAAAATGTTTATAAAATACAATCAAGCTGCCACACGATACGGCTGATGTACGGATGATTCTAAAGAAACACAAGCAAACACAAAGATACAAAGATATCTCTGCTACACAGTCTAAAATCTTATCTAAATTAATTTTTGATGTATTTAAAGAAGGTCTCATATGACATGTTTGTTTTTTTTTTATTTTTTATTTTTATTTAGTTCTGTGCTTGTTTCATGTCATTTTATAATTTTTATTAATATTTATTTTAAATTACATATATGTACATATAGTGTAATTATTTAGTTGTGGGAACTTGTTCAAGTACAGTTTTATAAAATCTTTAATAATTAAATGATTAAATTATAAAAATGCACATTTTTTTTTAGTTAATGTTTGCTTGCTTTTTAATGTTAAACTACACTTGGCCAAAAGTCAAAAACCGTTTTATGAAAGCTTATACATAGCTAACTTGTTTTTTTTTTTTGTGTTTTGGTTTTTGTTTGAAATAGTATTAAGCCACTTAAAAAGAAAGAAAAGAAAATAGTAATTCAAAAAAAACACCTTTCTAAAGAATAATAAAAAAACATTTGTTATGCCAATTTTATTCGCAACTTTTCTTCTGTTTTGCAAAATAATAACGATGTTAACCCATATTTTTTTTGTTGCTATTTAGTTAAATTTATGCTGTTAACACTAACAATGTTTGAATATTTGAAATCAAAGCAAATGAAATTAATCTAAATCTGTTTAAATATGAAAGTCAATAAGTATCATGATTAATCAGCCGAAGCTTTTGTATATTTTTACGAGTACATAAACTCAACACCTGCTTTTTGTTTAAAATTTACAGAATAGGAGGTACGAGTATGATTATGAGAGTTTATATTAAAAAATTATATATTATTAATGGATGATATTAAAAATTATTTATTATTAAATATATATTGCAATAAATAAAAAATAAAATAAAAAATTAACATCAATTCTTAGTATCAAGAAAATAAACTCAAGGCGAAACTATATAAAAGAAGTTATAGCAAAAGTGTTATAAAGTGCAGTTCAGTTATAACGAGCCCAGAGCGTACTGATAATTTTGCTCGTTATAGGCGAAGTTTGTTATTATTATAATAAAATATATTCCATAATTCAAATAAAGTAAGAGAACAGAAAACAAAACAAATACATTTTATTTTAAAAATAGAAAACTTCCTAAAACATAATTTCATTAAATGTTAATAAGCTACTAAATGAAGCCCAACTCGCGGTTGTTTGTATAAATTTCTAAATTGTATTGCTTGAAAGTATGCAACATTGTTAAAATTCCGTGCGAAAAAAGCACTGCTCATGTTGTTTCGCAGCTAAACTAAAATGATGCCAGACTAATTTTGCATAGAAAGACATAATTTTAATTTGCATAATATTTAAATCCTAACAAGGCAATTATATATAGACACTTGAAATTTTTAAAGTTAGTGTATTTTTATGCGGACTATACCAAATAACACTGAAATCAAAACAAAAAAAATTAATTGGGGGGTATTCTATCAGTTAATGTAATTTAAAGTATGTAATTTTGGCAACTAGTTAGCAAACTATTGAAATTTTCAAAAACGCTTAAACTAAAAAATCTCAAAATGAATAAATCGCCACAACGAAAAATCGCCAAAAACTAAACAAAATCGTCAGAACTATAAAAATCACTAAAACTGAACTAAATCGCCAAAAATTAAAAACACGCCAAATACCGAAAAAAATCCCAAAAACTTATAAAAGCGCCAAAACTAAAAAAAAAATTCAGTAAAGTGCTACTTTGACCCGCGCACGAAGGGTTCCGTACAGGCACGAGATATGTAATTCAACACGAACAATATAAACTATAGTTTTGGCATTTTTTTGTTTTTGGGTTTTTTTCGGTTTTAAGCGTTTTTTTAGTTTGGGGGTTTTTTGAATTTATTGGCGCTTTCTGAGTTTGGGCACTTTTTCACGTTTTGGCGATTTTTTGTTTGTTTTTGAAGTTTTTTTAATTTTGGCAATTTTTATTACTTTGGCGTTTTTTTTATTTTGGCGATTTTTTTATTTTGGCGTTTTTTTTTTAATTTTAGCGTTTTTTTCATATAGGTGTTTTTTTTTTTTGGTTTTGGCGATTTTTTTAGTTTTGGCACTTATTTTTTCGTTTTGAGGATTTTTTTCGGTTTTTGGCGATTTTTTTAATTTTAGCAATTGTTTTTTCATTTCTGCGATTTTTTTTCACATAAACAATTATTTTGGTTTTGGCGCATTTTTCGCGTTTTGGCAATTTTTTCGGTTTTTGGCGTTTTTTTCATATCGGCGAGTTTTTTTTCATTTAAACGATTTTTTCGAATTTGGCGATTTATTTTAGTGCTAGATTTTTTTTTTAATTTTGTCGTTTTTTTTCGATTTGGCGATTTTTTTTTAAATTTTTGGCGATTTTTTTCAGGTTTTGGCGATTTTTTTCGGTTTGGCGATTTTATAATTTTCGGATTTTTTAGTTTTAGCGTTTTTGAAAATTTCAAGAGTTTACCTCTTACGGTCTCCAAGATATAGCAAGTTGTCAAAATTACATAGTCAAAATTGCATTAATTGATGGACCACCCTTTAATTTAAATTTTTTAATATTTTAATGTTTATTGTTATAGTCTATATAAAAATACACTAATTTTACAAATTTCAAGTGTCAATATACATATGTACATACGATTGTATGTATATTACATGGGATTTTAATATTTTTCGTCGCTCGTTTTGTAGCACCCTTTAGTTTCTAATTCTCATCTATTTGTGGTTGTAGTGGCCAAATTTCAGGTCCGTAGCTCTTACGGTTCCTGAGAAAATACCGTGTGACGGACAGACGGACAGCGTAGCGAAAACAATAGAGTTCCTTTTTTCACCTTTGGTGTACGGAACCCTAAAAATCGGCAAAACCGAAAAAAAGTTTACCGGACACCTAAAATTAAAACAAAATTATACATAAAAAATTACATTTCATCGTATAGTACGAGTATTACATAAGGTAGTATCCGTACAGATATGAGTCAAAGGCGCATTTTACTGAATTTATTTTGTTTCTTTTTATTTCAAAATATGTACTGTCATTTATTGCTATTAAATTTATTTTCTATTGTGACATTTTCACAAAGAAAAATTTCCATTAATCGAGAACATCTCTCGAGGATAATCTAAACTAAAGCTTATTAATTTTCATAAACATTATATTTGATCGAATGCAATACTACTACACTCATACATATCAAAGCGTATTAATACCAAGTGGCTTTATCATTACAACAACATACATAAAAAATTGTTGTAGGACTATTTTTATTTGTATGTCGACAGTTCGGATCAGATTTTATGCTATTTTATATGGAGTTTGACGGACGGCTATACGAGTAGTCAGCTGACTATCAGCTGCACTGATAAGGCCACCTGGTACTGAATTCACCTTGATATACATATACCACCAAAGATGCTACAAGGGAAAATCGCCTTGTCTAGACGTCGAATATGCACGAATCAGCGTTGCCACGTAAAAGAAAATTTGTCTTAACAAATAAATTCTGCCAGTAAAAAATATCTATTAAACATATACGAGTAATTATCTCATTAATGATTGAATGATTGATAAAACTTATTAATAAAGTTGGAAAATATCAAATATAAGAGCATAACAAATTATTCTTTTAAAATCATACCTGGCCAATAATAAATAATAAACAGGTAATGAAAGATACATATTTTTATTTTATTATTTTCTTTTCAAACTGTTTAATTATAAATAGATCATGGTTACATTCAATTTAAACTCAATTTCTTATAAAAAGAAAAGAAAATACAGACTCGTATGTAGTCCAAAAAACGGCAAGACAAGATTGTTTCTTGTTTCTTATTTCTTATTTTTTTTTTTAAATTTTTACTGCAGTATTTCTTATTCCAAATTTTATCAGTTTATATAATTTTTTTTGTGAGAAGAAAAATAAAAACTCTTATATAAATAATTTTTTTATTGTTTCCATTTTGCTTGACATTATTATTTCTTGCTTTATTCATTCCCCTATTCCAACCGTATTGATAAAAAATCTATTCTGGGAATTTGAAATGAGTATGTGTCAACTGTATCGTAAGGCAAAAACTTGGCAAAAATTAACAAATTAAAGTGTTAAAACAAATGTTCTTTTTTATTCATTGCAACTTTTTGTTTGAGATTATTAACAAGAGATTGTAACTGAAATATAATTGAAGTAACAAACAAACAGTGGCTTGACAAACAAAAGGATTATTTTGGGGATTTAAAGTTACGGGTAGTGATAATGGCTGGAATTGCTTGAACCCCTTTTAATTTCAATTCCGGTAGAGATGTGTTCAAGGACTATTTAAAAAATTTCAACCTTCTGAATATAAATATATATATTAAGATATTTTTAATGTTTCACGGTCTAGCGAATTATTTCCAAAATAAACATTTTCAGACCACTGTTGGGCGCTGAACTGAACATTGGTTCACATTTACAAAAGCTCAGGCCAAGGCGTAATGTTAGGATATTTTTTTTAATTGTTGTATTAGTAGTTGCTGTATAAGAAACCATCGTCTGATTCTCATTTGCACAAAAAAGCGCAACCACTAAACACTAATGTAAAACCTTTTGATTCCTAAATAATTTAATATAAAAATGGGGGAACGCACAGGGACTGGTGTCTATATCTTGGGAACGTAGTAGTTCTTTTAGACTGGCGAATGAATGAACTAGGCGCCTGAAATTTGACTGAAGGCGAGAAGGTAACCTTCTATGTCGGCAGCCAAAGTAACAGTAAAAGCTTTGAAGGGACTCAATGTCAAATCGAAACTTATTAGTGACTTTAGGAAAGCCCTTAACTTACTTATGGACAAATACAGTATCAGACTATTTTGGGTCCCTGGCCACAGCGTTGTTTAGGGAAATGAAATTGTCGATGAGTTGGCGAAAATAGGGTCGCGTTTAGAAGAGAGAATGTAAGACATTACTAATTCATTACTACAGGGAACTCAGTAATTCGGTGGAGAGCAAGACCAGCCGTCAATTACGAAGGAAGATCCATTTCCTGACACTGCAACGGCATAGGCATAGATGGCTAAGCAGACTTTTGCATGAGATATTTAGTGATGTCGGTGAGTGTAAAGTGGAGGATATCATGGGCTTTATCATAGGAATTCTGTCACTTAGTGACGGATAACAGGGGCTCTTCTGTCTACTAATGGGGGTTAAATATTACTATTAACGGTTATCAACAGAATGGAATCACGATGGACCAAACTGGGTCTCCGAGTGGAGGGGTGTTGTAGCACCACTGTTCCTAAAATAACCTAACAACATAATAAAGCTAAATTTCCTTGAATGTATTTTATCATGCTGATCCTATAACTAGAATCCCCAGAATACTCAAAATTAAAGCAGAAATTACTTTGATTATTATATGCTGACTGCGGTTTAGACGTAAATCAGAGTACAAGGATCTTATTGGTTGAAGTATAGATGTGGTTAGCTTCGTATATATAAAAGGTCTGTTGCTACCCAATAGAATTGTAGTTTCCCAGCAAGCTACTTTAAATTGGACTGCTGAGCTCATCCAGGTAGTAAGTCCAGCATTGGTGTAGCTATAAAATTTTTATTGGGGGGGGGCATTATGACTGGCGCTCTTTACTATTATTTTTTCGGAACATTTTTCAGTTTTATTCCTTTTTGAAGGGCCTTTTATTAAGCGATTCCTATATTTATGTTAGTTTAGTTAGGTTAGGTTGAAAAGAAGACCCATTGCTCATGTCAATGTACGTACACATAAGACGTTATAATCCTGTTATGCCCTCTCATGTGGATTAAAGAATGAACTCCACCTTTATAGGAACTCAGTATTGTTCACGTAGTCCCTCAAACTTTCCCAGCCAATACCTCTAAGTTGTGTAATGTCCCCTAAGGTGTCCTCCATAAAACAAAGGGATATCGCATGGGCGAAAGCTGGACAGAGACAAGGGAAGTGATCTATTGTATCAATGTCCTATATGCATGTCATGCATTCATTGTCACCTATGGCTTCAAGCCGGCACAAATGCCCTCATCAATTAGGGTGCCCAGTTAAGATGCCGGTAAAATTTTCTAGCTCCGTCTTGTTTAGATTCAACAGCCCCTGTTTTGTCTTCTTCCTGGTCTCCCCATAGAACCTTGGTTAGATTACCCACACAATCACTATTCCATCATGTACTGTAGACCATCTTTGCCCAATTTTGTAACTCACTGCCTTAAAAGGCTTCTTATATTTAAATTTAAATAAAACAAAGTGTGTGTGAGATATCACCGATATCATTTTATTCATTGATGCCCATATTTATGCATGGAATAGAACATCGTACAAATCTATCCCCTTCACGTGACATGACCAATTGTTAAAATCATTCGTGCAGAATGTTCAATGTGACAAGAAGCTGTGTAGAGCCGTTCTGTTGAAACCATCCAATTCTGGCCAAAAAAGGATGGCTTATGATGAAGTAGTTAGCACGTTGGCTACAAAACCGAAGCTCCTGGGCTCGAGCCCTGTGTCCGACAGTCATTAAAAATGTTTCTGTTGTGCATTAGTGTTCCTTTATATCATTTATTGTAGGAAAGTTCAAGTGATGAAGACATAGACACTGGTCAGTGAACTGCACTGGCTTCAGCGGATGCTAGTCCTAATGTAACATCAGAGTGCCTTTCTTTGTCGGTATTGTATAGCAGAAACATCGGCGAAGTAAAATAACTAATAAAACGGCTGCTAAATACAGCTTAGAAAATTTAATACGCCTCCTTAACACCAGAGGCGCTGTAACGTGCATTCAAAGAAAATAAGCAGATTTGTAAAAGAATGACGCTTTCCTCTATCTCTTCCTTCAACACCTGTCTTCTCTGTCACTATCATTTTACTAAGGAAGCTAACACCTAGTAATATTAGTAGGCATTCATTGCCTGAATGTTACTTCTTTACAATAAAAAAAAAAAAGTTGGTAATCTCTTTGACCTAGAGCGTTCACGGCCGTTAAATGGATAAAAGCATTTCTTTACTTGCACGTGTTGTTGAACGCTATATCCGCAAATGGAAAATCGGACATAATAAATGAATAAGCGACAGCTGATTCCACAGATGTTGCTTAAAACTGCGCTATGAACTGTAAAAATTTTCAAATAGAGACTATTTGAAGATCAGTTTGACTTAAACGAACTGAAAACTTTACCATGAACAGCTTATCGAACTAAGATAAACTACTTTGTACTTCTAATAATCATACCTTTTCCCTCAGTATTATCAAAAGCTTACCGCGTTCAAATTTTAAACGCACAGCGTTTTAGCTATTTTATTTTTAAGCTTTAAGCCAACACATGTTACGAGTTCTTGGCCAACACAATCTTTAACAAAACTTAAGCAAGATTCTTAATAAAAAAAATTTTAAAACTTTCTTAAACTAAATAAAATACATAGATGCATACATACATCCTATAGGATGTATACATATTTGTACACGTAACCATACATACATACATACATACATACATATATATATATATACTTATGTATGTACATATGTATGTATAAAAACTTTGTTTTCAAGTTTCGTTAATGTAGAGGAAAAAGTACTTGTACTTATTCCAAGACAGACATGTCTAACTTGACTTTGTTGTAAGAAACAAAAAAAAAATATAACTAAAGTTGAGCATTAAAAAGGAATAATACAAGAAGTAAGGACACAAGAAGAGCAAGAAAATATGTATGTAAGTATAAAAAGAAGAACACTTACCTTCCTTGGTTTGGATTCCACCATTTGTTCAACTTCAATACCGTCTGACATCTTGTTACAGTTGCTTTTGTTGTTGGTTGTACTTAACTGAAGGCGATTTTAACTTTAGTTTTTATACTGTTCTCAGTCACTCACTACTATATACTTTTGTATTTTCCTTTTACTGACTGGTTCCTCCAGTGCCGGGTGATACAGACGACAAATGGTGATAATGATGTTGAGATGATGCTGCACGTTCTGGTCGTACGTTAGTCGCAGATTCTTTATGGCTTTAAGAGCCCCGCTTTATTGTTACAATGCCGGTTTTGTTATATATTTTTTTTTCTGCTTAAATTTATTTAGCACACACGGCCACAATGTGTGTCTTGTTTTTTTTTAATTTTTTAGTCTTCAATGGAAAAGAAGTGGGGGAAAAACAGATGTTGGGGAACGATATTTTTTCTTTATAAATTTTTTTTTATTGCTTTTTTAATAAAATTTTTGCGTTATTTTTTATATAAGCATGTATGTATGTATGTATGTATAAGAATGTATGTAATTCTTTATATTAAATGAAATAAATACACGAAAGTATGTATTTAGAAGAGGCAGCAAAAGAACACTGAACTGCAAACGAATCAAGCAAATGAAATGTACATATAAAATAAAAAAAGTTTAAGTAAGATAAAGAATATTTAAAGAGAATTTTAATCTAAAGAACTTTTGAATTCTTTAAAAAAAAATTTATATTGATAAAAATTAAAAAAAAACTAAAATAAAGTATCTACATAATAATTTAAGTCCACACACACACACACACACCTAAACACTGTTTTTCTGATTTTAGAAAATTTAAAGTGCAAAGTATTATGTATTTGTTTTATAACATTTAAAATTAACAACGGTTTTTTTTTAAATTCAAATTTGATTTTAAAAATTATTGCTTTAATGTACGCGTTTACCACGTCTTGTTGGTTCCAAAGTTACTCACGAATGAAACGTCAAACTTGTGATTTAACTATAAACGGACTGACTCCCAAACAACTGAACAACTTGAATGCTACAATACACCAGCAAGACCAGGCAAGCAACTACAGCAGCAAAATAAACACACACACACACAAAACAAACACACCCAAAATCAGTAAAGCCTTTGCAATAAATACAATAAACTTTGCACACAGATACTTACAAATACAGACACATACATACCCACTTCGTTTGTAAATCGCTGCTTGCAACCCAACAAACAAACACATCTACGCCCCATTTTCCTACAAAATCAACACAATGTCCACAGCAACAACAACAACAACAAAAACAGCAGCAAACTCTCACAAGAGAAACTAAAGCAATTTTGTTTTTGTATGCATTACACCAACTCACTCGCTGGCTGACTCATTTTCTTTATACACAATTTCAATTAATCATGCATTCATTCATTCTGCCTGCTTTTGTTTAATATTGTGATTGGAGAAGAATGTTTGAAAAGCATGATTGTGCGTTGCAATGCCTTCGTTATATGCGTTCTTTAAATAGGAAAATCTATTGCAAATGGCACGACAGTTTTTCCAAATGGGCTTTACATGCGTAGCTTAATTACAATTTGCGCCGCCGTCGACGAGCCACATAAATTAATCTATCGCCAGATACAAACAAATACAGTCAACTTAGCAAATTACGGCAGTCGATAGGTATCCTAATTTCCACATAAACACAGTAAATAAAAGTTTTTAAAATTTTTTTGTTCGATATCGATTGCGTAATTTTCACCCCAATGAAAGGAGTTCTTAGGGATTCCATATTGGAACAACCTAGGAAAATATATTGAAGAAACTTGGTTCTTAATCTATGTAACTTTGACAGGCCTTAGGTTTCTTTATAAGGAACTATCCCATATTTCTTTCTAAAAGCGTACAACATGCTATAGGATCATAAGCGTAATCCACAATGCATTGGGTGAACATAGATTGTGCTTTTTAGGGTTCCGTACACCAAAAGTGAAAAGGAATCCTATTGTTTTCGCTACGCTGTCCGTCTGTCCGTCACAGGGTATTTTCTCGAGAACCGTAAGAGCTACGAACAGAGTATGTAGAACGTTAGCCGCTACAATAACAAATACATGACAGTTAAAAATTAAAAGGTGTTCCAAAACGAGCAGCGAAAAATGTTAAAATAACATGTAATATATGTCGATTCCGCCTTACTGGAAATAACCAAAACCCAATTTTTTCAGTTATGCGATTTTTTCTCTCAAACGTAGTTCGGATTACTGATATTTGTTACAGTTAAGCGTACTGCTTAAAATCAATGCAATACAATAGAAAAATGCGTAAGAGCGAAAAGGACAAATACATTTTGCCATTTAATTTTTTAAAGGACAAAACATGCACAATTTTTTCAGCCTTAAGTTATGCAATCCATTTCTAATAAATAAATTTGTCATTGTTTATTTTTTCAGTAAAGCGAAGTAAGTTTCATACAAAACGTAGTTGTGGGCTTGCTTTTGGTTTTCAATAATACGATATTTTCAGTAAGGCGATGTTTCGCTAAAGCGAAGTGAATAAGACTAGACTAGTTTCAAATCAGTGCGGGGATTTGTATCGCTATCAGTAATCCGATTTTTTTCAGTAAAGCGTGTTGCGCTAAAGCGGATTCGGATAATTATACGTATACATATAGACACTTGAAGTTTGTAGAGTTAGTGTATTTTTATACAGACTACAACAATTAACACTATAATTTAAAAAATCAAAATTAAAGGGTGATCTATCAGTTAATGGTATTTTAATTATATAATTTGGATAACTTGCGGTATCTTGTAAACCGTAAGAGGCAAACTCTTGAAATTTTTAAGAACGCTAAAACTAAAAAATACCAAAATTAAAAAATCGCCAAAACCAAAAAAAAAATCCCCAAAACAAAAAAGCGACATATTAAAAAAAATCTCTAAAACTAAAATAGATTACCAAAAACCGAAAAAATCGTCAAAATGAAAAAAACGCCAAAAACTGAAAAAATCGTTGAAACGAAAAAAAGCGCCAAAAGTTAAAAAAAATTTCTAAAACTAAAATAAATTGACAGAAATGAAAAAAATTTAAAAAAAACCGAAACTAAAAACACGCTAAGACTAAAAAACGACAAAAACCGAAAAAATTCCAAAATTCGTATAGTATTCGTATTACATATCTAGTGCAGGTTGACCGATGACATTTTTCAAAAAGTGGCACCAAAAGGGGATTTATCAAAAAAAGGGGCAAAATTAAAAAAAAATAAATTCACTCTAAAAACTTGAGATAAAAAGTGTGCAAGGCTGTAGGAAAAGTTGCAATTTGACACTTTAGTCGGTCAAACAGTCACGCTGATCTAGTGTCCTTACGGAGCCCTTCGTGTGCGACTCAAAGAGCTTATTGTCTACTAAAAGAATCACCAAAAAAGTAGAAACCGAAATTTTTACGCATAGGTCCCTTTTAACTTTCCCTGTCTTATATCCATATATACTCGCAGATAGTTTTAATTTTTCATAAACTCTCAATTTCTGAAATTGTACTTTTAAAATCAATAGGGTAAAATCATAGTCAAAACAAAGTATACTCTAAGGTTGAGTTTACATCTGGCAATTCTTGTGTGCCATTTGCCCAAAAAAACGTAACGAACTAATTACTAAGGAAAAACTGTTTGATTCAGACATGTTTTTATTGATTAAATAGTTTGCAATCATTTTGGATTCTATAAAATTGTCTATTAATTATGTATGAAACTGTTTAACTTAATTAATTCATGTCTGAATCAAATAGTTTTTCATTAGTAATTACTTGGTTACGCTTTTTTTACGCTTGAGTGGCATTTGGCACACAGATGTAAACCTGGCCTAAGAGTTTAGATCCAGTATTTTGTATGGGAATACTGGTTTCAATTTCTTAAAGTTTACTTTATTTTGACTATGACTATGCGCTAATGAATTTAGTTTGTTTTTCTTTATTAATAATAAATTGAATAGTTTACATAAATACCCATAAAGGCGAGATCCCACTATCGGCGCAATGTACCGATTTTCGTAAGCTCACTGTAATTAAGTCATAAGTAATAAACCAAAACGGATTAATTTCTAAATTAATTGTGCAATCAATTTCTTATTTTTCAATTAGCTGAGAAATAAAGTAATTTCGTGCTTTAATTATGACTTTATTTCATTGAGCCAACAAAAATCGGTACAGTGTGCCGATAGTGGGATCTCGGCTTAATAATTTTCTTATATTTTATAGATTTAATTTCGTTTTCAAGTCGCACTCGCATACAATGTAATAAGCACTTGCAGTTTGTCGTTAATCGTTTGCGTTGTAATTTGTCTTCGACATTGCAGCCTGAGAGAACGAAAAAACTGCAAATGCAAACTACATTCAGACTATAAAACCATGTTTTATTTTATTTAATTTTTTGTTGTTTCATTAAACCCCCTATTTTTCGGTGTCCAACCCAGTATTTTGTCTGACATTGCAGTTTTATTTTCATTTTAAGTTGTTGTTGTTTTCGAATGTCTACATGTGTTGTTATTGTGTTTTCTCTTTCATTTATTTGCATTAGTGTCTGGTTTTGATAAAAGTTCCTTTTAGTAGTTGTTGTTGCTGGTTGTTGGCTGCTTGTTTCCCCCCAGTATTTTTGGGTGTAATTCTGAGTTTGTGTGCGTGCCTGTGCGTGTGTGTGTGATTATGTATGCATTCCTTTATTTTTGATATTTCTGAATGTTGTTAGCACGTTCCTGTTGTTGTTGTAAAGAAAGATTTTAAATTTAATAGATATAAAATTTTTAGTAAATAGTTAAATTTTGTAAATGAAGTAATTTTTGTTTCCATTAGTTATTTTGATGTTTTGTAAATGTGTGTGTGTATATTTCGTTGGTTTTATTGTTATCACCAGGGAAACCAGAAATATGCTCCAAAAAAAGTGTTTTATGCGCATTCAATATGCACTAAAAACTTCGAAATATGCACTAAAAACTCAAAAATATGCTCTTAAAAATAACATAAATTGGATTATTAGGAAATGAAAATATAATTTTAATTCAGCAATTCAATAAAATTTGCATATGAAAGAAGACAAAAATAAAATAAACATAAGAAGGAAACAATAAAAAATTAATTAACAACAAAAATTTAACTTTTACTTCAAAAGCGATTACGATATCAGACTTAAAACTTTGTTTTATGTATTTTAAAGGATAACTGCCAGTTCATAGACGTAAAAATTCTTGGCTGTCTATTTATATTGGAAACAAAAACAAATTTTGAGTGCAATATAAATAGGCAGACGAGAATCTTTGCATGGTTTCTATGAACTGGCAGTAAGACAAGTTTTTTATTTATAATTGTTATTGCAATAAACAAAAACTATTCACTTAGCTTTTTAAATAAAAATCGCCGCCTGTAACATCTAAATAAACTTTTATACATTGAAAATGTTCTTTTTAAACATCAACTGATGTAATCGGGGCAGAGTTCTTCACAATTACCAAACCAAGCTTTTATTGAAATTAACGTCCAGTGAGGATGTTAAAACACATGTTACACCTTTTTAAGTTGAAATTTTAAAAATACAAATCAATACTATTTGTTTTTGCATAAAAATTTATCAGAAAAAAGTTGGACATGGGCGATTTAAAATTTTTTTATTTTCTTGTTTCGTTTTTCTTTCACAAGATGTTAGAACACATACTAATAATAAATGTATTCTAAATTTCAACTTAAACACGTGTAGCAAGTGTTTTAACATTAGAACTCACAAGAAAACGTGTGAAATCGATTCGGAAGCCAGAACATACACAATGGCTTTTTTTAAAGACTAACTTCATAATGGTAGCAAAGTATTGCTTCCCCATACTACTGTTTATTTCACTACAAAATGAAATTTTTAGGAAAAAAGAGTAAAACATTTTTATCAAAAACTTTTTTTTAAATATTAAAATAAATTTTTTTTAAAAAGTACCAAAATATGCCCTAAAAACACCAAATACGCTCTAAAAATTTGAAAAAATGCTCAAAATATGCTTGTTAGACTGAAGTATGCAAAAACATGCTTAAAAGGGTAAAATATGCACTAACAAATCGATGCCAGAATTCATAAAAAGTTCTGAAACGGATAAATATCTTAATTCCGCATTGATATATCAGACAAGAAAAAACATGCAATTGCATATTTGTGGTTTCCCTGGTTATCACAGTTGGTATTACATAGAATTTATCGATTTTCTCTGCTGAGATTATTTTTTATGGCGGCATTTAATTAAAAATAGAATAAGGAAATTGTGTTGATTTAAGAGAATTTTTTTCTTTCGTTTGGTCCCATTGACTGCGATTTCCGCTTCATGCTAAGCATTTTAATATAGTACCTATCTGGATTTTTCTGACATTTACTCAGTTTCCATTGTGGGTTTTAATTAACTTTTAGTTACATATTATTATTGCGGATTAGCATATATTATGTAATGAAAGATTGATTGCAAAACAAGCTTCACAAAAAAAAATTTTCTGCAATAAAAAACAAAAATAAATTAAAACTTTTATTGTGTCAATTAAACTTTTAATTAATTTTAATATTTAAGCAAAAGATTAATTAATTCAATTACATTTATAATAGATTTTTGGCTTTTTTTCAATTAAACGTGTTTATTGCAGGGATATTTTTTTCCTGTGGTCCTATAGTGTACAAAGGAGCTGGAAAAATTTTGGTTATCGATGATCATCTCCATTCTCCCTCGGCTCAGTTGCTCTGAAATGCACAGGCTGAAAAATAAAAAAATTTATATTTATGTACATACATATCGTCACCTTAAATGCAAACGGACGTAACTACACTTTTATATTTTTACAGGAGAAACAAAAAACGTTTCAAAATCAATAATAATAAAGTGTTCTTCAAAATTTTCCCCGAAATTTACTTGCAGTATGAATAGTTATGTATGTATATGTTTTTAATCATTTATTTTCTTTTTTATATGTATGTATTTAAGGTTTTATGATAGTTACGTTCTTTGCAAAAAATAGATTACGTCCGGTAGAATTTCTTTAATAAAGTCGAAATTTTTGATCGTAGGGGTATAACCATAATCAATCAAAAACACGATTTCGAATTTTTGTGTAGTTACGTCCGTTTGCATTTAAGGTGACGATATGTATATTTTTAACATAACTATGATTCAAGGTTTCAGAACTTTGTACCTCTACACTGTATACATAAATATCGTATATCGCTACCTTAATATTGAAAGGACCTAACTCAATATATTTTTGAAATTGAGATTTTTGTATATTTCGATAGAAGAACTTCTAATGTACCAAAAAATGCAAAAATATCGATTTAAAAAAAACAATGAGTTAAGGCCTTTCTATATTAAGGTAGCGATATATATAAAAATATGTACTGATACACGTACAGTAATCAGTGAATTAAGTAGGCGAAAATATATATGCAGTTATGACTACATACATATGTACATACATATCGTTACCTTAATATAGAAACGCCCTAACTCATTATTTTTTGAAGTCCAGATTTTTGAATTTTTCGATACATTATATATATATTCTTCTATCGAAATACACAAAATACTCGATATTAATGTGACGAAATATACTTTGAAAACAACTAAAATTTTATTTCTTAAAAATTATTCCGTTTATTTTTGCTTAAAGAACCAGCCAAAATCACATTTGCCCGAAATTTTTATACAATATTCAATTAATGAAGGTTATTTTTGGACCCCACCCGCCTCCCCTTTGAAAAAATCCATATAAAACATACGCAGCTATTTCTGGTATCTACACAATAGTTCTTTTTAATTTTCCATTTTCTCCAGCAGCCATTTTTCCATGTCTGTGTCATCTACCAAACCACCTGTCCAAGCTATAATTTGTTTATAGTTGTCCTTATGCAACTCCATTATAACCTGAACATTTTCTATGTCCCTACGCAAGTGGTCAAGTACCATTTGACCGCGTGTATGTGTACCGGTAAGTTCGACTGTGGCGTGATACAAGCGCTGCTTTGCAATAGCCAATTTTTGAAAACAATAGGCTGCCACCAGTATGGCATCACAAACGACCCATTTGACAAATCCTTTTGGCAAATATACCGCACATTCTACCGTATTCATCAGCTGCATCGCTTTCGTTTCCACTTTGCCCAACTCATTAATGCGCCAGTCCTGTTTGTAAATACGAATTTTTTTGATATAGTTTGGAACTATATATAGTTACCTTAATATAGAAAGGCTCTAACTCATATTTGTTTAAATCGAGACTTAAATATCCAAATATACAAAAACATCGATTTAAAAAAATAATGAATTAAGACCTTTCTATATTGAGGTAACGATATGTAATTTACTTACCATTTCCAAATTCATGTCACCATCTATACACGTTTCCCAGGGTAAAATTGTAATGACATGTTCTTTGACACTTTCGAAAACAATGTGGGCAGCTTCGGGATCCATCATAAAATTAAATTCTGCACACTTGGTTATATTGCCTTTGCCTGCGGAAGTGTAAAAAGTGAAAAAAGATTGGATTAAGTAAAATTTAAAATATTTCTTGTTGTTTATTTTAGACTTTATGCACCTCTACAATTGCCACCCATGACATAGATGTTGCGTACTTTACTCAAAAACTCCTCGCCATACATATTGATGCACATGGCGAAATTTGTTAAGGGACCAACGAGTATAAAATCAATCATATAAGGATACTAGAAAATGGATCAAAGCTCAATTATTATTACATAACTTTCATTTATTTTGACATATAAAACTTACCGTGCAAACTAAAGTGTACATGATATTTACAGCATGTTGCGTTTGAGGTTGAGTGGTCACGACTTCTGGCAAATCGGAGATATCGCCGAAGCCATCTACACCATAAAAATAACTAAGACGCTCCCATGAATTAGGCAATATGGGATTGCTGCAGCCTTTGTAAACAGGAATCTGGAATAATTTGCAGAAATTTAATCTTCTGAGAGATAGACAAATGAAAGTTTTAAAAAATAATTAAACTGTTTCAAAAGTTGATAGTAAAAAGATGAAAATAAGGCCTGGGGTTTTATCGTCGTTCGATAACGTTTTTTCAGTTTGAGATTATGGCATTCGCTAACCAACCATATTATTACATTGTTCGATAGCGAATGCCACAATCTCAAACTGAAAAACGTTATCGAAAGCGAAGATTAGACCCCTGTTTTTGTTTTGAATGTAAGTGTGCGACAAGTCGTCCGTTATCGACATCGTGGGAGAGCCCCATAATTTATTTTATTCAATTCAATAATAATTAATAATTATTGTTCAGTTAATTTTTTTTAGAAAATTTTTATTTTTATCTTTACAACATTTTTAATTTTACGGAACTGGTTTCAAATGCTATTTATTTTGTCAAAAACCGAAAAAGTCGTCAAAGCAAAAAAAAATCGTCAAAACGAAAAAATCGCCAAATTAAAAGAAAATGTTTAAAACTAAAATAAATCAAAGAAAAACCGAAGAAATCGCCAAAATAATAAAAAATCGCCAAAATGAAAAAAAAACGCCAAAAACCGAAAAAAATCGCCAAAACAAGAAAACAAGAGCAACAACAAAAAAAGCGCTTAAGCTTAAAAAAATCGTCAAAACTGAAATAACACACAAAGAACGCCAAAAATAAAAAAACGCTCAAAACCGAATAAAATCCTAAAAACGAAAAAAAAAATGCTAAAACTGTATATTATATAGGCTAAAGTTCATATAGTATTACATATCTAGTTTCCGTACGGAACCCTTCGTGCGAGAGTCAAAGTCGCACTTCAATGAACTTATTTTACTTTAATTGTACTAAGTGATTTTTTTAGTTCAAATTACATATTTTTATGTATTTTTATTAAAATAATCGTTCGTTTTCACAAACTTGCTTGTAAGCTCTACCTACACCTGTTAAAGTTGATATTTAGGATATAGAAATTAATAGCATGTGCTCTAGCATCCGAATTTAGGAGAAACATAATTTGGAAATGGACGAGTTCAAATTTTTATTCGTTGCGATTTACTTTCACAATAATTGTTTGAAAATAAATGCAGTGTGAAACTCGGGAGATTCCTTAAATGTACTAAATTAACCATTTGTGTACTATTGTACTTTTCGAGTTTGAATAGTACCAATTTTGCCAACTCTGTTCCAAGATCAAACATTGCCCTTTTCTCTCAAGCCTCTCTTTGCTAAAATCAAAATAATGTTCTCATATTTGAAGTTAAAATTTGTATCAAATCAAAAGCCTGATATGCGAAATATATAGTATATACATGAAATATTATTCTCATAACTAGATAAAAGTACATTTATATGGAAAAATATTATTTGATTGTACTGAAAATACGTACCCTGCTGCTAACGCAACGCTTGCCGCTCTTATTGAGGTATGAGGGTTAGTTTAATTTTTAATAGTCATAGCTCCGCGTGGCAGTGTCAACGCCCGTTAATACAGTGTCTAAATATGAGATTGTGTCACGACAAGAGCCCATAATGTGCACAAAGTTTCGTTGAAATCGGTTGGATAGAAGTATATGGGTGCCCCTGTGGCTAAGTGGTAGCGATGCGCTCTTCACAGTCTAGAGGTCATGGGTTCGATTCCCGTATAGACCCTAGGTGTTTTCCGCAGACAAGCTAATCGCTTCGCGGGTTGTGTTGTGTTTAAACAAATAAATAAAAAAAAATTAAAAAAATCTATGAATATTTTAAGGGGCGTGGCTGCGTCCAATGCATGTAATGAATGAATTAATTGATTAAATTTTATGAGAAATACAAGACAAACTGCGACTGAAAACATCTATTGTATCTTTTGCCATGTACTAGGGCAGCTCAGCTCAAGATTGTCATTGGTTCTAAAAATAATTTTTTTTATTTTTTTTGCGTTACACATCTGGATTTTTTCGTGAGTAATATTAAAATAGATAATTACAGCCAATTTTTAATAATTTTAGTTACGTATTCTTATTCGTATTCGTCAAATTCAGGCGAATACGAATACGAATACGAATATTTTTCCAAAGAAATTAAATAAATAAATGCATAAAATATTAAACTAAATTTAAATAAATGACTAAACTTTTTAGTTTGTACAAATGCATTAATGGCCTTATTTATAAAACTTAAAAAGTCTTTATAAAGGTTTTTTAAAACAAATTTTCATACATAATTTTTCATAAAACGCCTTTATAAAGACTTTTTAAGTTTTATAAATAATGCTGTAATTTTTTTTTTATAGAAATTTGTACTTTGTATCATTTTCAAATATTATTCAATGACGACCATTAAAATTTTGGGTACTTTTTATTAACTTTAAAGTACGCCAATAAAAGTGTGAAGTCCTTTTTCATAACAATTTTTTAATATTTCATATTGCATATCATATTCGTATTCGTATTCGCGAATATCGTTTCAAATATTCGTATTTGTATTCGTATTCGCGAATATGAAAAATTGACATTCGTTACATCACTAGTACATACATATGTACATATGGGCAATAGCCAGTACGCGACATTCGTACACTTTTATTTGAGCAAAAAACAAGAAAGGAATGGAAGGATCCAATAAATATCTGAGTTTTTTAAAGCAATGAAGGAGTAGTATATTTGAAAAAAAAATTTTGATATCAATAACATAGTAAACAGATAAAAGCAAATGTCAGGAAGAAACGGACGCGACAAAAATAGAAGTTATTTTTGTGCACTTATAGAAGTATACATAATTCAGCGAAATTTTATGAAGAATTTTTTTTTTGTAAATTTAGAAATGAAGGTGAAAGAAGATCTTTTATGCGTAGATTTATGAAACATGAATATTTTGTTTTAATTTTTTTTAAATGATTAAAGTACAAATACGGACGCGACAAGGCGGTCGCGACATTTTTTCCCATGAGAATTAAACGCAGTAACCTTTCTAATTTAAATAATCGCTAAAAAAGATTCAGCAAAGAAAATATTTCTTTTAAAAGTCCCATATTTTGCTCAAAAAATTTCACAAATTAAAAACGCTTTCACATTTGTAAAGTATAGAATTTCATGTTTTATTATTTAAAACAAAACAAAAATTTTTGAGCAAAAAGAAATTTGTTTTGGTTGACCTTTTTCTGGAATTACCCATATGCATTACTTTAAAGAAAACCGTTTAAAATTTTTTAAATAATCGATTTAATTTCCAATCACAAAACATTTCTTTTGCCAAAACCAATGATTAGTTTGTGTATAAAATTATCAAATAAAAAAAAAAATTATTTTTTTATAATACTGTGCCAATACTTACATCCAATCTATCCATGCTGTCCAGCACTCTTAAAGCATTTTTGGCGCAATTATCAACATCTGTATTGCCATGTACGCAGGTTATTGCCAGTATTTTATAAATATCAGGTAGTCTCTCCTTGTCCATATCAATTTTATCATTCTGTGAGAGTTGGCGAAACAATTTTTCTCCTTTGATGAGCATGAGCAGACCCCAGGCATCGTCAATGCCAATGTCGCAGTCATAAATTACGAAACCACCAACTGTTGACATTTGTTTAA
Organism: Tachina fera; assembly: GCA_905220375.1. Taxonomy (NCBI): domain Eukaryota; kingdom Metazoa; phylum Arthropoda; class Insecta; order Diptera; family Tachinidae; genus Tachina; species Tachina fera. The sequence continues at coordinate 110,054,124 of LR999966.1, read as the reverse complement.
GTGTTGTTGTTGTTGTTGATTTTTTCCAAAATATGTTTTTGCTTATTTTTAATTGATTTTTTCAGCACGTTTTAAGGTTAAAATAATAATATGTAATGATTTTTTGGTTGTTGTTGTTGCTATTTATTAATGTTTATTATCTGCGCGCTTTAAGTTAATTTTGTTAATTTTTTTCAGTCTTAAAAAGGGGGTTCAGCTCGTACATAAACATTCCGTGTTAAACTTGTTATATCAAATTTTCAATAAACATTTGATACTTTAATTAGCCAAATTGGTTTTATTTGAAAATAAAATCTTAATTTAAATATTTTAGAAGTAAAAAAATATATATGAATTTGCTAGAATTGTTCCAGTATTTGGTAGCTGTAGACAACTAAATTATCTGCTGCCAAGCTATTCTACTGCCAAACTATTCTACTGTTTATTAAAACATTTAATTATTCTCCACATGTGTGATCTCTTCCATTAAAAAACTTGCTCAAAAAAAAATTATTAATACATATAAATTGATTCTCTTGGTTAAGTTGTTCTTGTTATTAACTCATAACTTACACTGGTCAGCAAAGAAAATGACTGAAAGGTAAATTTGAAATTGAATAAAATATCGAGCCATAACCGCTTATGGACTTCGTTCTTTTTTTAAGAAAATCGTATAACTATTTACGATCGCAAATAATCGATTTTGGTCAAAAAGTAAGTGAGGTTCGAAAATTATGTCTCTTAAGTTTTTTTGGCGCTTATGGCACAATATTTTCACCTAATTGTGTATAATATGTGCTGCTGCAACATGCAAAAATGTATATAAAGCATAAGTTTTTCTTTCAAGTAACGTAGATTTAAAAAAGGTGGAGTTTTCTGTGGAAATGCCCATGTACAGTAATTTCAGCTTAATTAACTTTGTAAAAAATGCTAAATATTTTTGATACAATTGCTCACTTCGAATAGCACTGTGGGTAACGCATATAAAAATTCTTTATTTCATTGAATATAAATTATTTTTTTTTGAAGTTGGTTAAAATGGGCTTGAGGGGCGGACGTACCCCCTAAAACACAACTTATAGGTTTGAAATTTTTTTGTATTTTTTTGCGTAAAACTGAACCATACATACAACGGCCACTGTAATGTATATACATGATACGTGCATACATATGTATATTAATTAGGAAACTTTCTTTATGCAAGTTCTTCAATTTTGCAGATTCCGATAATATTCTGCTTTTTTCCACTGTAATATTGCAAATTCATGAGAAAGAATCTCTGGAAAGGTTCTACTCTCCTCTTATATTACATATGCATTAAACACAATCACCACAGCAAGCTACCGACTACAAAATGTCAACATGTTTATATGAGAATAATGCTTTTGAAGACAGCAAGTACAACAGGGCTACAGGTTGTTGTCTATGCTGATTTTGTATTTGTACTCCAATTAAACTTATTTCTATTTCTTTACTACAATGAGCAAATGCAGTGTTGCCAGCATAATACAAAATGTTGAATGAATGATATCGTAAAATTATTTCATATTATTTACCAGAAAAAATATCCAAAAATTTATGTAAAGAATAAATTGATACATTTTTGTACTTTTACGTGAAATAAGTACATTTTAAAAGAGTAATTAATTTTTATAAATATAAAATATATGAAAGTGGCAATACTGAACTATGTATGTATTTGTACACGAGTATCAGATGCAGATGGTGCTGCTGCCGTCTCCAAAAGAATTAAGTAGCTGGCTACGGCGCGACAAATGCAGCTTGCGACATTTTAAGTCGTGTGTTGGTGTAGCCTGCTGTGGTGAATGTGTTTAATGCAATAGCTTGCTTACAATATAGCTTGTGGATAATTAATACGAGTCAAGTGCAATTTTTATATACATATGTACTTAGAAAATGTCCCTGCAGTGTTGTACAAGGGTAGATTCGGTCGGCTAAGACTTAATCCAATTTATCCGAATGGTGAGAGATCGTATATAAAGCTAGGAGTCAAACAGACGCTTTAAATTGTTTCTGTATATTTTCACCTAATTCACAGCATCTGTTTTACAGGGGCTTAGTATTTTTTTTTATGATAAGGGTCTATTCACACATTGCGTAACGCTCTAGAAAGGGGGCGGGGGTGGTTAAGAATTTGTTACTGTTTATACAATTTATACTGAAAATTTTTTAAAAAGCGTTACGTAATATGTGAATAGCCCATATATGGACAGAATATAAACAATTTTGTAAGTATGAGGAATGTGTTCGCATCGGGACACCGTAACCACTCTTTTTCTATGATATAATCTCTTAAAATATCAAATTTAGAAGACATTACGTCTGGCTATTTGCTAACGTTTTTCCCTTCTATCCAAATATGTCCTAAATCAAATAAAGATACTGCTGATTTCCAATTTGTCGATCGTTATTGAGTGGCCACAACTGACCTTTGGTCCCAGTTGGAAATCAATATTCAGTCACACATATACATACATATATTTAAACAAAAGCACACAAACAAATATATTGAAGCTGGCACTCGCTTTATGAATTAAATTCTGCGTGAAATTTCTCCCTTTTCCAATTAGAATTTTTGGTTTTCCCTATTACTTGCTATGTTCCCCGGGCAAAGTTTCAAGTGGAATTTTATTCATGATTTCCCTGAATAGCATATGTCTCTTCATAGCGCATAGGAGTGGTCTTTAAAGTCGACTATGGCAACACTGATCCAAACTAGTATTTATGATTAAACTTCTCACAGATAGATACAATAATTTTTATAAATAGACAGTTTAATTTGCAGTTCTAAAGGGTACAGATACATTGCTTTTAACCGTCAGAATTATTTATTTTTTATTTTTTTCATAGTTGTTTATTGAACCAAAATGGAATACAATATAAAATATCCATGTTTTGTAATATAAAATAAATAAGTGGAATCGAACCTGATTTGTGAATTAAAAATGAAAGAGTATTTGTAGTTTCGAGAAGTGTGTGAGCGATTAAATATTAAGTGCAATATAAATATTACTTCAATAATTAAATATATGATACCTCTCACTCATTTAACAATAAAATTTTGTAAATGTTAATGTTTTCCATATACTCTAGTGTTTCCAGCAAGAAGGTTTTAGAATTTACATCGCCGGCCTTTACTTTCATGTTGATTTTTGAGAATCGATCTTTGATGAAAATATTGCAAGAAAAATTGTGTATATAATTTACCTTAATATAGAAATACCCTAACTCATATCTTTTTAAATCGAGCTTTTTGCATTTTTTTTAACATTAGATGTTATTCTATCGAAATATGAAAGAAAAACTCGATTTCAAAAAAATAATGAGTTAGGGCCTTTGGGGTAATAATATTAATTTTCATCTAAAATAAAATTGTAGTTTTATCAAGTTCATAATCATTTTTCAGTTCCAAATCTGTGACGAATCTCTTTTCTGTTAAGAATAAACATTTAAATGCAACTCTGCATATTCGCCTTGTATATTTGTTAGTGTAAAATTTCCTATAGTGCGATTCACTAACATTTTTAAAATAATTTTAACGAAAATCTATCGAATTTGCTATTCAGTAACATTTTTAACGATATTCCTTTGTGGGTGAATGTCAGCTGTATCGTTATTTAAGCGACAATAATTTATGTGCTGTTAATTTTATCGACAAAAATGAACAGAAAATATCAGCTGCGTCCTATCGTTAAAAATAAGTTTTAGAATCACACAATCGTTATTTCAAACGCAAAATGTATAGACAAAAATTACGATTGTCGAATCGTTAAAAGTTACTGAATCGCACTATTGATGTCAGAATATTCCCGAACGTTTTGCTTTGATTTGACAGCAGAGAAATTATCAGCTGATCGTGAGCTGGTGAATTGAAATAAACGATGTGAATTCGCCTTGAATTTTTCATTAAAACGAGTAGCAAGAATTTGTTTTTAGAGTCCATCTATGACTCGATTTTTTTTAGTTGTATTAAAAATTTCTTTGAAGATTTTAAAATAAAAATGCAGATTTTTTTTTGTGAAAAAAATTTAAATCTGACAGACTATCCTCAAAAATTTTGGCAGCATTAATCGGGGCACACGTTTATAAAACTAAAACAACTAACTCATGTTTTAGACTCGGCAGTTTTTCTTGACGCAAGTCTGAGTTTATTGAAGAGAGGGGAAAGAAGAAAGAAGAGGGGAACTGACTTGCTTGTACAGACAAGTTACTTCAATTCTCTTTTGTTATTTCCTTCGCTGCATGAAAACAATAGGAAACCCGTCCGTGTGTAAAGAAGCGAGCATTTTTAAAAGATAATTGAAGAGAACTGTTGAAGAAAAACTCCCAAGTCTAAAAACTGAATAAGCTGCCCGCGCTGGCAAAGTTTCAAGCGGGATGGGCCGCCATCAAAACTGGACATTGAATTAATTTGAAATTTACATAAATTTTATGAAAGTGATTTCTGCTATTGTTATTCTACATTTAAGCAAACATATGTAGCTTATCTAGAACCTACTTTCAGTTGACCAATGTTACATTGTCCAGTAATCTAATATTTTCTGAAATGTTTTCTTTTTAATTTTTTACTTTGATAAGCTATCACCATTTGGCACCAATTGCAATATATATTTTCATTACATACATTTGGATTGATTAATAAATTAGAAGTCCAAAGGCTTTATTTATTCTTTATTGTTGCAGTTTCTTTCCAATGCATGAAAACAATAATTAATCAATATTTGGATTGTGTTTGTATGCATTGCTCCCAAATAACCATCGACCGAATAAGAACCCGATACTTGTGTTACTGAGTCGAAACATTCAAAGTTTTTGTGATTTATTAATATAATTTTATATATTTTGCTATTAAAAAAAAGGGGAAGAAGACAACAAACAACATTATCTCTGCATATAAAATAATGCTAATATAAAAATATTAGTAGATAAGGAAAAGAGGGTAAGCATTATTGTATTGTTGCTGTAGTTTATAATTGAACTAGTTAAGAGTTCTAAGATATTATTAGGGTTAAATTCGTATTATCAGAACTATCGCATGAAATGGTAAAACTAGTTGGTATTTATTGCATCGACGATTGGTAAAGGTGCAGTTATTCCATAATCTATGGGCCTCTAAGATCTTTATGTTATTCATGGACTGACCTGTTACCTCGTGTTTACTAAACAAGCAAAACAGGTGTTTTGTTAGCAAATTCATCTCTGCACTGCATCTATGCAAAGCCGAAGGTCCTTTAATATTTTAATTATCTATGCACATACAGTTAAGTATTGCATTAAGTAACGCACTGTACATCAAATGCTGCTCGGTTATTTTTAGACTGAAATTTTAGCGAAATTATTTCTCTTATTCTGTGTGCACTATTTTTAATATTTTTTTAAACACATTTGTATATGTTTTTGAATTATGCTTCTGTTATAAAAATTTTACCAAATCTTTCTCTTGCCAAACGGTGTTGCCGAATGAATTAAAGCATCTGTTATTTATCTGCTTCTTTGTTTCTCTTGTAAAATTACAGAACTTATTGTAATAAACAAGTTTTGGAATTTATGTCAGGATTTATTGAAAAATTCCGACTGACTCTCTTAATAATTTAGGGGTTAATGAAGCACTGCTTGCCAGGGATGGCATTGAGAGTTTTGAAATTGTACCAAAAACTTTTAAAACTTAACTTAATTGTACGCAAAGATTTTTTAGTTCAAACTACATATTTTTATTTGTTTTTATTAAAATAATAGAATCATTTTTACAAATTTCCTCGTAAGTTGGGATGTTAAAGCATATCGTCGGATGGTTACTGTTTTGCCGCACAATATATTAAGAATACATTATTACTGCGGCAACAAACCAGTAACCACCCGATTATTTGTTGACACCTGTTTAAGTTGAAATTTAAAATATACAAATTAATAGCATGCAAATTTAGAAGAAAAATTATTTCGAAATGGAGTTCACATTTTATGATTTTCTCACTGCGTTTTGCTTTCACAAGACTGTTTCATTGTTCAAAAGTATAAATTTACACGTGCCATCTTTTGAAAAAATGTGGAGTAAAACTGAGAAGATTCCTTAAATGTACTAAATTAGTCATTGGTGAATAGTCATTGAATAGTACCAAAAAATTACAATTGCACCAACTTTCCCAAACCTGCCGCTTGCTTGTGCATAAGTGTTGCCACAGCTGAAAAGTTTTTTTTGTTACTCATAATTTAGTAAACTAAAAAATAAAATAAATATATACGGCCTTATTAAGGCTTAAGAAAATTTTTGATGAAAATCTGTTTTAGAAACCTTTTATAAAGCCTTAATAACTTTTATAAATAAGGCTGTTAATATATAAAAATTAGTATGCACCTTATCTTTGATTATACCAAAATTTGAACTTCACAGATAACACTAGGTAATACTGAACAATTTTATTTATAAAATATTACAATTAGGATAAATAGATATTAGAAGTCCTTAGACAATGTATGAGTAATTTATTTTTTTTAATTCTTCACTGTTCACACTATGAAATTTTTCTTCCTTAAACTTTCATTGACTTTGACACATCGAAATTTTCTAATTAAATAATTTATATTTATTTTATAAGTTTACTTTCACACTACTTCTCTTATTTATGACATTTCCAAAAATAAAAAATAAAAAAATACAAAATTTAAAAGTTTAATAAAAACTTGAAGTTTCAATAAAAAGTTAAGGCTCACCACAACCATGAACTAGAAAACAAAAGTTAATTCATAAAAGTATAGCGTGTATTTTTAAAGTGTCCCAACTTTGAGTTAGCTTTATTTTGCTTTATTTGAGCGCCCATTTAACAGCTGATAGTTGCTTTTTTTTGTTTAGTTTGCTTTGAAATTTCATTATAAATCGACTTATAATAGAGCAACGTGTGCATATTATTGATATTTTTAATCAAAATCATTGTTCTATTCGTCAAACTCATCGTTCACTTCTTCTATTTCATGGCGTAAATATTCGTTCTTCACTAATTCGAAGAACAATAAAAAACCAAGCTCGTGTGATTTAACCCCATTGGATTATTTTCTTTGGGGTTATGTTAAATCACTTCTCTACGTCGGTAAACCACAAAGAATTAAACACCTGGAAATCAACATTCAAAGAGTTATCAGGGGAAAACATCTGTAAATGATGCGAAAAGTTGTTGAAAATCAGTGTTCAAGATTGCGCCTTCTACGCGCCAGCCGTGGCGGCCACATGGCAGAAATCATATTTAAACATTAATTTCATAATTTCTTTCCAATATAGTCCGTTTCATTGATATCAAAAATATACACACATATTTCCTTGTTTTATTCTGATTTAAACTTGTGTCACTCTATAAAAAACATATAGTACATTAAATTCTTATCTCCTCTTTCACGCACAAGCTCACACTTTCTGAAAGAAAAATCTCATAGTGTAAACAGTGACGTTGGTGTAAATATTTTTTCAAGTTTTTTTTGTAATTTGTTTCGCTTTGAATTTTACTGTGACTAAATAAAATCTATCGAATAAAAATAATCAAAATCAATAATCGATTAAATATTTCCGAAAAATATAAAAAAATCAAAAATTTTTACAAAATTTTACAAAGCAGCTCTACATTTATTCTCAATCCTGACATTGCTTTGTAACAAAAAATAAAATAAACTACTCCTATTTAGAAATTAGGGCAATATCAAAAAGTATTAATTAATAATAATTCACACCTTAACATTAAATAATAAATAATTTTGTTTAAGAATAACTAAGGGCGACAACTCTGTATATGAGCAACAAAAATTTAACTCTCCATTTTCTAATTGCCCACTATTCTAATGCACATCAGGGTTGGCACAATTGTTACCTTAGTAAATTTTTTGTTGGCATTATTCGGTATTCACAATAAAAATTATGAAACAAATAATTGCTCTCCTATTGTAATTTTTTCAAGCAGAAATACTGATTTGATTTTGCGCAATATTATAAACTTTTCTTCATTGAAGCACTTCTCCATTATTAACAAGAATCACAAAGAAACTTTTGATTTTTTTTTGTCAAATATTCAGGCGTCAAATTATTCAATCATTGCCGATATGTGATTGATAAGTTTATTTTATCATCTCAAGGGCACCTTACATTTAAAATATTTTATAAGAGAAACAAGTATTAGTGTATTTAGTTCTCAGTATTGTCTTAACATTCGTTAATAAACTAAATGTTTTGGGTAAACGGATTTTCTTTAATATTACATCATAATCAACGAAAAAGACAATTTTGAATTGTTTATGGCCTTTCTTGCCTAAGACTTTACGAAGATTTATTTCGTTTTTTTCAAGAATTTTTTGATTGAAGTCTAAGTCCTGTGCAGAAATGAAATTCATTTAGATGTACTTAAGCAGCAGAAAACAAAAATTTTTCTAAAATATTCCCGCTCAAAAAAAAAATACAAAAATGTAAAAATCATACAGCCTTTTTAATAAAAATTATTTATTCCTTATAAAGAGTTTTTAAAACAAATGTTCATAAAAAATTTTTATTATTAAGCCTTTATAAAACCTTAATAATTTTTATAAATAAGGCTGATATCCTTTTTATTATAAAAATTTAGTTAGAAACAAAAATTATGTGATTGTTATGATATCTGATATATTTTTGTGTGAAACATTTTTCTTTTTCAAAAAATATATATTATTATTTTCAGTTGGCTGATATTAAATCAAAACTGCTTTAGCCATCCCAATCCAATATTCGACTCAACACTTTAAACTGTTGATCATTTTAATGCATTAACAAATAGTTTAAAATGTTACACTGTAAAAAAGTTTTGGATTAACTTCAATATCAAGCCGGTGTATATACATAATATAACATAATAATATATAATAATAAATATAATAACATAACATATGTGGGTGGGGTGTGCCACTGGCATAGGTGGGTCGGCCCTCCAAAATTAATGGAGGTCAGTCATAAATTTTTACTCGATTGAGGAACTCTAAATTTTAAAAAATCTCACTTTGACCCTTTAAGAAAATTTGACCATTCGGATCAAAAGTCGGGACATCAAAATACATTTTAGAGGTATGGTTCCCTTGGCAAAGTTTCTTATTTTGATTCCTAGAATACGATTTTCCTTGTAATTTGTTCGATTTTTAAATCGACCCGCCCTAATACATATACATATATACATATATAACAAACCCCAAAGAGAAATAAATTTATTATAGAATAAATGATTTTTTTAAATATCAAATTTTAATACCAAAATAGTCTATAATTAAAACCGTTGAGTAGAATAACAGAAAATAAAAAATAAACCTCAACTTTTTACTGTGTTAATAGAGATATAAAAAACTAATTACAATACCGTTGAGTTTTCCAACCCTGTTGCATAAGGTTGCTTTATTGTAGAACGTTTTATTGTTTTGTTATTTTTTATCTTTTTCTGGATTTTATTTAGTTTAAATTTGCTTGTGTCATACTTCACACACGCCGGTGGAAAGTGCTCGTATCCGACATAGACGGTATTTTAGAGATTTATTTTAACTAATTTGTAGTACCTACTGTGTTTGTTTTGTGCATGAAATTAAGCTACACAAAAAAAAGTATCTCAAATAAAAAACTATCTAGATACATAAATGGTTAACCAGGCAATTTTACTTTAAACGTAAAATTTATTTTAGAATTTCCGGATAGGTACCTATAATTTCTTGAAACTAAATTTTTACAAATGATGTGCATTTTCATATAGTATACGAGAACATACGCATACACAACTTATGTACATAGTACATATATAGAATGTACATATGTATGTATGTAAAAGTACATACGTATGTATGTATGTACATCTGCTTAAAGAAAAACAAATTAATTATTTAATTTTTAATATACATCCATACATATGTACGTAAATATGTATACATATACATAAATAGTCATGCATATATGTACATACATACATAGATACCCTGCAGAAAATTCGCTGACAATTGAGCCAAACATACTCGTCCTATGACTTGATGAAATGGGAGTGTTACCAAAAGTAGGGCGTAGTGTATGGTGAAAAGAAGACATATCGTGTAAATGCTGACATATTCACAATTTTCGTGATGTATCGTTTTGAATTGGAACTCTTTCTAGTATTGTAGTAAACATCACTGAACTGAAGTTTGATGTGGCTGAATCCAGGGGTTCTACTATTTAATTCGAAACGAAAGAAAATGCTTTCGGATTTGTATATTTACAAAATGTATTTTCTTTCGATTCGAATTACAGAGTAGACCCCCAGGACCTCTCAATTGGTATAAATATATCTTTTTTGTTAATACACATAGGTAGGGCAAGTTTAAAGTTTTTTTGAAGAACTCCTGAAAACTCGAACTTCAAGAAATTCTGAGTATTCACGTTTTTAGAGGACTACTTGGACATTAATCTATGACCAATATTATCCGCCAGCATTGACTCCTAAAAAAAGTGCGTATCTTTCAAAAAGTATCTAGTTCAAATTCATTCATTTCATATTTCAAAAATAGGTTCATGGGCAATAATAAAGGAGGAGCACATTGTCTATAACTTTGCACTACTTTTTTCCGTCTCGGTTGCCTCATTTATTGGAAAAGTCATTTCGAAATGCATTATAGCTTATCAGAGCTCTGTTAATACACTCAGGGATGTTCTTTGAATCGCGCATTTTGAAATCGCCCAACTTTCAGGCAAAAGCTCAACTAAAAAGGTTACTTGTTGCAGCTTTTTAATTGGTTTTAGTCTTTTAGATCTTTAAGATAATTTATATGAACCTAACTCTTAATGCATTAAATCGTCCGATAAAAAGAACACTGTTTTTCGTTTTTGGAAATAGCACTATTTTACAGAACTCCCCTGACTAATAGAGCTCTGTTAAAGCACAAGGTTTGTGTCAAGGATTATAAATCTATAAAAGCACAGACTTGAAATTCCGCTGATGCCGACAGAAAATAATGCAGTGATAATTTTGAAACTTTGACATGTTAATAATGAGAACTGTATTCTACAAGTTAGCTAAACCACAAGCGTTGCACTTCTAATTAAAAAAAATGTTTCTTTTCATCTCAAAAGGGCTGTAACGAAGCACACAGGCCATCCCCTTGGAAAAGTGACTAGTACACTGCATAGGAAGTGTTAGAACTCGGACTGGTCCCTATCACTTAGGGACCGCTCACGTGACTGATATTGTGCCAGTTGCATTTCCTGCAGGGTATGTACTCATTTATGCAAACCTTTAGTTGTGGGTGAGCAAACATTTCATTATTTTTAATAAAATGCGTGCATGCATGGAACTCGTTTGTAAATATGTATGTATGTACATGCATACTTAAAGTACAGATTTATGTATACATATGTAATTACATATTCATATACATACATATGTATGTATGTATACTGCAGAATGCACTTACATGCATTTTTATATATGGCTCATTTACTATAAGAACGTCATAGGTCAAAAAATGGGACTTGTGAGTAAATAGTGCAGAATAACGTACCTTTTCACCATGTAAGGTTAAAAACTAACTGGGACTTTAACGGCAAGTTTTGTATGGAGAACTGTCAGTTAAAGTTCACGTTAACTCTTAACCATACATTATGAAAAGGGACGTAAGTCCTTATATCGTTACTCATACGAGTATTGTGTTTAAAATTTCATAAAAGTATCTTCAACTCTTGAGAGAATAATAAAATTTTCTTTTTCAATTGAGTTGTGAATAAATTGTACATTTTAAACTAGTTTTATTTCAAACTAGTTATTTTTTTAGTTATAACGTTGTTGAAGAAAATTTATGATATGTACATGGGTATGTATGTATGAATGTATGTACCCAGCAGGAGAGTAGGCGATAATTGTCTAAAAGCTACTAGTATATTTACTAGAATAGCAAGAAGTAGTGCAAAAAGGGTTATTGTTGTTGTGTTAAATTACTACTACTGATGAGTACTAGTATATGAAGTAGTTCCAAGGCACCACATTGCAAAATAAATTTTTATAGTCTAACAGAGCCCTTGCACTGTATAAAAATTGGTATCATACAATTATTAAAATTTTAGATTCATCTAAAAATAATTTTAATCAAATAATTGTAATTGCTTTTTTATAGTTTTGAATTTTGATAAATAATGACGAATTTTAACCAACAGTTGTCACTGGGTAACAAAGGAACAAAACCACCAATTTTATAGAATTTTTCTTTACAAAAGAACTGGTAATAAACTAGTCCTAAACTAGTAACAATCGCACTAGTAATTTTCATAAACACACCCAATGCTAATTTGAGCATTAAGATGGTATGGGAAAGTTTACAGTTGGGAACTAGTGGTGGTGATTTCTGTACTAGTAAAACACCAGTTGGACACTAGTTCGATCTCCTGCAGAGTATGTATGAATGTATGTATGTATGTGTAAAATATTTGCTGCATTACAAAAACAAACAACAAATTAATAACCCAGAAAACATACAGGTTTGATCTAGTTGAACAATAAGTAATATGTATATTTCTAAGGCTGAGTCCACATCAGAGAACTGTATGAGTTGATTCACTTTCGCTGTCCACTGTTGTATAGTAATCAATTAACTAACAAAAGTACGTTGACTAGATGAAGTCTTAAGTTAATAAGACATGGCGTATCAGCGATGCCAACTCTACCACTTTTGTGGTAGATCTACCTCTTTTGGGTATCTCACTCAACTCTACCACTTTCCGAGAAAAATCTACCACTTTTTTAGTCTTTCAATAATAATGCTAAGTTATAGTTAATCAAGTTTATTTTATCTAATTAAAGCTAGAAGTTCAACTGAAATATATTTTAGCAATGCATCTAAACAACGCTGTGTTGATTTCACTATTTAAAGCCTACTACAAGCCCAAATATTTCCTTCAGTGGGCCAGTGTGTGAGAAAATTGCATTTGTAGAAACAATCTTTACTGATAATCTGTAAGGAAAGCTAGACGATATATCAGCTCTAGCGCTGGGCAACCTACAACTACAGAGGAGCATTAGAAATTATTCAATGAAAATATTCATTGCTGTAAATATGAGAATAATAAAAATTTTAAAATTATTGGCCTTATCTATAAAAGCTATTAAGGCTTTATAAAGGGTTTTTAGAACAAATATTCATACAAACTTTTTCTTATTAAGCCTTTGTAAAGCTTTAATAATTTGTAATTAAATAAGAATGACAATTGAATTTCTTATATTTTTTAGTTATTTTTTATTTGAACTATTGAATTATTATTGAATATTAACCATCCGCAACTAAGATTGTCATAAAATCGCTTATAAAATATTTATTATCGAAACGAAAGGATAATTGAGGTAAAAAATTTGTTTGCTAAGGTGTTTAAAATACCCGAAAACATAAGTGTTGTAGATCTACCTCTTTTTAAAGTAGGATTTGTTAGAAGCTACCTCTTTTTCACATCGAATCTACCTCTAAAAAAGATTTTAGGTAATGAATACTTTTTCTCGTATAAAAAAAAATTTATAAAATAGAATGGGGCTATCTATTTAATTTTATAATATTACATAAAGTAATATTTGTCAGAAGGGGTTTTAAGAAGTTTTCAAAACAATCAGACTGATTTCAAGTAGTGTCATGGATTTTTTAACAACAGTCTCATTGATATGAATCATGCAATAACATCTTTAATTTGTTTGTTTAGTGTTAAGTGCTAGCCCAATATTCATTTTAGAAAGTTCAAAATTATGCCATTTTATTCGTAATCATGCAGATATCTGATACAAATGTAATTTTGAAGTTATTACTCAAGGCAAATTCACATAAGCTATACTCAGCTCAATTCGCTTTGAGAAATTTATACTTGAAATGTCAGAAAAATGTACTGAAAAATGTGTCTTGACATTCCAGGATCTATATTCAAATTACAAGCAGCGAAAATATCAGCTGACCCCTTGCGACCACCTAGATTCGGATTATGGATTCGCCTTGATTATTACTGAATTTGCTAACTCGTATTGTTATATTAAATATATTGCAAATAAATATGCATTAAAAATAAAACAAATGACTTAAATATTACGTGCGAGCAGCATATCGCTAAAAATTTATAAAGTTGATTTATCGATTTTCTGCCACGAATACAGTTTTCATTTCAGGCAATGGGTTAAAAATTTAATTCACCGTAAACACTTAGTTCTGTGTCATCGCCAAAAATTGTAATTTTGTATTTACTCAGCGTCTTAGAGATCGAATTTAGGTTTAGCCTTAGCGAGTTACAGCATAAGGGGTCTGTCGACTATTTTCGCCGCTTTGTAATTTGAATATCCTTTAGGTGTCAACGCGCATTTATTTTAGTAAATTTTTTTTTCACATCAAAAGTATACTCAACTTAACTCGCTTTAAGAAATTTATAGTAAAAAAAATGTGCTGAAAAAATTACAAGCGGCGAAAATAGTCAGCTGATCGGTTGCAACCATCTAGTATGGATTCGCCTTGCACCAAAGGTATAAATTTTTCGAAGTGAATTGAGCCGAGTATACCTTAGCTAATAGCCCCGGCAGCTATGCTCGATAAAATTTTTGATTTAATCTTAAAATTTATTCATAAGATTAGAATAGTAAATAAATAAATAAATACATAAATAAAAAATTAACCTTGAGACCAACTGATAATTATTAACCTTTATATGCCATTATACCAAAAATTTATCGAGAAAATACATAAATATCTGTAAAAATTTGTAGATCGATGTATGTATAACTCCGAAAATTTGGGTTTCTGAGAATTTTTTTTAATTGTTATTTCTTCGAATTCGAATTTCTAAAAGATTCTGCGAAATAGTTGTGACATAAAATTATGCTAAAAGAGTGTGCAGTTGAAAGCAGCATAGTCGGCTATTATTGAATAATAATAAAAATATATTTTAACTGCCTTATTCATAAAAAGTATTTCAGGTTTATTAAGCGCTTATTTGACATATTTCTATGGGAAATTTGTCAAATAAACCCAGTTTCGGCAAATTTATCCATTAATCTCTTTACAGTTGATTCTTTTTAAGCATTATTGTGACCCCAAATTGATCGCAATTTGCGAACTGTAGCCGCAAAACAATTTCACAATAAGAATGGGTTATTCATTCGTGTAGCGCTGCATTTTTACTAACCTCGTACCTTCTACTAGCAAACAATAACACTTGTTCAAATGTCAAACAATGACACTTCAAATGGCGCCAAATTTAAATCTTGCGTTCTTGTTGGGACACCCTTTTGCTTTTTAATATAAAATTATATATGTACATGCAAGCTAAACTGACAAACTTAAAGAAATAATGAAGCATTTCTTATGATATTTATTTAGTTAGTCCAACTACAAGGAAACGAAAAGGATCAAGCGCAACCATAATTAATAATAAAAAAAAGTATTTAGAAGTATTCAAATCAATGTTACAACAAGAGAAGAAACTAAATAACTGAAAGAAAAAACAAAATGTCTGGCAGAAATTATGTGATATTTGATTGTGATGGTGGCAGTGACGATGCCTGGGCTTTATTATTATTATTGAAAGCTGAAGCAGAAAATCATTTAAGTATTTTAGGAATAACAATATGTGGCAGCGGCAATACAACATTGCATAATGCCGCTTACAATATGTTAAGAATACTGAAGGCGTGCCGCAGAGATGAAGTATGATGAATAAATAAAAAAATATATTTAACTTGATTTCGTTTTTAATCTAATAGAATATTTTTTTTACTCTACGATTTAGATACCCATATTTTTGGGAGCAGCTGAGCCTTTGCTAACAACTTCTGATCAGGTGAAACGTCCTTTATTTCATGGCAAAGACGGCTTTGGCGATGTTTTGTCCCAAGATGAAGAAATCGATGTTCAAGAGATGGTCGAGGGTGAACACGCTGTGGCCGCAATAAATCAATTTTGTTTAGAGGTGAGCAAGCAAAGCTTTTGCAAATGTATTTTTATTTTATGTGTATGTATGATAATATTTAATTTAATTTTAGAATCCCAGACAAGTTACCATAATTGCCGTAGGCCCTTTAACAAATATAGCCCTGTGCTATTCCATGTATGGTCAAGAGTTTTCATATAACATCAAGGAATTGTATATAATGGGTGGAAATCATCAAGGCAAGTATAGAGCACATCAAAATGTTTTCATAAAGCACAGAATTATTTATTTAGAGACATGTCGTTGTCCACACTATGAAACATTTCAAACAAAACTTTTGAATTTGCCGATAAAAGGGGAAATGCGAATGAAAAACAGTAATTTGTTTCATCAACAAGCAGTTCTTATTAAGTAACTCTTTCTTATGAGAAATATTAAATATGTATCAAGCAATTTCATATAAGGTATACTCAGCTTAATTCGCTTTAAGAAATTTATACTTTAAATGTCAAAAAAATTTATTGAAAAATGTGTTTTGACATCCAACGTATATTCAAACTACAAGCGGCGAAAATAGTCACCTGATCCCTTACGACCACCTAGTATGGATTCGCCTTGATATGTATATATAAAATATATTTATCTGTGAAACAAAAAATTCACTGTGTGAATACGAATGCAGTTAAAAAAAGAGCATTTTAAAAGTTTTGTTCCCAAATTTGCACAGTGTGGACGACGACCATGTGAATTCACAAGCACAATTGACCTTTTATGTTGATTTGACGCTTCAATTGGCAGAGTTCGTACCAGAGAATGGCAATGAGTACTCATAAAGAAATATGTTCATTAGAGTGGCCGTTAATATCTTTTTTTTTTTTGATATCGTATCCACCGAAAAATCGGCTCAGATTTATTTAAAAAAAAAATACAAAAAAAATTTCATAGCGATAAGTTTTGTTTTAGGGGGTGCGTCCGCCCCTCAAAGTTGGTTTTCAAGCCCATTTTTCAATGTAATTTAATCAGTTAAAAAAATATACGCATGATACTCGGGATATTTATTCATCATTGGCAACCGTATGCATGCATTTGTATGGAATGGAAAATGTGTGTGTATGTGTTTGAAAACATGGTTTATGCGTGTGTAAATAAAATAGTTCTCTATATACTCATGTGTAGCTGGCTAATAGTTAGAGTATTTTTATACTCATGCGTATGATTGCAGCTCATAGTGTGTCTAAATTTTAGTTATAGTTGTTTGTAGTGCGTAATTTCAAAAATTTATATAAACGCATTCAAAGTTATTTGACTGCCAATACTCCAAGAGTACTTAAAACGATACTTTTGTCATGCTCTGTATCGTACGTCAAACAGTTTTTATACTTTACAAAGAACTGAAATATTGTGCAAAAAATTTCAAACGTGTATATTCACTAAAAATACATGTTAAAATTAAATGGGAGTTTTGAAAATCGTTTATATATAAAATTTTAACTCAAGCTTACTTATTTTTGTTGTTTTACTATTAAATTATAATTAGTTTAAAACCTAATTAAGTTCCTCTAATTTTTTAAAATATTACCCTGCCCTAAGTACTCTCCAAACGATTATTAAAAATGTCCAACATTTATAAATTTAAATATTTAATCTTCTTTATATTTTAGGTGTTGGAAACTATTCTCGAGCTGCTGAGTTTAATTTCTATGCCGATCCTGAAGCTGCTCAAATTGTTTTATCAAAATCTAAATGTCCCATCACCATACTTCCTTGGGAGCCCTGCATGAACGACAGGTTTTTTATTTGCATAGTAAGTTTAATAAATTCCACACATTCATTACAAAATTGTAAATCTAAATAAATAAATTATCATTATTTTCCTTTGCAGAAATGGCGCCTAGAACAATTTGGTACAAAAGTGTGCGAAAATCCTGCCGTCGATATATTAAATCTTGTCGAAGCTGCTCAGTATTTGCCAACCGGCCATAAGGCCTGGAATCCTTGTGATGCCATGCTGGTGGCAGCATTTCTCTTTGACACTCAAATTGTACTGAAACAAAGTATGTGGCATTGTGTGGTGGATTTGAATGGTCATACGCGCGGCCAAATGGTCTTGGATCATTTACAGGAGGTGGATAAAAATCCAAAAAATGTGCGAATAATTGAATTGATAGATGATGAATTTTTCAAAAAAGTGGCCGAATGGGGTTCGGGATTGAGAGAATTAAGTGTGAGTTTGGCGGGTAGTAAAAATGTGGTTAAAAAAGAAATAAAAGAGGAAAATGGTAGTTAGTGAAGAGAGAGAATGAGAAATTAAAATTATGACAAAACTGTATTGATATTTTATTTACTGCTCATTTTTATTTATTCAAAAATAACTGTTATTAATAATTCTTACATTATGTGTGTTAAAAACTTTAAATAAAAAAGATTTTTTTTTTTAATAAAAGCAATTCAATTATAGATCTTTTAAAAATATAAAACTAATAATCCTAGCTGTGAAGTATTTAGTGATCAATTGAGAGCGAAATAATTATATACATACAAATGCTAATATATATATATATTGGTCCTTCAGTTATTTGAGAACCTGCAAGAACCTGCACAATCTAAAATATACCGGCTTAAAAGTTGTTTGATAACAGACGACAAGATCTATTTATGATATATGTATGCAGGAGCTCAGCTGAGATGGAAAATATTAATATTAAAATTCATATACATACATACACAGGCAGAAAAAGACAATCAGCACGACTTTGCTACGATTTTCTGTGGGTACAACTAACACCAGTACAACATTCGTTTACCAAATTTTAATGTACTCATAACATTAAAATGATAACGCCGAATCACCGTCCTCCGACTCTTGTTTTCAATGTTGTCACAATACTCTAAATACAAATTTTTAAGGTCGTCACAATGTAAATTTCCCAACTTAAGTCAACTTTTTGTATTTACGATGTTGAAGCGGTATAGAATTATTGTAAACGGGGTATTTGGGGAACTAAAGTCAAAGTTTTGTATTTACGGTGTTGTAGCGGTATAGAATTATTGTAAACGGGGGGTATTGGGGAAGTAACGTCGGATTTTTGTAAATACAGTGTTGTAATGGTATATCATTACTAAGGACGTGGTATTTGTAAACGTTAAGTCATATTTTTGTGTTTACAGTACTGTGGTGGTACAAAAATTTTGGAAGAGTCGTAATTTTGTATTTACAGTGTTGTGGTGGTACATACTTTTTGGGCAAAGTCACAATTTCTGCCTGGGTACATATCTATAAAAAAAGTTATGCTTATTTTATATGGAGCTTGAAAATACAAAAAAAAAATTACACCTTTTATATCGACATTCTTACAACAAGTTTCGTAGAACATGTTTAAAATTAAGCAAATATCTAATTTCACGCAAATTTAATAGTTTTTGTTTAAGAAAACTCCACACAAACATCTTAAATTTATCTCCAGTAATTAAAAAATAATAATTAATATACATATTTGTACAAAAGTTGCATAAAATATACTATAAAAACTTAATGTTTTACCATGATATACAACATACTCTAAAAAACAATCAGTTCAAATTCGTACAAATCTACTAGTTTTCAAATTTGAATTTAACGAATAATTGTGCTTGTAACTCTTAACAACACATATGGCAATGCCATGCACTAACATTCAATATGGCAGCACTTTTCCTTTCAAGTAATGCCAAATTTACAAATTTCAACCACAGAAAAATTTAACAAAACAAAACCGGAATAGAAACAAAGGTAAGCAAACTGGAAGGGAATTGCAAAAATTAACAAACTGTAAAATAAAAGCAAATAACCAATAGTGAAATCTATAATCAAAACAAAAACAAAATATGTGCATAATAACATAAAAAGTGAAAACAATAAAAAACGAAATTGAAAAGAAAAGCCAAAAACGAATGTCAAATACCAATGTCTAATCAGAAATGCAGACATAAAATACACACAAGCCATCAGCTGCGGAAAATGAAATAACATTCACTAAAAATACCAATCAGAACGTTACGAGACGTGCTAGAGACGAGACCGTTATATCGATACGCGCACTCAGCCAAACATCAGACGGGAAGCAACAAGACCAAAAACAAACAAACAAAAATAATCAAAAAGCCATAACAAACTTTTGCAGTTAACGGTTGTTGTATTGAAAACTAAAGAACGAAGAAGAGAACTATTTAAAATACTCGTATACATTTGCATGTGTGTGTATGTATATATGAAAAAGGAAAGATAAAAAGAAACTAGGAAGTGACAAAAGATTCATAAAGGGTCTGCTTCGTTTAATTTTATTCTGTTACAATTTGCAAAATTTATTTTGTAGTTGCCGATGCACGCACACACACAGTCACACATTCATGTGGCAGCTTAAAGGAATAACTAGTGTGTTTTGGAGTGTTAATGGAATAGTGTGAAAAAATAAACTATAATTGGAAAGCAGCAAGACAAAAAAAAAACGGTTACTATCGCATCAAAAGGCAAAGGAGGAAAAGCAATAACAAAAATAGTAAAAACAAAATATAAAATTGCTTTGACTGCTTCGTGTGTCGCATGCCAGTTGTGCTGCTACTTCTCTTTCAAGTAGTTGCGGGCATAGCACTCTTCATATTTTTATTGCATTATTTAAGTTACATACTTCATGCCATCATACGCGATTTCTTTCAAACTTTATTAACAACCAAAGAATTTCTTCAACAATTGCAAGATACGTACGGTGCTGTTGCTGCTATTGACTCCAATTTAAATTCGCCATCTGAGACCAGCCACAAAAGGAATTTCAGTAAGATTCCAATTAAAGTTCACAAAATGCAACAAACCTCAGATGATGCAAAATATATAAAAAAGTGAGTGCATAACAAGTATATTTAACAAAATCTGCATAGGAAATGTGTATAAAAAGCCGGCAATTGTGTTATAAAGTGTTTTTAAATAGTTTAAACAAGTGTTCAAAGCCAGATGAAAAAAGTCTTGAAGAATGGGGAGTCTCTAAGAAAATTCTTTTGATATTTTCTATACCTACATATAGATATGTACATGGTTCCGTGTGTCTGTCGTCAGCTTTATCGATTTTCCCATTTTCCTTTTATATGAATTTTTTTTTTTCTATACGTACATATAAACGAACAACAAATTTTCCGCGCATGCAGCCACCCATTCACACAATGTTGCCAGACTGTTAAAATAATTGTTTCCGCTCTACTGCTGTTCTTAACAAAGAAAACATTTGGACATTTTGTTATTGCATATTGATAAAAATTAAAATAGTGAGCTATAAATAAAATTCCATACTATCGCCCATGGGACCGCATAAGGAATTATTGTGCACTACTGTGTAAAGAACAAAAGAATATCAAAAATCAAATTATGTATACTTGTACCATAACCAAAATAATTTTTTCACATTAATCAGATACAAAGCAAATATAACAACAAATTTCATATGAAATACCGTTACGACCCATAACGGCCATATTCTGAAGAAATCAATTTTTATTTAAAGTGCGCTTTAGTCCAAACTCAAGTAATTTTTTGCAAAAGGAACTTACTGCAAATTTTCTTCCGATATCGTGGAACAGGCACTAAGTGTTGAAAATACGACATTGTATGTGAATACAAAATCCGAGTTTTCCGACCAAAATTTAATTTGCATTGCACATATTTTTCTTATAACATAAATTGCAAGTTTTCGCAATTCAAAACAGCAGCAAATATGTAACTTCTAAGTGCTGCTAAAGAATATTATTTATACAGTTTAAATAAACTTTTTCGCTGTAAAGTGTGTTCGCATATTTATATAGAAAGTAAAATAAACAAGTTTTAATTGATAATAAAGCTATTGAAGTTTATTTCATTGTGTAAAACGCAAAATGCCCTAACAAACATATCACACATTTCTTAGTAAAAGCTAAATATTTGTTATAATTTAACATAAAATTAGTTACATTACTATGTACTTTCATATATTACTAATTGATTTGCACTTTGTGTTCCAGCAAGTCTCAGTTTAATCGTAAGGCCTTATTTAAGGCCTTACGATTTTTATAAAATTGGTTGTACAAAATTAGAATTCAGGGGAAATACAAAATATCTGGTGTGTATTTTTTTCTAATTAGTCTAAACGATAATAATTTCTAATAAGAAAAATTTAATAATAGTTCAATAAAATAAGACGATAGTAAGTAATATAACAGTTTGAGAAAAGTTTCACAGAATCGACAAAACAACTGGTAATATGTTATTAATTTATAAAAAAAATAACTATAATTAGCATATTTTATAGCGATTTCTTTTCTGACAAATATGTTGCATATATGTTACATGTTTTACATTTCTGTGATCAACTGTGGGAAAAATTTTCAATTTCTTTTCTGAATATGTTGCATGAAAAGCATACTGCCATTTTTCCATTTTGTTTTGCATGTCAAGCTTATAATTTCGAGAGAAGGTTTCTTAAATAGAAAATATAAAAACTATTATTACAAAAATTATTATAAATATATATTTATTTAAATATTGTGACTGTTTTGGATTTTTTTAACATAATTAGTGATGTCAATGTGTGATTAGGAATCATAATAGTGAAAAAAGAAATCGACATTAAATAATTTTGACCATTTTGGACTGTTGCGTTTTTAACGGTAGTTGGCACATTTAAAATAAAAAATTAAGTAAATCTCCTTAACTAAATCAAAGACGATTTTAAGTATTCACCTTACCTTCTTTTTATATTTTTAAAATTCATAGTTTTTAAAAGGTTTCAAAAAGCTTATTTTGCCAACATAATCTAGAAACATTTGAGTGCTCCTCTAAAAAAAGCAATCCAAAATTCTACGGTAGAAATTTAAATACTGGCTATGGCCACGTATCTTTTCAAAATCCGCAAACTAGCTCAGGCAAAAGTTGGGATTTGTAAGTGAAAATCAGTGTTTTAATTTTAGTGAAGGCTCCAGATAATTAAAAATATTTTAAGGCATTAAGTATATGATGCTATTGATCAAATAATATGTTTTCGTCCTGTCTTTTAAACTATTTAACATGTTTTATCATTTCTTTAGCCTTTATAACTAATACTTCCAAGGAAAGTCTCTTCACCCTGTTCTGTTCCCAAATAACCAAAATTAACAGTCTGGCCACACACTGTATTCGTTAATAATCGTACAGTGCATACACAATACAAACACAAAACAAGTGCTTACTCATACATACACTGACATAAACACAAACACAAATCGCGTAAAATATAACGGTATGTAGCAGTTTATTTTATCCAAGTGATTAATAAAAGAAAATTCATTAAATAATAAAAAAGGGTAAAAGGAAAATTCATATTTCGCAAATGGAAGTATTAAAGTAATAATAAAAATTTAATAAAATAACAACAAATCAATATCAAAAATCATAAGAGAATTAAATCTGAAAATCCATACGTAAAAGTGTGAACATACGTAAATACACATGCATATGTATGTATGTATGTGTATGTACTATGTATCAAAAAAGTATTAAGAAGTGTATCTACATATAAAATTATTGAAAATTTTTAAAAAGTTTTTAGTGTTTTGTTTGCCTTTTTACCATTACCAACCAACCTATCTTAATCTTTTCAAAAAAAAAAATCTTTTTGTTTATATTAACTGAAATTGCTCTACCTCCTGTTAAAATGCAAAAAACAAAAACCATTGTGAAAAATATACGAAATCTTGATAAAACCAGACGTTGGAAAGGTGGCAGTATTGAACCTCATCCCACTGATAAAGCCTTAATTGTTAACTATCAGCTGGAGGCTACAGTGTTTGGTGATCCCAATAATCCTATGTTGGAAGAGAAAAAGGTGAGTCTTAAATATTTTTAGCATTTCGTCTATATGTATGTAGATATATGAAAGTATGTATGCCTTATATGCAGGTATTACCTGTAAAGCTTTGTTTATATATTTGTGTAATTTGCTAAAGAAACATGTTTCAACTCTAGGAGATGATGGGAAGTCGCCATCACTCCCTTTTTTGAATTAATGGGTGTTAGTGATAAATCATAATAAAGCTCGACTATTTAACGAGCAAGATTAGAATCAATTTTTTTTTCATATTATGTTCGTTTACTTATGTATGTGTACTTTTTGAATACATATGTACATAATTCTGCAAAATGTATGGGACCAATTTGGAAGTAAATTCTTTCAAGCAATAAAAAAATTTGAAAATCTGTTGGTGGTTAAGAAAAAGTACATGAAATACAAAATTAAATGGTAATGGCCGTGCCTCTGCCCATTTTCTATAGTGTGTGTGTTAAGTTTTGTAAAAATCGATAAAGTAGAATCATTTCAAACAAAATATTAAATTGTAATGGGCGTGGCTCAGCCCAATATTTTTAAATGGAAGATTGTGTCTATATTAGAGCTCCCAGCAAAAAATTTCAAAAAAGATAATCGGGTTTGGAATTAATCATTTTTGGTGGAAACACTTCCTTACTGGATTATCAACTTAATGATTTTAACAAGGCGTGATACTAAAATAATAGTTTCTTGAGGAGTAGCTACTTACTTTTTTTATTTGGAAACTTGTTCACGTAATACAATTAATCTAAAAAAAAATATTCTCCTCATTTAGCAACTTGTACATCATTTTTTTAAATAGTAGGTAATGTGATTTGTAAGCGAGTAATGAAATTTGGTAATCAGAAAAGTAAGCCATTATATGGCAAGTTGGTAATGTGTAATTTTTTGCTGGGACAAGGTGCGTGTTAAGTTTCGTAAAAACCGGTTAAGTAGAACTACGTGAAATATAAAAATATATTTTAATGGGCGCAGCCCTGTCCATTTGGTCAAATTAAATTAATTAAAATTGTGTATTTACAAAAACCAAATGTGTTTAAAATTAAAAATTCGATTTTGAATTTGTTTGTTTGTTACGTGGTTTTCCATTTCAGCTGCATATCACCGAGAGACAAATTTCAACCTTATTTTTTGACAGCAATGAGAACATACACCTATTAATTTAGGGATACAGTATAGTCAAAATAAGCTTAGGAAATGTGTGGCTCTAAAAGAAAAAATAGAATACGAGTAAAGACAGGAAAAATACAATTTGTATGTATGTATGTATCCTGCAGGAGATCGAACTAGTGTCCAACTGGTGTTTTACTAGTACAGAAATCCCCACCATTAGTTCCCAACTGTAAATTTGCTCATACCATCTTAATGCTCAAATTAGCATTGGGTGTGTTTAGAAAATTACTAGTGCGATTGGTACTAGTTTAGGACTAGTTTATTACCAGTCCTTTTGTAAAGAAAAATTCTATAAAATTGGTGGTTTTATTCCCTTGTTACCCAGTGACAACTGTTGGTTAAAATTCGTCATTATTTATCAAAGTTCAAAACTATAAAAAAACAATTACAATTATTTGATTAAAATTATTTTTAGATGAATCTAAAATTTTAATAATTGTATGATACCAATTTTTATACAGTGCAAGGGCTCTGTTAGACTATAAAAATTTATTTTGCAATGTGGTGCCTTGGAACTACTTCATATACTAGTACTCATCAGTACTAGTAATTTAACACAACAACTTTAACCCTTTTTGCACTAGTTCTTGCTATTCTAGTATATATACTAGTAGATTTTAGACAATTATCGCCTACTCTCCTGCAGGGTATGTATATCAGATTGACACCATTTCCAACTTAAAAAATTTTCATAAATTTTCCCTCCATTTTGTCGCCCACCCCCTTGCTTTACTTTTAAGTTGTTGTTAATTCTTTCATGGTTTAATATTTATTATGTATTTGTTTTAGTCAAAATGACTAATGGACTGTATGTGAAATGAAAAATTTTCTTCTTTTATATTTTTCTGTTGTTGTTGAGTTTTTTTTTTGTTCTTCTTCTTTACTTTAGTACTTTTTTAATGAATTTTGCAGACACATATTTCTGTTATTGAAATTTGTTTTTTTAGAGGATTTTTTTTTCATTACTTCTTGACTTAAAGTACAATTATGTATGTACCTACTTCTCGTTAAAACAATCAATTATGAAATTGAAATAAAACATGAAAAGAAAATAGGTACTGATGAATAATGCAGACTGGTTTGCATTTGGGATTTTCTGAAATGGAAAACATTTATTATTTATCTGTTAGCAGATTTTCGTTTGATTAAATTTAATTGCATTAAATTAATCAGATTCAATACATAAATTATCAGTTATGTATACATATGTATGTGCAAAAGTCCTGCACAAAACCACTTACAAAAACTTTTAAGACATGAGGGGTTCTTCAAAGGCTTTACTACAGCGAAATCTTCTTAAACAAACGCTAAACAATACTATTCGCAAGACATTTGTTTCAGTATAGGAGTAAATCCAAGTATTCACGGTCAAAATGCATGACACAAGCATTGTATACGTGTGCATGAAGAACTCAGCATACACGTGCATGCATTGCACCATAAATTAATAGCTTCTTGCTAAAAGCTATTTGCAACGCAATTGTCAAACTACATACAAATCTTGTTATCTTGTTATAATTGTGTTGCATACATGCATGAGAAAAATCAAAAAATTTAGATATTGCTTCAATCATCGTTGGTGTGACTCATACAAACAAAATTTCACTAATATTATTTTAATGCAGGTCATGCATTTTGACCGTGAATAATGCGCTAAAAGAAGAAAATACTTTGTGACGGAAGAATTTGTAATGCGTGCTTCGTCATACGCATGGGCGTGTATACAAAGGTCTTGCATGTACATATAAGTACGCAAACACGTTGTGTGTATTATCGTTATTTTTCTGCTCACACACAAACGCACTCATGCGTTGTCATTAATTATAGCTTACCATCTATGTATGTACATCTAATACACACACTCAAACGTACAATATGCAAAATAACAAGCATACACGCATCAACACTACTTTTTCGATTGTTTGTTATGATTACGAAGTCTTCGCGACATCGCTTGTTAACACTTATGTATGTATGTACACCTAGAGAAAGAACAGCTTTAAATCAATAAAAACCATATTGAATTAATAAGAAACATTAACGAAAGTCTAGTAATGTTGAAATTTTTTATTTCAATATGGAAAAATATTAATTTGCAGTATTTATCTACTAGTGTTATGTATTTTTAAGTTTTTCAATATACATTTTCTATTACATTTAAAATTATTGAATTAATGTGACGCGTTCCTATTTTTAAGTTACAGCTTTTCCCTGAGTGTACATGAACATCAATATATCCATCGTGCCTCGCTTATTAAACGACAGCATTTATTAATGGTTTAGTACAATACATGCCAAGAGAATATATTTAATAAAAAAGATGTATATACAATACAAGACTGTTTACGCAGACCTCTAATACGTACATTAGAGTGGCCGTTATTTATTTTTTCTTGATTTCTTTTATTCTCACCCCCCAAATCGGTTCAGTTTCTTGTAAAAAAAATACAAACAAATTTCATAGCGATAAGTTGTGTTTTAGGGGGTGCGTCCGCCACCTCAAAGTTGGTCTTCAAGCCCATTTTTCAATTTAATTTTTTGCATATGAATATCTTCTTAAAAAATCATTTTACAAGAATATGATGTATGGCAATATTTTAGCCCTTCTAGTCTACAACATTAGTCTCAAGGAAAGTTTTTTGCTAAAATTAATTTTTTTTGGAAATAATGAAGAAAATAACCAACAAAATACCAAAAATTATATACTTATACCAAAATTGCATTTATATGTAAATTATTTTACCAAGCGTTTACAATAAGAGTTTATATCTATTAAATTATTTCATAAATATATTAAGCATAGTCATAAGAAAACTAAACCAAAAAAAATTACATGGAATATATGGGCTTGAGGGCTTACATTGAGGGCCGGACGCACCCCCTAAAACACAGCTATTCGCTATGAAATTTGTTTGTATTTTTTTTTATAGAAAACTGAACCAATTTGGGGGTGAGAATAAAAGAAATCAACAACAAAAATTCTCCATACAACTAATGTACATACTATGTAAAAACATATGTACTTGGTATATAATTTACTCGAAAAGTAAATATACATACATATATGTACCCTGTCGGAGAATGTGTGGTTGACTACAAAAATAGTTAACTTGTAGTTAACTTTTCTTAGACTGACTAAAAGCTAACTGCAATTTCATCCAGAACTAACCCAAAATTAATTCTTAAGTTGAGTATGTAATCGAATTTGATGAGAGCCAACAAATTTATTTTCAGCTACTTTGAAACTCATTTCACTTTTATGTTAACATTTTGCTGTTGTTATTTTAGATGGTAGGTTAGATGAGTGGTAGCATGTTGAGTACACAAATTGTGATGATACATGTTCGAACCCCAGAAAAAATTTTTTAATTTACTGACTACAAGGTGGTTTAAATAAAGTCAACTTTAAGTTAGCTGAAAGAAATGCAGAGTGAGCCATTTGACTACCACCTAGGACATCGCAATGTTAAAGTAGTCAGTTGATCACATTCCGAAGTAATCCAAGTGTCAGTCAGCACTAACTGCGAAATAGTTAGCTTAAAGTTAGTTTAAAGTTAGCCAAATTTCCGACAAGGTATTTACAAAAATCATTAATGCTGGCAAATCAGTGCCGTTTGGGTACTCGACAATTTCAGGGCATACATGTGCTTTTAACTTAATCAGCTTAGGTAGAAAAATGCATGCATCGTATACACATACATACATACACATGTATGTGCATAGTTCAGCAACTTCCCAACTTTTTTTATTTAAATTTTATGTTTGTATAAAAGTATGAATGACATTAATATTTATTACTTCCTTGCTAATAGACTGTGGGGTCAAAAACTAAACTCCCATATGCTGTTTTTGTTTTCTCAAGTACAGACAACTAAATTCAAGTTTAATTTTCGTGTTTATTTAGAAACTGATAAATAAGGAAAAAAATATATAAATAAAAATATGGACGTTAAGAAATTATCATATATGTATAAATATGTTGTTGATTAACTGTTTGCTTATCATACACAAACACACACACACCCATACAAATACACATTCAATGCCATTTTGCTTAAAAATATTGTTGAGGAGGGAACCCGTTAGTTATACTCGTACTGATGTTTAGTCTAGCAACACTGGTTGGCAAATATCAGAATTTCGAGACAGCCAAGATCAATAACCGTTTGAAACTACATAAATAAATGCAAACAAAACAACAAAAACATCCACTTTGCATTATCAACATGCAGGCAAAAATTTTTCCATAATCTAAGTGCTAAATAAATATTTATATTTTAACATAAATTAACACCCAAGTGTAGAATTGATGTCCATGTTCTCTTTATGGTCATTAATAAATAAAAACACACTTCAAAACTCTCAAATTCAATGCAAAGTTTCGCCAAAAAAAAACACCAACAAACAAACTAAAATAAAAACTTTAAACAAAATTCACTTTCAAAATCACGTTTAAAAAAATTGTTGTTTGTTCTTTTTTTTTGTTTGTGTATAAGACAAAAGTGTTTATACTTAAAGTGTTAATTAATTGGCAAATAGCGTTAATAATTATTATTATTAAAGTAAAAACTTGCATGCATACATTCATAAATACATACAGTACGCATAGTTCATATTCGTAAACCCTCAACTTTTAAAAAAGAAAAAAAATAGTAATAATATTTTGATTTTTCTTATATGAATTTTTAAAACGAGAGACTCTATTACAAGCTTTTATTTAGTTTCACCTGTCCCGTTGTCTGTCTGTAATAAAATTTTGCAAATTAAATTTGATCCACTTCCCGGTTTCCGATTGAGCTGAAATTTTGCATGCATGTATTTATTATTATGACATAGAGGTGATCTAATGATGGCAGATTAAATTTTTTTTGATATGTAACTTTTTAGTTCATTTTATTAACAACTCATAAAAGCTTATTTTGTTTTTCTCTGTAGTCTGGTTTTTAAGAGCATATTTAAATAATCACAATGACATTTCGCTCAATAATTTTATTTAAAATAACTGTATTCACTACATATCCTTAAGGAACAAAGTTCACATTCGTACACTAAGATCATCCTAAAAATTTATTTTAAACACTAGTTTTGGTATAAAATAGGGCTTAATTTTTATTTTTTTATTGCATAAATTTCTAATGTGCTTTTAATAAAATTTTATGTGCACGAATTTAAATTTTGTTTTTTTAAATCAGTACATTCTACTTTTCTTTAAAAAAATTGTTTAATTAAATATATTTTTATTTAAATGGTTTATTAAATACAAGCTCTGTAAAAAAATCTTGCAAGAAACAAGTAATTTAAGTAATTTTTTTTATTGCCAGACATTGCTCTTTTTTTTACTGAGAGTGTACGAATACGAACTTTGCATACTGTATGTTTTCTTTTGCATCCAAGTTAGTCATAAATAAAATATTATTTATTGTTTCAATATTTTTAGTTTATATTTGGGAGATTGTTGCGTTTCTTAGAAGTATTTATTTTTTATTTATTTAGGTATTATTAAGAGTTAATTACACTGGGCAACAAAAAAATAATATAATGACTTTTTAATTTACGACTCGTTTTGACAGTGTTGACAGTTTAGGGGATTTGTCCCCAAATTGGGGATTTTTCTTCGCGATTGGGGATGAAAATTTCGTGTAGGGGATCTGGGGATTTGTTGGGGATGATAACCCAAAGTTAAGGGTTTTTTTGGGGATTATTTTTATAACTGATGGTAACAAGAATGATCTTTGAGCTAAGAAATGTGCGTCTGGCAAGTCTAAAAATGTGTGTTAATCATAGTGAATGGTTTTTAATAAAGAAGAAGTATCAAGGCAGATTTAACCAATAATGAACACTATCAAAACAAAAATACGTAACAAAATGTAATATGACTTGTTGGAAGCACTTCTTAAAGTAAACACGCACTTTAAAAATAAACAAAATTTAATCCTTTCACTGAAATGCTAAAGCTTTTTAATACAAGTACTATGTACAACAAAGTTTCAGAGTCTGATGAACCATACGATTTCGATTCTGAATTTTTTGAAACTTCGGTTAACAATTTTTTATACTTATGTATATTAAAATATGCGTAATTTTTTCTTTGCAACTTAAATTAATATGAATGTTAATATATAAATAAAATGAAAAAATTTAATTTTTTTAACAAAAAAAATTTAATAAAAAAACTAAATTTGGGGATTTTTGGGGATGACAAATCCAAAATTGGGGATAAGTTCTAGAAAAAAACTGGCAGCACTGACACCAAAACAAAATATTTATGTATGTACGAGGACCGTCCCAAGACTAGCCGATATAAAATTAAAAACGGGATTTCGGAAATAATTCAGATACACCCTTTTAAATTAAACTATTGAAGATTTCAAGGAACGAAAATAATAATTATTCTTGAATTTTTAAAGAAAAGAAAAAACAGTTACAAGGAAAAATCTCACGATTTTAGTTGTTTTCAACTAGAATTTTCGAAACTCGAATGATTTTAAGGTTATTGAATTTTATTTTTTTTTAAGCAGAAATAATGGTTATTTTTGATTTTTATATTTTTGTTAAATGTCGTCCTGGGCACCGTCAGGTATGCCATCCTTTTTGCTATGTGAAGAAAAGCTTTTTGAGATTAAATATGCAATTTATAATATTCAAATAACACTGTGCAACATTAAAAAATCCTCACGGTCCTAACAGTATAGGTTCGATAGTACTACCACAGGGAAGTAAACCCCTATACTTAGTTTGGTGATTTTGTACGCTTTCAAAAAAAGGTTGTCATCAGTTTTTGTCCAACAGCTAATTCAGACTTAGTGATAGCGCTTTGCTATATATGGCAGAAATGTAGCTTAGAGTCCACTAAATAAATCTCATTAGCATTTTATGCAGAAAAAATATTTCTTCATGCATTTTTTTTTTGCAAAAGTAAAGTAATTTTTTTTTTCATTTCTTTCAAATTAACTAACACGAACTGCTAACAAATATTTGACAATTTAATGTGAACGTGTATAGGCACCCTAATATGTCATACAGACCAATTTTTAACTGAATTTTTTTTTTAAGTCATATAATTAATTAACAATTATCTGTTGAGTTTCAGCAACACTTTTTGCAAAAAAAAAAAGAACTGCAGTCTAGTAGAAAACGAAAATGTAACACCCGAATTTATTTAAAAGAGCAGTCAGTCAAACCGACAACTGTTCAAACATGTCGATTGGTGAAATTCTTCGCTGTGTATAACTTTTCGTTTCATGCGTTCGCTTTGACTGCAGTGGTTTACATTTTCAGAAGCAGGAGCGTAAGAAGTTTTTAAGCGCTGCTTCTAGCTATAGTGCGCTCTGGTTTCGTAAATACTAGGGTATTCATTTAATCGGGTTTTTGCTTTAATCGGTTAATCGTTCGATTAACTAATCGAGGTTTTTGTTTAATCGGTTAATAATCGGTTAATTTTGGTACTAACCGGTTAACCGATTAATAAAGTTTTTTCATAAATCAAGTGTTTTCAACAAATAAAAGTCCATAAATTATTTATTTATTTGAGTTTATTACTAAAACCAAAAACACACATAATGATTCTTAAAATAAAATTCTAAAATAGTTCGGTTAATTTTTTTATAACATTTCTTGTAATACTATTGATAGTTGCCTCTGTTGGCGGGTCATCATCTGAGTCATAATGACAGAGCTCATAATCCTTAATTAAATCGTTGCCAACAGTACTATTGGCTTTTATTAAATTATTAAATAAAATCTTAATAATTCCCTCCAGTTAGAGTACCAAAGTCTCTAGTTAAAATTTTTTATAGTCATGTCCAAAGATTTTGAAGTTTTACTTAAGTAAGGATCACTGAACATACTTCTTTGTTTGTATGAAAAATAATTTCTAAACACTCACCTTTTGCAAATGAGACGAAACACAAAAAATAAGTTGTAACACTAAAAAATATGAACAAATTTATTGCGTCGGTTAATCGGTTAATAGATTCAAATTAACCGGTTTAACCGTTAACCGAAAAAAACACGATTTTAAATTATCCGATCACTTAATCGGGTAGTAATTAACCGGTTAACAGATTGAATACCCTAGTAAATACATAAACCTCTAAAATACACTTACCCGAACCGTTGTTAAGTCTCAACAATGTTCAAAAGTTTACTCAAGTGCTTTAGAATAATGGCATATAAATCTATAAAAATTTACATTGCTCCGATAAATTAACGGGTAAGATCAGAATTATATTCTAAATTTTTCATTGATATGTATAAAGCAAATGAAATTCACAAGAAGTATAAATTTCAAACTATTTAAAATGATAATTAGTTGGGTTAATAAAATTTTGCCGCTCTTAAAATCATGCTGCCCTAGGCGCGGGCCTCACTGGCCTATGCGTAAATCCATCACCATGGTGTAATTATACACGTTATTTCGTAAGGATTTGTTATACAAAAATACGGCAACCATAGCTGTGCAAAAAACTGAAGAACGTAAAAAGCTCCAAAATAATTGTACTAAAACCAAAACAAAACGAAATTTTTGACATTATACTGCTACACAGGGCATAGAGCAAAAAAATATCAGCTGAAGTAGCGCTGTCTTCTGGTTATATATGTACACCTTGTCCATCACTGAGCAGAAATAATTGTTATTTTCTGATTTTTATTTTTTTCTGGCAGAAATAAAAATCAATTTTTTTATCTCTAATTTTTATAAGAGAAATGGACACATGTGTATTTGTAGTCAGCTGTTTCCTTAATCTTACTCATTTTTACTATTATTCCGTTCGAGTACTTTTTTCGCTTAAAACTCTTTTTTAGAGTAAATTTTTTAATATTTTGCCGTAACTACTTATTCAAACAAACACATCTGTTATCGACATTTCATCTTCTCTAAATCTCAATATGCAGGGTTGCAGTTCTGTCATCAGCTGAGAATAATAATGCTCTAGTTAGAATAATATCTGTAACTATGTATCTATGAACTATTTATTAGTTTCTGGGTTATTAGTTCTGACTTTGGTTATGATTTCTGAATATGCGCCATTATTTCTAGAAATAAATATCGAATGAATGTTATGCTTTGTTAGCGAAGATTTTTCGACTCATACACTAATGCATAAACGACCCTGCTCCGATCCGAAAATAATTAAAATAACCAATCACAAAAGCACGTATCCATTAATCGTTGTAAAAATGTATTCGTTTAAAAAAAATAATATGAAAAAAAAAATACAAAGTATTTTTGAAAAGATGCTTACGTATTTCATAAAAGTGTGGGCTGTGGTTCAGAGAACAAAAAATAATAATAATTTTGACAAGCACACAGCGGAAGTTGGGTTAGGTAGTAATTACTGTAAACACATCCATACATACATACATACATAAACATAAGTATGAGTGTACATTAAAATATAAAACCTTATAAAACTGTCTAAGCAAATTCATTAAATGTCAAAAATGACCTCAAACAATGCAATAAAAAAAACTTAAGAAAAACAGGATAAAAATTCTGTAAAAGGCAACAACAAATCAAAGGCGGAAGTGGCAAAATGTTTGCTCTGACGTTTTTCTTAATACATACTCGTACAAGTAATGTCGGAAAATATTATTGTACTAAAATAAAATCATAAAAATTGTATAGAATTATTTCACTTTTATAATTTACCAAATTTGGTTTAGTTTTCGTTTTATTTTATTTCTTAATAACAATTTAGAAAATGAAAACGTGTTATTAAAAAAAAGCACACATGCACAAACCGACAGACAATAGATATCAAAATTATATTGTATAATACGAGCAAATATGTATAACGAATATTGCAACAATTACGCATTTTCCATGCAACACTGAATTATACTACTGACTTTTGCTTATTACTTACTACATGACTCATTTTGATGGAGGCACTTCTTACTCAGCCATACTCTCTGCCTACTTCTCATACTACATACATACATACATACGAGTATATAGTGTACAAGTGTGCATATTTGGTTTTAAGAAAGAAAAAAATGCATGAGTAACAAGACGGTCAACAAATTTTTGAACGATTTGTTGAAACAAAAGTTTAAAAATTATTTGAGTATATACAGCATTTACAAAAAAACACCCTACATTTGACAGTATAATAAGGTTTGTCAGAAACTTGAATAAAAAAAATTATTAAAACAATCCTATGAAGTTTTTTTTAAAACTCTTGTCATTTTGTGCAGCTAAAAGAGCTGCTAGAGTTTTGCTAAAAATTTGCTAAGAAGTTGCTAAAATCCAAATAACAGCTGGTTATCTGCGCTTGAAGTGTTTTTTTTAACTTAGCAAATATAAAATATTTTTCTGTCAAAATTACAAAAGTATAGGAGAAATCATAAATTACTAAGAAAAAAATTTTCTGTTGAAAAACCAAACTTTATAAATGTATTTAGAATATGATTGATTATAATGTTTTGAATTAAACATTGTATTCGTTTTCTTATCAATAACTCTTTTGCTTTCTTTTACAAATACATATGTATGTTTTATTTTTTTTAAAAACATTTGTAAATATACTAAAGATTTCACTTGCATTAATTACTGCACGTAGGGTGCTACTGCAATACTTGGCCGCATTAGTAAAGAAACAATTGAGTTGGAAAACCTTGTGCGAATATTACATACGAACACAAGACCATAAACATACTAAATAAATATAAAATATACATTTGGACACTACCATACACCTGAATATGGCAACGGTTTGCTTGGGCTAGAAAGAAAGAAATGTTAAAACAACTAACCGGTTCACATATAAAATATAAAAATAAAATATGTTTCATTGATGCAAATGATCAAAAAAAGTCACAAATTCATAGTCTGTTACTACGTTTATTCGCACACTATTTGCAAATAAATTAATCCCCTGTTTATACGGCATTACAAATTGTATAAAAACTTGGTAGCACTTCTATAGAAAAGTTACTTGTGTTTACAAAAAAATTGTGCAAATGTATAAAGTAACAAATAATTATTTGTTTTATTGTTATTATTTTCTTCTATCAATGTTTTTTGTGCAATATTTATCATATTTATTGTTTTTTTATTATCAATCATTTGTAAGTGTGTCAACCCCAAATATTTTATTTGCAAATAGTGCGTTAATCGTGAATAGTTTTCTGTAATAGCAAGTCGCGATAAAAACATTAAATTGGCAAAAATTTAAAGTTTTATTTGCAAATAAGTCGTGCGTGTAAACGTAGTGTGTGTGATGGATTTTCTTTCAGTGTAGCTAAAAAAAAATTACCAATAAGAATGTAATCATTTCGTTTAGTTATGCGTTTTATTTTATAAACTTGCTTTATTTAAATGAACTAAAGTGTATGTACATATAAAGTGCATATCGTCAGCAAAAGTGCGAATGGGCATAAAAGCCAAAAAAAAAATCAAATATAAAAAACTCGATTTTTCATTGATAATGGTAGCGATTATGCACCCTACTTGAAATGGCTCAACGCAAAAAAATAAATAGTCTCCCAAGCGAATACCTGTTTTGATGACCTGGAAAAATCTTATTTTTTTTGTAGAGATAAAAAATTTAGAAAACTTGAAAACCTGAGTTTCATTCAAAAAGTAAAATACTTTCATATTAAGTTATCGTAAATAATTTCCTACACCCTTTTAAAGTTTAGGTGACGTTATGTAATTTGTTTTGTATGTATGTGAATAGAAGTGAAAAACAAACCATATGCCCGCCTCATAACTTTGTAATTAATGTGCCGAAATTAATTAAGAAATACACGTCAAATCCATCCATATTTATTCGTCTAAACAATGACCAAGTATGAAAATATATAAAAAAAAATAAATTGAAACTAAAACTGCAAATAATCGTTATTATTTAATTTACTATTTTTCTTTTAGCAAAAGTTTTGTCAGGGCTGTGCTTATTTCTTTTTATAATTTATATAATTTATATATAATTTATTCTTATGTTATTTAATGAAAGTTTTCTTTGAAGATATTTTTGCTGTAAAAATTCTGCTAAAAAAATAATAAAATTAAGTTAAGTTTACTTTAACTAAAATTGAGATAATGACATCATTATGATTTTTTACTAATTTAAACTGCAAAAGTTATATGCAAATTTGATACTTTTAGAACTGTGCTGTTGTCAGATTCATCTGTGTGAAAGATCATTTGACAAAATTTGAATTAAAGCGTGTGTATGGCTGCAAACATATTCATGAATACGCCTTGAGAAGGCTTTTGCTGCTGCTATAATAATTGCATTTACTTTTGATGTCCCTTTGAAAAATCATGTTAGTGAAGATAAATTCTAAAATTTATAA
Organism: Tachina fera; assembly: GCA_905220375.1. Taxonomy (NCBI): domain Eukaryota; kingdom Metazoa; phylum Arthropoda; class Insecta; order Diptera; family Tachinidae; genus Tachina; species Tachina fera. The sequence goes on along the minus strand of LR999966.1, from coordinate 110,016,894 downwards.
TCCTAGACACCAACTGTCGCATAATGGGGCCAAACCCTTTTTTTCGCTGATTAATTCACACTGGATATACCAACGGACGACACAATCGTCCGTATTCTAGAAACTAAGTGTAAATAATTTTATTAAGATTCAAAGAAAATTTATCTAAACGTCGTAAAAAATGCATTAAAACACAGCCACCCCCCATACTTATGTACATCCATATGCATAATTAAATAATACATAAAATTGAAAACACAAACGAAATCCCTTTAACTATGCTAATTCAATTTATTGAACTCTCTTGCTTTAAGTATTATGGCTTTCATACAATAACAAATAAGAGAAAAAAAATTTTAGATCAAGAGAAATACTACAAACACACACACAATCTCATGCTTTGTTTCTTGTTTACTTGTAAGCTAATAAATGCGTGTGTAATATGTGTGCATGTAGTAGTAGCAACTTTAAACGCTTATAGCTCCCAAAAAATTAAACCGACTTCAATAAAATATAGATTCTGCACATCTGTACCGAAAAACCTTTAAAACCATATACCTAAATCTTTTTAAAATCGGTGCAGTAGTACCAGCGTAAAAGGGATTACAAAAAAACATGTTTGCCTATTAATTATATAGATCTCCACAACTATAATAATAAGGGTCACTACATTAAATGGGTATAACTCTTAGAAAAAATACCATGTTTCAACAAAATTGGCGGTATGGGAGTGGAGAAAGGGGTACCTCCTATATTAAGTAATTATTATTGATGTGTAAACATCTATACGCTAGGGGGTAAAAATCATTTTCACAATGGGTAAAGTGAATAAAAAATAAGCATATGCTTTTTAATTGAAAATTAAAAAAAAAAAACAAAAAACACATAAATTTTTTAGGTCTTAAAACAAATTTTTAAGTAAAAAGCAAATTCTTATTTTTTATTCACTTTACCCAATACAATCACAAATTTTAAGTAAGATCGTAAAGCGTTATCAAATCGGTCTGAGCTATGTATGAGTGTATTAGTGTAATCATACGAACAAGAAGTACAGAGAAACTTAACAGCTGCATAGAAATACACTAAACCGAATTTGAAAGCATACCTTAAGGACTTAATTTTAATAGAAATTGCTTGTGAAGCTTAATAGTGTTGCCAGTGGGGATAATTTTGTCAAAAAGTTGAAAAATATAAAATAAATAACATATACATAAACTTTTAAATAAAAGAGCGTTTTAACGTCCCTTTTCACAATGCATGATTAAGAGTTAAAGTGAACTTTAACTGACAATTCTTCAGACAAAACTTGCCGTTAAAGTTTCTGTTAGTTTTTAATTGTACATTGTAAAAAATTCTGTAAATGTCAAATATTTGTTTAAAAGATATGTAGCAGTCTTTATAAAGAATTTATAATATTATATTATAACATATCTTCATTACGTAATGTTGCCTTACACTGAAGCTGGTGCACGACAATTGGGTAACAATCTCCATCTCATGCCAATTATTATGGGTGGAGATTTTAATACAAATTTTGTAAACCCACAGCTTAAACTTTATCAAAATTTTTATTTCACGTTTTCCACTTGCATATGAGCAATTCTCCACAAACCCCCCCCCCCAAATTATAATTCCACTACTATAGATGCAGTTTTCCTTAGATTTTTAAATACACTAGAGTCAAAAATTTATATATCTTATTTTAGTTACCATAAGCCAATATTAATAAAAAAAAATTCATTACATAGATGTTTACACATCTCCCAACAAAATCTTTGTGGTATAGGAGGAGAGACGGCTCCCCCCCCCTTTTCAAAAGTGATTATTAATTAATTATTGTTAAGGATTATTTTTATACAAGAAACACCAGAGCAGCAAAGCAGCAAATTAATATAAATGCAGCATCATTGCGGGAGCACGCTATTGATGACTTCCTTGCCTGCCATTGACTAACTTCGAATACGAAATATACAAAAATAGATTATATTTTTTTTAATCATTATTATATATAAATACAACCAACGATCTCGCGTGACTCATGAGTGACTCACGCGTGACTAATGCGTGACTCGCGCATAGAAACTGACGGCATTTGCACAACAACAATAAAAGTGTTAGCAGAAATCGCCAAGATCTTACCGTTGGTAAACTCAACGCGTGAGGCTGTCACTAATTCTTGCATAGCTTCTGAGACGCCCTAATGCTCAGCATAAATTTTTATAAAATAACCCAGACTCGTTCAAGCTTTAAAACAAATTTAAATTCTATGCCTAATTCAGTCCAATTTATAACTTTATGTCTATTTAAACTGAGAAAGTCCTATTTACTTTATGGCATAAGTACATTGAAAACAAAATCACTTCCATAAGCAATTTGTTCAGGAATACCTGAACTTGATGGTTACATGGTTAGATTTATTACTTTTTCAAAATTAGATATGATGTAATTACGCAAAGTTTTTAGTTTTTTTACTTATTTTGCTCTCACAATTTTCGAATTATGTAATGCGTCATTACAAAAGCACCGTTCCCTATATGACATTTATTTTTTTGAGAGTATTTTCAGTTTTCACGGTACATGCACTTTTTTAACTAATCCGCAATATTACCGATTTTGGCCCCTATGTGCGTCATATTCTCTATGAGCTTGTTAACAAGAAAGAGACCTAAAAATTTCTTTTTTCTCACAAAATGGACCTGATACTCGATTTTTTAGCCAACTGAATCCGATAATTTAAACCAAAGTACTGCTCTATGCCTTCTTTATTTAAGCATAACATTTAATAATTCCAACGATACGGAAAGCCCATATCTTAACCCACAGTCATAATATGGATTTTGACTATTTTTTAGTATTTGTAACTAGAAGATGGGGTGACCCCTAAATGTCTCTTAATGTTCTCTTTTTATAGAACATACAACACAATTTCAAAAAAAAAATTTCAAGGAACATAAAAATTACGAAATTTCAGTAGTTTACGATAATGATCGCAAAAAAGCCGCTGTTTTCTTATATCTCAAGAATCCCTATCCAAAACATATTTAGTTATATTCCATCTTAAATTATACAAGTACATCCAACCATCACCCACCCACATTTGTTACAGGACACTTCTATGGCCTATTTAAAATGAAAAATTTACAGTTCCTATTTTATTTTAAGTATGCAACTATTTTTGACAGCTCTTTGCAAAACTTCAGACATGCATGCAACTAAATTGTCTAATGCAAAATTTATTGTATTTATTTTTATATTTTCTTTGATAATAATAGTAATTTGGTAACATTGTTGTTATCGTTAACGCTACGTTACCATGATGACGAAATTTTTAGTTGAAATGTTTGCTTTCTTTCAACATTACAAGCAAACATGATAACTAACATACAATACGTTACGACTAGTGTTTTGTTAACAATTTACCACCTCTTTCGGCCACAAACTCTTTTGCCAACTTGTTTGTGCACACAACACACAAAGAGGAGGAAAATGATTTGATTACTTTTTATGTTGCAGCCTAGATAATGTTGCATGTAACCGTTTACATTTTCCAAATGGCAACCGAAAGTCTTCTCTAACCATTTGCACTATGGCACGAAAACAAAATCAGGTGGAAACAAAATGATAAATAAAACTAAACAATAAAAAATATTTTAGTTTTAGTTAAATTTTAAAGACATAGGTTCTCCACTTAGGACTCGTAAGTTAATAAACCCATTGCGTTTATTAGATTTTGAGAATTTTCAGGTCTTACTGCCATCTTCAGAAAGAATAATTTAGGTTTAAAAAAAGGTTTACAAAACAAATTTTGTATGGACATTTGTACTGAATAAGGCTCTAATATACGACATCTACATACATTTCTAAAAAAAAGGTGTCAAACAATTTGACTCTCTTCAACTAGAGTTTAAGACCACTGTGCACTGTTTAAATATTTTGTTTAGTTTCTGTTTATTTTTTATGGTTTAAACAGTTTTTTTTTGTAATTTTTTGTGGGGGGGTTTGAAAAATCATTGACTCTGGTATTGTTGTTTTATATCATTTAAGTTGCCTTTGTTGCTGCACAATAACACAAACAATTGAATTTTAACTATTTTATTCTATTGTGTGCTTTGTTTTATTTTTTATTTCCATTTATTCATTGAGAAAAATCAATAAGTTTTAGAGAGAGAGAGGGAGAAGAAAAACACAAATATATTAGTAAAATAATGCAAATGGAAAAAGGCACTGAAACATACATATTAAGTTCAATCATGTGTGCATATGCAATATATTTTTATGTTAATGGATGCCTTAAAGTATGCACTAATGTATAATTTTTTGCTTTTAAGCTTTACTGCTTTCAAAGTGCTGAGTGATTCTTAAACATGCTAACAATGTATAAAAATGCGAGTACATATAAGTTTAATAATGGTTATGTTTTAAATTAAACTTTTTCGATTTTTAAATATTATACTGTAGATAATATATCGCACACTAAATCATAAACAGTCACAACTCAAAATGATCAAAGTGATTTTCTTATTTGTTAACGAGTTAATTGAACAAATCTCTTACGACCGCAATAATTTCTTTTGCAATACAGTTACATACTGGCATGATTTTGACAGTATCAACAGTTATTTGCCACTACTCAGCATCTGAAATATTTTGAGTTGTGACTGTTTATGATTTAGTGTGCAAAATGTACAAAACTAATGCTTTAGAACATATTAAATGATAAAAAGAATTAATAAAATATATGCCATATAAAAATCTAATGCACCCCAATTCTAAATATGCCCCAGCATATAATTCCCATGGAATTTTAGTTTTTCCATAATAAAATCCTTCTATTCTTAAAGGTGACACGTTTCAAACCTATCGCCATGCAAAACAGCTGTTCGAACCAAACTTATGGGCAACACTGTATTTGCTTACATAGTGTCCACACCTGATGAATTTATATCATGATGAATGTCAAATTGATATCATGATGAAAATTTATCACGTATAGACTCAATTTATTAATATTATGGTAGCGTTATGATATAATCATGAGAGCTCGCCGCCTGATGAATTCATCTTGATATCAAATGCCATTTTATGCGCTATTGTGTATTTAACGCGTATTTATTAAATAATTTTCGTTTAAAAAAGGTGGCACAACAATTATTTGTGAACAAAAAGTTAATTAATACGCAAATTAGTTATTTTTTTCAAGTATTTTTCAAATATATGTTTGATTTATCATAATATAAAATCATCAACGTCTAAACCTTTGTGTTGATATTAATGTAAAAAATTACAGTTGCTCTGCCGGCATCATATTACGAGCTATGATATAAAATCATCAGCTGTGGACACTATGTTATAGAAGTGACTTGCCATAACGCCATATTCATAATAATAGAAATAGAAACTAATTGAATTTTGGTTTTTCGCCGTAACAGCTGTTGGCTGGTTAGAGGCGGTTTAGATGAAGGGTGGCCTCGCTGCGACACGTCGCCTGCGAGTCGTGTTTGTGGGCGAGAAGTAAGGAGAGGCTAGCGGGGTAATTTTAACTCTTCTCTCTCACATATTTCTTTTTCTAGTATTTTTTTACGCTATGCACAGGCAATGTTGCCAGTTAGACTAACTTTTTATAACATGCATGAAATAAACAGTTAACTGTAATATAAAAACTATGAATAAATAAAGTAACGCTACAGTTACACGACCAAGATTTGCTTTCAAGTTTTTCACACATACTGGTTGTCAAAAGTTGTTTAAATTGAAAGCGTGACGTATGCCGTTGACAAAAAAGCTTAAGACAACAAAACTTCATGGCTTCTACATATATAGGTCAATAATGTTATTTTTGTTCCTAAGCATATTTATTTAAATTTAATTAAAATTTGTAGGTGGAATATAACATTATTTGTAATAAAAGAACACAAAAATACTTTATAGGCAGAATATTAAAAAAACGAAGTGTGCTCATTGAAATTGCTGTCAGTTGTTTTTTTTTTGCCTATAAATTGAACACACAATTGGAAAGAAAATTTTAAGTCAAAGTTGAATAAAATTCTAAGGCCCTAATTTTGTAAAGCGCAACGCCAAGCGTTGTCAAATTTTATATGGAAAAAATTGAAATTAGAAAAACAAAATATATACAAAATTTATCAACGCCAAGAGTTGCGTTTTACAAAATTAGGCACTAAAAATATGAATGTATTAGTGTAAAAGTGTGAATATATTTTGAAATTTGAAAAGCATAACTTGATCGTAAGGAGAGAAAAGTAATTATTGTATTTTGTTAGTAAATTAAAAGAAAAAATAAAAATATGTGGACATATTAATTTTACATTTCCCAAACTAACAATTAGTTCCTTTACGGCAACACTGCTACGAATTTAGGAATAAAAAGCATTGATCAAATTAATATCAAAAAGTACTTTGAGTATTGCGACAAAAAAGTCTTCATGTAAACGTGGATTTTTTTGAAGCGGCTCCAAAAGAGAACCTAAGCATTGTAGCAGCTACGTCACCCTTCATCTAAACAGACTCTTAAATATATATATTTGAGGTTACACTTTTGAAATGAATAAACAAATGAAAGCATAAACAGCTGTTAATGCTTATGGCAGCCCTAATAGGTGAAGCAAATATTTATGGATATGGAAATGGTTATGGCTATTGGAATATGGTATGTCACTTATGATTGAACCTTTGTTGAGGCCATATATCTAATATTTTAAAATCATAGTTCTCGTGAAGGTTTTAGGTTTTGTCATTGTCAAAAATAAATTTTGTTCAAACTTTTTCTTTTTGTTTACCAAAGAAAATATCTACTTGTATAATAGACGTAGACGTAGGATAAATTAACGTTAACATATAAATTTCCAACACAAATTTATAAAATTTTTAAGTGTCTATTTTTTATTGGAAATGTGATAATAGTTTGTTGTTTTTAAAGTTGTTGGTACTTTTTTTTAAATATACATACATATGTATCTGTATGTCACTTTCCAGTACGAAGTAATTATTTTTAATTTAAATATTGTACACAAAAACTATCTAATCATATAAAAAAAAACTTGTTTGGAAATAATGTTTTGAGTTCAGTGAATAAGAAAAATATTGTGTTATCTTGCTTTGTAATTGTAAGACAAGTTCCCTTAAGCTTTTTTTTATTACTTTAGGGAAATCAAAAATATACATTAAATATCACTTGAAATTTAATAGCAAAGCGTTCAATTTATTAACTACCAAATGAACAAAAATTAAAAAAGCACTTATAATCCGCAGGGAGCAAAACACCAGCCAGCCACAAGGTCAAAGTCAAGGAAATAGCAATTAATAGTTATTTTTTTTTTGAAAGAGAAGTAACACTCAGGCTATTAATAATAATAATTACCTTCATTAGTAAAGGGATAGTACTCGTAATAGCGAAGACAGGTGGTGAAGGATGAGATATAGGAAAAGCTTAATTATTTTTCAACTTGACTGTTTTACAAATTTTTTTTTCAAATGCAGTGTTCGAGGCGCAATTTGAAGTTGTAATTAGTTTAGCATTACAAAAATTATAATTTTTTTTTTTGGGTAAGACTTGATAAATATTTTAAAAAAGTATAAATACTAAACTTTTATTATAAAAATTAGACTGCAGTCCAATTGGTACTAACGGCTAAAAATAACACACATTAGATACATACAAAAATATTGATTTCTAAAATTAAGTGTAAAAAATAACACTTTCCAACTAATTTCAGCTGCTGTTACAGTTCGCTGCTATTGCACAAATTACAAAATTTAATTTCAACTTTTCCTCAATAGATATTATGGCTACATGAACCTTTCTTTTGTACAATGACTTACAGTAAAACGGTACGTACTAGTGACCTGCACAAGACCATTTATAAGACCTTGCAAGAAATGAGAGATTTTTAAAAAGCTTTAATACAGCGAAATATTCTAAAACAAACGCGAAACAACTGTGTTTGCAAGACAAACAACTGAAAAAAATATCTTGCCAACTGTGTTGTTTAGTCTTTGTTTTAGAATATTTCGCTTTAGTAGAACATTTGAAAAATCTCTCATGTCTTGAAATGTCTGATAAATGGTCTTGTGCTGGTCCCATAAAAACAGATTTTGTGGTACTTTTTAGCTCTAATTGGAAATAAGTGGAAAAGTAACCCTAGAACGCATTTTAAGTTTTAACTTGTTTCTGTACCTGGACTCAGTAACTTTTATTACGATAATCGAATCGCTATAATAAATGTAACGAATATTTATCGACTTTGCTACTCAATAACATATTTTAACAATATTAGCTGTCGGTTCAAGTAAAATAACAATATTATATTCATTTAGCTTTGCTTTAATTCTTCTTCGTGCTTTCCGCTTATTTTGACATTTGATATACAATTAAATGGCGAATAAAACAGAGATGTACACTATCGTGTTAAAAAGAAATTACAGAATCCCATTATATTTACCGCATATGAACAAATATACAGTCGACTTCGCTTCACTGGAAATAACCAAACCCCAATTTTTTTCAGTTATCCGATATTTTCTCTAAAACGTATTTCGGATTACTGAAATTTGTTACGGTTAAGCGTACTGCTTAAAATAAGTACAATGCAATAGAAAAATACAATAACCTATATAAGAGCGAAAAGGACAAATACATTTTGCCATTTAATTTTTTAACGGACAAAACATGCAAAATTTTTTTAGCCTTAAGTTATGCAATCAATTTCTAATAAATAAATTTGTCATTGTTAAGTTTTTCACTAAAGTGAAGTGAAGTAAGTTTCATAAAAAACGTAGTTGTGGGCTTGCTTTTGGTATTCAGTAATACAATATTTTTAGTAAAGTGAAGTGAATAAGACTAGCTGCGTTTAAAATCGGTGCGGGGATTTGTATCGCTTTCAGTAATCTGACTTTTTTCAGTAAAGCGTGTTGCGCTAAAGCGAATTCAACTGTATGCGTAAATATTACAATTTTCGGTTCGCAAAAATTTACGGAATGGAGGAACTGTTGTACTTATTTATATGTGTCAAAGTGTTTAATAGTAATTTTACTTTGCCCATACCAGCAAGTAAATAAAATGTACCAGTCATTTACTTCAATAACGTCATAACTCAAATATTTCAATTTTTGAGCTAATAAAGTAGAACTAGTTCTCATATCATTGTCGATGACTTAATATAAGAAAGGCGGAACTCGAATTTTCGATATTTTATAGGAGAGTCAAAAAAAAAAATAAGAAAAACTAAAACATTTACATGCAGAAATAATTTTTTAAGTTGCCATAAATCCTTGATTTTAAACAGTAACGTACTATAGTACGTACGTACGTTGCTGTTTAAATATAAGATCTTCAAAATGATACAAATATACATTGTCTCCCTGAAAACGTTAAAAAAGCGATTTCGCAAAAAATTGAGATACGCACTTTTTATATAAGCCCAAATTTTCCCGGGGAGTTTTTTATCTTCTCAATTATTAAATACCGGTAAGAAATCCTCATGTCGTTTGACCGACTGAAGTGGCAAATTTCCACTTTTTCGACTGCCTTGTCACTCTCCCTTTTTTTAGAGTCAATTATATAAAAATACATTGAAATAAAAAGTTTTGTGTAATTTTCTAATTTTTTGTTTGTTTTGCTCCTCTTTTTTTTATAAATCCCCTTTTGGTGCCACTTTGTGAAAAATGTCATCGGCCACACTGCTCATATCGAGCCATAACCGCAAAAAAAGAGCTTAAGGGACATATGATTTGAAGTTCGTTTTTTGACGGAAATCGATTATTTCCGTTCGTAAATAATCGATTCTCGTCAACAAAAACGAAGTTTGAAAATTATGTCGCTTAAGCTTTTTCAGCAGTTATGGCACGATATTATACTTTGTATAACCAAATACGAGAGAGGGAACAATCTCGATCAGCTGTTTAATGTTTAGATTTTATTCTGCCCTAAAGGCTCAAGGCTCAGTTATCCGAATTTAGGTTATCCCGGAATTTTTTTCCAAGGAAATTGTTATTCATATAGACGGAAAGGGAACACATTTTGGGGAATTTGTTATTCCTAATTGGAATTGTGTAAAAATTTCTTACAAAAATATATTCTAAGCTCAACTCTTGAGATATAAATATTATTGTTATTATTATTTTTTAAATTTATTATTATTATTAAAATTACATTAAACTAAACTAAGACAAAGCACCAGCAAATATTGGCTATCGGCTTGCAAACATAAAAATTAAATTTTCCATTTCCATTAAGTTTGTTTGTGCGTAAATTGGAAACTTTAAACTCATTTTTTGTAAAACGATTTTATTTTATTTATGAGGTTCTTGTAGTAAATGAGCGTTATGTAAGTACGAGTACTACTTACCTTAATGACACTTTTCAATAAATAATTTCTTTTTTTAAAGTTTTACAATTTATCAATAAAGTCAACGTTAAGCCATAATTTTGCAACCAGGAACGTGCTTATTTTTACAAAACTTATTTATGTTGAGCTAAACTTTAGTTGCTTGCAAACAAGGAAAACAGATAAGTATAAATAAGCAGCATAACCATTTTTAAGTTCCTTAATTTACTCAATATAGATTTTAGTTTTTTTTTCTTACTTTTATTTGCTTTTTTTATTTAGTTTATGAACAATAAACTTTCAAGGCTTTTAAAAACTTTATTATATTGTGTATTTTGTTGAAAGCAATTGAAAAAAAGTTCTTAAAATTTAATGCATTTGGCAAACAATTACTACAAAAAAGTCTGTATTAAACATTTACTTTGCAATATGCGTTAACAATGTGTGAAGTACGGTAGTAACGATAAGTAGTAGAAAACATTAATAAACATAAAATATGAGGCTTTTGCCACATAATTTCTAATAAAATCAAACATAAAAGGTTTATATACTTAATAATCTAAATATCAATTTTCTTCTAGATGTGGGCATTTCCTTTTGCCACTTTACGTCACCAATTATGCTTGTAATTTAAGAGACTTGCTCTGTTCGAATTTTTTCTATCTATTTTCAAATCTAGATCTAATTACACTCTATACCAATATGCAAAAATTTATATAAAAATCGTTGGTATCAATTGTCACATTTTTTTCAAGGATGCTTTGCCCAGAAAAAAAATTGTAAATGTATATTTCTCGATTACGCACAAAAAATTTCCAAACAAATTTTTGTTTGAAATAAAATTTAGTTTCAGTAAAGACTTTTCTTTGATCCAGTAAATTGTTTGTTCAAATTTTATTTGTGGTTTGTCGGCTACTTTTCGGCAATTACATGTATACAACACGATCAATCAAAATAACAACAGCAATATTACATCAGCATGTTGGACCTATCGACAAGCAAGATAAACACCAACACACTTAAACAAAAATTATCTCAGCAGAACTCAGCTAGATTTGAATTTTTATAAAATTGTTATCAGAATTTACAAAATTATTTGTAGGACCGTATTCATACAAAACATTTACTGATTCAATGAATTTGGTTACTGAAAATGAAATTTAGTTTTTTCTGTGTTCCCTGGAAGAAATTCCTCGCGGAAGTTTTTACATAATTGCCCTGTATATGTATTAACTCGCGCTACTTTTGACTCCACTGTTTCTACCCTATAGAAACTCAAACCCATTAGTAAGTAACTTCAAACTGGTTTTTTAATAACAACAACTGGTTGATTAAGTGACTTTTTTCCTTGTCGCCGACTCACTATTTTAACATAGCCATGTCATAGGCGGTAGTCAATTGGCCATCTCTGCATGACTTTTAAATTGTCTACTAAATACTTATTTTTCAACTAATTTGTAGTTAATTAATATTATTGTAAAAAAAGATATATGCATATTTATATTACATATATTATATATGTACATACATATACATATGTGTATATTTATATATTTCTATGTAAATATATAAATACATATGTATACATATGTTTGTACATCTATATAAATATTGTTTATTATTTTATTCACTGAAAATAAAAATACGAACCGCTCATAGAAAATATTATACATATTAAGTATTGAAATTATTTAGTTTTTTTTTCAACACAAACATTTGGCATTTGATTTCATGGCATGCTTCTTTTAATTTTTTTATTTTCTTTTCATTTACTTATTTTGCTTTTATTTATTTTTTACGTGTGCTTCTATTCAATATGTTTGGTTGATATCTGCATGAGATTTAAACCAATTTGTAGTCACTTGCAAAATAATTAATTTATAAGTTAGTGTTTTTTGTCAATTGATTATTTTATTTACTACAGAGTAGTTAGTTTTTCTTTTCTTTGTGTGTGTGTGTGTATGTGTATGTGTGTGTGTGCTAATTCTTACTTAACATTTTCTATTCCCTTTTTTATGACAACTTTGTTTTTCTCTGCAAATGGTTTGCACATAAAATTCAATTAGTTATTTAACCCTTTTTTATTTATTATTGGCTGAATCAAACATTTATTTATTCTTACTTCACATGTTTGTATGGGTGAGTGCATAGTAAAAAGTGCGGTAAAACTCAGAAGACCTGCTTGGTGCAGGCCTTATTAAAGGACTCTTTAGCATAAAATATACGATACGCATTCCACACTCGCTTCTATGAGAAGTGAGAAGAGAAGAAGTAACATGTTTTTGTTTTGTTTTTTTTCCAAAGCAAAAACAAAATATATTAGTTTCAAGGCCTTCCAGACTGACTCTCTGGCGAAAGAAACTCGAACAGAAGGCCTGCTCCGCAATTACAATGCGTGTAAAAAATATATGAGTATGGAATAGAGCGAGCAGGCCTTCTACATGCAAAAGAAGGCGTACAGAGACCTTTTAGAAGGCACCTCTACTCCTTCTAGTTCCTGCTGGGATGGTGTTTGGTTTGTCGGCGGCGGGAGGAGTGTGCTGTATCAAAACAAAATAAATTAATATACATAATTCTTTATGTTTAATTAATTTTGCAGAAAAATATACATACATACATATGAGGATATAAATAAATAAAACTCATTTTACATTTCATTCATAATTGACACATTTATTTCTCATGTTGGCTGATATTCGTGTTGTCATTGTTGTTGTTGTTGTTGTTGGTGTTGTTGGGTTTGGCTGTTTTATTTGCATATAAAGTATTGCGTGCATGTGTATAGCTGTGTGTTTTATATTAAAATAAAAAACTATGTATACGTATGTATGTAGTATATTAAAATACATATTTCCTTTTATTTATTAAATGAGTATAGTAGTCATAGTAGATTTAATTTAAATAATAGTTGTAATAGAAGAGAGCAGCAGCTCTTTTTTATAGTCATAGTTGTAACAGACACACACTTACATACATACGTACAATATTCATATGTGCTTACTTATGTACATACTTACATGTGTACATATTTACTAATATTTGTATAGCATTTCATGTTTTGTTGCCTGCCACCAGCTGCTGCACTTGTTATAAAAGCAAAATCACCACAAAAATTGTATCCAAAATATGTTTAACTTTAATATAATAGCAACAATTTGGGAAGAAAGCTAATGTTGTACCACTACGTTTTTTTTTTGCTGGATTTTTTTCTATTTTATTGAAATTAAAATTATTTTGTTTTTCTCAGCAATCCTGGATTGAAGATGTTCAAAATTTCCCTAAAAAAAGCATTTTGCTTTTATATTGAACTTATGTATACAAATTTATGTGCCCTTAATTAGGGATTGTCGTTCGGTTTTAACCGAAACCGAAACCGCGGTTTTTAACCCATAAGCACCAAAACCGAAAACTAACAAAAAAGGGTGGGTTTTATGTTTAAGATTAAATACAGAAAATTGTAAGAAAATTGCAACAATTCTTTTCAGGAAGAATTGTAATCTGAAAAGCTCTAACAGATGTAAAGCAAAAAGGCGATAATTTTAACGTTCTTCGACAAGAATGTTTAGTTTATGAACACAAACGAACAAGAAAACAACCAATATATTATTGCTTCAAAAGGCAATAACACCAGTGATGCCAACTTTTTTGTCCCTAAAAGTACATCAAAATTTAAAGAAAGTACAAAAGAGCGTAATTTTGATATCTAAAAAGCGTAAAAAGTACTAACGTGAAAAACAAGTGAAGCTTAGTAATGCTTAATATTTTCTAAGCTTTTCTCTATTTCTGCAATAGTATCATCTTTAATGAAATATTTCAAATGAATTGAAAAGTGTGTGCTTTACACTGAAAAATAAATTAAAGTAATTTTAAGAAATACACAAATTTTTTAAAAGCACTACTTAGTGCTTTTTCTTAATTTGGCACTAACGCTAAAAATTTGTCTTCAAAAAGCACTAAAAATAGGGCCAAAAGCACCAAGTTGGCATCGCTGAATAACACAATAAAGCTCTATTCAACTGAAAGCGATAGAGTGTTTTCTATCGCTGGTAACTTCTGAACAAAAATAAGATTTCGTTTAAACGACTCTTCATTGAATGCTTTAACGTTTCTTAAATTTTATTACTTGGATACTTAAGCTTTTCTATTAGAAGTACCTGAATTGAATACAAACAAGAGAAACTTCATCACCTCCATAGTAAAAAGTTTATCCCTTGAAACATTTTTCGCAGAAATGTTTTCTGTGTTTTGATTCATGAATAATATTTTTCACGTGAATTTTATCCCTTTTCCCTTGGTTTTGTTCACTTAATTTTTGCAGGCGAACTGAATTATTAAATCGAATAATTTCGATATTTTTCTTCGAATTATATAAAAAAAATATTATAAATATTTATTTTTAATGCAGGACTAGTAAGTAAAGCTTACGGTTTTAATAGTTTAATACCGGAAACCGCGGATTTTTAAATTATACTGTTTTTGACAAACACTACCCTTTATTATGAAAGTGGTATAAGTCATGTATTTCTTTGGTCGATATATTTAATAGATTACATATGAACAAATCAAAAAAAAATTTTGTATATCATGCAACATTTTAATTTGGAGTTGTAGTTGTCTCGATTGATATAAATTTATTTGATATTTGTTAAATAGTCATTGAAGTTTTTTTTAAGATTTAGTTAATATTTTGAAGCAAAAATGCATATGACTTTCGGCATTTCGTGACATCGCAATCGATATTTTTCTTTGTGTGACATTGCTTTCCACTGTAAAAAAAACATAATGTGAACGGTGTTGCACACATATTGAATATGAAACCTCAAAATGACATCACACGAAATTCCAGATGTGTACTTTCTTTCTTATACCAATTTCATAATTAAGGTCACTCACATATGAAATATTCTAAAATCCCCATTTGTAGATAATAACTTTTCTAAAAATACCATATTAAGACATGCCGGGTTATTCATGACAATTACAGACTTGATTTTCAAGTCAAATGATTCATCCGAATCAATAAATATATTTATGTACAATAATAAAAAGCTCTAATTTTTAAATAATAGATATAATCTATTATCTAAAAATGATCGCTTTCTTTTCGTTTCTTTTTTGTTTCAAATTTATAATTGTCAATTAAAAAAGTGAAACCAGAAAAAAAACGACGAAATGACCGTCATATAAGAATGGTTTTATAGTTTTCCAAACAAATAAATTTTTATAAATTATAAAGTGATTCCTCCAACATACGAGCTGAGCTAAAAAAATTTTAGTTTTGAATTTATTTTATAAATTTATACGTTTCCAATCCGGCGACTTCTAACAACAAAAATAATGGTGAGCGTTGTGTTCATCCATTCGAGGTTGACGAACTGAAATATCGCTCAGGAGTGGTTGTAATGATATATCATTGCTTAATCAATGAATTAAATAAAAACTTTCTTTTGCAATGAAACACCTTGTAAATATGTACATGTATTTATGCATATCATATGTACATACATATATTTATGTGCATAAAATTATATATAATATAATTTTATACGAAGCCACTAATGATTTTATCACTTGACATTAAATACCCACCGCCCACTGCTAAAACATATATTTGAAAGTTTTACTAGTATTTTTATTTGGTTTAAAATAAAATTATTATTAAATTATTTAATATAACGGTGGGTACAACAGTTTCCTTCCCAAATATTATCGGATTTCAAAGAGTTTTAGTTGCATTTTTATTTGAATATCATTTTAAGATCTCTACACATTTTCAAAATATGTAATAAAGAAAACAACAGGTTCCTTCCCAAATATTGCCGCAGTGAATTTCGTACGATCATCAGTTATTTGAATTATGGGCAATTTTAAACGCATTTAATAACCAGTATTTTGGCTCTGCTTAAAATAAACACCAAAGCACAAAGTAGACACCAGTTTTCTTTATTGTAATTTGCCTGCCTGCCTGCCTGTCAGCAGTCAGTGTTGCACACTGGGGCCTAATTCATAAAAAAATATTTTAGTTTTATAATAGGTTTATTAATCAAATTTCTATATAAAATTTGCTTTATAAACCTCTTATTCAACAGAAATATTTTTTATCAATAAAGCAGTTAGCAATTAATTATTTAAAATTTTATTTAAAAAAACAATTTTTTCTCAAATAATTTTTTTTAGTTTTTAAAAATTTACAGAAAAAAGTATTTAAATTAGTTATTGATAGAGATATCCATATTATAACTGGCAGCAAATCTGCTAGTAAGTTACTCATAGGGGTGTATACCACATCTTTTCTTGTCCAAGAATGTCGTAAAGCCTTGGATGGACTTGCACAGCACTGAAATATCTCGTTAAACTGGGTGCATAGACACGGGACTATTTCAAGGAACACAGTTGCGGATGAACTACCAAAGAGGAGAACCCTACTAAGAGAGGCACTTCGATGTTACCTTTCTTGAATTAGCTCAAATCAGATGGCGAATTGAGTCCAACTGTGTAATAAAGAAAACCTTCTGGCCTCGCCTGGACTCCCGTAGAACGAAGAATCTCATGAACTTCAATAGGAAGCACTTGAGAAATATCGTGGCGACATTGACCGGTCACTGTACCTTCGGAACCCATGCTAAACGTATGGGTCTCCCTTATAACTACTACTGCTACAGTTTCAATGTCGAGGAAGAGGAAGAAAGTATCCTGAATCTCCTGTGTCTTTGTCCTGCTCTGGAGGATCTTCGTCTAGACTCAAAAATCTAAGCCTCTATATTAGGAATAGTGGCTGGTATAATCGCTGACCCCCGTAGCCAAATTTCTTGACCCACTCTCACCTCATTCCCTTCCTGAACAATCTTCTATCTCCTTTCTACTTCTACCCTTCTCACCATCCTCTTGCTCTCTATCTCTCTCTCTCTCTTCTTTCAACTTACAGGCAGCACAAAGGGATCATCATATTGGACCCAAGTGAGCTGGATTCTAACTTTCTATTCTTACCAGCAGCCTGGTAACCTAACCTAGTTATTGAAAAAAATAATTTTAGTTGCATATGTTCATATATAGAGGGTGGTCCAATCGAAACGAAGTTCTTTAGTGCTCTACAACTTCATTATTGTATGTATGGTTTCCTTCTGGCTTAAGACAGGCCAAAGCTTTGATGAAGCCATTTACATAGAATGCCACCCTGAACTTCAACAGGAATAATTTACGGCTTGTTACTGGTTTTCTGTCTGGTCACTTTGGACTAAACTATCCTCTGTAGAAAAGTTTAGCTTTGTGTCGGTTGTGCTTAGAAGATAATGAGACGACGGCATACATTCTATGTGAGTGTATCGTATTGTGTGAAGTAGAACTCATTCAGAGTTTTTATGTTTAGATGAGATTAGGCGGGCTTCTCCAATATCTGTACTGACCTTCACAAGGACAGTCATACAGAGATTGAATTAATTTAACTTATAGATCTATGATACAAAAGATCCATCAGGTGTCGCAGTGCCGGTCCTTGGACCAGATCTTCCCCCCTATTCTATTCTATGGTTTCCTTTCAGTGTTCACATTGTTGTAGAGAAGGCTTGAGAAAATTTAACTATTTTAATAGTGTCTAAGTCGCTTAAAAAATAATACTTGCTCTTGGATAGAGCGAAGCTTAGTTTTGTTTAACACATAATAAAGTGTAATCTATAAAAAAATTTAATTGACTTTAAAATTTTAGACTATACAAACCTCGTCGCATTTACAATTTAAAACATACTACATACATACATACATATGTATGTAAATATGGGTCCCAATTTTTATTTTTTTTTATTTTTATCTATGAAATTAAACACTGTGCATTGTGTGGCCATATGACAAATAATTCATTTTATATTTATCTATTTTTATTTATTATTCTTTGCAAACAAAACAAACACATTGTTGTTCGATCTTCTCTCATGTTTTTTTGTTCGTTAAAGACTCGACTCGCCCGTTGGCTGTTTTTTTTATTTATTTATTAAGTATATTATTTTTGGAAAACTAGTATTGAATGAAACGTTTTTAAGTCAGTATCTCATAAGCTGTTAACTTGAAAACATACTTGTGAAAATAATCAAGAAAATTAAACAGAAAAAATAAATTAACGATTTTTAACTGACGAACAAGAGTATTGTAATTGTATGGTTGTTAAACGTCGAGAAAACAATACTTACAGTTACGGTAGTTTTACGACTACGACTAAGACTCACTCACACACACACGTCGTTCAATGCAAATACGTTACGCTAATGATTACCGTTTTGTTTATAAGTTTCGTTAATGCTTCTTCTTTTTTTTCTGCAAATGATGGCAGTTGTGTTTACAACAAATTATAAAATAGTTGCAATTAAAATATGTATTATAATATTAATTAAAATATAAAAATAAAAATTGCAAACATAAATACATACATATGTATGTATGTACATACAACCACACATAATATCATGCAATTGAAGGAAAAAAGTGGAAAAAAGTGTAATTTTTCATACCCAGTAACCTGCAAACATGCATACTTACATACATATCTACATGTCGTCACCTAAAACGCTAAACGCCCTATTTGAAAATAATCAAAATCGGTTTTGTTATAAATACCGTGGTGTTTTACAGAAATAATCGCTACAAAGAAAAATCGAATCTGTATTGGAAATGAAATAAGCCCCAATAATGCAAGACCCAAAAAATTAAATAGGTCCCAAGAGAAAATATATGAAAAAAAAACTCCCTATAAAAATTAAATAAACCCCAATGAAATAATAACCAATTGAATTCAAGATGAAATAAATCCCAAAAAAAAACAAACTAAATTCAAGATGAAATAAAGTAAAATAAATAAAGTCCAATTAAAAATTCTTTAGTTTTATTGGCACTTATTTCATTTTATTTTTTGGACATTATTTCCTTGAGCCTTACTTCACATAGTGACATCTATGTGAACAAAAATAGCGATTTTATGTGTTTTATTATATTGAAAAAATGTTCATTGAACACTTCAATAAATATTTTCCTGCACGAATAATCACCCAAGGAACAATAGCTCCCAAAAAAGCACTAAATCTCCCCAAATTATGTGAACAATGTCCCAAATTGAAAAATGAATGATCGGCCATCTATTTGGGTCATTATTCATTATGTCCAATTGCCCAAATCTGACATGAATCGCCAAAAAAAATCTCCAAGAAATAAAGAAATTTTTTTTGGGGGATTGTTCATTGGCTTTGGGTGTTTTGACAATATTAATTAGGGAAATCACGAATAAAATTCCACGAGAAATTTTTCCCTTTTCCAATTAGAATTTTTTTGGTTTCCCTATAACTTGATCTTGTTTGAAATTGTTCCCTGGGAAAAATTTCTCGCAGAATTTTATTAATGATTGCCCTCAATATTTGTGATATTTGTTTATTCGGCCGAAGCCAAAGCCAATAATTAAGAAATAGTCATATATTAGGGAAAAAAATTGTTTTAAATTAATGGTCATTGAGAAAAATAGGAGAACTCTGCATAGTGCTCATGATGGCTCCCTAAAATCAGATTTAGTGGCATTTCCGAAATGATTTTGGAACTTCGAAAAATTCAGCTGGTCATTTAATTTATTTTTACAAAACCGCAAGATTTGTATTTTATGGCCTTTCTGCATGGGTGGCCTTTGGCTAGGGTTGGGAATTTTCTCCTCTAGGGTATTTCCCATAGTCGGCCTTCGGCCGGGCTGAATCATATTGCCATAAATTTTATGTTAGTTAAGTTAGTTTTTTTATTGTTTGTATGAGTGTTCGTAGAGTAAATTTTAACCCGTAATGCTTTAGGCGATTATTCGTAATATGTATATCTCATTTATAATGGGCAATACATGAGAGCTTTTTCATTTTGTTATTTGGGCTATTCTTCATCGTTTTGGGTAATTTTTGCATTTTTTGGATATTCATTCGTTATATCGGCCCATAAACTCCAATAAAGCTTAAGCGACATATATTTTGATGTGTAAACATCTATACGCTGGGGGGTAAAAATCTTATTCACAATACAATCACAAATTTTGAGTAAGATCGTCAAGCGTTATCAAATCGGTGTGAGCTATGTATGAGTGTATTAGTGTAATCATACGAACAAAATGTAGAAAGAAAACAGCTGCATTGAAATACACTCAACCGAATTTTAAAGCATACCTTCAGGAGTTAATTTAATAGAAATTGCTTGTGAAGTGTAATAGTGTTGCCAATGGGGATAATTTTGTTAAAAAGTTGAAAAATATAAAATAAATATAAACTTTTAAATAATGGGTGAAGATTCTAATACAAATTTGGCAAACCCACTGTCGCAAGCTTTATCAAAATTTTTTTTTACGCTTTCCACTTGCATATGAGCAATTCTCCATAAATCCCACAACTAATAATACCACTATTATAATTAGATGCAGTTTTCCATAGATTTTTAAATACAGTAGAGTCAAAAATTTATATATGTTATTTTAGTTACCATAAGCCAATATTAAAAAAAAATTCATTACTAGATGTTTACACATTCATCTGGAATATTATGTGGCTTAAGCTTTTTTAGCGATTATGGCATGAAACATATGTACATATGTATGTATATGAGAAATTCAAATATAGAGCGATTGGACATTTAAGTGCTTTTGTTGGTTTTCCTCTGTCCAGCTGTTTTCGCTACAAAGTACGCAACGTTTTGTAAAGAAAAAGTTAATGCCCAATCGCCCAAATTTCTTTTTCACATTTCGCAAATGAACAATCACAAAAAATTTCAATTATGAAAAAACAACTTTGAACAAGCGCCCAAATGTATAAAAATGAAGTTTAGGCGATTTATTATTGGTACGATTATTCGTACATCTTTTTTTCTCCTCCTGCAAAGTTATGAAAACACTTGTTAGGGCGCTTAGCGTTTCACCTAACGATATGCCTGTAAATAAATAACTGCATGTGCATAAGTATGTACAAGGTATAAATACATATGTAAATACATACATACACAATTCATATTGATCGTTTTTTCATATTTCTGCTCCCCTTTTTGTTCGCCGTTGACAGCAGGTGTCAAACTATAAAATTGTTAATGAAAACATATATTTATGCATTTCAGCCTATGTATGTTCATGTATGTATGTATTACTGATGCACGAATATTCGTATTCGTATTCGAATTGTCGAATATTCGGGCATTTTCAGGCGAATACGAATGTATTCGTATTCGTATTGGCGAATATCGTTTTAAATATTCGTATTCGTATTCGCGAATATCGTTTGAAATATTCGTATTCGTATTCGTATTCGCGAATATCAAAAATTGACATTCGTTAAATCACTAGTATCTATGTATGCATGTAAGTAAGTATGTATATACATATGTATTTAATATGTAATTCAAATTACAATAAAAATTAATTTGCCGTTATATTTTCATGTAACAAGAAAGTAAAAATAAAAAGAGAAATTCATAAGATTTATTAAAATTATCAGAAATATGATGTCATTTTCACAAACTAGTTAAAATACAATCCATGAATTCTAAATAAATTTTAATGCTCAAGTGTGTGATGATGATTGTGTCAAACTTCGCTTCAGTTACTGTATGTACATATGTACATACATTCATATGTACAGATGTATGTATGTATGTATGCATATTAATATTTGAAATTAAAAAATATAAATAAACGGCAGGCACTTGTTTGTTGATAACCTTTTTAAGTCCAACTCTCTATTTATTATTGTCTTGATGTTTTTTGCTAAAATCTAAAGCAAAATAATTATTATCAATTGATGTGCTTAAAGTTATTATTGCATTGCATAAAATATTTAAAAAAAATACGTTTTATGCAATCCCAGCCAGCATTAGTTTCAGTTTGTGTTTAAGTTTGTTACTTGATTTAATTTGCTGCTACTCGTGTAATGGGCAAATTAACTGCAGCGGTAAGTGTATTTTTTGGTTTAATATTTCTTTTATTTTTTGTTGATAATGAAAAATAATCTTTAAATTTAATATCTGCCTGTATGTTGTTTGTTGTTCATTGAAATGAGAAAACGTTTTTGGTTTTTGGTTTTTACTACGCCACTCAATTAAGTGTGAAAATTGGTTTTGACAGATAATTTTAATCGAAATATTGATTTTCTTTCTTATCGTTCATCGTTTGCCCAGTGGTCATAAAGTTTGGTTCTCTTCGGACTTAGGTCGAAGCTTTTTTTGTATAATCTTAAATTCGAAATAAATAGGAAAAAATCTTAGATTACAATAAAACTTTGTGCTTAAGAATAATAAAAGAATGAGTAAGTGATTTTATTTTTGTATAAAATTTCATTTTAGTTAAATGAAAGTTTAAGAAATTTATTATTCGACATATTGTCAGAAGTTTATTTTAATTTGAAATTTATTTGCTGGTGGTTAAGCGTTGTCTATATGCATTTCATTGTGGATGTAACAAATCATCAGTAGACTTCAGCCACACATTTTGAACAGTCAAAAACCTCTTATCTTATGCAGATACTTTGTCCTAATCTACACTATGCAAGGCTCATTGCTAGGCTGATCAGTTTGTTAGTTGAGAGAGAGACGAGGGAAAAAGAAACAGTTCTGTATCCCTCGTCTCTCTTTCCCACAAACTAATCAGTTTGGCAATAAGACTTGCATAGTGAAAATTAGGAGTTTCAAAAATTAATTTAAGAATTCATAAATAATAATATTTTTTAAAATAAGCGTATTAGGCTTAGAAACTTATACAAAAGCCTGCAAATGATTCATATTGGATATGAATTTATTATATTTTTCTATTAGAAAGTTTTATAATATCTTTTAAATATTATTAATTGTACGAGGGTGCTCCCAACGCCAGCCAACATAACCAGCGATGCCAACTTGGTGCTTTTGGCACTATTTTTAGTGGCTTTTTGAAGACTCAAAATGCTAAATTTTGAGTGTCAGTGCCAAACTAAGAAAAAGCACTGAGCAGTGCTTTTAAGAAATTTGTGTATTTTTTAAAATTGCTTTAATAAAAACCTGATGTATTTATTTTTCAGTGTAAAGCATACACTTTTCGTCTGATATATTTCATTAAAGATGATACTATTGCAGAAATAGAGAAAAGCTTAGAAAATTTAAAATATTATTAAACTTCAGCAGGGTTACCGATGACATTTTTCAAAAAGTGGCATCAAAAGGGGATTTATCAAAAAAAAGGGGCAAAATTAAAGAAACGAGAAAACTACACTAAATTTTTTATTTTAAATGTGTTTTTATATAATTCACTCTCAAAAGAGGGAGACAAAAAGCGGGAACTCAGTCGAAAAAGTGACAATTTGTCACTTTAGTCGGCCAAACGGTCACGCTGAACTTCAGTCATTCGAATCTCCACTTATTTTTCACTTTAGTGCTTTTTACGCTTTTTAGATCTAAAAAATACGCTTCTGTGCTTTTTTTTAAACTTTGATGTGCTTTTAGAGTCAAAAAAGTTGGCATCACTCGACGCAACAACCTTAAGGAAAAAATGATAAAATAATGACGTGATTTCCTAATGAAGTGATTTATAAAATTAGATACTCAAAGGTAATGCAATATTATTCAGTACTTTATTGCTATTATTATTGTCGTTTTGCTCCACACTATTCAATAAAGTACACAATATGTATAAAAAAAATATGGCGCAATTTTTCTTAAAATATATGCACAAGTAAAAAAAAGCTGCACACACATGGGTGTTTAAGAAATTTAAGTTAAAGTATCTAAACAAATTAAATAATTTTTAATTAACTAATTTAGAAAATAGAAAAATTATGTATATGGAAATAATTATGGCACATTGCAAACTATTTCTTATTGTGCAATGTAAATCAAAAGACCGTTGATTTTATCCAATATATTGCGCCATATACAAATATAATATACACACAGGCCTAAAAAACACATGTTTTTATTTTTCTACCAAAGTAATTTTTTTTTAACCAAAATCAATTTTTTGTGGTTTTTCTTAATCAACCCAAACATGAATATTCCCTCGGAATTTATTTCTCACGGAAAATAATTTTCTCGAGAAAACATTCCTCCAATCATAAATTCTTTGGGAACAAAAAAGAGTAATACGTGGCATCACCGCATTACGAAGCTCATTGTTTTGCTTGTTTTTATTGACATTTTGTTTCTCCCTTTTTTTTTGAGTGAGAGAGTAAACAAAATTATTAAAATTCACCAACTTGAAAAATATGTAAAAATAAGTTTATAAATGATTTATTTGGGCATTGTTTGTATTTTTCCACATAAAAGAACTATATACTACAAGTTTATGTATATAAATTTTGTTTTAATGGAGTATTAAATATGTTTTTATGCAAACTCCCTTCGGTTTTGCAAGGGAAAGATTTTTAGTGAAAAAAACTAAGTTCAACGGCGTTCATAATACCTACGTTTTTCCCGGGGAGTTTTTTATTCCCGCATTTGGTAAAAAAATGGAAAAAACAAATTTAGAATTGGAGAAAATGTAAAAGTGAAAAAACTCGCACGGAATTTTTGTTCATGATTGGGCTGAATATAATTATAATTGATAATAAATTTGCTTTTATATAATAATTGTTTTTTAGGCAGAAAATCGCCTAAAGTACAAAACCAAATCGCCAGAAATTATTTCTTGTAGATTTTTCTCATCCAATTCGAAGCACCTTAATGACTATAATTAATATAAGAATAAAAATAAATTCACCAAAGTGCGACTTTGACCCGCGCACGAATGGTTCCGTACGGACAGGAAATATGTAATTCAATACGAACTTTAGCCTATATAAAATATAGTTTTGGCATTTTTTTTTAGTTTTTGACGTTTTTTTTTAATTTTGGCGATTTTTTTTATTTTAGCGATTATTTAATTTTGGCGATTTTTTTATTTTGGCGATTTTTTTTGGTTTTGCCGATTTTTCCAGTTATTTGACTTTTTTCCATTTTAGCAATTTTTTTTGTTTTGACATTTTTTTCTCGTTTTTGCAATTTTTTTCGTTTTTTGGCGTTATTTTATTTTAGGCGATTTTTTTGTTTTGGCGATTTTTTTAATTTTGGCGATTTTCGGTTTTTTGGCGTTTCTTCATTTTGGCGACTTTTTTCATTTAGGCGCTTTTTTTTTAGTTTTGACACTTTTTTTCTCATTTTGGCGATTTTTTTACCGGTTTTTGGCGATTTTTTTCATTTTGATGATTTTTTTCATATTAAAAATTATTTTGTTACTGGAGCCTTTTTCGCGTTTGGCGATTTTTTTCGGTCATTGGCACTTTTTTTCATTTTAGCGATTTTTTTCATTTTGACGATTTTTTTCGAATTTTACGACTTATTTTGGTGTTAGAAATTTTTTTTAATTTTGGTGATTTTTTTCATTTTGGTGATTTTTTTTGAATTTTTGTGGCGATTTTTTTTTGGTTTGGCGATTTTATAATTTTCGGATTTTTTAGTCTTACCGTTTTTGAAAATTTCAAGAGTTTCCTCTTACGGTCTCCAAGATATAGGAATTTGTCAAAATTACATAGTCAAAATTGCATTAACTGACGGACCACCCTTTAATTTAAATTTTTTAATATTTTAATGTTTATTGTTGTAGTCTATATAAAAATACACTAATTTTAGAAATTTCAAGTGTCACTATACATATGTACATACAATTGTATGTATATTACATGATATTTTAAAATTTTTCGTCGCTCGTTTTGAAGTACCCATTAATTTCTAATTCTCATGTATTTGTTGTTGTAGTGGCCAAGGTTCTACATACTCTGTCCGAATTTCAGGTCCGTAGCTCTTACGGTTCCTGAGGAAATAGCGTGTGACGGACAGACGGACAGACGACAGCGTAGCGAAAACAATAGGGTTCCTTTTTTCACCTTTGGTGTACGGAACCCTAAAAATCATGAAAATCGCGTTGTTTTAATTTCTTAATTTCTTGTTTATTTTTTTAAATACTCTTTCAACAAAGTAATTCTCCTGAACTACAAAAATTTTGAAGTTCATACAAATCGCCAACATATTTGTTTATCGCCCTGTCGCCAAATCAAAAATTTAGACTCCAAACAAGTTGAAAAATCGCCACATTTGGCGAGCAATCGCCTTATCTGACAACACTGGTTGTGCTACGTCACTAATAAATTCTGGTTCATTGCCAATATTTCTTTAAGCTACGGTCATACTTGTCAAACATTTGCCCAAAAAAACGTAACCCCTAAATGCTAATGAAAATTTTTTTAATTCAGACAAAAGTTTGTCAATTTAAAGAGTAGACAATAATGTTGGAAACTATTCTATTGTCTATTAGTTGTATTCGAAACTGTTAAATTTGATAAATAAAGTGTCTGGATCAAAACATTTTTCATTAGTGTTTGTTGGTTACGTTTTTTTGCGCAAATGTTTGACAAGTGTGACCGTAGCTTTAGAATTAAACATATTTTTGGGACATTGGATGATGCATTTGTTTTTTGTTGTATATCAATATTTTACCGAATCAGACAGAAATTTTAAGCAATTGTTCCACATTTATTTTAAGCGATTGTTATTTTTGGGTAATTATTCATACCGCATTGTATGTAAGTACATTTGTAGTTATCGTATACATTTACAAATTTGTACTTGAAATGTCAAAATATAATTGATAAGCTTTACGTTAGCTATGCTTTATCGCTTCATATAATCATTTTTTCTAAGAATAGTTACTTTGATAAAGTCGTAAATAAATCTTTTACCTGTTTTGTTTTTTATTATATTGATATATGTATGTATTATTAAAATTCATTTATTTTTTGTCAGAAATTTTCGTACATGTGGCAATAAATTATTTTAATAAAAACTTATATATACATATGTTTGTACACTGTACATATATATTCAAAACATACGTACATACATACATAAACATAAAAAAATTTAAGAAGCCCCGAAATTTATTAAAATCGGTCTAGCTGTTTGGAAGCTACGGCATCAAAGACACACCGATTCATGGAAAAGCTGTGATATCTTCTAAGCGCCTGGGAAGATTTTCAACAAACATAACTAAGAACACTCTCGATCAAGTAATCTTTCAAACAGAAAAAAAAAAGAAATCAAAATCGCTCCAGCCGTTTGGTCTGTACGTGAACTTACGCACACAAACACTACAAACTTATAATATCCCTTTTTTGATCGGGGGTTAATAAGGCCAAATAACTATTACAATTTTTTCCAAAATTTCCATGCTAACTAATACGAGTTAAAATGTTTTTAAGCCTCTTTGATGTTGTTCATAGTTGGTATTTCACACATTCACCATTTATTTTTTTTCAGTGTATGTATAATTTTATAATGCGCAGTAAAATTTAAATTTTTTAAATTTAAACATCGTAAAATTATTTGATATTAACATTGAAACGCGATTCCACAAATATCGTGTTTGTTTTTTTTTTGACAATCAAAAAGTGGCAAAATTAACTTATAGCAATAATAAAAATAATTAAAAACTAATTAAGATAATTCTGTTTATTACTTCATAACTTATGACTGTAACAAATTGGATTTTTTTAAACTTGAATACTACTTAAAGAAAAAATTACAACAAAAACAGAATTTTTTTAATAAAATAAATAAATTTAAGGAGAGGTCAGTAGTTTTTAATACTAAATGTAAATACATACATATGTATATGTAAAACAGAACAACAAAAACAACAACAACAAAGAAATACCCCTGCAGAAAATTTGGTGACAAACGTACTCGTCCTATGACTTGATAAAATGGGAGTGTTACCAAAAGTAGGGCGTACGTAGTGTATGGTGAAAAGAAGACATATAGTGTAAATGGTTTCATATTCACCATTTTCGTGATGTATCGTCTTAAATTGGTACTACACGTTCTAGTATTGTAGTAAACATCACTGAACATGTTTGATGTGGCTGAATTCAGGGGTTATACTGTTTAATTCGAAACGAAAGGAAATGCTTTCAGATTTGTATATACATACACAACATATATTTTCCTTCGATTCGAATGACAGACGATACCCCCAGGACCTATTAAATAGTATAAATATATAATTTTTTTCGTTAGATATTCTCTACATTGGAAACTGAAAGCGGGAAATGATCCATCAAAAAGCGGGATTTAAAAATAAATATATTTTAGAAAGCGGGATGTGTAATATGCACATACACAGTTTCGTATGTACTAAAGTCCTGCACAAGACCGCTTACAAGAACTTTTAAGACATGAGGGATTTTTCAAATGTTTTACTACAGCGAAATGTTCTAAAAAAAACGCTAAACAACAATGTTGGCAAGACATTTGTTTCAGTTATTGCAGGTATAGGAGTAACACTACGACCACACGAGCAATTTGTTGTATCTTAACACAAGCAATAACGCCGGCAGAATGATGAGGTCAAATTGCTTGTGTTCATCAATGTATTTATAGGTGGTGAATACGTATATTTAAATATATTTGTTTTTTATGTATATAAACACTTAAATTATCAATAAATAGATATTTTTCTAATTATAAATTGTTGAAAAAAAATTAATATTATTTCATTTTGACAGCATGTGTTAAGAGATTATTGCTCAGCAATGTATTTTAACATTTGTTGCTGAATATAGTATATTTCAACTCGTATTCATACGGTCCACACGCTAATATCTTGAATCGGCAATCGAATTTGACAGTTGCCACGGCAATAATTGCCAAAATTATTGCTCGTGTGGACGGCTAGTAAAGAAGAAAATACTTCGTGACAGAAAATTTTGTGATGCTTGCTTCTTCATACGCATGAGCGCGTATACAAACGTCATGCATTTGCATAAGCACACATGTTGTGTGTATGATCTTTTAAGGCCCAACTATAACATGAATAATGCCAGAATTGAACGATAAGTCTGTCAAATACTTAAGCAATTCAGATGTGACTTTTAGGTGGCCACAATGTACTTAAGTATTCTTTAGCCACAGCTGCACATACATATATGTATTGTTCACAATTTTTTAGTAATTTTGTTTCTTCTTAAAACTAATAAATAAATGCAATTCAATCAAATTAACTTGTTGGAATATCCTAATCTATTAAAAATTCACGTATAATTATATCCTCCACTTTATTACTTGTTTTATTTGTTTTGCCTACTAAAAAGTACAACAATGAAGATACATAAATAAACTCATGTGTATGTGTGTATAGGTGTATTGTAAAACAAAGAATGAAAATAAAAGTTTTGTTTGTTTTCTGAGTTTAAAATAAGAAACAATAAGAAAATATTTAAAATCAATGAATATTTTCTGATGATGTTTGCTTGAGTTTAAAAAAATACACAAACCGCGTTTTCCGTACGGAATGTGCGTTCAGTTTGGCACTTAGCTTAAGCAAATGACATTTGACGAAACTTGACGAAAAGTTCTATAAGTACATTATAGTTTGCCACATACGTTTTATATGTAACCGCACAGTTGCTTAAGTTCGCTTATTCACATTATAGTTGGGCCTTTAGTTTTCTGCGCACATGCAAACGCACACAACAAATGTCTTTTTTTTTGACGAAAATCGATTATTTACGATAATAAATAATAGATTTTGTTCAAAAATGCAAATACGAAAATTATGTCGCTTAAGCTTTTTTGGCTATTATGGCACGATATCCAGTCGGTAAATTGCTGCTATTTAGGTATTTGACACTGTTTCTTGACACACACACGCAAAATTTAAAAAGTGACGCACAATTAACAATTAAAACAACAATAAGATGTACACTCATCAATAGCAAGGCAACAAACAAACATCATACTGATCCAACAGCAACATTTTTCATTTAATTCTAAAAGTGTGGGCTGCTGTATTTTTTTTTTATTATTGTTGCTGCTTTTCTTGCTATTTTTTTTTGTTTAATATTTTTCTTTAACACAGCTCATGATGCTGAATGATGCCAAAAATTTTGTATAAATTATTAAATTTTCAAGTGAATTATTTATTCATTTAAAATATTATAAAGGGTATTCATTCAGAAGACGAGGTAGTTATATGAAATATTTAACAATCAACATAAACTGACATTAACGATTATTCATGAGAATGACATAAATAGATCAATCTCAGCCAAGGCGAATTCAATAAAGGTACGGTCACACTTGTCAAATATTTGCCCAAAAAACCGTAACAAATAAATGCAAATGAAAAATATTTCAATTCAGAGAAAAGCTTGTCAAGGTAATGAGTAGCCAATAATGTTGGATTCTATGATATTATCTATTAGCAGCGTGACCGTTTGACCGACTAAAGTGGCAAATTGCCACTTTTTCGACTGCCTTGCCACTTTCTGTCTCCCTTTTTTTAGAGTGAATTATATAAAAATACATTAAAAATAAAAAGTTTAGTGCAGTTTTGTTAATTTTTTTAAATGTTGCCCCTTTTTTTTTTTTGATAAATCCCCTTTTGGTGCCACTTTTTGAAAAATCTCATCGGTCATCCTGTCTATTAGTTGTGTGCGAAACTGTTTAATTTGATAAAAAAAAAGTGTCTGGATCTAACATTTTTCATTAGTGTTTGTTGGTTGCGCTTTTTTGAGCAAATATTTGACAAGTGTGACCGTAGCTTAAGGTGAAATCATTTTGAAATGAAATGCGAAATCTTTGTTCAGCTGTGTGAAAGACAGAAGTAAGAATACTATCTCTTTCTTCCTTTCACCCAGCTGAATTAAGACTTTGCAAAGTAAACTTTGTGTGTCTGGATGTATGTATATTTGATGGGTGTATGTATATTTGTTACAGTAAATGTTTTGCTTGATTTGACACATGGGAAATTAGCAGCTGAAATAAGGTCATCTGGTGTGAATTCGCCTTGATCGCAGCCTAAATGGACACAAGTATTTACTTGTTATAAAAGTCTACCCAAAAATAGATTATTGTTTTTTTCTTCATGCACAATTAAAACTTTTTGTTAATTTTTGCATAATTTTAAGTAATATTTTTATATTAATTTTGACCTTTCAATAACAATATTTTTTTTTCATTTTGCCCTCTCAAAAATTTATTAGCACTTAATTTCTTGAATGTGTTTCTTCAATGATGTTTTTTTACATATTGTGTAAACTTTAATGAACGAGCAACAATTAACATTTTAATAGAAATTTTTTTTTTGGTTTTTTAATTTCTCTTTTTACGAGTATTAGGATTCGAATAGCTCCATAGGTAACGCATGCATATAAAAATATTTTATTTAACTGAATCTAAACTATTTTGGAATTCGGTTATTTTCAAATTTTTAGTGCCAATTTTAAATTTTCAAGGGCGTGATCAACGTTCACTTTTGTAAATGTATTGATGATGCCACCGCTTTTTCTCAATAAAAGATATCGTCACTCTTAGAGCTCAAGGTGTGTGTGTTGCAGAAGCACGTGAAATATAATATTATATTATAATGGGCATGGCCACGCCCACTTTTTAAAATGCTATATTTTGTAATTTTCCAAGCTCAGGATATGTGCCAAGTTTCGTAATAATCTTTTGAGTACAAGGAAGTGTAATATAATATTAAATTGTAATGGGCATAGTTCCTCCCATTTTTTAATTTCTATATAAAGTCATTGCAAACGTCCAAGGTGTGTGCTAAATTTGTTAGCCATTCGCTAAGTAAAAGTACATAAAATCAAAGGAAAAAATTAAATAGGCGCGTTCCCGCCCAATGACAGTGGGATCAAATAGAAGGCAAACATAAAATTTTAAAAATCGGTCTAAAAATAATGGTGCTATGAAGTAACATACATGAAAAAATACAGATGAATTGATAACCTCCTCCTCTTTTGAAATCGGTTAAAAATATTGTGATTGCAATATTTATTCAACAACGTATGTAAAGCCAAGTTACCACTATCGATTAAATCGATTTGCGTCGTCGTAAATAATAAATTAAAGGCCGTATTATGAGTTGCATTCGATTTTCGTTCTTCGATGTTTATTTTTAATGCACAAACACAAATTGTATTTTATTCACAATAACGACGTTTTTGTCGTATGTTCGTCATAATACCAAATGAAAATTTGTTCGATCAGAAGATCGAAAGTTGCTCATAATAAGGGCCTAAATTCGGCTCATTTTTCATCTAATTGAAATATAATTGAAAAATAAGACAACTTTGGTTTATTACTTATGATCTACTTATTGCAGTGAGCCGCCGAAAACCGACACAATGTCCAAATAGTGTGACCTAGGCTTAAGAAGCATTTTCTGGCATTCGAATTATGTGAAAGGCGGGAGTAGATAAGTTTTTATTTTTGAACATATTTTAGCGTTTCTTTTATTGTTTTTCATAGGAATATGTGTGGGAAAACAATTTTATTAGCAAGCATCACTTTTGCCTAAGGCGTCACAGTGGGTCGTTATAGAAAAAACTAAAAAAAATATTCAGTGAAACTTTGTTATGACAAAAAACTTGATATAAAGTATGTTTTATTGAGTCCCTTGAGAAAACCTCTTTATTGCAAAGTTTTTCATACAAAACTACACTATAGATATAACGAACAAATTCTGAACAAAAAAGCCTCTATATAGCGAAATATTGCTTCAAATACATCAATATAACGAAATCGGAATAAGTCCTAAATTTCAAAGTCCCGTTATAAAAACAGCGCAGTCTAAATGTATTTACTACCGCATTTGTAAAGCCTCTATACAACGAAGTAAGAATAAAAGTATGTATAGCAAAATGGTAAAGTCCCGTTATCAAAAGAACGAATTCTTAATGTGTATGCACATGCATTGCATTCAGGGCAATTATTCAATTGTTCCGAGGAAAAATTTCACGCGGAATTTTATTCATGATTACCCTAAACTATAGTTATAACGAATTTTTTTCGTATTTCTTCAAATTTCGATGTATCAAGGCTTTCCTGATTATATTTATAGCGAATCAATAGCTATAACGAAGTATTTTCGGATCATCTTGGAGTTCGTTATAGCGAAGTTTCACTGCACCGAGTTTTGGCTGAAATGGTTTAATAGTTTTTAACAATTATAATTCACTGTCAAGTTTATGTATTCGTATGTACATGTGTATGTATGCGAACAAACCTATTAACCAAAGAGCATCAACATTACAACCTAAACATAAATGGTAATGACAACTAACAAGTGTTTTATTGCACTACGATTGTCAGTCAGTCAGTCAGTTGAATCTGTAAATTATGAAAAATTCACTCAAACATTGTTTGACGATGATGGTTCATGCATTCATTATTCGTTCATTCACTCAGTCGTTTTTTTTTAATTATGACTAGACTGTCTGTTGTAAAAATATATGTATATGTATATTTTATAAAGAAAAAGAAATATGTAATGGGCTTTTGTTAAAAAGCCCGATAAACAACTATTGAAATGACACATTTGAGGACTGGCCGGCCATGCGTTCGTTTTTAGTTACACTATTTTTTTAATGAATGAGTTAATGAACTTGAAGCGTTGATATGGGTTGGATGGCTGATGATGAAGGCAATTATCGATCGTCTTGCAGGTATTCTTTATTGTCTGGTCTCGCTGTTACCGCAATTTGTTTGTTTGTAATAAAATAAAATTTTGCGTTGGTGTAACATGTTATTTAATATTTATTATAATCTATTTTACTGCTTAGTTCATTGTATTATATTATTTTTGTTTAAAAAAAAAACATCAAGAATATTGATTTGTTTACATTTATTTTGCCATCTAAACTACCACATTGAAATTGCTTTTAACCCTTATTAAGGGGTCTCACGGTTTTCTGCCAAGTCAAGCGTCTTAATTCGTCTTATAGTTATGAGATTTTTATTTGTGAAATTCAAGAGACTAACAAGTAAAAAACTGTAAAAGGCCTTGCTAAAGCCAAGTACGGACAATTGTCAGATGTTACAATATTGTCAGTAAAATATGCTAAAGGAAACTTTTAAAAAACGTATGAGCTGACAATTTTTGCCTGAAAACATGGCCAAAAAAAAGCATTCTCAGTCCATTGCAAGACTACTAGCTGACAACAAATTGACAGAAATCTTGCAATCGTATGAACACATTTCGTTGCGATTATCAAATTATTGTCACATATTTGTCAGGTATTTTATTATTGTCAGATGTGCGAGGCTTATGCATGAGAATTCTTTCTATAGGAAACACTGCACACACTTGTTTTTAACATAGTGTCCACACCTGATGATTTTATCTCATACCTCGTAATATGACGCCGGCAGAGCTACTGTCGTTTTTTCATTAATATCAACATTAAGGGGTAGACGTTGATGATTTTATATTATGATGAATCAAACAAATATTTGAAAAATACTTGCAAAAAATAATTCATTTGCGTGTTGCTTAATTTTTTGGTCACAAATAATTTTTGTACCGTCTTTTTTAAACGAAAATTGCTAATAAATAAACGTTAAATGAATTTATCAGGCCGTGAGCTCATCATGATATCAATTTGACATTCATCATGATATAAATTCATCAGGTGTGGACACTATGTAACACAAGCACAGACGATTGATAATTGAAAATTTTCATGAAATTTTTTTAGTCTGGCAACGTATCAGCAGATCTGATGGTAGGTTTACACTTTACTGGTTTCTTTACGCAACACGTTTATGTTACATGTTTCATATTTTGACACACACAAACACTGCAATATAAAATGAAACCATCAATGCAACCTATAAACATCAAAACATTTCGATATATTTGAAACTTCCAATGCAACCATAAAGAAGACTACACACTATGCGACCAACAATACAATCTCTCTGCTTGGATAAACACATTGCTAAGTGTGTACTTAGAATGATAATTTTGTGAAATGGCAATTTATTGTCACATAAATTTATTGTCACACAATCGTCTGGCAATAATTCGTAAGATTTTCTGTGCTATCAATTTTTTATTGTCAGCACATTACCAGGTCTGACAATATTGTAAGACATACATACATAGCGGAGCAAGTTTTACTATTTCTCTAGATTTACTCTTTGATTTTCTAAAGAAATTATATGGTTTTGCGCTGAATTTACCTCTTGAAATATAAGCTTTTATTATCATTATCATTTTAATTAGAATTTGAATAAAGAAAAATTAGTGATAATTAATATAATTATAATACATATATATAGGGTTTTGATCTCGCAACAATTATTGCATTTTCTTTTGGCTACTACTTCTTACTCATTCATTAGAGACAATGTTCAAGCGAATGAAATATTAAGTCAGTTGCAAAACTTAAGGGTAAAACAAACAAAAAATTGGCAACACCGGTTATACACATCATGGGAAGACTGCGAAAGAAACGAAGAACAACAACAACTTATAACATGTATTTTCAATTCTTGACTCTCGCCTACAAAGCATTGTTGTTTCACTAATGTAGCAGGGGTAAAACTCTTAATGTAAAGGCCCTTTTATTCTCTTTTAGCTGTATACAATTTTAGTCACGTTTGTACCAGTAAATTTATTAAGGAAATATGTATGTAAATATGTATATATGTGTGTGTGTACACATATGAACGTGTCATCTTTTAAGAAAGACCGTTAATTTTGCTAAATTTGTTCATAGATACAACATTTTAAAATAAATAAACAGAATAAACAGCAGAAACAAAACATTTGTAAATAATAAAAATCCTAGATATAAAATTAATTTTTCTCTGCGTGTTATTAAGGTTGTGAGAATTTTCCTTGAAAACTATAAGGGCAGAATTAATTTTTCTAAGTTAAAGCCCGGAGGAGCAACCATAACACATGACAGTTTGACAAGAAGTGCTTAAAATAACATACAAAAAGAACAAACGTAAATGTGACTTAATTTTTCTGTATATTAAAAATATCTCATACGTATACAAGCACCCACAGGAAATAGTACAAATTAAAAAGAAATGCACGTTTCATTTACAGTGGATCACAGTGAAATTGGAAATTAATAAATATTTGTCTAAAACATTCTTATAAAAAATAAAAAAAAATTCAAAATTCGTTTTTTTAAATAAAGTTTAAAAGTTTTCTAATTCAATAATTTTAAATATTAAATTTTAACAGTAAAAATAATTGGTTATAAAAAATTTAATTTTGTAAACAATAACAGATTTTAGATGAATTCCATTAATTTTTTTTGTAAAATAAAGATAATTTTTTCTTATAACTCATGACTGACTCACGCGTGACTAATTCATGAGTAAGGTATAATGAATCACGGCATTTTCACATCTCTAATAAAAAACAATGACAACAACAACAACAATAAAAGTGCTAGCAGAAGTCGCTAAGAGCTTATTGTTTGTATGCTAAACACGTGAGGCTGTTACTAATTTGTGCA
The DNA here is from genome assembly GCA_905220375.1 of Tachina fera. NCBI lineage: Eukaryota > Metazoa > Arthropoda > Insecta > Diptera > Tachinidae > Tachina > Tachina fera. The sequence goes on along the minus strand of LR999966.1, from coordinate 109,980,263 downwards.
TAACTTCTAAAGCGCACCAATGCGCAGCATAAATTTTTCTAAAATAACGCAGATTCATTCAATCTTTAAAATAAAGTTAAAACCTCTTAACAATTGAGTACAGTTTATAACTTTATGTCCATTTAAATTGAGAAAATCGCAATTATTTTATTGAACAACCCATATAAACAGAGTCCTGAGCGTTCGGCAGGCATCGAAAGTTAATAAACCTCTTTTTTACCATTGAAATTGAAGAAGAAGGATCAGAAGAGTCTTCTCTCAAGAGAGAGAAGAGTCCCTTTAACATTTATGGAGCTTAGCCTTGGTTTGAATGATACTTTTTTACACAAAATCTAATGGTTAATGAGCATACGAATTTAATTTTTTCACAATTAAATCACGCCTTGGTCTGTTATCGATGGCTGTCAAATACAATTTAAATGACGCAGCTTGTTAAAATTATGTTAGGGGTTAACTGACAATTGCCCTTTGACAGAAGCAGGGTTGCATTTTTAGTTAAAAAGCGAGAAATTCAAAAAGTCACAGACGTATTAACTTTAATGTATCAATCAAATGAAAATTATGCGGCGCATTAATATACTGCGCTACAGTGCATGATTTCAAACATAGTTTTTATATAAATAGAAAATGCATTAACTTATAGTTTGGAAGTAATGAAAAGGTAATTTCTTTAAAGCAAATTTAATTTTCTTTTCGCTGGCGACTTATTTGAAATATTTTATATTCTCTGTATTCAATTCCTGGATATAAATATTTTAAAATCTATTAAAAATCAACTTTATTTGCAAAAAGTTGCAGTTTATAAGACGCCAACAAATGCTTGTTTTAATTTATGTATTTACATATGTATGTGTTTTATTTTTCTAAATAATTTATTACACAAAATTAAACATTTTTTAAATAAATAAATGAATGCGACTCCGGCAATACGAACGAGTGAGTACGTGCCATATTAAACACATGTCAGGCATAAAATTAATTTCATTTTCAATATTAGTTTTGTGGTTACAGGAAAATGACAACAACAACAACAACAACAATATTAAATACTAAAAATTTAACAAAAAAAAAATCATTCTTCAACAAAATTTATGGTTTGCAAATATACACACAGAGTTTTATAAATGACATTTGTGCATAAACAAAATAAAAATCATTTAAAGTCAAAAGGATTTCAGGTTTATTCTAAAATAATTTCAGTTTTTAGTTTTATGGGTAAACTTTTTTAATAATATTCTAAAGAAAACACATTTAGGCTCGAGTGTATTTGTTTGACAATTGAAAATTTATTTCATGGACTTTGAATATTAAACAAAAGAAAAAGGTTTGCCACCAGCATAATAAATAACAAATTGTATGAAAGGGTTAAATGGGTTAAAATTTATAAAAAAAAATTAGTTACTTTTTCCATTATCAAATTACAATACAGTTTGTGCAAGGATCAGCATTATTTAGATAAAATGTTATTTTAGGACAGAAAGTTTAAATTGGATTAAGGTTAAATGATTTTAATTGTAGAATAAAATTTTGCAGGCCTTTGTTTGCCCTTTTTCATCACACAAATAAAAAATCATTAGGGACAGGATTAAAGAGAAATTTAATTTAAAAAAAACTTTAATGAGTTTCGTTTTTTCTTAAGTATCTGACAAGGAAGAAACTTTGAGAAAAAAATTTATATTGTTTTAACTATGCCTAGAAAAAAATATATAGAAGCTGTTTTTAAAGAACGAAATTTTCATTGCTTCCAAATTATGGAATTTATGGACTTATGAAAAATTATGGACTTATGAATTTCCCACCTCTTAACTAAAAGGGCAACACTTCTGCTGTCAACTGGCAACTGTCAGTTGAGTTCTAACAAAATCTTAACAAGCTGTCAAAAAAATTAAGTAATTTTTTAAATCGGTTAGCAAATGACGGAGTTACGAAGCAACAAATAAATAAAAAAATAACACTGCATTGAAAACTTCCTATTTTTCTTAAATCGTTTAAAAAATAAATTTAATTGTCTTATAAATTGAAAATTTTTTTTAGCTTTAGCTATAAAAGAATATAAATATGCACAAATAAAATAAATCGAAATGGATTTAAAATCTCACAAAAAAACAGTTCAATTGAATTGCATTATTTCAATATGAAATGACTTGTTCATTTTCTGCACAGTGTTTTCTATGTGCACTCTGTTGGCTGCAAAAAAAATTCTCGTATGTACATATCGTTACCTTAATATAGAAAAGACCTACCTAACTCATAATTTTTTTTTAATTCGGGTTTTTTTGTATATTTCGATAGAAGATTAGATTAGATGTTTCGAAAAATGCAAAAATTTCGATTTTTAAAACAAAATATTGAGTTAAGGCCTTTTTATATTAAGGTAACGTTATGTACATTTGAAAGGACCAAATGAAGGGAAACAAAAATGCAAAAAAAAATTTAAGTGAACAGCAGCAGCAGCCATGAACAAACATAAAATGCGCAATTTAATGGAAACATACATTTTAAAATATTCTCCAAATGACTGCTGAAGTACCCACAACACCTGAACTGTATTTGTGTGCATGAATGTGCGAGTGTATGCACGTCAAAGACGGTAAATCGAAATATTAAAAGAGGTGTCAAGTGATGTCGTGATTTTATTAAAAACTCACTTTTTGAATTGGTGAGGAAATCTGACATTTCTAAATTTGTATTTTAAATTAAAGGACCTTCTTTAATGTTTAATGCTAGTATTAAATCATTAAATCATATTTTTGCGGTTTCTTTTCATTTTCTCTATTTTCAAGAAATAAATAATTGATCATATAGATGAATCATAAGTGAATCCTTTTTCAATCACCCAAGTGGCAAATCAGTTTTTAATCATCAAAAGTGATGTGATAAGAATCATATAAGAGATTTCTGCAAGGAGCTATCACCCAAATGCCAGCTGGAACATACCCAGCTAAAATTTTCAATCGTAGAAGAGCCTACTGTGAATCTCATCAAGAGCATTTATGATCGTCGAAGAGTGCATTTTTAATTGTTGAGGACTCCTCGCATGGAGGAAACTATTACACTATCTGATTCTTCTTTGAGATTATTTCACAGCGAACAAAATACACTTATAATAATAGTCGTTTGAGATTATTTAACGAGTCTTGCATAAAGCATGCCAGGATTCGTATGAGACTCATGCAGTGAACTGCTCAGCTGTGTAATTATTATATGATTCATGCAGACAATCGCAAAAATTTCATTCGATGATGGTTTAGATTTTAATTGTTTAGACTCAAAAAATACTTGAAGCAACTTTAAAATTTTTTAGTATTAAGCACATGATACACATTTCAATTCATATGGCAACTGAGTCGGTTGTTTTACAAGTCAAGACGTGTATGGCTCTGTCAATTGATTAGTTTGGCAGTTGTCGATTTTGATTTTTTCAAGTTAACTAGTAATTCCCATATGAAAAAAAATATCGTGTGCTTGAAGTGTACGTTAAAAGAAAATATCCAAACAAAAACCGGGTTTAACGTACACTTGAAGCACTTTATTTTTTTTTTGCATGTGGTGGTAAATCTTTCAATTCGATTATGCTGTGTGCGTATCTTGATCAGCTGTCAAAATTTATATTTGTAGTTTTGTTTTGCAAAGAAAAAGTTAAGTATTTTTAAAATTGTATTTAATTTAATTGAATTTAAAATCAAAAAATATAAAAGTAATGAATGAATGCAATAGAAGTTTTTAATTTTTAAATTTGTAATTGTGAAAAAATACATATAAGTTTGACAGTTGAATGAAAATCTATCAATTCAGTTTGTGAACTGTATGGCCAAGAATCAAATTAATTGAAAGACTCAATTGACAATTGAATTGAAATGTGTATGGGGTGCTTCAAAGCCTATTTCCCAAATTCTATTTAAAATTCAATTCAATAGTTAAAAGATATTTTTCATACATATACATATATTTTTCTTTCCATGATAAACAACTTTTAAATGTGAAGTTATATTTAAATAGAATGGGTGAAATAGGCTCTCAGTTTTTAAATTATTTATTTTTTACTTGTAAGCAATAACAAACATTTTTAACGAAAATGACGAGAGTTTCCCAAAAAAAAATTAAAAAACATAATAAGAAAGTATAACATTATTTTTTTTTAAGAACTTCAAATAACAATTAGCAAAATTTTTTTAGAATTTGCATGCTAAACATTCCAAGATTTAAAAGCGCGCGTACCAGAGAATGTGTAAAAAAGTAATAATTAAGAAAAAAAAACAATTAGATGTTTTTGATATTGTTACTCTTGTGATCATCATCAGAAGATTCTCTTAGGAGTTCTATACTAAACACAATCTTCTAACAAACAGCCTATTCATAGGTTTGTAGATATGTGTCATACAAGCATAATTATCTACATATTTTCTGTAAGGCCATAAAGCAACAAACTTAGATTAAAAAAATTTTTAGCTGACAACTTTTCGAAGGAATTAAAATAGCATTTCTTAAAAAGGACTTCCATTTTATTCATTTTATTGTTGCGTTCAGATTTCAAAGAAATTTTAGCTCCAAAAAATGTGCTTTGTAATGTTTACATATTTCAATCAATACTAAATTCTCCAGCTCTGATGTTTTTGTCCGTGTGTCTTTTAAAATGGAAAACTAATACTTATTTATGTTTGAAAACCATCTCTTGCATTCGTAAAAAAAAAATTTTATATACATACATACATATATGTACATACATATATGTACATGTGTGTATGTGTGCATGTAGCATGCATTTTTTTGTCTTTTTTTCTGCTGCATTTTTTATTATTTTTGTTTAAACCTGAATTTTTTTGTACTCGAACAAAATGCAGCACGGACGGCAGTGACAATTAATTTCTTTTGGGCCACATACATACGTACTTGACAGGATGGATAATATGGGTCAATGTCATTGTCATTTACGAAACAGAACAAAAGAGAAAAAAACCTTTTTAAGTGACAAATCCGTGCAATGAAATAAACGAACGCAAGGATTTGAGAAATTGAATTCAGTGAAATGGAACTGATTTAAGCTCAAACCTTATGAATAGTCGTAATTTAAAAGGATTATAATTGTGGTTTTTATTTTAAAAGGACTTAAAATTAAATTGCATTTAAATTAAATTGCAAGAAATATTAATTATGCATACAAATCTTTGTTTTCTTTTTATAGTTTTAGTACAAATTTTGTTATAAATTTTTTTGGTAAAAAGTCTAGTTTAATTTTTCTTCTCTTCTTTACAAAATCCCATTAATAAAAATAGTTCATTCTATAAGAATTACAAATATGTACTGATTAAGAAACTATTCCTGATGATTATTCTAGCTCAATTAGAATTTAATATGTATCAAAATTTGTTTAGATTTTTATATATTTTTTGATTTATTTATAGCAAAAAAATTTATCACAAAAGATATTTCGATGGGAATATTTCTTTAAATGCGAATCTTGACCCATTTGATTTTATTTAATTTTTTATAACTTTTCCTTAAAATTATTAGATAATACTTTTTTCTATGATAGTGTGAATTTTTATGCAAAAATTTTTGTTTATAAATATTTTGCCATTCTTTTAAATATCTGTCCATAATTTAGAACTCAATAAAATAATCTGCTTTTAACACTTTCAAATAAAAAATTAAAAATTGTAATGCTTTAAGAAAAGGACACAACACAGTTCTCGTCAAAGTTTTCTTGACATAGATAATTAAATATGAATGTATATAGTATAAAAAACGATTATAAATTTTCAAAGAAAATATTCTATATCACAAAACATTCATAAATATGTATATATGTACATATACAGGGATATCCAAAACTTTTGTTAGTTATGAATTTGTTGTTGCCTGTTTAAAGTAATGTAAGGCTTATTTGGGATTATTAGCGCATTAACAAATGTTAAACTTAAATTGTAAAAATTCCCAAAAAAACCCCTAATTATTAACTTGACTGCACCCGGTCAAAAATACTAGTATGGCAACACACTATTCTTGCTGAAGCAATGAATCATGAATCAAGAAAACAAGATTTCGCATTGCACAGATCCGTTATTTTATTTTCTGTTTCTGACGTAGACATAGAATTTTTGTTGTAAACAAAGTTACATACACATGTGCATTTGTGTGTGGAATGTGATCTCTCTCCCTCTCTCTCGCACAATTTTTACTACAAACACACGTCTGTATTCTATGATGACGTAGATGCGCAGCAGAAAATTTTTTTGTATGGCTGAGTTCGCAATCTTGTCCTTTTTTTTTTGGTTCATGGCAATGAATAGCTGTTGTTGTTTCTTACATATATTTTCCTTACATACTTTTTACAACTACAACTCAAGCTGAAAAAAGTCATTAATTATTGAGTTAAACTTCTCATTTGTTTAAATTAAAGTTTAACATAATATCTCTAGTTGTTCTAAGAAATTTATGGGTAAACGTTCGCTGATGATCTGCATTAGCAACAGTGAAATGCGCATGGGATCCAGCTAAACTCTTCAATAATCAATTTAAAATGCATTTTTAATAAAAAATATTTTACTGAATAAGCAAAATAATAATTTAAAAAATTAGATTGTAAAAATTCCAAAAAAAATTAGAAAACGTGGGAAAGAGATTAGATAAAGATAGGCGTTGTAAAAATAATTCAAAGATACATGCTACTACGGCGTTTTTCTGCGTTACTCTAGATTATAGAAAACAGCAAATAGTTCTACCAAGAAATTTCATGAAGCTTTAAGAAAATGTTAACCGACTTCGAAAATGCGACTAAAAATAATTTAGATTCAGTTAAAAATAACATTAGTGCATTAATGTTAAATTTTGAGAGAAGTTTTCACGCTCACTTTTGCTAAAATTAGTAGCACTGTCCACTTTTATATATGCAAATCGCGTTACTTTCAGAACTCAAGGTATGTAGCCAAGTTTCGCAAGAAACGGCCAACTAAAAGCTCATTCAATATAAGTACTATAAGTTTTAATGGGCATGACCACGCCCACTTTTTTAAATAGAACATTTCGTCAATGACAGAGTTCAAGGTATGCGAACAGTTTCATAAAAATCTGTTAAGTATGGGCCCGTGAAATATGATATTATATTTCAATGGACGTGGCTCCGCCCATTTTCTTAAGTTTGCGATTGTGTCATTACGAGAGCCCAAGGTGTGTGCTAAGTTTTGTAGCAATCACATAAATAAAAGTACATAAAATAAAGGAAGAAATTTAATGGGCGTGTTCCAGCCCACTATGGCACCAAGTGGAAGACAAAAATTTAATTTTCAAAATCGGTCTAAAGAGGACGAAGCATGAGGTAACATACATAAAAAAATACAGACAAGTTGATAAAAAAAAGAAGGAGCTTTTTTAAAACGGTTAAAAACAGATGCAAGTGTACGAAAAAAATTCTTTGAATGGATTATTCAGCATCGACAATTGGATGTTGGTTGTTTTTGTTCTGTCTTCTGAATAGAACTTAAAAGAGCAAAGGCACGTTGCCAGAGAGCCAAGGTAGTTCATGTGTTTAAAAGCTTGCTTTTTTATAGTCTCCACGAGCATAAATCTTATTAAATTTACAAATATTAATTTTTTCAACACACATACACTGTGACAATCACCCGTATGTCGAGTCGAATATTCGTCTATAAGAATTCTGTACGTGTACAAGTTTTCTTTAATCTAGGAAAAATATTCTCATAGAAGAATATTCGACTCGACATACGCATTACGGATGAATGTTTCCCTTCATAGACAAGTTGTCGGGTGGTTACTGGTTTGCTGCACAGTACATTAAGAATACATTATTACTGCGGCAAACCAGCAACCACCCGACAAAGTAACATAGTAATTTATACCAACAAAGTTCATGTGGTTTTTGGTGTTGTAATATTTGTTGTAGAACTAGAGGCACCTGGTTGACCTGCCTTGTAGGTAGTATTGTGTAAAGAACACCGAAGTTAACATCGTAGTATTCAAGCAGTGAATTAATTTAACATTGTGTGTTTAAATATCAGTGTTGAGAAATAAAGTTACTGATTCAATGGGTCTTTTTGTTTAATCTCCGATCTTCGTACTTACAAAAAAACGTTTCTAAAAGATAAAAACTTAACAGCATACTTCGATAATTCAATAAATTCAAGGAAATTCAACTCAATTTCAATTTGAATTTTGGTACACCCCAAAATTTATTCCACTTATACCTAGATAAATGTGCAAATAAAACATTTTACTTGTTTGTAGTTAGTTGTCTTTCTTATATTTGTTTGTATTAAAATGTTTAAAGTTGACATCACTCAAGGTTCTTCAAATGTTTTTTTTGTTACCCATTTTTTATTTATAATGCTACAAATCCTCCTAAGACAACAACACTAATAAGAAGAAACAAATATGTACATACATACATACGATAAGGGGGAACTAACAGAAAGCTGAGGGAAAAGAAGAAAAACAACAAAATTAACATGATGCCAAAAGCATAAAATTGTTTTGGAAACATGCCCAATTTGTTGATGATACACAAGAGACTGTTTCCTTCCTTGCAACTGCTACACAAAAACATCACAATATCTAGTCCTTAAGAACATCATAAAGATGATCACAATGATGATGTGAATATACATACATACATATAGTATATACATACATACATACAATAACAATATTAATGATGATGTTAAAATCTTATTGATGTTCCTAGAGCAAGAAATTGTAAATGCTAAGGAAATGATAATGTTGGTTAAACCATAGACAATGAAGGATTAAAATGCATGAAGTTATGTACGTACGTACATATGTATGTAAGTAAGTATGTATGTATGTATTTATCTATGCAAGTGCATTCGTACGTGTGCCTAATAAAGAGGTTTTGTGATAAAACCGTAAACAAAGCTGAGATTTTCAGGCATGCAAATGCATGTTTGTAATTAGTGCATACATACTCTGTATGTATGTATGTATGTATATACATATGTATGTATGTATGTAGTTAAATCAATTCTTTTTAATTTAGTACTTAATATTTGTTTTTTTGGAACAACAATTTTTATGTAGGAAAATTGCCAACCCTGACAGGGCGATTACTAAATGACCAAATGAATTTAAATTTTACAGAAATGTCTTGTTATACTCGTAACAAGATATCAATATGTACATACATACATACATATTTGCCTGCTAATGCTATAAATGTTTTTTGTGTGCGATAATAATTTGATTGTAAACTTCCCACGATTGACATGTGATTGATTGGATGTTTTTTTTCCTGAAGGTTTTTATTATTTAAGTATGAAACTAAAAATTATGTACATATGTATGTATGTATGTGTAAAGTCCATAACTGCCCGTACATGTGCATAAAGAATATTAAATTAAATTGTATTGAAAATATTAATAATATTTTTTTATTATATTTGTGTGTACATACCAGATAATGATAAAAGTATAGTTTTAAGTACTCTTTGAGTATTGGCCGTCATGCAACTATGAATGCGTACAGCTGAAAATAAAAAACACTGTCATATGCAAGCACATGCATTAATTTTAAACCGAAAACTTGAACATCATGTGCATGAGTATAAAAATACTCTGACTATTAATCGGCTACAAGTACGTATGTAGAGGACTATTATACTTTCACACGCACATACACATAATGTATGTTTTCAAACAACCAAAATATGTTTTCCATTCCATTTTACATACACAAATAAGGTGGGCGAATCATGAATAAATATCCCGAGTATCTGAGTATATTTCTCCATACCCCGAGTATGAGTGTGCTCAGACTATAAGTATGAGAGAGAGTCAATGCGATTGATGGGAAATAGACATGCTCTTGTTTGTTGGAATCGATCATAGTTAAAGTTGCTTGTGAGCATACGAATTGTTTGCGCTATAGTTTTGACTATACGCAGTTACTAAGATTAAGACTATTTACTTACCTATATTTTTTTTGAGAACTCATTGTCATTCTCTATTCGAGAGCTGATGCGAAACTCGAAAATCCGTGTAAAATCAGTAACTTCCCCTTATTAATAACTTAAAAAGTTAGAATGGAGAATTTCTTCAGAATATATACATATATGCGCTGAACTTTCAATCAATCTTTCAAAAGATTATTAGTTATGTATCTCAAACTCAGTTGTATTGTTTTTCTTTTTTGCTTTTTATTTCATTGCTTTGAAAAAATACACCCTTTTTAGCTAAAAAAAAACACAATTTGCAATTGACATATTTTTAATGATGATGAAAAAATTGTTGCAAATAAATGGAGCAGAACGAACTGTTTGAGTCATAAGCATAATTTTATTTATGCAAACTTTTAAACATTCTTAAAAATAATCAACTATACTATAAGAAATAGTGACAAAAAAATAAGTCAATATGAAAATAGTTCAAAATAATTGAAAGATAAATTTTTCTAACAATAGATGCTAGACGTTTTTTTCTAACTTTGACAATTTTTAATTTTAGAAATAATTCGAGGCCAATGATAAAAAATATCAGGAGAGTACGACTGAGGCATTTTCAAATGATTTAGAAACTCCAATTTTTATTTAAGCGATTTTTTATCTTGGCGATTTTTCGTTCCAGGTTTTTTTTAATTTTGGGATTTTGTATTTTTTTTACTTATTGTGATTTTTTATTTTGCATTATAGCGATTTATTTTATTTTTAGTATTTTGTATTTTTTTAATAATAGATATTTTTTGTTTTTTGCATTTTAGCGGTTTATTTTATTTTTGTTGATATTTTTCATTTAAGCGCTTTTTTAATATTGGCAATTCTTCCCTTCAGGTTTTTGTTTTTAATTTTTGGATTTTGTTTTTTATACTTATGGTGATTTTTTCTATTTTAGCGGTTTATTTTATTTTTGGTGATATTTTTCATTTAAGCGCTTTTTTCATTTTGGCGAAAAATCGCCAATTTGGGATTTTGTAGTTTTTTCATACTTATGGTGCTTTTTTTATTGTAGCGATTTACTTTATTTTTGGTGATATTTTTCATTTAAGCGCTTTTTCATCTTTGCGATTTTTCCTTGCAGGATTTTTTTTAATTTTCGGATTTTTTTAGTTTTTTTACTTATGGTGTTTTTTTTTGGTATTTTAGTGATTTATTTTATTTTTGGTGATATTTTTCATTAAAGCGTTTTTTTATTTTGGCGATTTCTCGATCCAGTTTTTTTTAATATTGGGATTTTATAGTTTTTTTAATTATAGTTATTTTTGCATTTTATCGATTTATTTTATTTTTGCTGATATTTTTCATTTTAGTGATTTTTCCTTCCAGGATTTGTTAGTTTAAGCGTTTTTTAAAATTTCAAGAGTTTGCGTCTTACAGCATGGATGCCAATGCGGACTTCTTTCTTTCGGGGCTTAATAGATGATTTTTGTCATTTTTAACTAGTGTTAAGAACACCGTGGGTTAGGGCCGACATGACAAGTACCCACGTAAATTTTAGAAACATGTCTATTTAAAAAAAAAGCGTTAAAAAATAACATAATTACGTAACTGAAAACAGGCATTATTCCTGCAACATTTTGAGCAAGTGAGAATTTAAATTTTTAAAAATTTCTACTCCCACACTAATCTTTAAATATTGTAAAAAAATGCGATACTTGAAAAGTACTTTTAAAACTGGTTACTTTTTTATTTTGACAGACATCAACTCTTGTCTTTACTCACAAATTTGTTCCTCCTCCTCACAAAAAACACTTCCTAAATGAAACTTAAGAGGAATGACACTTGTGATTTCATAATAAAAAAATAATAATAAATTTTTTCAACAAAAGAATCAACAATATTCGAGAAATTTCATGTTGGTTCTGATGATTTATGTTTTCAAAACAGTTAAATTTATACAAGTGTTCTTTTCTATGCGGGTGCCAGCCAGCATCATGTTACCAGCGAATTGCGAATGTTGAATGAGTTTTATATCGGGTTGTAAATTAAGTTTAAATTACTGGGGAAAAAACGAAAACTTTTACTTGGCATGTTGTAGTGGAAGTTATTTTTTAATTAAACTAAACATTTATTTCCCAATAGAAAATCATACAATTAAAAGCAGTTGTTTCACTTTTCGGTGTTTTGAAAATAAATTTTCTATAGAATGAGCTTTAATATAAATTCAAATAAAAACAACATGATGTGCTACAAACTAAACTTTATGTTCATGAGACGTTCTTAAAGCAAAACTTGATACAAAATTGTGTGTAAGTAATAAATATGCTCTTTAGATAGAAAATCACATTAAATAAATTTAAGCCCGATTACGATTACAATTCACTCTATTCAATTAAATTTAATATGTATGAATATGAAGAGAATTCCTGTCTGGCAATTTTTTGATTCATTAGTCCTAATTTACACTATGCAAGTCTTATGGCTAAGCTGATTAGTTTGTGGGAAAGAGAGACGAGGGGAACAGAAACGTTTCTTTTCCCCTCGTCACTCTCTCCTAACAAAATAATCAGCTTAGCAATAAGACTTGCATAGTGTAAATTAGGACTTATCACGTAAGAAACATCAACTGAATTGACTGAATGACATCATTAAACCGAAGCTAACTCGAATTCGAGTGACTGGCATTCGTTCGGTAAGGTTTTTATTGCGATATCCTCAAACAGGCTGTTAAATAGAATAATAACTATAGAACATAAGTGACAGCTTTGCCTTTATCGATAGTGTGAACACAAACTTCGTCAGTCAACAGTAAACCACAAAAAATTTGTTTGCGGTTGAGTAACAGAGTGTACCAAAAAGTGTCAATAACTATCTTATTAGTATAACCCAGCAAAAAATTAAACATTATGTATTATATAATGACTTACTTTTGTGATTACCAAATTTCATTACTCGCTTACAAATCACATTACCTAAAATTTTAAAAAATTACGTACAAGTTGCTAAATGATGAAAATGAGTTTTTTAGATTAAATAGATTACGTGAACAAGTTGCCAAATAAAAAAAGTAAGTAATTCTCAAGAATCGATTATTTTAGTCTCACGACTTGTTAAAATCATTAAGTTGGTAATCCAGTAGCGCAGAGCTCCTTTTAAAATTTGCTTTTTAAAATTTTTGCAGGGAAGCTACACAACGCGGAAGATTATTTTTTTCAAGGAATTCATATAATTTTATGAAATGCAGGTTTGTGTGAGATTTTGAAATAAAATGTTAAGAAAAGATCGTAGAAGTTGTTAAATAATAAGAAAAAATGAAGATAATTCATTAAAAACAATTTTAATTTTAAGTTTTTCCCTGTTTGTGTGTCCAATTTTCTTCTTCAATCACGGTTTCAGTGTCAAACATCATCGATAGTCTAAACAGTCAAAGCTATCATTCAAAACTGTGTAATTTTTTACTGTCATTCAATTCGATATTTACCCCTAATCGTATATAAAAAGTGGAATTTTCATTCCCCTTTGAGGAAAAAAAGTTATCGTTAAATCGTTTCATTACTTAATACATATTCGCGAATCCCAAAGGAATGAATTCTTGGGAATAATTTTGTAGTTCCCAGAAACAACAAATTAGCATCGCCAATTGTTAGGGAATAAAATACGACGATATGACGGCTTAGAGTGTATACCTGTTAACTCGCTTCCAGGAAATTTTACAGGAGAGACAAACAAAATATTGTTAACGGTTTCTATACAAAGCTTAATCCCTTATGCAAAAACGAATGATAAATTTAAAGTTGGTTTAGCAAACGAATTTTGTATGACAAACCCGGTTTTAAAGCATGCTTTAACTTTAACAATCGTATTTGCATAAGAGCATAAGAAATTAGTCTAATACATTAACATATAGAGCTTCAAATTAAAATAAATATTTTAGCAAGTCGATGGGGCGTATCTTTCTCCTTTGAACGGCATTAAACTGTCATATTTTATAAAAAGTGGATTTAGCAGGTTTACACTTTAAGCTGACGATATGTAGTGCGGTTCACTAACTTTTTTAACGATAATCGCATCGTTAAAATAATTATAACGAAAATTTATCGAATTCGCTATTCAGTAAAATTTTTAACTATATTCGCTGTAGATTAATGTCAGCTGCGTCCTACCGTTAAAAATAAGTTTCACAATCACACAATCGTTATTTTAAGCGACAAAATGTATAGACAAAAATTACGATTGTCGGATATTTAAAAATTACTGAATCGCACTACTGTTGCGAGTCGTACATGATATTGTGAATTGATGTCATTGTATTTTTACGCTTTACGCGTATTTTTATAATTTATTACTTTCACATTTATAATATTAGTATTAGGATTTTATAAATTGTTATTATTCGCATTTCGCTCCGAATTATGTTATTTTTATTGGAAAAAATAAAGAGTCGAAATTTGAGAGAAATGTACATCAAATCCAATGTGTTTATCGGAAGTAATGTTCGTATGTAAGTAAGAAACATGAAGAATTTTTGGCAGTATATACTATAATATAAATATTTACATATACATATATATATTATAATAATAATTAAGTTCATGCATTTTCACTCCTTTTAAAAATAAAATCAAACAAGTTTAAAAAACAACAATGAAACTATGTACTGACATTGTGCTTCTTTTTTTTATTCCCAAACAAAACACACACACACATATTGTTTGGAGAAAAACTCACGGGAATAAAAGTCGGTGATGCCATATTTTTTCAAACATGCGAGTTTTTTCACATGGAAATAATTCACAACTGAAAATTTACGGAAAAGGGATATATTTCGAGAGAATAAATTATTCACGATAGTGGTGATTATTTTTATTATTTTTTCCTTACTATAAGTTGCAGTAAATGTAAGAAAGGGAACAAGATTTGTAAAACTTGAAAATTAACTGACAATCAAACATATTTAAGTTTCACAACAGGAAATACACACATTTTAGGTTCCAAATTACATTTTTTTAATAGTAGAAAAAAATTATTTAGTATATCACAGCAGTAGTGCAATGCCATAAAATTTGGTGTGTGTGAGCCAAAGCGATTCATACTCCATGAAAAAATAAATATAAATAAAAATAAATGTTTACAACTTTTAATATTTAACTCGAAGTAATTTATATCGAAATTGTGTGATGTAATAATTCAGTTCGCCTGCAAAAATAAAGTGAAAAATAGTATCATGATAAGGGGAATTAAAAACAGAAAAAATTTCTTGGGAAAAATTATTTACGATTTCAATTTGTCGAAAAGAGGAAATATCTAGAGGGAAACAATTTTTACGATACCCCACTTTAACATAGTGTCCACACCTGATGAATTTATATCATGACGAATGTCAAATTGATATCATGATGAAAATTCATCACGTATAGACTCAATTTATTAATATTATGGTAGCTTTATGATATAAACATCAGAGCTCGCGGCCTGATGAATTCATCTTGATATCAAATGTCATTTTATGTGTAATTATGTATATAACGTTTATTTATTAAACAATTTTCGTTTAAAAAAGGTGGCACAACAATTATTTGTGAACAAAAAGTTAACCAATACGCAAATTAGTTATTTTTTCAAGTATTTTTCCAATGTTTGTTTGATTCATCATAATATAAAATCATCAACGTGTACCTTTGTGTTGATATTAATGAAAAAATGACAGTTGCTCTGCCGGCGTCATATTACGAGGTATGATATAAAATCATCAGGTGTGGACACTATGTAACAAATTTTATAAAAAATTTATATTACTATTTTATTTACGATTGCAATTTGGTGAAAAGGAGAAATATTTCGAGGAAAAAAATGTTCACGATAGGGATGATTGTGTACCCCACTTTAATTTAAATTTTGTTTGAGGGTTGAGGTTTGAGAGATAATTAAATTTACTAACAAACTTAACATAACTGGAGTTCTATTACAGTTATTTCTTTGGAAACAGCATGTTGCTTCGTTCTGCTGGTGTTTGAAGAAATACGTACTTGAAGATTTCCTTAAAAATTATCACATAATAAATAAAATTGGCCTTATAAATGCTATATAATATTATAAGCCCATTTTAATCAAATAACAATTAAAATGGTTAATTTTAATTATTATTGTTCGAACTTCCTTTGTTTCTATATTTATGATTTGATCAGGCTAAAGTTCGTATCGTTCTGTAAGCCCTTA
Source organism: Tachina fera (assembly GCA_905220375.1). Lineage (NCBI taxonomy): Eukaryota > Metazoa > Arthropoda > Insecta > Diptera > Tachinidae > Tachina > Tachina fera. Next base: position 109,964,145 of record LR999966.1, on the reverse strand, counting down.
ATGAACAAATAACATCAAAGTTAGTTGTAAATATTCTGACAAACATGCAGTAGAACGGAACAACTAGCTGTTTTCGAAGGCCACTACACCTTCATCATCAGCATTCTTTGTGTTTGGTCCACTGTGTGTGGTGTCAGTTGATGTAGATTTTTATTTTATATCCGTAACTTTTATTGCAAATGGAATATGTGAATTGTTTTGATGCATCTTATTATAGTTTGCTGAAACCAAAGTTTGAATAACATTTTTAATTAGTCTTTGAAATGAAACTACTTATTTCTTGTGATAGCCTTTCATTGAAACGCAATGTCTTGCTTTGAACTTTAATAATAAATGCCTCCGTATTTAAGTATAAAATCGCTTCACTGTCTTTAATTTACAATCTACTTTTTTGTTATAAATATTGTACATACATACATACATACATATATGTATATGTATGTATGTACATATTTAAATATTTTGTAAAGACGTCCCTCCGTCTGTCTGTCTGTCCGACTGCCTGCCTATTCTGCCCGTGTATGGTGTTATATACGTAATTTTTTTATTACGATTATTATATAAGTTTGTTTGTATTTTTTTTCTTTTTATGATAATTTTGTACTTTAAATAATTCTATTTGTATACCTATTATGCAAATGTTGTAAGTATAAATAAATACACAACAACAAAATACACACAGTATGTAATAAAAAGCACACCATGGCCTCTGAAGAAGTTCTTTTAAAGTGGCGATATTCCCTGATTTATTCTAGTCTTTGTCGTGTTTTAAAAAGCCAATGACTTTTTAGGCGATTCCCTTATAAAGTTGTGCTTTACATATTTGTATGTAGTATTTATGTACATATGTATGTATATAAGTATAAGTTTGGTGGCAACAAATGGTCGTGATGGTTACCAAAAACAACATAAAAAGGGATTATCTGTTGGAAAGAAATGTTAATTTTATGTTTTATATAAAGAAATGTAAAACATAAGAAACAAATTAAATGCATACATACTCGTATACAAAATGTGCTTTTAAGCAAACGTGTTAAATGACTTTAAAATTTCGTTTTATGAATGTAGAAAAGCCATCATCATGATACAATTACACTAGGTACATGCAGAACTACAACAAAATTACAACACCAAAAAACACATGTATTTTGTTGGTATAAACAAAACCCAAATTGTCGGAAACAACTGTCTTTTGTTTATAAAAATAACAATTACAGGGTAACTAAAGTAGAATTGCAGACGCGGCATTCCTGCATGATTATAGTTATTCAGTGTTGCCAATATGGATGTAGTTAGACAGTGTGTAATTTCTACTCACATGTGTAGGCGATGTAATTAAATTCTTGTATAATAAGTGTGTAATTCTACTTTGGGTTCTATTTTTATTAATTATTGTTTTAATTTTAACCTACACAAAAGATGTGTAGTGTAATTTTCTTCAATGTGTAATTGGAGACACAGCCATGTGTAAATTCATTGGCAACACTGTAATCATTTTATTTACACACATACATTAACAGTTTTGCAGCTTGTAAACAAAGTTTGACAATTAGGGGCAATGTTTACAGTGACAGGCTGGGCTTGTGCATGTACCTAGTGTAATTGTATCATGGCCATCATTAAAGCTTTAAAGTACATTCTGAATAAATAGGTATATGTAGGTACATACTTTTGTGTATGTGTGTACGAGTGTGTTCTATTGAAGCACAACTCAGACAGCAGAATCACATTTTCTTTCATACTGAACTAGTAGAACTATTTACAATAATGAGTTTTAATATTACGGATGCTGTGGAATTTATTGCTAAATAAAATGTTATTAGATTACAAAAGAGGACGAACGAAAGAACTAATGCTGCAGATCAGTCAGCTTAAATAAAAAATTATCACAATGGAACGACATTGAATGTCTCAGGTCAGGTTTAATTGAAAAAGGCGAAATTAATTTTACTTACCCCCTGTTTGCACAAAGCGGACGGTCGACTTGAATAGAAAATGTATATGAATGATTTTCATAAAAATTTTCTAGACTATTCGCCGCCTGGTTTGTAGAAACAGGGTATTACAAAGCGGGGAAACTCGCAAGACCTTCTGACTACAGGCTTTGTTAAAGGCCTGCTTAGGATTCCTTTTTGATTAACATTAATTAACAGGAAAAACATACACACATCCCAGTAAAAAAATGCTTCCCAGGAAGTGAATAAAATCCCGAACTTGTGATCTGCAAGTATTAGAAATCTGAATAAGTTCTCTTTTTTGATACCTATTCAGTGAATAGGAATAAATCTAATTATTTTATGTTTTTTTTTATAAACTCAAAAGAGCTAATTTTTCATTACTTTTACCGAAGTAGAAAAACTCACCACTTCCTTCCATCGATTTAATTTGCCTAAAAATATTGTGAAATAACTTCTGAATTAATTATCTGGATGTTGTTGATAATCACTTTTCGAAAAGTTCACAAGACACACTTATTGATATGGACCTTGGAAGTAGGGCAAAAGTAGTTCCTCAATTTTTTTCACTTTAAAAATTTTCATTGATGAGTCTGAACCAGTCCTGGCCATCGTGAGAAATGTATTTATGTATGTGTGTTAATTTTTTTTATAAAAAGTCGACTAAAGTTCGACACACTGGTGCCACTTTGAGAGACTATGCTCGGAACTCCTCTCTTATGCATAGAATAACCGATATACAAGATGTTTCAAAACAACGTTTATATTTAGTGAATTGATTAAAAAATAAGTAAAACCTTTATCGCAACAATTGGAGGATTCAAAAGGTAGTCTTAAGTGTCATAATGTCTAATGTTCTTGTGTCTTAAATTATTTTGATATAATTATTTTTGCTCTTGTTTTTTTAGTGTCATAATGTATAATGTTCTTATGTATTAAATTATTTTAATATAATTATTTTTGCTCTCGTTTTTTTTTTAATTAAAACATTAGGACACATAAGACTACAGTTTAAATTCCCCAAATGTTTATTGCTTATTTAAATACACGATTTGGGAATTTATTTCTTAAAAATTTAAAATCGTCTGCATGTAACGCATTGCATTGGCAGCTCTCATTTTATCGGTAATTAAAATTTTTTCTAACTCCCATTTCGTAAGAGCCCATTTAGATGAAGGGTGTCCTAACTGCGACAACGCTTACGTTCTCTTTTGGAGTCCTCCTTAAATCCACGCACGTTTACATGAAGACTTTTTTGTCGGATTAGTCAAGCGACTTTTTGATATTAATTTGATTTGTAGCAGTGTTGTCGTAAAGGAACTAATTATTAATTTCGGAAATGTAGAATTAATATGTCCATATATTTTTATTATTTTTTTAATTTACTACCAAAATGCAATAATTCCTTTTATCTCCTTGCTTTATTTGTTTATAATTTTTATATTATAACTATTTTTTTCATGCATGTTATAAAAAAATGGTCTAACTGGCAACACTGCTTGTACATAACATACAAAAAATACGAGAGAAAGAAATATGTGAGAGAGAAGAGCTAAATTTGTCGCTTTAATTCTCAGTACGTGCAACTTTTGCTACCCCGCAAGCTTCTCCTCACTTCTCGCCAACAAACACGACTCGCAGGCGACGTGTCGCAGCGAGGCCACCCTTCATCTAAACGGCCCCTAATGGATATTTTCTTTTAAAAGTGCCAACCAAGTTGGTTTATTGGCTAAAACCTTAGCTTTGAGATAGCCCCCAGTAAAAAATCCATAGTAATTACATAAAGAAGCAAGTGCATTGAGGCCAATTTATGGCGTTTCTTCATGAGTGCTTTAATACGGCAACCTTTTTGCATCGAAGGAATGATGATTTCACCAACTTACTCATATTTAAATATCAATTTATATTTAAAAAAACATTTTTTATTCAAAAATTTACGAAAATCGACATTTAAAAAAGTATAAAAAACACACACTTTTGAGGCTTTTGTAGTTGTAAAATTACAAGCCTTTGCCAGCTATTTTTTTGTCTTGTATTTAAGTTTTATATTTCTCTAAATGTTTAATGCATTTTTATATCTAATAAGTTTTGTGTATGTTAACATATGAATCTGGCAACATTAGCTGTCATTATGTATATAACGCGTGAAAGTTGAAGAATGTTCAACATTTTGCGAGGTACGCGTGTCGCGAACTTCTGTATGTAACTTACCTTATGAAAACACACTATTGCAACTTTTTTGACAGACGCGTGTATAACATTAGCGCATTGAAAGCTTGACACATATGTACTTCCTTCCACCTTCAGTGTAAATGTACTGGAGTCTTTTAGCAGGGGCATAAAAACGAAAATACAATGATTGTAGCAGGGTCAAAACCCAAAATGTGAAAATCGGGTAAGGACGTCATTTAGACACAAAAAGTGTGTGTGTGTATGTATTAGTGAGATTTTCATGTCATCATTGTCATAACAACATTGTCATGTTGACAGCATTGTCATGACAACTGTGGTTTACCGGTATCTTGCGATTTAACGCCTGTACACTTTTTGTTTGATGCTAGGTGAAATATGCAAATGGTCCGCAATCGACTCGAGATCTCAAATATTGAATTCGAGAAGTTATCGAGGATATACAGACGCAAATGTACGGATTAGTGGTGGAAAATTTCATGAAAAGAATAAAAAAAAGCATTCCGATTATTTCGCTTAAAAATACTAGTTTTTTTAATGTCAAAATTAAACGTCTCATGTGAAGACCCTTGGATTACTAAAACTAATAGCTTTTCGAACTCTTATTCGTATGCACATGTAGTATATAAATATGTACATACATACATATGTATGCAATTACAAATATTGTCCACAACAAAACTTAAAATGTGCGTGTTTGGACATGTTGTTTTCTTGAGAACAATTTGTTTGAAAACCATTTGTTATATGTTTGTATGTGGCTATTATTTATGGTTAGATGTACTTATGTATGTATTTATGTACATAGTATTTAATAACATTTGCTCTTGACCTTTAAATATTTAATAACAAATTATTGATTTACTTGCTATTTATTTTTTTGTCTAACTTTTATTGCAGAACTGTCAGAAAATTATACGACTACGTTCTTTAAATGCTAAAACAGATCCCGCAGCTCTTGCACGTGAAGTTGTAGACAAATGCGATTTAATACACAAGTCTCAATTGGCCGATGTAGAACAGATAATATTTTATTTGAAAAATCGTAAAGATAATGCTGGTATGCACAAAAAAAAAAACAAATGCTTACTGTACATAATTTTTATTATTAATATTTTTCAGATACACACGAAAACAATATGGGTCACCAACGTTCCGCTATAGCTTCGCACAGGCCATCGGCACGGCCTCATACAACAATGAATTCTAGCATGTCATCTTCAACACATTCGAAATCCTCAGATTCCTCAGATGTTTCCATTAATCATATAGACGAATATGTGGAGTTGCTGTACGAAGATTTATGTGAACGAATACGAGGCTCGGCCATGATCTTACAAGTAGCACGTAATCCCGACAATTTAGAAGAATTGGAAAAAAATGGTGAGCATTTTTATTTGTTTGACCTTTTTACTTTAATTTTACTAATTGTCTATTGCTATTTTTCCCACAGAATCTTGTTTGAGTGCTCTGTCGCGAGTTTTGCGTGAAGATTGGCGCAAAAGTTTAGATTTATCTACGAATATAATTTATATATTCTTCTGTTTCTCCACTTATACTAAATTTCATTCAGTTATAGTTCAATATAAGGTAAGATATAAAAATATTTATATGTAAGTACGTGCATTATGGGGTGTAAATTTCCTTTTAGTAAAAATTAAAAAACAATTCAATTAACACCAAATTTTAATTATTTATTTGTTTATTTATTAAGCATATTAATGCAAAGTAAATTTGCATAATATGGTGTTGCACAAATATGGGTGGAGTAACGTAGACCATATGCCCAAGATGTTATTAACAGTATTTTAAAAAGTTTTGTGACTGACTGTATACGAATTATGCCTTCACCTACATAGGAACTAGCAACGTGGTTGTTAAAGAAATTCCACAAAATACCGCAAGATTATACGGTAATCCGTGGCAGTTCAGCCAACCACTGCGAGGGAGACGAAAAACTCTCGAAGGCCAAGCAACAAACACAAGCCTGACCGCACTTAAGAAATAATTACGATGACACGAGAGATGTTCCCCAACCCAGAGCTGCTTAACGACTGGCCAAATTTTAATTTGTCCCTAGTTGAGTTAGTTAATAATTTAAAATTAATAATTATCTTTTTGTCGTTAGTTGAGCTTAAAGCTTATGACTGCACTAGCCAATGCCACACAGTGGGATTTTGGTGTCGAAAACCTCATATTTCCATCACTCAATTTCAAAATCGAGTGGAGCAGTTTTGTAGAGAAATTTGTAAATGTGAAATATGTATTTATGGTTTTTTTAAAAAACATTAACATAATTTTTGAAAACTGTAAGTAAAGCCCATTTAATTTGTGCCAACCTTGCGACTACACGTTCAATAAATTGCATTAAACTTTTTCACATATATGGTTTGTCAAAATTTGCTAAAATTGAAGTTGTGACGTAAGCTGCAAGCAATTTTATTTGCAATATTATGTTCAAAATGCCGTCGTCGAGGAAACAATTAAAAATTTTCGCCTACATATTTTATTTCAGCAAAGAAAATTACTTATGTTTAAAGATTTTTACAAACACAAAAATTATTTTAAAACAGCAGTTAAATTGAAAGAAAAATTGAATGAAGCGTTGAAAGAAAAATTGAAGTCCACCTGGTATTCAATTCCCAAATGTATGAGTGTGGTAGTAAAAAAGTGTGAATGTATTGAACTTTGAAACAAAAATTTAAGCAAAAATTTAATGTGTAGCCTCCAAGTAAGTAAGAAATAACTTAAGGCCGAGTCACATAGTATCCATCATATGTTAAACCTTTTGCCCTTTTCAACTGACAGATAAGTTTAAATATATACAGGTTTTTTATGAGCTTCACGGCAAGGTAAACAATTTGGGCAACTTTAAACTTTTAGCGTATGTTGAGTAGTTGGACAGATATTACTTGTTTTTTTTTTATTGGTATGTTTTGATTTACGGTTTTGTGTTTTGTGGGAGCAAGAATAAAATAAAAACAAAAGAGCTAAATAAAAAAATAAATAAATAAATAAACTTAATTAATTAATGAAATGGAGAACAAACCTATTAAAGCTGGTCAAACGTTTCCGTCAACACAAATTCATTGTATCAACTTCCTTCATCTTTGCGTTAATGTCAGTTGAAAAAGGAGACGTTTAACATATGACGGACTCTGTGTGACTCGGCCTTAAAGGCCATACAGCAACTGTAAGCTGGTTGTTTGTTCTTAAGTCTGCTCAGGAGTTTCGGAGATATGTATATGTATGTATGTATATCAAGTAGTGTGTGCATATAATCAGAAACTAATTTTTATTTCTGATCCAAAAACTACACTAGATATGGGCATTTCCCCCGAATGGTCTACCAGAATGGAAAAATTAAATATTGATTATCTTCGTGTTTTATTATTTATAATTAAAAAAAGTCTATGATTATATAATGGAATGTTTTAGTTGAGGAAATCGGGCTGGAAGCTGGAAAATTTTATATTTTCTTTTTAAGCTGCTTGTAAAGACATTTTTATATACATAAGTATAATTATTTTACATTCAAAAAATATGTTATGTTTGCATTCTTCAAAAATCTCTCTATTACCAAATAGTAAGAAGAGAAAACAGTAAAGAGAACAAAAAAAAAGTTCGAAAATGGGAAGGAGGCATGGTGATAATAATAAAAAAAAACATGTGGAAAAATCGTACATTCGCAACCAGTACGTTCTCAACCGGCAATTAAGCCAATTAAACAAAAACCAGTAGAGATATTTTATTGCGTAAATACTTGATAGAGACCTACATTAATACACTTTTAAAATAAATTAATCACTTTTCATTATTCTGTTCCATTTCGCAGATTTTTACATTTCACTACTGTCAGCCAAAGTTGACTTCTATGTTGCGTACGTTCGTGACCACATGTTTATAACTTATACTATGAAAACTTAAACTCGATGAAATCCATCTTTTGCACTAAACATAGAGCTTCGAGCTTCCCAAATGCTATCAAAAGCGTACGAACGTACGCTCGTGACCCCAGGAAATGCCCATATGTAATTCAAGACAAAATTTAGCATTTTTTTTAGTTTTTTGGTTTTTTTCGGTTTTTAGTATTTTTTATTTTGGCGTTTTTTCGGTTTTTGGCGATTTTTTTATTTGTGGCACTTTTTTAGTTTTTGCATTTTTTTTCTTGTTGTGGCGATTTTTTTCGGTTTTTGGCATTTTTACAGCTTGGCGATTTTTTTTTCTTTTAGGCGTTTTTTTAGTTTTGGTACCTTTTTCGCGGCTTGACGATTTCTTTCGATTCTTGGCGTTTTTTCATTTTAGCGACTTTTTTAATTTTCGCGATTTTTTCGGTTTTTTTCGATTTATTTTAGTGTTAGAAATTTTTTTTTTTGATTTGGTGCTATTTTGGTTTTTGGCGATTTTTTTCTGGTTTGGATATTTTTTAATTTTACCGTTTTTGAAAATTTCAAGAGTTTGCCTGTTACGGTTGCCAAGATACAACAAATTGTCAAAATTACATAGTCAAAATTGCATTAATCGATAGAACATCCTTTAATTTAAATTTTAATACATATGTACATACATATTGTATGCATATTACATGGGATTTTAACATTTTTAGTTGCTCGTTTTGGAACACCCTTTAATTTTTACTCTCATGTTGCAGCGGCCAAGGTTCTACATACTCTGTCCAAATTGCAGGTCCGTAGGTCTTACAGTTCCTTAGAAAATAGCCTGTGACGGACAGACGAACAGTGTAGCGAAAACAATAGGGTTCCTTTTCACCTTTGGTGTACGGAACCCTAAAAAACAACTTTTACCCTCTTTTTCTAAAATACGGACGGCAGACTTGAAAAACATTATGAGATGGTTAAAAAAAAAGAGTAGTAGGATGCTGTTTCTTTACTTTTTGTGTAAAGCTCCGTAAAATGAGAGCAAACAATGTAATTGTTCATTGTATTAAAGAAAAGTTTTGTCATTCCCTGAATTAATGATTTTCCTTTCAGTATATAATCTTTAAATTAAATACTTCCTTATAAAAACTAGTTCTTGTTGGTTAAGCACGACTACATGAATTTCGTCGCTGCATAATTGAAATTTTTTTAATTCTCAATAATCTATTGGGAGTTTGTCTATAAGCATTGAGGTTTTGTAAGTTTTTTTGCATTGGGGTTGAAGTCTAATGATGTTTTGCTCTTGAGCACCAACGAAATGCATGTAGAGGTGCCTAACCAACAAAAACAAGTAGATTTGGCAAATTTTTATTCAGTTTGACTCGCATTAAATAAAAATAATATATTAAAATAATTAAATACTTTTATAAACTTCTTTATGTTCTTAGATTGGTTCTTTATGTATGGATGTTATCGATTACGAATTACGTCGTTACGAGAGTATGCGTAACGAGTTGGATATTCGTAAAAATCCCAGTGGTTCGGCCCCATTGTCCGCTAAGGCCAGCAAGGAAAAATTAAATAATAGTTCCGACGACTTTCTAGACCTTATGAATGAAGAAAAGCCAAAAGAGGTAAAAATACAGGCAGGCTTAAGCCTGCATTCATAAGCGATTATTAAAGAATGCATTAATTTTAACAATCGTTTATGAATACCGCTATGTTTACATAACAACAAGAAATATAAATAAATTTTCTTTTTTAGATGGAGCCACCACGCCGTCGTATACCCGAACTGAAACAACGCCCGAAATCGGGTAACTGGTCTAGTTTTCACAGTTCCATGTCTTCGTCTCTGATGAAAAGTCAAATACTCAACAGCAGCTATCATGAGGCTCTCTCAGCCGGAGCTCAAACTCCCGACTCAGGTATCTCTACAAACGGTGACATGAAAGCCACCAGCAATGAGGCTCTCGACCACAATGATCCCAAATTGAAGAAAGAAGAAATCGATCGTCTGAACAAACAATTGAAACTCTTTGCAAAGAAACAGGAACAACTGTTAAGGGTGGCTTTCTATCTGCTACTCAACATGGCCGAGAATGTCAAACTTGAGGAGAAAATGCGTCGCAAGAACATTGTCAAGATGTTGGTTAAAGCTTTAGACCGCCAGAACATTGACTTGCTAATGTTGGTCACTACATTTTTAAAAAAGCTCTCGATAGTGGGCGACAATAAGGATGATATGAGCGAACTGAATATTGTGTCTAAGCTACCCAGACTCTTCCAAAGTGGTCATACGGATCTTGTACAAGTAACTCTCAAGTTGGTCTTCAACTTATCGTTTGATGGTCAGATACGTAGGAAAATGATTGTGGCCGGCTATTTGCCGCTCTTGGTCATGTTCATCAATGACGAAAAGCATCATGGCATAGTAGTGAAAATTTTATATCACATGAGTTTGGATGATAAGGTATGAATGAATACTTAAGTGATAAAAATACAATCATAAATTTTATCTTGAAAAGGATTCGAATTATGTAAATGATATTTTCAGGTCAAAGCCATGTTTACTCATACCGAATGCGTTCAAATGGCCACAGATGCTATTATTTTGAATTTGAATTCAAAAGTTGACTTGGACTTAATCTCGCTTTGCATTAATCTCTCTCTAAACCGTCGTAATGCTCAAATTATGGTGGAAGGCAATCGACTGCACAGTCTTATGGATCGTGCTTTCAAATACCAAGACGCATTACTGATGAAATTGCTGCGCAATCTATCCCAGCACGAATCGCTACAGCCACTCTTTATTGATTATGTGGGCGATTTAGCACGCATACTTACCATCTGCGACGATGAGTCGTTTATGGTGGAATGTTTAGGCATTTTAGGCAATCTATCGTTGACCGATTTAGATTATTCACAAATTTTACAAAATTTTCAATTAATACCCTGGATTAGAAATGTTTTGATGCCGGGAGCTAAATTGGATGATCTCGTTTTAGATACTATTGTTTATTTAGGCACTTGTGCTCACGATGAATTGTGTGCCTTGTTGTTTTGTCGCGCCAACGTTGTGCTGTCCTTGATCGAATTGCTGAAGGCCAAGCAGGAGGATGATGAAATTGTTTTGCAAATTATTTTTGTATTCCAACAGATTTTAATACATGAAAGTACACGCGAGTATATGATCAAAGAGACCGAGTCACCGGCGTATCTCATTGATTTGATGCACGATAAAAATGCTGAAATACGCAAAGTATGCGACTATTGTTTGGACATTATTGCTATCAGCGATACCGATTGGGCGAAACGTATTAAGGTGCGTATGTTATAAGAATACATAAAAATTTTTTTGGAAAAGAAATTTTTTGGAAAAGAAATTTTTTGAAAAGGGTATATTTTGAAACAAAAAATTTAAAAGCTACTTTTTCCGTAAAAGGTACTTTTTCCGTAAAAAGTACTTTTTCCGTAAAAAGTACTTTTTCCGCAAAAAAGAGAGGTTTCACTGTAGAACTTTTTGGAGAGAATGATTTAAAAAAACATAGTATTTTAAAAAGAAACTTTTTAAAGATGGTGCCTTTCAAAGAGGATTTTTTCAAGTAACTTTTTTAAAAATGTACTATGATATTTTCAGTAGGTACTTTCTCTAAAAGGTACTTTTTTAAATTTTCTTTTAATCACCCTTTTTAAAAGTATTTCGTAAAAGGCTTCTTATTCAAAATTACTTTTCTGAAAATATGCTTTTTTAATATTTTCTTCAAAAATTAAGTTATATAAAAAGTTCTTCTTCTAAAAGAAACTTTTTCAAAGCTACTCTCATTTAAGTTTCTTTTTTTAAATGCTATTTATCGAAAGATATTTTTATTAAAGGTAGTTTTTCAAAAGGCAATTTTTTAAAGGTATTTTTTGAAGGTGCAATTTTTAAGAGGCACTTTTTTACTCTTATTTGCCTTAAACTTATTTAACTTTTTGAGTTTTCATTCTATTAAAATAAAAATCAATTAATGATTATTTAAATTTTTCTTTGGCCTTTAATTCTTTTGAATAAAATTAACAATATTTATTTATCAAGCATATGTCGACACGCCTTTGTGTGTCTTCGTTAGTTGAAAATAAATCATCCATTTTTCGAACGGAAATATTAAATGGAATATACGTATTACATGATTGATTTTTTTATTAAAAAAATTAAAATGGGCTATAAATAGTCCAAGTTTCGTACAGAAATATTGAAGGGGCTATACATCATTAATTTTTCATACAAAAAAAAAAATAAATCGGCTATACGTCATCCATTTTTCATGCAAAAAATTGAATGAGCTACGCATCGTTCATTTTTCATTATGCAAAAAATTAAATGGGCTATACATCGGCTAGTTTTTATGCAAACAAAATTAAATAAGCTATACATTGTCCATTTTTTATGCCCAAAATTAAATGGGCAATACATAGTAAACTTTTTATGCAAAAAATAAAAAGGGTTAAACATCGTCCATTAAATTGGCTATACATCGTCCACTTTTTATGCAAAAAATTAAATCGGTTATACATCGTCTAGTTTTAATACAAAACATTCAGTAGACTGTATACATATATATGTTCATACATACGTATGTATGTACATTGTCCTCTTTTGGATGGATGGACTTTACATCGACCATTTCTTATGCAAAGAATTAAATGGAGTAAAACATGTGCAATTTATTATAGCCCATTTAATATTTTATATAAAAAATGTACGAAGTATAGCCCATTTAATTTTTTGTATGATAAAAAAAATCGGCGATGTATAGCCTATTTAAATTTTCTGTATGAAACATGGATGATGTATTTAATATTTTTTATGAAAAAAGGATGATGTATAGCCGGAAATCGTCAGTAGACTTTAACCCAAAAAATTTTGAAATTAAAGGCTACTGACAATTTCCTTGAAGCAGGATAAAATGTATATACATACATACAATAGCAAAATTCACAACCTTGTGCAAATGGTCTTATAGTATAGTATAGTATATTGATGCTCGCCACTTAACAATTCGTAGTAGTGAGTATCAATATACATACCAATACCATACAATACCATTTCGCACATGCTACGATGCAAGACCATTTGCACAAGATTGTGAATTGGGCTATTGTTTATATGCTTCGATAGTTGTTATATTCTTACAGTCTTATTTCTAAAACTTAATAAGGCTTTATAAAGGGTTTTTAAAACTAATTTTCATAAAAAAATTTCCATAAAAAGGTTTTGTAAAGACTTAATAGTTTGTATAAATAAGGCTGTTATTGTTTAAAAAGACCTCAATGCTTAGTAAAATATTTATGATACAAAAAATTTATTTTTAGTTGGAAAAATTCCGAAACCACAACTCACAATGGTTGTGTATGGTGGAATCACAACAGCATCAAGACAATAACGAAAGCTATAACGATGAAGAAGACGAAGAGCATGATTTGGACAACTATTTAAGGGGTGAATATTTAGACAATTGCGATCTCTACAATACCAATCAAAATAATAAAGAGAGCGAGGATAATGACAGTAACAATAGTAATAATCCCGCTAGTCCCGCCAACTCAACATACAGTCGACCAGTGAGCAGGTACATATTTTTGTTTCTTTCAACGAATTATTAACTTACATATATTGATTAAACTTAATAACAAAAAAAATTTTGTTACAGGCGCAGCCAGGATCTCGATGACATTTACAATATGACGTTCAGTAGCAAATCTCAAAACTCCAGTCAGGGTGACTCCAATTATATTTTTAAATCGAATAAGTCTCTAGATTCTGATGGTCTGCATGAAGAGCTATTATTGGCCTAAAGGAATCCTTTCTAAAATTTGGCAGAATTTATATAAATGAAAAATGTATGCTTAAATTTAAAGACGGCATTTAAATGAATAGTAGTAGTATGTAGTTTGTTTATGATTTAAAAATGCATTTGGTTAAAATTAAATTCATTGTTCTGTTGTTTATAGCTTTCAAGGCGGCATGAATATAAATTTTGTAGACATTTCTTACTTAGCGCACATAAATTAGTAATATTTATTTTTATAAATGGTTAATTAATTAATTTTTATGTTTTTTAGTATAGTTTTAATAACGATATTTTTTGTATTTGTTTTTAAGTTAGAGAAAAAACCAAAACGAAGCTAGTCCTTGTTTTATACCATAAAGAAATAAAACGAATGAAATCAATATAAAATAGTACTTGTATGAAGAATTTTTTATGAATTATTTTGTTTTATGTCTTCTATATGTTTAAGCTTAAGTTTGCTTTAATTAATTTCTTTTTTCTTTTTGTCATTTACGAAATATATGTGATATTAAAATTTCCTTTAAAAATATGTAATAATACAAAAAAATGTTTTGATTGTGTATTTAAAACAAAACGAACGAACAAATCCTTAGAAAATTAAATTAACCAATCGACCAGTTATTTATTTTTTAGTTATTTTTTTTATTTTATTTTATTAAATCAATATGTAAATGTTTTGTTTTTTATGTGAGCAAAGCCATTTTTTATGTTTTGCTTGAAATTACTTTACTAGTGTTTAAAATCAAATATTGGATATTTCAATGTAAAGCCTCATTTTGTAAAACAATCAATAATCGCATCTCAAATAAAATCAAAGTTTTCAATAGCGTACCAAACCTTAATTAAAGAATTTTTATTTTGTCAGGTACTATATTTGCTTATAAATACAATCAGGCTTATTACGAACAGCAACCATCAACTGGTCAACTATGGTTGAAATAGTTATTACGAAAACCAGTTGATAAAGTTGTGAATGATTAAGAACGTACTAGCAATTGTGAATATGCATTTGAAGGAAAAAATGCATAAGCAGTTGACAAATTACAAAAAAAAGATACAGTGAACGTGCGAGATTCAATTAAAAATTAGTAGAAAATTCCATTTAGGTGGACCTAAAATATATAACTCCGTGGTATATTACTGCCATTTAACTATTTATATTTTTCCATTTATTTACAACTTACTTTTCGAGTGAATATTTTTCTCCTATTTTGTAGTTGAAAAAGAGAGAATAAATTGCTATTAATATCTATTCACAATAGTGATTTTGTAGTTGATGGTTGAAAAATTGGAGTTGATACTTCTTTTCAGCCGCTGACATTTCGTAATACTGATTTATCAACTTTCTTGTAAAAATTTCTCTTATCAACCGTACGTTGCTGTTCATAATAAGCCTGAATAATTCGAAAAACAAGATTTTCGATTCGTAAATAACCCTGCAAAATACGAAAAAATACGGCATTCCTAAAATGTATTCTGATAGAGCGAAAGAAACCCCAATATACATATGTATATGCGTAAATTGGCGTTTTGTAACATATAAAGCATATCGGTATACATAGTATATGGTCTTTACATCTAATATATTGGATATGTTCAGCAACTAATATTAAGGCAAATATTTTTTTTTGTGGAACAAATTAACCCTCAAACTCCCCACATAAGGGTCATTTCTGGCGTAAAAATCACACTTAAAAAGGGGAGATCGGTTATGGAATATGTTACAAAAATGTTGACAATAATGGTTTACTACTTATTGCTTTTTTGCCCTAGTTCGACGGGGCGAAAAGAAACGCTTCATATACTGTCAATAAGCCACACTTTGTCGTTTTTCACGAATTAATATTTCCTATGATAAAAGTGCATTCTTAGTATAAATTTACTGATTACTGAAAGCATCCAGTTTAATTAAATTTACTGATTCCAGTATTCAGTAATTTTTTACTGGATCCTGAAATTTTTTCAGTAATCAGTAAAAATTTATTTTTACTGGAATTTTAATTTTACTGCAGTATGCCCATGTATGGTACATATCGTCACCTTAAATGCAAACGGACGTAAGTATACATTAATATTTTTTACATAGAAAACAAAAAACGTTACAAAATCAATAATAATAAGTATTCTTGAATATTTTCTTCAAAATTTACTTGTAGTGTGGATACTTATGTACATATATGTACATGTTTTTAAACATTTATTTTCTTTTTATATATATTTAAGCTTTTATGTTCGTTATGTTCTTTGCAATAAAAAATAGATGCATTCGTAATTACGTCCGTTTGAATTTCTTTGATAAAGTCGCCATTTTTGATCGCAGAGGTCTAAATATTTACCCGAGCATGTAGTTTCATAAAATGAACCGTAATCAATCAAAAACTCGATTTAGAATTTTTGTGCAGTTGCGTGCGCTTGCACTTAAGGTGACGATATACATATATGATTATGTATGTATATACGTGCGTATGATACGCATTTGTGTGCGAATATATGTACATAAAAAAGCCAAAACGAAGCATGACTCCGCAATGTAAACAGCATGATTCGTAAACATAATAGACTGCGATTAGACACGAGCACATTTGGAATGGAAACATTAAGTAATCGGCGACACGCTTTGTTTTGTCTAAACGCAGTCATACATGTACAAATATGCTTGCTTTATCTAATAATATATGTCGCCCGTCTAAATTAGGACATTGTAAAAGCGAAGCATTGGATTCAACTTGTAGTGGAAACATGGTTCGAACTCGTTCACTAGTCAACTTTTAACACGAACCGGATTGTGTCTAAAATGATTGATTTGTACTAACATTTGACAGCATTACTGTGAATTATTATTTTTAAATACTTCCTGCTGTATTTATAAAAAAAATTATTTTCGGTTTACAGAAGGTTTATAAAACTAGTTTTTATAGAAATTTGTCAAACGTCTTTTAAAACAAAAATTAGTTTTTATTTATAATCGTATACGCAACGAATTTGCTTGAAATTTACAATAAAACAGACCATATTTTAATAGGATTTTTAGTTTAATTTATGTATATTGAATTTTCCTGTCACAAACACAAAAGCTAAAAAATAACATTTCAGATATTTATAGTACGCCAAGATTAATTAAATAGTGCTGCAGTTTTAGATATATTTATAAAGTAAATTAATATTAAAAAAACAAGGTAAGTAATAAAACAACTACATATTTCTGACTTAAAATTTATAGCTAAATTAAAATTAAGACTATTCAAAATACATACATATATAAAATAGAATTTCTTTTTAATTAAAAACTAAACATTAATTCATTGGACAATATTCAAAACTTAAAACATATCAATTCATTATTATTACAAATTTCAATCGTTTAGAAACGTTTTGTAAAATAAATTTTTTAGTTTTTTTATAATACAAAAGAGATTCCGGAAATACTATAATTTTATGTATTTTTATTATTTTATTTAGTTTTTAACTGGGTTCCAAAGAGAAAAGCTTCTTAACGCATGTCCGATTTTATGGGCAATAGACCATAGGCCGCCTAATATATAAACCTAGTCTTAACATATGAAAAAATACTTTTTAAAATGAGATTAGAAGGGTTTAAATGTTTTGACATTTTTCGCGTTTTTTATATATAAAAAAGTACAAAATAATTTATATGTATGTATGTGTATATTTATATTTTGTTCATCGATTTACATCCCATACAGAGACATTATAAAATCGTCACGTTCGCGTGGCACATAAAAAGCCGCACATGTACATTCCCATACTTCTTTGGGATATTCCCATTCCACATTGAACGACCATTGTTTGGTATCTAAATCATAGCATTGCACAGCAGACGTGGCGCGATTAATTGTGTTTGTCGACAGTAGACCACCAATAAAATAAATCCGCCTTTTAACTGCTGCCACTCCGGTGTAATATTTTGGCATGGGATTTTTCGTTTCAGTAGACCACGTATCCGTTTCAACATCATAAACATCTATCGTTTCCGCTAAGATTCGTGATTCGGTTAAAGAATCTTCATACCAGCCGCCACAAGCAAAAATATTTTGATCAAGAGCAATAAGTATGTGGTCTGCTCTGGGTGTCGGCATTGGACATAATTTTATCCATTTTTCGTTTTGTGTATCAAAACACCATAGAGATCCCAAGACCGTGTGACGATCAATTCCACCTATGAAATTATAATAGTTACTAAATTTAGTGTGCATGAAAATGTATTATATTTTATGCAAATTGAAATCGATCGGTGTTCGTTCGCCCTTGTCGTGAATAAACTTTTCCCTACAAAATAAGTTTGTTCCCTCTCAACTTTGAAAACATTTACCTTATTGTGAATTGATTTTTCAACGGATTTTGTTTGCCGTTTTCTTACTGTATAAAATAAATAAAATAAATTTTATTATTAATTTTATTAGATGACTTTTCCACACGCGAAGTCTTGGGTTTGTAAGCATGAAACAAAGAATACAAGCTAGCGCATTGCGTAGGTCCGTTAACTTTGTACAAAAACCAGCTGGTATTGCTGACGTCACTGAAGTCAAAAATATTACATTCTGAAAATGTTGCTTGTGTTGTGTGTTATTTAAAATAAAAAATGTTAGGGTTTTGAAAGTTAAATTAATTTAATAATAATATGTATAGTGTTATTAAAAATTAATGGATTGGAAATGGATTACCTTCTGCCGCAAATTGAAAGACACTGTGCCAAGGAACACTAAGCTCCTTCATGTACTGTGATCGTCAAAAAGTAAACAGTTATTTCATCTGTATGAAATCTTTTGTTACAGTACAGTAATTAATAAAAATTAAAAAGTTTTATTGCAGTTTAAGAGGCTTATATAATAATAATAATAATAATATATAATATAAAAATATAATAGAGTTTAATTCTGTATAAACAATAAATGGAAAGAAAATAATAACAAAAATAATTTGCTTTATCTTAAAATACGGATGATTTTAATGTGTATTTCGACTCTTACTACGACGACTTTGTAATAGATTAACGAATACCGCAATATTTGTTCTTGAATCTATGACGAAACTGTAGTAGTCGAAGCCGAAGTACGCCAACTATGATAAGGCTCAAGATTGTCCTATAGACAAATGCACATGTTTGTGTGATGGTTGTGTGTGCGCAGAAGCGAAAAATGTTTACAACTTGAATGCTTTGTTTCATGTTTGTAAGGTCAAGACTTTGTATAGTTATGATTTTTTTTTGTCTCTGGATTGGAGAACCACTCTAGCGTCGTTTCAATTATTTTTTTAGTACAATCAGGCTTTTTTGTCTAGCTTATGATTGTTTTACGTACTCTCTACCCATTTTCAGTCACCTGTAACGGTTACCGTGTTACAGAATTTTGAATGAGATTAACTTCCTTTACTAAAAGACTTCTATGATATGGTTGCACTATTTAGTTTAATTTCTGGCAGCCGGTAATTAAAAAATAATCTTATTTTGGACTATTTTTTACAGAACAACTCTAAAAGAGCATTTCACAGAAACTTTTAAAGAATTTCACTTTTAAAGAATCTCGTCCGTCCCAATATTTTGCTAAAGCATAACTTATCTATTCTCAATTACCAGGAGACAATACATTCATCTACAGTTCACGATAAGGGTGATTAAATATTCATAATTGAAGTTTTTGCTTACCTGATATATACAATTTATCACCCAAAACAACACCGGCATGTTGACTGCGTTGTTCGGATAACTCCGGTAAATATTCCCAACGATCTACACTGGCGTTATAACGTTCACAATTTGATGTTGGCATTTCATTAACATAATGATCGCTGTCAATATCATTTGATTCACAGACTCCGCCAACAGCATATAGAAAATTGTTGCCCATTGCATTTAAAGAAAAACGACAACGATCCGCTTGAATTGGAGCAATAGTTTTCCACTTATCCTTGGTAGGACAATAACGAAACCCGAAAGGATGTATATACTCCTTCAAACAAACGTCATACGAACCACCAACGATGTATAAATCATTGCCCAACACTGCTGTGCCATAATTGCCTAAACAAAATTCCTAATACTGTAATTATTGTCAATTTTATATTTGAAAATAAACTTACATTGCTCTATATGTGGGATCACAGTTAGATCTTCCCATTTACCCACAGATGGTAAATAACAACTTATTTGGTTTGTTAAACCATTTGTTTCGAAGCCTCCAATTTTAACTAAAGCTAATTCCATGCCGCGAGAGTTGGTTAAGACACTTAAAGATATCACTTCTTCGTTTTCAGAAGAATGTTTTTTTATTTGATTTTGTTTAATAACTTCCACCTTTATTATATCTATATAAGGTCGCATTTCTTCTTCGGCTTCTTCTGTATTTAATAGTAACGTGTTTAGGGCATTAACATCGATTTGACTGAAACGCACTTTAGCAAACAACGTTCTGCTTAATTCGCTCTTGAGCTTCGTCTCAAAACAATATTGCAATATTATTTGTAAAACTCTCTCCTCCGAACAATCAACTGGATAGTTACACGACAAAATGTACTCTAACTGATCCCATGTTAGATTAACCAAATCAGGTGTTTGAGAGAATTCATCGAGTCGTGCACATATAAAACGATAAGTTTTCCGCTTAAGAGCATCCAATGCATATAAATCGGCTAAAGCTGCTATAGTTACACAATTTTCTAAATCAATTTGAGATTCCAAATAATTAGAACAGGCTTCAATGACTGCTTTCATTTGAACGTGTGTTGAAACGGACAGTACATCTTGAATATTATTACGATCTAGTTCAAGTTTTGACGTGTAGGCATACTCGATCAGTAATTCAATGCCACGAGCATTAACGCCATTTAATTTTATTTCGGATTGCCGTGCCTCACGCATGGCATCGGTAAACATGGCGCAAAAGTAGTCACTACATGCTGCCAAAACAACTCGATGTGCCTGCAATATAAAAAAAGATAGTAGTGATGATAGTGGATCTAAAATTTGTACACAGCTTCGAAAAAATAAAGTTAGAGTTGATATTTAATTAAGGCTTTGAAGCATCTGCTACAACATTCATTATCGATTCAGCCAAGTAGGAAAGCGTATCATTAATAACAGCTTATGTACAAAATCTAATTTTTTCAGTAGAGCCAAAAAAGTTATTTTTGTATTTTTTTGTTAGTTCGAAAAGGAATAATATTTACATCAATATACTTTTTTAAATTTTCAAGAGAAAGGGAATATAATAAAATTTTGCAAATGATAGTGGTTATGAATGGTATTCTTACCTTAAAACTTTTACCTTCTACAATGAGGGTAACGTCAAATAGTTTGTCTGAGCATCTTAATGCATTAAGACCCTGTAGTAGAGCCTCTGAATGTGAGGTTAACATAAAATTTGGCTGTTGTGCGCGTGAATAGGGCGATGTATTATTATCACCGTTAATTGGTGTAGTAGAACTATTGCGTTGCTCGGTATTATTGTGTAATACTGGTGCTGCACCTCCCGCCATTATTGCCCACGGAAAATGTTAAGCACTTTTATTAAATTCAATTGTAATTTAAAGCATGTGGACTTTTTACAATAATCTGCTAAAAATATGAGAAAAAATATAGTTAACACACATACTTATTTATGCATTTTATTATAAAAAATGCAATTTATTTCTTAAAAAACTACATGAATTATTTGATTTTCAAGGTTGGGAATACCCCCAGTGACGCTAATCGCGTAAAGTGGAAATACTACTGACCTACTTTGAAGAAATACAAATTGTTTATTTCTTATCAGTGTTGTAAAGGCAGGTCAATAATCTTGCACTAATTCGTAGTGTTTTCTTTGCTTTTATAAACATATAGCTACAACATACATACATATTTATTGAATATTTATAATTTTTCAAGCTATTTACATATGTATAGTATAGCTTAAATCATAAGACTGTGGTTTAAATTAAGAATATATGTAAATATTTTCATATGCAAGTAAAATGTACATATTTACATATGTACATATATGTGTAATCTGATGGTGATTATTCAAAATCAAATATGCATTCAATACATATACATAGTATGTATATATGTATATACTTTTGCAACTTTATATGCAGTTTTTTAATTACTGCAGTCCAAAGAAAAATGAACCATCACCTTACCAAAGTATCCAGTTTTTTCAATTTTCTTTATAAATCGAACTCCATACAATGTACATAAATATTGGCATCTGCTTTGGAAACTTTGCAGAAATTTGCAGTTTTACTGGCTACTTAGGACAAAATTTACAATCTATACTTTTAAAAATTATATATATTCACTAAATTTTCATTAAACTGGTCTATTTTTATGACTGAATTAAATGCCAAATTATTGTATAAAATAAATCTTTTTTGTCTCCTGGCACTTCATGAAAAAATTTTGATGTTTCTAATCGACGGAACATAGGATAAAAGAAGATAAAAAAATGTAATGTAAAAACAAAAAATTAAATCAGAGCTGTAAAACATTTGCACTCTTTATTAAAATCATGATTTAATGCATGTTGTAAATTGAGGTGTACACACGATCAAGTTACGCCTTTCAAATTGCACTACGCTCACACGTTAACGCTAGTACATTCATACTTTTAAAATTTGCTACAAATTTGCTTAGTCTCTGTCCAGATTTGCAATTTATGTTGCAGCAATACTTGAGTTTATTGGTGAGAGGGGTGAGAAGATTGGGGAGGGGTAATGAAATTCGTACTTATTTATATCAAATTTTTAGTTGTATTTGACGTTTTTTATTTATTCAGTTGTGTGAAGAATAAAAAATATAACAAAAAATAAATAGAATTGTTAATTTTTCAGGCAAATTTGTGGTGTAATAGAAATTTTTTAATGCATAATTGCAAATTAGAATTTCATAGTGGGGACACTTGTGCAATTTCAAAGCAGTAATTTAAGAAATTGCAAATCTGGACAAGGACTTACGAATTTTCTTTGCAATTCAAGGCTCAGTTAGCCAACTGTAATGTAAAGTAACAGCAACAGTAGGAAACAGCTGATCGATATTGGTATGTGAAAAGTGATTAAAATGGTTATAGAGATGTTAGGTAACGTAACCTGCTTTTCATATTAAAATATCGATCAGCTGTTTCCTACGTTGCAGTTACATTCCATTACAGTTGGCTAACTGAGCCTTGAGGGATCAAATTTATAGTTGGACAAATGTATACCAACTTATTTATCTGCAGAGTTGAATTGGATATCAATATGAGATCAGCTTATTCCGTTCACTTTGCTTGTCCCCTGACTTGAAAAATTAAAACAGATAGACGAATTAACGAAATTAGTCATAAGCTGTTTTTTTATTTACATGTTGCAGTTAGATTACATTACAGTTCCCGTCATGATACAATTATACTAGGTACATGCACAAGCCCAGCCTGTCACTGTATACATTGCACCTAGTTGTCAAACTTTGTTTACAAGCTGCAAAAATGTTAATGTATGTGTGTAAATAAAATGATTACAGTGTTGCCAATGAATTTACACATGGCTGTGTCTCCAATTACACATTGAAGAAAATTACACTACACATCTTTTGTGTAGGTTAAAATTAAAACAATAATAAATAAAAATAGAACCCAAAGTAGAATTGCACACATATTATACAAGAATTTAATTACATCGCCTACACATGTGAGTAGAAATTACACACTGTCTAACTACACCCATATTGGCAACACTGAATAACTATAATCATGCAGGAATGCCGCGTCTGCAATTGTACTTAGTTACCCTGTAATTGTTATTTTTATAAACAAAAGACAGTTGTTTCCGACAATTTTGGGTTTGTTTATACCAACAAAATACATGTGTTTTTTGGTGTTGCAATTTTGTTGTAGTTCTGCATGTACCTAGTATAATTGTATCATGGTTCCCGTACTTAATATGCACTGCTGCATTGTATGGTAACGCCGGCAGCTGTACGGAACTAAATGACGCCGTCGCGTCAATAACAACTTTCGACGGCTCTGAGCCAATTAATAGGTAGCTGGCCTTGTGCACTGCAAAATAATCAGAGATTGTAATTTTGCCGGGAATTGTTTTTTGTTATAAATTTTTATGAACGAGAAATAAATCTTTAGAAATTTTAAGCGTTTTATGCAAGTTGAATTGAGGGCCGAAGTACATAACGAAATGGTTTCTTTACAAAATATGTCCACATTGCATTCTCCTGGCTCTGAGTCTTGTGAGAAAGTTGGTCGCCTTTGTGCATTGCCTCAACGTGAAGTCCAGGGAAATTCGTACGTGGTAAGAATTCTAACTTGAACTTAAGTTTACAAAGCCAGCCTACGATTGATTATTGATAAAAAATATTTATAATTTATCAGCTGGAATATTATCCTGAAATAAACTTAAATTGCGATGCTTTCAATAGCACTTCTATAGCAGGCTCTTCCTTGTCTAATAAATTTATTGATTCTTGGCGTAATGTTTTGGTGCCTGTCAATGAGGGTGTACTAAAACGAATAATACGCACCTTTTTTGAAAGTGGTTTTAATGAAGCTCTTAATGAGGCCAGAGGCAACCAAACTGGCAACTCTAATCCTATGATTTCTTCAGCGGCAGAATTCACATTTCAAGTTATAGATTTTTTTAAACGTTTGAAAATAAAAGTATTTCCCCACATGAAAGAACAAGGTATAGCTAGTATAGCCAAGCATTCTGAAACTAGGTAGGCAATAAAAATACATGTTTCTTTTATACTCACATATTCAATTTGATGGATTGATAGGAATTTTATAAGATCATATATTCGGTGCATTGTCTGGCATCCAAATTGTTTTAAAATTGCTGTTGCTGGACTGGATGATATCGTACGCATTTATACTGATGAACCAGCTTTGGTACCTGTTCTAAAGGTAATTTTTGAAAAACTGCAATTTTGCACTTAGAAACAAGTTAATTGTAATAGGTATTTGATATTTTGTGCTGCACTTAAAAAAAATTATATTATAAATGTTGATCGCAGAGTTTTTCACAAAAATGTATAACTTCGATGGCTTGGCGTCCTTACAGCTCTGCCGAACTGGCAGTAGGCTGTCAAAGAGGCATTTGTCTCTGGACTATGGATAACAATATGAACATAACACGTTCAACTTCGCAGTCGGTCTTTTTGGAAAAGTGCGTCCATACATTTGCAAATTATGTAGTCCCAAAAGAAATAAACTCTAATGCCTCTTTTCTTTAAGTCGGAATCATTGTCCTATAACTTCTTTGCAATGGAACTGTGATGGAACTCTTTTGGCATCAGCCTCCATTGGAGATGCAGATGTTCTAATATGGAATGTTGATAAGATGCAAAATAGCGCACTGAAAAGGGTAGGACCACCCTGTTCGCTTTTAAAGTGGTCTCCTGATGGTTCATGTTTATTTTCATCAACAGTGGGAAATGTTTTTCGCGTTTGGTCTTGCGACAACAAGTGGAAGGCAGAAAGATGGACCATAACAGCTGGTAATATACAATCAGCTTGTTGGTCACCATGTGGCAGTTTTCTGCTGTTCGTGACAACTGAAGACCCTGTACTATATCGTTTACAATTTTTTGAAGAGCAGTTATTTCAAAGTAAGTACTTATCATGGAAGTCACAAAAGAAGTTACGGCAGTAGAAGTTTCACTTGTCAAAATTAAAACTTGTTGAGCTTCTTTAAAATTTTTATTTAAAAAAATGGCCAAAATTAAAAGTTATGGACAAGGCAAGCTACAGGTGAATTTTAGCTAGAGCACTGCTAACAATTTGTATAATGCTGCCTACAATTAATTCCTACTAGAATGAAAATTATTCAAAAAATATTTTGCTTATTTTCATTCCAGTTGAATTAAATTTAAACATATATTTACGTTTTTGTTTATTAAATTTATAGTGGCATCTGCTCCCAAACAAGCTTTACCAGTAGCTGACTTAACAAAAATTTCAATAGGCCAACGTGAAGTTGGCGGTCATCCACAGTCTATGGCTTGGGATCCAAACGGTCTCTATTTGGCAATTACCTTCAAAGACACGAATTGTATTGCGATTTTCTCCACGTGTGTACAAAAATTCAATTTATGTATGTCACCCTCTTGTTTTCTTACTGGCATCGGAGATGAATATCCTTCGTATATTTGTTTCCAAAGTAAAAATCGCAAAAATTCAGATTCTGTTTTAACAATAGGCTGGTCCAGCGGTCGTATACAATACTTTCCTTTTACAAATATGTAAAATACTTGTTAAAGTTAATAAACAAATATTTAACTTTAATTAAAAGATTGTGTAACACACTAATAATAAACAGATTGGTTTAAACAAATATGTATTTCTTTTTATTCATAATTACATATATAATATAATAAACTATAACAGTTCTTTAGATTAAAATTTTAGCAAAGATAACAGCTGGCTTAAGAGCGTATACATATACATAAGTAAATAGGATTAGGGGCACATTATGGTGTGATCTTACGAAGTTTTTTCAGTTTTTTTAAATATATTGAAATCACAAATTACGTAGGGAATTTAAATAGTTATAGATGTAAATAGTTCAAGTGCTTAAAATACAATACATATATTTATAAAATAAAAATAAAAAATATTTGGAAAAAACTATTTTGCCTATTTTGTTTAACAATATCAATAGAAATTCATTACAGCTTTCATTTAAATTTATTAAATTTAGGCATAATTCAAGTCCATATACCTAGTAACAAATAAGAAAATGGATAGTGTCCGGCCTAATTATCGACTTTAGCCAAAAAAAAACCTCGATAGGCCAAGAACCAGTTTTCAATATTGAAGGCAGGGCTATCATGAATAAAATTGCACGAGAATTTTTTCCCGGGGAACAATAGCAAGTAATACAGGGCAATTATGAATAAAATTCCACGTGAGATTTTTCCCGGGGAACAATGTCACGCAATAGGAAAAACAAAAAATTCCAATTGGTAAAGGGAGAAATTTCACGCGGAATTTTATTCAATATTGCCCTGATTAGTTTTACAAATTTTCTTTTTTATACTTTTAGCGTGTTTTTTTTTAACAATGAATTTTTTCTTTGTTTTTTATAAAATTATTAATCTCAAAAATAGAAGAAAAAAATTAATTTTTGTAAATTTAGCCGACTGTGTTTTACAAAAGTACATTTGGCCGAACACTAACAAATGTCTAATGTTTTCTTTTAAATATCTCCAAAGAAATAACCTAAAGCTGTCGCCGCTTTTACTCGCACAAAATGATTCTCATCTTTCAATAGCACAGCTATCTTATTGCCTACAGCTTCCGTCTGTGTATTCCGTTCGGCAAGGAAGTTGTGTAAAATACCTAAAACAATAAATAAGAAAATGACTTAAATTTACACACATGCATTAAATTTCGAATTTTTTTTTGTTCAAAATACCCAATCAGTTTTATAAAGAATAAATTTTCTTTGCGTTTTTTTATTCACAATAAAGGCGAATAATTATTTTCAATTTATATAAACTTATCTCCCCTTTACTTTGTGTTACCGATAACATTTTTTTTAAATCAAGCCCATTAATAAAGGTCCTTGCAACTTTACAAGAAGTACAGCAATAAGACAACATTCTGGATGTATAAAGTTATTGCACGTGGAATGATCTGTATATCGATCGCGTTTTTAACGTTTTCTGGGAGACAACCTATACTTGCATCCTCCTTGAAGATCTCAGTACGTTACAGTTCAAAATCAAGGACTTATGGCGACTTAAAAAATTATTTCTTCATGTAAACGCTTTAGTTTTTCTTCAGTTTTGCCATCGATATGTATGAAGTATTTTGTGCCATGAAACTAAATGAAAAAAAATTAAACACTGAACTTGCACAGACTTATTGGACTTCGAATTTTCTGATTCAATTTCGATTTTCTGTACTAGATTACAGCAGCATGCAAAATTTTTCTTTATTGGCTGGGTTATGGATGGCAAGGCAACTACGACAGATTGTCAACTGAAAATAATGAAAACAAGGCTGCAAAATATAAGAGACATACATACATACATATCGTTAGTTAAAATGCAAAAAGACGTAACTAACGAAAACTATCAAAATTGAGTTTTTGATTGATAGACATGTATTTTATTGTCATTTATAATAATCAAACAAAAACTTGATTTTTAGTTAAGTCTTTTTGCATTTTAGCTAACGATATGTAAGTGCTAAAAAGCAAATTCTTAAGCAAGAGTGTTTAACAAATTACTTATCATAAAAATTATTAGTTCAGTGGAATTTTTTTTCCATGAAGCGCAGGAAATACGAAATTCTGAATCTATTAGACGGCACTCAAGTGAAAATTCAAATAGATTAGAATTACCAAATGTACTGTTAGTAAAAATTTTTTGCTTAAAACAATTATTAACTCACAAATTCTTTTTTTAGCTGCAAATATTTTCGCTTTACAAGCTACGTATGCCCCAAATAAAAATTTGTATTTGCCAATATTATCGCTGTTTGGCAACTGAAATTAATAGCTGTTAATAGTTGCCAGTTGCCAGTTGCCATAGGTGATAATATTTTGATGACTGGCAACGCAACTAAAGTTCGGTTGCCAAACACAATCAAGCCATAAATGTCGAAGCCGAAACGAAAAATTGAACAACAGTAAAAAGTATGCTGATGGTCCTTCTTTGCAATTGTGCTATGTATTTACTTATTTTCTCATACTCGTATCATAATTCAATTATGATAACTTTCGTATCGTATCGTATAGACAAACATGTTTGATCCGCTAGGTGTTGTGTCAGTTAGTGAATTACTGTGACTGTGGTGGTTTTTTTAAATAAAACTTAAATTTACCATCAATATGCTCATGCTTACTTTTCTGTAAAGCAAAGCAAATTTGAATACAATGCATACTTACCAATAACTATAGCAGCACTTCCTCTAACTTCTGGCCATTGGCTACGTAATTTAGGTATACACGAATCTATAAAATCTTGAATATGGTCGGTCAATTCCATTGCCTAAAAAATAAAATAATAAAACTATTTTCTTGCCACTGGAATTTCCATTAACACTCACAATTAGTTTGACAAAATCCACAATAAAAATGTTATAATTTAATTGGCCATGGTCTAATAAATGACGCTGCGACAAATCATTAATTTTAATAGAATTTAATAAACTGCATACTTTGCGCAAAGTGCCCTTGCAAGCCTTAAGAAGTGAAAAATTTAAATAAGATACTTATAATTAATTAGATTTTAATAAAATCTATATTACCCTTATGATTGTAGCTTCGCCCTCGCTCAAATGCAAGAGCAAGGGAAAGAGATTAGCAATCAATTGTTCTTTTAAAGCTTCATTTGAAGAATTAGGTGAGACCGTGCCATCATTATGAGACATTTTCGATTGGCATAAATCACCAAATAGTATTATAGCTGCTTCACGTATTTCTAAAGAATAACTGCCAAAGAAAGGACGTATACGTATGGCTAAAGAAACATGGAAAGATTCCACACGATCACTGGGTAAATTTTGCAAAATTCGAGCCAAGCCACGCATACTTTCCAGAGGTATGTTTATCAGGCACTCGCTGGATGAATAAAATATTTCAAAGCGCTTAGACAATTATTATAATAAAATTAACAATTTAATACCTCACTGTATCATCAATGCCTTTAAGTAATGCTGTTATAGCAGCCTCATCGTATTTCTCAATATCCTCTTCACTCAAATAGCCTACATAACCCATACCTTGAATACTTAAGCCCCGAACTATTGCATTTGGATCACTTAGCGCAGATGCCAAGTGATTCATTATTATTGCGGATATCTCCCCACATGGTTTAAGAGGCACGAGGCGAGAAAATAAACCCACAGCTGCCACACGTTGACCATCGTAGGGTGATGATACATATTTGCTTAAAGTGGTCACAACATTTTTCATGTTATTTGAACCAATATCGATTTGGTTCGATAGGCCTATTGCAATAGGTGTCAGTAATTCAATAAAGTTTTTGAGATCTGTACTTGAAGCTAAATGAGTGTGAACTGTTAGCACAGTTGAAATTTGTTCCATTTCCAAACTGTCCAAAAATTGTTGAAATGTTTCCAAAATAATTTGACATGGGTTAAGTTTTACTGTTTCCTTATTGGGTACAAAACCGAACTTGCTTCTTGTTACCGATGTCAGTGAGTTGCTTGTGGTGGACGCCAATATTGGTGAATTACTTCGTGCGCCCGTATTCATGGGTGCTGCTAGATTTGTATACGATGCCAAGGAAGTTAATAGCATGGTAAACAGTTCCGGAAATTTTAATTTCAATTCCTATGTTTGTATGAAAGTAATAAAAATATATTTCAAATATGAAATTTATCTAATTTATAGTATGTACCTCCTTTATATCTTTGCATGGCATCATTTTATGTAGAGCACAAAATATGGCAAAAGGTTGAACGCTAGCAATCTTCTGCCTTTCCACACACGGTTCATTTGGCTCGTATAAACACGATGATGATATTATTTGTAGGAAATGTTCTAGTAAAATACCAGTTAAATCACTATCCGTGCATAACAAATGCCAATATTCCACAACATTTCTGCAATAAATTGTAAAAGTATATATTATGGAAAATTGTAACAACATTTCGAAAGTGCTCATTCTTACTCTTCAAATGGCAATTGCTGTGCAAGCATTTCACATGACACTAATTTAGGATGGTGCTTCGTCAAAGCTACCAGAGCTTTCAAAACTCCAGATTTGGCGCGATTTACATCGCATCCATGAATAGCCTGGAACAATAACAAAAATAACTCTTTTTAATCTTATGAACCAAGACTAACTACTAAATTTAGACCTTTTAGGCAAATTTAAAATACATATGTATATACATACCGCTAAACTTTCCTTAACGATATCTGGTATTGCATGAAACAACTCGGAACCCTTTTGCTGAATAAAAAATTTCAAAACTACTGAAGCACCAATAGCTGAACTCTGTTCCGGATCTTTCAGACTTTGTAGCAAAGTTTTACTAAAATTTTGAAAAGAAAGCAATATTTAATCTGTGGAATATATACATACAATGTACATGCACGTGCATGAATTTGTACATACATACATATATGTATACTAAAGAAAGGAATATCAATATCTTTCCGTTATATTCGCATTTAAAAATTTAATAAAAAAAAAAAAAAAATTAATTCAGTCGTTAAGCAGCTCTGGGTCGGGGAACATCTCTCGCGTCATCGTAATTATTTCTTAAGTGCGGTCACGCTTGTGTGTGTTGTTTGGCCTTCGAGAGTTTTTCGTCTCGCTCGCACTGGTTGACTGATCTGCCACGGATAACCGTATAATCTTGCGGTTTTTTGTGGAATTTCTTTAACAACCACGTTGCCTACTTCCTATGTGAAGGCATAGGTCGTGTACAGTCAGTCACAAAACCTTATAAAATACTGTTAATACCATCTTGGGCATATGGTCTACGTTACTTCGCCCATATTTGTGCAACACCATATTATGCAAATTTACTTTGCATTAATATGTTTAATGAATAATAAATAAAAATTTAATTTTCTTTGTATATGACTTCCCACTGGAACAACTAAATTGTGGTGCTTTGGTGGCTTAAGTACAGGCTGTGGTATTCTACACTTTGGTTTGGTCCACAAAACTGGTGAGAACCTTTCTTTGTGGACTTGCTGAAATATTGTGGCTAGAAAGGTCGTATAGTAAAGGTTATCCAATTTCCTAAACCTATGTAGTTGTCATGCGATCCGTGCCTATCGGCCATTGCAGCCAGGTGCAATGGGTTGATATTTGGGCATCTCATCAGGTAGAGTGGAGAGGTCCACTCTATTGGGAGCTATGGCGTGGGTGGCTTCCTTTCCCCTGCAATCCTGGGAACAAAATATACCTTTGAAAAAACAGTTCAATACAAATGGAACGAAAATAAACGGATGACGAGGGATGGAATTAGTTTAAGGGAGAGACCAGGCCAAATTAATATACGGAGAACTGGCAACGAAAACAGCGCAATGATGTGGAACAACCCAAGTATGAAAATGCAGACCAAGTACCTTCAAAAACCTCGGGAAGTGCAATCAAGGGCAAAGACGTAGCAGTTGTGCGCTCTCATGTGAATTAAAAACGAACCCCAAATTTATTGGAACTCAGTATCATTCACGTAGTCTCTCTCACCAGTCAATACCTCTAAGGTGGGTAATATCTGGGATCTCGACTGGGCGAAAGCTGGACAATGACAAAGGAAGTACTCAATTGTATCAATGTCCCCCATGCATGCCCTGTACTCATTGTCACCCGTCGCTCCAATCCGATACAAATGCCCATGTTAAAATCCCGGTCAACTAGCTTGGCCTTGTTTAGTTTCAACAGCCCCATAAAACCTTGGTTAGTTAACCCACTGTATCACTAATCCATCGTTTCTTCTCTGCCTTGAAATTCTTTGCATTAATTGAGTTACTGTCCGTAACGTTCTGGCCAGTTTTTTGCCAGTCCATTTCCGATTTCGTCGTAGTGAACCGGCATTCATACAAGACGAATGTTACCATGTACTGCGTAATCTTTCATCATATTCTTGCAATCTTAAACGACCCTAGAGTATACTCTTTCGGTTACGATGACCCTAATTGCCAACTTGAAGTCAGTAAATATATTGATATCTGTGGGCCTAATATTCACGCTGATCCATTTTAAAACCTCCATAATCGCATGAACTTCCGCCTGCAAGACTGTATTATGGTCAGGTAAGCGGAAGTAAATTTCGGTCTCCGTTTCTTATATGAAGAAACATAGGCCCATTCTTTCCCCTAGCTTCAAGCCATCCGTGTAGAAGCAAACTCCCACGCTTGTTTGTTCTAGGGTGCGATTGACCCAGGAGTGTCTTTCTGGCATCAATGATTTGCTTTCAGCTATAATCCTAGTCTCACGTACTTGGTCAGATATTTGCAAAGTCTGGTCGTATCTGTCCAGTAACGGGGCCATGTGCTATGGTGTTGTATGTTGTCGTGTTCAATCTATTTCTTCAGCAATTGTAGACGTTCTTTTAGAAATAGCTGCTTCGTATCTAATACGAATGTCTATAGGTTGGATATAAACAATGGTCTCCAATGTCTTGGTATAGATGTAATTCTCATGCCGCCACTTATACCTAGGCAGCACATTCGTTGACACTTCTCCAAAATTTTAGTTTTGCACTTTCTACCCATAACTCTCTATCCTACTACCGATGCGTATGTTAGAATCAGTCTGATCGCACTCATATAGACTAAATGTGGGGCAATAGAGCTGAGCCCCCATCTGGACCCAATGGCAGTTTTACAGACAGACCATCCTGTATGTGGTGTCTCTACAAGACAATTTCAATGTGACTAATGTCACACCCAAATATTTAATTCATCGGGTAAGGATATGGTCTTTCCCTGAAAACTAGGATCAATATACTGCATGATCTTTGTCTTCTTGATAAAAATACCTATCTCTGTTTTTTTTGGGTTAATATTTAGTTCTTTCGGCCGAGCAAAGTTAAGCGCAATGTTGAGAATTCTTTCCGCCTCCCTGCAAAGTTGGCTAAAGTCCTTGCCCTTAGAAGTATCATAAAATCGTCCGCATGCAAACAGGTTCATAACGTGCATCAGTCAGTTTCCTTAGCAGGCTCTGTATAGTGGTTACCCAAAGATGGGGTGAACGTATTCCTTCTTGAGGCGTCCCATGTTGAATCCTATTCCTAACATTTATATTGTCCATACCGCAGCTTATCCACCTGTTCCCCAGATTATGAAGTTTACCCAATCAATTATTGATTGGTCAACTCTTTTTTTTTGTAAGGTAGGTGTTGATGTTTTGATATAATGGGTTTTTTTAACAAACACAACCCACGAAGCGATTAGCTTGTCTGCAGAAAACACCAAGGGTCTATGACGGGAATCGAACCCACGACCTCTGGACTGAGGTGATAGCATCGCTACCACTCAGCTACAGGGGCACCCACTGTACTAAGGATTGGATAAGAGTGTCGGTACTCATATTGTTGAAAACGCCTTTAGGTTAGGTTAGGAAGTTATACCGCACCTCCACTCGGGGACCCAATTGGGTCCATTGTGTGCGCATTAAATGGCAATACAAACGCCAAGCGTATACAACTTATCATTGAAAGCGTTTTCGGTGTAGTTAATTATCCCGTGAAGAGCCGGTTCCACTGACATTCCGTTGACATGTGGATGCTGTCTAAACCTTAGACTATTAGTCTAATATCCTGCTCGTAATCATGTCATCCACTATCCGTTCCATGGTCTTCAGCAGTAAGAAGGCTTAGATATGAAAACTACCCTTGAACCAATAACCATAATTCAAGTTCCCCAGCTGCGTAAAAAGTTGTGGCGGTAAGGAAACTAAGAATAAGATTTCCAGCTACCTCACCACCACTCCAGCTCTCCTTCCAGGAATCTGCTCAGGCAGGCATATCGTCAGCGGTGTGCCGCAGAAACTGTTCGTGCTAAACTTAATGCCAAGCCAGCCAAGACGAGAAGTTAAAGGCAATGGTCTGAGGAGGAAGCTAAGATACGAAGCCAGATTTCCGATAGCCAACGCAAGTCTGCGGACAAGTTTTACAGCAAAGTGGCTAAGTTTAATTCGCATAGCTGTCATTGACCGTCGATATACGGATTGCGTTATGAAACTGAGTGGAGGTCTGAACGCAACTGATGGGAGTCCTCGGGAACATACCTTGACTCTAGACTAACATCGAACCTTAATATCGAAACTAGGGCAAACAAGGTAGCTATTGCTTGATACGCGTGTAAAAAGGCTATAGGGAAAACATGCGGCATAAACCCAAGTAATCATAAATTGCTCCATACTGACGTATGGTGCGATAGTATGGTGGCCTGCATTGCCAAAGAAAATATAGAAAAAATAATAGAGAGCATCCTTAGCATTTCTGCCTGGCCTCGTACCCCACACCTTCTAAGGTTGCTGTTGTTGTTGCTATTTTGGTTCGGATGGCAGAAGCAAGTACGCAAATTGTCAGGGTATCCCACACATAAAGAAAAACTCGGGAAATTTGGGTATTTATAAATGTCCACCTACTTTCTCTACATGACATCGCTGAGAAGTGACTAATAGATGCGTATTAAATTAATTAGAAACGTTCATGAATTCTAGTTTAGTTGATAAAAACAATCAATTGATAATATGAGAATCTAATAAACCGAAAGGGTCTGTGAATTTACAAAAAAAATATAAACCCCACTGTAACAACAATAGTGTTAATAATTAATAATCCCGTTTAACATTTCTGAACCGAAACTAGAGATTTATTCGGATAAAATTCCAACCACTCCTGTAACACACCTTCCAAGGTTGCCAGCTGACCACATGGGTGTTTGTTATACATACGACTTTAGAAAACGATGTATAACGGCATTATTCTCCGAATGCGAATACGAATATTCGTTACATCACTATATAAATATATATGTACATATCGTTACCTTAATATAGAAAGGCCCTAAGCTCATCACTTTTTTAAATCGACATCTAATGTATCGAAAGGAGGTAACGTTGACCACAAGACCGAAGGTCGTGGATTCGATCCCGGTATCCGAAAGTAATTAAAATAATAACACCACGCATTTTTCTGATATTCATTAGTGTCCTTTGTATCAGTTGTTGTAGGAAAAGTTCTAGGAGATGCAGGCATAAGGCACTGATCACTAAACTACACCGGCTTCAGCGGATGCTAATCGTAATGTAACATCAGAGCGCCCTCCTTCGTCGGTATTGTGTAGCAGAATCCTCGGGGAAGTAAAATAACCAATAAAATGGCTACTAAGCATACGTTTAAAAATTTAATACACCTCATTGATACTAGAGGCGCTGTAATAATGCATTAACGTGCAAAAAAGCAGTCTATCACTATCCCTTCCCTCTCTTATTATCTTCTCTTCAACTCACAGGTAGCACATAGGGCTCATTGTATTGGACCCAAGTGGGCGGGACACCCTTCCTTACCAGCAGCCTGCTAACCTAATGTATCGAATCTCGGTTTAAAGAAAATAATGAGTTAGGGCCTTTATTTTATTAAGGTAACGATATGTATGCAAGTATTTATGTATGTACAATAGATGTGTACCAAGATCAAGGATTTAAACACTTACCAAAATTGCAAATATTGAAAGTTTGAAATACGTAAGGAAATAATTTTGGCAATCTCACCAGCAAGATTATAAATTTCTTTAGGATCATCGGTTATAATTTGATCTTTAATTATTTCAATTTCTTTTATCCAATCAGTCAAACTATCAGCAATGGTCAGCGTTTCATAAATGCAGGCAATTTCTAGAGTTTTTTGCAAAATATCTACAGATACTTGGCGCACGGTGCCATTCGAGTCGATGCAGCGTGGCACAATTTTACCCAACATTTGACCAGTCTGATTAAATTTGGATGGCGCCTCACAGCCAATCTTCATTGACTTAATGTAGACATCCAATGTATTGTTGTAGACATGACTAGCACATATGCGTACTTCGGAGTTTTTATCTCTTATCCAAGTCTCAAGTATTGAAATGATCAAATCTAGTGTTGAGGGTGAAGGATCCTGTTCAATGATAACTTTAACCAAATGATTGAGTTCTGGCAGTGATTCATTTAGGTATTTGGCCAGAAAACTATTACGTTCATCTTCCTCTTGAGATTCGAATTTCATTTTTAAATTCTGAGCGCAAGAGAAAAAGTTTTTGCAGGCAATTTCAAATATGACACCACCATCAACAGATTCGGTGGCGTCTTCTCCTCCTATTCGTATAAAGTCGGTGCCCAGCTTTAAAATGATTGGTAGTAGTGGCAAATCATCAAACGGCTGCTCTATGGGTATGCTAAAGACAGCTTCCATTATTTGTTTACGATACTTTAAGGGGCCTGGCATTCTTTCTTTTGTTTTTATCATCTGATTGCAAATACTCAATAGTGTTTTCAAAATAGCAGACATAACACATTGGTCTTTAGTGTTTGTTAGTTGCAAAATTAAAAAATTCAAAATGGTATCATCTAAATTGCCCAAGGTATCCAAAGGATCGGCCTCTTCCATTATATGACCAAAGGCTTTTATCACCAACAAATTGGTCTTGAAGTTTTCCAATTCCTTATGTGTGTCTTTAATAAAATGCAGATTGGAAAAAAATCCTGTTGAGTGTTTTCTGCCGCCTATATGAGCTAATTCGGCCAATTTCTTTATTACCAGACTGAGATGTTTACGCGAAATATATCCAAGGGCCAAAGCACTAGGTATTATTTTTTCTTCGTATTCTGCATGTTTTGTGTGCTTGTCAAGCTTTTCTTGCCGGGCTGAGTTAATGATCAAATCAATTTTCGCATTGACAATTTGTTCGTCAGTGACATGACATAAAGTTAAACCTATGGCTTTAACCATCATACCTCTCTCACTGTTTAACGTTGGAATGACATATTCATTGTGGGGTAATACCAAAGGATAAATAATCATTTGTTCTGACATTTTATTTGCAAGTCGTTCAGCAAAGTGTTCATCATGTTTAGTTAAAAATTCATTGGTTTCTGTGATGAATAACGTCAATTTTGTAAAGTACAAGCTTTCCTTATTGATGTTTAATAGCAAATCTGAAATGCCCTTATCCCATAACTTAGCTAGTTCGGGATTTAAATGAGGGTAATAGTATTTTAAGAACGATAATATATTGGTGGCTCTTTTAATGCAATGATAATTGCCCAACAAAGCCAAGCATCTGGCATAAATTGTTTCTGCAGATGGCACCACAATTTTACCACTTTTAGCAAAGTTTGGAGCTAATGATTTTGGTGTAGGCTCTTCCGCAGCTGCTGCTGCTGCACCTTCTTTTTTCTCTGCCTCATCTTCTTCGGGTGCCACTTCGAATTCTATGT
This sequence comes from Tachina fera, assembly GCA_905220375.1. Taxonomy (NCBI): domain Eukaryota; kingdom Metazoa; phylum Arthropoda; class Insecta; order Diptera; family Tachinidae; genus Tachina; species Tachina fera. The sequence goes on along the minus strand of LR999966.1, from coordinate 109,926,386 downwards.
TTGGCGACTTGGAAAATAAACTTGCCAAGCATTTCGCTACATTAGAACATATGTCGGTGTAGTCTAGTAAAATAAAATAATTTAACAGTTCCCTTTTTAATAATTCATCCATGGTGCCTACAGTGGAAGCCAGCATAAATAAAGAGTTCTCGCATGAGAGCACGAAATTTGCATGTTCTTCCAAGGAGCCATACTCTTGATTAACTTTCGTAAATTTACAGCTATAACGGACAATAAACCATACGAATTCCTTTTCTTTGATTAAAGATTTTTGTGCTAGCGCTACTATGCACTTCAATAAAGTCAATTTCATCTTAATACTTTTTTCGCTTGTGATCATCTGCTTTAAACACTCCATAAATGATTGCAATTTATTTTCAATATTTACCGTAGATGTATTAAGCAAGTGAGTCAAGATTAATAAACTTTTAATGCGTTCCCTTTCGCTGTTGTTCCTTAAATGCATTAGCAAAGTTTCCATTATTTTGATGGCATATACGCTGGACAGCAAATGGAAACATCTTAAGACTTCATAGTGACCCTTTACGGTCTGAGGCTTTTCATAGTCCGGATAGACGCAAACCAAGTCGAACAGATTTGATATCAATTGTTCTGCAACTAAATCCAATACTGAGGGCTGCAGAGAAATGTTGGTCTTTAACACCGCCGACAAGAATTGTGTTACCGAATTCCTTTCTATCGAACGGCGGTATAAATTTAGTATTTGTGGTATAAGACGTGGGGTTCGATCTTGTATTTTATCCGCAGGTAGTAACGGAAACATTGAAGAGAGCGCTTGTAAAATTTCTACACAAACTTTTGGTTCCCTGCACTGCAACCACTGGTTGAAAAGAACATCGTAGGCAACTGAAATTTCAGTAGAGCAATTTAATAAAGCTTCTACTTCAGCTGCCGTAGGTGATATCAGTTCATTTTTTTCACCGTTCACGGGAGATGCTGAAATTGAATTAGACGAAGAATGTTCCAGCAAAGCTTCACTGAAGCGTCCTATAGCTGAAATGAAAATAAAAGTGTAACAACTGTCATTCATATCCGTTTTTAACATTGTTAATTGTAGAGCTGGCGAACAAAACTAGACATTTCCGCAGTAAATGATTTTTTTTATTTTTTATTTTTTTCGGGTTCTCCATCTCTATGATGTCACGAAATATTTTCATTCAAACCAGTTCCTTACTAGTCTCTATCTAAGTATTTCAGTTATTTGCCTCTCCTGTAAAAACCAATTAACGGGACTAGTCTGCTTTTGTTCGCCAGCTCTACAATTATTGTAATGTATGTATGTATGTATGTAGTTACCATACGCATGAGCTTGCTTGACATGATCCGATTTAATACCATTCATACTAGGCAGTATCAAAGATAATATGGGCTTAATGAAAGGCACCACTCCGGGTATATTTGAAGACGCTATGTTACCTAGGCATTGCATGATCATGAAATGTGCCACCGCACCTTCCTTTGTATGACCCATTAGAGCCTCCATAACCATCTTGCAATCGTCAGTACGCCCAATAGCAACCAAAATGGATAATGCGTGATTTTGTATGTTCGGAACATGTTCTGAGGAACGTGTCAGTTCCTCTAAACTCAAATTTATGAGTTTTTTATGAGCTTCCGAAGGTATTGAGATTTCAGATTCAACAACTTTTTCAATGGCCCTAAAATTTTAAGAAAATATTTCTGGCCGTTAAAAAATATGCATATGTATGTATATTTTTAATACATACATATGTACATACATGTGTATATAGTATGTATGTACATATGTATGTGTTTTTTACGTACTTTAAAATAATTGTCATCATTTTCTCGTCCATCTTGGCATGCTTTTCTTTATACTCTAAGAGAATATCTGTAGCTCTGAGCGGATGCGTTTCAAAAATTTTAACCAAGGCCGATTGTATGGCCATCCGAACGGTTTCATCTTTATCCGACAATCCATCGAACAAATTATTTAAAACTCCTGTAAACAAGAAAATTGTTAAGAAAATGTAAAAAATTTAAAGAGGAAGCGTGAAAATTTTGCATTGCATTTTTGTAAAAATATTTATTTTTTCGGGTTGATAAGCACACGCTAATTACGAAGGTGCGTCATTAACTCAGTGTTGTTTTTAATTTCCCGCCTAATAATTGAAATGGCATTACTGCTCCTGTCAATAAGCAGCTGTCAGTTTAGTCCTGTCTAAATTTGAACCAAGGCGAATTCAAGTCGGTTTCGGCATTGGAATGAATGATTGGAATTGTTCGCGCAAAGAGGAATGTTTTTGTCAAACAGGTATGTTCTGACACTCGCATCGTTTTCAAATCGCATGCGAGCTGCAAATCGCCAAACTTGTTTCTACATGTTCTGTAACTCATGCGTTTTGCTTGCGACTTGCCATATTGATTTAGGTCAGCTGTGTGTTGAAATCGTCAGTGTATAAGTAAACAATGCGAAGAAAAAATTAACAAAATAAAAGAACATTTTATAAATTTCAATTTTATAATAAAAATTTTGCGAAACTTTTAATATTTTTGACTAAAATGAAAAGAAAACATATTAAATTTCATTAATTAATCATTTTAGTGTTTCTTTAAAGTTATGTTTGGGCTAAATTCATCAGTTCACTTCAGTATACTCTTGTGATTTGAACTCGCCAAAAGTCTTGCGATTGCGAGTTGCAGAACACCTCTCTCTCTATTAATTCACTGTAGACATAAAAGTCTCCAATTGGAAGTTCTGGCACTAATATATACCACAGTCATTGGAGGATCAGCGAAATTAACAAAACAGACGAGTTGGAGTTTTTATAATGTACCCACGTTTAAGATCAGGGACAGGACAGAAGTTATAGACATAACACCAACTAAAAAAAATAGGAATCTTGTAGAGAACTGGAGGGTTGACGCAAGCTGTACGTTTTAAGACCACACTACGATATCCTACAGTCTTAAATTTACAACAGGATATCCAAGAAAGACAAATTGGGATACCTATAGGGTCACTGTTGGTATTAGAGCAAGGGGCACTCACTCCACGGGGTTGAATATACGAAGGGAAGTAGAAGAGAAAATGGAATATTTCACTAGTACTTGTAGCGAAAGTTTTGAGCTTTTCTGCCCTTTAGTTTTTCCCTGTAGAGGAGAGCAGCCTTCCTGGATAATCTGCAGTCATGGGTAAGAAGAGTGTTCAGTAGGGCGGAACTAACAGGCAGGATTGCAGATTGGATCAACTATAAATTCAGCAATACAGCATACGGATTACACCTTAGCCGCATTCTTAAACATAGAGGGAGCCTTTAACAAAATTAGTATACATGCTATTATTGAGTCGCTGGAGATACTCAGTGTTCGAAACTTTCTGATTTATTGGATAGCTGTTATGATTAGCAGCAGAATTACAACCTAAGTATTGGAGACGGAAGTTAGTTGCTTATTCGGACGACCGGAAAGTTTGTTCTCACTATAAGTGAAGTCAAGCAGGCTGCCTTGGACATCATTCTTTCTTTGCTTCCTTTAAGTTGGGAAGGCTGGTGCTATAGCACACCTCCACTCGGAGACAAATAATAATTTTTAAACTTTAACAAATAGGAACCGTAGGAACATCTCGATAGTCATGACGGGGCACTGGTCGGTCGGTAGACATGCTAGTAGGATAGATACGACTTATAATGAGTTCTGCCGAAGTTGTCGAGAAGAAAGTAACGAAAAACAATATTCCACTTTCTTTGCGAATGTCCAGCTTTGCATCTCTCGAGATACAAGTTTTTAGGCAGAAATGTACTAGACGACATTTCAGATTTATCTGAGATTGGGCTGACTGGCCTTATCAGATATCTCAACGCGACGGGATGGATCTAGTACCTATCACCGTATCCGTATACTTAGATATGGTTCTACATAGGTTGACACCGACGAGTCGAGTGGTCTTTCAAAAAGGATTCATCCATATTCTACTTGAATGCCTATGTGTAGAATGCAGCCACATAAACCAAGCAACCAACCAATCCTCAGCCATCTAAGCGTATGGCGTTGCAGCTTCGGGCAATGACAAATAAAATTTTCAATGGTTTCTGGTTTCTCTTCATCCCTCCATGCTCTGACCGAGCAGTGACCAATCAACGCGCCTACCAAGACTCGCATCTCCTTCCTATTCATATCCAGTAGCAGTTGGGATCTTCCTGAGATAAGTTTTGGCCATATAGCCCTCGAGACTCTACAATCCTCCCTACTTCGCCATGAACTGTTGGTCCTCCTCTCTACAAAAAAAAACTGAGTTCCCTGTAGTAATGACCTATCGGTAATTTCACCGAATGCAGCCACATAAACCAAGCAACCAACCAATCCTCAGCCATCTGAGCCTATGGCGTTGCAGCTTCGGGCAATGTCAGATAAAATGTTCAATGGTTTCTGGTTCCTCTTCATCCTTCCTTGCTCTGACCAAGCAGTAACCACTCAACTTGCCTACCACGACTCGCATCTCCAGTAGCAGTTGGGATCTTCCTGAGTTAAGTTTGGCCACATAGCCCTCCAGAATCTACAATCATCCCTACTTCACCATGAACTGTTGGTCCTGCTCTCTACAAAAAAAACTGAGTTCCCTGTAGTAATGACCTATCGGTAATTTCACCGATCTGTTACGCATTCCCTCATCTAACGACGACCCTATTACTGCCAGCTCATTGGCAATTTTATTTCCCTCAACACTGCAGTGGCTAGGAACCCAAAATAGTCTGACACTATATTTGTCCATTATCGATTTGAGGGATCTCCTACAGTCACTAACAAGTTTCGATTTGAAATTGTGTCCCTTCAAAAGCTTTTAGCGCTGCCTGCCTGTCGACGTAGAAGGTTACCTTCTCACCTTCAGCTACAATCCTGGCTACCAGCTCCGTGGCCCTTACGATCGCCAAGATCTCATTCGGCCGTCTGAAAGAACTACGAATGTTGCTTCCCAAGTTATAGGCACCAGTGCCTTTCCCCATTTTTTTACCTGTCTGTAAGGACCGCACTACCCTCATATCTTATCAGATTTTACATAATAGACCATATCCGGAATTGCCAGTGAGGGTTTTCTAATAAAAACAATTTCAACGACATTATAGGTCCTTACAGACCTTGATGGACCGAGGGATTACGGATCTCTGATCACTAAAACTGATCTCATTTAAGATTGATGTGTGAGGGGACTTCTCGCCACAAAGTCCTCTATAGAAAGGCTGTCTGATGTTTACTCCTCTGAGCACCTGTGATGCCCAGCGAGGTACACCTCTGAACTTTAGCCAGTAATCTACTGTAACTTTTCTTCCTCAATGCCTCCCACCATAACACACAATTATAGGAAATAACCGGTTTGTCAACCGATGTGTAAATCCAGTTTACTACCTTCGCTTGTAGACACCAGTTCTTTCCTATGGAGTTCCTGCATGGGTAGTAGGTAATGAGCTCTTTCTTTAGCCTTTTCTGTGTGAAAGGAAGGAACTCCATCATGGGAATTGTGTGGTTTCATGGAAGGTAATGGGGGTTTTTTTGAGTACAATGGGGATGGATGTGTAATAGCCATTTTCGACACAAACCCATCATCAAACCCATGTAATCTAAATTGAACTAGTCTACCACTTAAGCAATAACAAGTGCATGAATTATAAATATGTACTCATTTGCGCTATCTACTACATGTATTTGGATATGTATGTATATGTACGTAAGTTTAAAGATTTTTTCTTCGGTATACATAGTATAATGCAAGCTACCTTGGTAAAGAAACCCTAGTAATACGTTCATACATATATACATAACTTAACTAACATCCATTTGCATGCATTTCATAATGAATGTCAGAAGCTGTTTGTCTCAGTTTTTTGCAATTTAATACATACCGTATGTTATTTCATTTAACCTAAATTTTCATATGTAACGGTATGCACATTTATGGATGTACATACATACTCGTACATATACATATCGTCACCTTAAAGACCAGGAACATAAATCATCAAAAAACATGATAAAATTTTAATTTTGTTGCATAGTGTAATTTAAGCAAACATTAGGCACTTTTTTTGTTTAAACAAGTAAAAGAAACTATAACTGTTATTATTTAATTTGAATAATATTGATGTGTTCAGAGGAATGCTTAATTATTCATACTAGTTAGTATTGCTGATAGGTTGTTTGGTTTCAGATTTTTACAATTACAAATAACCTAAGCGCCATATCATAGGCTGTGTTTAGAAAAACAATGCTTTCTCAACCGGTATATACTTCGGGTTTCATTTTAATCAGAATATATAATTTTCGTTTCAATATTGCAAATAGTTCCAATTTTATAACGTTTTTTCTCTCTCCTGTAAACTTTTGAAAACTGCTGATAAGTTGTTTGGTCTTTAAGGTGACGATATGTACATGTATACAGTGGTTTCTCTATTTAAAGAATGATCAGAGTGCGGAAATAAATAAAAAGAAACGTTCCCAATAACAATTTTGCTTGAAATTAAGTGTAAACAAATTGTTATTCCAGTCCCATATTCAATTGTCAAGGGTTGAATTATGCTTGATTTACAATTTATTTCAATAGCATTATCCAGTGAAATGGGTACTTGAATTCAATTCGAACATTTCAATTGTATTACAGTTCAATTCAAGCCTTTAATTATACTGTAATTAAACCTTGTATTACAATTGAATTCAAGTATATTCAAAAACAATGCGTTTAAAATAGAAAGGAAAATGCAATCGACAAGTTTTCTTATAATTGCTTTATCCATATTTACCTTCACTATTGTTTTCACGATTTTGAAAACCTTTTGTTTAAAAAAAAACACTTTTTTATATATTTTTTTTTTGATATTTTTCATCATAATTTCAATTTTATTAAAAAATAAATTACTTATTTGACAAGGTTTGAACATGTTGTATGTTTTTTGATTTTTTATTTCCAAATATTTTCAAACTTGAATATTACTAGAAAAATTTTTTGAATTCAACTTTGTTTTCAAGTGCTTGAATTTTAATTTTTTGAGTGCTTATTGGGTTGCTTTCGTTTTATTTTGTTCTATGGCAGGAGTAGAACAAAAGTAATTTCCTTTCGATTTGTGTTATTTTTGTCCCGAAGCACTAACACCCCTTTTCCTCACTCAAAGTTTACTTTGCAAAGTCTTAAGTTTGTTGGAGAGAAGGGAACGAAAAATGGGGGTGATTATAGCCTTTGATGTACTCGCAAAGTTGATTTGTTCTTTCTTCGTTTCGTTTTACAGAGTAAAATTTTCGTGTAGAGAAGTAGTCTAAAAGAAAATTTAAAAGACTTTTGGAACAGAGGTCTAATTGCAATTTATTTTATAAGTACGACTGGTTCACACACGGCAAGTTTAATTGAGCAACTTTTTAGTTCATGTTCGAGAGAGGAAGATGTGATGGCTCCCATGAATCAAAAAAACAAGATTGCATATTGCGCAGGTCCGTTATATTTTCTGCTTGTGTGACGTAGACATAGAATAGTTGCATGTGTTGTAAACAAAGTACATTTGTGTATGGAAAGTGCTCTCTATCTCTCTCTGATTTGATTAATCTGCAAATTTGTGCAATTTTTCCGTACGTGTACGGTTTTGTGCAAGGGACACTCTTGAGAGTACAATTTTAAAATTACCCAAAATTTACTCAACTACTGGATATTACTGCAAAAGCAAACAAACGGACCAACTGCCAAAAATTTTTCCTGTAAAAATTTTCAGACTCTCAGTCAACAACTGTCAATTAGTTCTCTCAATTTGCACTCTCTTTTGCAATTTTATGTGCAAACGAATGCATTTCAGTAAAATCCAGTGCAAATTTGCACAAAATTGCACGAATTTTTGGGATGAACAAACGGACCTAATAGCAGTTAGTTGTTGTCGACAAAGTGTAGACAAGTGACAATTTTTAATGTCGTCTTAATGTGACGTCGACGACGCCATTCTCAATAAGGGGGAATATAATTTTTTAATACTCAGGCATGTTCTGAAAATCAAATTTTTCAAATCACAAGTGATTTTAAAAGTAATGAAGTCATATCATTTCTAAAATAACATTTTTCGTATTTTTTAACCGACTTCAAAAGACGAGAAGACTTTCAATTCGGTTGTATTTTTTATTTTATAATGCATACATAATACATAAATACATATCGATGGCTTAATATAAAAAGTCCGTAAATACCTCAATTTTTTCGAAATCGCGTTTTTAACGTTTTCTGGATGACAACGTATAACTGCATCCTCCTTGTAGATCTCAGTACGTTACAGTTCAAAATCATCTTACTTATGGCAACTTAAAAAATTATTCCTGAATGTAAATGCTTTAGTTTTTGTTCAGTTTTTTGCTTCGCCTATAAAATAACGAAAATTTCAGTTCCGTCTTTCTTATGTTAAGCCATCGATATGTACATATTTATGTATTTTTGTTATTGTATCTTTTATTTTCCTTCAGCTATTGTGAAACATGCAACTGATTTTTTTAATTATTTACTTTTAATATTTATAAAATAGCTTTACATGGACTAGGTACATACATATGTACATTTATTAGAGATGGACTCCGCCTGCGTGGTTGTTACGTGATTTTGGTTTTTCAATGTAATATGTATTTACAGTCTGGCCCACGATGTCGAAAAGAAAATTTCGATCGACAACTTGTATAGAAAACAGCTTTTCTTTTCAGGCCGTTAATTTTCAATATGAGTTTAGTAATCCAAGATTGAGGTAGAAAAACAACTTTTAAAAAAAAAATTTAAAAAATGGTGCAAAACATTTATATTATTTGCTGTTCATATACATATCTCTCCTTATTGCAGCATTGCAATAACCAAAATAAAATACTTTTCAATTTACATTACACAAAGAAATTTTCTCTATTTGCATTTGCGAACGTGTTTTGACTATAATATGCAGCAGGGTATTGCATTAGAGAACAGGAGCAAAGCAAAAAGTAATTTTATCGTAAACACTTTTACAGTTTACATTTTTAGGGTTCCGTACACCAAAGGTGAAAAAAGGAACCCTATTGTTTTCGCTACGCTGTCCGTCTGTCCGTCATACGGTATTTCCTCAGGAAACGTAAGAGCTACGGTCCTGAAATTTGGACAGAGTATGTAGAAACTTGAGAATTAAAAATTAAAGGGTGTTCCAAAACAAGCAACGAAAAATGCTAAAATCCCATGTAATATACATACATAAAATTGTATGTACATATGTATATTGACACTTGAAATTTGTAAAATTGCTGTATTTTTGTATAGACTACAACAATTAACACTAAAATTTAAAAAAAATTTAATTAAAGGGTGGTGCATCAGTTAATGCAATTTTGACTATGTAATTTTGACAACTTACTATATCTTGGAAACCGCCCTACAAGAAAGAACACTACCAGTCAATTGACTGCTCATTTGATCGATATTCATGCAGGCTATATTCATCATTACGTAGAACAAAGTTTCTATCAAATTATTAAAGGCAAAATGAAAAATGTGATGGAAAATTTTGTGTACGTGTGAAGTTGCATCACACTTCCCATCAAATGACTAGTCAATTGACTGTCATTATTGAATTGAATGTAAAATTGTTTTAAATGTGTTAGTGAAAAAATTTGTTTGTGTTAGTTTCAATCATTCATTTCTTGTAGGGCGTAAGAAGTAAACTCTTGAAATTTTCAAAAAGGTAAAACTAAGAAAAATGAAAATTATAAAATCGCCAAACCAAAAAAAAAAATCGCCAAAAATTCAAAAAAATGCCAAAACAAAAAAAAATCATCAAAACGAAAAAAATCTCCAAAAATTTAAAAAAAAATTCTAACACTAAAATAAGTCGCGAAATTCGAACAAATAGTCTAAATGAAAAAAAAATCGTAAAAATTAAAAAAGCGCCAAAAACCGAAAAAATCGCCAAATGCGAAAAAGGCTCCAGTAACAAAATAATTGTTATAATGAAAAAAAATCGCCAAAATGGAAAAATTCGCCAAAATTAAAAAAATCGCCAAATTGAAAAATCGCCAAAAACCGAAAAAAATCGCCAAAAAATAAAAAAAAAGTTTCAAAACTACAAAAAAGCGCCTAAATGAATAAAGTCGCCAAAATGAAGAAACGCCAAAAACCGAAATTCGCCAAAATTAAAAAAAAATCGCCAAAAAATAAAAAAAACACCAAAAACCGACAAAATCGCCAAAACGAGAAAAAAAAATTAAAACTAAGAAAATGGCCAAAGTGCAAAAAAAAAGTCCAAAAACCGAAAAAATCGCCAAAACAAAAAAAATCGCCAAAATTAAAAAAATTGCCAAAATAAAAAAGAATCGTAAAAACAATAAAAACAATAAAAAACATAACAATTCATTGATTTATAATAAAAAAGATTTACTATCCCAACATAAAATCAGCTCGCCAGCCAAAGATAACATAAGTAGGAAATATAAAAAATGATAAAAAAAAAGTAAAGTAAAGAAAGGTCCCTTCAGTAGCAGCAGTAGAAGTTAAGGTGAATTGAGTTAAATTCAATCTTAAGAGAGACATGAGTAATCATAGAGAATATAGTTTTACAAGTTTCAAACGAAATACATTGTTTGAATGAGAGAATACACGTAACTGATGTGGTAACTGGTTCCACCACCGCGAAACCCTGACAATAAAAGATTTCTCTAAAAAAGATGAACGAATTCTAGGAAGAATAATCTGAGGGTTTCTGGTAGAGCGCGAAAATGTGAATGACTCATATAATGATAAGGGCCTCGAACTCTTAATAATTTTATAAAACAATAGAAGATTTATGTACTTAATAAACTCATTAAAGCTGCACCCTAGAAATCTGTGAAGAAAACCAGATATGTGCTCGCGACGACGCACACTAAACACAAAACGTACAATTACATTAACAAGCCGATGTAAACGAGTAATATGTATACCGCAAGAACCAGAATAAACTTCAATCCCATATAAAATCTGTGACATTAGCAAGGCCCATGCCATTTGTAATTTAACTGATAAAGGTAAGTACAAGTTAATAGAGTAAATCCTACGCAATATACCAAAGATCCTGCCACTTAAGCAGTCAATATGTTTGTCAAAGGAAAGTTTCCTATCAATAATAACTCCTAAGCACTTCAGGTGATCAACAAATTCAATGCGTACTCCATTCAAAGATAAACTGAGATCCACAAAAAAACGATCAGTGGGCCCAAGCACAATAGCCTTAGTTTTTGTAGGGTTAATATTCAAGGATCTGCCAGCAGTCCACATATAAACTAAAATTAAAAAAATTTAATTAAAAGTTAATGCAATTTTGACTATGTAATTCTGAGAACTTGCTGGTATCTTGGAAACCGCAAGAGGCCAACTCTTGAAATTTTCAGAAACGGTAAAACTAAAAAATCACAAAATTATAAAATCGCCAAACCGAAAAAAATCGCCAAAAACTTAAATAAAAAAATATCGCCAAAACGAAAAAAATCGCAAAAATTAAATAAAAATTTATAATACTAAAATAAATTGCCAAATTCGAAAAAATCGCCAAAATGAAAAAAACCAAAAAAATAAACAATTTCTTTCAATTCAATTTCGACAAAAACCGAAAAAAATCGCCAAAATGAGAAAAAAAGTTTAAAAACTAAAAAAATGCCCAAATGAATAGAAAATTGCCAAAATTAACAAAAACACAAAAAACGATAAAACTAAAAAATTGCCAAAACGAGTAAAAAGTATCAAAACTAAAAAAACGCCAAAAACCGAAAGAATCGCCAAAACTAAAAAAACGACAAAAAAACGAAAAAATCGCCAGGTCGAGAAAAAAGTGTCAAAACTAAAAAAGCGCCTAAATAAAAAAACGAAAAAAGTTTCCAAAACGAGAAAAAAAAGTGCCAAAACTAAAAAAACGCCAAAATAAAAACGCAAAAAAACGAAACAAATTGCCAAAATTAAAAAAACTCTAAAAAATCGCCAATTCAAGAAAAAGAAGTGTCCAAAAAGCGCCTAAATAAAAAAAATTGTCAAAATAAAATAAGCCTTAAAAACCGAAAAAAATCACCAAAACTAAAAAATACGCCAAAACCGAAAAAACACCAAAACTAAAATAACGCTCAAAACCGAAAAAAAATTCCAAACTATATTTTATATAGGCTAAAGTTCATATTGAATTACATTTGTACATATCTAGTGTCTGTACGGAACCCTTCGTGCGCGGGACAAAGTCGCACTTCACTTAATTTATTTGTTTTTTTTTAATTAACTACCTTTAAATCTGGTGGTAATTCATTATATGACCTAGCCTCTCTTGGTATCCACAATTGCCTATTTTATTTTATTTATTTATTTATAAAAAAACCATACTCCGTAGAATAATATAAAGTTCATATATATGTAAATATGTATGATGTATGTAGGCAACAACGTAAAAAGATTTTAGCAAACAACAATATGAAAAATTTTATCTTCATACATATGTACATATATATAAAAATAGAGATAACTAAAATTTCCAAATTGACAATGTGTAATGCGTTTTAAATTGTATAAGTAAAATATCTAAGTCTGTGCAGAATATTAATACTAAAACTTAAAAACTATTCGTTGAAGCATATGCTACAAGATTACTCCTGAATGTATTAAAGCATTTCATAGCTTGATACCTCGCCCATGAAAAGATCTTTCGTGGATAACATGGTTTCTTATTGGAAATAATAGTTGTGGAGTTCTTTTCTACGGTAAAAATACAAATTGTCTACAGACATACTTTATAGTAGAAAAATAGCTGTCGAATGCAAACAAAACTCGTAAAGTTGCAACCAAAAAAGTCAATAATATGTGGTGAAACATGGTCGTGTAACTTATTTCCCCATAACTTGGTTGGCGTATTTTGACTTCGAGTAGTACGTTCTTGCAAGGTTAAAAAACATCGCGCTATATTTTATTTTATATTTTACAAAATGTCGTGGTCGAAGTTGAAATACGCCAACCTCGGTAAGTCCCATTATTCTATTGAAAAGCAAAGATCATCTATTAAAGTGTTTAACACTACATCCTAATGGAATTTTAATGCAATTTAAGTCATACATAGTAATGACTTAATTTTACCTCTAGTTAGAATTGTGGTAGCAGTATCAAGGTTTAACAATTTTGGTCTAATTTCCATAAATATACATAGTTTGCTTTGGTGAGAGTACATAACATTAATATGATATATAAATAGTATCAATAAATAATAACTCTGATTACAGTTGGCCTATTTCGACTACGTCCTATATCTGAGTTCAAGGCAGATGATGAAGGTGTAGTGCCCTTCGAAAATGACATGTTCCATTCTGCTGGTATTTGACTAATAATCACCACAAGTTCACTTGTCTTCTTCAAGACATTTTGGTTTTAAGAAATTACTTAACATAAAATCCATGGTACAATAATTAAAATATTAAAGCACAAACCGGATTGAGTACCCTACTATCTATACAAAATTATAATTTTAAATTAATATATTTAATTAAATATCGTCGGGTGGTTACTGGTTTGCCGCAATATTAATGTATTCTTAATATACTGTGCGGTAAACCAGTAACCATCCGATAATATGTACTCATATACATAATATATACATACATAGCATGTACGTGTGTGTAATACGTATCTATGCATGCATATATATATATATATATATATATATATATTGGTAATGGTATTAATGTAAAAATGCAAAATTTGAATACCTTCCAAAATAGAGGGCTTATCAGGTGTTGATTTGCCACCTGTACCACTGCCTCCTCCACCTCCCTTATTAGGATGATCCATTCGTTTTGTAGAGGAGCGTGTTCTCTTCCTCTTCTCCAGTTTTAATTGTTTTATAAAATTTTATTTCCCCGATTTTTAAAAGGCGTTCACTTATTTCACAACGATTTAAATAAATTATCACTTCTTGTTTCTACATGTACATAAATATATACATAACATATGTAAATATGTATTCCAATAAATACCACGTAATATTTTCTTTCATTCGGTTTCTTATCACTTGAGATTCAAACAAACTTAATACATATCAATACTATGTAGTATGTATGCATTTTAAAACCTGGGTAAGATACAATTTTCTTTTTTGTTTTTTCTTTGTTTTGAAAATTTTCTTTAAATTTCTTTTTTTCCAATACACTGTGTACAAGGTTCTCTAATCAACTGCTGGTCAGAGAAACAAGTCGACCTGCTCGAAGACGACGACGCCGCCGCCAGTTAGTTTTCTGTATATCAAGCCGCCGCCGACTATATCGGCTCCATCGGCTCAAAGCCAGCCGAAATTTTATCTGCTCAGAGAGACAAATTTCGGAGAAAAAATTTTGAAAATCGATTTTCAGTTTCAATTATTGGTGTCTATTCTGGAATACTCGTCGACTTGGTGAAATTTACATGTTAAACAAAAGCAAAACTTGATAAATGTTAAAAATTTGTGTTTGCTTATCATACAAATTTCATCGTTTTTTAACAGAGAGCAATGTGTTGAAATTCTCACGTTTCTTTAATTTTAGAATTGAATGGAAAACAAAAACAATTTTTGAAACTTTGTTTTTGCTTTAATGTAAAGTTTCACTTCTTCGACGCGTTTTCCCGAATAGCCACCATTATTTTCTCTTTCAATTTTCATATGCTTATATGAGCGGCGGCCCGTCGCCGGTCACAAAACTACTGCGCCGCCGCCACCGATAATTTTGCCTCGACTTGTTTCTCTGCTGCTGGTTTCATTTTTATATAAAAATATAGCAGCAGAGAGACTCCCACTTTTTAATGTCTAAACGACAAAAGGGAACCACAATTTCGTTATGTAGCTTCGTCTATACTTTTTTATTTTAACTTAATTTTTTTTTTGTATTTTACAAGTTAATTTAAGTAACATTATCACAATATACGTATGTAATTACATATTTATTTAATTCTCTAAGCACTGCAAAAAAAAAACGTCTTTAAAGAGAAATTGACATCAAGCAGACAAAGCGAACTCAGCTTACGAGGTGGTTTCTGTTCTACAACAATACAAAAATACCTGGATGAAAAATTGGTCAATATGTCAAAATTTGACGCATTAACAAGTTCTTACAACACAATTAGCATATTGCTGTTAACTTTAGAAGAGAAGGTAAAAACATAATAATACACGGTACAAATGCTTGTAAAACTGTTTATAAACGCGTTATTTTTTACACTATTGCAATAAATTTATGTGAAGTGGTGTATTTGTGTCAAATTTATTGGAATCACGGAATAACACAATTTCGTGAAAATACAAATTAGGGCTTTTCTACTTGTTAACCGATATATGTTAAGCCTCTGTTGATACCTTCCCGACTTTCAAATACCCTAAAAAACACTGAAAAAAATTAGTCACCTCTTATTGCTTAAGTATCGAGTATGATAACAGAATGATATAATGGGCTTTATCGACTTCAACGTTTTTGGTGTCTTTTAAAATTGCTTTAAAACTTTTTACATTTATGGTACGATTGCTCTTCCTTGTTTCCATGGCTGATTTTTATAAAATATCGGCTTTAAGCAAAAACCACCCACTGACATATTATTTGCACAGCAGGGACATAATTATCAATGTAAATAGCCTCGTAGCCGTAGTTGATTTGCTCATGGCCGGCTAACAGCCGCCGCCAACCATCGATTTAACTTGGCCTCGACCTCTGCATTATACCATGGTACATTTTTTGTGAATACATGAAAATTATAAATTAAGAAAAATGGAAGATATACCACGCACCCATGAAGGTAAGTAAAAGTCTTTCCATCTGAAAACTGAAAAGCTTATATCTGTTAATTGTTTGCTTTAGACATTGAGGCTCAAATTGCAGATATTCAATCAAAAAAGAAAGATGTTCAAAAGGATCCTAATGAAGGCGTAGGTTTATTGGATAGTGGCAATTTTTACGACACCGACTTTTACGATGAGGGAGGAAAGAGTAAAAATCGTTATGATGGTTATCACAATTCAATTGCTGCTAATGAAGAGGTCGATGAAGACGAAGACGAGGGCATTCCAGTAGCCCAAAAGCGTACAACTTACACTGCTCCTAAGTCTATTCTTAACGAATTAACACAGGTATGTTAAATGTATCTCCATTCATGCATAGTATATGAATTTATCGTTTTTATCTTTCAGGGCAAGGAAGATGTTGACCCTTTAGCTGATCGTAGGCGTCCGACAATAGCTGATCGCGAAGATGAATACAAACAAAAACGTCGACGTACCATTATTTCCCCGGAACGTGCTGATCCCTTCGCAGAGGGTGGCAGAACTCCGGATGTGGGTTCACGTACATACACAGACATTATGAGAGAACAAATGTTAAAAGGTGAAGAAAGTGAACTGAGACGTAAAATAATAGAAAAATCGAAAGATGGTACTTTGTTAAAAACTGTACCAGACCCACCGAAAGAGGGTATTCGCAAGCGCGGAAGATGGGATCAGACCGTAAGTGACAGCTTTGTTCCCGCTAAAGTAGCGGCTACACCAAATAGTGCTGCAACACCACAATGGGAAGAGGTAGGTGGCGTTGTCGTAAAAGTGAATTAAAATATTTATCGAAGATTTATTTTCTAGAAAACTCCTGCAGATCATCGATGGGATGAAACTCCTGCACATAAAACAGGCTCTGAAACACCGGGAGCTACTCCGGGAGTAACTACGCGAATTTGGGATGCTACCCCAGCTCATTCTATGACACCAGGACATGAAACGCCAGGGCATGAAAAGTCGGTTAGACGTAATCGTTGGGATGAAACTCCAAAAACCGAAAGAGAAACTCCCGGTCATAGCGGATGGGCCGAGACACCTAAGCCTGATAGAGGAACAAGTGATAATGTTGTGGCCGAAACTACACCAGGCGCTTCTAAACGGAGATCTCGTTGGGATGAGACACCATCTAATGCTACACCATCTGCTATGACGCCGAGCATGACACCAAGCATGACACCTCATGCCACTCCTGGACATGTAACACCAATGTTAACTCCTGGTGGCTCTACACCCATTGGAGTAAAAGCAATGGCCATGGCTACACCAACACCTGGAGCCTTGGCTGCTATGACACCTGAACAATTGCAAGCATATCGGTGGGAAAAAGAAATCGATGAACGAAATCGTCCATTCACTGATGAGGAACTAGAGCAAATGTTTCCTCCTGGATATAAAATTTTGCCACCACCGGCAGGCTATGTACCACTTCGAACACCTGGTCGCAAATTAATGGCTACTCCTACACCTATAGCAGGCACTCCCGCTGGTTTCTTTATTCAAGTGGAAGATAAAAATGCAAAATTTATGGACAATCAGCCAAAAGGACAAAATTTGCCATTTATGAAACCGGAAGACGCGCAATACTTTGACAAGTTACTTGTAGATGTTGACGAAGATTCTTTATCTCCGGAGGAAGTGAAGGAGCGTAAAATAATGAAACTGCTATTGACTATAAAGAATGGTTCTCCCCCCATGCGAAAATCAGCTCTAAGGCAAATTACAGACAAAGCCAGAGAATTCGGTGCCGGACCACTATTCAATCAAATATTACCGTTGCTCATGTCTCCGACATTGGAGGACCAAGAGAGACATCTTTTAGTCAAAGTTATCGATCGTGTTCTATACAAACTCGACGATTTAGTAAGACCTTATGTTCACAAGATTCTTGTTGTTATTGAACCTTTACTGATTGACGAGGACTACTATGCCCGCGTTGAAGGTCGCGAGATTATATCGAATCTTGCGAAGGCCGCTGGTCTGGCAACCATGATTTCTACTATGCGTCCTGACATTGATAACATTGATGAATATGTACGTAACACCACCGCTCGTGCATTTGCTGTTGTCGCCTCAGCGTTAGGTATTCCATCTCTATTACCTTTTCTTAAAGCCGTATGTAAATCAAAAAAATCCTGGCAAGCTCGTCACACTGGTATTAAAATTGTGCAACAAATCGCCATTTTAATGGGATGTGCTATTTTACCTCATTTAAAGGCCCTTGTGGAAATTATTGAACATGGTTTGGTAGATGAACAGCAGAAAGTTCGTACTATAACAGCTTTGGCCATAGCAGCTTTGGCAGAAGCCGCTACTCCATATGGCATTGAATCATTCGATTCTGTACTTAAACCCCTTTGGAAGGGTATTCGAACTCATCGTGGTAAAGGTTTAGCTGCCTTTTTAAAGGCCATTGGGTATTTAATTCCCCTAATGGATGCCGAATATGCAAATTACTATACTCGTGAAGTAATGCTTATATTAATTCGTGAATTTCAGTCTCCTGATGAAGAAATGAAGAAAATTGTCTTAAAAGTAGTAAAACAATGTTGCGCAACTGATGGTGTGGAAGCTCAATACATAAAAGAGGAGATCCTGCCACACTTTTTCAAATTCTTTTGGAATCATCGCATGGCTTTAGATCGTCGTAATTACAGACAGTTAGTCGATACTACTGTTGAAATAGCTAATAAGGTGGGAGCATCGGAAATTATTAATCGGATTGTAGACGATCTCAAGGATGAAAACGAACAATACCGTAAAATGGTAATGGAAACAATTGAAAAAATAATGGGTAACTTGGGTGCAGCCGATATAGATTCTCGACTAGAGGAACAACTTATTGATGGCATTCTCTACGCTTTCCAAGAGCAAACCACAGAGGATGTTGTAATGCTAAATGGTTTTGGTACGATTGTTAATCAGCTGGGCAAACGTGTTAAACCATACTTGCCACAAATTTGCGGTACTATACTTTGGCGTTTAAATAACAAATCGGCAAAAGTCAGGCAGCAGGCGGCTGATTTGATTTCCCGTATTGCTATTGTAATGAAAACTTGTCAAGAAGAGAAGCTAATGGGTCATTTGGGTGTTGTGCTCTATGAATACCTTGGCGAAGAATATCCAGAGGTATTGGGCAGTATCCTTGGCGCTCTCAAAGCAATCGTTAATGTCATTGGTATGACCAAAATGACGCCACCTATCAAAGATCTCTTGCCGCGTCTAACACCTATTTTAAAAAATCGTCATGAGAAAGTCCAAGAAAATTGTATTGATTTAGTAGGTCGTATTGCAGACAGAGGTCCAGAGTATGTATCTGCCAGAGAGTGGATGCGCATTTGTTTTGAACTATTGGAGTTACTAAAGGCCCATAAAAAGGCAATTCGTAGAGCTACTGTAAACACATTTGGGTACATTGCCAAGGCTATTGGTCCTCACGATGTACTGGCTACTTTACTCAACAATCTTAAAGTACAGGAACGTCAAAATCGCGTTTGTACTACAGTAGCTATAGCTATTGTAGCGGAGACTTGTCGTCCTTTTACCGTATTACCCGCTCTTATGAACGAGTATCGTGTTCCAGAGCTTAATGTTCAGAATGGTGTACTAAAATCGCTGTCATTCCTCTTCGAATATATTGGTGAAATGGGTAAAGATTATATATATGCTGTATGTCCACTACTGGAAGATGCTCTTATGGACCGAGATTTGGTGCATCGGCAAACGGCCTGTGCCGCTATCAAACACATGTCTTTGGGTGTTTATGGCTTTGGCTGTGAAGATGCTCTCGTTCATTTATTAAATTATGTTTGGCCGAATATATTTGAAACATCGCCCCATTTGGTTCAAGCTTTTATGGATGCAGTTGAAGGTTTGCGTGTTTCTCTGGGTCCCATTAAGATTTTGCAATACACCTTACAGGGTCTATTCCATCCCGCTCGCAAAGTCCGTGATGTGTACTGGAAGATTTACAATTCTCTTTATATTGGCGGACAAGATGCTTTGATAGCTGGTTATCCACGTATAACAAATGATCCGAAAAATCAATACGAACGTTATGAACTGGACTATACACTTTAAAGATTGTATAAGATACTTTGAAAGCAGTATAAAAATAAAATTATAAAAATTTTTTACAATAAAAATTCTTTAAATTGAATTTTAATGGCTTTTGGTTAGGATGGTGTTTATCGGTTTGTGCTATCTGTGTTTGGAAATGCAACCTTTCCCTAATTTTGTAATGAAAAAATCGTATCTTCACTTTATCTTAAAAATATGTATATTCATTAAGTTCTATAGTATACATACATATATCCTGTATGAAGAAGTGAACTTTAGGTGGGTAACACATACTATACAAATATGAATTGGATGTCATCAGTTACAAACGAGATGTACAGGCCAGCCATGGCGAATTTTGGTATCGGTAAAAATCCTTATATTCCAACAAAAACTAATGCCTAACTTCGGTCAAGGTCTGTAAAATTGCATTTTACTTTGTGAACGAATGTGCTAATACAAATACGAATACGAATGTGCAAAGTTTTTTCACGTAAAATGTAATGTATTCAATAGTATTAACACTAATTTATAGAATGAGCCTGTTTATATCCTGAGAATAAAATTAATATTTCAGTACACGTACATGTTTAACATAATTGTATTATTGTTTAAAGACAATAAAAAGTTTACAAACTAATTACATAATAAATACCATACATATAAAACTACAATACTTGATGATGATAATGAATTTATAAAATGGTTGAAAAGGAATGGTACAATGACAATAAAATTTAATTTCAAAACTTTGAATCCAGGCGGAAGATAAAAGGCTTGAAAGCCAATTAGTACAGATTTGTTTCTTTTTATAATTAGTTTAAACATTTATTTCTTCAACAATCTGAATGAGATTTTCCAAACCAAATAAATAATTATTATCCAGTTGCCCATCTGTGGCAGGAAATACATGAGCAAAATCAATCATTCGAACTCGAACAAAATCTTCAAATTTAGTACTTTGAGTATTGTTT
Source organism: Tachina fera (assembly GCA_905220375.1). NCBI lineage: Eukaryota > Metazoa > Arthropoda > Insecta > Diptera > Tachinidae > Tachina > Tachina fera. The sequence goes on along the minus strand of LR999966.1, from coordinate 109,905,562 downwards.
GTAAAATGGCTAAGACAGTTCACACCATTTGGTGGGTTGGAATTCGTATGATTATAATATTTAAGTTGTGCTTCAGAAGCACCATTTGTCAACAAAGAGACATTCTGTTGTGCATATTGTACTAATTCTAAGGCTTTACAATCGTATATAATCAACAAGGAACTTGCATAAAAGCGTAGTACAGTTTGTTGTGTAAACCAATCTCGTATAGAATAAAGTTGCTTTAATATCTCTCCAATTAAAGCATAACAACCTTTGTGTTCGACATTTAAGAATTTGCGTATTGTCTCTCGCAGCCCAACTGCATCTAATTGTTTTCCATAATCTTTGCCATATTTATGAAGAACTCCATTTTTATAAACTTGGAATCCCGGTAAGCATAGACCCAACACTTGTTTGCTATGGAAGTATTTCTTCTCTTCTACATGACGTTTTTGAGGAGATGCTAATGGATCCCAAGTTTGTTTGCCTATTTTAATATCCATTATACAGGGCTGTGCCATGCCACGTGAGAGATCTTCCATTTTCAAAAATGTATGTTCCTTGGCACTTACTTGCAATTTGAGCTTGTTGTAAAATTTTGGCACTAAATCACGAGCTTTCACCAATATGGGGTCAGTGGCATTTGTTACGCTTTCGTAAAAATGCAATTCCCTTTCACCGCACTCTGGCTTACCCATTGGCTTTAATACACAGCCAACTGATTCATCTTTTAGCATGCCCAAGGCTTGAGTCTCGGGCGAGAAAGTGTGACCAGCCACTTGATTCTCGAGCAAAACAAAGCCTTTAGGCAGTTCCGGTTGGACTTGATGCATCTTGAACAATCAGTCAAATCGTTATCTGAGCAAAGTTACTTTATTCCGCAAATGATTCACACCATGCGTTTAACACCCTTTAACATTTCTTTCTTATCGTACTAATTAAAAATTTTGTTATATTTTAATTCATTTGATTTCTTCTGGTCAGCGTTACCTTTGTGCAACAAAATAAGACTTACGACTAAAGCTTGCAGTACACGGCATGTAATAAACTACATGCGCATGTGGCTCTGATGTAATATTGTAACATTTTAACACATGTAATTCCATTGGAAAAATTTTCTACTTCGGATTTCAAGGACATTAAAATTTTACTCCATGTTGCCACTGCTACTTATATAAAACATGCAACCAACTTATAAATATTTTAGTGAAGTCTGACTCACATGCGCATGTGGCTTTTCACATATGTGCTACTGGCTTGAGATATGTAAATTCAAATGGCGAGGAAGACCCAACTCAATTCGTGTTCAAAAATTCAAACATTTGATATCAGCTGAAACAACCTTGTTCCCGCTGTCAAAAAATATAAAAACATATTTTGTTTGACTTTGACACCAGATAAACTAACAGGTGGTACGCACTGCAATTTTTGCAATTTATAATAATATATCAATTTTGTTTAACTTTTTACAACATTAAACTGTTTATTACGAAACAAAGACAGTTTTAGAAATTAAATTGTTTTTAAGTAACAGAATTTGAGTAGATATGTAAACAAAAATTTTTGACAACCTGTAGCACGAATATTATCTGGATAAAACACTGATGTTCTTAGTGCTGCCACCTGGTTAAATGCACTTTGAGTTGCACATTAGAATCGGGCGTTTTTACACTAGATCCATTTTGGCGGTGTGCATACAAAGAGATGGCAGCACATATATGCATTTCGATGTGCTAAATGATATTCGATGTATTCTTTAGTAATACTAACCACGGCATTTATTAATATAACGAAATTTGTATTAAAAATGCTCGGCTCCATGTCATAAACTTAAGCACTACCATGTATTTTGCATTAATATCTTTGCCACTCTTTGACGATGTGGCCACACTGTTGCATTCGCAAAATCATACAACTCGCCGGCACAGAATATATGTTTTGTGCCGCCGGTGGACGAGTACGTGGTGTATGTGCCTGCAACTGTAGGAATTTCACTTGTGCGATAAAAAAAAGAATATATTGAAATCTAATTTTACCATTTTTATAGACTCTTAAATATAAGTTAATAAATATAATGGCTTTGAATCCACAGTACGAAGATATTGGTAAAGGTTTTGTCCAACAGTACTATGCTCTATTTGACGATCCAGTGCAACGAACAAATGTGGTTAACTTCTATAGCGTGAGTAAAATGAAAAATCACCATAAATGGGCAATGGTAAACTGAAAAGATATTAATGAACTTGGCCTTCTTGATAATTTAATCACACCAAATAAGAAAGATATGTTTGATCCGATAATCTCAATACTTAAGTTAATAGAAAACTAACATAATGTGACACAAATTATCACTGGAGCATTAAGGTATAGCGGCATGGATTTTTTTCTAATGCATATACTATATACGTCTGTATGTATGTGTTTTAAGAATTTGCAGTTTTTAAGCATATAAAAGGCCTCCCATAAATGTTTCGCAAAGCATTTTTGCATATAACTTTTTAAGCTAAACATGTTATTGTGTTATCATTATTTTACTAACTAAAACTTTCTCAGGGCATTAGCGTTCATACATACATATGTATGAATGTAAGCACATGTGCACATACATAGACTAATTCTAGATTTTCATAAGTACGACCTGGATAGGTATTTTCAAAGTACTTACTTGTCCACTACTATATTTCACATGTTTTTTACTTATTATTTAGTAGATTAAAAATAGCATTACAGCTTTTTGAAAACGGTAACAGAGTCACTAATATGAACCTAGTATGTATGTGTTGCAGGAATAGTTGCAATAAAATTAAAAACAAATTGTGCTTGGGTGTGGCCAGTTTATCCGCTTGGTAATAAAGAGTTTCGGACTTTTCAATCCATTGGTAATACATGTTGTCGAGCAGTCGACAAAGAATGTCATAGTGAATATCACTCGAAATGATTTTTAATATTTGCAACAACTTTACCTATAAATAAAAAGCTATCGTTTATAATAATTTTTATACTAAAATACTTCATAGAAAGCAAAAGTCTGTTCGATAGAAAATTCGTTGCTCAACGAAATTTTCGATGCTCATACATATGTATAAATTGAACATTAGATTTTCGATGTTCGATAGCCACTGAAAATCGAAAATCCAATGCAACTCATAATAGCAGCCATAGTTGTTTATTACATCTGCATAATTAAATTTTAATAAGAACTGGCAAGTTTAAGAAAAGCTAAAATAGACTCAGTACGCACCAACTTTCAGAATATTTAACTTACATATGAACATACCTATCTATGTATCTTTTTCTTTGTGTCATTTAGGCCACTGATTCCTTTATGTCCTTTGAGGGCTTACAAATTCAAGGAGCACCAAAAATTATGGAAAAGTTAAATGTAAGAATAAATACGCCCTTTAAAATTGCGTGTTGTAGGTATTTAGTTATTACTTGCTCCTTGTGTATTTTTACAGAGCCTTACATTTCAAAAAATTTCTCGAGTCATAACAGCTGTCGATTCCCAGCCAATGTATGATGGTGGAGTTCTGATTAACGTTCTTGGGCGCTTACAGGTAAGTCTTACTTTATTTTTTCGAAAAAAGTTCTTTACGGCAGGTGATAAACAAACAAAAAATTAACAAATTCGTTACGCAAATAAATGTGTAATGATAATGTGGGACAATAATATACAAAATCAAGAATTTTTGTTTGCTGAAGGTTAAGTAAAGAAGCCGCATCAAATATTTTTAATTCACAAAAACATTTTTAATTTATTTTGTATCTGTTTTAATTTTTCTTACAACCTTTTTACAATTAGATGCCCATGCATCTAGACGTACTTAACCAACAACAATCAAAAATTCTTCATATCAATAAATTAGACTTAACTTCAAATAAATATACTTCGGTATTTTTAATATACAAAACCGTTGCCAAAGTGCTTAACGAATATATGCATATATAGATATTAACAATTTTATATATTGTTTTTTGCAGTGTGACGAAGATCCTCCACATGCATTCTCTCAAATCTTCGTATTGCGACCATTGGGTGGAACATTTTTCTGTGCCCATGATATTTTCCGTTTGAATATTCACAATTCAGCCTAAATTAAATGTTATGATCCTGCTCGCGTGCTTTTTTTATTATTTTTCTTAAAGCATTTTTAATAAATAACACTAATTATGAAATCCGTGAGCTTTTCTTTATAATTTTTTTTATTAGCTCTTAATTTTGGGCGTATTTTGCCATTGTTTAAAGATTGAATAATAAAATCATACTGACGAAAAACTGCCATGAAGTTATTAGGGTAAGTGATGAAAGTGGACTAGGTGTTAAGGAGTTCCTCCATACAATCTGACATTAATAATCGGCGGAAAATTTAGTTTTAACATACTATTAAATACTAGCGCGATTTTCAATGTGAAATTGTAGGGCAAAGCTCGTTAAGACCATTTACAATTTTTCCACTTATTCCTAACTTTATGCCAGTTTTTCGTTATGCATAAGTCTGATAATATTTATATGTACATCTCTGATTAAATATTCAAAACATGAAATAATTGAAGCAATTTTTGTTTGCTTAATTGTAAAATGAAATTAATTATAATTGAATTTAAACAAAATATTAAAATATTTTGGATTTGTTCTCTTTGGCTTAATTTTTATTATATAGATACAGGCCATGTGTGTATATTAAGTACCAGAATTTTAGAATATACATACATATTAAAAGTCGTATTCATAAAAAATAGTTTTGGTTTACAAAACGTTTAACAAACAGATGTCCATACAATATTGTTTTGTAAATTTTTTGTTAACATAAATAATTTTTTATGAATGCTGTAGTAAGTATTTTAAAATGAAATTCAAAATTATATGACTAATTTTAAAGCTATCACAGTCAATATAAATAAAAAGTAATAAAAAGGTCAAAAAGATATTCAAATACTTAATATGCAAAATTGTGGCATTATCCAATATTTAGTGCTTACGTTGTCGCATAGAGCGTGTAGTTGATAATCCCTTCAAAGAACGCATAGCCATGGCACGATTGAAATGGCGTTGCGGTTTCACATCACACATCTCTGTATTAGTGGCACAGTGGACATTCGTATAATGATGATTTCTCACTTCTATTATCATTGATGTTAAAATGATGATTAAAACCATAATAACCTGGATTAAAAATAAAATTAAAATATTTTTTGTAAAATATTATCAAATCATTAATACATACCAATACAACTATTATTACAATAGTATACACATGCACCGTAGCTGCAGGTTTCTGCTCGGCCTCATTTAATGATCTTAAAATAAGTTCTTGTGTTGGATTCAGTTCTAGAGCCAAACGATAATAGTGAATTGAACCCTTTAAGTCTCCATAAGCTTTCATTATGTCACCAAGTAATAAATATTGCCGCCATGCAGAAAAAGGTGGTGCTTGGAATTCAATAGACCTGTATAAGACATGCATATATAATCGACTAACTATTATACAAAACTTAACAAAAGTGACACTACCTTCTTGCCATATTAATGGCATCGTCTAGATATTGTAAGTTATACAATACTTTAGCCAAATCATACATAACCTCTGATGATGAGGCCGATATATCTAACGAACACCGAAAACATTTGATTGCCTGTATGGGATCCCCAACGATACGCCAATAATTTCCTATTTGATGGTAGAGTTCAGCAGATAATGGATTCTGTTTTTTTAAATATTTTAAACGTTTCTCCAAAGCTTCAACATTAAAATTTTTGCTATCATCCTGATCGTGTGAGTTCAAAAAGAAATATATTACCTGCAAAAGCAACAAATTAGCTTAAAAAGCACTCTTTAAACCCCTGTTAAAGTACTCTTACATCCGGCTCAGGCATAATAGGCGTTTGTTTGTACTTATATTGTGTTCCTAAATTTATAATGTAATCATAATTGGTATAGTTTACCGGTTGACCACAATCCAATGTATCGAAATTGTTGGAATTATTTCTTAATAGAATTTTATTCGTTGCAAAAGAATTTTTATATTTATTATAAGAACTTGATACATTTTTCGTCATCGACTTTCTCGCTTGTAGCAACGATTCCAAGGAATTTTCATCAGGCTGACGTAACCAACCATTTTGGTTGTCAATACGCGTGGAAGACACAATCGTAAAAAATGTTTTGTCTCTTGCATAAACTTCGGCCATGGCATTAAAATTATAAAGCGTATTTTCGTCTAGTGAAGCATAGCTGTTTTCTTTGGCTTCTGAGAAGTCACGTTTTTCAATTTTTCCTGTTTTGGAATTTAATTTCCACATTGTTGATGTTCTAGAGCTAGTCACCTCGAAAAGGGTACACAACAAAGTGAATACTAAATAAACACTCACGAACATTTTTGATTGTAACTCTTAAGACTTCACTTTTGCTTTTTAAAGAATCTAAAAAAGTTAGCAATAGAATTTGTATTTTTAATATTTTTTTATTAATATCCTTTTTGTGTAAGATCTTTAACATTTAATTTCACCCATATCACTTTGTTAATACCTCATTCAATCTGGCACCACTTTCATCAGTGTTGGGTAGCAAGAAGAAGGTACTATAGTAACTATAAATAGCACAATGTCAAAGTCACAAGCTATAATATTGTAAGTCGATAGCATAGTTTCGGGAAAAATCAATTTTAACGTGTGAACTTTTAAAAAAATAGCGATTTAGTATACTTTTGTCGTAAAGACTTAAGTACTAAGGAATGCAGATAATATTTTATAAAAAAATAGTTTTTAGTACAATTTGGCGATTATCACAAATTTTATTGGAATTTAATTTTGCTTATGTCTTTATAATGGAATTCGTTGGTGATAGGGATATTTCAAATAAACTTGAAGTTTTGTTCGTAGACCTTCGTCTTAAGTTGACTTATGCTGTTACTGCTATTAAGCAGAAATACATTGCGAGAAATGCTAGGCTTTTTATTTTTTATTCGTTTACAATTATCTTCAGTCTGGCATCACGATGGCAAGCACCTGTATTTGACACCCACCACCCCCCACCAATAGCAAAACAAAAAAAAAGAAAAACAGCTACAGCAACAGCTGTGACAAAAAACAGACATTTTTGGAATCCGTAGGTAGGAGCAAAGTCACAGCACAATATAGTATAAAAGGGAAGAAATATGGCTCTTTTATTACAAAGAAGATTGAATCCTTTCCTGAGAAAACAACTCCACAGGGAAACGTATGTTATGTACTATGCACTTAGAGGCAAAAATATGTTATCTGATCAGGAAATCGAAGTGAACTTATTATCGGAAGAAAATCGTCGCAGGTGTATGGAAAAAATGCGTCGTGCTACCGTAGTAGGACCATACCGAAGAGGAGCTAAAAGTGAAAGTAAATTTGCCGCCGTACTAATCGCTTTGTGTACTGATGCCAATATGTAAGTAGGTTGAATAGCGCAACAGGTTCCAAAGTCTAACTCTTTAGTAGGCAAAATATATCTCTTTTGTATACAAGACGATCTCATCTGCTAAGTCGACATAAGAGGCAGATATCATTTCCAGGTGGCATAAAGGAAGATAATGAAGATTTTGTCCAGTGCGCGTTAAGAGAAACTGAAGAGGAAACTGGTTTACCATGCAGTCGAGTTGAAATATGGGGTTCAGGAAACCTCATTGAGCCACCAAACACGGCAGCTATTATGCCAGTTATTGGTGTAGTTAGAGATTTTAAGCAGAGTGAACTGAAGATAAATAAAGCGGAAGTAGAAGAGGCCTTTGCAATACCCATCGAAAGACTAGCTAGTTCGCATAGCTTGCGTTATACCCAGTTCAAAAGTGGATACTCTTTACCAGTTTTTCTAGTTGGCAACAAGCGTATTTGGGGCATCACTGCCATTATCACAAATATTTTCTTGAGGTGCTTTTTGCCACCAGAATTGATCAATCTTCAGAATTGTGTTAAATTTATAAGTCCTTTTAAATTCAAGACTTCCACATAACGTGAAATAATTGAAAATTTTAGTATTTATTTCGAACGTGTTACTTGAGTATGTACATATGTATGTATTTTACTTTCTGTAAGTCAATAAAAACTAGGTAGAAATGCTACAAGATTTTTAAACTCTCAATTGGCCGCTGATTATTGATCTTAACTAACCACCATAAAATATAAATAAATTTTCAATTGCCTTTGTATATATGTATGTACATCCAGGCTGCCCAGAGAAACGCACAGAGGCCGAACATCAATTGGCTTTTTATACAAATGAATACACATTGTATTGTGGGCAGCATTGATGTACATACATATGTATGTATACGGCTGAGTTTCTAAAGCCCCGTGTACTTGGAAACTAGTTCGTATTAATACCTTTGGGTTGCACAATATGGCCACAAAATCCATCGAAATATAGAGAAGGTAAATTTAAATTCGTAATTTAAACAATTTTTATCGATTTCTGGGACAGGTGTGATTAGAAAGTTATATTTTTACTGCCGTATTAATAAAAATTATTTTTGGTTTATTTGACAAATTTCTAATAGAAATAGAATTTCGAATAAGCCCTTCTTAATAAACATAAAATATTTTTTATGAATACGGCAGTTAATAAGTACAATACAAATCACTTTCTTTAAGCGCGTAAATTTCAACCGTATGCGGTTAGGATTCTAATTAATTACAAGTTATAAATCATAAGCGAATTCTAGTAGTATCAAATATGTATAAGAAATACTTTATTGTTTTTTGTGATTGTACGTGTATATACAAAAATTATTATATAATGCAAATATATTTTAATAAGTATCCATTAAATGTTATAAAAACACACTTTTTGTTAGTACAAAAATGTTATTGGTTTGCAACTGCTTGGTCACGTAGAGTCATCCGAATGGTAGTCATGTTTATGTGTAACAAAATAAAATTAAGGCGGCGTTAAAAAGAAAACGAAAAATGGATAGCTGACCTAAATGGTTTTTTACCAAACCAAAGCGCTGAGCTAAAAAGAAGGAACATTGGATTTAAAACGAAGTCATCGCAAAACATTAGAATCTTCAACGTATGGTAATACATATATATATAAACAAAGTTGAGGTTGTTAAAAATCTAATATTAAACATTAATGTAACCAAAAATAATACATATACATTTTTTTTAATTATGTAAAATAAAGTTTGCACTGCTCAAAAAGTGGGTGGGGCTCTAAAAATTACAAAGAAAACCAAAACTATAAAACAAATAAGTAAGCAAAATGAGTAGCCAGTTTAAGGGCCATACTCCAGCAACTTATTCTGAAATATCAATTGGAATGGACGTAGTGAATGTGGGTGTTTCCAACTCCTCGTGTTTCTTCATTTTCAGCATCTGTTGCAGTTTGTAGTGATTAATAATGTCCTGGTCAGCAGGACAGGACTGAGTAAAGGCATCCAATTGATACATATGGTACATGTACCTCCACAAAGCCGTATAGTGTGTCTAAAGATAAATGAGAAAATGTTATTAGTTTCTCCTGAAGGTGTTTGCATGTATTTCAGTTATTTTTCCTTACTGGAATTTCAAAATCTACAAAGTATTTGCCTGCCACTCTTATATGCTGCAAACGTGGCATCAATTCGCAATCGAAACAACACATTGTATCACCAGTAAGAAAACGTGTATTGCGATTGGCCAAATGCTCATTGATTTTCCTTAAATGTGTCAACAAAGCATTGTTTTTAGCCTCGTCCTTCTTGACCAACATCAGCTTAAGTTTTACATACAAGTTCTCAATTAATGTTGCCACTTCTTTGTCCTGGAATAAGTAAAACAAAACATTTATACATGGTCAAAATGATATATGTAAATTAATTACCTGCACAAAAAGATTATATCCGCCAGGGATATTTTTCATTATATGCCTCTCAATTTTGTCATTTTCTAGTATGGCCAAACCGTTGTCAATTAAAATTGGCGGGTGCGTTGCTTCAAAGTTCGTGCGAAAATCTGGTGGTGGTTTTTGCATATCAACTGTCGTTACTTTAAGACTAATTGTTTTCAGTTCGGCCAAAAGGTATAAATCCATAAAGTATTCCTGACAGAATAGACAAGCCCCTTTGCGGCGCCCATCGATTGTTGAGGCCTGCAAAAATACATAATATTAATATATACTTATTAGATGAGGAATTATTATCAATTATATTATTTTTATAGAATACATAAGTATAACAAAATTTAATGTAACAAAAATTAATGTATGTAGCTAACAAAAATATGCAAATAAAAAAAAACGCTGCAGGAGAATTTTTTATAAATTAATTTTTTGTTTTTAAATTTGTCATGTAATTATATCTAAATAACTAAATAAGAAAGGTCTGCATTAAGAACATTACAGTCTAAAATAAAGAAACATTAGAATATTACAGTCTAAATCTAAAATAATAGTTTCCAATAACGTCGCTTGTGCAATCAATGGGTGCAGAAAATAGGTTTTCAATTTACAAACAACTCAATTTCCTCAAGAAATGCTTGTATACAAGCGTTCTATATGATATTTTTAAACAAGATTCAATATGATATGACGATATTTCTTGCATTATTAACTCCAAAAAATAATTTTTTCAGATACTTACATATGTCTATATTGCAATAAAGGAGCGATATTTTTGTATGTCTTCCCTTCTAATTTTTTAATATTACAATTTGAGTTTAAACAAAAGCAAATTACTAAAACATTGCTTAACGAGAAGAAATGAAATATTTAAATAATTGATGAATTGGCAGTTTGATGTGCCGGCACAATTTATATACATACATATATATTATGTACATGTATGACATCACAACACACTTGCTGCAAAAAAAAAAACAAAATAAAATGAAACAAATACAGATACAAATCAAATGCGAACATCACGTGATCAAGAACAAGATAATATTTTTCTTTTATAAACTTAGGTATAGTTTTATATAATTATGTATATGAATTTTCAATATTTCGCTGCAAAGTTGATCAGCATTATCAGGAAGTAATATTTAATATTTATTATGGACAATTTATAATGGGACAGAAATGTATTTGTTCATTCGATCACTGTGTAATGCTTATGAGTTAAAAAAATAATATCTTAAAATATTATTCATGCCCAAAGTATTGCATCGTTGTTCATATATTCTAATTTCTAATTAATGTGCTAGAGTTTCGAATTATTCTTGATAACTAAAAGCAATTAACGCATTTTTAAAGGCATCTATGAAGCATGAATAACATTTATTTACATCTCAAATATTAGGTCTGTCTGCGTACTTTTCCAGTAGCAAATACTCAGTAAACTTTTTTGGGAGAGTAAGACCAATTTTACTCAGTCGGCTGATTTTCCAGTAGCAAATACTCAGTCAACTTTTTTGGGAGAGTAAGACCAATTTTACTCTGTCGACTGAAAATATCTTAAAAAGTACGCAGACAGTATCCAGTGAAATCTTGCAAGAAAACAGCTGATCGGTGTGTAAACAATTGAAATAACAAAGCAAAATAATTATAGCCAGAAAAATAGCATTATTGGAATCATTGGTTCTGCTTTTACGCCACGGTCGCACTGTATATTTGGACATTTCTAGCATGAAATAAAGTGTTTTGTTTATTATAATTTATTATAAACGTTAAAAATCAACACAATTGTAACTATTTACCTCTGCCATTGTTAAATTTCAATTTCTATTTTCATTTCACAAAAATTATTTCATTCAAAAAGTAATAAAAACAGCTGTTCAAACTAGTTGCAAAATTGCATTTTGCAAGTTCTCTAACTTCCAACTGTCAAAAGTTTCTCTTTTTGGCTCTCTCGCTGCAAGAGATTTGGAGTACGCAGACAACATTTTGTAAGATTTTGCAACATTTTGCACAAAATGATGCAAAATATGTGTACGCAGACAGACCTAGTATCTAGTGAAATCTTGCAAGAAAACAGCTGATCGGCGTGTAAACAATTGAAATAACAATTGTTAAATTTCAATTTTTTTATTTTATTTATTTATTTATTAAACATATTAATGCAAAGTAAATTTGCATAATATGGTGTTGCGCAAATATGGGCGGAGTAACGTAGACCATATGCCCAAGATGGTATTAACAGTATTTTAAAATGTTTTGTGACTGACTGTACACGACCTATGCCTTAACATAGGAAGTAGGCAATGTGGTTGTTGAAGAAATTCCACAAAAAGATTATACGGTTATCCGTGCCAGATCAGTCAACCAGTGCGAGCGAGACGAAAAACTCTCGAAGGCCAAACAACACACACAAGCCTGACCGCACTTAAGAAATAATTACGATGACGCGAGAGATGTTCCCTCACCCAGAGCTGCTTAACGACTGAAATTTTCAATTTTTATTTTCATTTTACAAAAATTATTTCATTCAAAAAGTAATAAAAACAGCTGTTCAAACTAGTTGCAAAATCTTGCAAGCAAAAATTTCTTCAGCAACATTTTGCAAGTTCTCTAACTTCAAACTGTCAAAAAATTATCTTTTTGGCTCTCTCGCTGCAAGAGATTTGGAGTACGCAGACAACATTTTGCAAGATTTTGTAACATTTTGCACAAAATTATGCAAAATATGTGTACGCAGACAGACCTATTAACATTCACAAGTTAAATTCTGAAAAAAATATACAGTATGTAAAATTCATTTTCATACAGTCTCAATAAAATCTATGGCAAAAAGGAAAAAGTGCTTAAGTCGAGATAAGCTGTTTTTAAGTTAATGCTACCTCCGTAATCTGCATATTTTAAAGTACCCCTGGTCAAAATCTCAATTAAATTGTGCAATTTTTCAAGAAGTTATAGCAAAATTACATGCAGCTTATCTTTTTCATTTGGAATAATAGCTTAATTGAGGTTATACTTTGGTATATTTCAACTTGAATGCATTACTTATGGTGCGTAGAACAAAGTTTGCTTAAAAAAATAAAGGTTAACAGGGAATTTTTCCAATTTAACTATCAAAAGAAATAAATTTCTGAAAATCGACTTGAACGCCTAAAAGTGCTTTCCTGCAAAACAGTAAAATATGACTTAATCACTTTTTCCTTAATGCCACAGAAATAAACATTTTTTTGTTAGAACATTTTGTGTACAGAGATTTGATTTAGGTCCAAATTTTCTAAATAGAAACGTTTTTTTCGTTTTGAAATTTGTATGGAAAAAAAATTTTTTGAAACGAATTTTCGTTATTTTTTATACAAATTTGAAACGTTCAAAAGCGAAATTTTTTACAAAATCTGACTATTAGTAAAATATTTAAATAAAAAAACTTTCATTCATCATTTTTAAGGAAAATATGAGCCCAATATCTTTAAAAAACAAAAAGTTTTATAAACTATTTGAAAAATGTTGATTTGAAACTAATGCAGTTCTTAGAGGTAAATAATCAGGGTAATCCACGTTTACGAGCTGCTCACGAGCGTTGAAAATGACCTTAATACATTCTTTTAGGAAAGGGGGTTTCCAAGATCCACTCCATTATTCATACATATCCATTATTCATACATATCGATTATTTGATTTGGCCCTTCTACTTGTGACCAAAGAGATGTATGTATGTACATGTTATTAAAAACGTTTGCACTTGATAATGGAAAATACCACAAAATAACTGTAAGTGACACAGTTAGTTGAGGTAACCATTAATAAGTGCGAGTGAGATGCAAAACGCTCGAACAGTGAAGTTCAAATAAAACCGACCAGATCAAAAATACGGATTTTAGTTAATTTTAATTATTATTGTTCGAATTTCATTTATTTCTTTTATTTATAATTTGATTAGGCTAAAGTTCGTATCGCTTTGTAAGCAAAATTAACTGTGATAATTATCAATAAACAAATAACACCAAAGTTAATTGTAAATATTCTGACAAACACGTAGTTGAACGGAACAACTAGCTGTTTTATAAAGCCACTAAACCTTCATAATCAGCGTTCTTTTGTGTTTGGCCACTGTGTGTGATTGTCACTTGATGTAGATTTCTGCTCTATATACGCAACTTTTATGCAAATGGAACTCGCACATTATTTCATCTATAAAAAACCAGCTGACCTGGACCCACGGCTGATATAGACCCTCCAACAAATCAGCATACTCCCACAGCCATGCTTTATTAAATTTTATATAAAATTTTACATACAATAACGCATGACTGTGGAAGTGTGATGAAGTTCACTGTATATTCACACACAAAAAAAAGACAATAAATAATTAAGCTTGATGTTTTGCAGTTTATAACGTTTTTTCTTATTGCTTCGAGTTTTTTTTACACCAAAGACTTTAAATGGCAACAGTTATGATTGTGATGATGTCATTAAAAATATTTATCTACACATACATACATACATATGTATATGTAGATGATAAGTTTTTAAATGTTATTCTTTTTAACAGAAGAATATGATTCATTGTTTAATAATTTATGTATATACTCGTACCATCTCAAACATAATTTTCAAGTCCAAAAATATCCACAAATAGAAGAGAACGTTGAAATAAAAAGAAAAAAAATCATATGCACTTTTGTGTGCTTTTTGCTTAGTGAAGATAATTTACAAATTTTTAAAATATACATACATATACTATGTGCGAGATTTTTTAATTAAGTTTTGAATTTTCGATACTTATTAAAATATGATCTCTGAAGCTTGTTATTTATTTTCGAAATTTTATATGCTGACTTTCCTATTCGATTTAGTAAAATTTCTCTAACGAAAAAAAACCAAGAACTCAAAATATCCACTGGCGAGCAAATTCTTCGTTTTGTGAAGAGCCTAATTACGAAATTGAAATCAGTTTCGATAAAATTTTCGCTTGTAGAATTTTTTAGCATATCTAACTCAATTTAGTCTTATGTCGACTTATGCTGTTATAATATTATAAATTGATCAATTTGCTTATTTATAAAGACCAATAAATTTTCAATTTCTCAACATGTTTTCAATTTTATTTTAGTATGAAACAAATGAATAACAAATGTTAGCCATGGTCATAATATTGTCTTTAGTAGTGCATGACTTTGGAATAAATAAAAATGGAAAATAATTAGAAATAAGCAAAGAAAAACGATGCACACCCATTCAAATATATGTATGTATGTATGTAAGTTAAAAAAAAAACAATTAAATAAAACATATTTATTTATGCCCATAGATATTTATATTACTTTTAATATTTTCAAGTAAACAAAAAATTGTACTTTAATAGGTAATAAATTTGTGCTAATCTTATCGGAATTGGAAAGGAAATATGTACATATGTATGTATACTCAGTTTAAGCAATACACAACATATCGTGTCATAACCGCCAAAAAGCTTAAAGCGACATAATTTTCGAACTTAATTTTTTTTTACCAAAATCGATTATTTTTGATCGTAAATAACCGATTTTCGTAAAAAAACCAAGTCCAAAAATTGTGTCGGTATGTTAATTCTTGTATTAAAAGTGTTATAATTAATATTCACCCGAATTGCGTATGTCGAGTCGAATATTTGTATACGAGAATTTCGTACTAGATTAAAAACATGCACAGGTTTTCTTTAATCTAGTACAAAATTCTTGTATACTAATATTCGATTCGATGTACGCAATATGGGTGATTAATTGCCTGTTTCACAATAACGAAAGAAAACTTGCGACTTACAATTTATATTGAAATAAAAAAAAATTTTCATATTTTATTGTTTTTGGAATTTTATTATTCGACATATTGTCATAATTATATTTTAATTTGAAATTTATTTGCTGGTGGTTCAGCTTGGTCTATATACGTATTTCATTGGCGCTTGAACCAAATCATCAGTAGACTTCAACCACAAATTTTGAACAGTCACAAACCTCTTACTTTATGCACAGACTTTCAAAAACTATATGAGAATTCATAAAATAATAATATTTTTGAAAATCACAAAGACAAAATAAGCTTAGTAGGCTTTGAAACTCATACAACCCAGCAAATAATTTATATTCGATATGAATCTATTTTATTTTTCTACACCTTTATACAATTAGAAATCCATTGGATAACAATAAAAGTAATTACAAGGCAAAATGAAAAATAAAATCTAAAATTTAACATTTAAGAAATTTATTATTCGACATATTGTCATAATTATATTTTAATTTGAAATTTATTTGCTGGTGGTTCAGCTTGGTCTATATACGTATTTCAAACAAATATTTAGTATCGAATGAAATAAATAACATGAAAGGTTTTTTTCTCGTTGGAAAAACAACAAACACAGGGGAAAAAAATTTGAAAAAAATTTTTGGAATTTATTTTCTTGTGTTTGTTGTCAAAAAAATTACATTTTCCCAACGAGAAAAACCTGAAATGAATACCTTTATTATAAAAAAAAAATTATAATAAAAAATAATAAGAAATTTCGTTATTGTGAAACTTTCTACCAAAAAACTAATCAGTTTAGCAAGAAGACTTGCATAGTGTAAACTAGGACTTAAGAACAATTTAAATTTAATTTTTGGAAGACGTTTAAATTGTTTTTCACTTTAAATGTAAACAAGCATTATATAAAAGAAGAAATCTTGACAGTCGGGGTCTAAAGCAGTTCAATTAATTAGTCTTCGAACACCTGATAATCATCTGGACAGTTAAGGTCAGATACTGAATTCGCCTTGGTTAAGGTCACCTGTTATCAATTCCCATTGAGTCAATAGTAGATTTGAAATAGTTAGCTTAAAGCTAGTTTAGAGTTAACGGAATTTACGACACATGTGTGATTATTTATTTATGTATGTATATATTAATTTTTAACTAATAAAAAATCTAAAATGGTTTAAGGAAAAGGTAATTAAAATTATGTGCTTGCAATTCTATTTGTATAGCACATATGTATGTATGTATGTATGTACACACAAACATGTTTTTCAGCTGCAGATATTTAAACAAAATTAAATTTTAGAGGGAGAAATACGTTGTTGATATCTTATATGGCAATAGTACAAATTCTATGGCATGTTTGGTTTATTGATAAGATTGTAAAATTTCAAAATTTTTCTAAAACGTTGCCTGTTTCATTCGCTAAGCAACGAAAAATGGAGAAAATTCAACATTAGTTACAGACATACACTATGCCTGCTTGATGTCTCTCTTTCTATATTGTTGGCTAGCATTCTCTTAAAAATTTGATTTGAACTCCTAAATCATTATGTCATTAATAATAAGAAAAAAAAAAAAGAAAAACAAAAAGACAATGACTGTAAAAAAAGTAAAACAAACTTGTTTTACTTTCATTCATTAAACTAAAAAAATCAAATATAATGTATACTGATAATTGCGTGCAATTCGTTTGGTTAAATACTTAAAATTTCATATTAAAGACTGAATTCAATGATTTTTTTTCAGATTGCGTGGATAATGTTCAAAAATATTATAAAACAATAAAATACAAAATATACATGGAATAATTTAACTGAAAAATTCCTTGAAAACTTTTGGAGTACTTAGTATGTAACCTTTCTTTTTTTAATTATACATACATACATAGTAGTGATGTAACGAATGTCAATTTTTGATATTCGCGAATACGAATACGAATATTTGAAACGATATTCGCGAATGCGAATACGATTATATGCAATATGAAATATTAAAAAAAATTGTTATGAAAAAGGACATCACACTCTTGTTGGCGTAGTTTAAAATTAATAAAAAGTACCCAAAATTTTAATAATCGTCATTGAATAATATTTGAAAATGATACAAAGCACAAATTTCTATAAAAAAATTAATGTATTTGCACAAACTGAGATTTTTAGTCATTTATTTAAATTTCGTTTAGGATTTATGCATTTATTTATTTAATTTCTTTGGAAAAATATTCGTATTTGTATTCGCATCCACCTGAATTTAGCGAATACGAATACATTCGTATTCGCCTGAAAATGGCCGAATATTCGATAATTCGAATACGAATATTCGTGCATCACACCAGGGATGGCAAAGTTGGTACAATTGTACCTTTTTTGGTACTATTTAAACTCGGAAAGTACAATAGTACACCAATGACTAATTTAGTACATTTAAGGAATCTCCGCAGTTTCACTCCGTTTTCCTTTTCAAACGATTGCATATGTCAATTTTCACTTTTAAACAATGAAACTCATATTATTCTCCTCAAAAACAGTTTTGTGAAAGCAAAACGCGGCAAGAAAATCAAACAAATTTGAACTTGTGCATTTCCAAATAATCGGATGAGTATATGCTATTAATTTGTATATTTTAAATTTCAACTTAACAGGTGTAACTTACAAGCAAATTTTTGAAAACGTTTCGGAAGTTAGAACAAAGTCGATTATTTTAATAAAAACAAATAAAAATATGTAATTTAAACTAAAAAAAATATTTTAGTACAATTAAAAAAGTAAAATTTTTTAAAGTTGTTGGTACAATTTTAAAATTTCTAATGTCTTCCCTGATACTTACGTATGTACATATATAAATGTTACAAACATTATTAACTTAAATATGAGTATCAAACTAAACAAAGCTAAACTATTTATTAAACTAAACTATCTAACATTTTGCATTTTAAATAAAAACTTCTATTTGGAATATTTATTATATTATATTTCAGCAAAAAAAAAAAATCCGGGCTATGATGAATAAAATTCTGCGTGAAATTTTTCCCTGCGAACCATTCCTACTTATAGCAAGTACAAGGGAACACAAAAAATTCTAATTGGAAAAGGGAAACATTTCACGGGGAATTTTATTCATGATAGGCCCGAAAGAAATAATTGTCTGTGATATTTTTCAAGTAATGTTCTAATCTAATCACCGGAAACATGATGAAGAACTAAATTTTACCTACGAATTTATATTAGAACAAAATAGCATTTGTAAATTCTGCAAAAAAAATATATATAATCAGGGTTATCATGAATAAAATTCTGCGTGAAATTTCTCCCTCTTCCAATTAAATTTTTTTTGTTTTCCCTATTACTTGCTATTAGTTGGAATTGTTCCCCGTGAAATAATTGACGGGGAATTTTATTCATGATAGCACTGAATATCTCTATGTTAGCTTTTCACATAAATCCAGTTGTAAATTTAGGCACAATTCACATTCGTACGTACGAGTACATAGTATATGTAGACAAAAATTGCTGCAGTCGTTTTTATATTAACTGCATACCAATTTTCCTATCACGTTTTATTGAAAACTTTCACTTTCTCCCATTCGCTTAAAAATCTTTGTGAAGCTGTAACTTGTGTGGTGACAATGTGAGCGAATCAAGAAAAAGTAAAAAACAACATAAAAATGACTTGTATGCTACATGCATATACCATCATTATACAAACATACATACATACATACATACAAATGTATATTGGAATAATACATTGTATTGAGCCAGTCACAATATTTGGGTCAAACTGCATGAACTGCATAACAATCATAAGCATTAAGCACATACATACATATGTATGCACATACATCTTTGTATGTATGAATGTATAAGCTGGTTAACTCAACAATTAAGAAAAAATAACATTTGGAGTACATTTACTATTGTGCCGTGTGTTTATTTTTAAATGTTATGAACTGCATTTTTCCCCCTTATGTATGTATGTAAGTATGTATTTTAAGTTATTTATACAGAATTCGTATTACAAACCTTAAAATTAAAAGTCCGCAAATACATGCATATGTAACATCAAAAATATTATTAGTCAAACTTCTCCCAAGTAAATCCATCATGACCAATACTTATTAATACACAAAATAAAGTTTTAAAATCAAGAACACATAGGGCATAATTTTGTAAAACGCAACGCTTGGCGTTGATAAATTTTGTATGTATTTTGTTTTTGTAATTTAATTTTTTCCATATAAAATTTGACAACGCTTAGCGTTGCGTTTTACAAAATTAGGACCATAATTTTATTTTATAAATAAAACTTATTCTATCCGATAGAAAATTAAAAATAAAAAAAAATTAAATAAAAAATAGGCGGCAAGTCCAAGTTTCCGATCGAATAAGATAATTTTTATTTGTTTATTATTATTTTTTTTTTTGAGAGGAGGACCTATGTTTGTATGTAAACCCTATTTAAGCCAAAACAAGAATAAATATGTAGTTCTAATAATATTACCATATAACATTGTTATTTTTAAAATAAAACTGAGCGATTTTCTTTTAAAAGTGAAACTTTTAATATAATAGAAAATAAGCTTACATAGTTATACATACACCTGCATATCGGTGGGCACATGTAGAAAGGCCCTAACTCGTATTTTCTTGAAATTAAGTTTTTAATTGATTTCAACACATTTCACGCAAATACACCTCGTCGCAAAAATTTATTGCAATAGTGTAAAAAATAACGCTTTTACAAACAGTTGTAGTGTTTATTATTATTATATTTTTACCTTCTGCTGTAAAGTTACAGTTATTTGAGTTAGGGCCTTTCTACTAGTGACCAACGATATGTATGTATGTATGTATGTACATAATACATTGTACGTATTTTATAAGAGTTTCGTTTTTAAAATAAAATTGTTTTATCTTGATTTTAGTTTTTTTTATTGGTCTATGTATGTCTATTAAAAATGATGACGCATCAAACATACACACAAACAAAGAAATGTAATAAATAAACAAGTAGAAAAATAGAAGAAAAAACGGCAATAACTGGTAATAAATAAAACAAACATTGGCCAAAACAAACATACATAAGCTAAAGATGAAAACGAACTCACGATAAAATACAATAATTATCTATGAGATATACTAGAAAATAGTTTAAGTGTGTAGAAAACAAACAAACAATGTAAGCAAATAAAAGTGAAAAAAATTCTGTTTTATAAATTCTTCATTAAATATTTTTAAGTTTCCTGTGTTTGTCACCAAAGTTACTTTTTACTAAAAATTTTCTTAATTTTTTGTAATAACAATTTTAAGATGAGCTTTCAAAAAAGCCAGCTTCCTTAATTCAGGGCAGTGTTGCCAAAATGTTGTAGGCATTTCCCACCATATAGCTCCTGAGAACCCGCTAAAACCGCTAGCTGAATAAAAATAACCGCTAATATAACCGCTGAATTTTTTATAACCATCATATGACTGTTTTTATGGTTTATTGGCAAAAAAGAACAAGATAAATTTTATAAAATATGTATACATATGCATAGATATATGTATGTCGAAATCTCATATTTCTCCAATATTTGTAAGCAAAACTCAGCCTACTCTTTAAGCAGGTATTTTATTTCCTGCAGAGTTTCCATATACGAACATCGAACCAGGAAAAATTAGAATCCAAGGGACTATTCCATCTATTAATACTAATGTTAAGCTGATTCAGTATCTTTTCAACATTTTCTGCGATAAGCCCTTGAAGTATTTCTAAAATATTGTTCAAATTTCTTCATTTTCTGACTATCTGAAAAAAACAGTGTTGATAAAATAAACTCTGTGGATCAATTCACATTGGCTTGAAGTTTAATTTCGAAGGAAAATTTCAATAAAAAAGTCTTTAATCAAAAACAACAGAAAAAGTTATTGTTTTGAGAGACTTTGGTTGATATTATGTTTTTCTCATAATCACCCAGTTTTCGGTTTGTTTTCCGTTTGTCTAAAGAAAAAAATGATTAAATTGGTTTGTAATATAATTTTAATCTCGATTTAAATTTTATTCACTAAAAATGAGATTTGTTCACTTTTATACTCGTATGAATGTATTTGTGACGAACGAATATTCGTAATCGAATTGTAGAATATTCGGCCATTTTCATTTAGCGAATACGAATACATTCGTATTCGCTAAATTCAGGCGGATGCGATTTAAATAAATGACTAAACATTTTAGTTTGTACAAATACAATAATTTTTTATAGAAATTTGCGCTTTGTATCATTTTCAAATCTTATTCAATGACGATCATTAAAATTTTGGGTATTTTTTATTAACTTTAAAGTACGTCAACAGGAGTATGAAGTCCTTTTTCATAACAATTTTTTAATATTTCATATTGGATATAATATTCCTATTCGTGTTCGTATTCGCGAATATCGTTTCAAATATTCGTATTCGTATTCGCGAATATTCATTCATACATTCGTTACATATATGTTTTTATTTTTAACCTCTTAAAGTTTCACATTATACTACACAATATGACAATTTTTATTTGAAAAAAAATTACGTTAGTTTCTTTTCGCTGTACATGTTAATATGGAAAAAAATCAACAGTAATACCAGGGTACGTGTCGCATAGCTGCGTTAAAAATACTTTATTTTGATTCAATATCTTTCTTTATAAGTTTCAGAAAAACGCTGAAAATCCGTCAACTAAGAAATTCTTCCGCTAAGATTCCCGCTGGTGGTTTTTTAAATAGACTTGCCGCTAATCACAACAAAATACAGTCATATATAGCGGGAAAACCACCATTTTGGCAACACTGATTCAGTGGCTGGCTCAACTCTGTACTTTGAAACGAAAGAAAATGCTTTCGAACTTGTATGTTATTAACATTACAATTCGAGAACATTTGCTTTCGTTTCGAATTACAGGGTAGACCCTCAGTAAAAGTATTAACCATAAGTAACGACTGGAACGCTAAGCTTTCACAATAATGTATATTTTTTTACATATGTATATATGTATATCGTTACCTTATTATAGAAAGAACCTAAATCATTATTTTTTTGAAAACGATTTTTTTATATTTCGGTAGAACAACATCTAATGTATCGAAAAATGCTAAATCGCAATTAAAAAAAATGAGTTAGGGCCTTTCTACACATATTATGCATATCGCCCCTTTATTGCAATAAAGACATATCTCAAAAAGTTCGTTTTTTAGGTAATAATGCAGAAACAAATTTTATATTATATTTAATATTTTGTAAAAATTTCATGTAAATGATTGTATACGAACTGCTAAATTGACAACATAAATCTTATTTTTCACAAAACTAGCAATGCTCTTTTTTTAATCCTTGCTTTGAAATCTCCCCCATACTATCAACTGGATGGATATCAGGGAATTGGATTCGCCACTCCTTAAGACCCTTATTATGCTGAAACCAACCACTAAGTAACTTAGCAGAGATGCAGCCATGTCATTTTGATTTTATTACATACATATATGTGACAGCGCATAGAGAAAGGGACCTAAGGGTAAAAAAATCAAATTTCCCTTTTTTTATAAAATATTTAAATTTTTAAAATGGCTCTCCTGGACAAAACCAGTTTTTACCCTTAGGTCCCTTTCTATTTTGCGCGTCACATACATATGTACATACGATACGATATAAATTTGTAAAATGTATTAAACCACGCCTTTTTCCGAGAAAAGTATGCTATAAGTTAATCACGGCTATGAGCTGAGTATTTATAAGTTTGTCTAAATTCATTTAAATCTGTTTAGCTGTTTCTTGCGTTAAAGGTAACCAATATCCAAACTTTCACATTTACATACATATATGTATATAATTTATTAAAAACTACCATATATGTATGTATGTACCTCTTCAAGAATTTAGAAAATTTATCAATAATTATAAAAAAATCCACTTTATTTTATTTTATTCGTAAGAGAACACTTATTTGGACACCGGAGGGTTCCATCGGAGACGAAAACTAAGCAGTCAGCTGGAGCGGCAGCGTAAAATGCTCTTTATAAAGAACCGAAGCGTAGTGAGGAGTAAACGAAAACCTGTTTTATTTACTTAACTTTTAGAAAAAGAATCACTATGTAGGTATGTAAAAGCTAAAAACATAATGAATATAAAATGTGCGGCTGGGGGAGAAAACCAGACAAAATTACAACATAGTCACAAAATATAAAATAGTATGTACATATTTGGGTAACCTTTCAACTTTTATTTAAAAATATTTTTTCTGCAGACCAGCTAATTTTTCTTTATATATACATGCATATATTTAAAAATTTGCGTTTAAAAATATTTACAAACCTTAATTATTAATTCAATTTCTGGCACGTCGCCATTAGATGTTCCATTAGTTTCTTGATGTTCTTGCTCCGACATGGTAAATATGCTCCGTTTTTTATTGACGTTAATTAAAAATATATTATTTTCTTACACAACAATTTAATATTTGTTTTATTTCTTCTTTTATTTGCTTAACTTATTAAACTAATATTTATTTTGCAAATATATGTACATGTATGAATTCTCTAATTGAATTACAGTTTGAGGAAATTTTCTGGCAATTCACTAATATTACAACCACTTCACAACACCACCAAAGAGAGAATAAACGTATTAAAGGAATCAAGTTGCAAGGTATTGCCAGATATAATTGTTTAGCTAATAAGTAGATATTGTGCCAATAAGTACAAATTATACACGTACATTCATCACAAAAATTAATTAGATAATAATCATATATGTTTCAAGATTATAGCAATAGATATGTAATTATTTATATAATTAATTGCTGCATTAATAATGTATATTTTTTACTATCTACATTTAAAAAGAATAGACTATATATTAATAATAGCTTGAATCAAATTAAAAAGAGCAGTGTAGCTAATATGTTATTAATAAATTGCCACATATTTAGTTTTATTGTTGCCAGCACAAAATAAAGAAGCAAAAGGGAAATTTATTAATATAATTGGCAACAATTTGATAACGGTCTGTTAGACTTAAATTACTATAGCCTAGGTATAATGTATTTGTCGAGTTATGTGTTGGTAAATTGTTGCCGTTCTTGTAAATTAATTCTTTTAAATTATTGCTCCGTACTAAAAACTAAATAAATAAATAAATATATGAGCACAAATTTTAAACTGATTGAAATTCATTTCAAAACTGTTACATTACAATGAGGACACCCTAAACTAATTCTTATTAAAAAAAATATATTGGCGCTATGCTAATTTTCTTTATTGAAATGGTCACTTTCGGTTTCGCAGTACGACAACCAAGGCGTATTCATAGCAGGTTATCTCCATTTTCAACTCTAAGGAAAATGCATGTATGTATGTACATAAATACATATGTATGTATTTCCGAACGTTTTGCTTGCTTTGATACAAGAGAAATTGGCAGCTGGGCTCAAATCGTCACAGCCGTGATCGTACCGATAATCTTAGGAAAATAAATTAAGTATACGTCAAACGGATGTATAAGCTGAATGGGATTTGTCGTATGTCATAATCCGAAAATGGTGTTTTTGCGTAACGAGTTATACGTTCACGGATGTGACGATTCGACCCATGCTCACCATTTCCTGAAACGAGATCACCTGGTGTCATACGCCTTGGCGACAACGATGCACAGTTACTTACGTATCTTTTAAATTCATGTGTATTTGAAAATTTTTATTATCGTTAATTTTTTTATTGTTATAAGGGTAGAGAAGTTATGAAACCATTATACCAATACACATACATACATATCTGTTTGTATGTACATATGTATATATGTTTTATAATTTAGAGGATGATATTGTTTTAAGTTTTTGAATAAGGTTTTTTTGCGTTCACAGCATGTGTTGATTATTCAAGTTATGTACCTGCTTCCCATCCTTAAGATAATCCCAAAAACATGTCTATTAAATTATATTATTATTTAGTTTAAAAAATTAAATTATCTTCTCTGCAGAAGTGAAGTTTCTTTCATTTTATTTGTTTGTTATTTTTTATTTACGCTTGAAAAAAAACACTGACAGGAATTCCAAAAAAAAAAATAAAGGAACAGTTCACCATAGATATTTGCTCAATTCACTCTCAACTTTGCCGTTATATAAGATATTTTGTGAAAAAAATTAATTTATCTCCCAATAATTTATGCCGTAATAAATTTTAAATTACATACATATTTGCAATACTTTTTAACGCTTTTTTTTAAAGAGGAATGCTAAATACACGCCGTACTAAAAATTCTAAAATGGCAACATTGACTATCATATAAACTTTAACTGCGTACTACGGAACAGAAAGTTGCTTGAAAAGTTTATAAAATCTTGTATGTATGTATGTTTGTGTAAATGTATTTATACGTTTTTTTTAAGAAGAAGAAAAAGCTTTTCCCGCTCATTCTTGATATGTACATGTGTATATGTGTATGTATGTATGTGTATTTGCAAAATATTTAATATTCAGCAGCTAAAAACAAAAACAATTGTATTTCATAAAAAGTAAGTGTTGGCAAATTTTCGCCGTGTATTTAAGCAATTCAACATTCAGTGTTTTACACTTGCTTGTCGTGTTCGGTTAGCATTTTTCAAACGGTTTCGCAAATTTAATTCTTAAAGTAAACGTTGACCGTTACGCTCATGATATAAGTATACGGTTGGTCAGTTTTTGTGCAAAAAAATGCGTATTAAAATGTTTTTCATAAAATAACAAAAAAACAACAATTAACGTTAATTTTCCACCATAAATACACATACATATGTACAAACATACATACATACATATGTACATACCTAGTTACCTTACCTGATTTGGTTTCTACGTCTCTTTCTAGAATTTAGTGTTTTATTAATTTTGTTTTTTCATCGTTTTATGTCAAGAATAAATTAAATATACATACATATTATGTACATATTTACATATATGTATGTATATAATAATTTGTTGTCGTTTTTAAGCGATCCATAGATTATATTTACCTATGTATGCACATACATACATACATATGTATGTATGTACATACATATGTACATATCTACAAATGTGTTGAACCAAATTGGGTTGATGATCATCGCGTGAATGAATATAATATAATATAATGTTATAATATAAAATAACAATTTATGTACATACATACATATACATATGTATGTATGTCTGTATGTATCACCAAGTAAATAATAAATAATTAATTTTTATAATTATGTGGTATAATGATATATGTATGTACATAAGTACATATGTACTTATGAATAGTGCAGTGAAGTTATTTTGTGTTTGTTAGCATAATAAGCGTATGTACAGATCATATTTAGTGGTCTTAAAACATACACTTACCTTAAACTTATGTAGATACATATGTACCTAAACACATAAGTATGTACATACATATGTACATATAACGAAAATAAGACAAAAAAATAAGACAAATTAAAAAATTGGTACATGTTCCAGTATGTACATAAAATAAATAAAACAAGACACCAATCAATTAATATTTTATAACATGAAATAAATGAAATGTTTGACTAATTACATACATACATACATATGTATGTGAGTGTGTATGAATGTATGTAATATGTATAATGTACATATGTACATATATAGCTAATTCATTAATGCTTCTGCTCACATTTTTAGCTTTTTATGGAAAAGCAAAGAAAATTTCTATTTTGATTTATGCGTGTATGTATACTTATGAGTACATAGTGGCGTATGATGTACAACAAATCGGCTTTTTTCTTATTTTTCCTTTTGCCGGGTACATACATACATATATATATACATGTGTGTGTATGTATGTAAAGCATTCAACGTAAATGTCTATAAAGTTGTTGTTAAATGATTTATTGTCGAAGTCGACTGCGGCACAAAGTTACGGTAATTATTGATGTGTGTAATTTGACATTGTACACACTTACATATGTACATATGTATGTATTGTGTATTGATAAAAGCTGATAAATTTCACTTCAAAACAAAAACATTAAAATAGTCCTTGTCGCAACTTGCTCTATACCTATTACCGTTTATAAAGCGGTAAGAAGACAAGTAACAAGTGTTTCAAATATGTATACGCATGCAGGTATGTACGTATGTATGTATATGTATGTGTATGTATGTATGTATATATAAACACACCTATCTCTTGGAAATATTTTAAGTGTTTCGGAAAACGTACTTAAAGAGTGAAAAAGAATTAAACTTACTCGTATACAAATTTGTGTAACTTAATATTGGTAATTTTATACTTGCTTAAGCAAAAATTTATAAATTTCATATTATAAAATCGTTTAAAATTTAATATTAATGAGATAACAAGTTACTAGTGTTCATAAGTATTTACTCATTTGCATAGTATTTCTTTGGCTTTTTGCAAATCAAGAGATACACACATATGTACATATGTATATGTGTACATACTTAAATAATATCGTTTAATAATTATCGAACCTACATACGAGTACATACATAAATATTTTTAAATTTTACCGCTGAAAGAACGGCTATACCTACATACGTTTGTTGCAGTAATAATAGTTTGGGTGTTATCATTTTTTATATCGGTAGGTATGTAGTTATATTACAGTTTTTTTAATTCAGCTCAAAACTTGGTGTAATAATATACATGTGTATATGTACATACATGCATATGTATGAGTATGTAAGTACATACATATGTATGTAGGTATAATAAAAAAAATCGATTTTGATATTTTGTTAATTATATACATAGATGGATTTTCATTTAAGCCAACAATATAATTGGGTATACGTACACACAAACCCCGACATACATATCTACATATGCACATACATACATACATAAGTATCTTTTGAAAATAATCTTAATAAATGTTAGTGAAAAAATATATAGCATACACATGTATGTATCTAAGTATGTTTGCATAGCTATATAAAAATAAGAAATTAAAAACATAAATTATAATATTTAAATAATAAAGTGCAAAAACAAACTCAGTTAAAGCAAAGAGTATAAGACAAATCATAAAAATAAATAAGTAGAAGATAAAAAATACAAGCTAAAGAAAAAATGTGCAAAAGAAAAAAAGTAAATACCCACATAGATACATACATACATATATGCATACATACATACATATGTATATATGTGTGTATGCACGTATTAATTTATGTAGAGATGTACATATGTATGTATGTGAATGTGTTATTATCTAAAATTTTTTTAGTTAAATGTTTCCAAGGTTTTCCGCCGCATCATTTCGATTCTACATCTTCGGCATTTTTTTCTTTTCTACTATTGCTCTTCCTACCAGCGTTACCGTTGCACAGTACATGTTCAATTTTGAATTTTATAATAAAAAATTGAAAAGATAACAGTTTTAAGGTTTGTAGGTATTTATATGTTTTTGTGCAGAAATAACTGTTATTTTATAATTTTTATTATTTCGAGCAGAAATAATTGTTATTTTATGATTTTAATTTTTTTTTCAAGCATAAAAGTTATAAAAATAGTGCTGCCACCATGTTTTTTAGGCTGCGAAATCTCAGAAACTGATTTTTATTTTTTTAAGCAGTAATATGATTTTTATTTTTTTTATCACTTTTATGATATGGGTATGAAATGAAAGGAATTTTCTGTACTTTCCAATGGAAAAAACATGGCGAAATTCCCACACATTTAACTCATCGTAGTAGTTATATACATATGTACATACATTAGTATGTGTGTATGTAGTATATGTATATGTACATACATATGTATAAACATATGTAAATATATATTTTTTACCCCCAGCATAGAATCATATAATTGTTTCATGGCGGGAATTATTTAATAAATGACTGTCGGGTGCCAGTTGAAACAAAGCACAGAATATTTTTTCCTTTTCCATGGCGCAATGTGTACTTTGTGGAGTTCGTGTAGGACAGTTCAGAAGTGGTGTCCTAATAAGATTTTAGGATAAGATCATCGTGATAATTTTTTCCAGAAATCTCTTATGTGATTCTCCTCAGATCACTTTTGATGATTTAAAACTGAATCAAATAATTTCTTGAAAATAGAGCAACAAAATGCAAAGAAACCGCAAAAATTTGATTTAATGATTTAATACTACCAGACAATTTTTCAAAAATTAATCTGCAAATCGTATCATAAATGATACTTTGGTATGATTCATCTGTATGGTACCATTTTCTCACAACGGGAGTATTATTTATGATGGAAAAATTAGTTCATATGCAGTTATTTTTCCCGCCAAGCTGAAAAAATCAGAAAAAAAAGATTCGATTATGATACAAAATGCTAGCTCGGCCGTAATGTAACTTCAATTTCTGTTAGAAAAATTAGTGATCAGAAATTAAAAATTATTTCTGCTCAAAAATATGTACAAAAATTAAAAACAAAAAAAAAAAAAAAAAATTAAAAACAAAAATTATTTTTGCATTAAAAAAATAAAAAGTAAAAGTTTCAAAATCATTTGAGTTTCGAAAAATCTAGTTGAAAACCTCTAAAGTGATGTGTTTTTCCACGTTGTCCGACATTTTCTTGTGTAATAATATTTTATTGTATAATAATTATTATGTTCGGTCCTGTTTATTACCCCTCTTTTCAACCTAACCTAATTTAGCCTATTTCGGACGTGATAAAATAAAACTGAACACAGATTTTTATACGCAAAACTTTTCATATTCGCTTTATTGTTATTTAAAGGATAATTTCCTGGAAGACCACTCTACATGAATTCTTTGTTATATTGCACTAACATTCTTCACTCTCATTTACCAAAGCGTTAGTATTGTACATGTTAGAAAGTAATTTTTGCAAAATACTGCTTTAATTGATTAACTTGGTGGCTTTGCATTTACATGCATACGTACATAAGGATTTTTAATTTAGTATTTTTTAGTTTTGTTAATGTAAAAAACAATCCCTTCAAAGGGTTTCTTAAATTTCGATTTGCTGGCAACAACGTCAACAACTTTTCAACAGAATTAATTCTAGTTAAGAGGTTTGTTTCTTTTGTAACATCCCACTGAACATTTTTGCCGGCATATCTTGAGTCAGAAAAAAATTTTAAACTTCACCAGACCATCCATCGAATTACGCGATTGATATCAGACTAGTCCGCACAATATCGGTTAGAAAGTTTTGAATGCTCGTTGTCTGAACTTTGTCGGAAGACAATTTTTAAAATATACCATTCTTAAGAAATTTAACAAAATAGCCTGGATATTTTCTGAAGTCAGTTTAGAACATTTGTCTCTCATATTGTAAAAGTTATGCGAATATCCTCAGACAAAGAAGCCATTACTGAGCCACTTTTCAACAAGTATTCACCCTTATTCCAGTTGTCGACATCTACATGCGTCACTTTAACACAACACCAAAAAATTGGGGCTTATGTACCCGTTCTCGAAAACAGCTGACTGCTGCTTGCAGGTTTATGCTATTTTCTAGACCTTAGGGAACGAAAATAGATTGTCAGTACATAGCACAAAATTGTTCTAGAGAGCGAGTAAACAAAGCACAATATTTTGGTATTGTATTAGCGCATAAGCACACATCGTTGATTTTTAAACCATAAACCAAACGACTGAGCTTGTGAATTGAACAATTGAAAACTAAAGTACGGATCTTCTTTGCTTTGAAGGTTCAATAAATTTCTGTCGTCCATAAATATTTTATGAATATGTATTTGAAAAGTACCAAATTAAGAACTTTCACATAATATTTATTTTATTCATTACTTGGCTCATTGCTTTGTGAGCCATTAAAAGATTACTTCCCATTACAAAATCACTAAATGTTTTTGCTGAGAATAATATCAATTCTTGTTGTTTGGAAAATAACCAAAAATTTAAATTCAATTTCAAATCCATTTTAGGAAATTTTTTTATGAAAAATTTAAATAAAATATAATACAAATTCATTTTAAATTTTATGAATATACATGGTTATTTTATATTTTATATACATATGTACATATTTAGTAGTACACCATAAAGAAAATTTATGAAATTGAATAATATATAAAAATATTATTTTCGGCTCAAAAGTTAGTCATTGCTTATTTTGTATTCTTTAACAGTTGTTTAAACATTTTATTTACAATAATTAAAAAAAAACCGTAAACCATATCTTTCGACTGTATATATGTATGTATATGTACGTTTGTATGTATGTGCATAAGTGTGTAAATGTATGTACATATACATACATATGTATATATATGTGAGTGTATCATGTGAGTAGCTTTCTAATTTCTCTCGACGATTGCAAACTCTGTCGGTGATCCCAGATTTTTTCAATTAATGTCCCCAAATTTTAAAATGTTTGCATGCTTCGTAAGTTCACAAGGGAATTTATTTATTTATTTATTATTATTATTATTATTATTATGATTATTATTATTATTATTATTATTATTATTATTATTATTATTATTATTATTATTATTATTATTATTATTATTATTATTATTATTATTATTATTATTATTATTATTATTATTATCATTATTATTATTATTATCATTATTATTATTATCATTATTATTATTATTATTATTATTATTATTATTATTATTATTATTATTATTATTATTATTATTATTATTATTATTATCATTATTATTATTATTATTATCTATGGAATTGATTACCTTCAGACAAAGGATTATTATCATTCCATAAATTTAAATAAATTACAAAAAATATAAAAAAAATTACAAAAAAAATTGTTTGTGAATTTAGAATAATTTATAATCGCATATTTTTTACTAAATTAGCGTTTAATGAAAATTAATGAAATTTCTGCTATATATTTTAATTAATTTCACCAACTTTTATGTCAAGTTGAGTAAGTAAGATGAAAGAAAGTTGTGCTCTTGCTGCATAGAAAAATTGCAGGGAGATAAAAACTTGAGGAAAACCGTAACAAAATATGCATTATGTTTATACGGGCGACTTATCCGCAAATCAAAATATTGCAAATAGAGAATTTTGTGGCATAAACGGCAAATTAATTTTTTACTTGCAAATAGGTTGCCACGCTTACAAATGATTAATAACAAAAAAAAATAATTATTTGATATTTTGTGCATTTACACAATTTTTTTCTCACCTTATTTGCTTTCTATGGAAGTATTACCAAGTTTGTGTACTTTTGCTATGCTGTATAAACAGTGAGTTAATAGTGCTCGTATAAACGTAGTAACAGTGTTCTTGAAAATAATTCGTTATGGAGAAAAATTCCTTACAGTAACGTTCGTTATAGTGAAGTTGAACTGTCTTTATTATAAATTTTCTTATTTAATGTTTTAAATGAAATGTCTAGCTTACGAATGAGTTCAAAAATTAAAAAAAAATTGTTCGCATGTTTGTACATATGTAAAGTTTATAAGGACATAATTAAAACAAGGAGATTTTCAGCCTCCTCACCAAGTATATTTGTTATGCTGCAATAGACTCCCATAAAACTATGTTCATGTGTATATTTCAAATATGCAAAAAAACATATTCGGGAAATGTGCAGAAAATTTCCAAGCATTGGGATAATAAGTGTAAAAAAGAAAAAAAATAAATTTATTTATTAATTGTGAGGAGACGCAAATTTTTTTTTATTATTAATGCTCTTAGTATATTTAGTATATAGTCTTTATTGCATATTAATTATTAGACTTTGTTGTATCTTAAAGTTAGAATTTTATTGGACGTATAAAAAGTATTTCATCTTACCTGGCAGGTAATGTCTGTGTGACATAGTGTAATTTTCAAGCTAGATTATTTACATGCCTATGTAGTATATTTGTGGTGGAATTAATGTACATATGCATGTATGTAAGTATTTATGTGTAATATATAGAAAGTGAATTAATAACATTTATGCTTGAATATGCAAATAGGTAAGCACTTTTATGATGTCGAACGTGACCCTCGAACGCATATAAAAAAAAGTAAAAATAAAACAGATTTTTATTTTGCCAATAACTAACATTTTCATAAACTAACAGGATTGCGAAAAAATATGTGAAAATTTAAAATATTAAGGTATTCGATGATAATTTTCCCAATCATACTAAAATTTAAATTTATAAATTTCTTGATTTTTTTTGCTAGATAGCACATTTTGAGGTTTTGCTGACGATATACATACTTATGTATATTATTGCATTTAATAATCTCTGATAAACAACCTCAAAGAAATCAATAGTCCAATATTCCAATTTGATATCGCCCAAAGATTTGTTTTAAATCGTTATTTTTATTTTTAATCAATTATGTGCATTGTAGTTAATATTATTTTTTGTTAATTTTACATTTGCTTGTGCTAAACTTTAAACTTTGCAAAACAAGCTACAAAGTGAATAGAAACCAACTTTTACAAATTACAAATATGAGAATAAAATCAAACTCTAATTCTTACATCTATTTTTCATATAAACAAAGTTCATAGTCATTTACTATGTAATATCACTTTTATATGTACATATGTAATTAAAAAAAATTTGTCCTTTATACCTATTTGAATTATATTGAAGGCTAGAAATTAAAAAAATCTTATTTTTAGATAAGAAATCTTTTTTTGTCGTTTTAATATGTCTAAAAACTAAAAAAAATAAGATAAATCTTCACATATGGTAACACTTAAATAAATAAATAAAAAATAAAAGCATAAATTTTACGCTCTTTCATTTTATCACTAATCCATAAATAATATAAAGATGGATGTGTATACCTGACTTTGGTATAAACAGCCGACCAATTTCGTAGTGTTTGTGTTAAATTTCGTCATGCGATTACGTTATTGCATCCTCGTAATGCAGAGGGGATGCACTGTGTGCTTTTCCGTATTCAAAGAGCTTCCTTTTGTGTTAGTGCTTATATGTACCAGATTTAATTGTACAAATAAGCAATTTATTTATTTGCTGGGTAATACCTACATATACAAACTTTAGAGCGGTTCGAAAAAAAATGTTGTGTCAGTCACACCCTAGGATTAAATATAATATGAAAAGAATTCCAAAAATATTTATTTATATTTTTTTGCCACGCCTGCAAATGCTGCCCTTTTAGTGTTTTGTTCACAGTGTCGCCATTTTTAGGCCGATCAAAATGTTTTGTATACCTGTGTTCAGGGCTCTATAAAGACTACATTTCTGTCTTTAATAATTGTTTGCCACCACGTCTAATACTAAAAGGGCGGTATTTGTAGGCGTGGCAAAAAAAAATATTTTGGGAATTGTTTTTACATTACCTTTAATCCGAGGGGATGACTGACACATTTTTTTTATTTTTGTGGAAGGCGAACCACTCTAATAATATGTATGTATTTATATTAGGATAATAAGTTTTTTTTTTTTATTTTTTTTGCAAATATCCTCCCAAGGTAAAATATTAAAATAAAAAAAAATTTAATATTTATTTCAAAATACTTTTTTTTTGTAATTTTCGCACATAGTTTGTAGATTAAATACATTACCATATTAAAAAAAAACTTATTAAAACAAACTATAAAATTTTTTTTTATTATCAGAACAATATTGTCCGTAAGATAGACCCTTGGGAGAATGACGTACAAAAAAAATTATTACCCTAATGTAATATGTTTGTATGGATATGTATGTATGTATGTGTTGCAAAATTTCAAGTAGAAAATTTAATTTAGTTACCTACGCAACAACGAGTAAATTTTGTGTAGAGTTACATAAATTCACCAAAAAAAATAATAATTTGGCTGAATTATTGTAGATGGTAAAGTGTGCTGAAAAGGTACTTTCAATGATAAAGCTTTACTATTAAACATTGCTCAATATGTTCTCAACGATTTACCGTTATTGTATTATGTATGTATGTATGTACATACTTCACTATGTTATTTTGCTTTGTTATTTTACTTCACAACACAAACACTGACATCTCACCCGTGAATAGCTTTTGTTGCCAGACAGAGAGTTTATTAATTTATAAGGATAAAAGCTATAAAGAAATATATTGTTTGTAAGTACATACATACATATGTACATCCCATGTACAAGTGTATGTATGTATGTATGTACTATTACTACATATCCATATATACATATATGTATGTATGGCCGGCCAAAATAATGGTTTGCTTAAATAAAACTTAAATGAAATAATAATAATATTTATTGTTGCTTTGTTTATTTAAACAAATATGGGATGCTTGTGAAAGTGTTAGTATATAATTGAAAACCTATGTAAGTAAATAAATAAATGAAAACTAAATAAATAAATAAGCTTTATACCTACTGTGCAAGTTAATAAATAAATAAAAAATAAATAAATAAATATATAAAAAATAAATAAATAAATATATGAATAAATAAATAAATTAATTAATAAATAAATAAAAAACATATAAAAAAGTAAATAAATATATAAAAAATAAATAAATAAATATATGAATAAATAAATAAATAAATAAATAAATAAATAAATAAAAAATAAATAAATGAAAAAATATATAAGTAAAAATTAAATAAATAAATATATAAATAAATAAATAAATAAAAAAGTATATAAATAAAAAATAAATAAATATATATAAATAAATAATAAGCTGTATACATGTATAAATGTATTTACACATGTATGTATGTATTTATAATATAAATTATGTCTAATATAAATAATGATGCATGTATGTACATTAGGGTGGCCGTTATTTTACTTTTTTTGATTTCTTCTACTCTCGCCCCCCAAATCGGTACAGTTTTATGTAAAAAAAATATACAAAAAAATTTTATACCGATAAGTTGTGTTTTAGGGGGTGCGTCCGGCCCTCAAAGTTGGCCCTCAAGCCCATATATTCAATGTAATTTTTATTTTTTTAGATTTATTTTGATTATATGGATGAAATAATATAATATACATATGTATGTATATGTATAAGCTCTTATTGTATATGCTTAAAATAAAAAAATTTCCATATAAATGTAATTTTGTTACATAAATTTGGTGGTATTTTGTTGGTAATTTTCCTCATTATTTTATAAAATATTAATTTTAGCAAAAAACTTTCTGTGAGACTTATGCTGTTGACTTGAAGAGCTAAAATATTGTTTTAAATCATATTCTTGTAAAATAATTTTTTAAAAAGATAGTCAGATGCAAAAAAATTACATTGAAAACTGGGCTTGAAGGCCAACTTTGAGGGCCGGACGCACCCCCTAAAACGCAACTTATCGGTATGAATTTTTTTTAATATTTTTTTTTACATAAAACTGAACTGATTTGGGGGGTGAGAGTAGAAGAAATCAAAAAAAGTCTCTATACAATTAACGGCCATTCTAATGTACATATGTATGTATTTCTATTAAATTACATGTAAACATGCATACATATGTATGTATACATATTTGCAAAGCAGTTTTATAATACAAATTTTGCATTCAATAAACAAACATTTACATACATATGTACATATGTATGTATTTATTTAAGTTTCATGGGTCAATTTACTACGTCTGAGTCTTGATATCGGATAGTCGCACAAAAACCTCACTCTGGGATTACTTGTAGGAATCATCTTTCTTTTGCTTTGATGTTATTTCAAGTACGGCATACATACATGCTATGTATGAATGTATGTATGTATATATACATATGTATATATGTAAATGTATGTAAATAATATACATATACATATGTAATGTGTATAAATGTTTTAAGTAAATATCTACAATCGAAATAAACAATATTTGTAGCTAGAACAAAGTACATATGTATGTACATACAAACACATATTTGTAGTATATATTTATGTGCGTACATACATTTGTAAATACATACGCATGTACACATTTATTAGGGAAGCCAAGCGGGACTTGCTTTCTTAATCCCGGGATTGTAAAATGTGTAATTTTAGGTTCTTCTTCGCTACCTCGGTATTCTTCGGAATTTCGTCGATTTTTCGGGTAAAACAAAAGTTAATTCATAAAGTTAATATATGTACATACATATGTACATACATACATATGTATCATGCAATAAAATTTATTCTCTCTACTCGCATTAAAATTATACTTCTATAAGTCTTGTATAACGGTTTATTACCAGTGGAAGTATTAGGGCGCTCTTGTTAGGACTTTTGCCCTTAGCGATTGAAAAATAATTACAAGATTAATTGAAAAAATAACATACATATTCGTATTTATATGAAATTTCGGTATTATTATAATTCCTCAAAACAAATACCGCATTTTGGGGTTTCATTAATGCCGAAAAATTCCAGTTTCGGGATACCACGATTGGCATCTCTAGCAAACAAAATTTGATGCGCAGTACGGGTAGACTTTTGCAGGTTGGATTTTCAGTAGCCATAAATAAATGCACACATACATACATACACACATCCATATGTTTGTACACACATCCATACATATCGCTCATTTATTCAAACAACGTCATAACTAAAAAAATTTAATTTTTTAGTTAATGATGCAGAATTAATACTCATATCCTCGTTCTTCATACATACTGTGTAAATTGTTTACTCAACTCTTGAAAGCAAAATAAAATTTTCTTTTTCCATTTCCAACTTGTTTGTGTGTGTAAATTGAAAATTTTAAACTTGTTTTCTGGCAAACTAATTTTTTGGAGTTATGATGTTGTTTGAGTAAATGACCGATATGTTTAATGTGCTTACATACATACATACACATGCAGGTGGAGATGTAAATAAATAAGTTAAATTTAAATGGAATTTTCGGAACTTATTATATATGCACATATATTATATATTTCCAGACATGTATTTATTTATATACATACATACATACGAACATAGAGCTATTAATATAAATTTTAACTCGTAAAAACCGTTGTTGTTTGAAAAGTTAAAATGAAATTATAATAATGAAATAATATTAACGTTCTAGGATCACGCTATAATTCCATTATTTGCATTATGCAGTTAAAATAAATTCTAAAATATGTATTTCATTTAATTTATTTCGATCAATTTGTATTCCAAGCTATTTAAATTGTAAATGTTCAGGAACAACTTGATTGTTGATTCGAATAGCGGAACAAGTATCTCTTCACGAGGTAAATGTTAGGTTAGGTTAGCAGGCTGCTGGTAAGGAAGGGTGATATTTAATGTTCAGCTCACTTGGGTCCAGTACAATGATCCCTTTGTGCTACCTGTTAGTTGAAGAGAATATAGTGAGAGAGGGTGATAGGGAAGCGATACTGATAGAGAAGACATTCTTTTACAACTCTGCTTTTTCTGCACGCTTTTTAGATAATGCAGTGTTTACATATTTATTTATTTATTAAACATATTAATGCAAAGTAAATTTGCATAATATGGTATTGCAAAAATATGGGCGGAGTAACTAGACCATATGCCCAAGATGTTATTAACAGTATTTTAAAAAGTTTTGTGACTGACTGTACACGACCTATGCCTTTACACAAGGCCAAACAACACGCACAAGCCTGATGTCACTTAAGAAATAATTACGATAACGAGGGAGATGTTCCCCAACCCAGAGCTGTTTAACGACTGGATAATGCAGTGTTGCAACGCCTCTGGTGTTTAAATGAGGCGTATTAAATTTTTTTAAAGTTGTGCTTAGTAGCCATTTTATTGGTTTGGTTATTTTACTTCGCCGCTGATTCTGCTACACAACGAAGGAGGGCGCTCTGATGTTACATTAGCATTAGTATATGATAAAGTCGGTATAGTTTTTAGTGACCAGTGCCTTATGTCAGCATCACTAGAATTTTTCCCACAACAACTGTTACAAAGAACACTAATGCACATCAGAAAAATGCTTGGTATTGTGACTTTTAATAACTGTCGGAGAACGGGTTCGAACCCAGGACCTTCGGTTTTGTAGTCAACGTGCTAAAAAATTCAGCCAACGCCTGAAATCACTTTTGTTCATTTACTTTTATTATCCATTAGTTCATCCATAGTTCAATAGAGTACTATTACGAATATTACGCGTTTATGTATTACGATTTTTTTTTAAATGTGTAAATAAGAAAGACTTCGCTGGGACAACAAAAAATGAATCGATATAAATATACCGACAAGTCACGCCAAGTACCGTAATTATACTTAGATATTAACCTAAGTGTAATATATGTATATAATGCAAATTTGTATTTCAACTTCTTTTATTTAAATGTACAGCTTAATGAGTCAGCTAAAAACTTAGAATGCATAATCAGAAGACAATACGAATGACATCGACCATATAAGAATGTCATAATGTTACTAATAAAATGCGTAATGTGTGATAGTTAATTCACCACACTAAGCTTAACTGGTACATATTTATACTTTTGAAATGTGAGTGCCGCTGTGCTGTCGAGTGGGTAAAGTGGAAGCCTGTCATTTCAGAGGTTGACAGTTCGAATATATAAAAATATTTGCTGGAAAATAAAAATAATAAAAAAAGTTCAAGTTTTCGTTGTTACAGTTATATAAATTTCGGAATGACATTATTCTACCAGGGATAGGTAACTATAAGATAGTTCAGTGATAATTCACAAGGTGCATACAAAGTACGAGTATAAATTAACTCCATCCAAGGAAAATTGATTAGTTTCATGTAAAATTTATTGGTTCACTTCATAGAAAGTGATAGAACTGGGACTGGTCCCTATCACTTGAGGACCGGTCACCCACGTCACTAGTCTTGTGTCAGTTTCATTTCCTGTAGGAATACTAAGCATTCAATAGCCTCTCAATTTTAGCTTACGACCGCGTTATTGTTTCGTGTTGCAATTCATTTTGCCGGTTTATTTGTTATGTATGTGCGCTGACACTAGAACTCCATTGTAGAATCATTATAGTTTTTATTGTTTGTGTCTTTCGTCTGCAACGGCTTGTATTTTTGTGTGGTTGTACATTTCATAACAAACAGTAGGATAACATTATTGTTGTTATGCTGTTAATGCTAGGTACACACTATACACCATGTTTACGTAACCAGTTATGTTTCGTTGTTAGTCAAATCGTGTGTGGCTTGATTGCATGATGTGAATCAATGAATCAAAGAATACAATACTAGGTATTAATTTTTCGAAAACATTATATCATATCAGCCGATAAAGTTAACAGACAAGCGCAATGCGTAGTTTTGTGTTCTTTGATTCATGATGTGAATCGTTGTTTACATCATTGAAAACAAAAAAGCTGTGGAATATAATACATATGTATATATAAATTGCACTGTGTGATCTAGTAATGGTTGTAGACCAGCCTATTTGATTTTACTATATTCAAACACAGTTTCTTTAAATTTTATCTGATATATGTATTTTTTTTCAGATTGGTTGATTAAAAATTAAGTAGATGGGCCAGCCCTTCTTGTATGTGTTACCTACCTATTGAAACTTGTATGTGTGGCACCTGTCAAAACTTTCAAATTAGTGAATTAGCTAAATTTTGTTTGTCCACAAAATCTCATAAAATTATATTTTATCAATAACTTTTACATTTTTAAGGTGCAATCGAATTTCATCAATAAAGTGTGAAATATAGTACTAGTATATTTCATTGCAAAATTAGTTTAGTATTGTCACACAGTGTTATTACAAAATAATCAGGTATGTACATACATACATATATAAATTTAAAAAAATACCACAAATAATAAATAATCACCCGTATTGCGTATGTCGAGTCGAATATTCGTCTGCGAGAATTTTGTTCAAGATTAAAGAAAACTTATACACATTTTTTTTTAATTTAGCACAAAGTTGTCGTAGACGAATATTCGACTCGACATACGCAATACGGGTGATTATTTATTATTTGTGGTATTTTTTTAAATTTATATATGTGCGTACATAGCTATTTTTTACGAAATTTAATTGAAATACTCACCAGAAAATACGCGAATATTCGTCAATACGAATATGTATGTATGTAAATATGTAAGTATGTATGTATATTTGCCCAATGTTACAATTTCGTATTATTTTCTTCTATCTAGGCTCAAAATCCCGCCCTAAAATATTCCTACATAAATATACGTACATATGTACATACATACATATTCATGTGTATGTACATTTAACAACTGATTTTGAAGCATGTAATATACAAACAGACAAACCGTTATATTTAGGTATATAATTTTGTATAGACTTACATACACACATGCATACATACATACATGTGTACCCATTTGTGTGTATTAACCACTTTGAGCTTTTATTTTTTGCTTCTCTCTTCTTACAATATTCTTGGAAGTAATTTTGCTTTTGCGAGTGTACAAATGTAAATACACACATACACACATACATACATACATGTATGCATGTATGGACATAGTTGAACAAAGCCGGTAACGTCAACAATATAAACATTCGGATAGGTTAGTTCCACTATTGCCGGAATCAGTATAGAAAACAGCAAATTAAATAGCAAGTGAATTTTAGAACGAAGTAAACTATGAGTAGGCATTATTAATATTTTTGCTGAATAAAATACAATGGAAGGCTTTTATAAAAAAAAATAAAAAACTTTATTTGCTGGTATTCCGCAATATTTTTGTTGGCGCCTAATTTGTAACAGCCCACAGAACATTTTTTCTCGAGTTGTCTCATATTCCCTCACATATTCAACACATTCATTTCCTTAACAAAAAAAAAAAAAAAAAAAATAAAAAATCATTACATTACATTACATTACATACATTATTATGTATTAAAAATAAGAAAACGAAAGAAAGTACATATGGTTAAAATATTCAGAAACTCTGTAAATTTCTTGATGTCTTATCAGACATGCATACATACACATGCATGTATGTATGTATATTAGAGTGGCCGTTAAGTGTATGGTGACTTTTTTGATTTCTTCTACTCTCACCCACAAATCAGTTCAGTTTTATGTAAAAAAAATACAAAAAAATTTCATACCGATAAGTTGTGTTTTGGGAGGTGCGTCTTTGTTAAAAAACATAAGCCAGAAAAATCGCTATGTCGCCAAATCTAAAATTTAGACACCAAACAAGTTAAAAAATCGCCACATTTGCCATGTCTGACAACCCTGGCTACAACGTACAGTTATGATATTGTTATTGTTTATTTTTATTGATCGTGTTGTATAGTATACATACATATGTAGATGTAAATGCCGATAAGTAGCCGACAAATGTCGTGGCCTCTTTATGCCCTATACAGTTTTTTTGGAACAAACAATTTAGTGGAACATCTAAGTCCTGATTCACACACGTCAGGTTTGACTCGTCAAGTCTTGGACTTTTAGGAAAGAGCGGTGAAGAGAATAAAAAGGGGTACAGACTTGACCGTACCAGTCAAGTTTGCTTTTTCGTTTTGTTTTGTCATTCGTAATACTCTACTACAACGCAAATTGATGAGACTTGATGACTTGACTTGACGGTGTGTGTGAACGCAAATGCAGGTTCAAAAGAAAATTGGACTAAAACTGATCAGCTAAACCTGATGTGTGTGAATCATGACTTAAGACAAATAATATACTTGCAAAAACTTTTCAAAAACAAAAACCTGACAAAGGTAGCAGCAATTAAAGTCATGTATGGATACATACATATGTACATACATATGTATGTATGTATGTCTGTATGAAGAACTTGAAAAAAATTAAAAGAAACAATAATTTGAGGATTTTTTATTTTTATAAAACGAGATATGTGAGAAATTAAGATATGTACATATGTATGTACGTATGTAAATTAAGATATGTATGTACATATGTATGTACGTATGTATGTATGTATGCATGTATGTACACATGTATGAGTTGTATAAAAATCTACTTATAATGTAGTAGTTCTCAACTCACTAGAAATGTTTTTTTTATAAGATGTTATTCTCAGTCTTTTTCAATTGTGTGTTTCAACGAATGTAATTTGTTTAATAGTTCTCTTGTTTTTCTAACTGTTTACATTTTCATTTTATTATTTTTGTTATGATTGCTGTTTTTTTCTTTGTTTTTATACAATTAATTCAAGTTGTGTGTAGATACATACACACATGTATGCATACATACATAAATATCTACATATATACATACATATGTATGTATGTAGTATGTGTATATAATATTTTGGCAAGAATGTGCATGAGTTCCCAATAAAGAGTAGAGGGCACTTACATCCATACATACATACATACATGTTTGTAATAGTTATTCACAGAAAAATGAAAACAGAAAAATGAAAAAGGTTTAATTTTGATATGTAAAAAACGAGTGTTTTTAAACGAATTTAGCTGATGTTTATTTAATTGTAAAGAGTATGGTATGCTTTTAATAATGTAAAACAATATCAGCCAAATGGCCGCCACGGTTAAGTTTGGAAGACCATATTCTTTTTATGAAATTTTTCATCGCTCGATAACTTGATAATTTCACGATTTGAATCGATTGTGGGCCATTGACATAGAGGTTATCTTAAATACAGTATCAAATAAAAAAGTCCAAAGGTATTAATTCGCAAGATCTCGGTGTTCAATTGTGATGGCCTCTTCGAAAAATCACACGGTCAGGAAAATTTTCAAGCAAAAGAACCATGTTAATGGTCGGTAAAGGCGGTCTCTTGTGGATTTTAAAGGCCTTAAGACCTAAA
Source organism: Tachina fera (assembly GCA_905220375.1). NCBI lineage: Eukaryota > Metazoa > Arthropoda > Insecta > Diptera > Tachinidae > Tachina > Tachina fera. The sequence continues at coordinate 109,861,355 of LR999966.1, read as the reverse complement.
TCATTTATGCATAATACGGTTTAATGCCGTTTGTGGAATGCCCAATTCCAAAGATCGACTAGAAATGCACAAACCTGTTTGTGAGCTACAACAGCCATAGGCTGAGTTTACATCTGGCATTTTTTGTGTGTCATTTGCCTAAAAAAATGTAACCAACTAATTACTAATGAAAAACTGTTCGATTCAGACATGTATTTATTGATTTAAAGAGTTTGCAATCATTTTGGATTCTATAAAATTTTCTATTAATTATATATTAAGCTGTTTAACTTAATAAATATGTACATGTCTGAATCAAACAGTTCTTCATTAGTAATTAGTTGGTTACGCTTTTTTACGCTTGTGTGGCATTTGGCACACAGATGTAAACCCGGCCATATTCCCAGTTATTCTTGAGCATTATTTCGATTCTTCACATCACTAACTTGTCCCAATAGTTCAAATGTTTCATGCGAAAGAGGGGTTTCTTTGAAGTATGACTGTATTGCAGCAAAGGCTCCATATGCACACACATACATACACGCATGCATGCACACATACTATGTACGTATAAGCGATAAAATAATTATTTATAACTCATATTACTAATACGTCTATATATCAATAAATCCCAATGGTCAATATTTTTTACACTACATGGGTTATTAAAATTTCTGTATACATTTTTCCGTGTTATTGACATGCAGAAAACAACTTTCTTTAGGGTAGTAAAAAGTCCTGTTGTTGTTATTATTGTACGGCCGGTGTTACCATGTTTATTATGTTGTAAAATTAGCGTTACATTGCACAGTGGCGACTAAGGGAAAATAAGGTGTTTGGTGTAATAATTTTATTTTATAGCAACATCATGTATGTATGAATGTGGAATTTTATGAATTTAACGAGTAAAAGCCTGTTTAGATGAAGAGTGAAATAGCTGCGACACGTCGTCTGCGACTCGTGTTTGTGGGGTAACAGTGTAGTGAAGAAGCTTGTGGGGTAGTAAAAGTCACACGTACTGGGAATTGAAGCGATAATTTCAACTCTTCTATTTTACATATCTCTTTCTCTCATATATATATTTGTTGTGCTATGTACGAGCAGTGTTGCCAGTTAGTCCTGATTCACACACGTCAGGTTTGACTCGTCAAGTCTTGAGCTTTTAGGAAAGAGCGGTGAAGAGAATAAGAAGGGGTACAGACTTGACCGTACCAGTCAAGTTTGCTTTTTCGTTTTGTTTTGTCATTCGTAATACTCTACTACAACGCAATTGATGAGACTTGATGAGTTGACTTGACGGTGTGTATGAACGCAAATGCAGGTTCAAAAGAAAATTTGACAAAAACTGATCAAGTAAACCTGATGTGTGTGAATCTGGACTTATAACTATTTTTTATGGTGTTGGGAAATTAGTGTTTAGTTAATTCGTAACGTGTATGAAATACACAGTTATAGCATAAAAATTATTAACAAATAAATTAAAAAGAGAAACGAAATTACTGTAATTTTTTGGAAAATTAAAAAAAAAATTAAATATATGGACATATTAATTTTAGATTTCTCAAACAAACAATTAGCTGATTAATGGCAACACTGCTACGAATGAACGAAGAAAAATCATTGATTAAAATTAATATTAAGAAGTCCCTTGACTGTTGCAACAAAAAAATATTTGCGTAAACGCGCTTGGATTTTAGAAGAGATTCCAAACGAGAACCTAAGCGTTGTCGCTGCTACTTTACCTCTCATCTAAATGGACTCTAAGCAATTACCGAGCTGAGCTGTTTGTCAGCTGTTTTAGTTCTTCGAAATTACTTGGTAGAGTAGCTACATATTCCTATCAAGAGGAAATGTATTCGACTTCTTATTTGTGTAATAATAATATTTAAAATAGTTATTAACTACCAATTAATCTAATTACAAAAAATATTTAAGCATAAAGTAATAGCAAATGGCAACAATAGGTAATTATGGTTAGTGGCAGCTTCGATGTGAACTCTTGCAGCTGCTGCCTTAGGCCGGGCTTATATGGGTGTGACATGTGCCAAAAAAAAAAGCGTAAACACTAATTACTAATGAAAAATTGTTTAATTCAGACACATTCTGATTTTAAAACCACAAGTCATTTGAAATTTTGTCATTTCCAGAATATGCCTGGATATAAATATTTTATCTAATTCCATTTGGAGTTTGTTTATTATAGTAAATTTAATCAAAAAGCTAAAATTTTTGGAAAGTTACCATTCAATTGCACAAAAACTCAATTATATCTGAACATATTTTTTTAGCTGCCACTGATAATTTTTTATAAAATTTTAAATTAATTAAATAATATAGCGAATTTTTCCATTGCTATTTTCACACTTGATTGGCGTTGTTATCTCTCAATTTGTAAAAGAGAGGACGGGCAGTCATAGAAAAAAAGGTACTCGTAGGATAAAAAACATTTCAACAATTTACATTAAAAACAAAGGGCCAATCCATCCCACGATATCGACAACGTTCGATTTGTCGCACACTTATGTACATTAAAAAAAAAAATTAATATTATTTTGTTGTTTCAAAGTGTGCGAAAAGTCGAACATTGTCAACATCGTGGGACAGACCCAAAGTATCGTTCATTGTTTTTGATTTCAATATAATCTTGCGAAGGAATGTATAACTTTGACATCGTTGGACAGGCCATTATATATATAGTATATATATTTTTAATTATATACATACATACATAAATACATATGTATGTATGTGATGCGTATAAAAAATTTATAATTTTGTTGTGTAATCGCTTAATCAAGGTCAATGAAATTGATAAAATACATATTTACTTCAATAACGTTATAACTCAAAATAAAACTAGTTTGACTGGAAACGAGTTTAAAGTTTTCAATTTATACACAACTTTATAGAAAAATAAAATTCTATTTTGTGCACAAGATATGTATGTATTTTATTGTATATGAAACTTTTACACAATAAAAATAACGATATAAGGATTAATTTTGCATAGCAAATATAACTTTTTGCGTTATAACATTGTTTTAGTAAATTAGCAATATGTAGGTAAACATACATACATACATTCTATACATTTTGTAGGTTATTATTTTTATATTCTAAACAAAATATATAGACATATTATATGCTAGATCACTTAATTGATACGGTTAATGTAGTGCGTACTTATTTATGATTTGTCCCTATTCTTGGCCATTGTTCAGTCATGTATGAAAATAATAATGGACTTTTGACAACAAAACAAAAATTGATTATCATGATAAAACGAATCGAAATAAATACTTCTCCTAAAAATATTATACGAGTAGTTTATATTTTATTAGAAAGCTTTAAGCATTAGGATTGTTTTGTCGGATATAATAACAATATTAGTTAATTGCCTATAAAGTAATGAGGTTGTCAGTAATTTAACATATTTTTTGTCTGTCATGGAATTTCCACTAATTTAAAAAATTATTTAAAAAAGCTAATTACATATTTACCGCAGCTTCTTGTTACTTACTTTACTTTACTGGTGTCCCCTTCAAATATTTCACTTTTATAAAAATAAAATTACTCTTTTTACAATTTGAAACAATTTATTTCTTTACAATAGTTTCGAGATGTTCAGTTAAAATCTGTTGCCTTGTTGTCGTGAACATAATCATTCTCATATAAACATGCGTATTCCATTCTTGACATTTAGTGAATGTATTAAATGGTTAATTTTTCCTTAACGAAACCTTACAGACCCAATCATAAATATTCCCTTGCAGTTTAATTCTCAAGAAAAAAAATTTCTCAAGAAAAAATTCTCTCCAATCATAAAATGACTTCTGGGAACTAAAAATGTTAATGTATGGCATCACCTCATATCGAATCCAGTTGGTTTGCTTGTGTACATTTTGTTTTCTTTCCCCACTTCTTGCGTGCCAGCACTAACAACTACAACTTGAAAAAGAACAAGCAAAAAAAAGGGTTACAAATTATGTGTTTGGGCATAATTTGTGTTTTTCCAAGTTCAAGGGCTATAAAATACTATTTTATTCATACATATAAAAACACACACACATATACATATATATATATATATATATATATATATATATATATATATATATATATATATATATATGTATGGAGTGAGTACACTAAACATTTCTTCTGTTTTGCAAGGGAAAGACTGCGTTAATAATACATACCTACGTTTTTCCCCGAGGAATTGTTTTCTTCCCACATTTGGTTAAAAAAAAAGGAAAAATGCAAATTCATAATAGAAGAAAAGGGAAAAGTTGAAAAAACTCACCCGGTATCTTTGTTTGTCTGTGGAATTTTTTCTTCGCCATTTAGTAAAAAAATTAAAAAAAAATCATAATAGGAGAAGAGAAAACAGTGAAAAAACACGTACGGAGTTTTTTTATGATTGTGCTGATATTTTGATCCTACTATTGAATTATATTGAGCTATTGAATTATGTATATTTGCACGCTACATCTAGGCATTGGTCGAAAAAAGTGAATTTTTGGATAAAAAGTCTTTGTTTGTTTTGCAAAAATAGTTGTCAGGCAATAAATTTAAATAGATGTGAAATAATATTTGCTTTCATCTGTCGAAAAATGTAGTCAGGATCAGAATCTCATTTGTGACAATGAGTAATCAAAAAAATATATATATGTAATTTTATTAACTGCGTTTAATCATAATTGTAGCGCAAACAATTCGTACGCCCAAATATTTTCTCTCAAGCAACTATGACTATTGACGATTCCAACACACAAGAGCATCTCTATTTCGCTTATGCAAAAAACTAAAATGCGCTACAACTAAATATAAAAAGGTACATTCGTATCAAGATTGACTCTCTCTTTGTCGTACTTACATATAGTCTGAGGGCAAATTTCACCAACTCTATTTAAATATCAATTGATATTTAAATGTCGATTTTCATTAATTCTTGTATGGAAAAATGACTTAAATGTGAATTAATATTTAAATAAATTGGTGAAATTGAATCTGAGTATGCTTATACTCAGGCTATGGATATTTAATCGCATAGACGTATGACACTCGGGATATTTAGAGTCTAAAAAAAATGTTTTGCGGTGCGGTGCGATTTCTCGTTGTAAGCATACTACAACGGAAGATGGCAACGGCAATACTTGTCATTGTTTGTTTAAATTTTTATTAATTTTTTTGTGCATATATTTTTATAAAAAAATTACTCTTTGTGTTAAATATCTTGTAATGGCAGTAACTAAAAACAAAGAAATTATTAACATTTTATACATTCGCAGATATATTTGATATATTTTTTAAACTTTTATACTCCATGACAAAAATGTTTGAACTTCAAAATTATTCAAAAACTCTGGCAACAGCAGAAAATTGAAAAAAAAATTGAGGGAATAACAAAGTCCGCAGAGAAAATAAAATAGATTTTAATTTTATGCCGTTCCGCACTGCGGATTTATACTTCAAAATCGTATGAAAAACTGCACCGCAATAAATTATCGTTACATTGTGAATGAGCTCTTATTCATTATTCGCCATCGTATACATATGTATGTTCATTAGTGCATATAAAAGGAATGGAAAATGTGTGGTGTATGTGGCTGTTTGAAAACATAATTTATGTGAGTGTGTGTGTGTTTGTGTGTTTAATAAAATAACCCTGTATATATCCATGTATAGCCGATTAATACTCAAAACATTGTTAAACTTATGCGTATGATTGTAGCACACACAGTCTATAAATATTAGTTGCTTTCGTTTGTGCTGAGTTGTTTAAAATTAACGCGTTCGTTTGCATATGGGCGTGTGTCTTGTTTTTAGCTGCACGCATTCATTCTTATTTGACGGCCAATACACAAATAGTACTTCAAACGATACTCTTGTATCTGATCAGAATATTAGTTTTAATCTAAAAGTTTCAATTATATAATCAGTTTTATTTAGTTGACATTGGAAGGTACGAGTATATTTTTTTTATTGTGTATCTGTATTAGTGTAATCGATTGTGGCCTAAACGCTAGGTATTTTTTATTTTTACAAATAAACAAATAAATATTAGATTATGGAAAAATTATTTGGCCCTGAGAAATTTTATTTAGAAATTTAAATATATGAATTAGAGATTATACAAATTTAATTTTTAGCCTTGAACATCAAACACGGACTTTAATATAATTTTTATAATATCCACATACATACGTACATCCATACACACACACACACACACACATGCATACATATTTATTACTTTCTTACTTGCTTTGTGCTAAACTTTAGTTTATTAACATACATATGTACATAAATACTGACTCTTGCGGCTGAAGTTTCTAGGTCAAAATTAATCAGTGTTAAAACATCAATTTATATGTATTTGACTACATACATACATACATACATATATTCTAAACTCTTAGCTGTGCGTTAATAATAAAATGTTTAACAATAATAATTTTTTTGCTTGTTTTATAATATTTTTTCTTATCTACAATTTGTGCATTTAGTTCTCAAGTTTAAGTTCTTAAACATTACACACATACATGTATATAAAAACATACATGTACAATACGTACATACATTCAACTTTCTCGACATATAATTTAGTATATTTATACCGGACCGGTTTTTAATTGTTTTTAAGTTCTTTATAATTGTGCCACTTTTTTATTTTTATGTGTATATTTCCTTTAATTTAAAGAAGAAAAGAAACAAACAATTCGATTGCAAATACATACATACATACATACATACATACATACATATAAACATATTGCACAACATTGGCAAACAAAACAGTTTTTACAGTTTTTACAGTTTTTTGTTTTTGTCTTTTTCTTCTTCTTATTTTTTAACAGCTTGCGAACTAAAGCTTAAATTAGACGTGTCATATTCATAACGATACAAAATAGATGTTCGAACCAAACTAATGGGACACACTGAATTTGATTATAGGTGACTCGCCATAACGCTATAGCTTTAACCATATAAACCAATTGAGTTTTGGTTTTGAACCCAACTGGGCCTCCGAGTGCAGGTGCGTTATAGCACCATCCTGCCTAACCTACGGCTGTGGCAATATGGCATTGTACGTCTAATTTGAGCTTAAGCGAAATATAATCATAACATTTTGAAGTCTTACAGAGCAGTGATGCCAACTTTTTTGACTCTAAAAGAACATAAAAATTTAAAAAAAACACAAAAAAAGCGTAGTTTTGAGATCTAAAAAGCGTAAAAAGCACTAACGTGAAAAACAAATGAAAATTTAAACGAGTGAAGTTTAATAATGTTTAATATTTTCTAAGCTATTCTTTATTTCTGCAATAGTATCACCTTTATTGAAATATTTATATCAGACCAAATGTGTATGCTTTACACTGAAACTATAAATACACGAAGTTTTTATTAAATTAATTTTATGAAATACACAAATTTCTTAAAAGCACTACTTAGTACTTTTTCTTAGTTTGGCACTAACGCTCGACATTTGGCGTTTTGACACTAAAAATGGTGCCGAAACCAGCAAGTTGGCATCGCTGTTACAGAGTTGATTTAAGGCTACAATATAAAATATTTAATTTTTTTTTAAATTCAATTATTGTTGTGCTCCAACAACTATAGCAACAATTTTTTTTGATATAAATACGAAGAAGAAAAATATGTGAAAATAACTTTTAATGATTAACATACATATGTATGTATATACATACGAGTATTATTAAGGTTATCGGAAGGTTAAATCAAGATTATCATATCGCCTAAGTCTTCTCACTTCATTAGTAATATCTAGTAAAATAGGTTGCCAATTGGTTACAATGATAACTTAATCGATTAAGTTAATTTGTGCTGAGTTTGTTGATTTAATCTTTAATTTAAGAAATAAATAAATCGTTACGAATCATTTTATTTAGATACATGCTTTGGTTGTCTGACAAGTATTATTTTGTTGCCGTTGGCGAATTTAAACATTGTAGTAGCTTGCAGTTCCCCACCACTAAATGTCATAATATGTCCAAACGGTTTTAAGTATAGTCTTATAAATTTTATCAGTTTATTCTTAATATTTATAGACTTTTAGTTTTAAATATGAATATGTTGTTTCTTAATATATAATGAAATATAAATCTAATATGGTAAATAGTTTAGGTTAGGTAAGGGTGGTAGTCAGAATCTCAAACTCACTTAAACCCTTCTAGTATATTGTGACACCACGGAGACTCTTGTTATGCAGAGTACATGCTGTCGAACCAATCAGAGCTCAATACAAAGGTACTAATACAACTACAGAAAAATCCATCACTGGCCAGTTTCTTTCTGGATAGTTTAAGGTAGAGGCCGTAACTTCTACATTTTTTTTCTCTTCAGCGAAAGGCTGTTCTTGCTTTAGTCTGAGTTTACACGAGACTAAATCTGCATATTCCAACTCCAGCGAAAGGCGTTGAAAAAAAACCTTTACAAAAAACTTAGTATCATCCCATTAAAGAAGGACCAAGATAGGCCATATTTAGGGCAGAATTGCGTTCAGGAAAAATGTTGTGCCATTTATTGTAGACAAAAATGGTTTTTCCGAAAAACGCCGCGCTTAAAAGTTATGGTGGCAAAAGCGGTTATTGTGAAGATAGGCTATTGTTTTTGGGTAAAAAGTGCAATGCGCATGGCCAGGATTTGCGTTTTACAAAATTATACCCATAATTTTTAATTTTTTATTTGAAATTTATTAGACCTTTCAGTTAACAAAATTCACAACTACAAGACTCGTACTTTGAATTTAGTTATTTATTTTGCTGAAAATCACTACTCAGGTCTTTTCTATATTAAATTAATGATATGAACACAAATACATATGTATGTGTGCATGCATGTCAAAAATCAACTAAATAAAACTATTAAACTAACTAAAAATAATAAATAATAATAATAATAATAGCAATTTTTAAAATGCTCCTAAATAAAAATAAAAATAAAATATCTTTTACTTTGTCAAGGTTTTAAAAAAATTTAAATAAAAATCAATCAACCGTAAATGTAAACGAATATTAAATTGTGTGCCATAAAATGAAAATACTCAAATAATTAACTACACTACTACCTCCAGCTTAAACCAACAAGTGTTTACATGTAAAATTATAAAAATATATTTAATACATACATACACTTGTATGTACATATGTATAAAAATAGATTAAAATAACACTCATCTTTATAAAAAAAAAGAAAAGTGAAAACAGTACAAAACCCAAAACCAGCTGGAGAAATATCCATCGAAAAATTCAATGAAACAGCTGTACAATTTGTATGGAGTTTTCAAAACAGTTATATTTTCAACAAATTATAAATTAAGCAGAACCAATTATTGTGCATATAAATATAATAAAAGTACAAAAAAAGTTAAAACAAAAACACAACTAAATTGTTAATCAAATTAAATGAATAAAACTCGGGTTTTAATTATTGGTGCTGCCATTTACTAATAAACAACAACAAAATATCAAAGCTATAAACAAAAAAAATAATAATAATATAAAAGCTATTACTATTTGTAAACAGTGCTTAAACAAACTTTAATACCGGTCGTCTCTTTACGTGCCTGCCGCTCGCTAGCTGTTCATTGACGCGCCGGTTAAATATACATACATATTATAATTTAGTAGCAGCAACATTACAATATTAATGGGGTATTGTGTTCCTTCAACTCTCTTCTTCTTCTTCTTCATCATCATCATCTTCGTAACAATAAAATAATTTTAGTTTTTATGTCTGCAACAACTAAAACAAATCTAAAATTAATTGTGGACAAACTAATACATAAAGTCTTTCTAAAAATACTGGTAAGTTTTTTCTTTTTATTATTTTTGCTTTCTGGGTATGTTTTTCTACCGCAATTAATAGAACAAAGGGCATTGAAATTCGATTAAGTTTTCCTGGGCAAAAGGGGATTAAAAAAAAACTTAGTTTATGTATCGAAGATTTTTTTTTTATTTTGCGTTCATTTACTTTTGAACTTATTTAAATTATTCCTATTTTTATACAAAATATTATTAATAAACATCGAGGTAGACACGATCAAAATGCTTGATGTCAAATTCGTGTAAGCGTACTGAATGTTTTGATATGTATACAAATGGTGGATGACCCGTCAAGCATTCAACTTGAGTTTAATGTTGTGCCATTAACATTCTATGAATGTCAAATAGTGGAGAGAGAATTCATTTTGAGTTAGATTTTGTGCTGGCATATCATAAAAATTTCAGTACCAATAACGGTTAGTAGCATAGTTGCCAGATGAAAAAGGTGTGAATTCGTCAAATTTTGCACACAATCGTCAAAATTATTATCCGGAAACATCAAAATTTTTTTGAAGTAAAAATCCGCTGTACGGGACGGAATAAAACTAAAATCTATTTTATTTTCATTGCGGACTTTCTTATTCTCTCAATTTTCTCTTGCTGACGTTGCCGTAGTTTTTGAATAATTGGCTGTGTTCACAACATTATTGTAAAAAAAAACATGATTTTGAAGTTCAAAAATTTTTGTCATAGATTATAAAAGTTTAAAAAATATATCAAATATATCTGCGAATGTATAAAATGTTAATAATTTTTTGTTTTTAGTTATAAAAATTTATGCACAAAACGAAAAAAAACCGAAAATTTAAACAAACAATGACAACTATTGCCGGCGCCGTCTTCCGTTGTATTATGTTTATTTTTCTCTCACGCAACGAAAAATCGCACCGCACCGCAAACGTTGTGTTTAGACTCTTACTCTGGTTTTGTTTGTCTTTCTACGTTTGCTGAAGTTCAGTGTTTTCAATTCTTATTGAATGGAATATATCTATTAATTAATGTGAGTTAGTAAATAAAAGAATACAAATTAAACTAGACTTTATTAGCTGTGGATTACCAACTTAATGATTTTAACAAGGCGTGAGACTAAAATAATCGATTCTTGAGAAAAACTTTCATTTTTTATTTGGCAACTTGTTCACGTAATCTATTTAATCTAAAAAAAATTATTTTCCTCATTTAGCAACTTGTACATCATTTTTTTTAAATTTTATGTAATGTGATTTGTAAGCGAGTAATGAAATTTGGTAATCTGAAAGGTAAGTCATTATATTGTAAGTAGTTCTGATGGTAATGTATAATATTTTGCTGGGTAGTTATGGTGGGAATAAAAGGACTAGAGTAATTTTTTTCGTTTTGGGAATTTTCTCCACAAATCTTAAAGTTTTAAGTATGTATCATGGAAAACTTTTTCCAATTTTAATAACTCTTTAACAATATGAGAAAACTCTTTTAGAATATCGTAGAAAGAACTTTTGTTTTCTATAATAATATTGTAGGGATAAATTAGACTTAATTTATTTTATTAAAATTTTTCCACACGGTTGCATATGAAAAGTTTTAATGATTTCACATTTTTCAATTTGATTAACTTTAAAATCGTAAATAAATTTCAACAATGTCTAAACAATTATTTTCATCTTTATAATCCCTCAAATAAAAATTATCACACTCAAGCAAATCTGTTTTAAAAAAATTACTCATAACTTTTTTAAATAGTTTTTGCATTTGACCGTATAAATTTTGTATTCAGTTGATAAATTCTGTACAGTAACAGGCTTAGAAAGCATTTAATTCCAAAATTATTAATACAAAAATTCAAAAGTGATTGCCTTTTACTCTTTAGTTTTATTGCATATTGTTTCAAGAGCTGCCAAGTTCTTGGTCAAGCTCAAAATTGTTTTAAAGTTCTAATAAATGATGTAAATTTATAATTATTCAAAGAAAATCGTCAAATTGAAGGTGAAAATAGTCCAGTCGTCTAAATGCTATTTTTGCAGCCCAAAATCGTCAAAATGACGATAAATCGTCAAATCCGACCAACAACAACAACAACTATAATGTTAAACGGTTAACATAAATGTCATCGCTCTTTTTCGTGAAAAGTTTCTTCAGCCGTTTGATTTCTATTTTTCTGTTTGGTATATCAAAATGAAACCTCTTATTAGAAGACCCTAAACATATGTATGTATGTATATGTATATCCATGTGTAGATATGTAAATTTATTAGGTGTATAGACCATGTATGATTTTGATATCAATATTTATTAGTCGGCTTTTTTTCTGTTTTTATTATTGTTTATTTTGTTTTTAATTTTTTGTTTGAAAAGTTCAACAACATTTGGTTCGACCTTGTCCTTGAAAAATGTTTAATCATTTATTGTCGTATTTGTGTTGTTCTTCTTTTACATCGTTATTATGTATGTGTTTAACGACACAAAAAAATGTGTACATAAAATACGATAGATAAAAATTTTTTTATGTCTAAGTAATTAAAAAACAGTTTTAGCCATTTGAATTGTTAGCAAACATATATACAAGTACATACATACATATGTATGTACACACATTAATACATATGTACGTACATCTGTATATACTTACATACATACACATGTCCGTATGTATTTAAAAACCCAACTTTTTTATTCATTTTTAATTTGGTAAAATGACGATATTGAGTCTGGAATTAGAGATGGTATAGTGACGATAACTGTCCATAAACTGTTAACTCACTGCCATATGTGCCCTTAGTTATGAAAGTGGTCTAAGTCATATACACAGAGAAAACAGTGCCTAATAAATACCTCATAAAATAGAACAAAATTAATAAGATATCTCTATGGTTTTTTTCAATAAGGAAATCTTATTAATTTCATAGAGAAAACCTTTTTGAAAAAATCAAGAAGAAATCTTGTAGTTTTTATTGATTTTTTCAAAAAGGTTTTCTTCTTGATTTTATTAGGCAACCTAATAGAAAATAAAAAAATTGTTATATCTTTATTTTTTGTACTTATATATTTTCATTTAAATTCTGTACGATATATGTATGTATGTATGTATGTATGTATGTATGTAATATATTTAGATGTTATTTATTTATACATACATACATACATATTATATTATATTCTTAATTAACTAACTCACCATACATACATATTTATTGCTTGGGAGGAGACAAGTATTGAACCAGCAACCTTCTGACTGATAGACAAGAACTCTAACTCTAACCAATATGCTAACAAGCAGTCTGAATCCGCACTGAAATTATTGTACAAAAACATGCTTAAGAACGAAAAATATCTTGAAAAAATTGTCTCTATGTTTATTTATAGATATGAAGTAACAAGAAACCTAATAAAAACAAGAAGATTTCCTTATTAAAAAAATTAATAAGATGCTTTACACATAATCATATAAGAATCTAATAAAATCAAGAAGAAAACCTTATTGAACAAATCAATAAAGCAACCTAATGAAATTAATAAGGAAAACCTTTTTGAAAAAATCAATGAGGCAACCTAATGAAATCAATAATAAATTCTTATAGTTTACAATTTATAAGAAAACGTAATAGAATCAAGAAGATTTTCTCTATGGATTGTTTTTTTGGTGCGAAAAATAACAGAAATTGAGTAAAAAAAGTTGTGAATAATAAGACTTCTTCTTGATTTTATGTGGTTTTCTTTTTGATAAAATTAATAAGATTTACCACATAAAAACAATAAGGAATCTCTATGAAAAAATCTTCGCATCTTTCTGCTGGGATACCCCTTAGCCTAAAAACGCTTCATAGGGAAAATCTTATTGATTTTATTAGGCAGTTTTTTCTCTGTGTATTTCTTTCGTCGCGCTACAAAACTTCAATATCAGTAAATTCTCATGTACATAGTAGATATATGTAGTTTTAATTAAAATAATCTTGTTGTCTATTTTTTAAGGTTTTTGTAATTCCCGAACGTGTTTGAACTCTTGATTATACAAACAAACTTCATTGTGTTACAGCTTGCGCCTTTATTTGTTGTCGTGATTGAAATTCATTCACGATACCATCTCTAGTTAAGCCCATGCCCAATTCTACGCAGTTTTTTTTGTTTGTTAATTTTGCTTTTGCTTGTACAGCTAAATTTATATTTATTAGCTTTTCTCTTCTACTATTTAGTAAAAGTTTGTACTCTTTACACTTGAGAGGTACTAAAAAAAATCAATAAAGTCAAATATACTCACACATCTACGCACTCACACCTACCCAGCAAACACAAGGATTTGATTTCAAAATGAAAATAATGTGAACTCATGTTTGCTTTGTTATTATTTATTGATTTTATTTTATGGCCATTTTATTTAATCATAAAGTTGTACAATATTTTTAATTCAATATATCCTTCTCTGCATATTGTTGAGCATCATAGGGAAACAGAGAAAAACAAAACAAAATCTAATAATACGTAACGGTGCACAGTGGCGTCTAGAGCGGAAAAATTGTGAATTGTTTTACCTTTTTCTAAAACAATTTATAAAACAAAAAGAAAACTGTTATAATAATCTGCCTCTTATAGCTTAAAAGTTATAAAATTAGTATTTTAAACTCTAATTTTTTGCTTTGATTTGCTGCGAATTTTCGTTGCCGCTTTGATCGCAATCCGACACCAAACGCTATCGTGTGACAAGTTTTGCAGGACCATTTGGCGTTGTTCAACTACAATATACGCGAGTTATTTCGCCGTTTAACCACTAATTACTAATGAAAAACGGTTTGATTCAGACATGAATTTATTGCTCTAAACAGTTTCAAATCATGTTGGATTATATACAATTTTCTATTAGTTATGGATGAAAGTGTTTAACTTAATAAATACGTGTCTGAATCAAGCAGTTTTTTGTTAGTAATTAGTGGTTACGCTTTTTTGGGTACATGGCACACAGATGTAAGCTCAGCCATTGTCAGCTTATCGGGTCGATTTAATGAGTTAAAAAAACCGCCACATTTTACCAAAAAAAAAATTATTTTCCACCAGTTACCCGCATGAAAAAAATAAAGAAAGGTATAGTGGCGTTCCAAAGCAGCTAGTTGTTCCGTTTTGCCAAGTGTTTGTGAGAATAGTTACCATTAACTTTGGTGTTATTTGTTCATTAATAATTATCACCTATAATTTGGCTGGCAAAGCGATACGAGCTAAAGCATAATCAAATCATAAATATAGAAAGAAATGAAGTTCGAACAATAAGGGTTTTTATGAGAATGTTCAAAAGTTTCGCAAACTGTGCATTGTGCATTTTTAGACTCTCGTAAATAAAATTTCAAAAAATGTATAGAAATTTATTTACACAATCCTGTTAAGTTTGACTCATAAGCTTAAGCTGTGCAATTGTACATTCTGTAAACAACAACTTCTTGCTTTTTTGTATTCCTTTAGGCATTTTTAGACACACACACACACTTTTTTATTTTTATAGAAATATATAAATATGTTTTTAAATTAAAAATTGCTTGAAATTTTCTTATTTAATTTTTATTAAATGAACTTTTTGACATTTATTCCAAATTTACATAAACTGTTTGCCCAAAAGTTCAAAATTGGCTTTATGAAACAAGTCTTGCGCAAGTTTGCCAAATTGCACAAATGGCATCTTTAAGAGTTCTCATAAAAATACTTACGTCTCTTTTCACAATGTATGATTAAGAGTTAACGTGAACTTTAACTGACAGTTCTTCATACAAAACTTGCCGTTAAAGTCTCTGTTAGCTTCTAATTGTACATTGTGAAAAGGGCCGTTAATGATAATAAAACTAACTAATGTTTTTTATGTTGACTGTGCATTCGTTTCTATAAGTCAACGTATGAGAATTGTACATCTTTTAATTAGTACATCACTCATACGCCTCAGTCACCACTGTGCGGTGTAAAGAAATGTTGAATATAACAAACTCGAATATTGTGAAATTCCTTTGAGTCGAAATAAATTCATTTGCATCGTCTGTGTTGTATGAAATATATTTTCTGTATCTTTGTTTCTGAACAACAAGTATACATTGTTTATTTTACATTTTAAACGTCTAAAACGTAATAAGGAGAAGAAAAAAGTGTTAAGGTTTTAAGGACAATACAATAAATCTGAAAAAATTAAATTATTTATTTCATCTTTAATGTGAAAAGTATAAATAATCTTTAGTTTTTATGTATTTTTATTCTTCTACTCAATTCACATTATATTGATTTCTAAAAACATACGAGTGTTAAATAAAAGTGTTACCCCCTAATGCAAAAAAAATAATAATAATAATATCAAAGTATTTTGCGTTAATGCAATAAATATGAAATATTTACCAATTTTGTTCTGTCTCTTTTCTTTCTATTGCAAATGGTTGAGGATGGCGAATCTCATGGTGAACATTGTTGTTCCGATATACGTATATTCATTCGGTCATCCATGTCAGAGCATGAAAGAAACATGGATATGAGCGGTCTCTATTAGCCATTTGCCATGTCCGACATGATATCTATATAGACATGATGTCTATACCAAGCTAGTGGAGACCGCTAGTTAGGCCCCTTTCACATTAGGCAACTTTACTTGCGCAAGTCTTGTGTTTGTGGGTGTGAGACGAAAAGAAAGAATTGCCGAGATTTGAGTACAGACTTGCTTGAACTTGGCAATTCTGCCACAATTCTGTTTCAGCTGTCATTGTTGGCTTGGGATATTGATTTGTTTTTGTATATCTTTAACTAAATTATTTTTTTCTTCAACTTCCATTGTATACATCAAATTTCAAATCACTTTCACAATTACAATGAATACAGAAATGAAACAAAACGTCAACAAATTATGAAAACTCGAGCATAAGAAAATTAAACTTGCTCAACAAATGAACTGAATGTGAACATAGAAGCAAGTTCAAAAGAAAATAAATAAAAATGAAAATTATACTTGCGCAAGTAAAGTTGCCTAATGTGAAAGGGGCCTTATTATTGTATTCATAGAGTTGCCAGATGGATAGTTTTTGTCTGATTTTCAATCTCATTCAAGCATTTGTACTAAACAAGTCAGGGACTGAAAATAATTGTTATTTTTTTTCTTTGGGAAGAAAAGCTTATGTGAAAATAAGATTTATAATTATTTCAGTGACTTTTATGTTTTTATTATGAAATGATTTGTCATTGGAGTCAAATTTTTTTTCCGCCTAGCCATTTCTTCAAGAACAAGAAATAGTCAATATCGGGTAAATCTAGAGAATAGGGCGGATTTTTTCCACACAAACTGCACCCATCTTGCGGAAAGCTTTCTCATACCCAAGTGATAATTCCAAATTGAAACCACTGAGCCATGTGAGATGTCTATGGTTTCCAAAAATATATTTCACTTTTAATCTTCTATCGGCTAAAACCATATCGTGAATTTTTTTCAATTGTTTCGGATGTAAAGAGCTCAACTGGTCGTCCAGAAAGTTTGGATTGTACGGCCACAACGAAATGCAGGAAACCACGTTTTTACCACTGGAATTGATGAAGAAGATTCCCCATAGTATTTATCAAGCTTAGCCTTGGTTGTTTTTTCTATAAAAAATAAAGCTTAATGAGCACATGAAATTCACTTTTTTCCATTTTCTTCTCAAAAAGCGCGGTAGTTGACTACTCGTATCAACGGCTGCTAAGTAGAAACTAAATGACACAGCTTAATCAAATTTTGACAGTAATGAACTGATATTTGCTTGTTGACAGCAGCAGTGTTGCCATTTCAATTAAGAAGCGGGAAATTCAAAAAGACGCTGAGTTAATGACCCAACCTCGTGTTTTTTTTGGTCACCGTAACCAATTAAATAAGACTTTGTTTTTGTAATGAATAACTATTTTATAAACCATAATAAACCTTATCGAAAGTATTTTTTTTTGTTATCACATTTTCATTTATTTTCATACATAAAATACTGAAGTATATTTATTTGACAAAAGTCTTTATTTAATTAAAAAAAGTTTGCTTGGTTTTATGGTTAAGCAATGTCTATATGCCTTTCGTTACCGCTTATGGAACCCGTCAGTAGACTTTAACACAAAAAAATTTTAATTTAGCTTATAAACTTCATATCTTTATAATAAGACTCTTAATACGTTATTTAGAATCACAATATACAAACATAATACGTTTAAAAGCCACAAACAAAAATCTTTACAAAGCAAGCATCTTTATTGTATATGATATATATTTAATTTTCCACCACCTTTTTACTATTAGCTGTCATAAGCGGAAACAAAATGCATATAGACAATGCTTAACCATAAATACAAGCAAAATTTTCATTTAAATAATATTTTATTTATAAAGTTAACAACAATATTTTACCATAATGCCAGTTTTATTTACTTTTCAATATCTTGCTTATAAATAGTACATGCATTACATCTAAAATATGCACCCGGGCAGCGATAGCCAAAAAATAAAATTACATTCGATAATGTTTATTGGTAACTTTTTACACTTGAGCGCATCTAACATACATACATATGTACATACATACTACATAAATGTAAAATGTATTTATGTGTGTATGCATATCTGTACAGACATGCATACATACATAAATATTTTACCAACTTTTCATCATATTAAAATCTCTGCATATAAAATATGTCAAGAAAATCCCCAAATCTTTCGTTAATTTGGGAAAGAAGTGACATTTAATTTAAAAATATCAAATGTCAAATGAAAGGACATTTATACGTACAATGATAAAATAATATAAATTATATGTTATTGTCAAATTACTATGAGTCTTAATTCAAGCATTAACATTGTTTAATCTTAACTAAATTTCGATATTTGCAATTTTCTTTCTTTTCTTAGGAAATAACAATGTTTTCTAACTAATGTTTGATGTGTATGGTTGTGTGTATGTTTATACCCAGTGAATATTTTTTTTGCGTAAAATTACATTACCCACCCACCCCCCCCCACACCCCTTTTCGACTAGCAATAAATATGTTTGCAATATACGAGTAAATCCGGCAGAATAACGGAATAATATTGCTGATTGCTTTACTTATGTTAAGGCTATGGGAAATTTTTTTTTTTATAAACTGAAACGCAAAAAGCAATGTATTTTTGGGGCGTGGCAAAAAATCGTTTACCTGTTTTGAAACTTCATTGCTATATCTTTCATTCTAGGCGGAGGCGGGCACAACTTTATTTTTCGACCCACCTTAGTATAGATAATATTTGTTTGAAATTTTTACATAATTTGAATAACGATATGAATATTAATTCCGTATTATTAATTCAAAAATTTTAGAAATTTAGATTTTTGAGTTATGGTGTTGTTCAAGTAAATGAGCGCTATGGTTTTGAATATTATTTTGCTCTTTAGTACAAACGGTAGTTTGCAAAAATTGAGAGAGAGAGAGAGAGGTTGATTTTGGAATAGTTTAATATGTGTGTAAACATTTGTATGTATGTAAAAAGTAAAGAGTTTGAATTACAAAGTGTTCACTCTATCACGAGTGCACTGTGTACGGAAAAAACGATATTATACGCAATAGGGTCAACATCGATAGAAAATGTTTGCTGGGTACAAAAATACGTTCTTCCAATATTGTAATACATAGTGTGTAATAACTACATAGTTATGTATGTATGTATGTATGTGTGTATGTATGAGTAAAATATTATCATGGGTTCATGTAAAATCCATTTCTATTACGACTTTTCTAATGTTAAAAATAACATGACGTTATTTTTTTTTGGAATGCGTAAAATATATATTTATACATATATGTATGTATATATATATATATATATATATATATATATATATATATATATATATATATATATATATGTATTTATTTGCGTATTGTACATTATTGTTTAATTGTGCACTTTTTGACTTTTTAATCTTGTTAAAATTCTTTGACGTTCATTAGCTAAAATTGACGCCTTCAGAAATTTAATTGTTAAATATTTGAAATACATCCTGAAATTCTGATACATAAGAGTACATATGTATGTGTGTATGTATGTACATACATATGTATGTATTTCCACAATTATTCTACAAGATAAATAATTTTATTAAAAAAAAGTTTTCAAGACAAATTTCAAAAGTTTGAAGATAATAATCCAACTAGAAGGCATTGCTCAAACCAACTATAACGTTAATAAGAAAAATTTAAAGGATCGTTCCGTTCTGCTAGTGTTTGTTAGAATATTTATAATTAACTTTGAAGTTATTTGTTTTTTAAAAATTATCACATGTAATATGGCTTCCTAGATATACGAACTTTAGCCTAATTAAAACTAAATAAAGAGAAATTTATTTTAATTATTTTATTTTATTTTAATAATTTGACTACAACGACAAATGCTAGGAACACAACTGGGACGAACGACGAATTTTTCGGTGCGAACTTTCGTCATAAAAAATAAAACACATTCGTGCATATGAAAATGAACACAACACCGCCGTGCAACGAAATTCGTCGTGCGTGACGAACTCTTAGATAGATTTATTTCTATTTTGTACGCCGACGAACGACGAAAAGACAAAATTTAGAGAAAATTCTCTCCTTCTCGCTGTGTTTTTGTACACACAACAACCAACTTTATCAAATATGAGAGAAGAGTTTGGTGAGTTCGTTCGTTATTGTGCTTCACACGACGAATTTACACAGCGAATGGTTATCGATGAATTCGTCGACAAGGGCGAAATTCGTCATTCGTCCCAATTGTGTTCCTAGCAAAAGGTAGCATGAACAACAACCTGCAGCCAGCCGTGTTGCCTTGTTGTCGTCAAAGCAATCGTTCAAAAGTGTGTATACATATTAAGGATGGCAATCGGAATCGATTTTTCCAGATTTCGGGATCTAAAGTTTTTTGGTAAAATAAATTATTTTTTAAAATAAATATTACTTTAATAACAAATTTTGTGCATTTTAACTTAATATAAAAATTTATAATATATAAAATTTGTTTTTGTTTTCAATATACATACATACATACATATGTAAATTTTTTCTATAATCTTAACCAAAACGATCATACATACATATCTATGGACTTTTGAAAAACGAAACGCATTATTCGGTAAATATTTCTTACGTTTACAAGTTTGCACTTGCCTTGTATTGTATTCTACTTCAATTGTAAGGAGCTGTAAAAACTGCTCAATTGTTACCGAAAAGTAGAAAAGTGCAATTATGAATAAATTCCCGCGTGAAATTTTTTCCTTTTCCAAACAGATTTTTTTGTTTTCTCCAATTATTTGCTACTTTTTGATATTATTCCCCGGGAAAAATTTGTCAAACTTATGAATTTTCCAAATGTTATTTACCTTCCAAAGCTCATATGCTTCTTTTTGTTTTCAAAATAATTCTTAGCTGTATATTTTAGCACCTTTGATGAAAATAACAGTGAAAAAGTA
This sequence comes from Tachina fera, assembly GCA_905220375.1. Taxonomy (NCBI): domain Eukaryota; kingdom Metazoa; phylum Arthropoda; class Insecta; order Diptera; family Tachinidae; genus Tachina; species Tachina fera. Next base: position 109,840,111 of record LR999966.1, on the reverse strand, counting down.
GTTAATTTATTTTGCTCTTGTTGTTAATTTATAAGAAATATGTCACGAATAATCATTAAATTGTTAAACATGCACAAAAAATGTTATGGGACTTTTATATTTTATAAAAAAATACCATAAAATCAACGAAAATTTCAATTTATAATGGTTTTTGTATAAAAATTGCTAAGAAATCCCGAAATTGAAAACCCGGGCTTGAATTTTACAAATCCCGTGAATCGGGATTTGTCAAACCCCGGAATTCGGGATTTCCCATTTGGCTTCCCTAATACATATGTATATATATTTTTCAACACTGTGCACTCATGCAGACCTTTGATATAAATACATACATACATATCATACACATACGAACTTAAGTAAAATGATTTTTATATAGTACTGCACTAGTTTCTCTAAAGAGGATCAACTAAAAATTTACAAATTTACAGTAGAGGCAAATAACTGTTTTTTATTTGACATCAGCGTTGCCATTTCGGCGCTTTTCGGGTATTTTCAGAAAAAACGGGTGTTTATAGTGCTTTTTAAAATTCCTCGCAGCGCTTTTTAGTGCTTTTTCAATAATCAAACGTTTTGCAACTTGAACAAAGCAATAAATAAATAAATAGTTTTTATTTCCTTATAAGATATTTATTTTATTCAACGACTTTACTATTTTAGTTTGCATCCTTAAACACAATTAAACAACGTGGATTTGTCACTTGCGGAAATTAAAAAAAAAACAAAAATAAAAGGTATTAGTTCTTATGAAATTAAACATTTTTCTTAAAAGTAAATTTTGCATTAATATTTTGTTAAATCTCATTAACTTATTATGGCTTTCTTTAAGATGGAAAAACAAAAATATAGAAAATAGAAACTTGGAAGAATTATCTAGCCTTCATAAGCTGGCTTAGACCAGCAAAACGCACTATGCATTTGATGTATGTAATTTTAAACTAAATGCCCGGTATAGTGATTTAATATGTCATAGCCAATCAAAAAATAAAGACTTATTTACATAAAAATTAAACAAAAGAATATTTAGTTATAAAAACATAAATAACAGAGAATATTTAGCTTAGTGCTTTTTAAATCGCAATTTTTTTCATTGTTACCCTTTTTACTCTATTTGTATATTCTCACAGTGCTTTTGATGATCCAAGAGTTGCCATCACTGTTTGATATACTCTTATATTAAAAAGAGAGACACAATTATATACATATTTATGTCGAAAGAGTAGGGAAAATAATGTAAGATTCTTACAGTGGGTAGATATGACCACTTGTAAAAAGTGAAAATTGCAAAATTTTGAGTTGATGCTCTTTAAAGGAACTAGTTTGATAACTAAATATGCATCTGTAGATATATGTAAATACATTTAAAAGAATGCAATCATAGATTAAATCAACATTGAGGGAGAACTTTATACATTTACTTTATACAAAAAATAAAAAATTCTACTACAACAATTAAGTGTAAAAGTTGTAATAAATATTTGCTACATTTCTTTTTCAGTATGTGCTTCACTGTGAACGACGCTCAAATGGATAATGTTCAAGATATAAAAAATATAAAAAATCAGCCAACACACCAAGACTTAACTACACAATTCATGGCCAATGAAGTTCCTTATTTAAATGAAAGATTCGATACGGCGTATAGCAATGGTGAGCAAAATATAAACTTTACTGATATAAAAATGGAGGATATGAATTGGCAAAATAATGCATATAACAGTTGGAGTAGTCTTGGCGCAGATGCAACAGCGAATGATGATAATTTTAGTCCAGACTATCCCGCGCAACAAGATGATCCTTACGCTCAACACAATCTACTAGACCCTTATGGTAGTAGACAATTTTATAATGCTGAAATAAAATATGATTCTTCGGAACTATTACTTAGGCCACCTTCTCGTACGGAAATGCATTTTAACTATGATATTCCTGCCACATCATTACAAACAGAACCTCCTCGTAGTCACACGTATAGATATCGAAATTTACCGATGGTGAATAATAACATGCAACCACCGTTTTTATATGACAATCATTCACATGTGAGCAGCTCATCTACGGCTCAAGCCTCCAATTACTCAATAAATTCACGTTCTAATAGATACACTCATCCCAACATGTGGCATCCTAATGCATCTTTCGGTGCTTCTAGATCCAACAGAACAACAACATATGGCCGTAATTTTAGCCCTCAAATATTCCACGATGGTATTATGTTGGACACATTCCCAATGTTAAACAGGTGAGGAAGAAATATTTATCTATTCAAAGTTACATCGCACTAAATAAAAAAAATATTATATGAAAAAATATTTAAAGCCAAAATTTTTTTAAGTAGTTCGAGATAAGGAAATGGGCTTAAATACTCATAATTAGGCCGAATACTTTTCTGAAAAAGAAACCTTGAGTCGTTATGGAATCTGAACGGAAATCGAAAATAAATTGATGTTGGTGTTATAAAAATCGACATTATCGTTTTCTTGCTCGAATCCGAATAGTTATTAGAATTTGGTGTTATACATATGTATATCTCGTTTATATGCAAATCTTATTTGCAAATAAGACTATTTATAAATACTGAGCTCAAGGTTGTGTCACATACATCTTCAACGCTTGGCGTGACGTTTCTAACTTTGGAACAAAAAAAATGCGTGAAGCAAAATCTGTATGACACAATAAAAACTTTGACTTTGACCCACTGTTTGTTTCACTGCTTTGCTTTACACAACACAATTCGATTACTCTGATGCCACCAACCCGTTTTTTATGTAAATTTACTAAAAGTTTAATAAAAATTCATATTTACATGCGAGTTTGGTCAAACAATTTAAGAAAAGTATGCCAACTTATTGTTGAAACACGCAAAAAGTGCTTCGCTTCGCTTTGTGTTAAAAGTACTTTCTGTGACATGTTTCATATAAGAATGTACATTTCATCTTAGATGTCAAAGCGAATCTTCAATGCAACGCTAAGTAAAAGTTTTATCTGACAGGATCTGCACTGTTTATATTCGTACGTATGTACATAGCAAAGCAGCATAGCATTTCTTATAAAACAAAAATAATTGGCAACATTTTACACTTTATTTGCAAATAGCTTTAATAGTGACCCTGCGTTTAGACATGCAAGCTCTGTATACGTATTATCAACGAAAATTTCGCAAAAATACCAGAATGTCTTGCAACTTGCATGTTTATTTTTTAGCACATAACATAAAAAAGTTTAATTTTAAAGGAACGAGTTAGTATTGAACTTTATTCGTATTGTTTCAATAAATAAATTATTAACTGCTTGATTTATGAATAACGGCCCTTTTCACAATGTACAATTAAAAGCTAACAGGGACTCTAACGGCAAGTTTTGTATGAAGGACTGTCAGTTAAAGTTCACGTTAACTCTTAATCATACATGAGTAAAAACTTATGTAACATTAAACTGCAATCCAGTTAATTTATACCAGAATATTAATAGGGCAACACTGTTAACTAACTTTTCATTTACTTCCTACAAGTGAAACAAGTCACTGTCTTGTAAAATTCCTTGGCAGTTGAGTTGAAAGTAGGCTGCAAGTGCCGAAACTGTAGTTGTGTTTGTAAAAGAGTTTGAGTGTATTGAGATTTTTGAACTTGCACTTGCACGTGTAAATCCTGTGTGAGTTAATAGGTCTGTCTGCGTACACATATTTTGCATAATTTTGTGCAAAATGTTACAAAATCTTGCAAAATGTTGTCTGCGTACTCCAAATCTCTTGCAGCGAGAGAGCCAAAAAGAGAATTTTTTGACAGTTGGAAGTTAGAGAACTTGCAAAATGTTGCTGGGGAAATTTCCGCTTACATGATTTTGCAACTAGTTTGAACAGCTGTTTTTCTCACTTTTTGAATGAAATAATTTTTGTGAAATAAAAATAAAAATTGAAATTTAGCAATGGCAGATGTAAATAGTTAGAATTGTGTTGATTTTTAACGATTATAATAAATTATAATAAACAAAACATTTTATTTCATGCTGGAAACGTCCAAATATACAGTGCGACCGTGGCATAAGAGCAGAACCAATGATTCCAATAATGCTATTTTTTCTGGCTGAAATTCTTTTGCTTTGTTATTTCAATTGTTTACACACCGATCAGCTGTTTTCTTGCAAGATTTTACTGGATACTGTCTGCGTACTTTTTAAGATATTTTCAGCCGACAGAGTAAAATTGGTCTTACTCTACCAAAAAAGTTTACTGAGTATTTGCTACTGGAAAAGTACGCAGACAGACCTAATAATTTACAATAAAAAAGTTATACGGCAACGCTTTCCAAAGAGGAAGTGCGTATAAACGGGTGTTATAAATCCAGTGTTATCGTTTTTTTAAGAAATATTTCGATCTGCTGGTAGCTGCCAGAATTAAAATATTGTTTGTCCTTATATTTGAATGTATGCACATGTCTTTGATTTAAATCAGGGATCGTAACGGTTATAAGTTTTAATTTGAAAAATTACTTTTTAATCATTATATCTTGAGTTTTATTTTTCGCTTTGAAAATGAAAGTTATTTTCTGAGTTTTATTTATTCCTCAGAAAATAAACGTTATTTCTTGATTTATATTTATTCCTCAGAAAATAAACGTTATTGTTTGATTATTATTTTTTGCTTTGAAAATTAAAGTTATTTTCTGAGTTTTATTTATTTCGCAGGAAATAAAAACTATTATTTGATTTTTATTTTTTAACTGATCAATAAAATGTATTTTTGGAGTTTTATTTTTTTGCTTAGAAAATAACAATTACTTGTTGAATTTTATTTATTTATTTTAATTTTTTTTTCTTCGAAAAAAGTTCATTTTTAAACTGTAGAAAGAGCATTTGCTGCGTTAAAATTAATATTAACCGATTTAAGATCGAATTTATCATCACAGTCCGTGCAAAAACTGTTAAAGTAACTGTTCTTATTTTCTAAACAAAAAGTAAAACTCGAAAAAAATATATGTACGTACTTGAACTATTTCCACTGCTACAATAGGTTGTGAATTGCAGGATAAATTTTGTATATAAATTTTTAAAAATTAAGTGGAATATGTCCTTTATATGTTCATTTATTTTGTAGTTCGCGATATATTTAATGTTATTTACATTTAATAAAACTTAGTAAGAGCTCACTTACATCGAGCAATAACCGCCAAAAAAAGCTTAACCAACATATTTTTTACCTCGTTTTTTTTGTGGCGAAAATCGATTTTTTTGTTAAACAAAATTAAGTTCGAGAGCTATGCCACTTAAGTTTTTTTGGCCTTTATAGCACGACGTGTTGACAATCGATTCGAAACATAATTGTGCCTTGCTAAAATCATTAAGTTGGTAATCCAGTAGGAAAGAGCTTCTAACAAAAATGTTTAATTGCAAACACGATTACCTTTTTTTTAAATTCTTTGCTTGCACTCTTTTGAAGGTGGATTTGTAAGAGATAAACTACATATAGGCATTTCCAAAGGAATGTCAACTTTTTGTAGCGTGCAACACCAAATAAATATGTTTGTTTTTTTTTTCAAAGAAAACGAGACTTTTTTATTTCTCAATGTATATTTGTGTAGGCCGTCAGCAGCTTTAAAATAGGTAAAATTTTAAGAATAATCGAGTCACATTGTTCTGGAATACAAGCTTATTTGCTTGCTGTCGCACGCGACAAAAAAATTGGACTTTCTTGTGGAAATGTCCATATGTATATTTTCTGAACTTCTCAAACAAAAATAATGGGTTATTCACTCAAATTGTAAGTAATTACCACTAGAGAGGTACACACACTTTTATGCAATCTACTAAGCATAGTTTTCCCTGAGCACAAGTGCTATTTTTTGGTATAAGGACAATGTTGATTGAGGACTTTTAAAAAAAAACATGTGTCAGTATTTTAGCTCAAAGAGTAATTTGCAGAATGTAGAACAAATAGAAAGTACGAGTACCAAATCAGAAAAAAAATTTTATTTCATTCATGCTTAGCAAACAACAAACATCATTGAAATAAACGACCACGCAAAAAGTATAAATCTAAATATGTACTTATGTATAACTGATACATCAACCATGATTTAATGATTAATTCATAAGTAGACGCATGATAACTTTCTGGAAAGCCTTCAGCAGCCAACATTATTAAAAGCCAACACAATAAAACAAATTCAGGTCTCCCGCAGGATCATTTCATGTGGGGTGTGCAGTGTCGTTGAATTCAATTAACAACCACACAAAAGTAAATCCGGATTCTGGGTATGAAATAAGAGAGACACACCATATCCATACATATGTACATACATACATACACACATATATGTATAGCGCGTATGTACATTTTTACTTACACACATACTACAAAGTCATTCATAAATGTATTTACATATGTATGTATGTATGTATGCAAACTGGAATATGTGTGTAAGTACTCGTATTTATGAAGCGTGTCACAGTGCACTGCTCTCATATATATTTATATCGTATATTATCATGCCGGCATGTTTGCGGAAAAAGGAAAGCTGAGTTTATGTCACAGCACACTTTTCGCATAAAACAGTTTATTTATTTTTTTCTTTTTTCGAAATACAACACACTTATCACTTGCTAAACTAAAGTTTTAAATTTTTTAAGCGGCCCATCCATTATACAATGTTATTGCATATATTGTTGTACACATATTATTCCCTATAAGCAAAGTAATACGAAAATGATACGAAATCGTATTGCTTGGAAGAAAAATATTATTGCGGCAACAATCATATTCGTATTGCGGAAGATTCCCCTTCGGGAGAGTTTGTGCGGCCAGGGCGATACTTCGAAGAAATACGAATACAATACTTCTAAAAGATAAAATTGTAATATTGCTAGATAATCATCTAATAGAATTTTTTATGATATTGCCAGATTATCTTTCGGAAGATAAATAATTTATAACGATAGATTATCTCCTAAACTACAATTTTAGAATTTTGCTAAATTATCTGAAGGAAAAAAATACATATATATATATGTCTGTATAAATAAAACTACCATTAATTTAAATTAAAATAAATTTTTCGTGGTCAACTAAATTCAATTTATCATCGCGGGAGTCATCATATAAAAAGAAATTTCCTGACATAATGTTTTGAAAATTTTCTGATTGTTATTATTTTAAATTAAGTAGTTTTTATCTTCTAGTTAAAAACATATTGATATTATAAGCTTATTGCGCATGTGATAAAACGCCAGGCTGAAAAAAATTAAACATTTTAATAACACAAAATACCTTGATAAAGGAAAAAATAAATAGTCAATACATTTTGAACTGTTCATTCAAAAAGTTTAATATTAAAAAAGTATTGATTGCTTTGATGATTTTCTTCTAAATCATAAAAATAAGATATTGTATTTTTATCTTCTGCGTAAGATATCTTCCAAATGTTTGTAGGGTTGTCGCTTCAACCTATACTATGCAAATTTTGAAATGTTGAACAATGTTGCCACGACAGGGTGCCCGTGTGGCTGAGTGGTAGTGGTGCTAGCCTCTCATTCCAGAGGTCGTGGTTTCGATTCCCGCCATATGCCCTGGTTGTTTTCCGCAGACAAGCTAATCGCTTCAAGGGATGCGTTTGTTTATGAAAAATAAATAAAAATAAAAACAAATTACACAGTTGTCTTGATTGTACAATAAAAATCAAAAGTCTTTTGATATTTGCCAATATATTGTGCCATCTTCGAATATGACATATACATTGGCAATATTATTGTACAATTGGTAAAATTGCACATGGCCGCTTTAAATAGAAATATCTAGTTTTTTTTGTTTCCAGATATTTTTCAAAAAATCTACTGGCAACACTGCATGCAGGCATGTTTGAGGAAATGGAGAAAAGTGTTTTCTGTGTTACAAAACACTTTTCATATAGAAAAGTTGAGTCTGTGTCACAGCACACTTTTCATATAGAAAAGTTGAGTCTGTGTCACAGCACACTTTTTATATAGAAAAGTTGAGTCTGTGTCACAGCACACTTTTCATATAGAAAAGTTGAGTCTGTGTCACAGCACACTTTTCATATAGAAAAGTTGAGTCTGTGTCACAGCACACTTTTCATATAGAAAAGTTGAGTCTGTGTCACAGCACACTTTTCATATAGAAAAGTTGAGTCTGTGTCACAGCACACTTTTCATATAGAAAAGTTGAGTCTGTGTCACAGCACACTTTTCATATAGAAAAGTTGAGTCTGTGTCACAGCACACTTTTCATATAGAAAAGTTGAGTCTGTGTCACAGCACACTTTTCATATAGAAAAGTTGAGTCTGTGTCACAGCACACTTTTCATATAGAAAAGTTGAGTCTGTGTCACAGCACACTTTTCTTGTAGAGAATTTGACTCTGTTTTAAAGCACACTTTCATTTTTGTGAAACAAATGTGTTAGCTGTAATGCTAACAATAATTTTTATTGCACCAAAAAAAATAACAAATTAGTTAATTAATTTCAAAAACTTTTCTTTAGTTAAATATTTTCTGCCTTCTTCTTCTTCTTCTTGTTTAAGTACGGCCTTTAAAGTAACAAACTGTTTAATGGCCTATTTCTCACCTGCGAAAGAAGACGTTCGACTTACAATTTATATTGAAAACAAAAACAAATTTTCACACTTTATTGTTGTGTTTCAATATAAATTGTAAATCGAACGTCTTCTTTCGCAGGTGAGAAATAGGCCATAAGTTATTTAACTAAGGATTGATCGCACAAAACTAAAAATTAACAAGATTATTTTAACTATAGTTTAAATTTTAAGTTTAGTGTTAACTGTAGATTAATTTTTATTCTTAAAGTTTGGACATTTATTAAATTTTTTTTTAAGAAAAGTACTCCTTCACCATGTTTATTCATAAGTCATCATAATTCTTGCAGAATAAAGTTCTTAATTTTTCAGTATGGGACGGAACACTGTGCGGCTGTCAGATGTATTTGGTTACTATACAAACAAATATGTATGTACATACGTAAGTTAATTATAGTCATGTGCTTGGATTATGTAGAAAACAAAAATCTTTTTAACCATTGACCAAAATAATTTTAGGGAAAATTATTTTCAATGAATATAATTATTTTTTCTTTTACCATTTCTATGTACTTCTTCTTCTACCCCTGATTTGTTCAATCATGTAAGATTGATGATTTGATAGTTTGAGTCAAAAATGTCAAGTAGAGTTGTACGCGTGTAAGAATTTGTTGAGTCTAATCGAAAATGGCTGTGAATATCAGTCGCAAGTACGAATAAAATAATGGAACACTTGAATAAAACTATTGTGTTCTTATTAAAGTTTTATTTAGATCATGCAAACATTAGTCTAATTAGATAAAATAAAATTAAAAAAAAACCAAAAATACTCGTAGTTCCAGCAAAAATTAAGAAATAACAAATTTAAAATGAATCAGGAACTCACGTGTGTTTTACTGTCATCAACAACACTGGCGGATATAGCTGTGATATTTTCCTCTGCAATGTAAGCTTGGTGCGAAATTTAGCGATAAGATTTTGAATATCAGCCTCAGTAGTCGCCCAAACTGACCATAAAATGGAATAAATGCACGATGCACTTTCCTAACCAAGCATGCATTTTTTGATAATAAAATTCAATAATCTGCATGTGTTGTCCGTTTGTAAGTTCATTTGTGATTAAATTAAATATACCAAACTGAACATGTTTAATAGCCCATTCAGGCTGACTCCAAATTAAGCAGTTTCGTGATTTCGGTCGAAAACAAGTTGAAATTAATTAATTTCCCATATATTTTGACATTTTCCAAATTAAGTTATTTTACTTCATTTCGATGAAATTAACAAGAAATTACAATATACAACTCTATTTTTGTACTAAAAGTACTTTTATTTTCAAACATGAGTAAATTTACAACTATGAGAAACAACAATTAAAAGAAATAAAAAATTTGACATTCGATATTAAATTAAGAAAACATTGAAAATTATTAAATTTATGAAAATTTTTTAAAGAAAAATGTGTATAAGTGTAACAAAGAATTTATTCAACTGAAAAAACTACTTTAATGTCTGCCGCAGTGAATAATATGTTTGCGAAATCAGCTCAAATGTCATTCAGTGCCTGCATAAACACCTTTCATTTCGTTCATATTTTGAGCTTGAAATTACTTAATTTGGTGTCAGCCCGAATGGGCTATAACAGTAATATTTACTGCAGTATTAACAACACTGTTTTTCCGAGGGAATTGCAACTATGTACATACTGGTTATAGTCTTTTTTTTTATTATTTCTTTCTTTTTTACGGTAAATTAGAATAGTACAGACACGCGGAAGGAATTTAAATAAATACATATCTCCTCCTTTTTAATAAGTTTAGTTTAACAAACATAATTGGGGACTCGAATCTCGTCATATGTACACTCAAAAAAAAAAGACATGTACTATTATTAAGAAAATTTTTTTCCAAAATTCAAGTAAAAATTTCTAAGTTAAAGTAATCTTTTCTAAGTTTAAGTCAGTGTTTACAAAAATCTAGTAAAAATTATCAAATATGAATAAAAAATAAAAAGTTCATATCCTCAAAAATAGTTCATAAAAACACACAAAAAATTTCTCACATTTCAGGAAATGTTTACTGACTTAAAAGAAATATTTACTAAGAGTAGGAAAATGGTTATAAACTGAATAAAATTTTATATTAAGGACTAGTCAATTTCGTCTTAAATCAAAAAATAAACTTTAGGAAATGAATTACTACTGATTATCTTATGAAATTTGACTTACTTAAAAGATGTAAAAAGTTATACTAAATTTTAGGAAAATATTTACCAGTTTTAAATATTTTTTCTTTAAATTCTAGAATATATAATTTTGTTTGCATTAAGCAAAAAATCTAAGTAAATTTTTCATATTTTCGAGAAATATTTGAGCTTGAAATTTATTTTTCTGTAAATAAAATAAAATTTTAAAACTCAATAATTTCAATGCTTATTCAGGCTGCCTTGTTAGGCAATTGGTTAGAGTGTTGGCCTTTCAATCAGAAGGTTGCTGGTTCAATACTTGTCTCCTCTCATGGAATTTATATGTATGTATGGTGAATTATAATTAAGAATGTAATATGAAGATATAATAAATAACATATCATTTGGTATAGAATTTAATTAAAAATAAAAATTAGTACCAGAATTAAAGACAAAAAAAAAGTTTACTTAATTTTAGGAAAATTTTACTTAAATATGAAAATATAATTACTATAAACTAGTTCATTAATGAACTAGAAACTTAGTAAATATTTTACTGGTTTCAAGTAAAAACAGCTTTGTCGCCATACGACAACTTTTTTATTCAAATTTAGAAAATTTTTCAAAGTTTTAGCTAGTTTTTTTTTGAGTGTATTGGGATCAAAGTAAATAATTTTTTCTGCCAAAAAAACCGACTTCAATGCAAAGATCTGATGGAAGAAGATTAGAAGAAGTACGTGAAATTTTAAATTAAATTTTAATGGGCGTAGCTCCGCGCATTTTTTAAATGCAGGATTGAGTTTTTTTCAGAGCTCAGGCTGCGTGTTAAGTCTTTTAAAAATCGTGACTCCGCCCATTTTTTTAAATGCAGGATTGTGTCTATTTTAGAGCTCAAGGTATGTGTTAAGTTTCATAAAAATCGGTTGAGTAGAACCGTGTGAAATATTATAATTAATTTTAATGGGCGTAGCTCCGCCCATTTTTTCAACTTAAAAATTCAGTAATTACAAAAACCAAAGGTGTTTTATAGGTTTCGTAGCAATCAAATGAGTAGAATCTCATAAAATTAAATAAAAAAATTGTGGGCGTGCCCCAGCACACTTTTTTACAATGGCAAGCTACATATAACCTTTCACACAATAAAAGGATTTTTACAATCGGTCTAAAATACCCTCGAAAAAAAATGTAGATGAATTGTTAACCTCATTGAATTAATAAAAAGTACACTTTAAAGTCAAGATTTATTTATCACTATTTATTTCTTCTGCGAAACATTTTACACTAAAACAGCTGATCTGCCAAAAAAAGTGTTGCCAAAAAGAAAGTTGCTAAAAAAACAATCTTTATATTTGACTTCCTCTTTTTTGTTTCCTTGCGGAGTCTATTGTTTGTGAACATTGAATTGTGAATTAATTTAATTGAAATGCAAAGAAAAAAAAAATTTGTTATTAAAATCTCCACCATACCCAGTAAAAAAAGAGACTCCATAAAAGTCATGAAAATGTAGAGTTTGCGAAGTATTGAAAATTTCGATCCGATTTAGTGATTTTTATATAGGGTTGTCATTGCAAGAAGTTCTCTTTTTCGATGCCTGGTCACTGAATTGGAAGCGATATTAAGAAAAACTCCCTTTTTTGTGTTCTACGATAATATTTTCATCTAGGAAAAATGGTAAATAGTTACCTATTTTAACAATTCGTTTCTTTTTATACGAATTTAAGCCCGAAACAGTGTTGTTTTCATGTAAATTTAAGCAAATAACTTTTAAATTTTAGACTAAAATTAGTTCATAAATTTCTTTAAAAAAAAATTATTTTTTTTAAATTCTGGTGGGTATTTTCTAACACTATGGAGAAGTTACAGAGTTTTGTATGGCTAAAAGAAGCTTCTACATGATTTTTTGCTCACTCCCGGCAAATTAAAAATATTGATTTTTTGGATGCAATGAAAATGTAGTTCCACTAGAATGACTTCCATTTTTTTTCACTGGGTAATAATTGGCATGAGATGGAGATTGTTACCCAATTGTAATGAAGATATGTTATAATATAATATTATAAATTCTTTGTAAAGACTGCTATATGTCTTTTAAACAAATATTTTTATTTAAAAGTTTATATTTATTTTATATTACTCAACTTCTTAACAAAATTATCCCCACTGGCAACACTATTACAATTCACAAGCAGTTTCTATTGAAATTAACATTGCGCCTGAAGGTATGCTTCAAAATTAGGTTGAGTGTATTTCTATGCAGCTGTTAAGTTTCTCTGTACTTCTTGTTCCTATGATTACACTAATACACTCATACATAGCTGACACCGATTTGATAACGCTTTACGATCCTTATGGGAGCATGTTTAGTTGACTACAAAAATAGTTAACTTTTCTTAGACTGACTAAAAGCTAACTGCAATGTCATCCAGAACAAACCCAATTTGAAGAGAGCCCAAAATTTTATTCTCAGTTAATTTGAAACTCATTTCAGTTTTATGTTAACATTTTGCTGTTGTTATTTTAGATGGAAGCTTAGCTGAGTGGTAGCCCGTTGAGTACACAAATTGTGATGATTAGTGAAACTATTTTCATGCATTTAAAATCACGTTTTATGTACATAAAATATGCAGTAAAAATAAAACTAATAAAATATGCATTTATGAACTTTTTTTTTCACCATTTAATAACATTAGAGACTTTAAAAAATCAGATTCATTGCTTTCATTGACATTAAAAATTAAAAAACATAAAAAGCTTAATGCTTTTTTAACAAATATTTTGTCAAAACATATAAAATACAAAATACGAGTAAGTTCAGTCGAACTTTTATTTACGTATATTAATGAATAAATGTTTATTTTTAAATTGTCAAAGGTAAATCTTTGACGATTTTTTCTGAAAAAATTTTATGTAATAAAAGTGAAGTTATTTATTGGTACTCATTTAAATGCTGCTATTTTGTTTGTGGAATATTCAGTTTCTAAGTTTTCGTTGTTAGAAGTATTTTGATACAATTTGTTGCATATATTTTAATTTATTTTTTACCACAACTTTATTAAATTCAACTTGAGGTGTTAAAGTAACGAAATCCTATAATTGGTATATAGTGTGAACAAGAAAGCAATACTATGTAAGTATGTGTGCACAAATGTCAATTTAGGTAGAAGGCTGTCGGATATTATATTTCTATTAATAAAATTAAAGAAATTTTAAAGTAAAAAAACTTGCCCCCATATTCAAAAAATAACGTGTGCTTCGAGTGTACGTTAAAACCAGTTTTTGTATGAAAATTTTGTTTTAACGTACACCTCAAACACACGTTAATAGAAACATAGTAACCGACAGCCTTCTGCCACATCCCCCATTTAGTTACTGTAGAATGTATCCTTATCGTATCTCTGGATATTTTTCATCAAAGGCTGAAACATGCAAAGAAGCTTTCAAAATCACTTTATATCCACATAAAATTAATGCGGTTTAAAAGGGCTATTACACATACCATGCTCTTGTTTCTTCCTTTAATTTTCAATGGCATTGATATTCTTGACTTAAGCCAAAATGTTGAACTTTGAGTCCTACGGTGTTTTTGAATATCGATTCATATCACAAAAAAAAAGATCGTGAATTTTTCTCATTTTCTCCTTTTTTGTTCTTACACAGTCGCAAAAACTGCAGCTCTTACCCAGCCGACATTTTGCTTCAACAAAGCAGGTTTTTACTATTATAAAATAAAAGTAGCGCTGACAAAACATCTGATATCGCTGCTGATTTTTGTATGGCGAGTTCCCGGTTTGCAGCACTACATTTTTGCTCACTATTAAATCACTTTTTTCCTGTAGTTTTCTTCATATACGTTCACTGCTTTTTAACAAGCTCGTATTTTAAAGCAAAGTATGATGCGCTTTATTGTCCTATTGCTTCAAAAAACATGAAAATTTTTTACTGTGTATATACTTTTCAACTAGTAAAAAAACAAAATTTGATTTATAGCATGAAAAAAATATATTAAAAATATACATTTATGATGAAATATGCAAAAATATGTATTTATTATAAAATATGCAAAAAAATATGCACTAACAAATCGATGCCATTTTGTCGCAAATTTGTTGATTCGCAAAGATATTTTATTTACCTTGATCTACGACCAACGACAGAAAACGTGTATTTACATGAAAATCCTTTCCCTAGTGATGATACATGTTCGAACCCCAGAATTTTTTTTTTAATTTACTGACTACAAGTTGGTTTAAATAAAGTCAACTTTAAGTTAGCTGAAAGTAATGCAGAGTTAGCCAACTGACTACCGCCTAGGACATCGCAATGTTAAAGTAGTCAATTGATTACATTGCGAAGTAATTCAAGTGTCAGTCAATACTAGTTGCGAAATAGTTAGCTTAAAGCTAGTTTAAGGTTAGCCAAATTTCCGACAGGGATCTTACTAAAAATTTTCGATTGTATTATGAAAAAGATTTTTACCCCCTAGCGTATAGATGTTTACACATCAAAAATTATTTGCATTAAACTTAATTGTAACAATTTCCCAAAAAGCAGCAATTATTTCTTTTTTTTTGTATTTAAAAATGGTTTCTTTTTTTGTGATTTATTGGATATTTCTTTTGCTCTATTTAAGTAATCGAGAGGCGAGAAATCAGGCTGAAAAAAATAGACGAGACAAATTAAATGGATCCATACAAGAGCTTTCAACTATGGTGCCACATGTAGCAGAATCTCCCAGACGTGTCGATAAGACGGCAGTGTTGAGATTCGCCGCTCACGGTCTACGCTTACGATATAGTAAATAAGTATTTTTCAAAATTTTATTCATGCCATGCAACAGTAAAATAAAACGTCACGCTTAGAAAAAAAGAAGTCATGTAACTAAGAGAGACTACATTGGAACTCCATTTTCACATTTGTTAAGAGTGCAAAGTAGTTTATGCAATTAAAAAAAAATTAAACTATAAATTTTATTTTATGTTTATACAAAAATAGCTAAATTAAGCTGTTTTTAGTTAAGTTAATTTTGGTGATGACTGTGTTATCGTGCCTTTTGCATTTAAGATGTTAATGAAATTGCTTTTTTAAAGGTTTATTTATATTAAAGAAAAACATGGAATTTACTAATGAGTTAGAAATACTTTCGTGTTCTTTAAATAATGCACAAAATCAACAAAAATAACAAACAAACAAAAAAACCAGTCTAACACAGATAATGTTTTTCAAGCACACAATAGATTTTTTTCTATTATTTTAATAAAAATAAAACATTTAGCATCAAAATCAATTGTGTTTATATAATTATATGTACATATACATATAATAATAAAAACACCGGTATTCATAAAGGATTGTTAAAATCAAATGATTCTCTAAATGGTTTTCTGCTACAAAATTCAAATACATTCTCAACCAACATTAACTTTTTAAGTGTGAAATAGCTGTTGCAGGACTGTTTTAATTTCCTCTAAATTAATTTTCTTATACATACATATTTATTTTTAAGTATTTGGAAAAAGTGCAAAAAGAAATGAATCAAAAGAAGCGGCAGATGCTCTCATGAAATTATTGGATAGTTTCTTTCTGACACTGACCTGTAATGGTCAAATTGTGTTGGTATCTTCTAGCATAGAACAACATTTGGGTCATTGCCAGGTAAACAACTACTCGTACATATAAATAAATCAATTCAATTGCATAAAAATTAAGATAAATTAAACTCATGGGGCTACGTGACATGGCGTTGATGACAATACTTACTTACATAAATTGTTAGCTAACAGAAAATCGTGCTCTCATGTTCACATCCATCATCATTCGTTTAGAGGGCAACTTTTAACTTCTGTTTAAGCCAAATGTACCATGAAATTTAATATCATGCAATTGAAAATTTTGTACCGTTTGCAAAAACACATACAAGCTAAAGAATTAAAATTGCATACTTTTTTAGAGCGATTTGTATGGACAAACTATTCTGCATATTACGCATCCTGAAGATCATCAAATGTTAAGGGAGAAACTAATACCTACAGATTTAGTTAATCTATTAGATATACAATCGGAAAATGAAACTCGTGCGGCCAGACAACGAACACAGGCTGAAGAAGATGAAATTGATCGCAGATTACGTGAAGATAAGAGAAGTTTTACGATAAGGTAATTAAAATAACACTTTACATCTTTTCAAAGTCTCTTTACATACATATATATTAATAATTTTGTAAATTTTTTAGAGTGGCCAAATCTGGACCCAAGACAGAACCTACCGTTTATAGTCTGGTGAAAATAGAAGGCTGTTTTCGACGCAGTGACATGTCGCCGCGAGGCCAGCAAACAAATACATTTCCCAGTTCATTGCAATTAATGCGCCGAAGTCGGGGACGCGGTGAAATAATGTCACTGCATACAATAAATAGCAACGATATTGTAAGTAGCTAGCTAAGGATATAGGACTCACTTTCCTACACAAAGGCAGGACTTTTGAAAAAAAAACGCAACCCTGATGTAATGAATTAAATGTTCACAAATTCCATCACAAATTCCATCATAGCAGGGTTTTATATTCTCAAAAGTCGCAGGATAGTGTGTCCCAGCCTTAAGGGGGGGGGGGGGGGGTGTTCTTTTAAGTTTTTAATTTACTGGATATTTTATTAACACTATTTATAGGCCTGTTTCCCACCTGCAAAATAAAACGTTCGACTTAAGAGTCTAAACACAATGTTTGCGGTGCGGTGCGATTTTTCGTTGCGGGAGAGAAAAATAAACACAATACAATGGAAGACTTGTCATTGTTTGTTAAAAATGTTTATTAATTTTTTTCGCCACACATTTTTATAACTAAAAACAAAAACGGACTAACATTTTATACATTCGCAGATATATTTGATATGTTTTTTAAACTTTTATAATCTATGACAAAACTGTTTGAACTTCAAAATCATGTTTTTTTACAATAATGTTGTGAACACAGCCAATTATTCAAAAACTACGGCAACGTCAGCAAGAGAAAATTGAGAGAATAAGAAAGTCCGCAATGAAAATAAAATAGATTTTAATTTTATTCCGTCCCGCACTGCGGATTTTTACTTCAAAATCGTATGGAAAACCGCACCGCAATAAATAATCGTTACATTGTGTTCAGACTCTAACAATTTATATTGAAAACAAAAACAAATTTTCATATTTTATTGTTGTTTTCAATATAAATTGTAAGTCGAACGTTTTCTTTCGCAG
The DNA here is from genome assembly GCA_905220375.1 of Tachina fera. NCBI lineage: Eukaryota > Metazoa > Arthropoda > Insecta > Diptera > Tachinidae > Tachina > Tachina fera. The sequence continues at coordinate 109,822,155 of LR999966.1, read as the reverse complement.
GTGGGAAACACGCCATTAGTATAGCAAACGGACCACACACTCACCCGTATTCTACAACTTGGCGATAAAATACTAAGTTTAGCAAAACTGTGGGGTCTACATTGTAGTTCGAAACGAAAGAAAACGCATGCGAATTTGTATTTTAATAACAAACAAATTCGAAAGCCTTTTCTTTCGTTTCGAATTATAGATTATACCCAATGAACTATAAAAAGGCCTTTAAAATGTTTCCATTATTTTTTTATTTACATACGTACTTTTTTTTTACAAGGTGAAGTAACACTCACAGTCAATGAAGGCCTATTACTATTACTAGGTGTTACATTCTTTAGGAGATGTATAGAGATAGAGAAGGCAGGAGGCGAAAGAAGAGATAGAGGAAAGCTTCATTCTTTTTTATACAACTCTGCTTTTGCACGTTTTTTTTTAAATAATGCAGACTTGCAGCGCCTCTGGTGTCAATGAGGCGTATTAAATTTCAAAACTGTGCTTAGTAGCCAATTTATTGGCTTTTTACTTAACTGATGATGATTCTGCTACAGAATACCGACAAAGGAGGTCATTCATCATTTAAACTTTGCTACAACAACTGATACACAGGTAAACTAATGCACATCAGAAAAGTGCGTGGTGTTGTTATTTAATGACTGTTGGATGCCGGACTCGAAGCCAGAACCTTCGGTTTTGCAGTCAACGGGTTAACAACTATGTAATTCAGGCAACGCCACCCTTAACAACAATTGTCCCATAAAATAAATAATAAAATTTTTGTTTGGTGGCCTCATTTCTGTGGATACTTGTTAAAAATACTTAGTGGCAATTACAAACATAATGAAATTAAAAAAAAAAAAAAAAAAAAAAAATTATTCAACAAAAAAACAACTTATCTAAAGTCAACGGACTTTACACTAAAACGTACCACATTAAAAAACACTACGGGAAACATATGGTGTTGTTTCCTCAGCCCTCCCATCCTTGTCGCGAACCTTTCCGTTCAATATTTTTCCTGCGACCCATAAACCTTCCGACCTTTTTTCCTCTTACCTTTCCATTTTCTCCTTTATTTTAGAACTTTTAAGCCAACATTATTTTTTTTCCTCTCACAAAATTTACATTATTTGTTTACTCAGGGCCTAATTCATAAAAAATATTTTGATTTTATAGAAGGTTTATTAATCAAATTTCGATACAAAATTTGTCTCATAAACCGCTTATTAAACAGATATATTTTTTATGCATAAGGCAGTCAATTTATATAAATAAAAATTTTATTTTTCAAATATATATATTTTTTTTGTTTGCTCATGCCGCAACACAGTCTCTTATGTTTTTTTTTTTGTATTATTATGTGCTTTGTACTATATTTTGTTTGGTTTTGGGCCATATTTTGTTCAAATAAATAAACTTCCAATTTGGCTGAAATTTATAAAGTAGATAGTATGGCAACTTTAAATAAATAAACCTCATGATAACACTTACAGCCCGTTGAGATGAAGGGTGACATATGTAGCTGCGACATGTCGCCTGCGACTTTTGTTTGTGGGGTAGAAGTGAGGAAAAGTTTGCAGGGTAGTAAAAGTTGAACGTACTGGGAATTGAAGCTAAAATTTTAAATCTTCTTCTCTTTTACATATCGTTATGCTACGTACGATCAATGTTGCCAGTTAGACTTATTTTTTATGGTGTTGGGAAATTATAATATAAGTATAGTATAAAAATTATAAACAAATAAATTAAAAAGAAAAAAGCAGTTATTGTATTTTGGGGGTAAATTGACGTCAATGTTGACAACGGAAATAAGGGTGTTTATTTCCATTCAAACTTTTACACCTTAAAGAACATCCTGTATTAGCCAATGCTTTGAAAATATTTTAAAATATTTAATTGATTTGATTACATATGTACATATGTATATGTATTTAATTTTGTAGGTTTTTGTTGCTATCGCCCGTATCGTACGACCACCGGTTATTAATCGAGCTATGGATTTCAATCGTTTGGAATACAAGACGCGCCATTTAATCGATGGCCGTATTATAGATTGTGATCAACGCATAAGCCTTGTGGCTGGTTACATGACAGCTGAGGTACGCACTTTGAGTCCATTCACTTTTATACATCAGGATGATGTACGATGGGTCATAGTGGCCTTAAGACAAAGTAAGTTATATTTATTTTTTTCTATATTTCTTAATGCTTGAGTTTATATATTTCTTTCCTAAAATAAAAGTGTATGATTGCAATAGCAGTTATGGTGAATCCACCTATCGTCTATTTACTCGCAATGGCAAAATAATATATTTGCATACCAAAGGGTTCCTTGAGATCGACAAGAATAGCAATAAGGTCCACTCATTTGTTTGTGTAAACAGCCTTTTAGACGAAGAAGAAGGCAAACGTCGTGTTGAAAGTATGAAAAATAAATTTTCAGTGATAATTGATACAAAAATACCTCAATCTTCGGATGATTTACCTGCCTCAGAAAATCCTCAGCAATTGGAGAATGCTGTTTTATGTTTAATACAAAATCTTAAACCACGTCCAGATGATGTCAGCGATTCAGAAGAATTGCCGTCTACATCATTATCTGCAACGAAATCCCAACAGCAGCAGCATGCGTATCAACATTATGGAAACACTTCACCCCAAATGTCACGGACAACAAAAACACCTCCGCTAGCTTTAGTAGCTCCAGCCACCGATTCCATTAAGACATCTATCACTAAAAGTGTGAATGTTGTAAATACAACAGCGGGCAAATTTTTACATCCTCTCGCCACAACCAGCTGTCCAAGTGTTCCTGATAACATATGTCCATCAGATCTCCAGACAAATGATATTGATAATAGATTTTATTCACATAATACAGATGGTCATGTGTACGCTACAAACTCAGATCAGGAAGAAAGCATACACTACGCATCATCATCATCATCATCAGGTGCAGCAAAAAGAAAAATAGCATATACAATTGCTGAGACCGATAACGATGAGTATGTCGTGCCAGTACAACGTCAAGGTATGTTTAAAAAAATATACATACATACATATGTATGTACATATGTATATTAAATAATTTAATGCTTCACACATGAAATATATATTAATTTTAGCCATAGAAAATGTGCTGTCCAGCTCATTGCAACAAATTAATAACAACCTCAACCAGCAGCTTCATACGGCCATGGAAATAAGAAGCCAAGGCCAACAATATGATGTACCTAATACCGAAGAACTTATAGCAGATATCATGGTGAGTCTTAAGTTTTATCACATAAAATTATTTGTTAGGATGCAAACACATCATGCCATAACGTCGTTAAGCAGCTCTGGGTCGGGGAACATCTCTCGCGTCATCGTAATTATTTCTTAAGTGCGGTCAGGCTTGTGTGTGTTGTTTGGCCTTCGAGAGTTTTTCGTCTCGCTCGCACTGCTTGACTGATCTGCCACGGATAACCGTATAATCTTGCGGTTTTTTGTGGAATTTCTTTAACAACCACGTTGCCTACTTCCTATGTGAAGGCATAGGTCGTGTAAAGTCAGTCACAAAACCTTTTAGAATACTGTTAATACCATCTTGGGCATATGGTCTACGTTACTCCGCCCATATTTGTGCAACACCATATTATGCAAATTTACTTTGCATTAATATGTTTTAATAAATAAATAAAACATCATGCCATAACTGCCAAAACAATGCTTAAGCTACATAATTTTCGAACTTGATTTTTGTTTACAAAAATCGATTATTTGCGATCGTAATTAATCGATTTTCGTAAAAAAAACGGGGTCCAAAAAATGTGTCGTTTAAGCTTTTTTGGCGGTTATGGCTCGACATGTACATACACACGACATGCGGGTATGCGGGAATATTACATATCGTCCGGTGGTTACTGCTTTGCCGCTATGTAATTATAACAAGTCCAGTAAAAATTTTATTAACCAGTAAACCTTACTGAGTGCTAAAAATAAATTGGAGCAACCAGTAAAGTTTCACTGATTACAAAAAAAATATAAAATGCAATAATCAGTAAATTTTTACTGATAATGCAAATTAAATTTCATTAGCAACACAAAATTTACTGGTTACTGCAACTTTTTTTCAATAATCAGCAAAAATTTACGGGCTACAGAAATTTTTTTGTGTCTAAAAGGGGTCGAATCAGTAAAAATTTTTGCTGATCAACTGCTAATTCAGCTGTTAGAAAGCTGGCAAAGGACATACAAATATATATTTTTCTATATTTTTCTGGCAGTATGTATGTAGATATTTGCTTTGGAAATTATTTCATTCCGGCAAAATGCTTACTTTATAATGAAAATTAGACTGCACACAGTATTAACAAAAATAAATTTATAATTAAATTTTACTGATAGTGAAAAGTGTCCATCTATGAATTATCTAAACTAATACAAAATAAAAAAATTTATTTAATCCCTCATAAGAGATAAATAGACCGTTAAAAAATACACTAATTAGCATGAATCCAAAAAAAAAAAACAAGCAAGATTTGCATATCACGCAGGTGGTCCGTTATTTTATTTTCTGCTCTTGACGTAGACATAGAATACATATGTGTGTGTTGTATATACATGTGTATGTGAAATATGCTACCTCTCGTTCACACTTTTTACAACAAACACTCATATGCATTCAATGATGACGTATGGATGTATATGTGCAGTAGAATAATTTTTGTACGGCTGAAAGCGCGATCTTGTTTTTTTTTTTGATTCATGAATACGCATGACAAGCACCAAACAATTTAATTCATCTTAAATTCCTTTTTGTTTATTATTATAATTATTATATATTATACTTAAAAAACATACATATGTATTTCTTTTCCATGTATCTTCCTGAAGAAAGAGCATCAAATACAGCAGCAAATGTATAAAAATATAGCCAACGAATTTGAAATTCAACGAAAGCATATGGAAACTGATCCCAGTGACACTGAAGCATTACTCAAATGTTTGAATAGTGATTTAGAGGAAGTTCAACAAGCGCATAATCAACAGCAGCAGCAGAAAGATCCTACATAATCTAGCATGTCAACCTCAACAAATTTAAACAGTCTCGTAACTAATGTACAATTAAATAATGAAAATCATTTACAAACATGATTAGCACAGACACATAAGTGGTAAATAAATTCATTAGATATAAGAAATATGTATGTATGTATGTATGTATGTACATACATATAAATCTACTAAAAGAAAACAAATTTCATAATGGAATTTTTTAACAAAATCTATAGAATTTTAAGATATGTAGGTTTGTTCTTTTAAAACTTCCTCATTTATGTATATGCATTGTATAGTATGTATATCAAAGAACAGAACCTAAAACAAGCACACCCACCCACGTCCAAACAATTTAGTGTAGACTTGTATCGAACTCTTGATCAAACTCATTTAAATTATATGGGGTTGATCATTGGTTTGTGTCAAAAACGAGCTTCTCTGAAAGAGTTCGATACAAGTCTAATTTAGTGTTAAACTTCGGACTTGTGTACAACAGAATGAACTAGTTCAAAAAGAGCTGTTGGACAGAAGTAGACTTGTATCGAACTCGTTCAGTAGCTCGTTTTTGATACAAACCAATCCATTTAATTTAAATGAGTTTGATCAGAGGTTTGTGTCAAAAACGAGCTACTGAAAGAGTTCGATACAAGTCTAGACATATGTAAGTCTATCAAAAACATCAATGTAAATTAAATGGGTTTGATACAACTTTTGATTCGAACGCTCTCAAACTAGTTCAAAAAGAGCTGTTGAGCACAACTCTATGAAACTTGGCGTATTCTAAAAAAATTATTTGGGTTTGAAGTGTACGTTAAAATAAAATTTTCACTAAAGCACACTTGAAACACAAAACAAAACGGCCTTATGTATGTATAATCAAATTTCAAATTTTAACATGGTCTTCACGTGTTTTGCCATAAAATTTTACATTAAAATCATGCTAGGATGTAATCAAGGCCTATTTATTAGGTCTATGCAACTCTACAAAAACACAGAAATACAAAAACCAAAACACTGTGTTAAGTTGTCAGAAGCACACACAAACATGAAGTAATTTGTGTGGTGCAAACAAATTTTTGACAGTTTAAACACGAAAACACAGAATATTATCTGGACGATTGCATAGACCTGATAAATAACCCTTCGGTGTAATCTTGTATTAATGTCAAATTGTATGGAGAAACTCGGCAATACGTATTTAGTTAAACTTTTAATTTTTGCTAACTTCATGCCTATTTTTTATTATACATAAGGCCGTAAGTTTTTTTTAGAATACGGCCGAAAATATTTTAATTAATATTAAGATAAAGCATGTAAATTATTTTACCAATTACTTACATAATCGTAATTAATATGTACATAGTATATTATTATAGTCAACTGTTTTTTTTATTTTTTTTTATTTTTATTTTTAATCTGTGAATTATAGTAAAAAAGAGTTCGAGTATAAAAACAAAAATTAATGATAGAAATTTGTTTTGTTTTGTTTAAAAGAGTTTATGAATTTAGGCCATGAGCGCAAAAGTGGCGTAACCCACATCTTTATTTTGTTCAATGTTCTGGTAATAAGTACTCTTTACACTACAAACTATCAATACAAAAGTATTCAAAAGAAGATGTAGCTGAAAAATCGTTTTTGGCTTGTACATAATATAGCAAAGTAATAGAGCAATTAAATAATTATTATAGTTTGGGGTTACACCATTTTTGCACTGATAAATAACCTCATTTATGATGAATATAAAACAAATAAAAAATATTAAATATTTGTGTTGAATAGTTAAATAAATATAAATCAAAGGGAAGTAGACAATTCTTCAGTTTTCCATTTCCATTTTAATGAAATTGAAATAAATAAATAAATTTGTTAAAGCACCTTTGCAAAAAGAACTTCAAAAAATACACTATTTAGAAAATATCATATTCAGGTAAAAACTATTTTAATTTTCGACATCTCGAAAAACAGTACCATTCATGTCGGAAATGTCAACAAAAATAGAAATTAGTTTAATTGCACTACAACGAAAAAATCAGCATGGACAACAACCTGCCAGCCACATTGCCTTGCTGCTGTCGTCAAAATAATCATTCTCATATAACCATATCGCTCAATTACTCAAAAAATTGAATATTTGGATTAATTTATGAGGAATTAATCCTCATATCGTTATTCATATTGTATAAAAATTTCGGTTGATTATTGGTTTGCTGCACACATAGGGTCATATCAAAAAAAAATTAATTTGAACTTCAAGTGTTCTTTTGTCAACATTTTTATGGAAATTTTGTTTTAATGTACACTTCAAGCTCAAAAAAAATTTTTTTTTTTGGATACGGCCAATAATGTATTTTGAATATACTGTGCCGCAAACCAATAACCAACCGACGATATGTATCTTGTTTACTCAGCTCTTGAGAGAGAAATTAAATTTTCTTTTTCCATTAAGTTGTGTGTAAATTGAAAATTTTAAACTCATTTCTGGCCAACTTTACTTTTTTTGAGTTGTGACGTTGTTTGAGTAAATGAGAGATTTTCGTTAAAATTGAAAAATGTATTTCATTCCTAGAAATTCTAAAATACATATACATAATTAAATCAATTTATGAGCATGTTTGCAATTGTCTTCTTGCATTTTTTAGCATAAAAATACCAATATGTACTAAAACTTAGAAAAATTCTCATGTAAATATTTGTAATGCCCAGTTTAGGCTCAGTTAGCCGAGTGTAATGGAATGTAACTGCAACGGTAGGAAACAGCTGATCGATATATTTATGTGAAAAGTAGGTTATGTAACATTACATCTCTATAAACATTTTCATTACTTTTCACATAACAATATCGATCAGCTGTTTCCTACCATTGCAGTTACATTCCATTACACTCGGTTAACTGGCCCTTGAGCCTTTAATTGCACATACACACTTATGTATGTATAAAATGTATCGAACTGTGTGTGTATGTACACAGAAAAAAAACCAAGAGTATCAATTTTCCACATTACAAAAACAATATAAAAAAAATAAACGCAATGAAAGACTGTTACATATAACAAAAATCTGTAAATTCAAAATATTATGTATTAAATAGCTAAAAATAAATAAGAACTTAATTATAATATGCATACATACATACTCACAATATGTATGTATGTATGTATATAACATGCATATTTATATATACTACATAAGTTGCATAATGTATGTTAAAAAAATTTATTTTAGTGAAATCAAGTTTTTAATATGTATATGTATGTGAATTTTAAATAAATAAGAAAAAAAATTAATACAAAATTAAAAATTTTTGGCGATGACATAAAATACAAAAATTTTGGCGGATTAAACTCTTAAGCCATTGCCTGAAAATTACATTCGCAGATGAAAATCGATAAATCAAGTACAGATTCTTAGCGTTATATTTTTAGCTTTAGCGAGTATCCTGTAACTCGCAGCATTTTAGCGAACGAATTTAGCTTAAGCTTTAGCGAATTGCGGAATAGGAGAGCTGATTTCCATACAAGATTTTCATCGCACTTTTTCCCAAAATTAACGTAATCAGCTGTGTCACAACATTTTTGAACGAAAGTAAAAGTTTTCACATTTTTCAAAATTAAACTGCCGTGTTCTGTGAACTAAATCGATTTAAAAATCGCATGATTTTAGAAAACCCACTCCGATAATAGAAATATTTTTTCAGGCTTTTTTTTAATTTTTCTGTTATATGGATTCTCAAATATCATATCTGACAAAAAATTATCGTGTATGATTTTAAACACGTCTGCAGATGCATTATGAATTTTGGAAATCGTACGATTTTAAATCGATTTGATTGACGGAACACAGCCGAAAGCATTTGTTTTAAAACTTTAATCGAAAATTTTTTTTTAGCAATAAAGCAGGTAACTAATAAAGGTGGTTTAACCAATAAAATTGATAAGAACAATCGTACAGCTAACTATAGACTGTGAATTTGGACCTTAGTGTTCTCAATATTTTTCGTTGCTAAATACGAATGGAGGAGGATAGAGACGTCAAGCCATAGTAGGCTCCCCGATAAAATTTAAAAAATCTACAGTGATTTATTAGCAGCATTTTCTTAAGCTTAGCCTTAAAAACAGCTAAGAATGTCCTAATTTATACTATGCAAGTCTTATTGCTAAGCTGATTAGTTTGTTAGGGGAGAGAGACGAGGAGAAGAGAAACGTTTATTTTCCCCTCGTCTCTTTCTTCCACAAACTAATCAGCGTATCAATAAGACTTTCATAGTGTAAATTGCGACAATGTTAGCATATATAGCACACAGTGATCCACTTAAGGTATGTAAATATAAGTGAAATATAACATTATAATTATATTAATTATAATATAACTTCGGATCCTTAAAAGCAGCAGTCAGTCAAAATAAAAACTGTTGAACATGCACACTGCTGGAGTGCTTCGTTGTGTATATTTTATCGTTTTTAGCTTTTGCTTTAACAACGACTGTTTGCATCTCAAGAAACAGAAGCATAAGCAACAGTTTTTGTTTGGCTAGTAAAAAATTAAAACCTAAGCAATAGCACAATTTTACGACTTTTGCTATTATTTTGACTGCAGTTTTTTAAACACTGACTTTTTTAAAATTTTCCTCTTTTTATTACTTGCGAAATAAATACATATGTATATTTATCAACATCAATAGAATACATTCTACATATCGATGGCTTAATATAAGAATGGCGTAACTAGAATTTTCAGTATTTTACAGGAGATAAAAAAAAATGTATTAAAACAAAAGCATTTAGTACATGCAAAAAATAGTTTTTTAAACAGCCATACATAAATAATTTTGTTTATACGGTAACGTACTTAGTTCTTTAAGGAGGATGTAATTATATTTTCGTAACCAGAAAACGTTAAAAACGCGATTTGGAAAAAATTGAAATACGCTTTTTTATATTAAGCCATCGATATACTACATGTATGTACTATATATATGTACATTTGTTTCTGATTGTCATCTCTTAGTACCTCTATTTCATTTATAGTGTATTATTAAGTGTCGTTTGGTTGTATGTATGTTCTATGGAATGCACTTGTTTCAAATAAATTATGTAATGCTAAGTTTTTCAATTGTAAAAAATACATACATACATATGTATATATGTGTGTAAAATAAATGATAATTAAAAAATATTAATGAAGACTACTCAAAACTAATTATTAAAAGTGGTAAGTAACTCAACCCAGTGAACATTTTGTGAACATATTAACATATCGTCGGATGGTTACTGGTTTGCCGCACAGTATATTTAAAATACATACTACACATGCATTTAGAATGATAATTAAAATATATATGTATCTACATATGTACACTTGTATGTTAATGAAGACTTTATACAAAACTAACCATGCATTAGTCTCTGTCCACACAATACGATTCTTACTCATGTTTTAGACTCAAAAGTTTTTCTTGAAGCAAGTCTTAGTTTGTGGTCGAGAGGGGAAAGAAGAAAGAAGAGAGTTACTGACTTGCTTGTACAGAAAAGTTACTTCAATTCTCTTTTGTTATTTCATTTGCTGCAATGGGAAAATTGAAAAAGAAACCGTCCGTGTATAAACAATCGAGCAGTTTTAAAAGAGAAATGAAGATAACTGCTTCAAGGAAAACTGCCAAGGCCCCTTTCACATTAGGCAACTTTACTTGCGCAAGTATAATTTTCATTTTTATTTTTTTTTTTGAACTTGCTTCTATATTCACATTCAGTTCATTTGTTGAGCAAGTTTAATTTTCTTATGCTCGAGTTTTCTTAATTTGTTGACGTTTTGTGGCAGAATTGCCAAGTTGTGGCAGAATTGCCAAGTTAAAGCAAGTCTCTACTCAAATCTCGGCAATTCTTTCCCCTTCAACCGACCTTTCTTCTCACACCCACAAACACAAGACTTGCGCAAGTAAAGTTGCCTAATGTGAAAGGGGCCCAAGTCTAAAACATGACTTATAGAAAGAGGCGATGGAAAATAGTACTCATGTGCGTTTACTGGCAATACGTTTTGCTTTTTGCGTTATATAGGATGTATTGTGTGTACATAAGACTGAATTAAACGTAATCCTTATGGAATCTTTTTGAATTATGTACAAGATATCTAATTCTGGATTTACGTATTTTGGAATCAATAACGACGTACAGCGAGGTATTAGTGTGCATTCCTGCAAGGGAGAATTCTGGGAGCCGTCTATTTTTAACGCCGTCAACTTTTAGTGCTGGCTGGGATATTATACTGTTCACTCTTGCTCTTCACAATAAATTATGCCAAAAAAATTGTCTATAAACAAAATCTAATTAATCGCAGTGCATTTAATCATGGAGAGCGTTCCTCCAACTTGTCGCATTTGCTTAAATTCCTCAAACGATTACATTGATTTTCAAACACTTTTCGCATCCGACGAGGAGGATCAAATAACCCCAGAAGATATTACACATGAATTCAATTACTTGCAATGTTTGCGCTTATGTACAAATTTGCCTATTCAGGAAGACGATGAAGGACCCCAGTGTTTATGTGCAGAATGTGGAGACGAACTTCAGGTTGTTTATAAATTCTTACAAAAAGCAAAAAAGTCACATGCCATATTGGAAAGTACTTTTAATAAGGAAACAATTGAAAACGTAGAAATTTCTATAGAAACGATTGACAACGCTGAGACTGTAAGTACCGCTATACTTATGCATATCATTAGAGAAAGTGCAAACCGCCCTATCTAACAAAAACCAAAAATTAACTATTGTTACGGATTCCAATCTGCACAATCATAACTAAAACTCTTCCGGCAATAAAGTTGCATTATTATTTCAGATAGAGCGGTTTCTATTTTCTGTACATGTAATCGAGTCCTATTACTGTTCCATGTTTTATGATGTACATGCTATGTAAGCTAAATCTCTCTAATTTAGATTAAGCGGGTTACCGAATAACGTACTGTTTTAGAAAAACACTATTAATGAAGGCACCTTTCAAGCAGTAAAAACCAAATCAAAACCGGTCCAACCGTTTGCTCTGTACATGGACTCTTATAAAAAGGTTCTTTATTACGTTAAAATAATAATCAAGCATTTAAGAAAGAAATGTTGAATCACAAGTGATGTCAATTATGGAAGACAAGAAGTTGTTGTTATAAGTTTGTACTGTGTGTCTGTCCGAGTCTACGTACAGCCCAAACGGTCTCGCTCGAGATTTTGATTTAACTTCTGTTTAAAGTGACTTGATCGAGATGGTTCTTAGCTTTGTTGTAAGAAAGTCGATCCAGACGTTTAGAAGATATTACATCTTCTCTAGAAATGTTTGGGGGTTTTTAAAATTTTTAATTTTTCTTATTTTCCATATTTTGTTATTAAATGTGTTTGACTATGGGCCAATTTCACCAACCATATTTAAATATCAATTCATATTTAAATAGCAATTTTCAGTCATTTTTTATGGAAAAATGACTTAAATATGAAATGATATTTAAATAAGTTGGTAAAATAGGCTCTATGTTTTGTATCGCATTTAAAATTGATCTATTAAATTGTTGTGATAATTTTTAGTTGTAATAAATATTCGAAAGAAAGTATTTACGCAATATTCTTTTTGCAATTATAAACATACATATCTAAATTTTAAATTTAATAATGCCTCAGGTGTTCGTATTAGCGAATATCTAAAAATTTAAATATGTAGTTAGTTACACGACTAGTATGTATGTATTTATGTAAATGCCTTTCAAAAACATAAATTATTTATTAGGAAAATGATGATTTCCAAGATTTAGATAAGGCGCAATATTTAAATGATTATATTGATCTATCTAATGATTACACTGAGTTCTCAAATGAAGGCGAATCATTAGACGAGTACATTGTCGAAGATGATACCTTAGACGGTGGAGTTGCTAAGAACGAAAACACTATCATAAATGGTAAGCGAGTGAAAATTTTAAATACATACTTATGTAAGTAAAGTAATTATTTTTGTATATTTTTATGTATGTAAATTTGAAGACATCTAATATTAGCCGAAAAAAGAAACATCAGCCAAATTACAATAATAATAAATCCATTACAATGTCAGGGAAATTCAAATTTATATCCGAAACTGCTGCACTCTAACCTAATTGTAAAAATATCAATTTAAAAACATATCGATTTAAAATTATAAAATATTTATCAGGTATGTGATGAAAATCACATTTTTGCTTTGAAAAGAAATATTTGACAAACTGTACATACGACTTCAATATGTTGAAAATTGAGGGGTACAATACCGAAAAAGATACTTTTAAATATTAAATTGAAAAGTGCATACATATTAAATAGCATTACTCGTACATACATATTAGTATTAAATATCATTGGCAGATTTACTCTTGTTTTTAAGTTCCCTATTTTGTAATATACATACTCTATCTAATGCTGTCATATTTAGTTACAGAAAGCGAACCAAATGAGCCTTTGCATGAAATCGAACGTTTTCCGGTGGAGAACGAAACTGCACAGAAGAATACGTACATTTTTACACCCAAAAAATATAAATGCCATATTTGCAGTAAGTAAAATGTTTCCTCTCCTCTCAAATCATTAATTAATGTACATAAATATATTCAAACACATAAGACATATTTAGTTGGCAATCCTTTTGTCAATGTAGATGAGCATATAGTTTAAGTTAAAGTAAAGGAATTTAGAAAAGTTGTTGATATCCGTATGTAGACTTCAAATGTAATTCAAAAAATCTTACAAATTCGTTAAGTAAAAAAATAATTTAAGCTTAAATTCATAAAATTTTTATAAATATAATAATTGCATTGGTCTGTTCATTTACTTTCCCAGTAGAAACTAGCAACGAGAGAGTAAGGCAGAAATTTACAAAATTGCTCTAATAAATATGAAAAAGTAAATGAAAACTTTACTCAAGGCGAATTCATACTAGGTTGTCGCAAAGGATCAGGTGACCGTTTGTAATTTGGAAATACCTTGGATATAAAAACGCATATTTCGGTAAATTTTTCTGACATTTCAAGTATAAATTTCTGAAAGCGAATTGAGCTGAGTATACCTTATGTGAAATTGTCTTGACTTTACTTATAAAAACTTGCAAGACAATTTTATTCATATTGGAACCATAGATGGAAATCATGATACCATTGTGCTTTTTGTGAGGTATTTTAATTGATATTTTAAATTGCAATTTTTGTAGAAATTGCCTTTTAATATAAATTTCTTTACACTGTTTCATGTATTTTTACTATTTCTATGCATTTTTCGTAATTTTTTAATTTTATTCAATAACAAAAATTAACAAAAATGCCATTTTCCCTCTCTGATCATATATGAGAAACAAAAATTTATTTGCCATTAACATGTGTACATGTTTTTTAACAAAGAAATACACATTTTTTCAGTTTTCCTTTTTCAAATATTTTTTAAATAATTTATTTGACAACAAAACACACAACAGGTGGTTGGATAATTCATGCAAGTAAAAATTTTACTAGTAATAATTTGTAGGAATTTTTTTTGCCTCTCAATTTTCTCTCTCTTTTGACGCTCTCTCCTTTCAAAATTGTTGAGTTAATGAACACTTTCCAGTAAAAATTGTTGCAAATTCCTAACTAATTTTAGTAAATGAACAAACCTATTATCGTAAAGGAAAAGCAACAAAATGTAAAAAGTAGCAATCAATATCAACAGTTTCATAATTGGGAATTGAATTGAATGTGCCTTGATTGGGACAATGTTAAATTATTTATGTATATCATATTAATTTAAATTTAAAAAATATGTATTTTTGATTTATCGAAGGTTTACACACAAAATTTGTTACATAAACCAAAAATATTTTTTTTATGAATAAGGCAGTAAGTGTACAATTTCGTTACAGATTGTTCCTACATCACAGAGAATCATTTAAAAATTCACTTAGATTACCATAAACGCAGGAATGTAGGAAGTAAACCGTACAGCTGTAAAATATGTGGCGAATCTTTTGCTTTGAAGCGTTATTTGACACAGCATGTGATTGAACATCAAGATTGTCGGGAGATACATAAGTGTCAATATTGCGACAAGGTATAAAATAAAGAAAGGTTCAATTAAACGTAACATAACCATAAACAGCTATTCGAAACAAACTTATTCGGCAACACTGGATTTGATTATAGGTGTCTTGCCATAACACCATAGTCACGACCATAACCATAGCAACTAATTGAATATTGGTTTTTCGCGGTAACCGTAGACAGCAGTTTGCTGGTTGCACTTTTGAAATGAATAAACCAAGGTCCAAGGTCTTGCATATGTATGCATATATAAATAGGCTTTGGAATAAACAACTGAAAGCATAAACAACTGTTTATCGTTATGGTTTATACATATACATACATAGATACTTATGGATATGTCTATGGCATTATGTTATGTTACATCTTATTGAACCTTAAGTAGATGCTAAATCCTGGGAAGTCATTAAATTTATAAGACTTAAGGCTCAATTAGCCGAATGTAATGTAATGTAACTGCAACGTAAGAAACAGCTGATCCATATTTTTATATGAAAAGTAGGTTACGTTGCATTACATCTCTATAAAGGCTCAGTTAGCCGACTGTAATGTAATGTAACTGCAACGTAAGAAACAGCTGATCCATATTTTTATATGAAAAGTAGGTTACGTTGCATTACAACATCTCATTTTCATTAGTTTTCACATAGAAATATCGATCAGCTGTTTCCTACTGTTGCAGTTACATTACATTACTGTCGGCTAACTGAGCCTTTAGAAGTTTACGCACCTATGGGCTAAGAAATATATCATCTTCATGGCATGACATGGCTACAATGTCTTGCAAAAATTAAATTTTTTAGTCGAAAGTGGAAGTATGTACACACATACATATGTAAGTGCAGAAATGTATAATATATGTATGTAACTTTGTACTATAATAACAACTAACAATAAGATTTTACATCTAACATACATGCATGCATATTTTTAGCTTCCATGGTGGAAGATGCTACGTTTCTATGTTCATAGGTACAGATCTAAACAGAATTCAAATTAATTTTGAATATATTAAAGGAATACGTTTCCAAAACTGCCTTAACTAGCCATAAACGCATTCACCAAGGAGAAACATTAAATTGCAATGAATGTGGAAAGCAATTTAGTGGCACTTATGAATTAAGTGTTCATCTGAGATTTCATAGGCGCGAAAAGGCCAAAACATTATATACGTGTGAAATATGTGATAAAGAATATTCCTCGCAACGCTGTCTATCGCTACATATGGTCGTACATTTCACCAACCAGGAACCACTCAAATGTGATTATTGCAATAAGGTAAAAATAAAAGTCTTAACTAAAAAATAAGAAAAAAAATCGGTAACATGTTTCTTGTGCTTTAGGAATACATTTCGAAATCTGCCCTCAAGAACCACAAGCGTCTACATGAAGGCCAGACTATAGAGTGTAATATATGCGGAAAACAGTTTACACGCAATTGCGAACTACAAATACACATGCGATTCCACACACACGAACAGCCCTTCAAGTGTACAGTGTGCGAAAAAGCATTTACAATAAAGGGCCACTTAAAGGCGCACATGCTTCAACATGAGGGTATTAAAATAAAATGCAATGAATGTGGCAAATTGTTTGGTTCAACAAAGGCTTTAAATGAACACTCATATACGCATAGTGAAATGCCATATCCCTGCGAGTTTTGCGACAAATCCTATCCTTCGAAACAAAAGTAAGTAAGATGATAAAATTTTGATTTGTTGTTTCCGGAGAGAAAAACAAAATAAACAAAAAAAAACTTTATAAATTCAATGATAATAAATACGATCAACTATCTCATTGAATAAAGCCAGTTAATTATATATGTATGTATGTATGTATATATCGCACAATAAATCATAAAGAGTCACAACTCAAAAAATGTCAGATGCTGAGTAGTGGCAAAAAACTGTTGATACTGTCCAAATGACAAAAGTATGTAACATAAAAACAAGCATAACGGTATTCCATGTTCTTTAAGAAGACTTTATTGCAAAGGAGATCAATGCGCGCGTTAGAGATTTGTTTAATTAACTGGTTTATAAAAAACGAAATCAATTTGATAATTTTGAGTTGTGACTTTATGATTTAGTGTGCGATATGTAATTACATAGTTTTTAGGTTAACTTTTGTCATACATATTTTCAAAGTGAAGCATTTCACTTGTGAGTATATACCCGGGTCTACTCTATAATTAGAAACGAAAGAACCCCTGATATTAGGTCTGTTCATTTACTTTCCCAGCAGAAACTAGCAAGGAGAGTGTAAGGCAGAAGTTTACAAAATTACTCTCCTAAATATGAAAAAGTAAATGAACGCTTGTAAGACAATTTTATTCATATCTGAATCATGGATGGAAATCATGATGCAATTGAACTTTTTCTGATGTATTTTGTTTGATAATATTTTAAATTGCAAGTTTTTTTTAGAAATTAACATTTAATATGAAAATCTTTACACACTTTTCATGTATTTTTACTATTTTTATGCATTTTTCATAATTTTTTAATTTTATTCATTAACAAATACAAAAATGCCACTTTCCATCTTTGATCATATGTATGTACATATATGAGAAACAGACAAATTTATTTGCCATTAAAATTGAATTTATGTGGCTTAATTAAAGAAAAACAATAAATTAAGAAATTACATATGTTTTCTTTTTACATACGTATGCATGTTTTTTTTAAGAAACATTTTTTAATTTTTTTTTTTAGTTTTCCTTTTTCAGATATTTTTAAAATAATTAATTTGACAACAAAACACACGACAGGTGGTTGGATAATTCATGCAAAAGTAAAAATTTTACTAGTAAGAGTCTGAACACAATGTAACGATTATTTATTGCGGTGCGGTTTTCCATACGATTTTGAAGTAAAAATCCGCCGTGCGGGACGGAATAAAATTAAAATCTATTTTATTTCCATTGCGGACTTTCTTATTCTCTCAATTTTTGAGTTTTGAATAATTGGTTGTGTTCACAACATTATTGTAAAAAAACAAGATTTAGAAGTTCAAACCTTTTTGTCATAGATTATAAAAGTTTAAAAAATATATCAAATATATCTGCGAATATATAAAATTTTAATAATTTTTCTTTTTTAGTTATGAAAATGAATGCAGCAAAAGATTAATAAAAATTTAAACAAACAATGACAAGTATTGCCATCGCCACCTTCCGTTGTATTATGTTTATTTTTCTGTCCCGCAACGAGAAATCCCACCGCACCGCAAACATTGTGTTTAGACTCTAATAATTTGTAGGAATTTTTTTGTCTCCCAATTTTTTTCTCTCTTTTGACGCTCTCTCCTTGCAAACTTTTTGAGTTAATGAACACTTTAAAGTAACAATTGTTACAAATTAGTAATAATTTTTGGTAAATGAACAAACCTATTAATAGATACATATGTATGTAAATGAAATTAAAAAAAATTACTAAAAATATTTATCAAATATTTATTTGAAACATCCCTGCTAGCATTTTTGGAAATTTTTAATTAAATTTGATTATTTTTTAATACTTTCAAGTGATCAAAAAACAAGAATATGCGCTCGTTTTCTGAGCATAAAAGATAGTTTTGTCGGGAGAAAATGGTACCCTACATGCGACTCTTCTTGAGGAGTCTTTTATTACCCGCTTTTCTGATCAGTTTCGACTCATTTATGACTCATATATTTTAAAATAAATAAATAAATTACTTTTAAAGCATAAGCACGACTCATTTTCGAGTATTTTTTCAAGCGCGCAAGTGTTTAATCAGTTTTTAATCGTCAAAAGTACTCGAAGAAGACTTAGTTAGGTGATTTTTGATAAAACAATCTTCCAAATGCTAGCAGGGATATTTTACAAAGTAAAATTTCAAGATCATATCGAGCCTTTGCAGCAATAGAGTTACAACGCAAAAAAACTCGATTTTTTAAGTTAATAATGCAGAATTAATCGTCATATATCGAACAATAACCGCCAAAAAAAAAGCTTAAACGACACACTTTTTGGACTTCGTTTTTGGCCAAAAAAATCAAGTTCGAAAATTATGTCGCTTAAGCTTTTTTTGGCGGTTATGGCACAATATCATTCAAACCTAACTCTTGGGAAAATAATAAAATTTTCTTTTCCAATTCGTCATGATTAAATTCAAAACTATGAGTTTGAAGTTGTCTGCAAAACAAGTTCTTTTTGTGTTATGACTGTTAGTAACATTATTTTTGTGACTGTAACTAAACACCACAAAACTCTACATTTAGTTAAGGCAAATCGGTTAACAAATGCACATACATATGTATGTATCGTTACCTCTAACTCATATTCGCCCTTATTTCAGTTGTCGACATCGACGTCACTTTAACACAATACCAACAAATTTGAGGTTTGTTTACTCGCTCTCGAGACTATCTATTTCAGTTCCCTAAGATAAAGAAAATTGACTGCTATGTAAATATGTAGTATGTATGTAAAAATTTCATATAAACTGCTTGTATTGAGAGAACAATATTTGTTCATGTCTTCATCGAGTTGTATGTAGTATGTAAATTGCAAAAATATACTTTTCTTTAGTTGTGGCACTATTGAACTAAATTAGCATTTGAGAAATTATAGGCAGCACTTTGTAAAACGCAACGCCGAGCGTTGAAAAAGTTTATATATGGAAAAAATTTAAATTACAAAAACAAAATGCGTAAGAAATTTGTGAATGCTAAGCGTTGCGTTTTACAAAATTAAGCCCTAAGTTTCTCTAATTAGCTAATCCAAAAATTAATCTAATCCAACATTAATTGACGTAAAATATGTACATATGTAACCGGTTGTCATTTTATTCCTTCGCAATTGTTTTTTTTTTCAACCAAAAAAAAGAACATAGTATTTCGAAGGTGTAAAATGTTAAGTGTCTCATTCATAATACGACTAATTTCTCAAGATCATCCATAAACAACAAACTACTAGTAAATATTGTATAAAATATGGAACATAAAAATATATACATACATATTTTTACTTCTTTACGACAGATACAAAATACATCTTGAGAGGTTGCATTTGATCAAGAGAAATGAAATTGATGCATCGCAGATTGACAGCTTAACAAATATGAAAATTTTTAATAGACGAAAAAAATTTACATATGTCAGGATTACAAAGGAAGAAGGAGAAGGTATCGCTCGGCAAGAATTAGAATAATTATGTATGTCATATAGAATAAACAAAAGCTTAACTTGCAAAAAAAATTCATAACCCGAGTTTTTTTAATTGATTGTAGTGTAAATTAACGAAAATTACTCTACCCACAATATTTTTTTATACGCCCAAGGACGTATGTAAGTGTATCGAATTTACGAAATATTTCCATACAAACTCTATTAAAAGATTTCGTAATTTCGTTCGATAACGAGTGCCGCGATTTGCACCCTGTTTTGCTTTTACATCACGATGTTTATGTATGTAATTATGTTAAAATGTACAGGCAAATAAATTTTAATATGTTATAATTGAGGGTATCTGCGGCAGAAGTGGTGTAAATGCATTATTTACATAACCAAACACCAAAAAAATAGCGTAATATGTGTTGGTATTCTAAAGAAAATGGAGCTGAAAAATCGTTTTTGTACAGATCATAATATTGCAAAGTATTAAACCCATTAAATAATTAAAAAGAGCAATTGTTAAACAAAAATTGATGTGGCTTACATCACTTCTGCGCTGATAGCATCAATTATTAATTGAGTGATATTTTATTAACCTTTTTTATAATCTATGGCCATTAGTATTGGAAACAGAAAACGTTCGATCGAATATTTATAATGAAAACAAATTTTCTGTTGTTATTTTTGGAATTTTTTTGTCTCAATTTTTGTTCTCTCTTTTGACGCTCTCTCCTTGCAAACCTTTTGAGTTAATGAACACTTTCCAGTAACATTGTTACAAATTCGTAAAAATATATTTAGTAAATGAACAAACCTATTATCAAACAAAATACATAGTATAAGTGAAACCGATTATGGCCATGAGGCTAGGTTTTTCTATCTTGGATGAATAAATGAAATGAAATGAAAATTGTATCCATGGTTCTGATATGAATAAAATTTTCTTCCAAGTTTTTACAAGTAAAGCGCAAGGTGATTTCAGTATCAGGTGAACTCTTCCCTACAACAATTTTACAACACAAAAAACAACATGTAGTTTTCTGTGCTACAAAACCAAGCTGTCAAAAGATTTCCAAGCCAATTTTGACATTTTGGTTCAAATTGCTCAATTTGGCATCAACAGCTGATAATCAGACGGTCTGATAAGGTCAGGTGCATGATACAATTATACATGCACGACTACAGCAAAATTACAACACCAAAAAACACATGTATTTTGTTGGTATAAACAAACCCTAAATTGTCAGAAACAAATGTCTTTTGTTTATAAAAATAACAATTACAGAGTAACTAAAGTACAATTGCAGACGCGTCATTCCTGCATGATTATAGCTATTCAGTGTTGCCAATCTGTGTGTAGTTAGGCAGTGTGTAATTTCTACTCACATGTGTATTCCATATTATTAAATTCTTGTATAATCTGTGAGTAATTCTACTTTGGGTTCAATTTTTATTTATTTTTCTTTTAATTTTAACCTTCACAAAATATGTGTAGTGTAATTTTCTTCAATGAGTAATTGGAGACACAGCCATGTGTAAATTCATTGGCAACACTGTAATCATTTTATTCACACACATACACTAACATTTTTGCAGCTTGTAAACAAAGTTTGACAATTATATGCAATGTATACAGTAACAGGCCGAGCTTGTGCATGTACCTAGTATAAGTGTATCATGGTCAGGTGATACTGAATTCGCCTTGGTTAGTCGTAATTTACACTATGCAAGTCTTATTGTTAAGCTGATTTGTTTGTTGGGAGAGAGAGACGAGGGAAAAAGAAACGTTTATATTCCCCTCGTCTCTCTCTTCGACAAACTAATCCGCTTAGCAATAAGACTTGCATAGTGTAAATTACGACTAAAGCGTTCATTTACTTTTTCGTATTTGGGAGAGTAATTTTGTAAATTTCTGCCTTAAGCCA
This sequence comes from Tachina fera, assembly GCA_905220375.1. Taxonomy (NCBI): domain Eukaryota; kingdom Metazoa; phylum Arthropoda; class Insecta; order Diptera; family Tachinidae; genus Tachina; species Tachina fera. Next base: position 109,799,983 of record LR999966.1, on the reverse strand, counting down.
GAATTAGTTTTTACTTTCTGTTCTGTTACGAATCAGCTGACTGTTTTTTGTTTATAGAAATATAATACAAGTCGTTAGTTTTTCTGTTTCGGTTCAACCTGTGAACATCAAAAAAATTCTTAAGTAATTGTAAGTAACATCATAAATTAAATAAAACTATTTTGAAATAAATTGTGATTGTGGGTTTAGAATTTAAAAAAATTAAATTATATTGAAACATTACAATAGCCGATGCAAAACTCATCGCTTTATTATTAAATTATGGCCCTTCTGAACAGAAACAGCTGATAAGTTACTGCAGAAAAAGTAATTACTTAAATATAGAAGCAGAACGGCACAGCACAGCACAGAACAGCAACAGAAAGTAAAGACTAATGAAGCCTTTACTCTCTCGTTGCTAGTTTCTGCTGGGAAAGCAAATGAACAGACCTAAACATAAATCGATAGTATTAAATAAAAAAAAATCATTTCTACAACTTTATTGGAACATCTTTTGCTTATTGATTTCAAAAATTGATTGGTGTGTTTGTACTTCAGTTTTTTTTTTCTTCAGAAAATTTAACTTTTACTGCAAAATGCTGAAATTCATAAATAATTTTAAATAGTATATTTAAAATGGGCTAAATGCATACATACATACTTACTACTAATGATAAATTACTTGAAGTATATATTTTTTTCAAGGTACGTCATTTTCTCTAAGCGGTTGCGCATGCAATTGTTGTTTAATCACTAAGACGTTAATGCGTGTTTTTTGGTCATAGTAATGAATGAAATCATCATATTCACTTGCGTTCTTATGATGAAATCGTCTTAAATGTCTACTACAACTGCAAGAAAAACATCACAAAAATTTATTTGTTTAACTATTGTTAAAATGTTTAAAACTTACTTATTTCTGGAGAAGAAACTTTTCTCACAAATTTTACATTTCACTTCTGGTTTATTCAAATGAGCAGCTAAGTGCGCTTTCCATTTAACTGTCTCAACAGATATATTACAATATTGACATTGTATTGCGTATTTTTTCTGGAATAAAAAATTTTTTTTGAAGAAATATACATATGAACATACTTCGATATTTGCATAATCACGATATAAAATCAATTTACCTTTCCTACATTTTTTCGGAGAGGAGTTTCTGAATGACTTAGCAAATGTTTGTCCAAATCAATTTGTCGAAAGAATTCCTTTGGGCATAAGTGACATTTTACCATTAGGCCAAGGTGTATACGTTTGTGAACATTTAACGCTCCTTTATTAAAGAAAGCTTTATCACAAAACTCACATTTGTGGTTCTTTTGTCGATTCTCATCATGGGTTTTCATATGTATACTTAACCCAAACTTTGTGAATAGTTTCACTCCGCATTGTGGACAAGTTTCAGTGCGTTTTCTATTTTCATTGTGTGTGGCCTCATGTTCTTCTAGCTTAGAAGCGGAATACGTCTTTAAAGCTACAAAAGAATATCAAAATTTGTATGTGTGGGGGATAATATTAGCCAAGATTGATTAGTTGAAATTCATAGATATGTAAGCGTATCTAAGTAAGAATTATGATTAATCACAAAACAGCAACAGAAAGATGCAGCCAACATATACGTACACAAAAGTTTCCATCACATTTTTCAATTTGCCCTTAATGATTTTGTGGCAAAAAGGAAAAAGTGCTTAAGTCGAGATAAGCTGATTTTGAGTTAATGTTACCTCCGTATTCTGCATATTTGAAAGTACCCCTGGTCAAAATCTCAACTAATTTGTGTGATTTTTCAGGAAGTTACAGCAATATGACTTGCGACTTATCTTTTATAGACTTCTAATCTCATTTGGAATAATACCCCTTATTGCGAATGGCGTCGTCGACCTCACATCAAGACGACAGTAAATATTGTCACTTGTCTGCTCTTTATCGGCTCTTATTGACAATCTCTTACTAATCTCTAAAGCTTTGTAAGTTAATTTAGCATGTTAATAGTAGTCAATTCTTGTTGACAAAGAGTAGACAAGTGACAACTTTTACTGTCGTCCTGATGTGACGTCGACGACGCCATTCGCAATAAGGGGAAATAGCTTAATTTAGATTATACTTTGGTATATTTCAACTTTTAGTGTTTGTCAAAAAAAAACGGTTAACAGATTATTTCCCAACTTAATTGCAAAAGAAATAAATTTCTGCAAATTTACTTATGTAAATGCTTTAAAGTGGTCTCCTGCAAAACAGTAAAATATGACTCAAGCACTTTTTCATTATTGCCACAGAATTAATGTGATAGAAAACTTTGTTCGACGCAATGATGTTCATCATTGTTCATATACTGCATGACCGATTTCGATCAAATGATACTGTTTTACCGTTAAAATTGCCCAATTATTTACATAAATGAAAATATATTTTTAAAACACTTGTAAGCTTTGAGAAATAGAACCCAGAACTTGTTAAATGTCGGCTTTGTATACAAATGAATACACATACGCTTACACATTGCTCTCGGCTTTCTCTCTGTGGGCAAGCATTGACATATGCAATGTATGGTTGGTATTATCCAATAATATTGGAATGTTGCCGGCAACATTTTGGTCTGTGTGAACAACAACAACAACAACAGATGTTTTCCAACTATATGTTCGCCCGTCTCAACTCTGATTAAATCTACTTACAACAATATGCGCACATGAAGTTTTTTTTCTTCAATTTTTTAGGTTTAATTGCATTTAGTATGGAATTATTGTCGCCACTTTCGCCTGGATTCTGCTCCAATAATGTTTCATCCGACGATTTGTTATCTATTTCATTAGCGGCATTCTTAGTAGCTGATGATTTTGGTAATTCAGTATCAGAACAGTTCTTTAATTGCTGTTCCATTAGGTTATTAGTTAAAGATTCGATATTTCTAGGTTTTTTGGAAAGCCTTTTAGGAGTGGATGGTCTTAGTGATGTGCCTTTTTTCCTTCTACTAACAGTCTTTCTACCCGCTATCAATTTTTGAGGTTTAATATCGGAAATTTCATTAAGCTGTTGTTCCAACGTTGTTTCGTCGGAGGAATCAAAATTTTGTATATCTATAAAATGACTAGGTTCCACAGTTGTAGATTCATTAACAGCTATTTTATCAGAATAATTTATTGTATTTTCTGTTCTATCTTTGGATTCATCTTCTGTTCGTATAAGTTCAGTGTCATCATCCATCACTTCTTCAACTCTCTCAATTTCACATTTCATTGTGTATACACTATTACAATCGTCCATATCGGAGTACTTAGTTTCAATTTGTTCAGTTGTAATAACATCTTGGAGAATATTGAATGACTCCAGAGCTTTTTCAAATAAAATATGAGCATTTTTAAGACCATTTGCACAAATTTCACACAAGTTTGTTGGATAGCACTCTGAATCTAAAAAAAAAAGAAAATGATGTAGCCTCAGCACAAGTCTTACCACTATAATTCATATGCACGAATGTCCTTGTATACATACATAAGTACATACTACGTATATATTTAAATATATTTTCTTACCAAAATCCTCCAAGTTCGTGTATTTGTAATAACAATCCCTATAGCTTATTCCACAAAATTCGAAAATTTCATCATTCCAATTTAACTTTATATTGTGCTTCAAACAGATTCGGCAAACATCTTTATTTAAATTTATCGAGTTCATTTCTTATACAGCTAAATTAAAATTGTAAATACAAAACAAAGCGTAGTATTTACCAAAAAGTCAAAAAACATCAAAGTACTTGTATACATATAACCCAGAGAAACAAGTGGAGGCAAAATTATCAGCGGCAGCGCGCCGTCGGCAATAAAATCAAGTGCGCCAAGATAGCGTCGACGAAATAAATTCGATTTTAGGAATTAAAAAACCGGGAAAAAAATTGGGGAAAAATCGTGGGTATTTTTAAAAATATATCAGCTGGCTGGCAACGATTTTGGGAATTCAAGGGGGAAACAAAACAAAAAACCGTGGATGAATTTTCCCAGGAGCATTCTTGGACCCCCACGCCAAAGTCTCATATATTCTTAACGTGGACACTTAGGAGAACAAAATGAGACTACCGTGCTAAAATTCTAACGAGCCGTTTTCGAGAAAATCGACTTAATCGAAAATGGCCAAAAAAAACCGTGGATGAATTTTCCCAGGAGCATTCTTGGACCCCCACGCCAAAGTCTCATATATTCTTAACGTGGACACTTAGGAGAACAAAATGAGACTACCGTGCTAAAATTCTAACGAGCCGTTTTCGAGAAAATCGACTTAATCGAAAATGGCCAAAAAAAACCGTGGATGAATTTTCCCAGGAGCATTCTTGGACCCCCACGCCAAAGTCTCATATATTCTTAAAGTGGACACTTAGGAGAACAAAATGAGACTACCGTGCTAAAATTCTAACGAGCCGTTTTCGAGAAAATCGACTTAATCGAAAATGGCCAAAAAAAACCGTGGATGAATTTTCCCAGGAGCATTCTTGGACCCCCACGCCAAAGTCTCATATATTCTTAAAGTGGACACTTAGGAGAACAAAATGAGACTACCGTGCTAAAATTCTAGCGAGCCGTTTTCGAGAAAATAGACTTAATCGAAAATGGCCAAAAAAAAACCGTGGATGAATTTTCCCAGGAGCATTCTTGGACCCCCACGCCAAAGTCTCATATATTCTTAAAGTGGACACTTAGGAGAACAAAATGAGACCACCGTGCAAAAATTCTAACGAGCCGTTTTCGAGAAAATCGACTTAATCGAAAATGGCCAAAAAAAACCGTGGATGAATTTTGGCGTGGGGGTCCAAGAATGCTCCTGGGAAAATTCATCGACGGTTTTTTTGGCCATTTTCGATTAAGTCGATTTTCTCGATTGATGTGTTTGTACTTCGGTTTATTTTTTTCTTCAGAATAAATAACTTTTATTGCAAAATGCTGAAATATAAAATAAAATTTATACATAATTTTGTAGTTGTATATTTATTTACTGGGCTAAATGCATACATACTTACTAGTCATGAGAAGTTACTTGAAGCATTTTTTTCAAGGTACTTGATTTTCAATAAGCGGTTGCGCACTCAATTGTTGTTTCATCACTAAGCTGTTAATGCGTGTTTTTTTGTCATAGTAATGAATGAAATCATCGTATTCGCTTGCATTTTTGTGATGAAATCGTCTTAAATGTCTACTACAACTGCAAGAAAAGAACCGAAAATTTATTTTTTTTAACTACATACATATATTTAAAATGAATACTTACTTAATTCTGGAGAAGAAATTTTTCTCACAAATTTTACATTTCACTTCAGGCTGATTCAAATGAGCAGCTAAGTGCGCTTTCCATTTCTCTGTCTCAACAGATTTATTACAATATTCACATTGTATTGCGTATTTTTTCTGGAATCAGAAAGGTATTGTTTTAATACATGTACTTCGATATTTGCATAACCACGATATAAAAACAATTTACCTTCCCTACATTTTTTTGCAGAGGAGTCTCAGAATGACTTAGCAAATGTTTTTCCAAATCAACTTTTCGGAAATATTCCTTTGGGCATATGTGACATTTTACCATTAGACCAAGGTGAATACGTCGGTGAATGGTTAAACCTCCTTTATTAAAGAAAGCTTTATCACAAAATTCACATTTATGGTCCTTTTGCCGATTCTCATCGTGGGTTTTCATATGTACACTTAACATAAACTTTGTGAATAGTTTGACTCCGCATTGTGGACAAGTTTCAGTCCTTTTTCTATTTTCCTTATGTGTTGCCTCATGTTCTTCTAGCTTGGAAGCGGTATACGTCTTTAAAGCTACAAAAGAATATCAAAATTTTTATGTGTGGGGGATAATATTAGCCAAGATTGATTAGTTGAAATTCATAGATATGTATATGTATAAATTATGATCACTCAAACTTGATTAATATTTATACTATCATTGATTTGCAAAAAAGCAGTAGAGTGAGCACTCGACATAATTTCATTACTTTGAGAAGGATGCAAAGTCACAAGTACATATAAGTTTCCATCGCATTTTGCATTTTGCCATTAATAATTGATGTGATGGAAAACTTTGTTCGATGCAATTATGTTCATCATTGTTCATATACTGCATGCACGATTTCAATGACCGGTCAGTTGACTCATACTGTTCTACCATTAAAATCTGCCAATTATTTATATGAATATAATATATTTTTGTAACACTTGTAGACTCTTGGAAGTAGAACCAAGGACTTATATGTATAAGTCTGCGTTTAGACACGAAAACATTTGGAAGGGAAACACTTATTTTGGTAGCAATTTACGGGTGGAGAAGAGCGAATCAGTTTGGTGGTCGGTACTCGGCGACATGAATGATATGTTTGCATATTCCTTGGTACATACAATAATATTAATAATATTGGAATGAGCATGCAAAATTTTCGTGTGTGAACGTGAAGGAACAACCAAAAAAATCCAGGCATTTTCCTACCATATGTTCGCCCGTCTAAACACGTATTAAATCTACTTACAACAATATGCACACATGAAATTCTTTTTCTTAAATTTTTTAGGTTTAATTGCAGTTAATATGGAATTATTGTCTCCACTTTCGCCAGGATTCTGCTCCAATAATGTTTCTTTCGACGATTTGTTGTTATTTATTTCATTAGCGACATTCTTAGTAGCTGATGATTTTGGTAATTCAGTATCAGAACAGCTCTTTAATTGTTGTTCCATATTAGTTAAAGATTCGGGATTTCTACGTTTTTTGGAAAGCCTTTTAGAAGTGGATGATCTTGGTGGTGTTCCCTTTTTTCTTCTACTAACAGTCATTCTACCCGCTCTCAACTTTGGTGGTTTAAAATCGGAAATCTCATTATCCTGTTGTTCTAATTTTTCGGCAGAGGATTCAATAGTTTGTATATCTATAAAATGTGTAGGTTCCACGGTTGTAAATTCATTAACAGATATTTCATCGGAATAATTTATTGAATTTTCCGTTCCATCTTCTGTATGTATCAGTGCCTTATCATCCATCACATCTTCTGCAAATCCCTGAATTTCTGATTCCATTGTATAGAGACTATTACAATCGTCCATATCGGAGTACTTCGTCTCAATTTGTTTAGTTGTAATAACATCTTGAAGAAAATTGAATGACTCCAGAGCTTTTTCAAATAATATATGAGCATTTTTAAGACCATTTGCACAAATTTCACACAAGTTTGTTGGGTAGCACTCTGAATCTAAATAAAGGAAAATTGATGAAGTCTAGCCATTATACTGACATATGTATGTATGTACATACATACATACGCGCGTACTGCATACACACATATGTATGTATACTTTCTTACCCAATTCCTCCAGGTTCGTGTATTTGTAATAACAATCCCTATAGCTTATTCCACAAAATTCGAAAATTTCATCATTCCAATCTAACTTTAAATTGTGTTTTAGACAAATTCGGCAAACATCTTTATTTAATTTTATAAGTTCCATTTCTTATATAACTAAAATTAAATTGTAAATACAAAACAAAGCATAGTATTTACCAAAAAGTCACAAAACAACAAGGTACTTGTAAATATGTAACACAGAAAAAGAAGTCGAGGCAAAATTATCAGCGGCAGCGCGCCGTCGGCAATAAAATCTGCTACTGCAAGATAAGCAAATCACAAAAAGTAATAATCAGCTGATTTTTACATATTACATTACATATTATATTACATATTAGCGGAAATCACTGTTCGTTGCATACTGCCCTTGATTACATATTTTAATCTTCATGGTAGGTACACACTTAGCAACGTTTCTATTGCATGTTGCAACAACACGTTTCTACTGCATGTTGCATATTTTGACACAGACCCTACAACCTATATACAGCAAAAGCCTTATGTATAATCAAAAATTAGTATGAATTTAGCATAAGTGGCAAAATTTAACATGGTCTTAACGTGATTTGCTTAATAATTTTACATTAAAAATCATGCTAGGATGTTATCGAGTGTTAAAACAACACTATGCGGTGATTTTTAATGTCAAATTGTATAGAGAAACGCGTTAACACGTAGTTCAATTCTGTCACTTGTGCTAACTTCATTCCAATTTTGTATTGTACATAAGACCTCAATATATAAACAAACATCACTTTTCATTGTCAAATGGCATGAGCATATTCAAGACAAATCCAATTAGGTGGTCTCAACTGCTCATGTGACTATTCTCACCGTTTGCAATTTTAATATACACCAGACGTCAAGACACATCTTCAGATAAATTTTTTAACATTAAAGCAAGGCGTTTCCATACTGCGTAGTCGCAATGGAACATGTGACTATTTTCGCCGTCACACACATTTTTCAGTACATTTTTTTTGCATTTAAATTATAAATTTCTCAAAGCCAATTGAGCTGAGTATACCTTAACTGAATTTGTCTTGATCAAAAGTATAAATTTTTCAATGTGAATTGAGCCGAGTATACCTTTTATGAATTTGCTTTGATTAATTGCATTCTTTTTAATAGTTTAGTTTGAAAAAATTAAACTATTTTAATGTTTATATTTGTATTGCCGTAAATAGAACTTTATTGGAACGCTTTTTGCTTATTGATTTCAAAAATTGATTGAATTGTTAGCACTTCAGGTTTTTTTTATTGCAAAATGCTGAAATATAAAATAAAAATCATACATAATTTTAAGTGTATTTAATTGCTGCGCTAAGTACTTGCACAGTAATAAGAAATTAGTTGAACAAATTTTTCACGGTACTTGATTTTCTATAAGTGGTTTCGCTCGCAATTGTTGTTTCATCACTAAGATGTTAAGGCGTGTTTTTTGGTCATAGTAATGAATGAAATCCTCATATTCACTTGCGCTTTTATGATGAACCCGTTTTAAATGTCTGCTACAGCTGCAATAAAAACATCGAAATTTTATTAGCTTAACTATACTTAAATTGTATAAAACTTACCTGACTCTGGAAAAGTAATTTCTTTCACAAATTTTACATTTCACTTGAGGTTTATTCAAATGAGCAGCTAAATGCGCTTTCCACCTAACTGTCATAACAGATTTTTTACAATGCTGGCATTGTATTGCGTATTTTTTCTGGAATCAAAACATGTATTGAAGTAAGGAGTAGTATGAATAAAAAAAGTATGACCGACTTCCTAAAGGCAAGTTGCAATGCATAATTTAAAAAATGAGTATGTCTTAAGTGCAACCTTGCGTTGCAGAGACACTTTTTGCATTTATCCGCATTTAGGGACGTCGCTATGCAACTCATACATATGTTTGCATTCAAAATAAAAATGATGCGGGATTTTGAAGTGTATGCATGTATGTATGTATGCATTAATTATGCATTGCAACTTGCGTTTAGGATGTCGGCCTATTTTCTTTTTACTTTAAAATTTGTTTTAAAACCCCAAATATTTGTGTATGTGTTTATTGTATTTTTAAACAAATTTTTAAGTACATAAATAGCAAATACTTTTTTTATTCATACTACCCAATATGAGGCTATCAGCGCAAAAGATGTGTAACCCAACATTAGATTTTTGGTTGCTGCTCTGGTGATAAATACATACATAATTTACGTTATCAACTATTAAAACAAAATTAGATTAAACCGCATTTTGGTATTCTAAAGAAAGAGGAGCCTTTTTTGCATTGATAATAATATTGTAAGGTAATAAAGCAATTAAATAATTAAACAGAGCAATTGCTTAATAAACTAGATGTGGATTACATCAGTTCTACGCTGGTGGCCTCATATACATATCGTCGGTTGGTTATTGGTTTGCTGCACACATTAAGTATTTTGAATATACTGTGCCGCACACCAATAACAAACCGACGATATATGTATCTATACCATTTGCATAATCACGATACAAAAAATTTACCTTTTCTAATTTTTTTTGTATAGGAGTCTCAGAATGAGTTAGCAAATGTTTATCCAAATCAATTTTTCGAAAGAATTCCTTTGGGCATATGTGACATTTTACCATTAGGCCAAGATGTATACGTCTGTGAACATTTAACGCTCCTTTATTAAAGAAAGCTTTCTCACAAAACTCACATTCATGGTCCTTTTTCCGATTCTCATCATGGGTTTTCATATGTTCAGTTAACGAAAGCTTTGTGAATAGTTTGATTCCGCACTTTGGACAAGTTTCGGTGCGTTTTCTATTTTCACTATGTCTGGCTTCATGTTCTGCAAGCTTAGCAGCGGAATTCGTCTTTAAGGCTACAAAAGAATATCAAAATATATTTATTTCTCGTATTAAAAAGTTATATTTTATACGGTTACGTTTCCTTCGGTTAAATAAGTAAATCAGACCAGAAAAATAAATTCGACTAGAAAGCCGACTTATTGCAGTTTTTCTTTGGTTTCATATGCTTGAGATATTTTATGCGAACTTAATTTCAAATGCAATAATTTGTGCGATAAAAAGAACTCGGTTTTTTTTTGTTAATTGCGATTTCAATATGTATATATGTTTATTAATAGAAAAGTGTGTCAAACGTTTTATATCCATGATGAAAAAATTTCACTTTCAACATTAATAATACCAACGTCTATTTATAATTATATACCTATTTATATCATATAAACAGACCTTGATCAGAACTTATAAGAACATTTAGGGCGTTTTTGTTTGAAAATATTTTTGAGTACTTGTTTTTTAATACCCTAAATTATTTTCTTCAAAAATGGTTGTTGTCTTTGATAATGAAAAATAAAAATTAATTAATAAAAATTTAACTAAACTAATTAATTAATAGTTTGAAAAATAGGTACATTGGAAAAATATGTGTTTTAAGCATAATCAGAAAGCAAATACACGAACCTTCTAGCATAGACAATGTGTAATATGAATAAAAAAGTATTTGCTTTGGACGGAAAAAAGTCGCAGATTTGATTCTTTAAAACAATTATTCTTTGGACAGTATGAATAAAAGAAAGTATTTTCTAGTTAATTTTAATTATTATTTTTCGAACTTAATTTGTTTCTATATTTATAATTTGAACGGGCTAAAGTTCGTATCGATTTTTTAAGCCAAATTACATGTGATAATTATTAATCAAAGTTAGTTGTAAATATTCTGACAACACACATATGTTCATTAATAATTATCACATGTAATTTGGCTTAAAAAAGCGATACGAACTTTAGCCCGTTCAAATTATAAATATAGAAATTATTTTCTTTTTACTTAAAAATTTATTTAAAAAAAAAACAAAAACACATACCTACATACTTATTTGGGGCTTTAAAACAAATTTTTAAGTAAAAAGAAAATATTTTCTTTTATTCATACTACCCAATGAATACTGTTTTAAAGAATCACATCTGCGACTTTTTTCCGTCTATAGACAAGACGGCACAATCGTCGAACATAATTAGGGTATTAATTGCATAAATCTACTTACAACAATACGCGCACATGAAATTTTTCTTCAATAATTTCTTAGGTTTAGTTGCAGGTACTATCGAATTCTGCTCCTCCTTTTCAACCGATGATTTGTTGTTATTTATTTCAATAGCAGCATTTTTAGTGGGTGATGATTTTGATAATTTAGTATCAAAACAGGTATTAGATGAAGAATTACGTTTTCTGGAAACATTTTTAGAAGTGGATGATGTGGCTTTTTTCCTTCTTCTAACATTTTTTCTATCCGCTCTCAATTTTGGTGGTTTAATATCGGAAATTTCATTAAGCTGTTTTTCCAATGTTGTATCGTCGGATGATTCAAAATTTTGTATATCTATAAAATGTCTAGGTTCGACAGTTGTACATTCATTAACAGCTATTTTATCAGAATAATTTATTGTATTTTCTGTTCCATCTTTGGATTCATCTGCTGTTCGTATAAGTGCCGTGTCATCATCCATTACTTCTTCAACTCTCTCAATTTCACATTTCATTGTGTATACACTATTACAATCGTCCATATCGGAGTACTTAGTTTCAATTTGTTCACTTGTAATAACATCTTGGAGAATATTGAATGACTCCAGAGCTTTTTCAAATAAAATATGAGCATTTTTAAGACCATTTGCACAAATTTCACACAAGTTTGTTGGGTAGGACTCTGAATCTAAACAAAGAAAATTATGTAGCCTCAGCAAAAGTCTAACCACTATAATTCATATGCACGAATGTCCTTGTTTACATACATATGTAAGTACACACTACGTACATATTTAAATATACTTTCTTACCAAAATCCTCCAAGTTCGTGTATTTGTAATAACAATCCCTATAGCTTATTCCACAAAATTCGAAAATTTCATCATTCCAATTTAACTTTATATTGTGCTCCAAACAGATTCGGCAAACGTCGTCATATGATATTTGTATCGAGTCCATTTCTCACAACTTGAAAACTTGAATATACAAACCATTGTATTAATACATTGGTTTCCCTACAAGAAATGAATGACCGAAACTAACACAAACAAAACAATTTTACTAACACACATGCAACAATTTAATTGTTACCGGAGCTGCCACACTTTCGTTTCTTCTATAAAATTTGGAGGATTCTTTTTCTAATACTTATTGCATATTTTTTATAGTGAATTTTGAACTTATTTGCTTAAGTTTTATTTAAATTAAAGTTTTATCAAAATATGTTGATAATATTTCCATAAATTACAATTATTTGATTATTTATTGTCAAAAAAATTTTAATTAGTATACAAATGGGTTTTGGAAATTTTGGGGTTCTTAGGAAAAAAAGCGTATTGAACAAAAAATTTTGCTAGTGGCAGTTCGGGCAAATATTGCATTAGTTGTTTCACTCTAACATATATGCTTTGTGGATTTATAAAAAGCAATAGCTATACGTAGCATTTGTGAACACATGATTGTGAAAAATCACAGATAAACTTTTCCAAAAGTTAATTTTTACACGTTTTTGGAATAAAATTTAAATAATTGTGCAATATGGCTGTAATATTTGTGTTTTAAATTCTTTAATCAAAAGCCAGTGGTGTTCTTAAAGTTCTGAGTGTTAAATTAAGCCTAAATAATTGGAAATTAATAAAATATATGTGAAAACGTGTTCAAGAATTTGCATTGACAAAATAGATTTATTTTAATTATTTTTTTACGCTTAATGAGCTTTAAATACAGTAAATTTTGATGCAATCGGCGATAAACATGTTCGTACTATATTTTCTCAACAATATCCGTCATTGCGGCATGGTGCTTGCAACAACTTGGCCAAATATTCCCACTTTATGTCGCTTATGGTTTCTTTACCTAATATGGGACCCGGCCAACATTTGTCCTAAGTGCCCACAACACTTAACAGATTCAAGCAACTCTGGCTATTCCACAAATGCATCAAAATGGTAATATTTTTTAAAATAATATTTTTGTTTTAGATGATTTAATTGTTCTCACCATTTCTTTAAGGACCTGAAAATACTTTGCCTCTGTTGGTAAACGCAATATCACAAGATCAGAAACAAATACTCAACGAACGCTTATACCAAATGATAGGACGTATGGATCCATCTAAGATCACGAGCACTTTCAAACAAAATATTCCAAACTCTTGTGCATGACGGAATATCATAAAGCTTTGTTGGAAAATGTAATGCCGTAAGAGCAAACTCTGGGCGGATGTTTGTACCCAATGACCGAAAGCACGCATCCATCTTTGGTTAGCAAGATGAAGGGAATGTTGCTTAAATTAGATTTAAGAATTGTGTTTTTTATCTTTAATAAAAGTTTTAATTTGAAATGTAAATGAAAAAAAATTTTAAATATACCAATACTTACGTTATGACTTACTAGTTAGAGCTAACCAATATCTACGTTTGCCTAACTGGTTAGTGCTAACCGATATTTCCGTTTGCCTAACTGGTTAGTGCTAACCGATATTTACGTTTGCCTAACTGGTTAGTGCTAACCGATATTTCCGTTGGCCTAACTGGTTAGTGCTAACCGATATTTCCGTTTGCCTAACTGGTTAGTGCTAACCGATATTTACGTTTGCCTAACTGGTTAGTGCTAACCGATATTTCCGTTGGCCTAACTGGTTAGTGCTAACCGATATTTCCGTTTGCCTAACTGGTTAGTGCTAACCGATATTTTGGTAGTCATAACCTTATAAAAGGCATCAGAGTAAGCAGCACAAATATATGTTACATAGTCGGGTGGAATTAATGAGATAGAGAGAGATGCAAAATCACATGTACACAAGAGTTTCCGTTAGTTTTTTCATATTGCTCCTAATAAACTAATAGAAACTTTAACAGAGATACCAGTTAGCACAACCGGTTAAATGACCCGTCATTTAACTGGTAGTGTTCTTGTAGGGAATTGTTACATACCCACAATAAAAGCAAGGTAAGGTGATGAGTAATATAAATAGTCAGCTGATTTTATTAAATATTTCAATCTTCATATGCAAACATGACGTTTGTAACTAGGTGGTGGCCTTATTTCATATAATAATTTTTTTCTCTGTTTTCAACATGATACAATTCATGATACAATTACACTAGGTACATGCAGAACTACAACAAAATTGCAACACCAAAAAACACATGTATTTTGTTGGTATAAACAAACCCCAAATTGTCGGAAACAACTGTCTTTTGTTTATAAAAATAACAATTACAGGGTAACTAAAGTACTATTGCAGACGCGGCATTCCTGCATGATTATAGTTATTCAGTGTTGCCAATATGGGTGTAGTTAGACAGTGTGTAATTTCTACTCACATGTGTAGGCGATGTAATTGAATTCTTGTATAATATGTGTGTAATTCTACTTTGGGTTCTATTTTTATTTATTATTGTTTTAATTTTAACCTACACAAAAGATGTGTAGTGTAATTTTCTTTAATGTGTAATTGGAGACACAGCCATGTGTAAATTCATTGGCAACACTGTAATCATTTTGTTTACACACATACATTAACATTTTTGCAGCTTGTAAACAAAGTTTGACAACTAGGTGCAATGTATACAGTGACAGGCTGGGCTTGTGCATGTACCTAGTATAATTGTATCATGAACCATTGTATTAATACATTGGTTTGTTACATACCCACAATAAAAGCAAGGTAAGGTGATGAGTAAAATAAATAGGCAGCTGATTTTATTAAATATTTCAATCTTCATATGCAAACATGACGTTTTTAACTAGATGGTGGCCTTATTTCATATAATAATTTTTTTCTCTGTTTACAAGATGTATTATAGGGATTGGTAAATGTCTTCAAAAATCGATTTTCGATTTTTCGATCAACTTTTTTAATTTCGATTTTTGGAATCGATTGATCGTACATGAAAATTGATTTTAAAATCGATCTTAAAACCGTTTAAGACAAATTTGCGGAGAGAGTGAAGTGACAGTTCATGACTGAGTATTTTTTACTGCAGAATTTTTTCGTAACAATACTCAGCAAACTAAAAGTGTGAAAATTTTAGATAAAATTAAAAAAAAATTATTTCTAAAGATTATTAGTTTAAATATTGTTTTACTAACCACCTTTATTATATAACTACTTGTTGACATCAATGTCAAGACAATATCAATGTCAAAGGACACTTACGTACTATTTTTGTTCAGAAATTGATTATTTTTAAAAGCGTCTTGCTGTTTTATAGTTTCATAGAAATTAAGTGTCGTATTTTTGATATTGGCTTGACGTTGATGTCGACAAAAATTTACGGAATGAGGATGAATATCCTTAGTTACCAAACCTATCTTGTTCGCTAAGATTTTATAAAAAGAAGTTGTTGGTTTATTTGATGAGTGCTTAGCCTGTTTCTTTGCCAAGTTACTATTAAGCCAGCCTTAGAAAATAATCTTTCACAAAGTACTGATGTCGCAGGGATTTATAAATATTTTCTTTTGATTTCGTACGAGTTGGGATTTATTACAACCGCGTTTTATTACATATTAGACCTGCCAAAAATTTTGATAATAATAAAAAAATCGATTTAAATAGCCCAATAATCGATTTCAGCATAAAATCGCTGACATAGACTCAATTGCGAAAAGTCGATGTTTTTAAACAGAAAATCGATTTTCGATTGGAAACGAAATCGATTTACCAATCCCTAGTGTATTAACATCCCAACTCAAAATATAAATGAAAGTAATCCTACAAAAATGTGTGCAAGGCAATTTAATACAAGGTATACTCAGCTCAATTCGCTTTGAAAAATTTATACTTGAAATGTCAAGAAAATGTACTGAAAAATGTGTGTTGACATCCAAAGTATATTCAATTTACAAGGGGCGAAAATAGCCACCTGATCCCTTGCGGCCACCTAGTATGAATTCGCCTTGATCCCAGGTATATTCAAATTAAAAGCGGCGAAAATAGTCAACTGATATGCAAGGCGAATTGACACAAGGTGGTTTTAATTTGCAACTCTGCGTATTCGCCTTGTATAGTTGTTAGTGTAAAATTTCCTGCTGTCAGAATATTTCTTCACGTTCTGATTCATTAAAAAGCAGGGAAATTATATCAGCTGTCGAATTAAGATCACCTTATGTGAAATCGCCTTGCGAGTATGCATTTATTACATGAAATTAGCGGCGCCGGTTTTTTAAGCTACAGGCGGCTCGGCTTAGCGGTCTGTTAGCCGACTTGGGGTAGATCTCTGGAATTACATTGTTATTACAAATGTATTTATGTGATGCACAAAACAATTAAAGAGAAAATATGGATTCATTAAAATTAAATGAAAATTCATGCCGTATTTGTCTTCACCACAATGCAATATTGAACTGGAATAATGATATATTTGAGTTTAGTGGAATTAGCTACAAAGATTGCTATTACAAATACACAAAATTAATGGAAAATGGTAAGGAAAAGTAGTTTTAATACAGAGGTATTTCTACATTACAAACCATACTCCATGGTTTCTTTACATTAAGATATATTGAGTAATTCACATTGCTATCCAAGTAAATTGTGCGAAACTTGTGGGAATGAACTTAAAAATGCCCATATGTTATTTGAAAAGGCTTTGGAATCATTTAATATTCTTCAAGTTGTTTTAACAACTGAACAACTTCAAGCTAACTATTCCGAAACTAAGTATTCCGATATGGTTATATGTGACACTCTGAAGTGTGAAATTGAAGTTCTTGCTGAAGCAGATAACCCCATGGATTATAAGACAGTGCTAGGAACGAACCGGAACATATCCTTATTGCCTTTATATGGCAACGAAAGAAATAGTTGTGAAGAAATGCCAAAGAATGAAGATATAACAATAGAACCTAGACATTTCATAGATATAAAAACTTTAGAATCAACTTCCGAAGAACCACTGGAACATCAACTTGGCGATTTTGTTGATAATGAAGGCAAAAAGTCATCAGCTACTAATAAGACCCGTAATAAAAGAAAAAAGCCCGAGTCACTGTCTAGCCCGTTTTTGGATCAGCAGATGAGCGAGGCATGTAATGACAGCGATCTACCCATATCTAAAAGTACTAAACCGTTTCGAATAAGGAGAAAGAAATATGAATCTTTATCCGAAACCTTACTGGAACAACAAGTAAAAAACACCGCATCGAATCAGAATATTAGTGAAAAATGTGACACAAAATCCGTGCAATCAACTACTACTAAACTAGCTGAGAAACCAAAAGAAAAATATTTTTTAATGTGTTCGTTTTGTTGTAAGTATTAATGGTATTAAATACATTATGTATGTTTTTTTGGGGATTAACATCTTATTTTAATTGCATGAAAGTTTTATTAAGTGATGTAAAACCAATGATATATTAATATTGTTATTTACGTAAAGAATTTTTGCATTACAGGAATGTTTTGAAAAACACACTTCATTAAAGTGAAATCATGTTCAATTCAATTTCAACACGTTTAACTCTAACGTTTTCAAATCACTTGATTATGTTTGCAACTGCCTAATTGCGGACGCTATAATAAATTCCTTAAATACCCACATATGTTATTCAATATTTTCTTTATTAATGCCCATAACTAACATCAACTAAGTTGAATTGAAGCTGAAAACAACTTAACTGAATTACAACAACAATGCTCGTAAAGAATTTGTTCTTGTTATGCTGTTTTGGAACAAATCTAGTTTAGGGGCACCTCCCAGAAATGAACAAAAAGTATCCTATCCTATAGTAAATTGAAAAATAAGAACAAAAAATTAAATAAAAATATTGGCGGCAAGGCTTAGTTTCCGAGTTATGGGCCTCTGAAATTTTAGTACAATATTTTATTTATACGGTGTTTTTCAACGAATATGACCAATGTTGGTATCTTAAAAATTAAAAAAAAAATCCCATCCTATAGAAAATTTAAAAATAAGGAGAAAAAAATTAAATAAAAAATTTGGCGACGAGTCCTAGTTTCCGAGTTATGGGCTTCTGAAATTCTATACATTAATATAGAAATGATCAAACATGTAAACAAGTACTTATTGAAAGAAGAAAAAAATAAACATTTTTTATTTTAAAATGTATTACATACCTACATATGTATATATATATATATATATATATATATATATATATATATATATATATATATATATATATGGTTCGGCCGGGCTTAAGGATTTTCTCCACCATGGTGTTTCCCCAGACGGCGCAGCCTAGTAAAGATTTTCTGCCTTGCAAAGTTTTCTTGCTTAATAACATTTTTCTGCATTGCCTTAAGGGCTTAAGGATTTTCTCCACCATGGTGTTTCCCCAGACGACGCAGCCTAGTAAAGATTTTCTGCCTTGTAAAGTTTTATTGTTCAATAACATTGTTCTGCATTGCCGGCCTTCGGCCGGGCTTAAGGATTTTCTCCACCATGGTGTTTCCCGAGACGGCGCAGCCTAGTAAAGATTTTCTGCCTTGCAAAGTTTTCTTGCTTAATAGCGTATTTCTGCACTGCCGGCCTTCGGCCGGGCTTAAGGATTTTCTCCACCATGGTGTTTCCCGAGACGGCGCAGCCTAGTAATAATTTTCTGGATTGCAAAGTTTTCTTGCTTAATAACATTTTTCTGCATTGCCGGCCTTCGGACGGGCTTAAGGATTTTCTCCATCATGGTGTTTCCCGAGACGGCGCAGCCTAGTAAAGATTTTCTGCCTTGCAAAGTTTTATTGCTTAATAACATTTTTCTGCATTGCCGGGCTTCGGCTAGGCTTAAGGATTTTCTCTACCATGGTGTTTCCCGAGACGGCGCAGCCAAGAAAAGTTTTCCTGCTTAATAACATTTTTTTAAGGATTTTCTCCACCATGATAATTCCCGGCAAGGAAAACAAAGTATAATCACAATATTATACTAGAATTTCAAAAGCCCATAACTCAAAAACTAAGCCCGCCACCAATTTTTTTATTTAATTTTTTTTGTCTTATTTTTAAATTTTCTATAGGATAAAGTATTTTTTTTTTAATTTTTGAGATACCAATATTAATTTTATTTGTTGAAAAACACTATAACAATATTGCACTAAAATTTCAGAAGCCCATAACTCGGAAACTAGGACTCGTCGCCAAATTTTTTATTTAATTTTTTTTCCTTATTTTTGAATTTTCTATAGGATAGGATTTTTTTTTTTAATTTTTGAGATACCAATATTGGTCATATTCGTTGAAAAGCACCGTATAATTAAAATATTGTACTAAAATTTCAGAGGCCCATAACTCGGAAACTAAGCCTTGCCGCCAATATTTTTATTTAATTTTTTGTTCTTATTTTTCAATTTACTATAGGATAGGATACTTTTTGTTCATTTCTGGGAGGTGCCCCTAAACTAGATTTAAGCCGCTGTTTTTTTGAAACCAAAGTAGCCATCACAAATCATTTTAAATATTTTAATCAATTTTTTTTTGTCTGCAAAAATCGTATAGCAAAAACGTAATATACACGAAATTCTGAAACCCATGGTTTATTCGCAAAAATTTTTTAGAAGTACATATATATGTACATATGTATGTAGATTCCGTTTTTACTATACGATTTTTGAATTTCTTTTCATTCATACAAATCGACCCGGCTTAATGTACATACTGTCGGGTAGTTACTGGTTTCCCGCAGTAATAATATACTGTGCAGCAAACCAGTAACCACCCGACGATATACTAAACGAGAAAATTTTTTTCAAGTCCAACGAAGTAGACAGCGTTTAAATCAAAACAAAAACAAATTTTAAAATTTTGCTTCCAATGTAAATTTGCGACAAGTCGAAAGTTGTATGGGACATGCCCTTTATTTGTCCTTATCGAGGTTGGTGTATTTCGACTTCCTCTAATTTTTTATAATAAATTAAAGAACATTCTGAAATGCTTTCTTTAATCTAAGACCAAAATGTCGTAGTTGAAGTAGAAATACTTCAATCACGGTAAGACACATTTTTTTAATGTGAAATTTATAATAGAGATAAGTATTGCACAGGAGAGCTGTTTGGCATCAGAAACTCATTTTGACCAAATTTGTGTTGGCATATTTTTAATGTATGTTATTACATTGTTACTTCATAAATCGCTACATTTTAAACGGATTGCAAAAATTCTTTATTTGTCTGAGAGCTTCCAATTGGTCCCATTGTAAAAAAGTCGGCTGTGACATGCCTACAATTTTTTTAAATTGATTTTATCATATTCAACTTATTTGATTACTAGGAAACGTAGTGAATACCATTGCTTCTTGTAATTTTAAAGTTGGAAAATTGGGCGGGGATACATACATTAAAATTTATTATTATATTTCATGTGGTTCTACTTAACCGATTTTAGCAAAACTTACCACAAACATTGAGCTCTGAAAGAGATAGAATATTGCATTTTTAAAAAATTTGGCGGAGGTACGCCCATTAAAATTTAATTTTATATATAACGTACATGATCTTAACCAACAAATGTTAAAAACAAAATTATTTGGAAGAGTTTACTTCCAGTTTGGTCTCATAAAGTTTTTTCGAAAATGCTCAATCAAATCTTCGCATTGAAGTCGTTTTTTTTTTGCAAAGTTGTTATAGTAAAGCTTAAACAAAAAATTTAATATATTAGTGCGTAATTGAAAAGCGGGCCTACTAATTGGACAATAATTATTTTTGCAATTTCATTCATAACTACTGTTATTTGGTTTTAAGCATTAAAAGTCCATGGACCTTCCAAGCTTGCAAAACATGAAGCCACGCATAGTGAAAATAGAAAAAGAACTGAAGAATGTCCTAAATGTGGTGTAAAACTATACACAAAAGTTACATTAGCTAATCATATGCGGATTCATGATGAGAATAGGCAGAAAAAGCACAAGTGTGAATTTTGCGAGAAAGCTTTCTTTAACAGAGGAGCGTTGAACGTTCACAGGCGTATACATCTTGGGCTAATGGTAAAATGTCACATATGTCAAAAAGAATTCTTTCGAAAAGTTGAATTGGACAAACATTTGCTAAGTCATTCTGAGGCTCCTCTAAAAGCAAACATAGGACAGGTAAATTTTTTTCATGCCTATCGTAATTATGCAAATACAAAAATATATTACTACAATACATGTTTTGATTCCAGAAAAAATACACCGTGCAATGTCAATATTGCAATAAATCTGTTGTGACATTTAAATATAAAGCACATGTAGCAGCTCATTTGGATCAACCTCAAGTGAAATGTAAAATTTGTGAAAAAAATTTCTTTGCCAGAAACAAGTAATTTTTATAAATTTTATATATATATATATGTATTTAATTAAACAAATAACTTTTATATGGTTTTCTTATAGCTGTAGTAATCATTTAAAACGGTTTCATCATAAAAACTCAAGTGAATATGATGATTTCATTCATTACTATGACCAAAAAACACGCATTAACAGCTTAGTGATGAAACAACAATTGAGTGCGCAACCGGTTACAGAAAATCAAGTTCCATGAAAGAATACTACAAGTAATTTTTCATTACAAGTAAGTATGTATTTAGCCCAGTAAGTGGATATACTTAGTTATGTATGACTCTTATTTTATATTTCAGCATTTTGCAATAAAAGTTAATTTTCCTGAAAAGAACAGCTGAAATAAAAAGACATCAATCAATTTTTGCAATCAATAAGCAAGAGGCGTCCAAAAATTTCTATGTCGTTAGCTAATATGCAAAAAGGGGGGGAAACTTACAAAAATATAATTTTATAGGAGAAGCGAAAAAAACAAAAAAAAAAGTAAACAAACTTGTAGTTGTCCCCTTGTTTTATGTTAACTTGCAGGCTCCATCTCACATAAAATGGCTAACTTTAACATTAACTTCAAGTTAATGTTAACTGTAGACTGCTCAAGTTAATGCTTTTTTTAAGTTATAACATTACTGTTAGTGCATTTGTTTTAATAATTCAGTTATAACTTCAAGTTGCAATAAAATTTCATGTCAGGTGGGAACGTAGAGTTATAAAAACGTAATTTTTGACCGCAGAACTGTACAAATATTGTCAAGACCAATGTGGTTTAATGGTATCTAGGGAAATTATATAAGGTACATATGCGAGTACTTGGCTCAATTCGAATTGAAAATTTCATACTTTTGATGTTAAATATTTGTATATGTATGTATCTGATAAATGTGTTTTGACATTTATTCAGTAAAATATTATTTAATTAAAAATACATTGAAATTTATTATTGAGTGGTTTAGTTGGATCCTATGCTCATTTCACTGTTGCTAATGTAGATTATCAGGCAACCTTTACCCAAAAATTTCTTACAAAAACTAGATTTATTTAAGTTAATTTTTAATTATTATTTTTCGAACTTCATTTGTTTCCATATTTATTTGAAGGGGCTAAAGTTCGTATCGCTTTTTAAGCTAAATTACATGTGATAATTATTAATGAACAAATAACATCAAAGTTATCATAAATATGAGATTTATTATGTTAAATTTTCATTTAAACATATGAGAAGTTCAACAAATAGCATAATAACAATAAATTTCATTGTATTTAAAAAAAATGTTTTTCTGAATAATTAAAATGATAATTTGGGATTATTATTACATTATAACAATTCCCAAAAAAACACTAAATCAACTGATTTCATAAAAACTAGTTATTTGGAGTTATGACGTTGTTTTAGTAAATGAGTGATATATATAGAAAAATTAAATCTAACATTCCTAACTCTTCGTTTCCAGCTGACCTGAATTGATTTATTAAGAATATTTCTTAACATTTTGATTCATTTGACAGCAGGGAAGTTAAGTCAGTTGGTTAATTAATATCACTTTATGTGTAATCGTCTTGTGACAAAACCAAGACGCATTTATTAGGTGACCGCTAAGGCAACTCATATAAGGTATACTCAGCTCAATCCGCTTTGAGAAATGTATTCCTTATATGTTAAAAAAATATATATCTATATAGTGGCTAAAATAGTCACCTGATCCCTTGGGACCACCTAGTAGTAATCGCCAAACCGAATTCAATCAATGTCAGTGTCAATTCGCCTTGAGTCTAAAGTTGTTTATCAAGGCAATTTTATATATGATATACTCAGCTCAATTCGCTTTGAGAAATTTATACTTGAAATGTCATCCCAGGTATATTAAAATTACAAAGGGCGAAATAGTCACCTGATCCCTTGCGACCACCCAGCGTGACCGTTTGACCGACTAAAGTGGCAAATCGCCACTTTTTCGACGGCCTTGCCACTTTTTGTCTCCCTTTTTTAAAGCGAATAAAATAAAAATACATTAATAAAAATAAAAAGTTAAGTGCAGTTTTCTCGTTTTTTTTTAAATAAATCCCCTTTTTGTGCCACTTTTTGAAAAATGTCATCGGTCACCCTGCGAACAACTAGTATGAAATCGCCTTGATTGCTTAGGCCCCTTTCACATTAGGCAACTTTACTTGCGCAAGTATAATTTTCATTTTTATTTATTTTCTTTTTAACTTGCTTCTATGTTCACATTTAGTTCATTTGTTGAGCAAGTTTAATTTTCTTATGCTCGAGTTTTCTTAATTTGTTGACGTTTTGTGGCAGAATTGCCAAGTTGTGGCAGAATTGCCAAGTTCAAGCAAGTCTGTACTCAAATCTCTGCAATTATTTCCCCTTCAACCGACCTTTCCTCTCACACCCACAAACACAAGACTTGCGCAAGTAAAGTTGCCTAATGTGAAAGGGGCCTTAAGCATACACATAATATTATGTTCAAAGACTTGCGCCGGGCGATTTTTTCGGCGGCGTTTGACATTGGCCTTGTAGTATAGCAAACTGATAAGGTCACTTGATACTAAATTCGCCTTGTAATAAATAATGTAGTAAAGGCGAATTCACATAAGGTGATCTTAATTCACCAGCTGACTTAATATCCCTGCTGTCAAATGAATCAAAACGTTAAGAAATATTCTGACAGCAGGAAATTTTACACTAACAAATATACAAGGCGAATACGCAGAGTTGCAAATTAAGACCACCTTATGTCAATTCGCCTTGATTGTAGTAATGGTACCTGATTGATGTGCCGTGTTATATATTATATGAAATTGGCAACGCTGGCTGAATTAAGTTACCGGCGGCTCGGCCTAGCGGTTTGTGAGCCGACTTCGGGTAGGTTTCTGTGAATACTCTGTTGTAGTGTTGAACTTATCAGCTCTTTTGAGTGACCGCTCTTTTCAGCTCAGCTCACATTGCTGAAGTATTTCATTCAGTTATCTCAGTAGCTTAGTTCATTTGTAGTGAAACATTTTTTTAGGATAAAGAAAGAGCGAAAACCGAAACATAAAAAGTGACAGATTTATACTTGTGCGACACAAAAAATTTGCTGCAAAAGCACAAGACGAGCTCTTTCATTAGGTCGTTTTAGACACAAACCCACTTAAATTACATAGGTTTGTGTCTAAAACGAGCTGCAGAATAAGTCCACATGTTATTTAAATGGGTTTGATTATAGGTTTGTGTCTAAAACGAGCTACTGAAAGTGTTCAATACAAATGTAGAAACCACTCAGTACTGAGCTGACAGCGCTCAGTGAATTGAAGGGCTCACAGCGCTCAGTTAAGTGAATCGTTCAATTGAACTAGTTCGTTCATGAGCTACACAACTCTACTCTGTTGTTATTTTTGTTTATGTGATGTACAAAAAGATCAAAGCGTAAAAATGGATTCATTAGAATTAAATGAAAATTCTTGCCTTATTTGTCTTAACCACAATGGAATATTGAACTGGAATGATGATATTTTTGAGTTAAGTGGAATTAGCTACAAAGATTGCTATTACAAATACACAAAATTAAAGGAAACTGGTAAGGAAAAGTAGTTTTAATCCAGAGGTATTTCTACATTACAAACCATACTCCATGGTTTCTTTACATTAAGATATATTGAGTGATTCACATTGCTATCCAAGTAAATTGTGCGAAAATTGTGGGAATGAAGTCAAAAATGCTCATATGTTATTTGAGAAGGCTTTGGAATCATTTAATATTCTTCAAGCTGTTTTCACAAATTCCGATATGGAGACCAGTGATATGATGAAATGTGAAATTGAAGTTCTTGCTGAAGCAGATAGCTCCATGGATTATAAGACAGTACTGGGAACGAACGGAAAAATATCCTTATTGCCTTCATATGGCAACGAAAGAATTCCAAGAACAGAATGTAGAGTAAATAGTTGTGAAGAAATACCAAATAATGAAGATACAACAATAGAACCTAGACATTTCATAGATATAAAAACTTTAGCATTAACTTCCGAAGAACCATTGGAACATGAACTTAGCGATTTTGTTGATAATGAAGGCAAAAAGTCATCAGCTACTAATAAGACCCGTAATAAAAGAAAAAAGCACGAGTCACTGTCTAGCCCCGTGTTGGATCAGCAGAAGAGCGAGGCATGTAATGACAGCGATCTACCCATATCTAAAAGTGCTAAAAAGTTTCGAATAAGAAGAAAGAAATATGAATCTTTATCAGAAACCTTACTGGAACAACAAGTAGACAACACCACATCGTTTAAGAATTTTAGTGAAAAATGTGACACAAAATCCGTTCAATCTACTACTACTCAAGAAGCTAAGAAACCAAAAGAAAAATATTTTTTAATATGTTCGTATTGTTGTAAGTATTAATGGCATTAAATACATTTAGTATGTTTTTTTTGCGATTAGCATCTTAATTTAATTGCATGAAAGTTTTTTTAAGTGATGAAAAACCAAATGATAATAAATTGTTTTTTACGTAAAGAATTTTTGCATTACAGGAATGTTCTGAAAAACACATTTCAACAAAGTGAAACTACAAAACGATGTTCCGTTATATAATCTTTTGATTTCAAGATTTTTAACTCTAACGTTTTCAAATCACTTGATTATATTTGGAACTACTATATCGTCGGTTGGTTATTAGTTTGCGGCACTGTATATTCAAAATACATTATGCCTACAGCAAACCAATAACCAACCGACAATATTACTAACAAGTTGCAATCCATAATAAAAATTTAGCAACTATTACTCAACTATAAATTTAGTTGTTAATCATATTAGATGCCTAATTTTCTTTAACAATTTAAATTGTTGCTTTATTAAAAAGAACTGTTGAAAATATTTGCTATTGTGGTTTTTGGGTTTTGTTTTTCATTTTCAAAATAAAGAAATCTCATGTTTTCTAGTGTTATCGATAATTTAAAATCGCATTGAAAAACATAAAAGCAGTGCGATATACAAAACAGCACAAAATCATGCACATGTTTGATTTTAAAATGACATGTGATTTGAAATCACGTTATTTGTCGAACAGACCTGTTAGTGTAGAATTTTAGAAAACGTTAATGCCCGTAATTTCTACATACAGATAATTCATCTAAGATTTTAACTTTCAGTTTGCCTTATAAAATTTATCTTACACGATAGATACATATCTGTACACTAATAGATATCTATGGGTAGAAATAAAGAGCATTAATCCTATAACCTTACAGAAAAAACTATAATACAAATTCGATTATGAAAACTATACATACATATATGTATGTATGTACACATTAAATTAAATTTCATTAAGTTCGTCCAATTACGAAAAAAAATATTTTTCAGTAGCTCAAAAATGTTTGAGTTCAAAATTTAATTTAATTATTAATTAAATAATTTTTTTCTCGGGGTCTACTCTATAATTCGAAACGAAATGTTTTCGAATTTATATGTCGACCACGTATGTGATAAATGCCATTCCCTCTCGATGTCATTAACATACTCAACAATTGGTTTGCTTTTTACAAAAAATTTTGGAGAAAATTGAATATATTAGTGCTTAATTGGAAAGCGGACCTACTAATGTAACAATAATTATTTTTAATTAATTCAATAATAATTTCATTCATAACTCCTGTTATTTGGTTTTAAGCATTAAAAGTCCATGGAGCTTACAAGCTTGCAAAACATGAAGCCACGCATAGTGAAAATAGGAAAAGAACTGAAGAATGTCCGATATGCGGCGTGAAACTATACACAAAAGTGACTTTGAATAGTCATATGAAGATTCATGATGATAATAGGCAGAAAAAGCACAAGTGTGAATTTTGCGAGAAAGCTTTCTTTAATAAAGGAGCGTTAAACGTTCACAGACGTATACATCTTGGTCTAATGGTAAAATGTCACGTATGTCAAAAAGAATTCTTTCGAAAAGTTGATTTGGACAAACATTTGCTAAGTCATTCTGAGGCTCCTTTGAAAACAAATGTAGGAAAGGTAAATTTTTTTATATCATGATTATGCAAATATAGAAATACATATATTACTACATGTTTTGATTCCAGAAAAAATACACAGTACAATGTCAATATTGCAATAAATCTGTTGTGACAGTTAAATATAAAGAACATATAGCTGCTCATTTGGATCAACCTCAAGTGAAATGTAAAATTTGTGAAAGAAATTTCTTTTCCAGAAGCAAGTAATTTTAATACATTTTAGTAGGTAATTAAACAAATAACTTTTATATACTTTTCTTGTAGTTGTTGTAATCATTTAAAACGGTTTCATCATAAGAACGCAAGTGAATATGAAGATTTCATTCATTACTATGACCAAAAAACACGCGTTTCTCTTTTAATGATGAAACAACAATTGAGTGCGCAACCGGTTGCAGAAAATCAAGTATCATGAAAAATACTTCAAGTAATTTCTCATTTCTAGTAAGTATGTATGTATTAAGCCCAGTTAGTAGATATACTTAATCATTTATAACTTTTTTATTTTATATTTCAGCATTTTGCAATAAAAGTTAATTTTTCTGAAAAGGAAAACTCAAGTGCAAATATATCAATCAATTTTTGAAATCAATAAGCAAAAGGTGTTGCAATAAATTTCCAGAAATATATATTCTATTTACGGTAACTATTTATATATATATAATTCTACTGTACGTGTGTATGTCGCTGAACTCTTTCTAAACGACTGGACCAATTTGAATGATTTCTTTTTTGTATGCTTTGGATGGCGCTCTGGATGGTTTATATTCACAAATCATCCCGGTAGATGGTGCTGCACTCGATATCTAGGTTATTTATCTATAATGCATATAAATGTCTGGATCGACTTGAATGAGTCATTGTGTATGCATGTTTCAGTACATATTTTGACATCTAAAGGATAAATTTCTCAAGGCGAATTGAGCTGAGTATACCTTAGTGCCCTTTTACATTTGGGAAATGGAAAGAAAGACAGACGAAGTTTGTAGAAGAAGGGGTGAAGATGCAGAGTGTGTAGTACACGACCCTCTGTACCAGACATTTTTTATTTCTCTTTTCTACTTTTAGCAATTTATTATTGTTGCTTCATATGATTTTTCTCTTTTCAACGGGTGTATAAAATGCTTTGTGAAAAACTGCACCCCGCTCGAAGACAAAGCAATTGACCTTCTGGGCGTCAGCTATACATGTACATATATAAAAATAAATAATTCTGGTATATATGTTTATTAAATTTTTAAAATTTGTAGCAGCTTAATGAAAAATAAAAAAACTAATTCTGGCTTTAGGCTTATACCCACATGACATTTGGCTATAAATAAATATAAGTCACCAGGTTGAAAAGGGGTCACCTTATATATGCGTCTTGGCTGTTGTAATGAAATTTGTATGTTTTTCTTCGCATCACTAGTAGTGATGCCAATATTGTACAATTAAAACACGGCTAAATTTATAAAGCTCTTAAAAGTATCAAAACCCTATACTCGTAAATAAGAATCGATATATCGGTTTTTGAAATGTTGGCGATATAAATCGATATTTTTTGCCCATCTCTAATTGTGCATATAAATTGTTTTGTCTCGATATTTGACTAATAATAACAATAATAATATTCTGTGCTTAAAAAGTTTTTTTTTACTGTATGAGAAATGGACACGATAAAATTAAGTGAAGACGTTTGCCGAATTTGTCTGAAACATAATTTAAAGCTAAATTGGAATGATGAAATTTTCGAATTTTGTGGAATAAGCTATAGGGATTGTTATTACAAATACACGAACCTGGAGGAATTTGGTAAGAATATAGTATGAATGTGTAGTGATTAGACTTGTGCTGAGGCTACATTATTTTCCTTGTTTTAGATTCAGAGTGTTACCCAACAAACTTGTGTGAAATTTGTGCAACTGGTCTTAAAAATGCTCATATGTTATTTGAAAAAGCTCTGGAGTCATTCAATATTCTCAAAGATGTTATTACAGCTGAACAACTTGAAACTAAGTACTCCGATATGGACGATTGTAATACTCTCTATAGAATGGAATGTGAAATTCAGAGACTTGAAGAAGTGTTGGATGATAAGGCACTGATACATGCAGAAGATGGAACAGAAAATGCAATAAATTATTCGGATAAAATTTCGGTGAATGAATGTTCAACTGTGGAACCTAGACATTTTATAGATATACAAAAGTTTGAATCCTCCGACGATACAGCATTAGAACAAGAGTTCGATGAAATTTCCGATGTCGAGCGACCAAAATTGAGAGCGGATAGAAAGACTGTCAGAAGAGTGAAAAAATGCACATCATCAAGACCACGCACTTCTAGAAGGGTTTCCAGAAAACGCAGAAATTGCGATTCTTCGCGTGATACCTTTTTGGAACAACAATTAAACGAATGTTCGGATACAGATTTACCTAAATCAGCAGCTACAAAGAATGCTGCTAATGAAATAAATAACAACAAATCACTTGGTGAAACAGTGGAACAGAATCCTGACGAAAGCCAAGACGATAATTTGGTCATACCTACAATTAAACCAAAGAAATTAAGGAAAAAACCTTTCATGTGCGCATATTGTTGTAAGTAGATTCATCCAATTAAGTCCTAATGTATTATTATTTTAGAAACTGAAATGGATTTTAAATTTACACATTTTTCGATTAATGCAAATAGTTGATAACGAGTGGAGAATACTATCAGGAAGATAAATACCACATTAACCACAAGTAATTTAAAAATTTTACAAAAAAGTAGTGCAAAACTGTTAAAAAACTCCATAAAGATGTCCAGAATTGATGTACTTATAGATATAACCTGTAGTTATAGATATACATACATACATACATATACATATATGTATATACATATGTAAATTAGACCGTATGCGCACGTCACATAATAGCGGAGGATTCGAAAGGCTGTCGTTAGCCAGCGTGATGTGCTAATAGCACCGGGCTTCTTTTTTAGTTTTGTTGTATAATTTGATAAAAATTTCGGTTATTTGCTTTTATTTTACTTGTTTTAATTCTTTTTGTAAAAGTTGAGATATGATGGGTTGATACTATAGATGTACTTGAGGCCAAAGACTTTTGAATTAAAAAAAATTGATCTGCCACAGAAAAACTCATCGATATATTATACTTTAATATCTGAACGTTAATACTGAAGCTATGACAAATTTACAAAGGTGACCCTACGGTCTGCAGCAAAGAATTTATAAAAGAATTTTTTTAATAGTTGTGCTATAATTATCGAAATACTTTCTTAGCAAAAGTTTTATGATTTTTCGCGAACTATAAAACTATAAAAGGGTGGTAGGAAATGAGCTTTGAGGGAGGGGGAGAGAAGGTTTTGGAACGGTACACTTGAGGTCAATGAACCTAAGAGCAAAAATATTGGCCTTTTTGAGACAAAAAATTTGGTATATCAAACTTTAAGAACGGGCTGTAAATATGGAAGATATATCGAAAAAACTACGTTCGGCAAAAAAAAAATTAAAATTTTTTGAAATGTCCTTGGAACAATACTTTATATTCGCTGGTGTACAGAGAAATTTTTTTTGTGGCCTGTTAAGCGAGACGCTCTTTCACTGGTTTATTAAACCACTTGTAAAGCCTTTTAATTTCTAAAAGTATTCTCCTCATTAAAATAATTAATTGTCTCACGGGCAAATTACGGCATTCGATACCGTTTGAAATTCTAACATGTTTTCTTATAAAACTCTATTGAAATATTTCGTAATTTCGTTCGATAACGAGTGCGGTAATTTGCCTCCTGTTCTAGTTTCCGTTCATTTTTGAAGTTGAAGAATTTGTACTTTGAAGCATTAAATTTTATTATGTAACTTGCCTCAAAATCTAAACAAAATATATAAATGACAATTTTTGGTGCCGTTATCTCAAATGTTGCTTAAATCGACTCAAGCAGTTGTTCCCATCATTTTTTATATGCATATGTCGAATCCGCTTTACTGAAAATAACCAAAAGCCAATTTTTTCCAGTTATGCGATTTTTTCTCTAAAACGTTCGGATTACTGAAATTTGTTACAGTTAAGCGGACTGCTTAAAATCAGTACAATATAATAGAAAAATTCTGCCATTTAATTTTTAACGGACAAAACATGCACAATTTTTTCAGCCTTAAGTTATGCAATCGATTTCTAATAAATAAATTTGTCATTGTTTATTTTTTCACTAAAGCGAAGTAATTTTCACACAAAACGTAGTTGTGGGCTTGCTTTTGGTTTTCAGTAATACGATACATATTTTCAATAAAGCGAAAAAATAGAGATACCCCCTTTTTATATTAAGCCATCGATATATTGATATTCTTTTGTAGCTTTAAAGACGGATAGCGCTTCCAAGCTAGAAGAACATGAAGCCACACATAATGAAAACAGAAAACGAACTGAAACTTGTCCACAATGCGGAGTCAAACTATTCACAAGGATTGCGTTAAATGGACATATGAAAACCCATGACGAGAATCGACAAAAGAAACATAAATGTGAGTTTTGTGAGAAAGCTTTCTTTAATAAAGGAGGGTTAAATGTTCACAGACGTATACATCTTGGCTTAATGGTAAAATGTCACATATGTCCAAAGGAATTCTTTCGACAAGTTGATTTAGACAAACATTTGCTAAGACATTCTGAGGCTCCTTTAAAAAAAAATGTTGGAAAGGTAATTATTTTGTGTTGTGTTACTCATACTTCAATACATGTTTTGTTTGCAGAAAAAATACGCAATACAATGTCAATATTGCAATCAATCTGTTGTGACAGTGAAATGGAAAGCGCATATAGCTGCTCACTTGGATCAACCTCAAGTGAAATGCAAAATTTGTGAGAAAAATTTCTTTTCCAGAACCAAGTAATTTTTATACATTTTAAAAATAGGTAAACAACTAACTATTTGACGCTTTTATTGTAGTCTTTCTAATCATTTAAGACGATTTCATCATAAAAACGCAAGTGAATATGAAGATTTCATTCATTACTATGACCAGAAAACACGCGTTTCTCTCTTAATGATGAAACAACAATTGAGTGCGCAACCGCTTGTAGAAAATCAAGTACCATGAAAAATTACTTCAAATAATATCATTTCTCAGTAAGTATGTACATATATAGCCCAATAAGTAAATACATATGTATGTATAATTTAAATTGTGTATGACTCTTATTTTTTATATTTCAGCTATTGGCAATAAAAGTAAGTTTTTCTAAAGAAAAAATTCAAGTACAAATGAGGCTATCAGCGCAGACGTGGTGTAACCCACATTGGTTTTTTGGTTGCTGTTCTAATGATAAATACATTATTTATACTATACTATACTAACAATACTAACTATCAAAAAAAGCAGAGTAGACCAACTTATGTTATTGTAAAGAAAATTAAGCTTAGAAGTTAAATGATGTTAAAATTTACATATGAAAACGTTTTGTGTTCATGTTTATAAAATATGTATATAGTTTATGCTTATAAAAGCTATGTATTATTATTTATGAAACTACAGATTGCTCTTTTTCTCATTAATAAAAATTTATGACAAACTCAAAAGTCTTCAATTTTATTTATGCCGATTTCCGAAATTAATGTCCCGAAAATTTCTGATGATTTTTCCAAACAGGTGCAGATTTTTCACCAAAAACTTCTGGCAGCCCTGGTTGAATGCACAACATAATGGGCCTAATTAAAGGCTCAGTTAGCCGACTGTAATGTAAAGTAACTGCAATGTAGGAAACAGCTGATCGATATTGCCATGTGAAAAGTAATGAAAACGATTATAGAGATGTAATGTAACGTAACCTTTTCATACAAAAATATCGATCAGCTGCTTACTACGTTGCATTTACATTACAATACAGTCGACTGGATTTCTGGTGCTGCTTTGGCAAGCGTAGATGCAGATACAAGTTAGCGATTTGCAACTCGCATGCGATTTGAAAACCATACGAGTGTCAGAACATACTTAAATATATCATACGAAGATTGATATATGTCATAACATCAGCTGATTGTGATTTGCTTATCTTGCAGTAAGCGTACCGTTTGACCGACTAAAGTAGCCAATTGTCACTATTTTTCGCCTTTTTTTAGTGTGAATTATATAATAATACATTAAAAATAAACAGCTTTATTTATGAAACTTGTTAGGGCTTTAAAAAGCTTTTTTAAAACATATTATCATACAAAATGTTCTTAAAAAGTCTATAAAGCCTTAATAATTTTTATAAATAATGCTGAAAAGGTTTAGTGAAGTTGTCTCGTTTTTTTAATGTTGCCCCCTTTTTTTGATAAATCCCCAATTTGGTGCCACTTTTTGAAAAATGTCATCGGTCACCCTGCTCGCAGTGGCAGCTTTTCTTGTGTATATACAACGCTTTGTTTTGTATTTTCAATAGTTTTTTTTTAGCTGCATGAGAAATGAACTCGGTAAAATTAAATAGAGACGTTTGCCGAATTTGCCTGAAACACAATTTAAAGTTAAATTGGAACGATGAACTTTTCGAATTTTGTGGAATAAGCTATAAGGATTGTTATTACAAATACACGAACTTGGAGAAATTTGGTAAGAAAGTATATATATTTTGTGTGTATGTACATAATGACATACGTACATACATATGTATGTAACTATAGTGGTTAGTCTTGTGCTGCGGTTAGATATACATATGTACATATATAAGTACATATGCATATGTACAAATATGTATACAAATATTATTAGCTTTCCATTTTGTAGATTCGGAGTGCTACCCAACAAACCTGTGTGAAATTTGTGCAAATGGTCTTAAAAATGCTCACATGTTATTTGAAAAAGCTTTGGAGTCATTCAATATTCTTCAAGATGTTATTACAACTGAACAACTTGAGACTAAGTTCTCCGATATGGACAGATGTACTAGTCTCCCTACAATGGAACATGAAATTCAGACGTTTGAAGAAGTGATGGATGTTAAGGGCTTGATACATATAGAAAGTGAAATGTATTTGCCAAATTTGTGCGCTAGACAAACAAAAGCTGGAACAGAAAATGCAATAAATTATTCTGATAATGTTTCTGTTATTGAATGTACAACAGTGGAACCTAGACATTTTATAGATATACCAAATTTTGAATCCTACGTCGGAAAAACACTGGAAAAGCAGTTTAGTGGAAAGATTGTTAGTAGAAAGAAAGAAGGCACATTATTGCAGCCCCTACTGGATGAATCTTATAATAACAAAATATCAAGACCATCCATTCCTAAAAGGATTTCCAGAAAACGTAGAAATTGCTATTCTCCACCTGATACCTTGTTGGAACAACAATTAAAGGACTGTTTTGATGCTGAATTGCCAAAATCAACAGCTACTAAGAATGCTGCTAATGAAGCAAATAGTGAAACAGTATCGGAGCAGAATCCTAAGGAAAGTGAAAACGATATTTCGGTCATACCTGCAACTAAACCAAAGAAATTAAGGAAAAAACTTTTCATGTGCGCATATTGTTGTAAGTAGATTTGTCCAATTAGATCCTAATGTATTATTATTTTGGAAACTAAAATCGATTTAAAATTTCTGACACATTTGAGTAGAAACTACTATAAGGAAGTTAAATAAATAACATATTAGTTTGAAATCTCACAAGTCATTTCAAAGCATTTCAAAAAAGTAGTGTAAAACTGATTACAAAACTTCAGAAAGCTGTTTAGAACTGATGAAATTATAGATATAGATATATGCAGATATTGTTCTTACATATCGATCATTTACTCAAACAATGTCATAACTCAGAACAAGTATTTATACAATAAAACAATCGTTGCGCAGTAGGGTAAAAAGGAGTTTCACCGAAAAGGAATTTACAGTTTTAAATTTACAAACGTTACACATTCCACATACATTAACTAAAAAATTCCATTTTTTGAGTTATGACGTTGTTTGAGTAAATGAGACGATATACAAGGCGGTACAGTTTTATCTACATCTACATATAAAATCGTTGATTGCGTTTCTTCGTAATGCATGATCTTATAGCTGAAGATAAGAGCTGTGGAGCTGGAAATTTCAACACAATTTATAGTTAAAAAAAAAATTAAGGAATTGAGGGTAAGACGACGTTTGCAGGCTTAGATAGTATGAAATAAAATATATTATTTTTTATTTTAGGTAATTAGATTATTTTTTAATGCAATTTTGATGAAGTTATTATATTCTTTACATGATATATGCAAAAAAAAATAACGTAAGCTTGAAGTGTACATTTTGTAGTGTGAATAAAAATAAGTTATTATTTATTTAATTAATCGGAGTAACATAACCGTATAACTTTTTAATAAGAGACACTAGGTATCTTTTGATTTTCTCTTGTAGCTCTAACGGCGGATAGCGCTTCCAAGATAGAAATACATGAAGCCACACATAATGAAAATAGAAAACGTACTGAAATTTGTCCCCAATGCGGACTCAAACTATTCACAAAGCTATCATTAACTGTACATATGAAAACCCATGATGAGAATCGGCAAAAGAAGCATAAATGTGAGTTTTGTGACAAAGCTTTCTTTAATAAAGGAGGGTTAAACATTCACCGACGTATTCACCTTGGCCTAATGGTAAAATGTCACATATGTCCAAAGGAATATTTTCGACAAGTTGATTTGGAGAAACATTTGCTAAGCCATTCTGAGACTCCTATGAAAAAAACTGTAGGAAAGGTAAATTTTTTTATATCGTGATTATGCAAATATTGAAGTATATTAAAACAATACACATTTTTGATTCCAGAAAAAATACGCAATACAATGTCAGTATTGTAATAAATCTGTTGTGACAGTGAAATGGAAAGCGCATTTGGCTGCCCATTTGGGTAAACCTCAAGTGAAATGCAAAATTTGTGATAAAAATTTCTTTTGCAGAACCAAGTAATTTTTATAAATTTTAAGTACATATTGTTAAGCAAATAACTATTCGATGCTTTTCTTGTAGTTGCTCGGATCATTTAAGACGATTTCATCATAAAAAATCAAGTGAATATGAAGATTTCATTCATTACTATGACCAAAAAACTCGCGTTTCTCTCTTAATGATGAAACAACAATTGAGTGCCCAACCGCTTGAAGAAAATTAAGTATGTACCATGAAAAAATACTTAAAATTAGTAGTGTATATTTAGCCCAATAAGTAAATATGTATACATACTTTAAATTATGTATGACTCTTATTTCATATTTCAGCTATTGGCAATAAAACTTAATTTTTCTGGGAAAGACTGAAGTGCAAACACATCAAATCAATTTTTGAAATCAATAAATACCTCGATCCGACGCTGCCTTCTGGTGGGGCCTAAAGTACCCGATACATAGTGGGGATTTTTTTTAAATTTGAAATAATTCTGCAGTTTTTAAACTAGCTGTCCGATTTTTTATGAAATTTTATACAGCATTTGAGGAGGTGTCACAGAGCTCAAGTCTGGAATTTATGCTATATATCCTTCAAAGGGGCGGAGTCACAAAGCACCAAAATGGGTAAACTTTTAGTTAATGAAAAATTAAAATCGATCCCAAGCTCATGTTTTTGATCAGATAAAAAAGATTTTTGAAAGTGGATTTTTTTCTATCCAAAAGCTAAAAAAAGTGTGCAACATTTATGGGTTTTCGCTTACAGTTTAGGAAATATTCGAGAAAAAGTGTAAAAAAATTGGCATTTTTACCAACCTTTGTCCACTGTTCTGCAAACAGTTAGATTTAGAAAATGAAACTTATTATGAATAAGGGATATAATTTGTAACATTCGCCAACAAATATTTTCGACTGAAAAGTCTTTCTTAGGTAGAAAGTAATAACAAATAGAATTTGCTATTGAGTTCTCGGCAATTACAAAAAAAAATTACAAAAAATTTGAATTGATTTATTGAAATATTCGTTTCGTCTGAATTTGGCGACTACGCATGTATCTAAAAACGGACGAATATTCGAGAATTCGAATACGAATTTTCGAATTTTACTAAGTGCATACAATTCTACATGTACTTCGTGTGTAATATAAATAATACATACACTGTATGTATTTATTTTTATTATTTTGTTTAATTAACCAAAATGCAAAGTTTCAACTGCAGTTTTCTTATTTTACTTTTTTAATAAATTATTTTTTAATAAAAATATAAAAACGTATATAGAAACATATATGTAAGTTTAAATACTTTTTATGTTAATGTAAAAATACTCCCTTTTAGAAGTAATTTAATAAAAAAAAATTTTTTGCTATGTCCACTGTCTGAATTATCAAATTTAGCAGTTATATCGGTATACCAGTATTGTAAACTCGGTAACGGTATGTACCGGTAATACCGATACCGAAATAAAAAAATACCGATACCGCTACCGATAACGAAATTTAAAAAATAGTTGTACCGGTTGTTGTTTCGGTTTCCAACCTACATAGTTGTTTCGGTTTCCAACCTTGCTTACAGCTGATGGCGATAACAGAGATGAGTAATTTTTTTTTCAATTAACTGCCAGTTTATTGAACACAGTTAAAAATTCTCGTCTGCCTATTTATATTGAAAATAAACGCAAATTTGCAATGCCATTTCATATTATGTAATGTTAATGTTGTAGTGTAATTGGGTATTATAGTTGTGTATTGACAGAAAGGAATGAAACCATATGGACGTGGTGGTTGCCAGATGATTGGCCTTCTGGCTTGCTGGCGTAACGCCCAGCTAGGGCTCGCCGTCTTGGGGTGGTTCTTGCCAATCCATCTGGAGGTCCTGTAGCTACAACGAACAAACAAAAAAACTCATGCCAGCCAAGTATTCCAAAAAGGAAACAAAAAATTTAGGTGGTCTTTAAAAAATGAAAGAGGTTTGGAGCCCGAAAGAAATCCTAATTACCTCCCTGGATACTTACAATTATATGGTCTCAACTGGTCAGGTTACCGCTTGTAATTCGCGAATCCCTTAGATTTCATTCAATACACATTACAATAGATCTCTAGCAATTCTTGAAATATCGGAAAAACTCGATTCATTTACATAATTTTTCATTTATAATGCTGCCATTTGTGACATGTAATATAAAACAGAAAAAATTTCAATAGTGCTTAATTGGTCATTGGGGAGCTATGGTACTTTTGACTTTAAAATAGTGTTAAAAAAAGTACAATTGTACCAAACTTTCCATCTCTGTATCAAGGTGATGTCGACGGATCAGGTGAGCACAATTCTTCCGTGTCAAAATGAACAACTATGTATAATATGAAGATTGAAATACGCTAAAAAATCAGCTGATTATTACATTTTGCAAATGCTTATCTTGCAGTTTAGCTTCTATTGTGTATATTTATATATGATATTTGTTTGCATTTTCAAAAGTTTGTTTTTGCTGACGAGAAATGAACTCGATAAAAGTAAATGAAGACGTTTGCCGAATTTGTTTAAAACACAATTTAATGTTAAATTGGAATGAAGAAATGTCCGAATTTTGTGGAATAAGCTATAAGGATTGTTATTACAAATACACGAATCTAGAGGAATTTGGTAAGAAAGTATATCAATGGTCACAAGTGGAAAGGTTCTAACTCAAATAACTGTAACTTTACAGGAGAAGATTAAAACATAATAATAAACAGTGCAACTGCTTTATAAAACTAAGTGGTTGTAAAAGCGTTATTTTATACACTATTGCAATAAATTTTTGTGTGAAATGTATTGGGATCACAGTTTGGTCGTTTCTACTTGTGACAATCGATATACTTACATACACATACATACATATGTACTTAAGTAAAGTGGTCCGACTACATCAATTTTCCTTTATTTAGATTCAGAGTGCTACCCAACAAACTTGTGTGAAATTTGTGCAAATGGTCTTAAAAATGCTCATATGTTATTTGAAAAAGCCCTGGAGTCATTCAATATTCTCCAAGAGTACTGCGATATAGACGATGGTAATAGTCTCTATACGATGGAATGTGAAATTCAGAGAGTTGAAGAAGTGATGGATGTTAAGGCAGTGATACATACAGAAGATGAAACAAAAGATGGAACAGAAAATGCAATAAATTATTCTGAGAAAATTTCTATTAATGAACGTACAACTGAGGAACCTAGACATTTTATAGATATAAAAAATTTTGAATCCTCCGACGAAACAACGTTGGACCAACAACACCTTAATGAAACTTCCGATGTTAAACTACCAAAATTAAAATCGAGTAGAAAGACTGTTAGTAGAAGGAAAAAAGGCACATCATTGGAGCCGCTACTGGATGAATCTTGTAATGTCAAACTATCAAGATCATCAGCTTCTAAAAAGGTTTCCAGAAAACGTAGAAATTGTGATTATTCACGTGATACCTTGTTGGAAGTACAATTAAACGACTCTTTTGATGCTGAATTACCAAAATCATCAACTGCTAAGAATGCTGATAATGAAATAAATAACAACAAATCATCGCATGAAAGATTATTGGAGCATAATCCTGAAGAAAGCGAAGACGATAATTCTTTCATACCTGCAACTAAACCAAAGAAATTAAGGAAAAAACCTTTCATGTGTGCATATTGTTGTAAGTAGATTTATGCAATTAAGTCCTGGAGCCAGTATCTTAAAACTTACAAGTGCTGTAATACAAGTAAATTAGTTGTGAACATATTTTACTTATTTGAAAATAATATTTTACATCAGCGTTCTCTGTGTTTGGTCCACTTTGAGTGGTGTCAGTTGATGTAGATTTCTGCTTTATATAGTTATACTTATACAGCCTTTATTGCAAATGGAATATGTGTCTTGTTTTGATTCGTATAAAAGGTCTGAAAATTAGATAAAGAATTTAATTTAAAGTTTTTTTGTAATGAAAGCTCAATTTGGCCATCTCTAAATTTATAAATTTACAACAGCCTTGGCATTGTCGTTTGTTATTTACTAATTAATTTGCTTATTTTGTTATTTTACAAAGCAAATGCATCGTAAAAAATGTTTGCTTACCAAAAGGTACTTTTTTTTTTAAATAAATAAAGCCAACATTACTTAAGCCAGAGCCAATACGCCAACGCAGTTTGACGAAGGTTGTAGTGAAGAAAGCAGGAATTACTTTGGTTGAATCCATGATTCAAAACCAAATTTACATACATACATACATATAAACTAGATATCTTTTGTTTTTCTCTTGTAGCTTTAACTATGGATACCGCTTCTAAGCTTGAAATACATGAAGCCACACACAATGAGAATAGAAAACGCACTGAAACTTGTCCACAATGCGGAGTAAAACTATTCACAAAACTTTCGTTAAATGAACATATGAAAACCCATGATGAGAATCGACAAAAGAAACATAAATGTGAGTTTTGTGGAAAGGCTTTCTATAATCGAGGAGCCCTTAATGTTCATAGACGTATACATCTCGGCCTAATGGTAAAATGTCACATATGTCCAAAGGAATACTTTCGGCAAATTGATTTGGACAAACATTTGCTAACTCATTCTGAGACTCCTCTACAAAAAAATTTAGGAGGGGTAAATTTTTTGTATCATGATTATCTATATATAGAAGTACATACATTATTTTTTGATTCCAGAAAAAATACGCAGTACAATGTCAATATTGTAATAAATCTATTGTGACAGTTAAATGGAAAGCACATTTAGCTGCTCATTTGGATCAACCTCAAGTGAAATGCAAAATTTGTGAAAAAAATTTCTTTTCCAGAAAAAAGTAATTTTTATATCTAAATACATTTTAAATATATTTAAACAACTAATTTTTCTATGTTTCTCTTCTAGTTGTAGTAATCATTTAAGACGGTTTCATCACAAAAACGCAAGTGAATATGAAGATTTCATTCATTACTACGATCAAAAAACACGCGTTAACATCTTAGTGATGAAACAACAATTGAAGGCGCAACCGCTTATAGGAAATCAAGTAAAATGAATAAAAAAATACTTTTAGTAATTACTCATTATTAGCAAATATTTGTACCCGTAAGTAAATACATATATATCTATATACTTACAATTATATACGACTTTTAGTTCATATTTTAATATATTTCATATTTTAAATGCAAATACATCAATACATTTTTGAAATCAATAAGCAAAAAGCGTTCCAATATTACCCCAATTTATATTATTATTATTATATATACATATATACATATGTATGTGTATATACATCCGCACAAACACCATGACTGGGGTATTTTCAGTTTCCAATAGCTAACAATTAAGAGAAAATAATTAAAAATTAATGTTAAATAGCTAATGTTAAGAAAGAATCTCTTCCCAAGCAGATAGACATGGATGCTGATGAAGCGGATCAAAAAAAGTCGGTATTTCCCCGTAGTCTAGTTTAATTTTTCATAAAAAAATTATTTCTTGCAAAAAATATAATAAAATACAAAAAAGTATTTCTTGCAAAACATATAATAAGTATACATCATCCATTTTTCATAAAAAAAAAAATGATTTCTCGCAAAAAATATAATGGACTATACATCGTCCATTTGTCATACAAAGAATTATTTCTTGAAAAAAATATAATGGACTATACATCGTCCATTTGTCATACAAAAAATTATTTCTTAAAAAAAAAATATAATGAACTATACATCGTCCATTTGTCATACAAAAAATTATTTCTTGAAAAAAAATATAATGGACTATACATCGTC
Organism: Tachina fera; assembly: GCA_905220375.1. Lineage (NCBI taxonomy): Eukaryota > Metazoa > Arthropoda > Insecta > Diptera > Tachinidae > Tachina > Tachina fera. The sequence continues at coordinate 109,757,637 of LR999966.1, read as the reverse complement.
CATTTGTTATAAAAAAATTATTTCTTGAAAAAAATATAATGGACTATAATACATCGTCCATTTTTCATACAAAAAATTATTTCTTGCAAAAAATATAATGGACTATACATCGTCCATTTGTCATACAAAAAATTATTTCTTTCAAAAAATATAATGTACTATACATCGTCCATTTTTCATACAAAAAATTATTTCTTGAAAAAAATATAATGGACTATATATAGATCGTCCATTGTCATACAAAAAATTATTTCTTGAAAAAAATATAATGGACTATATATAGATCGTCCATTTGTCATACAAAAAATTATTTCTTGAAAAAAATATAATGGACTATACATCGTCCATTTGTCATACAAAAAATTATTTCTTGAAAAAAATATAATGGACTATACATCGTCCATTTGTCATACAAAAAATTATTTCTTGAAAAAAAATATAATGGACTATACATCGTCCAATTGTCATACAAAAAAATTATTTCTTGAAAAAAATATAATGGACTATAGATCGTCCATTTTTCATACAAAAAATTATTTCTTGAAAAAAAATATAATGGAGTATACATCGTCCATTTTTCATACAAAAAATTATTTTTTGCAAAAAATATAATGGACTATACATCGTCCATTTGTCATAAAAAAAATTATTTCTTGAAAAAAATATAATGGACTATAATACAATGTCCATTTTTCATACAAAAAATAATTTCTTGAAAAAAATATAATGGACTAAAGATCGTCCATTTGTCATACAAAAAATTATTTCTTGCAAAAAATATAATGGACTATACATCGTCCAATTGTCATACAAAAAATTATTTCTTGAAAAAAATATAATGGACTATATATAGATCGTCCATTTGTCATACAAAAAATTATTTCTTGAAAAAAATATAATGGACTATATATAGATCGTCCATTTGTCATACAAAAAATTATTTCTTGAAAAAAATATAATGGACTATACATCGTCCATTTGTCATACAAAAAATTATTTCTTGAAAAAAATATAATGGACTATACATCGTCTAATTGTCATACAAAAAAATTATTTCTTGAAAAAAATATAATGGACTATAGATCGTCCATTTGTCATAACAAAAATTATTTCTTGAAAAAAATATAATGGACTATACATCGTCCATTTGTCATAAGAAAAATTATTTCTTGAAAAAAATATAATGGACTATAATACAATGTCCATTTTTCATACAAAAAATAATTTCTTGAAAAAAATATAATGGACTAAAGATCGTCCATTTGTCATACAAAAAATTATTTCTTGCAAAAAATATAATATACTATACATCGTCCATTTTTCATACAAAAAATTATTTCTTGAAAAAAAAATATAATGGACTATAGATCGTCCATTTTTCATACAAAAAATTATTTCTTGAAAAAAAATATAATGGACTATATACATCGTCCATTTTTCATAAAAAAAAATTATTTCTTGCAAAAAATATAATGGACTATACATCGTCCAATTGTCATACAAAAAATCATTTCTTGAAAAAAATATAATGGACTGTTGAAATGAACATCAAATTTAGCATCTTGTAAAAGAAGATTCTTTACCTTTCTTTCTTTAAATTTAACAAGTCATTGTGTTTCTCCTGTACTTTATCTTACTTGTTTTAATATTTTTTATATCTACGCCAACTCTGTTACATTCATTCGTTTTTAACTTACATTGTTAAAACTATTGGAATCTAATAAATTAATTCAAACTAACAGGTTATGGGCTACATGTCACGCAGTTGAAAAAAAATATATATTCGAAGTTTTTATTTTTCAAATATAAAAGTTTTTTTTTGAGGCAAATAAGATGGCAAACCTTCCTATTGGATTTTCGTTGGAGCGTTTAAAGGGACGCGAGAATTTCGACGTATGGAAGAGGCAAGCAAAATCTTGCCTGGTCATCAAAGGATGCCGGAAAGTTGTGGAAACCGTATCGGTTGAAGCTAATGATGCAGTCTTGAACGAACGTGCATTGGCAGAAATTGTTTTGATGGTAGATCCCTGTATTTATGGACACATCGCTGCAGCTAAAACAGCAAAAGAAGCATGGGATGCATTAAATAGTGTTTTTGAGGACTCTGGCCTTACGCGTAAAGTGGAATTGTTAAAACAATTGGTGAATATGAAACTGCGGAACTATGTTTCTATTCAAGAAAATATAAACGAGCTAGTAATAACTGCTCTGAAAGTAAAAAACGCAGGACTCAACATAGACGACGAACTTACGGCTTCACTTATGTTAGCTGGGTTGACGGATGATTTTAAGCCACTGGTAATGGCTGTCGAGAACTCAAAGGAAAAATTGACCGTCGATAAGGTAAAGAATCTTCTTTTACAATATGCTAAATTTGATGTTCCAAGTAGGGAAAAGGACGCTGTGCTCTATTCCAAAAATTTCACCTCTAAGAAGAAAAAGCCTGTGGAATGCTACAACTGCAAAAATATGGACACATTTCCAGAAATTGTCATCATAAGAACAATATCAACAGTGTTTTCAAAAACGGTAACAACAGAAGTAACGGTAAGCAAAATCGAAAAAATGAGAAGGGAGGGTTTTCTTCAACCGTCATAGCATCGGGCACGAGTTTAAACGCCAGCACAAACGAACCTTACAACAAAAACAAGGATAAGTCTATGTATTGGTACGTAGACAGTGGCGCAAGTAACCACATGATAAACGATAGAAAGTGTATGTACAATATACATAACATAGAAGACAAGAAAGTGATGGTTGCTAACAAGAGCGAATTGAACGTTGATTGCGCAGGAGACGTCGATTTAAATATTTTGATTGGAAATTAAAAAAAAGAAATAACCGTGAAAAACGTTGAATATGTGCCTAACTTGTGTGCAAATCTTCTTTCTGTAAGGCAAATGACTAATAGCGGTAAGAAAGTTATTTTTGAAGGTGAAACATGCCGCATATTGAACGGAGATGGTTCACTCGTTACTTCTGCTAAAATTTACAACGATTTATATCGAATTGACAGTGAAACGCAATCTAAAGAAAACAGCGCATTTGTTGTTACAAAAGAACTTGGCCTTTGGCACAGAAGAATGGGACACATTTGCGACAAGAATTTAGATAAAGTTAAAAAGTCTTCAGATGGCGTTAATTTTGAAAACAAAAACTAAGATCCGTGCGTGGTTTGTGTGAAAAGGAAACAAACCAGAAAGCCAATAAGAGAAGATGGTATAAGAGCTACTAAATTATTAGAATTGGTGCATTCTGATGTGGTTGGCCCGCTAAGTGTAAACTCGTTTTCTGGAGCTCGGTATCTGGTAACGTTTGTTGACGACTATTCCAGAAAATTGTTTGTATATCCACTTAAAAGAAAATCTGATGTCTTCGACACTTTCGTATTGTTCAAGAAAATGGCTGAAAATCAGTGTTCGAACAAAATCAAAATTCTCAGAACTGATAACGGAGGCGAGTATGTTAATGAAAAATTTAAAAAAATTTTACAGGACTGTGGGGTGATTCATCAAAAATCGTGTGCTTATTCTCCGGAACAAAATGGCACGGCGGAGAGAATTAATAGGACCTTGGCCGCTAACACAGCATGTTATTTAATCAACAGAGTTCCATGTCGTGGTGAAGATAGAAGCCCCGAAGAAGTTTGGTCTGGTCGCCGTCCTAATTTAAAATTTTTGAGAGTTTTTGGGTGTCCTGCTCTTGCACACATTTGCAAGGAAAAGCGTCGCAAACTGGACACGAAATCAACGGAATGTATCATGATGGGGTACAGCTGCGAAAGTAAAGCGTACAGATTATTTAACCCCGTAAACAACAATATAATTATAAGTCGTGATGTGGTATTCTTGGAAGAAAGTAAAGTGAGTCTCAACATTAAAAAGGATTTTTATTACCCAGAACTGCTCCAAAATTACGATGAAGTTGATTCAGAGGAGAGTGGAGGTTTTGTTGAACCAACTCATAGAATAATGAATGACGTTGATGGAGAATTTGTTGAATCACATCCTACTATAATGAATGACGTTGATAACAATGAAACTTCCGACACTAGTTTCGGTGACTGTGATTACGCAGATTCTGTTGATTGGCCATCACCTGTTGCATTACCAATTGAAGCAGATGATGAATGGGTTCCAACACCACACGTTGCCCAAAATATTCCAGCGGATGCAGAAAATGTACGTCGATCAAATCGTATTGCCAACAAATCCAAACAGTCACAAAACTTTTGTGCTATGCAGTTTGTTTCTGATGATCCTGGCAGTGTAAAGGAAGCCATGTCTTCGGTTGATTCAGACGAATGGAAAGCGGCCATGCAGGAAGAAATTGATTCGCTGATGGCAAACAGCACGTGGGTGCTAACAAATTTGCCACCAGGCGAAAAGGCTGTGAAAACAAAGTGGATCTTCAAAACTAAGAAGGATGAACATGGTAGTATTATAAGATGGAAAGCGAGGTTAGTCTCCAAAGGTTTTTCACAACGTGAAGGGATTGATTTTAATGAAACCTTTTCACCTGTCGTCCGGTACAACTCAGTTCGATATTTGCTAGCTTTGGCTATTAAATACGACATGTATGTACATCAAATGGACGCTGTAAGTGCATACTTAAATGGTTCACTTAAGGAAACTATCTATATGCAACAGCCAGAAATGTTCAATGATGGTTCCGATAAGGTATGCTTGTTGAAAAAGTCCATTTATGGTCTCAAGCAGTCGGGACGCGTATGGAATGAAACAATCAACAACGAGTTGATAAAGATGGGACTCATAAGAGGTGAAGTGGATCAATGCGTTTATCATAAGGTAAATGGTAATCAGATGTTGTACGTGGCCATTTATGTCGACGACATTTTAATATTTTCCAATAATATGAAAACAATTGATTCTGTTAAGTCCGAGTTAGCCAAAAGATTTAAAATGAAGGACATAAGGGAGGTATCTTCAGTGTTAGGTATGCATATAACCAGAAGTAAAGACGCTATCAAAATCGATCAGGTGCAATATATATCAAATGTATTAGCACGATTTGGTTTGAGTGCGTGCAACCCAACATAAACCGCAATGGACTACAACCAAAAACTATCCTCGAGCATGTCTCCTAAAGATGAAGAAGCAAGGCAGGAAATGTCACGTGTTCCCTATATGCAGGCGATCGGGTGTTTGTTATTTGCAGGTCGGATTTCCCGACCTGACATTTGTTACGCTCTGAATTTCCTAAGTCGATTTGGAAGCAATCCTGGTAAAGCACACTGGGAAGCAGTTAAACGCGTAATGAGATACGTAAAAGGCACAATCAACAATGGTATTGTTTATAGAAAGCAACCCAACTCAGAAATAGAAGGTTTCTGCGATGCTGACTGGGCCGGAAATATTGACGACCGACAATCCACTACTGGGTATGTTTTTGTATATCAATCCGGCGCAATTTCCTGGTCTACAAGAAAACAAAAAAACTGTGTCATTGTCATCGACAGAAGCTGAGTTCCAGTCATTAACTGCAGCTATTCAAGAATCTGCTTGGCTAAAACGCCTAGAAGCTGAACTTAATCCCAAAAGCTGTAAAAGTATGTTGTTATATTGCGACAACAAGGGTGCTTTACAGGTTGCCCTTAATAATAATTTCTCGTACAGAACAAAACATGTGGATATTAAATCAAAATTTATTCGTCAGAAGATCGATGCAAAGGAAATAATTTTGAAATACCTGTGTACAAATGAGATGATTGCAGACGTATTTACCAAAGCTGTTACTTCTCAAAAACTTGATTATTTTGGAACTAAATTTGGATTTTTCTAAAACTTTAATTATTTAAATTTAAATGTTTATATACATACTTTTATAATTGTAAAGAGTACATGAGAAGGAATTTGATTTTTGAATTTGTCATTCAGGGAGAGTATTGAAATGAACGATAAATTTAACAAGTCATTGTGTTTCTCCTGTACTTTATCATACTTGTTTTAATATTTTTTATATCTACGCCAACTCTGTTATATTCATTCGTTTTTAACTCACATTGTTAAAACTATTGGAGTCTAATAAATTAATTCAAACTAACATGGACTATATATCGTCCATTTTTCATACAAAAAATTATTTCTTTAAAAAAAATATAATGGACTATACATCCATCGTCCATTTGTCATACAAAAAATTATTTCTTGAAAAAAATATAATGGACTATACATCGTCCATTTGTCATACAAAAAATTATTTCTTGAAAAAAATATAATAGAAAATACATCGTCCATTTGTCATAAAAAAATTATTTCTTGAAAAAAATATAATGGACTATAATACATCGTCCATTTTTCATACAAAAAATTATTTCTTGAAAAAAATATAATGGACTAAAGATCGTCCATTTCTTGAAAAAAATATAATGGACTATACATCGTCCAATTGTCATACAAAAAATCGTTTCTTGAAAAAAATATAATGGACTATACATCGTCTATTTTGCATTAAAATATTATTTCTTGAAAAAAATATAATGGACTATAGATCGTCCATTTTTCATACAAAAAATTATTTCTTGATAAAAATATAATGGACTAATGATCGTCCATTTGTCATACAAAAAATTATTTCTTGAAAAAAATATAATGGACTATACATCGTCCATTTGTCATACAAAAAATTATTTCTTTAAAAAAAATATAATGGACTATACATCGTCCATTTGTCATACAAAAAATTATTTATTGAAAAAAATTTAATGGACTATACATTGCCCATTTTTCATACAAAAAATTATTTCTTGCAAAAAATATGGACTATATATACATCGTCCGGTTTGCATACAAAAAATTATTTTTTGCAAAAAAATATAATAGAAAATACATCGTCCATTTTTTATAGAAAAAATTATTTTTGGCAAGAAATATAATGGACTATAGATCGTCTATTTTTAATAAAAAAATTATTTCTTGCAAAAAATATAATGTATCGTCCATTTTTGATACAAAAAATTGTTTAATGCATAAAATATAATGGACTATACATCGTTCATTTTTATTAAAAAAATTATTTCTTGCAAAATATATAGTGAGATCAACATCTTTCAAATGTGGTAAATTTGCTTTCGAATTTTCGAGCTTTTAGCATTCAAATGCACAGCATTTTCTTTCGTTTCGAATTACAAAGTATACACCCTGGGGGTCTACTCTGTGATTCGAAACGAAAGAAAATGCTTTCGAGTTTACATGTTATTAACATTGCATTTGGAAAGCATTTGATTTCGTTTAGAATAAAACACTGATATAAATTCACCCTGTTTTATGCCATTTAGAAAACTTAAAAGTATATTTTATTGATTTAAAAAATTAACTTTGGCTTTGTAAAAAACTATTTTATTGCACAAAACTATACAAATAAGGTACTTTAATTAAAATTTATATCTTTACATGTTAAATACTAAAATTCTCATTCATAAAAAATATTGATTTATAAAAGCTTTATAAAACTAAATTTCATACAAAGTTTGTTTTATAAACCATTTATAAAACAAAATTATTTGTTGTGAATAAGGCAGTAACTTGTTTTATAATAATATTATATTATATATGTATATTATATTGTTCATGGTACCTGTGTAAATGATGATGATTTTATTCTGTAAGTGGCTGCACACTTAATTGTTGCTTCATCATTAAACTAGACATTCGTTTGTTACGATCTACGTAGTAATGAATAAACTCTTCATATTCACTTAAGTTTTTGTGATGTACCTGCTTTAAATGTTTGGTGCATCTGTAATAAGAAAAATATTATATTAAATGTTCATAGACCATGTATGTATGTACTAAAATATTACTTGGATCTAGCAAAGAAATTTTTTTCACAAATTTTACACTTCACTTGAGGTTGATCCATATGTGCAGCTATATGTTCTTTCCATTTATCAGTTAAAATAGTTTTATTGCAATGATGACACTGAATTGTATATTTTTTCTGCGAATAAAATTTAATATTAAGTAATTTATTTAATTTTATAGTAAAAAAAATTAAATAAATAATCCGAGTAGTAAACATACTTTTCCAACATTTTTTTGTAGAGGAGATGCCGAATGTTTGAGCAAATGTTTGTCCAAATCAACTTGTCGGAAAAATTCTTTCAAGCACATTTGGCATTTTATCATTAGTCCAAGATGTATACGTCTGTGGACGTTTAACGCTCCTTTATTAAAGAAAGCTTTCTCACAAAATTCACACTTGTGATTTTTTTTCCTATTCTCATCATGAATCTTCATATGTTCCGTCAATGCCAATTTTGTATATAGTTTCACACCACATTGAGGACATTCTTCAGTTCTTTTCCGATTTTCATTGTGTGTGGCTTCATGTTTTTCAAGCTTGCGAGCCCCTTCGACTTTTAATGCTTAAAACCAAATCATAATATTTATGAATGAAATTAGAAAACCAAATGTTTATTGTTAATTAATCTTATCTTTTCCAATTAAGCACTAAATACAGTATTATTTCTAAGCTATATATTAAATTAAATAAAACCAATTCTCAGAGAAATTTATTTTATTTGTAACACATAAATTCGAAAGTATTTCTCCGTTTAGAATTACAGAAAAAAATAATAGTTATATTTTTATGTACTTTCATCACTAACTGCCGTATTCATAAAATAATAGTTTTGGTTTACAAAACAAATTTTATATGGAAATTGGTTTGTTAAATCTTTTCTAAACCTAAACCTGAACACGGCATAAGTCGATAACTCATGTAATCAAAAACAAAAATTGCCCAAAAATGTTTGTGTAGTTAACTGGAAATATCAAGCCTTATTTTCGATTTTATCGTAAGCGACAAAAATTAAAGTTTTTAGGAGAAGGTGTTTTTAGTTTTCAAATATGTTTTTATACGTAAATCGTCGCTTACGATAAAATTGTACAGCCCGTATCTTAAAAAGTATCTACAATGGCATTTGGCATTTTTAAACTATGTATAGGCCCATAAAATTTTAATTTCAAATAAAAAGTAAATTTTCGATAACAGGTCGCTTATGTTATATGTTGTTAAGTAATTGAATACAAAACTTTCGTTTTTGATTGAACTTTAACAAGTTATTTGGGTTTTCATAATTGAATTCTTATCTGATTTTGTTCTGTAAAGTTATAGAATTAATCGTTTATGAAAATTTAAAAAAAATGCACTGCGTAAAAAAACAGGATAATCTGGTTTTACACCAATTAAATTCATATGTTAATCGCAAAAAAACTGATATGAAAATTTATTAATACTTACAACAATATGCACACATTAAAAGATATTTTTCTCTTGATTTCTTAGTTGGTTTACTAGTTGATTGAACCGATTCTGTTTCACATTTTTCACTAAAATTCTGCTCCGATGTGGTATTGTTTACTTGTTGTTGTAGTAAGGTTTCGGATAAAGATTCATATTTCTTTCTTCTTATTCGAAACTTTTTAGTAGTTTTAGATATGGGCAGATCGCTGTTATTACATGCATCACTCAGCTGTTGATCCAACACGGGATTAGGCGGAGACGGTTCCTTTTTCCTTTTATTACGGGTCTTATTGCTACTTGAATTTTTTTTGTCTTCATTATCACAAAATTCGCTAAGTTGATGTTCCAATAATGTTTCGGAAGGTGATTCGAAATTTTTTATATCTATAAAATGTCTAGGTTCTATTATTATGTCTTCATTCCTTGGCATTTCTTTAGAACTATTTACTCCACAGTCTGTTTTTAGAATTCTTTCGCTGCAGCCCGTTTCTATCACTGTCTCATCTTCCATTGGGTTATCTGTTTCAGCAAAAGCTTCAATTTCACATTTCAGAGTATCACAAATGTCCATATGGGAATACTTAGTTTGCAGTTGTTTAGTTGTTAGAACAGCTTGAAGAATATTAAATGATTCCAAAGCCTTTTCAAATAACACATGAGCATTTTTAAGTTCATTTCCGCAAGTTTCGCACAATTTTGTTGGATAGAAATCTGAATGTAAAGAAACCATGCATACATTGGCATGTATTAAAACTACTGTGCCTTACCAGTTTCCTTTAATTTCGTGTATTTGTAATAACAATCTTTGTAGCTTATCCCACTAAACTCAAAAATATCATCATTCCAGTTCAATATTGCATTATGGTTAAGACAAATGCGGCAAACATTTTCATTTAATTTTGATGAATCCATTTTTGTGCATCAAATAATAAACAACAATATAGTGCAGTTCTTCTTTAAAATTTGCCAATCATATTGAATGATAGCATATGCTATCATTCTCTTTATAATAGAGTTGAATAATTTGCACAGTGATGGCAATAAGAACATGTACATCAGTAGTATATATATATATATATATATAACCACAAGTTAATTAAATTGGGCAGATTTGTTTAACGACGAATCAAGGCGAATGGATCTGGTCTCAATTCTCGATTTGCAGCTTGGCATGTTCACCTTGTATATTATTAGTGTAAAATATCCTGCTGTCAGAATATTTCCGACTGTTTTGCTCCAATGTGGCAGCAGAGAAATTACCAGCTGATCGTCAGCTGGTGAATTGAGATCACCTGATGTGGAATCGCCTTGAGACAAATATACCTTAAATGGAATTCTCTTCAAATCAAAGTACTTTTGCTAGATAAACACACAGAGCTAATGTTTCGGTGTTAGCTCCAATGTCTATATTAAACAAAAGTAAGCAGTAGAAACATCTGATGGATATTGAAATAACTATTCACCACAGCTGTTGAGGCCACCTGATATGGAATAATGATGATCTCATTACTAGATGGCCTTATCAGCTCAGCTGACTACATCATCCGACAAACTCTACATAAAATATCAATAATCTTAATCCGAACTGTCAACAGAAATAAAAATAATACTACAACTGTCAACAAACAAATAAAAATAATACTAAAACAACATTCTATGTTGTTGTTATGATAAGGCCACTTGGTAATAATCCGCAGTGATAAAGAATCGTCTTGTATCCTAGTTGCGAGTTGTCATCTAGGTACAAGGCATATCAAGCAGGTGCATGCATCAGCGTGTCGATTATGTTTCTGTGAAATCGTGAAAATGAAATATCACTTCATTGAAAATACGATTCTGATTTTAGTTTTTATGAGAACTACCTGTCAAATTCTGTGAAAATTATAAAAAAATTTATCACTTCATTTTTATCATAAGTTCAGAATCGACCCCCAGGCAAATTGCTCATCCGCTGATTTTTTGTTTACACGTTGATAACGATGAATCCATTTGACAATTACTTTTGTGCGATATGTGATGCATACAAATTTTTGACAATTACTTTGTAAAACTATGTGAGAAGCACGGAGTTGCCACAATGTTTTCTCTAATGCGTGTACCTGTAGTAAATGTGCCTTGTCTAAATGCGAGTACTTCGTATAAATATACTGTACGCAGAAGTATGACACATTCGCAGAAACAAGTGTATTGCAGAGAAGATATGTGTATATACATGTGTACATATGTAAGTCATGTTGAAATAAACATACATATATGTATTATAATCTTGAAGTGTTGTCACCTGCATTTATTTCCCTACAAGTTTTAATACTGAGCTGGTTCTCTAATAGTAAAGTTGTACCATTAAATCTTCCTCAGAAAGTATTTGTTACAAGATAAGATTAAAGGTAAATATAAATACATATGAATATACACAGGTGCATGTGTTAAAAAATTATAACAATCGCTGTTGGAAGCTAAAGCTTAGAAATTTTAAATAAATTTGAAAGAGATTTCCATTTTAAACGTGTTACAAGCGCTACCTACGATTTTTAGTGAAAAGTAATGAAAATTTTTATAATGGATCGATATTTTTGCAGCCTCCATACCAGTAAAAAGAACTAACAAAACCATCCCCTAAAAAGACAAGAGAACAACAGTTTGTTTAAGAAAATAGTAGCAGAGAGCATTTCTGTTGAACAGCTGTTTGTTGATTTTGTCAATGAGTCAAAAGCATACACACATCTCACACACTTGGATTTAATTAAACTTCTTTATTATCAAAATGTCCTATGTAAGTAATGCAAAAATGTTTTATATGTTAGGTATAAAGATAAAAATAATTTTTCAGCGTATGAGAGCTACTAAATGTCCCACGGACGAACTTTCATTGACCAACAAGGCCATTGTTAATGTTAACGATTTTCCAGAAGATATAAAGTAAGTACATCATTGTAAATACATAGTTATGTACTTATGTACTACAATATCCTGATGTAAAAATATACATATGTATGTAAATATGTACATATGTATGTAGTATGTACATACATCTTTTTGTCTCTGCTGCCTTTTTAGGACAATAAAGTATACGTATTCACATATATGTATGCATACATATGTGTATTACATAAAATACAGTACATACTTATTTATATACATATGCATGTGGATATGTATTAATCTTTCGCTTTTGATTTTTGTTTAGGTATGCAGATATCTCCCCGGGACCTGGTCAGCACTATATCTTCGCATTAGAACGCACTGCCGAAGTGCCAAGAGGTCATGTAGGGTTTTCGTTAGTTCAGCGCAAGTGGGCTACTCTCTCTATAAACCAGGAAATTGATATACGTCCTTATCGATTCGATGGCAATTCCGATATTGTTACTTTGGTCTCGTTTGAAACTGATTTTTTGCAAAAGAAAACGTAAGTAACATATTTTCTGTAAGATTATCAAAGATTGTACCAATTTTATTTTAAAAAAATATATCCTATGTACGTATGTACATAAATATGTATGCATATATTTGCATCATAAGCATACCATACATATCGTTACCTAAAACGCAGAAAAAACCTATTTTTTTTCTAAATTCCGTGGTATTTCATCAATACATGTAGTAGCGTTTCAGGTAACGCTACTTATGCATAATGAATTTAATGAAATATGTTATAGGGCAAAGAACCAAATTTGCTATATATACATATATACATAAATAATAGGTATTTATTGCTTTATTCATACAAATTAATTTTGTTTTATAAATAAGACAAATTTTGTATCGAAAATTGTTTATAAAACAAAAAAATTGTGAATAAGGCCTTTAGAAAATAGATTAGTTCTGAGAAAATTGGATTGTTTTATTATAATATACACGCATTTCTAAATACATATGTATGTATGTATATTATTCATTAATTTTATCAAGGTCAACATGCATGCATAAGGAGGCTACGTTTAAATTCCACTAACAACTTTTAAATTAGTGCAACGTAGGTAGTTACATACTTTATATAAGCATGTGCATTTCTTGTAAATATATGTACATATGTATGTATTGTCGAGTATGTACATAATATGTTCTTAAAAAATCGATATGAGAGGGCATTAATCATTGCAGTTTAATATCTGAGTTTTCTGTCCTTCTTTAAAAGAATGTTGGGCATGTATTCCACATCAAAACGAAACGTTCGAAATTATCGGAGCAAATTAATTCTTGCAAGATAATTTTTTCAACTTTCTCAAGATTTTGTAACTGAAATGTATAGGAATTTCATACATATGTATGTATACCTATCTACGTTTTTTTTACTACACAAGTTGTAGGCTGCCTTGAGAAGAAAAAGAAGGAACAGCAATAAAACTTGAATTTTTTGAGTAAATTACATCATTACAGTTAAGTGGACTTCCAATTCTGGAAAACAGAATTAACGCCAATTTTCTCCAGAAGAACGCATTGTGAAAAATCCGTTTGCATTCCGGAGTAAAGTTATCACATTACAAATGTTTTAAAAAAATTTTATTGCTAACTGTTATGGAATTTGTTTCCCGTTGAGAGCATTGCAGGCGGTTGATGCAAACGGACTACACATCAATGGCTTTTTCTTTTCTGGAAAAAAATGTTACACTTATTACACTTTTCAATGAAAATTCGCAATAAAATGATTTTCTGAAATATACATTTTATTAGAAATTATTGTATCATCCCTTGGGAGCTTAAGTTTTTTCTTTAAATGATACCTAAATTTAAAAAAATTTAATAAAAAGTTACACAATTTTACATTTTTTCCAGAAAAGAAAACGCCATAAGATAGCAAAGGCAGTGTTTTTTATTATGATGAAAATAATTGATTGATTAATAGAAAAAAACTCTTAAATGCAGCAAAAACCCAAAATTGTTTTTTGTATTACATATTTCTTCTTATTGTTCTATAATAAAAAAGTTTCCATATATTAAAGAAAATTTAAAATTGTGCTTATACATACATACTCGTACATACATATGTACATACATACATATATGTACAAATCGCACTTAATCAACAAGAAGGTATTAGATCAAAATTTCTAAAAATTTCACTTTTTGCAAGAAATCAACTAACAACATCAATAACAAACAAACACTATTTCGTTATTAATAAAGGCTTCTACATAAATTTTTCTTGTAGAACTTCTCAAGAGCCTTACGATTCTGATTTAATGGCTAAAGAATTTTTGATGCAGTTTGCTGGTATGGCATTAACTGTAGGCCAGACTTTAGTCTTTAGCTTCCAGGATAAAAAACTATTGGGTTTGGCTGTTAAAACTTTAGAGGGTAAGAGGATACATGCAACTATAAAAAATAAGCTAAATCACCTATGTATGTAAATTTATTATTTTATTTATTATTATTTAAACAACTAAAGCTGTTGATCCTAAAGCTATAAGCGAGGGCAAAGAGGCAGCCACTAGAAATGTTAGATTTGGTCGCATTACTGGCAATACAATGGTGCAATTTGAAAAGGCCGAAAATTCATCATTGAATTTACAAGGTAAATCTAAGGGTAAAATCGTAAGACAATCGATTATAAATCCAGATTGGGACTTTGGTAAAATGGGCATTGGTGGTTTGGACAAAGAATTCAATGCCATATTTAGAAGAGCATTTGCATCTCGGGTTTTTCCACCCGAGTTAGTTGAGCAATTGGGTTGCAAGCACGTAAAAGGTATTTTGTTGTATGGTCCACCCGGCACTGGCAAAACTTTGATGGCTCGTCAAATCGGTAACATGTTAAATGCCAGAGAACCAAAAATTGTGAATGGTCCACAGATTTTGGATAAATACGTGGGTGAATCTGAAGCTAATATTAGACGACTGTTTGCCGAAGCGGAGGAGGAAGAGAAGAGGGTTAGTAGTAATTAAATTTTTGGTTTTTGCAAAATTATTACTGAGCACTTTGTTATATTTTTAGTTGGGTCCCAACAGCGGCCTTCACATAATAATATTTGACGAAATTGACGCCATTTGCAAGCAGCGAGGATCTGTAGCCGGAAACAGTGGTGTCCACGACACCGTGGTGAATCAATTGTTGGCCAAAATCGATGGCGTTGAACAACTGAATAACATATTAGTTATTGGTATGACCAATCGTCGCGATATGATTGATGACGCCTTATTGCGTCCAGGTCGCTTGGAAGTACAAATGGAAATCAGCTTGCCCAATGAACAGGGACGTGTGCAAATTTTAAATATTCATACTAAACGTATGCGTGAATTCAATAAAATCGCCCCAGATGTTGATTCCAAGGAAATAGCTGCTTTAACTAAAAACTTTAGTGGTGCTGAACTGGAAGGTTTGGTAAGAGCTGCTCAGTCTACAGCCATGAATCGCCTAATCAAAGCTGATGCTAAAGTAACGGTCGATCCTGAGGCGATGGAAAAATTAAAGGTTACACGATCTGACTTTTTGCACGCTTTAGAAAATGATATCAAACCAGCTTTTGGCACGGCCATGGAAATTTTAGAAAATATGCTATCGCGGGGCATTATCAATTGGGGTCAACCAGTGGCCAATATTCTAGAAGACGGTATGTTGTATGTCCAACAAGCCAGGGCTACTGAGAGCTCTGGTCTTGTATCGGTTTTAATCGAAGGTTCGCCAAATTCTGGCAAATCTGCTTTAGCTGCCAAATTGGCCAAAATGTCCGATTTTCCATTTGTTAAAGTTTGTTCCCCAGAAGATATGGTAGGATATACTGAATCAGCGAAGTGTTTACATATCCGGAAGGTAAGAAAACTAAATATAAATTGTTACAGAATCTTAATTTTCTTTTAATTGTTAGATCTTCGATGACGCTTATCGCTCGATGTTAAGTTGTATTGTTGTTGATAATGTTGAACGTTTGTTGGATTATGGACCCATTGGTCCACGATATTCGAATTTAACGTTGCAAGCTTTGTTGGTGCTCCTTAAGAAACAACCTCCGAAAGGTCGTAAACTATTGATTCTGGTAACTTCCAGCAGGCGGTAAGAATATTTTTTTTTACATCAATATTAAGTTTCATTTACTATAATTCATAGAAAATGTTATATTTTTTTTACAGTGAAGTTTTGGAGGAAATGGAAATGTTGTCAGCCTTTACATCAGTTCTGCATGTTCCCAATTTATCTCATCCTGAGCATGTTCTGGCAGTATTAGAAGATGCTGATATCTTTAGCAAGGGCGAAATGCAAGCCATTGGCAAGAAAATGTCCGGAAAGCGGTAAGTTTCATTTTAAATATTTGCATACATAATAAGTACATAAATTAGAGTGTAAACCTGCTAACTCGGATCTTACAGAAGCGGCAAAATACTCTTAACTACTATTAGAGATTTTCAAATTAAAATAAACATATTAAGCAGTCGATACGGCGTCTCCTTCTCTTTCAAACGGCATTACAATGTCATATAATGTATTCTGACTATTTTTACGATGATGTCCGATGTATGTATGAATGGCATAACCGATCGGAACTACGAACATTGACCTCAGATAGACTTCAGGTCTTCATAAACTCCAAAAAAAAAAACAAACAAACAAATTTAAAAAAAATTTAGGGCAATTATGAATAAAATTCCGCGAGAAATTAGAAGAGGGAGAAATTTTTTGCGGAATTTTATTCATAGTTGCCTTTATTATGACTCCAAAACTAATAATAGCAAAAAATGTGTTATGTAAATCGCACAATAGAGTAAAATCGTATTTAAGGTTGAATAAGATATCCTAAGTCTCTAAAACATTAAAAAAAATAATACATACATACATCCATAAGTCACCTTTCTGTGCTATTTGTATATACATTTTCAGCACCTACCAGAATAATTTTTCTGGAGAGCAAAAAAAAAAAAAGATTTTTTGTTTTAATTTTTTTAGCTTAGCAAAAATAATAATACTTAAATTAATGTTAACTATTATTATTTTTCTTTTGGTACCCCTGTTACATTTCTCAATTATTTTCGACAATTCCATTCGTATCATTTATCGCGGCATTGCTTCAGTTGTTATTGAATTAATTTTGTTTCTGAATTATAATAATTTTAATTTTCTTATACAATTTTAGTGTTTTCATTGGTATTAAGAAGTTATTGGCACTCATTGATATGGCACGACAAACAGAGCCTCAGCATCGGGCTATAAAATTCCTTTCGAAAATGGAAGAAGAAGGTGGTCTAGATATGATGGCCAAACACTAACTGAGTCGCAATAGTTTGAACATGTCCATTGTTGAGCTCAACGTGGTTTTTTGAATTTAATAATAAGAATATACATAAAATGGCAATATTGTAAGTTAAAAGACAACGCAAAATATTCCAAACTTAAAGAGAATTATCTAACAAATAAAATACATACGTAGTAAGTTTATTTATTAAACCGTTTGACAAAGCTTTAAAATAATAAAAAACAAGTAACATATTTATGCATATATGTATAACAAAAATTTAATTAGTCGCAGAGAGAAGAAAATAACAACATGAAACTGTTTAGAGTTGAGCTATAAAACATAAAAAAAACGTGGGAAATAAAAACCACTTGAATGGATGTGTTTCAAATTACAAATTTACACAAACATACATATTTTAATTTAGTAAGGTGACGATACTTAATATAGAAAGAACCTTATTCATTATTTTTTTTTGAAATCTAGATTTTTTCATTTTTCGATACATTAGATGTTCTTTTATCGAAATGTAGAAAAAAAACTCGATTAAAAAATAATAAGACTCAGAGCCTTCCTATATTAAGGTAACGATAGGTACATTTGATACGAAAATAAAACTCCCTTTACCTGGCAATTCGAAAACATTTTTTTTTAATGAATTTAGATAGAAATTTTATCATATGCCTGAAAAAAAATCTCAAGACATTCCACTTTTCTTTTTCTTTTTCAAATATTTGTAATAAAAATTATACATTTATTGAGAAAATGTATGTCGTATGTAAGTTTGTGTATTTACGAAGAAAGATGCTCGAATTCTCTTAATATTTATTACTATTTCAAATGATTTGCTATTTATATATTTTTACAATTTTGAAATGTACTAATAATTCTTAAAAAGCAAAAAGACACCAAGAAACACCACGAATTGTTAGCATTGTTAACACAGTAAAATTAAAAAATTTTAAATAGCCACTAAAATATTAAACTAAAGCTTCTGCAAAAATTGTTTGTAATTAACTAAATATTTTTATTTTATATGTAATTAATTTTCTCCCAAATGTTATTAGAAAAGTCTATGTGTTTGTTTTTAAGCTCTTTAATATTTTATTGGAATATATAAAAAAAGTTATTAATTAATATTGAAAACAATAAATCATCATATTTAACATACATAAGTAAAATAATGAGCAATTAATTATCATAAAATGTTTTAAAAATAAATGAAATGTTAAACTTTAAAAGTCTTATTTTTTAGAATCTTCAATTAAAAAAAATAAAGAATTTCACTGTAGTACTTGTATGTAAATATTCAAGTACAAATATGTGATTGATTTGATTGCACAAAAAGAAATGAAATCCATTTTAGGAAAATTTTTTATGAAAGATTTGAAATAAAATACATTTCAAATTCATTTTAAAATTTATGAATACGGGGGTTAATGTGTAATCAGACTTGAGCAATTTCAATTACATTAATTTCAATTGCAATCACATGTTATCGAAATTGTAATTGAAAAATTTTTAACTACAACTACATAATCAGGGCAATCATGAATAAAATTCAGCGAGAAATTTCTCCCTTTTCCAATTACAAATGCAAATTTTATAAATTCTTTCGTAGAAAATTACTCGTTTTACTATAAAAATCATTAAAAAAAGATATTAAGCTATTAATTTAATTAATTTATTGCGAATTTCAAAATAAAGTGATTGAAAAAATTACCAAGTGATTTCAAATCGGCAGGCATTTAGCTGACTGGTTTAAAATCACAAAAATATAAACAGTTTTGTGTGCGGAAGACCTTTTTTGTGATTTGAAATAACTTTCACATAAAGTGATTTTCAGAACATGTCTGATAATGTTTTTTTTACAGGCTCTGGCGACAAATTCAATTTTAATATTAATTTTAACACAAAAATTACGGTTTCTGAATTTTAAAAATTAGCAAAAAAAGAAAAATAAAAGTCAAGAAATAACTGTTATTTTCCGAGAACTAAATAAAAATCAAGAAATAACTATTCTTCTCTGAGGAACAAATAAAAATCCAGAAACATTGATTAGAAAGTAATTTTTAAAATAAAAATTATAACCGTTACGGTCCCTGATTATTACATACATTTCCTATAATTACTTAACTAAACAATTAGATATTTTGAATTATACGTAATTGTAATTAGTTTTTTTACAGTAATTGTAATTAAAAAAATTCATGTAATTGTTATTGAGATTTCTCAACTACAGCTACTTTTAAATTATTTCTTTTTCTTTTTAAATTACAACAATGTGTAGTTGTGATTGCGAACTTTCAATTACAATTACAAACAATGTTTTAATCGATTTATTATCAATTACAAAATGTAATCAATACTGTCCATACGTGATATATGAATTAAAAATTTAATTAATTTTTTTGTATCGTGTAAATGATAGTTTTTTTAAGTAACTGCGTTACTATGAGTATAATTATAGCACAAAAAATTCGTTACGCTCACATGTTTGCTTTCAACCAACTATGACTATATCCCATTATCCGTAGTTATAATTTTTAGTAATTACAGTATACTCACGAAATATTTTTCCTTCATGCCAGTTATCATAACTTGGAAATCATGCTTCGATTTAATAGCGGGCTAAAACTACATTATGCGCCTATTTTTTTTGTCATGAATTTTTTCGTAATGAATAAGGCTGTAAATACAGGGTGGGGAAATAGGCAGTGGATCCATCCTGCTGAAACTGCATCTCAAGTCGGTTTTCAAGAGCAGAACGTAACAAATGTTGCATCAAAAACCGATACGGCTCTCCATTTACGGTTACAGCATCTCCGTCTTCATTTTTAATGCCACACCATAATACGGTACACGCGTAATGGGTTGCAATTGGCTTTGATGAATGCCTGTTGGATTTTTTGAACTCCTCAGAACCTATAGTTCTGCTTATAAATAAAGTCATTTAAATGAAAATGGGATTCATTACTATTTTTAATCATAATTGATCGCTCATTTAAATAACAAAGTTATATTTTACTGGTTCTTCGTTCAGCGAATCTCTTCATTATTTATTATCCAGATGCTAATTATATAATCTGAAAAAAAAACAGTCGTTAAGCAGCTCTGTCAGGCTTGTGTGTGTTGTTTGGCCTTCGAGAGTTGTTCGTCTCGCTCGCACTGGTTGACTGATCTGCCACGGATAACCGTATAATCTTTCGGTTTTTGTGGAATTTCTTTAACAACCACGTTGCCTACTTCCTATCTGAAGGCATAGGTCGTGTACAGTCAGTCACAAAACCTTTTAAAATACTGTTAATACCATCTTGGGCATATGGTCTACGTTACTCCGCCCATATTTGTGCAACACCGTATTATGCAAATTTACTTTGCATTAATATGTTTAATAAATAAATAATCTGAAAAAATAAAAAAATAGTATTCACCCCTATCGTGAAAAGGATTTCCCTCAAAATATTTTCCTTTTTCCATAAATTGCAATTGTGAAATTTTCCCTAGAAATGTGTTCCCTTTTTTGCATCCACTTATCATGAATATGGGGATTTTTTCACTTTTCCCTTGGTTTTGTCCACTTAATTTTTGCAGGCGAACTGAATTAATACATTGCGTATTTTCAATATTATGCATCCAATTATTAATAATAATACTTCCACACATTTATATTAATATTATAACCCAACGATTAATAACAATAATTCCCTAAAACACTTTTTTTAATTGAATAGGAGTCGTTCCTTTACTATCAAACTCATTTAAATTTGTCGGATTTTCAATAAATTTGTAAGCTTTATAATTCTCCCGTTTTTTACATTCACTACGAATTGATAGCCGGAATAAAAATTCCCATGAAATTCGCCATAGCAAATTTCCCTTCATAGGAAATGAAAATTTCATGGGAACAAAAATGTTACGTTGCATTCACGATAGGGATGATTAATTTTTAAACACCTTGATGAGTTTTTAGACCCAAATTCATATTTGTATTAACGAATATTAAACATGATACGAGATGAAACAAAAGAACAAGCGAAGAAAATAAATACATATTAACAAATTTGTCCAGGGAACAGAATTATTAGGATTTCCGAGCAAAGCTGGCTACTACTGATTTATAATCGCTGGATAAGTGTGTTCTTCTTCTTCTTGTTTATATTGAATTTAAGTCGCAAATAGCTGCTTCAATTGGTGGAAGTGTGTCAAGTGATACTTTTCTAAAGATTAATAAAAAAAAATTAGTAATATTTATTTAATTATTTTAGTATTTTCAATTTATTTTAATATTTTTCAATAATTGGTGCTAACAACAGGTTTTTATAAAAATATAATTATGTATACGAAAAGAAATTAATAAGTTTCAAAAACATTTCAACTAATTGTTCCATTGAAATGTCTGGCTGTCAGTTTTTTAATAAATGTTTGTTAAATTACAGTTTTGCTGTGATTTAAAGATAGTTTGCCACTGCGCACGCGCTTTTGTAGACGCTTAAAAAAACAGAAAATTAAAAAATATTTAGGAAATAATTTAAAATTTATAATTTACTTTATTAAAAACATCTCTTAAGATCCGATTCGTACGTTTCTTTCTCTCTACAATTTCACGTTCTTGCTTGGCTACAACTTCGGATAAGTTGGTAAAACGTTTATTGGTCAGCGCTTTCATTTCTTTGGTCTTCAGGATTCGTACTTTCTCTATAAAATGTAAACTCTCTATTATTTTTAAAATAAATACACTGAACGCTGGAAAGAACTTACGTATAGGAGGTGGTGGCAAATATTGTAAGCGCCTGTCTAACGAATTTAAACTTGTATTTTCAATTATATCCCTTAATTGCCGATCGCGTTCCTGCCGCATCATTTGCAGTCGATTAAGTATGGCTTTACGTTCTTTGGAATGCTGTAAAAATATTGGCTTATTCTTTTCCAAATGTTCCTGCAGCGTCAGCTGGGGAGCCTCTGCCAAAGAAATTGAAGGTTTAAAATTATTTGTTACTTGGTTATCTTTTAATTTTGAAACCATGTCGTTCGAGTTTATATCAATTTTTGAAGTTGGATTTGATATTGTATCGTCATCGAATTCTATAATATATGCAACAGCTTTAGGTTTAACCTGTATACAGGCAGTGGTACATAAATTAGTGGCGGCACAACGGTCCGAAAGAACACTAGCATCCAAAGTTTGCACTGCAACCCCAGCTACGTTAGCTACTGCTACAGCTACATCATCATATTGATGTGTAGTAGTGGGTGTGGAAGAGGTATTCTGGGATCCCATAGGTACGGATATATCTGACGAAATGCAAAACATTGATGATGAGGTTGTTGCGGTGTTATTAGTATTGGAAGAAGTATTATTATTAATAACTTTTGGTTTAGAAATTTTTTGATGGCCTGTTGGTCTTATAGAGCACACCTGCTCGCGCTGGGCTCCATAGTTCTTCATTTTATCTTTTACTTCTAGTGGATATTTCCTTGGGGGTGTATGAGGAACCGAATAGTGTTCAGAATCTGTTGTAGTTGTTGATTTTTTATCCAGTTTACGTTGCAGGTTTAAATATTTGAAATTACCTTTCTGTTGCGTTTTAAGAGCTTCATAATTGCGCTGCTTTTTTGATTTATAAGCTTCCATAAATTCTCGTTTTCTCTGATGTACCAAATCCTTTAAACTTTCCGAATCTAGACTTTTACTCGTACTAGGGGTATCAATTTTTTTCCTTTGTTGGTGAATTTTGGTATTCACTTCCAACTCCCTACCATTTAGTAGTTGTTCTTCGTGAAAGTTGATGTTCTCATTTATAGACCGAAATTTTGGTTTTACTGTCATTGTAGTATTCTTTAAAGAATCTTTTTCCTTTTCATAAACAACTTGCGTTTCTTTTTTTCTGTCTTTGGTACGCTTTATATTATCCTTTAAATCGACCACATCTTCATGTGATTCTTCCAATATAATTTCAATCTCTTGTACCAATTTTTCACCAATTTTATGTAAAACCGAAGACTTGTCCGAGTAGACAGTGTCATATAATTTATCTGTTTGTGTAGAATCGTTATTCAAAGTTGTTGAACTTTTAGCAGTAGTTTCATCTTTTAACAGAAGGTATTTTAAACATTCTAGTCTTTGTATTTCATTTTCTATCCAGTTTATTTGCTGCTTACGGCCACAATCGCTTTTGGATTTTCTTGCAATTTTTTTCTTAATTTCAATTTGCTTTTTCTCTTCATATTCAATTTCTGATTGAGTCAAGGGATTCAACCATTCTCGCATTGTAGGCTGCTCTGCATCAGTATTATTAGAGTTATTCAATTCATTGTTAGTAGGAACTATGACTTTTTCAGTAGTCGCACTTGGTGTAGTAACTGTAGACGTTGATCTTGAAGATGCTATTGAAGTTTGTGTGCAACGATTGATCTTATTCTCTATCATCACTTCTGTCGTTAGTTTGCCATTTGATGCCATTTGCTTATTTCCATCTTCTTTTTCCACCATCGTAATTATATAATTTTGAGCTTGTTTGTTAATTGTACCGGCTGACTCACTTGGCACTTTTGTGTTAATTTCTTTCTGCGAATTTTCATTTAAGTTTTTACATGGAAATTGTTTAAAACTACTTTTATCTCGATGTTGTTGAAAATTATGAGGTTCTGAAAGGTTAAAAGTGTTTGTAGCGCAACGCTTTTTAAGTTCTTTGGCAACTAAAAGTATATTTAAAGATTTATTATAAAGTTGATTTTTCAATCTGGCACACGGTAGCAATAGATTGAAGAAATCAAAGATTTTAATAAAATTCTTATAAATTGAGCTACTGTTCAAAAACATTTTTGGGCAAGGGACAAGGTTAAAAAAAACAATAAATAATCTTTAACATTTTGTATCTTTGGTAAATTGATGTTGGTTTGCTTTAAATTTACCAAGGTATACTAAAGCTACAATATGTAAAAGACTTACAAGGCCAACTGTGAATTCAGCTAATATTAACCAAAATTTTCACTTACCTAAAATACCACTGAAGTTACTACTTGTGCCTGCAGTTGATGTTTTAGATTTTTCTTGTATATCGATTTGTTCTATTCTCAAAGGTTGCTGTCCCAACTTTGATGATCTTCTTAGATCTATCAAACCTTCCCCTTGTCTACATTTATTATTAATATTTGAGCGTACTGAATCATAACCATGTCGATGAGCACAATCACTATAATTGTTATTTGCACATGCGCTGCTATTTACTGTATTCAAACTACTAATTTGATCGCCAGCCTCTAAACATGTTATGCGTTTAATGATATCACGTATCAATTGCTTTTTCTGTCTATCATTTATGCTTTTTGCGTCGATGAGTGAACAAATCAACTGTATGCCTAAGTCCAATTCAGGCGCTTTGCTAAGCGAAAAAGAAGAAACAGTCGATGATGATTCTACTGTGGAATGTGAAAGTGAATGATTTTCTTTATTTTCATTTAATGCGGCTTCAAATTTTGCTTGCAGTTCATGTATAATGTGTTGACATTTTTGTTGATTTTTTCCCCCAAATGCTTTTCTTTTCATGAGCAAATCTGTGACATTTGTAATAAAGGGATGTTCCAATGGTTTGGACTGGTTTTGCGCATTTGTATTTACTAGATTATCTGATGATTTCGATGATCTGGATTTTGATGATTTTGAAGAGTGATATTCGAAACTGGATGGAGTAGCTGTGCCTTCTATTAAAGAGCTTGAAGAAGATATGGTACATTGTACTTCTTGGGAGCGAACTGTGGATGGCTTTATAATTGATGTTTGTGCATATTTCTCAAATTTTTCATTCAGGGAAGTTGACGACGTAGATTGCGACATCATTTTCGGTTTCGTACCGCTTCTTGCCGATGTAACTAAGGTGCTGCTTGCTAAGGGAGGTGTACTATTCTCCGTCTCATTTCCTTTTAGTTGTTCTTTTACAACTCCATGGTCATTGCTAATTCCTTGATCTTCAAAAGCGGGCGCGAAATGATCCGGTACTAATGCAACACTATTTTCTTTGAAGAGGCCCCTGAGCATAGATCTTTCTATAGTACTTATATTACTAGTAGACATAGCCTTTTTATACCCAACATCGCCTAGAGAGTCCCATTCTAGGCGTCTGTGGGTTTTAGCAACAGATTCAGGTGTTTGAGTTTTTATATTTTTGAAATTTTTTTTTGGAGTTTTTAAATTTTCAGTTGATGTACTCATAACCTAATAGGGTTTGTTGAGATAATCAACATAAATTTAAGTAAGTTTTATTCTTTCAAATTATTAATAATAACATAAATATATACACACATATGAATCTACATACACATGTATGTACATATGTATGTATGTGTGTAATATTAAATTCAAAACATTTAAATCTAGCAAAAGAAATTGATTAAATTGTACCTTTTCTTTATCGCTCTCTGTTTCGATGTTTATATCTATAATGAAATCACTGGAGGTCAAGTATTCATTTTCAGGCGAAGTGTGTCCTTTTACATCAATATTTGGCAGACTCTTGCTGTTATGTACTCCACAAACAGGGAATGGCTTTGATGACATCGTAACTAAAGCTTCAAAGCTGTTGGTCGTAGTGATGATTTCTTTTGTCTTTTGGCAATCTTCACTGCTGACCGGTGAATACAGCCGCATAAACTTTTCTAAATCACGATCTTGACCAAACAGTTGATAATATGCTAATATTTTCTCGCCAACGCGTGGAGTATTTGGTAAATTGCGCTTTGAATTTTGCGGGTGATCGTCCATAATCTTATTGTCGACGATATTAAACAAATAAATCTACGACAGCATTATCAAACAACCGCACTCTTGCGCATAAAAAATACTTTTGCTATTATTTATATGATGCCACAAAATCTATTAAAACTCCAAAACAACCCTTGTTAAGTGGTTAAAAGCACTGACAAAGTAACAACTCATTAAAAAAACACATATGTATGTATGTATATATTTCTCAGATTCTGGTTTTGCACAAAAAAATAATAAAAAATATTGTTCACAATATATATATAGATAGAAATCAGATGAATTGATATGAGTTGTTTCAATTCCACAATTAGTACAACAATGCAGGAACAATTAGACTGGGTTCACACACGGCAGGTTTTTTTAATGTTATAATATTAATATTTTGATGTTTGGATCGCGAACCATTTTTATAAATTGATGGATATTTTTAATTAGTCTTATTATAAATAAAATTCCACATAGAAATTTCCAAACGTGTGAACAGTTAATATCAAAAAGCTTCATACGATTGCGAAATATTTTGACAATTTATAAAGAAAATTATGCACAAAGATTTGTATGTTGGAAAAAGTGGAAATATGTAAGTTTTTATTTTATTGGAAATGATGATAAGAAAATAAAATCCATATGAATGAAAAAACTTATTCGGAAATTTTCAAATTTGGAATTCATGATAACGCTGAATATATATGGCGGATTTCATAATTTTGGGTTATCCTGCAATCGCGTTCATTATATATTGGAATCTGTTAAGTGCCCTTAGATAATTAAAACATACATATTTGAACGTGTAAGGCCTGAATTATGTCAGATAGAAAATTGGTACAACGGTCACACTGTTAGTACGATTTTTTATTATTCTTTGTGCCGATATAATTTCAATCTCTTGTATATGTCAACATTACTGGGGCTTACAAGAACCGTTACAATTTTAAAGTATTTGCAGAAAATAAAACACCATTTTTTAGAAAAACTTTTATTTTAACTTAAAATTGTTTACATATTCTTTAATTTTATGTTTAGATGTTTTTTTAAAAGCACTTAATATATTTTGTTTCGTTTTACATTCTCTGCATTTTTATGCATTTTGTTCAGTATTTCTTTCTATATTCTTCGAAATTCACATAATATAGTCATTTCAGTTTTAATGATTTTCTAGTACTACATATTTCCAAAATTTATTTCTATTTTATATTTATGTATATATTTTATACATGTCTGTATGTATGTATGCATGTGTAATTATACTTTTTCTGCACTTTACATATCGTTACCTAAATATAGAAAGGCCATAAATCATTGTTTTTTTTAAATCGAGATTTTTGCGTTTTTCGAAAAATGCAAAAAACTCGATTTGAAATATATAATGAATTTGGGCCTTTCTATATTAAGGTAACGATATACACATGCATTTAATTTACTGGCAAAATTTTAAAAGTTGTTTTATAATTAATTACAATTTTTTTTTACAAAAACATGAGTTTTAAGTTTTAAAAAATTGAACACGTTGTATTTATTTCTTGTAAATGTTGTTTATTTACTTTTGCATAAAAAAATTGCCATTAATTATAAAGTTATAAATTTATATATACATGTAACAAAATTTATTGCAAAACAAAAATATCCATGGAATAGTAAAATTTTGAATCAGTCCAACAGAGTATCTAAGACTACAAATTTTAGATAATAATTGTAATTTACTGAGTATATTATTGCAATTAAAAATACACTTTTGTTTTTATATATGTTTATACATACATATGTATGAGCATACACACATACATACATACTATATGCATGTATGTATATCATTTAAGATTTAAATCATTATATAGCTTCATTTGATGTGTTATATAGGTTTATTGCTAAAAAAAATAATGAGTAATAAATATATTTATATTATATATTTTTTCATATTTCCAGCACTTTCAACTTATTTTTCTTCTCGAAGCTATGTATTTTACCAATTTTACATTAATTTCTATACAAAATTTATATTATATATAACACTCCTTGATTTTGTTCAGATTATTGTTTTTTAGCTTAAATAAAAATTCCATGGTGTTCACAATTATTTTTTTAAGTAATAATTTTTTCATTATAAATCTAACCTACCCTAGTATAACGGGATCTAATAGAACCTAATTTTATTTCAAATCACACAGCGGTGTTAAATAAACATAATATTTTTCAAACTAACAATTAAAACCAATCTGTATAAATAAAAACATTAAATTAGAACAAATTTTAAGAGAAACACAACATATCTTTAGATTATAGATAAAATTTAAATTATAATTAAATTTACTATGATTGCGTATCAAAACTTTAACAAAATTAAATGGGAAGTCCAAAAGAGAAGATTTTTTGTAAAAGTTCGGGCAAGAATTACTACGTTTAATTTTTCGGTGATTATATTTTATCATTTAATATTTTGCACATTCTAGAAACATTAAAGATTATTTCCTTACGAGTATTATGCCAAGTATAAAATGTTTAAAATAAATTTCTGGATAGCACTTACGTGAAAGAGTATATAGCAATAGATATTAAATATGTTATGAATAATATTTAGACTAAGGCCATTACAAACGGTTGTATTGAATTCCTCAATTCAAAACATACTTTAAAAAATTATGAAGCCTAAGTGAAAATTATGTGGAAACTAAAACGAAATTTAAAATTTTCATAAAAATTCTTCACAGAAGACACGCATAGAAATTCATAGTTTTTGCAGCAATGGTTTATTATAGTATCACACTAATGGTTTATTATAGTATCACACTAACAATGAATTTTTTTTTAATTCCATACAAGCTTCAATCTGCTGAGGTGATTTATACGATTAGGCCTTATTATTTTCAATTTAGAAGTGAACCCAGGTGCTCGCACAATTTGCCACACCATGGATTAACAGACGCAGAATCATCAAAGGCAGACTATCGCACCACAACTGAAGAGGCTGCATCAAGCAACGAATAACTAAAAATAATAGAAGTAGTGAAAGAACCACCCAACACAGATCCCATGTATTCAGTTTGTTAATGGCTGTAGTTTATAACCACCACATAAGGAAGTAATCCTGGAAATTCCTTCAACTAAACAAGAATTAAGTTCACAACCCTGCGCAATATTGAATTGCTTGAGATTCCCCTCCTGCATTTAAGAATTTATGCATTATCATTTTAGGATTATTCCTGTATTCAATCATCCATTATAATACGCCCTTAATCAATATACTAAAAAGAATATATTTCCATATGAGAAAAAATTTAATATATGTATCACACTTTTGACGTTCGGCATATGGCTATTGTCGGACTACATAATTAATTAATTAATGGCACCTGTTTCGCCAGAGTTTTCAAAATTATAAATTATATCAATTTAAAAATAAATGCATCCAAACAAAACATAAAAAATCATGATAGGAAGGGTAGTTAGTGTTGTAATACACATTGACTCGGATACCCAATTGGATTCATTGTAATGTGCGAAGTTGAGATATATATGTATGTAAATAGGATGACTTCCAAATCGTATCAATACAAAGTTTGTATGCTTTTAGGATGCGGAATTTATATCGTGTACAGATAGAAGAACGTCGCAAAACATTGTAAGCATCATCATCAACTTTTAAAAAGATGTGCTGATTGCTTGCTTGCTGCGTTGTTAACACTTATCGATGACGTTTTGAAAGGGTGCGCATTGTCAACGTTTTGTACACTACACTTTATTCTAATACAAAGCAATTGACGTTTTGGAAGTCACCCATATGTATATTCACTATTACAACACTTCTTCAACATAACATAAATAAATCATACTCGTATGAAGATTGTACATCGAAAATAAATATGTATGTATGTATATAAAAATGTCAGAAAATATTTACACCTTTTATGCAAATGCATCAAGTGTATTATTTATGTGTGTTTTTAATAACATTATTGATGATGAAATTTTACTTAAACTAATTGTCTTAAGTTGCTGTATGTATGTATATTATTACTATTTTTGTTTATAAGTTATTATTATGGATTTGGATGATAATACAATTAATTTATTGAAATGTAAATCCGCATTATTTTGTCTTTAGTTTTTTTTAACTCATAGGTTTTTTTTGAGGATTTTGAAAACTTTGATTTTATTAAATATTGTTTAAATTCCAAGACTGCAATTAAAGAAGAGAAATAGAACAAATTATTTATTATTATTTTATTTCTATATGAATGTACATTAGGGTGTATACAGTTTTTTTTTGTCAAACAAGAGTATTGCAGTAATATTCTGCAAAAATTCTAAAAAATCGGTAGAAACCATAGTTTGAATATCAAAATAGAGCTTCCGAGTTTTAATGAGGGTTTGTTTATATAGTCAAAAAATATCTTTTTAACCGAATTCAAAACCAAAACATAAGGAGGTTATCAATTGGTATGTATTTCTTTGATTTGAAACCACGCTCAAATTAATAAAAACAAGTAACGGTTATTGCAGAGCATGATTTTACAATGGACGAAAATAACTTGCAAGAATATTTACTTGAAAACAAAAACAATAAACCGCCCTAATGTACATTTATTTATGTGATGCAATGTTTACATATTACTTGGCATAGAGTATAAAATAATAATTAATAAAAAAAAATAATGTACAATAAGCAGAGCAAGTTTTTCCGGCCTTTTGCTTGAAGATCTTATTTTTTCATAATTCTTAAGCTTATTGTACACACGGCATGAAAAAGTCACATGCATAAGTGGCTACAACGTCCAGAGAATTTTCAGGGTGATGGATGCTTTTTTTTAAATAAGTATTAGTAACTGCATCATGCCGTAAAATTTTTATATATACGGCCCTAGGTATAAGAAAAAATTGGCATGAAGTTAGCATAATTGACGAAATTGAATTAGATGTTAACGAGTTCCTACACACAATTTGATATTAAAAATGGTCTTATTACCTAATTTTACCCCACCCAAGACCTAGCATGATTTTTAATGTGAAGTTTCATCGCAAAACTCTTTAAGATTATGTTAAATTTTGCCACTTATGATAACTTCATGTCAATTTTTGCTCATACATAGGGCCGATAGTATTTTTGTCCCAAAATCCAAATGTGACATGTCTCACAAGCGGAGACTTACAGGCAGCACATGTGTAATTATGTGAATGTATAACACACGGAAACTTATAAAAGTAAAAAGTTAATTCTAGTATATATGTATGATATTTTTTAACGAATATAAACTGCGCGATCATTCGACTACTAGGCTATTATATAGTTTTAAAGCAAAAGCTTTATTAATGAATTCGTATGTGAAATCAGTTTTGACATCCATTGTAGATAGATACCCTTAGAAGACATAAAAGTCAAATACCAAATATTGACTACCAATCTTTGCTTAGAAGCTTCGATCGATAATAAAGGTTTAAAAATAACATATGTAAACTTTTATAAAAGCGAGCCGATAAATATATTGGCTCACTGTCTGCATAAGAATTGTTGTTATTGTTTTAAGTAAACATGATTATACTTTGCAATAAATATTTATTAAAGAAAATTAATACAAAATTCGTAGTTCGTGTTTGCCGGTTGCTTATTTTTCTATTTTTTACTTGTTTTTTTTTAAATGTTTTTCTGTATATTAAAACTTGCCCTGATCATAAGGCTAATAAAATAAATATGTACATATTTGATTAATAATGGAAATATACAATTATATAAAAATGTGTAACTCAAATAATAATCTCGAGAATAAAATAAAATATCTCAAAAAATCTTACATGCGAGACCCTTTTTGTTGCAGTACTTTTGCTCTATCATTTAATTCTAGTTCACGACCACTTGATGTGCCACATTCCTTGGAGACAACGGCTAAAAATTCATTATTATCAAATGCACCATAATTTGAATGGTATTGTGTGCCAACACTTATCAGTTGCTCAAACCTCCAACCATCAGATAGTGTTGAGATCATCTATTGAAATTAAATATTAAGCAAAATTAATATAATATAGAACATAATTACAAATTTTTTTACAATTATAATTCTTTGAAACAATATGAAAACGTACCTGCGTTAATTCTTGCTCCCGGCATTGTAGAACACGATAAACACGTTTTTTGTCAGTTAAAGGTCTCTGTAACACAAATATTTATAAGGTTAGAAGTAGAAAATTGGAGATTCAAGTTTGGGAAATTAACTCTTTTCATAAAATTTTATATTTCAAAATTCAATAATCTTATTTATATTGATTTGAAATTTATTTGCCGGTAGTTTAGCATCGTCTATATGCATTTCATAGTTGCTGTAACAAATCGTCAATGAAATGCATTTAGACAATGCTGAACTACCAGCTAATAAATTTCAAATTAAAATAATCTTATGACAACATGTTGAATAATAAATTTCTTAAATCTTATTTATACCTATTTGAAAATTTTTTACGAAGTTAAAACATAAATATATACATAGATATGTATGTATAAACTTACTTGATCTCTGTGGTGAATGCATTCTTTAAGCAAAGCTATCAGTTGTGTCACATTATAAAATTCAGCCTCTTCAAGAACTCCCTCCTCCGAAACTCCATCCAATACTAATTTTCCGTGGCGTAAATAATTTAAGACTGGCGCAAAATATTTTGGATCTCTGTCTATCAAGTAGGCACCGGTTTCATCCTTAAAGAAAAATAAATGAACATGCACCATTTTTATTTGCAATCGAATACAATCTATAACCCAAACCGAACCGAAAAATTCGACAACCGTAAATAGGCTGATTATTTTATTTATATTTTATTTTACTGAAGTATTAATTTTCCCTGTTTTACAAGGGAAATATTTTTAATTAATAAAAAACACAAGTTCAAATGCGTTCATAATACGTACCTACTTTTTCTCCGGGGATTTTTAGCCATCCGCACTCATAAAGAGAATAGTGCGAAAAGCTAGAGTTGGCAATTAACGTTACCAATTTAGCGCATTTTAACTACGCCAAGCACCCTTTTAATAAAAAAAAATGACACGCTTAATTGTTGCGTTTTTAAAGGCTTTTAAAGGTTGTTCTTTTTGCGATTGTTCTATTTCGTTCCGAGCAACTAAAAGAACTATGTAGTTCGTTCTTATCGCTCATTTGTTCAGTGAACAACAGAGCAGCAACTGAACAACAAAATAATGCATTTGT
Source organism: Tachina fera (assembly GCA_905220375.1). Classification (NCBI taxonomy): domain Eukaryota; kingdom Metazoa; phylum Arthropoda; class Insecta; order Diptera; family Tachinidae; genus Tachina; species Tachina fera. Next base: position 109,724,257 of record LR999966.1, on the reverse strand, counting down.
AAACACAGGAAAATTCAATTCTAATGCTTCAGCTATTATCAAGGCTGCTATAAATAAAGCTTGGAGGCCTTATTCACAAAAAAATAATTTAGGTGTACTAAATGTTTAACAAACAAATTTCTATACAAAATACGTTTCAATGAAACTATTTTTTTATGCTTTAGGTCGATATAAAAATAAAAATATAAAGAAATTTATGAAATTTATCGACCTAAAGCTTAAAAAAATAGTTTCATTGAACATATAAAAAAGGTCGAAAAATTAGATAAACAATCAAAATACGTTTCTTAAAACTTCTGTAAACCTGAATTATTATTTTGAATACAGCAGTATATGTATATGTACATACTACATACATATGTATGCGTGGTTTATTTAATCAATTGTGTTCGAATTCATTCCCTACAAACATTTGGAAGTTATATTGCTCAGAAGATATAAATACAATATCTTATTATTATCATTTGGAAGAAAATCATCAAAGCAATACTTTTTTGATATTAAAATATTTTCATTTTAGTGAAACTTTTTGAATGAACAGTTCAAAATGTATTGACTGTTTATTTTTTTCTTTAACAAGGTATTTTATGTCATTAAAATGTTGCATTTTGTTCAGCCTGGTGATTTATCACATGGGCAATAAATTTATAATATAAATATGTTTTCAACTGGAGGATAATAAAATATTTAATTTGAAATAAAAACAATCAGAACATTTCCAAAACATTTGAAAGGAAATAAAAACAATCTGAAAATTTTCAAAACATTAGCTCGGGAAAATAAAATATGATGACTCCTGTGATGATAAATTGAATTTAGTTGACCATAAAAAATTGCTTTAAATTTAAATTAATGGTAGTTTTATTTATATACATATACATGCATATATACATATATATTTTTCTTCTTCAGATAATTTAGCAAAATTGTAAATTTGTAATTTGAGAGATAATCTATCGTTATAAATAATTAATCTTCCTAAAGATAAATCATCATAAATAATCCAATTATATGATTATCTATCAATACCAGTTTTATCTTCTAGAAGTATTACATTCGTATTTCTTGCAAGTATCGCCCTGGCCGCACAACCTCTCCCGAAGGCGGGAACTTCCGCAATACGAATATGACTGTTGCGGCAATACTATTTTTCTTCCAAGCAATAAGATTTCGAATCATTTTCGTATTACTTTGCTTGCAGGGATTGTATATATACATATGTATGTATGTATGTATGATATATACATATGTATGTGTACATTGTATATTTAGATAAGAGTTTCTCAATATAATTATGTTAATAGTACTTGTTTTTTATGTAGTGTGTACTTTAGAATATGTGTGTATGTATTTATGTAATATGTTAGCTTTAATATTAATTTTGATATTTTCTATTATTTTTATAATTATATTTTAATAAGTTATTCAGTTTATTCAAGCAATAAATTTTATAATATAGATTTAATTTTTCCTGAATAGGCTTTTATATTATTACAAGGTAAATAATCACATCAAAATCATTTTATTAAAGAATTGATTAACTTAACTTAAAAATTAAATAAAAATTTAAATTATAATCTTCTCACTGTTCATATTGGTCAGGAACAGATCAAAAAATTAATAAAAAGAACTAAAGAACAAAACCGAACAAAAGAAAAACTTGTCTGAACTTGTTCACTTAGCTCAATAGTTCAATTGAACTAGTTCGTTCATGAATAGCACAACCCTATCTTTGTCTATATCAATGAAAGTTCCCTCTGCCAACTAATAAAAGCAATTCTTCTCGGTCAGACTATGTTTGTGAGAAAAATCATTGTATTAAATTATATACCTCAATCATGTAAATTGAGGTATAGGTGTATTTGCAAAATGTACAAGAGCAAATAAGCCTACTTACATACATACATATGTAATATATCGTGCAAGATATAGTGCATGTGGCTGGTTAAATAGATGTGGAATACAAACGAAATTAATTAAATTATCTTACCCGATCTGATATTAAATCACAATCTTCCTGTATTAGACGTGATAAGAAAGAGTTTGGATCTCTAGAGAGTGTTGTTTTCGTGGTAAGGAAGTATTGGCCACCCACATTTAGCTTCACCCACTGGTCTGTGCCCTGCTTTTTGAAAACGTTTGGACTTTTGCGTGTATTGATATTAACTGTGGTCATAATGTTAAGATTAATTCAGCTTGTATTATTTAAGGTATTCTTTTTTTCACTTTTTTTGTAAAAAATGTATTAAACCAATAAAGCACGAAAATACTTGTTTATTATTATAAACTATTAGTATTTTCAATGCAAAATAGTATATGTATTTGTTCCGATAAGCGTTCAATTTGTGCGTTTTATTAACTTCAGATAAATAAATTTTTTATTTCTATAATAAATAAAAATGCAGAAAAATGCCACTTTTCTATCTAATTTCTTTTGCAAGTTTTCCCTTCTCTTTTCATATATTTCCAGGGCTGCCAGAAGTTTCTGCTGAAAAATCTGCACTTTTTTGAAAAATCATTGGCATTTTCGGTATATTAATTTCGAAAATCGTTAGGAAAATCGCTATGAGTTTTTCATTAATTTTTACTAATTAAACAAAAATAACAATCATGTAAGTTCACATACTGTATAAAATGATAGTACATAATTATCACATTTATTATTATATGTTAACGTGAATTTTAACTGACAGTTCTTACAAAACTTGCAGTTGAAGTCCCTGTTAGCTGCTAATTGTACATTGTAAAAAGTCCCATTAATTTACAGTCTAATTCATAAAAAGATTTTAGGTTTATTACGGGTTTATTTGACAAATTTCCCATAGAAATATGTCAAATAAGCGCTTAATAAACCTGAAATAATTTGTATGAATAAGGCAGTTAATATTTATTAACGTGGCAAAATTAATATAAATTTCAGAAAAATTAGACTTCAACCACAACTTCCAAAAGCTTACAAGCCCCAAAATCTCAATATATTGTTAAGAATTACAAAACTTCAATCATAGTTGACTACGAAACTTTAAAAGAAAAAAATTATTAATATATATATATATTGAATTAAAACAAATAAATTATTTAAAAAAATTTTGTTATATTGTTATTTGCTACCGGATTGCTTATGCTGTTGGTTTAGACGTTTCAGTCTGGGCATCATTTTGTACGGTTGCCAGATTTGTCGGCCTCGCTGGCATGCTGGCGTTCTGCTCCGGCTGAGCTCGCCGTCTTGGGGGGTGTTCTTGCCGACTTTCGGGCAATAAGCAACAATAAACAAAAAAAATCATGCCAGCTGCGCTTGGAAGGATGTAACACCAAGAAAAAAAAATGTTTATAAATATATGAAATTTTGGAGCCCGAAAGTGGAAATTTGTACTTGAAAAAAAACAAACTATTGAAAAAAAAACCAAAATATTTACATATACCACTAACCACGCATACTTACAAGTCTGCTCTCTCAACATAAATATTGAGTTAGCCGGTCTTTTTGGCTAACCGTGGCCTCCCTCCCACAGAAATCCTACTGGATTTCACCATGATAACCCGGCCTATGTTTGTATGTGGGTTATCCCATACCTTCATGATGGTTACTTACCACTAGTCTCTACAGCCTGAAAAATTTACCTTAACCCATCATTTTGGGCAATAAAAAATTTAAATCATATTGAAAAATAACAATACATTTTAATTTATTTATTCAAAGAAAAAACAAAATGTAAAAAAAAACTACTCAATATAAAATTATTTAATATTTAAAATATTATTTTTTTTTCTTTGATTTAATTAACAATAATAAAAAAAAGAAAATTCTCAAAAAATTATAGAAAAAGGCAAAGTAAATTTAAATAAACAAAATGGTTTAAATGGATTTCTAAATAAAACAAATTTATATTTCTGATTATGTAGGGTAAACACCTATCTTTTTAAGCCTAAGAGCTTATTATGGGGACTTGGGGCAGGTTTTGTAGGAAGCCCGTTTCGTCCGTGCTGTACGGGTGCCAACGAGTTAAGTCTCAACAATTTATACCAATTATTTATGTACACACACATATATATATATATATTAAAATTTCTCTTTTATCAAAGCCGAGTTTATGAATTTAAGAAAACCCCTGTGAAACCAATAAGTTCCTGTTTAAACAAATTTAGATGCAAAACTAACGGAGGTTCGAGCTCAGACCAGCGTTGGGGTGTAGGCAAATTAATAAACCTACGGGACACAAAAAAAAGGTACGTATATGGGTGTTTTCCTAAATAAACCTCTTTAATAAAAATATTAATTTAGGCATATATACATATATTGTTTTTTTTTTCTTTAAATTTCAACAGTTCATTTCGTCGTCCGTTCTGTGGTCGTACGGGTCACTGGGCACTATACCTGTTTTCTGCCTTGGATTAAGGGTAAAGCTGGTGCTTCTCACGGTGATACCTGGTGATTCTTCCGGAACAACAAAAACCTTTGCTTATTTCCTTACGGTGCCTCAATCGGACTGCCTTCTGGAGCGCCTCCAATCTAGTCCTGGTTGTGGATCAAATTTTATAAACTGCTTTGCTTCTCCAACCTTTTTCTTCTTTGCTTTTTTTTCTGCTTGGCTTTTTAATGTTTTATTTGTGTTATAATGTCTTCTTTTTTTTTGATAGCTTTCAAGTATTCGCTATTTTGCTTTTGTTAATTTATTTGGTTTTTGCTATTTTGTTAAATGTTGTGTCGTTAATTTTATTTAGCTTTAGTTTATATTTTTATTTATATTTAGTTTATTTATTTTTAGATTTATTTTCAATATATTTGCAATGCTTGTTTCTTTAAAAATAAAAAAATAAAAGCGATGAAATTGCTCACTTTATGCTGTTTTTCTTTATTTTCTTAATTTTTTTCCACAACACTTTTTCACTTTTTCCCACAGATTTGTCTTTGCCGTTCACTTCCTCAAGTCAGAATCGTCCTTGATTCACTCTCTCGTCTTCTTCGACCTCACTCGACTCGGTGTCCGCCAAAAATCCCCAGCTTTCGTCCATCTTTTTTTTTCTTCCAATTGCCACTGTCTTTTCCAGAACTTTCCTGGCCATTTTCCTCTATTGGGTTTTTATAAATAGTGTTTTGTTTTTGTCTTTAATTTGGTTTTTCTTCCAGCTGTTGCTATCAGCTGTTACCAAAGCCCGGTAACTAGCTGTTACATCTGAGGTTGCCACTATCAATACTGCATTATCGACCCCAGAGTGCTGCCACAATTTGGCTGCTCAATGTAACAACAGTCTTCTCAACATATTCATATTCATGATCGTTTTTTTCTCTAGAAAAATAATTTAATTTTAGCAAAACAGTATTAAGCTTACCACTATCTTTATTTTGCAAAATATCTTAAAATATTTTGTACATATGTATGTAAATTGCTTTCTTGAAGCAAGCCTCTTCAATTCTCTTTTAAAACTGCTCATTTACTTACACACAGACAATCTGTTTTTGAAGTATTCCTTATTGTTTTAAGCAGCGAATGAAATAACAAACGAATTTTAGGTGCAAGTAAGAATTTCTTATTTCTTTTCTTATTTTTTAGTTCTGCTTTCCTATCTCTTCCATAAACTTGATTCGAGGATAACTGTCATGTCTAAAGAATTTCTAACAACCCACTATTGTTTTCAAATCACAAAAACGTAGTTTGAAAACGAAGTAGTTGACGAATTTTCAGTTGGTTTGATCAAAATCAGCATTTTTTACCTAAAATCCGCAAATTCGCATTTGTTTGTTTTTTAATGAAAAAATCGGCAAAATGCCGAAAAATCGTCCCTTTTGGCAGCCCTGCCTATTTCATTGAGCGTGCACAGTTGTACTACTTAGTTTTAGACAGGTTTACAAGGCTACTATCAAAAGTATCAAATTTAAACATGAACGTTAAACCGTTAAAAACCTGAATTTATATTCTGAAACATTTCATTAAATTAATATCATACAAATCATTTAAAAAATTTTGCATTTTGAAAAATATACATATATATATATATACACATATGTTCATAATAATAGATACACATTAAAAAAAATATTAAAGTGATGTTAACTTTTGAAATTTCTTCACATGCTGTCAATATTTGTTTTCTTATTAACAGTTTTATCTGCCACTAACATTCAAATAAAAAATCTGGCAACTATGTGCACTAAAGTTCGTTTAAATAATCGGTTTTATTTGAACCTCAAAACAAATGTTGATCATTATAATAGATACACTTGGCTTAGTTGTCATTTTTGATTAAACAATTCAAATCAATTTTAGCTTTTTCGTTTGATTTTACACGTTACAGCAAGAAAAGTTGAATTTTGTAAAAAAACTAGACAGTTAAAATACTTTTTGGAATACAATGGGAAGAAATTGCCATTGCACCGAAGAAGAGAGAAAAATTGTCCAAATAATGAGAAATCAAGGAAAGTCCTTGCGCGAAATTTCAAAAAGCTTAGGAAGGTTTTTACATTTGGTCCAAAATGCTCTATTAAAAAAAAAAGATATAAAAACTCGCGGAAGACCAAAGAAAACAAGCACAGAAACTGACAGACGGATAATTATAATGGCCAAAAAAAATCCTTTTATATCTTCGAAAGCTATTTCTGCTGAAATTCATAACGAAGTGAGTCCGCCAACAGTTCGTCGTCGTCTTCTACAAGCCAATTTGCCAGGAAGAATCGCAAGGAAAGTTCCCCTAATGCGTAAACAAAATGTAAAAGCTAGATTACAGTTTGCTAAGGATCATTTACTTTGGTCTGGCGAGAAAAGATGGAGAATGTGGCAGCACTCTGGGGTCGATAATGCAGTATTGATAGTGGCAACCTCAGAGGTAACAGCTGGTCACCGGTTTTTGGTAACAGCTGATAGCAACAGCTGGAAGAAAAAACAAATTAAAGACAAAAACAAAAACACTATTTATAAAAACCCAATAGAAGAAAATGGCCAGGAAAGTTCTGGAAAAGACAGTGGCAATTGGAAGAAAAAAAAAGATGGACGACAGCTGGGGATTTTTGGCGGACTCCGAGTCGAGGTAGGTCGAAGAAGACGAGAGAGGAGATCAATCACGATTCTGGCTTGAGGAAGTGAACGGCAAAGACAAATCTGTGGGAAAAAGTGTTGTGGAAAAAAATTAAGAAAATAAAGAAAAACAGCATAAAGTGAGCAATTTCATCGCTTTTATTTTTTTAAACAAACAAGCAATGCAAATAAATTGAAAATAAATCTAAAAATAAATAAACTAAATATAAATAAAAATATAAACTAAAGCTAAATAAAATTAACGACACAACATTTAACAAAATAGCAAAAAACCAAATAAATTAACAAAAGCAAAATAGCGAATACTTGAAAGCTATCAAAAAAAAGAAGACATTATAACACAAATAAAACATTAAAAAGCCAAGCAGAAAAAAAAGCAAAGAAGAAAAAGGTTGGAGAAGCAAAGCAGTTTGTAAAATTTGATCCGCAACCAGGACTAGATTGAGGGCGCTCCAGAAGGCAGTCCGATTGAGGCACCGTAAGGAAGTAAGCGAAGTTTTTTTGTTCCGTAAGAATCAACAGGTATCACCGTGAGAAGCACCAGCTTTACCCTTAATCCAAGGCAGAAAACAGGTATAGTGCCCAGTGACCCGTACGACCACAGAACGGACGACGAAATGAACTGTTGAAATTTAAAGAAAAAAAAAAACAATATATATATATATGCCTAAATTAATATTTTTGTTAAAGAGGTTTATTTAGGAAAACACCCATATACGTACCTTTTTTTTGTGTCCCGTAGGTTTATTAATTTGCCTACACCCCAACGCTGGTCTGAGCTCGAACCTCCGTTAGTTTTGCATCTAAATTTGTTTCAACAGGAACTTATTGGTTTCACAGGGGTTTTCTTAAATTCATAAACTCGGCTTTGATAAAAGAAAAATTTTAATATATATATATATATGTGTGTACATAAATAATTAGTATAAATTGTTGAGACTTAACTCGTTGGCACCCGTACAGCACGGACGAAACGGGCTTCCTACAAAACCTGCCCCAAGTCCCCATAATAAGCTCTTTGGCTTAAAAGGATAGGTGTTTACCCTACGTAGTCAGAAATATAAATTTGTTTTATTTAGAAATCCATTTAAACCATTTTGTTTATGTAAATTTACTTTGCCTTTTTTCTCTGATTTTTTGAGAATTTTCTTTTTTTTATTATTGTTAATTAAATCAAAGAAAAAAAAATAATATTTTAAATATTAAAGAATTTTATATTGAGTAGTTTTTTTTTACATTTTGTTTTTTTCTTTGAATAAATAAATTAAAATGTATTGTTATTTTTCAATATGATTTAAATTTTTTATTGCCCAAAATGATGGGTTAAGGTAAATTTTTCAGGCTGTAGAGACTAGTGGTAAGTAACCATCATGAAGGTATGGGATAACCCACATACAAACATAGGCCGGGTTATCATGGTGAAATCCATTAGGATTTCTGTGGGAGGGAGGCCTCGGTTAGCCAAAAAGACCGGCTAACTCAATATTTATGTTGAGAGAGCAGACTTGTAAGTATGCGTGGTTAGTGGTATATGTAAATATTTTTGTTTTTTTTTCAATAGTTTGTTTTTTTTTTTTTTCAAGTACAAATTTCCACTTTCGGGCTCCAGATTTCATATATTTATAAACATTTTTTTCTTGGTGTTACATCCTTCCAAGCGCAGCTGGCATGATTTTTTTTGTTTATTGTTGCTAATTGCCCGAAAGTCGGCAAGAACACCCCCCAAGACGGCGAGCTCAGCCGGAGCAGAACGCCAGCATGCCAGCGAGGCCGACAAATCTGGCAACCGTACAAAATGATGCCCAGACTGAAATGTCTAAACCAACAGCATAAGCAACCCGGTAGCAAACAAACAATATAACAAAAATGGCGCCCAACGTGGGGCCCGAAAGTGGAAAATTCAAATTCATATTCGATTAGTTTCTCGCGTGTTTTCAACTAATGTAAGGCCCGTTGAGTCATTAAGAGTCCTCAACGAGAAGCGACATTAGTTGAGTCACAAAGTCCACTTTAAGTTTTTTTAAATTCCGTAATTTGTTTTTATACTACTCACTATATTTTCCTTTTATTCATAAATATTTCCTAGAACTACAGTATGACGTAAGTCCCGGAAGTAGATTTTTTTTTTATTTCTTCCGCGTTGCGACGGCATACTGGAATTTTGGGAAGTATTTGTCTTCTGGTAGTGGTATGAGTCAAACTAGATAAATCGTTACCAAATGTAATCAAATTAGTTTTTGCTACATATCATACCAAAGCTTATGAATACCATCCAATAATAAATTTAGTCACAATAGACAAAATTCTAATTCTAGTCCGAAACCCATGGACAAAAATAAAGTAAATACTTTTATTATTGTGAAGTTAGGAAGTAGTCCTGACAACGTAAAAGGCGAAGTACCTCAGTGTCAGTTGCCTCTCTAACCGAGCAATATGGTAGGACAGAAAATTGAAGATTTATTCCATACCTTTTATGTTACCACAAACCATACAAACATATTTACAAGTCTAGAGGAAAACAGTATAGAAATCATGAAAACAAATACTTTTTCGATGCTTCTCAACATAAATGAATCGGTGAATCTAATTTAATTGGATTCAAATAAATTCCTTTAATGGTGGTTACGTAGTGCCGCAAAGCTCTACAGCCGAATAACAAACTTAAATTTAATTTAACATTTTCATATTTTTTTCTTTTTGTAAAAGAGAACAAATTTTTTTTATAATTTTTCCTTATAGGATTTTTTTTTTTGAATATAAGTTTTCTATTGGAAAACATAGATACATTTTTTTTGTATATAATTTTTCTATTTGGAAACATACATATATTTTGTTTTTACTTTTCTTATATGAATTTTTTTTATATATATATTTTTCTTTTTGAAAACATAGTTTTCATTTTTTTTTTTTATAATTTTTTTTTCATTTTTATATAGTTTTTTTTGTATAATAATTACATACTTTAATAAGAAGCTATTATACAAATAATATCGCAATTGAAAGCATATTGGAGTTTTTGCTTTCTAATTAGTTTGGAGTTACATTTTTTTTCTTATATATTTTATATATATATATTTTTTTTTGTTTGTTTTTTTTGATATACACAGGTATATAGTTTTATATCATACATCTATAATTTTTTTTTATTTTTTTGAATTTTGGGGTGATTTACATTCTCTTTTTCGAAATTTTCTTTTACTTCGCTGATTGCGTAGTACAATTTACATAATTTTGGTTTTGCCTACGCCTTATTAAAGGCTAGACATATTAAATTGTTTCTGAGTTTTCTTTTATTTTGATGGTTTTAACTCGTTCGGAGAGAAACCGATTAATTGCAGCCGGTATTGACGTAAATTCCGTGATGAATAGAGACGAACTCCCAATTACATCAGGGGAGGCTATGGTGCCACCTGCTGTTCCCACAGTCGCTGTTTCGACGGGAAACGCGACTAATGTAACAGAAACAGTTACTCCGGCAGTACAACAATTTTTAGCTATGGCACAGGGCAATGCTAATAACAGCTTTGTACAAGAAGCCCACCATTCGTCTAGTACTATACCCACTCCTGAGTATAGTAATATCACCTCTAGAACGAGACAGGGTGAATTTCACATAAACAGACCCACTGTACAACCATCTAATCAGAGGCCAGTTGTTGATTTAGGGGGTGATATAGCCAGTCTAATTAGGGAAGAGTTGTCTCGGCAAATGCAACAATTGCAAGTGACGATGCAGCAGGAAATCAGCCAAGCAGTACGGCAAGCAATTCGCCCTCAAGCGAATCCAGCTTCAGGTGGTCAGGGTAGTAATTTAGCCGCGCCCAATACACCTCAAGCTGAATTAACTGCTCGCACGCCACACCTATTTGGAGCAGGAAGTAATCAAAATTTTAATCTTGGTATAAATCAGGCAAATAATTTAAACATACCTGCATTTCACCGAACACCAGCACGGGAATTTCATTCAGCTCCTTATCCTCCTCCAGGTATGCAACCACAAGCGGCGCCCTTACAGCCGTCACCAGTTCATCTCAATACGCAGGCTCACAGACCAGCTGACAGTACTTACCCAGTAGTTAAAGCTGACTTGTCTAAATGGGGTCTCAAGTTTGACGGAACGTCTAAGTCTATGAGTGCCGAAGACTTCGTTTTCAGATTGGAAACGTTAAGGCAAGACTACAATATGTCTATTGTAGAAATTAAACGTAGTTTCCATACCTTACTCGAAGGCCAAGCCCTAGAGTGGTATTGGAATGTGAAAAAGTTGAACCCATTCCAATCCTGGGACGAATTAATAGGCGCGTTTTTGACACAATATAGGAGGTACGAGAACGAATTTCAGATTCAAAAAAGAATTATGGACCGCAGGCAAGGGGCACAGGAGTCCTTTGAAGATTTCTTCAATGCCGTTATAAGTCTGAGAAATCAGCAACGTACTCCTTACTCGGAGTCTGACCTCATAGAGATAATGAGGGGAAATTTGAAACCCTCCTTATCGCAATTACTGTTTTCGGCAAGGATACAAAATCTTAATGATTTCTGCCAACAGGCCAAAAGAGCTGAAAGTCTCGTGTCGAGTCAAAGGCAGCAGTATGCACCCAGATATAACATACCACCCCGCGTCCACGAGCTGGATTACCAAGAGTTACCTGAACCTGTCCACGAAATAGAGGCCTTGGCGAGCAGTAGTCGCTACATATGCTGGAACTGTAAGCGTGTTGGTCACAGTTTTACAGATTGTCCATCACCTACTCGCCGAATCTTTTGTTACAGGTGTGGATTGGACAATGTGGTTACGCCGCAATGCCCAAAGTGTCGGGGAAACCAGACATCGAACGCGTCTCGAACTGGGGAGGCTTGTTCGACACACACCCAGACCCAGTAGAAAAACCATTAGTACCCACCGAACCTAGGCAAAATATAATAATTTTGAAAAACACTGACAGAAAGTCAGTGAAACCAACACAGCCGGAAGTTCGGTGCATTAAACCCCTGCATTTACGTGTAGTTGAGTACCAACAGGCCAGAGACAGAATTTTTGGAGAGGTGTCCAGTAAAATAAAGAAGGCTAGGGAGCGTTATAAGCGCAGAAAGCAAAAAAGAAACGAGATTTTGGCAGCCACCTTATACGAAGGTGAAGATACGCGTTTGTACGCCAAAATTCGTTTAAATGGTACTGAAGTGGAAGGTCTGTTAGATAGTGGTGCAACAGTCACGTGCTTAGGGAAAAATTGTATGGAGTTAGTACAGAATGCTGGAATGCACATACATAAATTTTTCTCCTATATCAAGACTGCTGATGGAAGCCCACACAAAATTCTGGGATTTGTTAAAGTAAATGTTACTTATAACAAACTCACCCAGGAAGTAACCTTTTACTTAGTACCAACTTTAAATCGAGAACTATTTTTAGGCGTTGACTTTATGCGTATGTTCGGCTTATTCGCATCAGTCAGCAGTTTGTCCAGTAATGGAGTGAACTTATGCGAGGAAGTGAACGAGGGTACTGACCAAGTAGAAATTCATTCCTTAACACCTGTGCAGCAGCAACAGTTAAATGAGGTCGTGTCTAGGTTTCCTTGCTACTCGAAGCGTGGACTAGGTAAAACCCACCTCGAAACCCACTCCATTGACACACGTGAGGCAACTCCTGTTAAGGATAGACATTATCCGGTCTCCCCGGCAGTGCAGAAATTAATGTACGCGGAGCTGGATAGGATGCTTGATCTTGGGGTCATTGAGGAAAGCGAAAGTCCTTGGAGCCACCCTGTTACTCTCGTCCGCAAAGGCGAGAAAAACAGGCTGTGCTTGGACGCTCGTAAACTCAATGCTCTCACGATTAAGGATGCTTACCCGCTCCCGCACATTGAAGGTCTCCTCAGCCGGTTGGGAGATACGTATTTTATCTCCAGCGTCGACTTGAAGGATGCATTCTGGCAAATACCGCTAGAAACATCCAGTAGAGAAAAAACTGCTTTCACCGTGCCAGGTAGACCACTTTACCATTTCACGGTCATGCCTTTTGGGTTGTGTAACGCAGCTCAAAGGCTATGCCGTTTAATGGATAAGGTGATCCCAGCCGCACTTCGTGACAGAGTTTTTGTCTACCTGGATGACCTTTTGGTAGTATCTCCAGACTTCTCGACGCACTTGAAGTTGCTAGAGCTGGTATCAATGCAGTTGGAAAAGGCAGGTTTGACGATAAATGTCTCTAAGTCCAGATTCTGCTTTAAAGAGCTTCGATACTTAGGGTACATAGTAGGAAAAGGACAACTTAGACCCGACCCAGAAAAAGTGAGCACGATTTTGAAATATTCGTACCCCAAAACTGCTAAACAGGTGCGAAGTTTTATGGGTGCTACTGGTTGGTATCGTCGTTTCATTCCAAATTATGCCACAATTTCGGCTCCAATTTTTAATACCCTGAAGAAAGGGAAAACTTTTACTTTTACTGATGAGGCCAAAAATGCTTTCGATTATTTAAAAACAGCTCTTACCACTAGTCCGGTCTTGACACACCCCAACTTTGAGAAACACTTTTTCGTCCAGTGTGATGCCTCCGACATAGGAATAGGTGCAGTTCTGTTTCAGAAGGATGACGACGAAGGCGAGCATCCCATAGCATTTTTTTCTCACAAGCTTACCAACGCTCAAAAAAATTATTCCGTAACTGAGAGGGAATGCTTGGCCGTGGTGCTTGCCATCAAAAAATTCAGGCCTTATATAGAATTGATGCCATTTACTGTGATTACTGACCACAGTAGTCTTAAATGGCTCATGTCTCATAAGGACCTGAGCGGCCGCCTTGCTCGCTGGAGTCTTCACTTGCAAGCCTACGCGTTTTCGATAGAGCATCGCCCTGGACCGAAAAATAAAGTACCAGATGCTTTGTCTCGTTACGACATGGAAGAGGTTTCTGTAAGTTTTGGTAATTTGGTCGATATAGAGTCGGACGCTTTTAAAACCGATTCCTATGCCGACTTAATTGCCAAAATTTCAGAAAACTCTGACCAATTACCAGACATCAAGGTTATTGATAACCTTGTGTACAAACGTACAGCCCACTATGATGGTATCGCACTCAACGAAGATTTCGCCTGGAAGCTTTGGGTCCCACCTGAGCTTACCGAAAATATAATAAGAAATGCACATGAGCCACCACAAGCAGCTCATGGAGGTTTCGTTAAGACTCTTAAAAGAGTACGTGAATATTTCTATTGGCCAAATCAAAATGCCCAAATTAGAAATTTTGTTAGAAATTGTCAAACTTGTAAAGAGTCAAAAGCGCCAAATATCACTTTACGTCCACCAATGGGGAATGAAACCTTGACCGAACGCCCTTTTCAACGGCTATATGTTGATTTTTTAGGACCCTACCCTAGGTCTAAAGCAGGAAACTGCTACATTTTTATTGTGCTAGACCATTTTACGAAATATGTTTTATTGAAGGCCTTAAGCAAAGCAAGCAGCAAACAAATAGTGAAATTTTTAATTTCAGAAGTTTTCCACAAGTTTGGAACGCCAGAAACCGTGGTATCCGATAATGGAAAACAATTTTTGAGCAAAGAGTTTATTGACACCATGGCACATTTCGGCATAAATCACATGAAGACCGCATTATATTCTCCACAGGCAAATGCCTCTGAGAGGGTGAATCAGTCGATTTTGTCCGCCATAAGAGCATATGTAAAAGACGATCACTCTAATTGGGATAAATATTTATCCGAAATAGAGTGTTCATTAAGATCCTCTCTGCATGGCTCAATAGGAGTGACACCGTATTTTGCATTATTCGGAACAAATATGATTGGCCACGGTAGCGTATACAAACTTGCAAGAAAACTTCAAATGCTCAACGATCCTGAGCTTAATGTTCTGCCTAAGTCCGTATATATGGAAGGTATTCGTGAGAAAATCCGGGAAAGTCTACATAAAGCCTATGAAAAAGGAGCGAAAAATTATAATATAAGATGCAGACAAGTCAGATTCATTCCGGGGCAAGAAGTGTATAGAAGGAACTTTCAACAAAGTGACTTCAAAGCTGGCTACAACGCGAAACTCGGGCGAAAATTTCTAAAATGCAGAATAGTACGTCCAATCGGTAACAGCTTGTACGAGATCGAAGATCTGCAAGGAAAATCGTTGGGGGTATTTCACGCCAAGGACTTAAAGCCATAGGCTCTAATATCCTTGGTGGTTTTAGTCCCAACGGTTCCAAACAGTCCAAACCTATACATTTCATTTTATTTTTTTTTTGATTTAAACTTATATGAGTTGCTTTGGTTTACGATTAAAAACTTTTTAAACAGCGAACGATACCAGTTCATATGTATATATGGTCTTATAGTTAGTATTTATTTCTTTTTGTTTTGCCAATAGGTGAACATTTTCGTACACAACGAATAAATCAACAAATTTACTATCAACTTAAGCCTACGTTTCTAAACTGATTACTTAGTGTAATCGTCATCGCTCCAAGGGTGCAGCCCTATAATCACTCTGGAGAACTATGCTATTAAGAGCTAAAGGCTGTTAGTCACCTAGAGCGATAACATTTTTCTGAGACCGTTCTTACGGCGAGTTAAAGTAAAATTTGTTGATTTTAGAAATCAATGATTGTAAACAAACTTTGATAGTTTATTGTAACAATTAAATTTAATTTGTTGGCAATAACAATATCAATTTGTTTTATGAACGTATTCATTTATGACACTACTAACTGGTACCGAATTAAGTTTACAAAAGTAAGTCTTACATAACCAAAAGCAAAAAAAGTTGAAAGGTGATTATAAATCATAAGTTTTTTTTTAAATTTACCCGTTGAACGTTTCAACACGTTCATAAGTTTTTCCTAATTTTTCATACGAAGAAAATTTTCGTAAATAATTGTATAACTTCCGTTAAGTTGTAACAGTCTTACGGCCTATAAAAGGGTTAAAACCTCTTTTCAGTTCAAGTATTGGCAACTGAACAAAATTCACTTTGGTAAACTCTTACAGTGGACAGTTTGACTAGCTACTATTAGCATAAAACTTTTTTTTAATTTTTGTTTTTTTTGTCACGAAGTATAAGAGCCAAAATGAATATTGTCCAGAGGGTATAAACAGTCCCGAAGTTATAAACAATTGTTCGAAAAATTTGGATTATTTTAAATCCTACCACAAGAGCCAACAATAAGAGTACGCATTTTGAATCTAAGCTGTCCGAAACATTGTCGTAAAATTTTAATTATAATTGTCCACCGGTGTTGTTGGAATAAGTCTAAAAATTCTAAGTTTTTAAGACGTATTTTGCACAAAGTTTTCCCACAAAAATTTATTAAAACTGAGTACAAATACGTAGTAATTTATTTTAAGAATAGAAACAAAAATATTTTAAAACGTAAGACTTACCAAAAACACGCTCGACAGTTGCTCCAACGCAGCAGTCATATTTATATGTATGTATGTTGGAAACAAATCGACTCCTGTCGAATTTGTTGTGATGCTTCATAAAAAACTTCGTCGGTTATACCTACAGAAACATAAATAGAAATTGTTAGTAATGTAACGACAGGATAGAATAATGCAAATTGGTTTCTATTACTTACCTTTGTCCTGGGAACACTAGTATTTCCCCAAGCGTCTTGATAAACGTTGAATCTGTAAATAGAACTTCAGGTTAGTTTAATTTCCTTAATACATTATTAAATAAATGACTAGTTTATTTTATTCCACTACATATAAAATGGTTATTTCACCTTGCCTTATACAGTTTGTATACATACATAATATTTAAATTCTATTTTATGAATACATAAATAGAATAGAATTTAATAATCTAATTATATACCCGTAAATTTTTTATTATTTTACACTCTAAAGGGAAAAGCTAATTTAAAATTTAAAAAAACCGCCAAGTTAGCTTTACGCTCGAATTTCTGTTTTTCATTTTTTTTTTTTTTTTTTTTACGCACATCAATTGGTAGTTACCTTTTTATTTATTTAAACACACACCACAGTTATTTCTTTACCAACTCAAGTTTACTTTTTCTTTTCTCATCATTTTTAATAAATTCTAAATTGAAAATTAAAATAAACCGATTAAGCGGCGGCTTACTATTGTACCACCGGCGTACCTTAATTTTTTTTAAATACGCGGCGACCAAAGTTAACGGCGGCGATAGCTAATAGATCACCGGCGGCGGTGTGCCTTATCGATAACGATGTATCGACCAGTCACATAAATAAAGACAAACACCACCAATAAAAAGGAAATTAAGTCTTCTTACCTGTTTTCCCGTAACAATATGGAGCCATCTAACGGTCCAGCCATGTTACCCGGCATTAGAGCCCTAAAATGAAATTTAATAGAAAGGTCCATTATACATATATATTCACAAATTTTTGATTTTTTTTATACATACCTTTTACACATCCAAGCAATGTCCACAACACCACGGTCACCTAAAGCATGAAATAAAACAAAACGTCGAATACACAATAGCTTTTATATTTCACTAATTAAACACTTACCTTCACAAAACCGCCTCAGTTCCAAACACTACTCACAATTTTTTCATTTTTTTTATATTATTTCTTCATTTTATAAACTCGTTTAATTATAATTATTTAATACACATTTTATCCACGATCAAACTTAACACAAGCCACTTGATGCTTCGTTGAGTCGATGTACACATATAGATGTACACTTAGAATTTCAAAAAAAAACCTCAATTTAGTTATTACTGTCAAAGTGCATACAAAAATAAACACCAGCTGAAAAGACACCAGCGATTGACAGTAACACTACAACAGCTGATCATCTAACCATCCGGTCGCTCTCACCCGTCGAAAAAACAGAGTAGTAATTTTTATTAGTAGGTCGTTACTACATCACGTACGATGCACACCAGGTTTAAAGCTAAAATAGGGAGGCCAGATCGTCCATTTTAGAAAAACGTTTAAAAAAAATCGCCAAAAGAGAATTCAGCTATACAAGTTAGTGAGAAGCTTCCCTCCCATTCTAGGTCCACTGATGGACTCGAGAATGGTTGGGTTTGTGGCAGCACTCTGGGGTCGATAATGCAGTATTGATAGTGGCAACCTCAGAGGTAACAGCTGGTCACCGGTTTTTGGTAACAGCTGATAGCAACAGCTGGAAGAAAAAACAAATTAAAGACAAAAACAAAAACACTATTTATAAAAACCCAATAGAAGAAAATGGCCAGGAAAGTTCTGGAAAAGACAGTGGCAATTGGAAGAAAAAAAAAGATGGACGACAGCTGGGGATTTTTGGCGGACTCCGAGTCGAGGTAGGTCGAAGAAGACGAGAGAGGAGATCAATCACGATTCTGGCTTGAGGAAGTGAACGGCAAAGACAAATCTGTGGGAAAAAGTGTTGTGGAAAAAAATTAAGAAAATAAAGAAAAACAGCATAAAGTGAGCAATTTCATCGCTTTTATTTTTTTAAACAAACAAGCAATGCAAATAAATTGAAAATAAATCTAAAAATAAATAAACTAAATATAAATAAAAATATAAACTAAAGCTAAATAAAATTAACGACACAACATTTAACAAAATAGCAAAAAACCAAATAAATTAACAAAAGCAAAATAGCGAATACTTGAAAGCTATCAAAAAAAAGAAGACATTATAACACAAATAAAACATTAAAAAGCCAAGCAGAAAAAAAAGCAAAGAAGAAAAAGGTTGGAGAAGCAAAGCAGTTTGTAAAATTTGATCCGCAACCAGGACTAGATTGAGGGCGCTCCAGAAGGCAGTCCGATTGAGGCACCGTAAGGAAGTAAGCGAAGTTTTTTTGTTCCGTAAGAATCAACAGGTATCACCGTGAGAAGCACCAGCTTTACCCTTAATCCAAGGCAGAAAACAGGTATAGTGCCCAGTGACCCGTACGACCACAGAACGGACGACGAAATGAACTGTTGAAATTTAAAGAAAAAAAAAAACAATATATATATATATGCCTAAATTAATATTTTTGTTAAAGAGGTTTATTTAGGAAAACACCCATATACGTACCTTTTTTTTGTGTCCCGTAGGTTTATTAATTTGCCTACACCCCAACGCTGGTCTGAGCTCGAACCTCCGTTAGTTTTGCATCTAAATTTGTTTCAACAGGAACTTATTGGTTTCACAGGGGTTTTCTTAAATTCATAAACTCGGCTTTGATAAAAGAAAAATTTTAATATATATATATATATGTGTGTACATAAATAATTAGTATAAATTGTTGAGACTTAACTCGTTGGCACCCGTACAGCACGGACGAAACGGGCTTCCTACAAAACCTGCCCCAAGTCCCCATAATAAGCTCTTTGGCTTAAAAGGATAGGTGTTTACCCTACGTAGTCAGAAATATAAATTTGTTTTATTTAGAAATCCATTTAAACCATTTTGTTTATGTAAATTTACTTTGCCTTTTTTCTCTGATTTTTTGAGAATTTTCTTTTTTTTATTATTGTTAATTAAATCAAAGAAAAAAAAATAATATTTTAAATATTAAAGAATTTTATATTGAGTAGTTTTTTTTTACATTTTGTTTTTTTCTTTGAATAAATAAATTAAAATGTATTGTTATTTTTCAATATGATTTAAATTTTTTATTGCCCAAAATGATGGGTTAAGGTAAATTTTTCAGGCTGTAGAGACTAGTGGTAAGTAACCATCATGAAGGTATGGGATAACCCACATACAAACATAGGCCGGGTTATCATGGTGAAATCCATTAGGATTTCTGTGGGAGGGAGGCCTCGGTTAGCCAAAAAGACCGGCTAACTCAATATTTATGTTGAGAGAGCAGACTTGTAAGTATGCGTGGTTAGTGGTATATGTAAATATTTTTGTTTTTTTTTCAATAGTTTGTTTTTTTTTTTTTTCAAGTACAAATTTCCACTTTCGGGCTCCAGATTTCATATATTTATAAACATTTTTTTCTTGGTGTTACATCCTTCCAAGCGCAGCTGGCATGATTTTTTTTGTTTATTGTTGCTAATTGCCCGAAAGTCGGCAAGAACACCCCCCAAGACGGCGAGCTCAGCCGGAGCAGAACGCCAGCATGCCAGCGAGGCCGACAAATCTGGCAACCGTACAAAATGATGCCCAGACTGAAATGTCTAAACCAACAGCATAAGCAACCCGGTAGCAAACAAACAATATAACAAGAAACATATTATGGAGCGATGAAACAAAAATAAATTTATTTGGAAACGATTGACAAAGAAATGTCCGCTGACCTAAAGGCAAAGAATTCCACGTTAAATTTACAAAAAAGACCATGAAACACGGTGGAGGGAATATTATGGTTTGGGGATGTTTTTCGTGGAATGGTGTTGGTCCAATATATTGCATTGAAAACACTATGAATGCAGATGGTTACAGAGATGTATTGGAAAATGTAATGCTTCCATATGCAAGTGAAAACATGCCATTACTTTGGACATTCCAACAAGACAACGACCCTAACTAAGCATAGCTCCAGATTAGTTAAAAGTTGGTTCTCAGAAAATCATGTTCGTGTTTTGAATTGGCCAAGCCAATCTCCCGATTTAAATCCGATAGAAAACTTGTGGAGTTATTTGAAGAAAGGACTGTCCACAGAAGTTTTTAAAAATAAAGCCGATTTGTGGCAGAAAACCCAAAAAATATGGTATGAAATTCCTTTGGATACCTGTCAAAGCTTGATCTCTAGTATGCCTAGGAGAGTGATGAAACTTATGAACAATAAAGGCGGATGCACTGGATATTAGCCTAAATTTAATATTAATTAATTTTTATCTACTTATTAATATAGCGATTTTGAATCATAAGCCTTTTCTTAAATGTATCTATTATTATGAACACAATAATTTAACCCGTATCGATTCAATTTCTGAGTTTAAAAAAAAAATCAATATTATTTGTTTCTTTCATTACATTATCAGTTTTTTAAAACAAGAATGAATTGTTTTTTTTATTAAAACTTGAGTTTTTTACTTTTTAAACTTGAGTTTTTTTACTACTTCAATAAAACAAATGAGTGTATCTATTATTTTGAGCATATGTGTATATATATATATATATATATATATATATATATATATTATATATGTTACACCAAAAAAAAAACTCTCTTCAATAGCGCTGTCATTGACAAACAGATTAGGTTTCGTTGATCAGATTCCAAAAAGGAGATATTTTAACAATTCAAATAATTCCAGCCGTTTACTTTCGGAAGCAACAATGTATTAACAATACTTCTAAGTTCTTAACAAACTTAGCTTTGAATAAATTACGTGACAGGTTTAGTTCTCTTAAACATCGTGAAAGTTCCGAAACCCCACTTCTGTATTTCAGTAAAAAAGAAATTTGTTAAGTCCAAACTCAAGCTTTCATCGAAAATTTATTATTCCATATTGAAAGAAATCTTGTGGTATACATAAATTAATAAAATTTAATTAATTGCAAGCAATTTTCAAATAGTATGTTTTATTCAAACCGTTTAATGAAGCCAAGTCCAAGCACGATATGTTACAAGTCCTAGCAAAGCAAAAACAATAAATGTTTTGAAAGCTAAAATAAGTCAAGAATGCCGCAAGTCGGTCAACGGCACATACATAACACCCATTAAACGTGTATTTTTAACATTTCCATATTCGTCTTTGTCGTACTGCAAATGTACATGATGACATTATGTTTCCTGCGAAATTCAAATCCATATAATACAAACCTGCATCATATATTGTTCTCCACCTTCAGGACCTACTGGTACAATTAAGCGCCCACCCTTGGCCAATTGTTGTATTAGTGGTGAGGGCGTTTCAGGAGCAGCGGCGCCCACATGTATTGCGTCATATGGTGCGTGTTCTGGATAGCCCTTACGGCCATCTCCCTCTAATTTTTAAACAACACACAATGTATTTTTAAATACTATTTCGAATACTTAATAGCCTTACATACCAACTATAACAACTTTTCCAGATTGTAACATTTGGGGATGATCATTATTTAAATTTGCTTTGCTTGTGCTCACCAATTCAGGTTGATGCTCTATTCCTACAATTTTAGTACTTGAATTTTCACCTTGAGCTTGTATATAACGATAAAAACAAGCTGTCAAATAACCAGACCCTGAACCAACATCCAAAACATGGGCTCCGGGTTTCATATGATCTCTTAAATATTCCAGCGCAAAAGCATGCTATGTACATACATATAAAATTTATAAAGATTTCATTATGATCAACAATTATTGCAATACCATATGAGGTGCACTTATAGTTACGCCATGACCAATACTTTGCGGGGCATCCATATAAGGATTTCGTGGTGAATAGAATTTTCGGTCTGTAGCTGTCATTGCCTCAGCTACAGCATCGGATGCAATTACCCTGTAATCTTTTCATTGGAATGCATATGTACATACATATGTATGTAATATATGAAAATTTATTTCGCAAGTTTTACTCATACATATGTATAATACATACCTTTTAATTGTCTGATCAAGTCTGTATTGTTTGTTCCCACCGACCGCCAGGCCATTGTAGAGCTAAACAAAATAATAGTCAGGAAAAAACTTTCTAATATTTTCAGTTTCTCCGTTTTGTATTTATTTTAATATGTAGTTGAAGCAATAAAATCACTGAAGAACATAAACAATTTTGACCACATACATACTAATAAAAAAAATTAATAATTGCTGTCAGCTGTGTTATGATTATAGTAACACAAATTAGGCGGGCTCACCTTATTTCGCAATGTGTACATGCATACGTATGCATGTACGTATATAGTGTTAAGCCTCAGTTAGCCTCAGTAATGCAGTTATATTACATATAAGTCGGAAACGTAGGAAACAGCTGATCGATATTTTTATATGAAAAGTAGGCTACGGTACATTACATCTTTATAACCATTTCATTACTTTTCACATCGCAAGTTCGATTTGCTGTTTCCTACTGTTGCTGTTACTTTACATTACAGTCGGCTAACTGGGCCTTTATTACGCACTGCTACTATCGTGTCAATTCGATTTTTGAAATTATGAATGCGAAATTTGTATACACAAAGAATAATCACATATATGTGTGTTAATAATAATATATAAGTATATTATATGTGTACGGTTTAAAATGTTACCTCATTAGATGTGAGCCCCTTAAATATAAATGCACATGCGTATGTTGTGCCTTGTGAACAGGGTGACCAATGACATTTTTCAAAAAGTGGCACCAAAAGGGGATTTCTCAAAAAAAAGGGGCAAAATTAAAAAAAAAACAGAAAAATTCACTAAACTTTTTATTTTTAATGTACTTTTATATAATTCACTCTAAAAAAGGGAGACAAAAAGTGGCAAGGCAGTCAAGGAAGTGGCAATTTGCCACTGTAGTCGGTCAAACGGTCATGGTGCTTGTGCATCTGTAGATTTTTTCAAGACACAGGGTGTGATATATATAAAAATAAAAGTTTAGAGCAAAGGTCTGCATGAATATATTGATGGCCAATTTCACTACACCACTACTTATTTTCGTACTCTGGTACAAATTATATATATTTTATGACTATACAACAAATTTGAAATCTGTTGTCATATCATATTTAATTCCCCTCATTACAGTTATGCTCTTTATGCCAGACACAGGAGATAAGACGTGATTTATTACAGTTATATATTGTCGGTTGGTTTCTGGTTTGCGGCAAATATATTCAAAATACATTGTCTGCAGCAAACCAGAATCCAACCGGCGATATATTTTTTTAGTTGTATATAAATACTTCAACTATATTTAAATTCTTTTACTATTAAATTTTCGCCTTTATATTATGCCACCCTAGACTTAAAGACGTTACTGCATATCGTTACCTGAGTATAGAAAGGCCCTAACTCCTTATTGTTTGAAAATCAAGATTTTTAATTTTTCGATACATTAGATGTTGTTCTATCGAAATATACAAAAAAAATCGATTTCAAAAAACAAGTTAGGAACTTTCTATATTAAGGTAACGATATGTAAATTCTGTTAAAAACTTAAAAGTTCATGTAGAAGTTGAAAATCTGATGATTATTTCGTAATGAAATTGCAAACTTTAAGAAAATACAAAAAAATTTTAAATATTTTAAATTTTATTCCCACAATCAATTTCGAGGTAAATCAGTCAAAGGTACATATAATACACTTACTAAACGATTTTCGCTCACACGACCATTTGCATCTTTATCATACTAAGAAATTATGGAAATAGTTTCATTTGATTTATTAATGATGAAAACAAATGAAAATACCTGCATCATATATTGCTGCCCATATCCGGGGCCGACTGGTACAATTAAACGTCCACCTTTGGCCAATTGATTTATTAAAGCGTATGGCCTTTCTAGAGCTGCAGCACCGACGTGAATAGCATTATATGGAGAGTATTCGGAGCATCCATTTCTTCCATCACCCTCTGGGAACAAAACAGAGAGAATTTAATTTACATATTTAACTAATTTTGTTTTCAAATATAAAAATACCAATTATTATGAGTTTTCCAGATTTAAGCATTTGAGCATCATCGTTATTAAGATTGTTTTTGCTGAGTTTTATCAATTCTGGCTGATGTTCTATACCTATTACCATAGTATTGACATTTTCTCCTTGGGACTGGATGTAGCGAAAAAAACAAGCAGTCAAATATCCCGAACCAGAGCCAACATCAAGAACATGGCAACCTGGCTTCAAATGGTTCCTTAAATGTTCCAAGGCAAAAGCGTGCTTTTAAAGTATTTATGTAGTAAATACCTTTATTGCATAAGACTTAATAAAACACATAATCACATACCATATGTGGAGCACTAATCGTTACACCACATCCAATACCTTGTGGGGCATCTATGTAAGGACTATTAGGTGAATAAAATTTTCGATCTGTAGCCGTCATTGCAGCAGCTACAGATGCAGTCACAACAATTCCATATTCTTTGCATATAAACAGCCATAACGTATGTACATATGTATATATTCAAGTGATAATGACATTTTTTATGTAATTAGGAGTTTATTTATCCTTTTTACCTTTTAACTGCTTTATGAGATCGGCATTACTTGCTCCAACTGAGCGCCAAGTCATTTTGAGATATCTTTTAACAAAAATTAAATTGTACCATAATGAAAACTTGAAGCATGACTTGGAGCATAGAAATTTGTAACCCATTACCACGTATAAATAAATCCCATTACAAGGGAAATTTAAACAATTTAGCTTGAATTCGCCTAACGAGCAAGATTCTTACAGCTGTTTTTATTTACAATCATGGTAACAGTGTTGGAAAGGAGTTAGTTCGCCTTTGCATTGTATTCCTAACTTTAGTACAATTAAAAATAGAAATAACCAAAAGTTTATTTCCGCTGAAAAGGGTTCAATGTATATACAGAAAAAAATTGTAGTAACGGTATTACACATATTTGTTAGAAGAAATACCTTTGCTTAACAAAACTCAATCTTTATACAATAGAACATATCAATAAGAACTGCTATAATACAAATTTGTGCCGTCGAAAGTCATTAAAACCTAAATATTTGTATTATTAAAGTGAATGGTCATAACTTTCGTTGGACGCTCACGACATATCAGAAAATTATTAACTTTTTGACAACTAGTACGTATTCTCTAATGGCTTGACAACATTGTTAGTTGTAAGCGTAGTCGTAGTGTTAATTAAAAAAATTATAATTGAACCATTTTACAGTTCTGCAAATGACATTTTTTTTTGGCAGCCATCAAAGAAATTTAATTGAAAAACCACGGAATATTTAGTAGTCTATGTGAAAAACTCTAATTCAACTCATGGAATCTAAAGTTATCGTTCTTACACCAAACGGTAGAAGGCAGAATGTTAAAGTGACTCCTAATACCACCATATTACAAATATTAGAGGAAGTATGCTCAAAACATGAATTCTTAAGTGAAGAATACTGTCTCAGACATCACAACAAAGTGGTGTCCTTATCGCAAACGTTTCGCTTCAGTGGTTTGCCGAATAATTGTCTATTGGAAATGTTTCAAACAGATAAAAAACGTATGGTTCAACCAGTTGACATATGTGTCCAAACTGAGGATGGTGCACGTAAACAGGAAAAATTTCTTCCAGATGATAATTTGTGGCACGTATTGAATCAACTACAAGGAGAAGCTGAATTACAGAAATTTGAGAGTCCAGTGGTATTGTATATGCGCCAAGAAATATTGGGCATCCAACAGTTGTCAAAAACTACTTTGAAATCTTTGGGCATTATGGAAGGTAGAGCGTTACTGCGTTTGTTGGATAAACAGCCAGAAGAGTTAAAAACGTAAGTCAACATTTTTTCATAATTTATATGTAATCTACATAATTGTATGTACATATGTATGTATATACAAATGACGAAGTGCATCAATTTGAAGGAGTAGAAGTAGAAAAATCTCAAATGGAGAATTACGTACATTCATGCATAAATAAAATGCATGATAAAATATCCATTAAACACATTCCAAATTAAAATATCTTACTTTATAATTTAGACAAGCAATGGTATACAAACTACCTCCTCCTAAAATGCCTTCGACAACTGAAGATGCAAAAATTGATAAGCCGAAAAGTTTGAAGACTATAGTGCCTGGAAGTGGTGGTTTTGCTATAACCAAAGATTTGGTGCAGTCGCTTAAAAAGTCATCAAGCGAAGCAGAAATAACGGAAAATAATGAAGCAGCATGTTGTTCAATGGAAAACGTCGAAGATTTGCAGGCAGAAAAACCCAAATATGATTGGGGTTCGGGAGCAGGTCATTCTATGCGTACATCTGAATTGGAAATGGAGATAGATGAAACGGAAAATGTTGAACCAGAAACTGTACCCGAATTCCACATTGTAAGTAGCGGTTTTTAAAATTATAAAAGATAACTAGTTTTTAATTTACGGTTATAGATTGGTGATCGCAACGCCTTAATTTATTCGTTAGATTCAGCCAAAAGCGAAGTAGAGGATTTACCAGACTCATTTTATGACTTAACAGTGAACGATTTGAAATTAGTTTTGCGCGATCTTAGAAAAATAGCTTCAGGCAACGAAGATGCTCCTCTTTACACGGAAAAGCTCAGGCAAATAGAAGATAACAATACAATGCTAAGGAAAATTTCTCAATATAAAAATTGTGTTATACGTATTCAATTTCCTGATCGCTATGTTTTGCAAGGAATGTTTAAACCAATCGATAAAATATCAGATGTTAAAGAATTTATTAAAAATTATTTGGCGGACCCAGAAAAACATTTTTACCTATGTAAGTTTAAAATACTATGCAAATGATACATACATATTTGGCCTTAAATGCTTGAGATTCTTAATTTATAAATAAATAATAAAAAAATGATTTCAGTATATCCAGAATTTCAAAATACTTTTTTTCTTGTTTTTCAGTTACTATACCACCTATAAAGCAACTTGATCTAGATAAGACATTATTGGAGCTGGATTTTGTACCAAATGTCTTATTACATTTTTCACTGGAGGATGAAACAGAAAATTCATCAAACGGCAAATTCATCAATTCCCAATTTTTAAACCAAATAACATCAGTAGAAGGTGCTTTTTATGCAGCCATAAAACTGAAGTAAGTAAATCTTAGAGATTCTGTAATTAAATTAAATATGAATTTTTATTGATTTGTGTAGAAAGGAAAAACGTAGCCCTTCTTGTGATCAAGATGTTCCTAAGGGTCCAAGCGCCTCTACTGGTGCAATTCCAAAACGCCCTCGCAACGATAAGCCGAACAGCGAAAAATAATTTATTTACATAATTTTTAAAATGCATTTAATATATGTACATATTTATATACTACATATATATGTACATACATATATATTAAAAAATGTAGCAAATAACAATTTTCATCAGATTTTGTGTATCTTTGTTGCAAGCACATTGACTTTATCAGGGCAATTATGAATAAAATTCTGCGAGAAATTTCTCACTTTTCCAATTAGAATTTTATTCTCTATATTTATGATTTTAACTGGCTAAAGTTCGTATCGGTTTTTAAGCCAAATTACATGTGATGATTATTAATGAACACATAACACTAAAGTTAGTTAAAAAATTTTTTGTTTTCCCTCTTACTTGCCATTAGTTGGAATTGTTCCTTAGGATAAAATTCCCACGGAATTTTATTTATAATTGCCCTATATGTGAGCGTTTTATTTATTTCATATTATTTGGCTAATAAAGCATTTTATTCAAGCCGTATACATATTATGTATCTGGTTCTAGAAAGTCGAAGTAATTAAAGCTACATAGAGAGTATATGCTACAGTTCATTGACAGTGGCTGCGTTTATTTCTTTACAATTTCTGGTCCTTATCGAATCTCCTCACATTTTATTTCGAAAATAAAATGTTCACAAAGTTTGTTTTTTATCGGCTATATCAAGTTCAAAATCTAAACAGCTCATAATCTTAAAAAGATTCGTCGATTGCTGCCAATTTGACTAAAATCGGGTGATTCGTTCTAGAGATATGCTTGACGAAAATTTTCGAAATCAAATCGTGTTTTTCTAATAACTTCAAAAGTCTGCGTAAAATCGATTTTAGATATTCACTGACTTTGATAGATTTAAAAAGAGTATCGGATACTGCAAATCTGTTATTTCTTGTCAAATCGTTTTTAGTAGTTTTCTAAAATCGTACGGTTTCAAATCGATCGGTTTACAGAACAGAGCCGATTGATTGACTTTCAAAAAGCCGAATAAGATAGAATACATTTTGTAATGAATAGAACAAAATTTGAGGAATAATTTAACAAATGATCTTGAAAATTTATCCAAAACCAATTAGAAATATCAAATCACCACTTTTTTCTGCTGTTTTCAAATTCGATTTCTATCACATTTCTAATAGTTGAATAAATGAAAAAGCGAAGATAATAACCATCTGCGATTCACAATCGCAATGTATGCGAATACATACAAATATCTTAAAAATATAGATTTTTATTTAAAATTATTACCGATATACATATATCATAAATATATACATACATACATATATAAATAAATATTGCTTTTTTTGAATTTTTATACAATTTTTTTCACTTATAGTTTCAAAAAATATACAATTTATAAACAAACCTTATCGATTAATTGTTATACATATCTTTAAAAAGATATATATTTAAACTTTTTTACTTAAAACGAATTTAAAAACATTTACAATTAATTGGCATATAGTAGATGATTTAATCAATCTCCTCATCGCCTTGAAGTCAGTAGTGCTTTTCCAGCATAACAACACTTTGCTCTTGAGCTATTGCAGCTAATTCTTTTAACCATTCATCTAATAATATAGCACATAATGCTAAATCTTTCGTGCGTTCATTTCCACAACTTGTGATTGCTCCCATGCTTGAAGATATTGAATCTAAAGAAGCTGGTTCGGATCCATTTCCACCACCGATGCTGTAAGAATTGCCCAACGTAGATGAAGCTGTTAAAGTCGTCGTTGAACTCGTTCTATCGCCTAAAGAAGACAAAGTAGCAGCTGATGGATTACGTTGTGGAAAATTGGAATAAGACGTTGTTGGTGTTAATGAAGAGTTGTTCGATTGTAATGTAGACGTACTACTATCACTGCCACTGCGTTCATTTGTGCGTTCACTTGTTGTAGTTTTAGAAGGCGATACTATTGATTTTGCACTTGGAGGCGGTAGATTTGTTAAACTTGTTTCCCTTGTTATAGAACTATTGCTTGGTTGATTTTGATTAATAGGAGAATTCGCTAAAGTGCTTGTATTTGAGCCACTCGTAAACGGTGATGTTGAACCTATAATTTGATTAGTTAATTTAATGTGCATATTTAGATTTGTGTTTTTATATACATATGTATTTCTACATGAACTAATTAAGATTTTCTTGATAAAAGCAATTTAAAGCCACACAAAAGCAACCAAAAGTTTACTGTAATATTTTATATGTTGCTAATATGTTGATAAAATTTATACTAAATCAAAAACTAAGTACACATACATACAAGACTCTTTAGCAAACGAGCAATATTGTTAGTATTTGGTATAAATGTAAAATGCGGATTACATGCAATAAATTTAAAACACCATCAATTAGAAAATTCTGCAATTTTTATATTTTTTTATTTTTATATGAAATGATCATATGTATGTATATGTATGTTAATACGAGTATACGAGTATGTGACCATAATGCAGAATTTTGCTTATTAAACTAAAAATCATGATTTTATTTCTCTTATGTCGTTTTCTTTTCTAGTAAGAGTGAACATTTTTTTAACTTTTTATTATCCTCGTAGGGGTTGATTCAATAATTTCTTATAAAATCTCTGGTTTAAAAAAGAATTTTATATCGAATTTTCCTTAAAAAGTGTAACATTTCTTCCGAGAAAAGAAACCGCTATTAGTTTAAAACAAGACAAATTTATATAAAGTATACTCAGCTCAATTCGCTTTGAAAACTTTATGCACTTGATGCCAAAAAAAATATGCTGACATCTAACGCAAGTATTACATATATTCAAAATAATCACTTGAGCAGTTGAGAACACCTAATATCGCTTTTTCAGTTTTAGCTATTAATAATAATAATTATGTACAACACAAAGAAAATTCGTAAAATATATTCCCAATTTATCATGCAAGTTGATGTCCGCCGTCGACGTCACTTTGAAGCCGCTATCACATATAGCCGTATTGACGTCGACATTTAATCAATAATTTTGTGGTAATAAGGAAAAAGTGTCATATTGCACTAATTTAGGTTGATTTTTAGGAATGTATTTCTTTTACAGTTAAATTGGGAAATTCCGTGTTCACTTTATTTTATTTACATGTTAGCAAAAGATTTAGAAAAATTCCCAAAAGAAAAAATCGAAAAGAAAAAATTAAATTAGCTAAAAACTGCTGAAAATGTAAAAATATAGGTAGCAAAGCACTATAAGAATGCTTTTACTGGGAAAATAATAAAAGAAAGAAAATATAAAACGATTTAAAAGTATTAAATGCTGCATACACACGTTCCCAGAGTTTTAAAATTACCAGAGATCGCAAATAACGATTATTTTCCAAATTTAAACTGAAAAATTACACTAACGGCTCTTTTCACAATGAACAATTAAAAACTAATAATGACTTTAACTGCATGTTTTGTATGAAGAATTGTCAGTTAACTCTTAACCATACATTGTGAAAAGGGGCGCAATAGAGAAGTCCTACGTGCAAAAGGAATATGCCAAGGTACTCCATGTTACATGTTACCTATAGATGCAATGATTTTTATTTTTTCCTGACAAAATAACAGTTATTTCTTGATTTTTATCTATTCCTCACAAAATAATAGTTATTTTGTGGCTTTTATTTAATCCTCACAAAATAACAGTTAATTCTTGATTTTTATTTATTCCTCACAAAATAACAGCTACTTTCTGATTTTAATTTTTTTGTTCAAAACAATTTTAATTTTTAAGCTGAATAAACTATACTAAAGTAAATTTAAGTTAATAATATTTTTTACAGACTCTGGCGATAAATTCAATTTTTAAACGGGTAATATTGATTTTAACGTAAAAATTACGCTTTCTAAATTTTAAAAACTTAGCAAAAAAATAAAATTAAAATAAATAAAAGTTACAAAATAACTCTTATTTTGTGAGGAATAAATAAAAATCAAGAAGAAATAACGATTAAAAAGTAATTTTTAAAATAAAAATTATAACCGTTACGGTCCCTGAAAATTACACATGATTTCATAAGAAAATGCGATTAAAATATGTATTATAATGCCATTTCGAACGTCTTTTCAAAAGCTGAGGAATTAAAATTTAAAATTAAAATTTATCGAGTCTATGCACATACATTTTATATTCATAAAAAATGTATTTGAAATCTAATTCATGATACAATGAGATATTAATTATTTTATTTTATCATGATCTAATTTAAGAAAATTTTTTATGAAATATTTTAAATAAATTTCATCCATTCAAATTCATTTTTTAAATACATATTTCTTTTTTAATTTTGACGGTATCGAATCATAATTTACTTTTAACAAAATAAGCCCATGTGAATATTAAAATTGGAGATGGTGATGCAAATTATTGCGGAATTATACTACAATGTTTCTTGTGTACATCAATATTTTTGTAAGCAAAATTGAAGAAATTAAATGCTTTTACGAGTAAATTAAATTAATTAATACTAACATGCATTTACATATATATTTTTCTCTGTTAAAATTATAAACATACGTATATTTACAAACACAAGCAAGCGTTATCAAATAATAAAATTAATCTACAACTAAAATACATAATAAATGAAATTAAAAATACATACATATATATGTACATACATATGTATGTACATATGTATATTTTTTTTAAGAATTTCGATTAAACAAACAAATGGTACCAAGTAGAGTGAAATATTTACCGGTGAAGAATGCATAAATTTGTGATAAGCCAGATGTAGCTAAGGATATATCGTAAGAAAAAATGAGAAAAAAAATCAAAATATGTATATTAAAATATGAGAAAACGATGTGTTTCTTGTTCTTGTTTTGTTGTTATTTGTAATGGGTAATAAAATGTGTACATAAATTAATGTTGTAATGGCGGTAATAAAGAAACACAAAAATTGTAAAAACCAATTTAAATCTTAAAAAAAAATCTATTTCCACCTTTAATTCAGCCCAGAAAACTTTATTAAAATAATAAATAAGTATGTATTGTTGATTAATGTGTTTAAGAAGTTTATTGAATGTTTTTTAATGCAACCAAAAGAGACTTTCAACTTACCGGTTGCTTTACGGCTAAACATATTTGTGAAAGATTTGCTAATACTCATTCTTTTTGTATCATTTCGTTTGAAGGGGTCATACGATGATGAAGGTGTAACCTGGACGGGAGAGGATGCCGATATGGCAGCATATGCAGAATGCTGTGATGTCATACCTTTAACTACGTGTAAAGGAGAATTTTCGGATGCTTTGCGGGCATTGATCAAACGGAATTCACGATCTATAAGATAAGATCGGGCCACATCAATTATTTCTAGAGAATCTTCAACTGCTGGTAGCTCGGCATCGATTTGCTGCTTGAGTATGCGTAAAACTTGATGAAATGATGGTGTGTCAGAAGTAATAATAATATCAGGGCGCAATAATATCGAGTATATTAAAGGCAAAGGATACCAGGCCAAACGTGTAATAAGCCCCGTAAGATGCAAATTTACGTATAATGTGTTACTGGTAAATGTTTGTAATTTGGCACAAACCGAATTTAGAAAGGGACCTTTAAAACATTTACATATGTATATAATTGTATAAAAAATATTTGACAAAAAACAATCAGCTTACCCAATGATACGGTCCCCTGTGCAAACAAATCTTCGGAGAAATCAAGATCAGTTAAATGTAAATCATTCCGATTTTTAGAAATCCTCCAAGTTTCCTTTTTCGCTGACAAGTTTTGCTTGTGGCTACCACTGCTCGAATCAAATTCGACATCAGCTGTGTTAATTGATAAGTTTGTCGAATGTGTGGAATCATCTATTGTTGCCTCTTCGTCTGCAGGTCTCCATTTGAACGACTCATAGCCACTAGATTCACCTATGGATTGCAAGCTATCCATTTGCTTTTTATCATCATAAGATGTTGCGCCCGAAGTACTTAAATTTGTTTGCTCTAGCAGGGAGTTATTGTTGAATTCATTAAAAAATTGCTTAACCATTTCCAAAGTTTGGTTGTTTGTTTTCACAGGTTTTCGGGGCCATTTTTGATATTTGTAATCATGAGACCAAGCAGAACAGGCTGCTTGGCATTGCATTATGCGAAAATGTGCTTCAAATAAGTAGGCATGATAGTTAGCATAAAGACTATCGCCTGTATGTAAGCCGTAATAATTCCAATTAGCTCCAATAGTTTTGCTTAAAGTTGATGTGGGCGAAGGCATGGTTGGGTGTGTATGATGCGCTGTATCTCCCACATGTTTATGTTTTGTCAATTCTCTAGCTCGTTTCATCACTTCAGGCGTTAAATTCAAAAAAAATTCTGCGGCGTTTGTATAAGGATCAATTTTGTTGATCTTGTGACGGTAAGATATGGGCACATGTTTACCCGGTAATAAATATTTCAATAATAGCTCCAACATCAAATCCTCACAATGCAAGCCCAATAAAGTGTCGAATAATGCCATCGTTACCATACATAAATTGGAATCTGTAGAACTTAAGCGTTCTACCAATGTATCCAATATACGCTCCCCATCAAATTTTTCCATATCCAATAAAAATCTCACAAATAATTTCATAAGTTCAGGTTCAGTCACTGAACGCAGTATTAGATCCAAATAAGACATGGCCGAAATTTGAGATTCCACATTTGTCTGGAAATTTTTGCCTTTTAATGTCTGTGAAAATTTCCAAGCAAAAAAATTGTTTCGATTTTTTTCATAATTGGTGTGGTTTTTAATCTTATAACACTTGATTAAATAACTTTTTTTTTACAAGACAAAAATGTAATTAAACAAATGTTAACAATTAAAAGATAGCGACCGAGAGTCGAGGCATATTAAAGAAACAATTTATGTTAACAAAAGTAAATACATATTTATTTCTTTGTGTAAAGACATACATACATATGTATATAATAAAAAGAAAAGGGAAACATTTAGTAACTAAAAAAAGGTTAGTAGAATTTGTTGAACTTTTAAATAAAAAAAAACATTGAAATACTATTATATATATTATTACTTTGTACTCATGGAATAGAACATTTAATATTACACATTGGTGCGATAATTTTATTATTTCCATAATAATAATGCGAATATTGATAACAGGTATTTATTTTGTTCTTAATAATTAGGCTGACATGACAACATGTTGAAATAACTCGTGACCGAGGAAAAAGTCAGAAGGGCAAATATTAAAAATAGGGAGTATTTGATATTGCGAACGACATATATTTAACGTTTTAACGTCAAAGAAAAATAAGAGGCAGTAGTTGCCTGTAATGAAAGGTATCAAATGTTTCATAATATTAACAGGATAGTTTTGAAAGTACATACTATGTATGGTAGCACCAGTCTTTCCATCTCTGGTGTTATAACAAATATTTTTATCAACATATTGCCACATTATCTCAAAGTACCTAAATACTTTGTGCACATAATGACGATAGAATGGGTTAACGAAATTTAACGCACTT
Organism: Tachina fera; assembly: GCA_905220375.1. Classification (NCBI taxonomy): domain Eukaryota; kingdom Metazoa; phylum Arthropoda; class Insecta; order Diptera; family Tachinidae; genus Tachina; species Tachina fera. The sequence continues at coordinate 109,688,994 of LR999966.1, read as the reverse complement.
TTGAGGTAAATATTTTTATATGCCATTCAAACGTTTTTTTTTTTTTAATTAAGTACCTGCAAACGAACACCTCTTATACGAATATTAAAACTCATCGTCAGTATCCTTCTTAATAACTTAGTTCTTATTTCCATAAATTATATAAAAAGCTTTTCTATGAATATGCATTGACAAAACAAAATGTCTTTACTACTATAGTAGTTACCAAATAGAGAAACTATTTAATCTAGCAGACAAAAAAAAACCAACACCACATATAAATCGAAGACAATTTTTTTAACATACATACATACATACATATCGTCAGTTAAGAGTGTTAACCTGCTAAATTCACTTTTTATAACATATGAAGTTCGAAAGAGAAATTTTAATTTTAAACTAATGCTATATGTCGAAAAAAACAAATGTAATTAGGCTAGTTTCTTAAGATATGTGTAGAAAATGATTGCACAGTATTTTGTCTCTCCTGTAAAATTTTGTTGAAGTGAGTTAGCAGTTTTACACTCTAAGCCGACGATACTTAATGAGGACTCATTCACAAATAATATACGAAATGGATATAGTTAAAACAAATGCATTTAACGTGTGTTTTTTGTGCATGTGCCGCTTGATAATTGACTTCACTAGACATACATACCTGTAATAATGCTGGACCCAAAACAGGAACAATAAACCCTTGATACATAAAATCAAGCAATTGATTTTTTATCATTTCATGAGCCACCTGAACTACAGCATTACAAAATTCCAATGCATTCATAAAAAGTGTCAACTCAGGAATTTCCGTAACATCATCTGGCGTGATGCGGTGCCAATCAATGGAATTGATTTCAATTGAATTAGGCAGACGAGAATAAAGGCCGCCGAGGCCAGTTACTAATAACGGACACATGGACGAATATTGTGCTATGTAAGTACCAATATTGGAATTTTTTTGCGATAAGGCCATACACAGTAGTAGAGCATCGCGGGCCTGATGTCCTAAGCTTCCTTCACGATGAACATACGGTATTAGTAGAGAGAATATAATAAAACTGCAATTGTAAAAAGAAATGTTTTATTAATTTATTTTAGTTTTGTAAAATCGTATCTCAAAATGTTTCATATCTTAGGGGCCATTCACATATTTCTTTGAATAAACAAATAAATATTATTATTATAAGTATTATTGGCCGAGCAGGCTTTTTATGTATTGAAACAACTGAAATAAATAAATAAATAAAAACTAAATATTACGTAAAGATATTTTTAAAAAATTCACATTTTCTAAACCATAACAAATCGAAACGAAAGAGCATTAAATCATTAAAATCACAAATGTTCAATACATACTTATATGGTTGATATTTTATGTTAAAGACAGGCCTTGATTTCAAATAATAATCTGATTCTCTTCAAGCAAAACATAAGTGATTCATTTGAACCAAAACATTAAAACAGCATCTTTTTTTATTAAAAAAAAAATTACGAAAGTTTTTAAATACTAAATACTACTAAAATACTTACTTGCTTGGACTTTGGGTTTCTTGCGCTGACGAAAAGAAAAACAAATCCAAAAGGTGTACGTTTTGCATTAAAACAACACATAGTTGATTCAACAAAATGACCAAACGTTTTTCTAGATCTGGTGGAAATATTTCCCCTTGACTCGATGCCAATATCTTTAATAAAGGTCTCAAAAATGGTTCATGACATAAAAGTTGATGCCTTGAATGGCTAACCAAAAGTTCATATAATTTTAGTTGTTCCAAACGCACAGCATTGGCATAACGTCCTGTCGTACAACCCCATTCATATAACTTATCTAACAGGTTTTCACTTAACATATACTCCAAACAAGGCGCAGGTGGTGTATTGATTGAATCTGGTAAGGCAATTTTATTACAATGATGTAATTCCACTAACAAAAGTGTTACCATGAAGTCTAAATGTGAGACAACACCCAAAACATCGTCATGTGTTGGTGTACGATTTTGACTATCGGCTCTTTGGATAATATCATAGGCTTGTTGCCAGTGTTTACAAAAACTGTCGTAACATGCGCGCGGATCACAATCTGTAGCTGCGTCTATGGGCCTTTGCTTCAAAGCAGGATGTGGTGAAGCACTTAAACTGCTTGATGTAGCAAAGGAACCTCCTGCACCAGACCCATTATTAGATGTACGTGTTAAACTTTGTCTTAAAGGACTCGAACGTAACCAGCTCATATTAAAAAGTTCTTTATTATTTTCAATGTTAAAGTTTATGTTGTTGTGCGATTTCTCTCGTTTTAATCCCCGACTTGTAGACGAACTTATAACATTATACGTACGTTCATACTCTATTATCTGTGGTTTTTATATGCATGAACTGCATAATTCTACCCGTACGTGTGTTAAGCATACATTTAGGCACATACATACATACATATCTCAAGCTTCTTTATTTACTTTATTATTATCATAATTTTTGGGTGACTTTATAATGTAAATGAAGGGACGCAATATAATTGACTACGTTGCGTATGTTTCTTTTTTATTTTATTTGTTAATTTGTTCGATGTTTTGTTCCTCTCGTTTTATTTTTTGCAGTATGATAATAAAGCTGACGTGATAAAAATTGTAAGCGATTCTAAAATAACATGATAAGAAATTTTACATTAGCTCATAAGATTTGTAAATAAAAGCAACATTTTAATAAGAAAAAAAATTAATAAAAGTGAAAACAAATGTTTTTTTCATAATAATAAAAAATATGCCATTAAAACTGGCAAATCATATTCCTAAATGAATTTAAAAATTAAATGAAAAATTTAATTTAATCTCTAAAGATTACATCTGGCTTAAACGAAAATCTCATAATCATAAAGAAATTCCTTTATTTATAAAATGAAGATATTATGATATGATGATTTTTTAAAGGCAACTTTTATACAATAAGAATCCAATTTGTTCTTATAAGAATCTTATTTTTGCGAAGGTCGAAAGAAATATAATTTAGAAATATTAGCTTTACTTCTTCGTTTCTTAATATTTTTCTTGATGCGTTTTTTAACTTTGGAATGTTTAAACTGTATGTTACTGTAAACTGAATGTTTAAACTGTATTTACATACCTATGTATACCAATTTTTACCCGTATTATCCCTATATGTTAATCTCGACCATATCCGTCTACCAAGGTTCATCCAAAATCCATTAAGCCGTTAAACACAAACAATCAAAAACAATACAAAAATCCAAACGTACAAACTTTAATTTTTATAATCCTTACTAATATTATAAATGTGAAAGTGAGTTTGTTTGTTTGTTTGTTTGCAACGCATTTACGCCAAAAACGCTAAACCGATTTTAAAATTTTTTTTCAATTAAACCCGTAAAACTGATTTGGTTAAGGTTTGCCTGAAATGAATTCGAACTTTATAATAAACTAATAAAAAAAATTTTAAATTTAGCAAGAACATGCCAAAATATTTAAATATCGTGGATCCGTAAGTGCCAAAATATGCGTTTCTGGGGATTTTTTTACTTAACTTTTTTCTTAAAACTCAGTCTTCTATCAGCATAATATTTCTTTTAAAGTTAATCCAAAATTAATACACAATCATTTATATATGTAAATACATTTTACATATGTACATATTTGGTCGTATGTATGTACATACATAAATAAATATGTATACATATATGTACATATTTAGCTAAAATGCAAAAAGGCGTAACTAACAAAAAATTCAAAATCGAGTTTTGAATTGATTATTATGAATGCCATTAATTAAACTACAAAATTTTACACGTGTATGATTAAATTTTAGGGTTTTATTAACAAAAAACAAGGGGACTTAACTATAAGTTTGTTTGCGTTTTTTTCCTGCAAAATTATATACCTATTTGTTAGTTACCTATTTGTTAGTTAACCGTTTTTGCATTTTAGCTAACGATATGTATATAAATGAGGGGCGGGAGCAGACCTTAACCCACTACTGCCCTTAACCCACTTCTGCAAATTTATACATACATAGATAGATGTGATTGTAGAAGATGCTTTCAGCTAGTTATCGTTGAAGTTTCCAATTTTTGCTTTAAGAGCAAATATAAATATATAAATATTTACATCTCCATATATATTTACATATATTTATTTATCTACAGATGTAGCATGTATTAACTTTACTGTGTTGACGAACATGCTAGCAAAATCTAACTTGGAACATATACATATACTTCACTAATTATTTCGAATGAACAACTACATAAAACTATTAAATGTAAATGAAAGCCACTAACAAGTTCTAACACTTATGGCCTCGTTTCAAATTAAACAATCAAAATACGAAAAATAGAAAAATTTGTCACCAATTTTGTTTAGGAGCAATAGCGTAACACTAGACACACACACTCACACACACCTAAAATAGAAGTATTTCGAAAATTACCATTGGCTCTAAAATATTTATTTTACAAATAATTTATTTTACACACACTACCTATTTTTTTTATTTAATTTTCTTGTTTCTTTTATACAGCATTAATTTATGTATTACGTTGTTCGACTTCCGCAGACTTAAATTAAACATTGATATACATATTTACTTCCAGTTTAGTAGTTTAAATTTATTAAAACATATTGAGAACATCAGTTAAATTGCACTTTACTTATATTTTAAATTATTTTAATCACATAAATTTATTAAAATTGGCATTGCAAAAATTACAAACACGAAAACGAATAACACCGTAGAAGAAAAGAAAGTAATGACGATACAAAAACAAGATTACTGAACTGACAAGATTACCGTGAAAAAGTGCTTTGCTTTACAAGCGCCCCCTGCGTGCAAGTAGTTGGAGTCAGAGGATAAAAACGAAACATCAAAATCAGCTGTACAAATGGTTATGGTGCAAAGCAAAAATAAATAATTCTAATAAAAGTGGAGTTCTTGTTTAGGTACTCAATTTATACAATATTTAATAACAGGAATTATGTCCAATCCATTTGGTGAACCCGATGAAGACGACGGCGATGGTGAAATACTTGAAGGGTTTATTTGCCCCATATGTCGCGAGGACTTGAAATCACTGGAATTCCTTACCGACCACTTCGACAAATCTCACGCTGAAGATGATGATCTTAAAACGATATTTAAGGAAATTTTTAGTAAAGCTAAAAAGAAAATCAATTTCGATTTGCCCCGCAGCTTCGAGAAAAATGCTACAATTTCAGCCACACGTGGTAGAGGAGAACATAGCATTCGAGAAACTACCAATGCCCATTCGCGAATGAACGTTTTTAACTTCATGGATCATCAAGAAGTTGGTGTAGAAAGGTCCCTGACAGATTATTTTCAATCCATAAGAAATCCTCGCTTGGAGCGTTACGCCAGCGAAACGAATAAACTAATAATAAGACTACATAAACTTTTAAAAGATTTGCCTTTGGATGCAGTATTAAGAAAACAACACGAACAAAATGTAAGTGTTATTAGCATATAGCATATAAATTTAAGAAAAGTTATAATGTGTTTTCTATAAACAATGTAATATTTCTGACAGTTTACTACCTAGTTTTAACACCTTTGATTTATGAATGTTTATCTTTCAACTAAATTTGATCTTAGATTGTTCCATGGTTAGATGGGAGCTCCGTGAAGTTATGTCCTAACTGTGCTAAAAGCTTTCATATTGCCAGACGACAACACCATTGCCGTTTGTGTGGCAGTATAATGTGCCATGATTGTTCAAAATTTCTATCCCTTGATATGGCATGTAAGTACTTGTATCGAATTTTTTTTATTTTTTCTCATATAAAATGGCTTGTTTGTTGTTTGTGAAGCAACGATATGCATCTAGACATGCTTACTCAACAACAAACTTTTTTTAAATTCGTATTAATTTTGAAACGCGTTACATAAATACGATTTTATCTTATATTCAAATAATTAGCCGACAGTAAAAAGTAGCACTCAAAAAAGGGTGTTAAATACAGTTGCATCCCGGTTAAACGAACATTATGTCCAGTCAATCCGGTACATTCATTTACTTTCATCCATAACTACATAGAAAACTTTTGCGATAAGAGTAAATGCCTATAATTTTAATTTACAGTACAGCGAACAAAAATTAGAAAATAATCAAATATTGACGTTATCCATATTTATGAAAAATATACAAAAAGCTATTTATGATTACATACATCCATATTGATTTTGTTCTCAGTCAAGGAATCGATATGGTAGAAAATTTATGCATTTGCATTTATTTTCTAATTTTTTTTCTGGACAATTTATTAGAAAGGTCATTATAGGTATCAAGTACACAATTTTTTGGTTTGTTCGTTATATAAGGCCCTCTCTGAGAAAAAAAATCGTATGTCCGTTATGTTTTGAATTCGCTCAACCGAGTATTCGTTAATCCTGGATACCACTGTACTTACATAAACACATATTTACATATACATATGTAAAAATATGAATACATACATCCCTCCTAGCATTTTTGGAAATTTTTAATTAAATTTGATTCTTTTTTAATACTTTCAAGTGATCAAAAAACAAGAATATGCGCTCGTTTTCTGAGCATAAATTTTAAAATAAATAAATAAATTACTTTTAAAGCATAAGCACGACTCATTTTTGAGTATTTTTTCAAGCGCGCAAGTGTTTAATCAGTTTTTAATCGTCAAAAGTACTCGAGGAAGACTTAGTTAGGTGCTTTTTGATAAAACAATCTTCCAAATGCTAGCAGGGATATTTATGTATATAATTGACTTATAAAAACTTATGTACATAAATATGTATGTACATATCGCTACCTTAATATAGAAAGGCCCTAATTATATTTTTTTGTATATTTCGATAGAAGAACTCTAATGTATCGAAAAATGTAAAAATCTCGATTTCAAGAAAATAACGTTTTAGGGACTTTCTATATTAAGGTAACGATATATACTTAACTTGACCACTTCAAATTAAAAAAAAATCGAAACATCATAGGAAAGGTAAAATGATTTTGATTTGAAAAAGTAGTTTCAATATGCATCATTATTTCATAATTATTATAATAATTGACTTATAAAAACTGGCCACACTTTCCGTAGTATAAAAATTATACAATATATGTAGACATACATATGTGTGTGCATATCTTCACATATTTTTCTACTAAATTAACATAATTAAAAAGACCAATTAAAATTAAAATTAAAAAACAATAAAAAATTTTAAATGTGTAATCAAGTTGTAATAAACCGTGTTACTTAATAAATGCAAAGGTGCATTTTATTTACTACTAAAAAAGCAACTACTCAACATCAAAAGCAACAAAAATAAAAATAAAAGAAAAATAGAAAAAGCATTTTTAAACTTACTAAAAAATTACTATTCAATAATTAAAAAAATGAGAGCAAAGATTTAGCCATGTTTAACATCAGGAAAGAATTGTGCTAAAAAAAACTTAGTAATGAAGAAACAACAAATAATAGATAACGTGGCATAAAAGATAACAAGATTGATAAATTGTGCCAGTAAGACGAAAGTATAACAATAACAAAATTAGAAAGCAATCGGATATATCTAACTCCGGAACAAGAATCTCCAGTTAAATAAAACTAAATAATATACAGCTGAAACTCTGGTCTAGATTTAAGAAGCAGAAAAGATGACGGAGGAAACTGTTGTGTTGGTAATGTTAGTAATTGTGATGTTGGTGGGTTCATATATGGCTGGTAGTATACCACTAGTAATGAAATTAAGTGAGAAAAAACTTAAACTAGTTACTGTTTTGGGTGCAGGGCTGCTAGTCGGCACAGCTTTAACTGTTATCATACCTGAAGGCATAAGATCTCTTTACACTGAATTAGAAATGCCAGTGTTGACTAAAGCCACTACTGGAACTCCAACTGCACATACACACGAAGATGCAAAGGATCATTCCCGTACAATTGGATTGTCGCTGGTATTGGGTTTTGTATTTATGATGCTAGTCGATCAAGTATCTCAAAAACGTCAGAAGGAATTGTCGCCCAAAGATAAAAACATAACAGCTACATTGGGCCTTGTAGTGCATGCAGCAGCTGATGGCGTAGCACTAGGAGCTGCTGCCACAACCAGCCATAAAGACGTTGAAATGATTGTTTTCCTAGCAATTATGCTGCACAAAGCTCCCGCCGCATTCGGTTTGGTTAGTTTTTTGTTACACGAAAAAATTGAACGTCAACAAATTCGTAAACATTTAGCAGTATTTTCTTTGTCAGCTCCTCTGCTTACGTTACTAACTTACTTCGGTATAGGCCAAGAACAAAAAGAAACACTAAATTCTGTCAATGCCACTGGTATAGCTATGCTCTTTTCTGCAGGCACCTTTTTGTACGTAGCGACTGTTCATGTTCTACCCGAACTTACACAAGGAGGTCACTCTCATGCAACATCGCATTCATCTCAGTATCGTTTAGTTGAAGAAGATCCCGATGTTCAAACACAAATATCTACTGGACTGAGTTTTAGTGAACTTATAATAATGGTATTTGGCGCATTATTGCCTTTAGCGATAACATTTGGCCATCACCACTAAGAAATATTTTTGTAAATAAATACCAACATACACCACTAACTAGAATGTCTTCATACAAAATTGTGACGTTATAATAATTTGTGTATTTCTAAGCACATTTATAAATATTTAATAAAGAATTTAAAGAGTTTGTACGCTGACAGCAATAAAGTTTTTTCAATATGGTTTAGTCATAAATGAATGAATGAGCTACAATTTTACACCTTGAAATGTAGCCTTATTAATTAAAAATCAACTGATAAATTTCAAGAACATTATCGAGCCTTATTTTCGTTTTTATCGTACGTAAACGACAAAAACTAAATTTTTCAGAAGGTTTTTTTAAATATTCAAGTTTGCCTTTGTACGTAAATTGTCTCTTAAAATTTGTCAACAATTTTGGCATTTTGATAAATCTAAACTATGGGTAGAACCATAAAATTTTAATTTCAATTAAGAAGTATATTTTCGATAACATGTCGCTTACGATAAAATGGAAAAAGGGGTCGATATACATAAATAATTTTCAATATGTATCAGGACTGTGATTTGTTTACAAAGCAGGCGATTTAATTTTTTTGGAAGTGGCATCAACTTTCCGACATCACATGAAAGTGGCCAAGATTTTGTTTTTCCTCACTCACTCTTTTAACAAAAAAACAAGTTAAATATCTATTTTTATTAAAAAATGAAATAAAAAAAATAAAGAACGCGCATTAGTTAAAGAATTTGATATATACATACATACATCTCCGAATAGTTCATTAATAACTTAATCGAAAAAATATTAACATTTAGCAGATTCGGCTACATTTTATTTTTTCTTATATTTTTTTCCATTTATTCGTTAATTTTTAACTGGGAAATTGACTTGATGTTTTCAGTAGAGCTAGCCAGTCTCACAATGACGCATAGTGAACCACTTAAGCAAAGCACCGATTCAAACTCCTCGAATCCTCAACAAAGTGGCATACGTTCTTGTGATCATTGCATTTGGCTTTTGGAGACAAGGCAAGAAATGCACGAAAGCCGTACATGTCGGCCACCCATAACACATATTTATACAGATATACAGAAATTGCGGAAGAATGTAATGCCGGACATAGAAACGTATTTGAAAATTATTGGCAGCCTCTATGAAGGAGAGTCTATATTTACTTTAAATGATGCCAGTGCGCTGCGTGGTAAAATTGGACAAGTGGCAGAGGCAATTGATGTTCTTAGTAAACGTATATTAGCCATAGTATGCGAACCAGGTACACGTGAGGAGAGTCTAAAAAAAGCTATACGATTATCTTGTATACAATTGATTAAGGAGAAAATGCTTTCTCTGCCGCCTCTGCCGAAAGAAGAAGATATACGAAAAATACAAGAACACAAACGCATGGAAACTGAAATGCGTATAGCAACTGAACGACGACAGGCTATGGAAGCGTATGAGCGATATGGTTTGGCGACTGCTACATATTCAGAACATGCAATCTTAAAAAGTGATGATTATGCCCAAGGAGTGAGTTTAATCATTTAAAATTTTATCTAAGTTATAATAAATTTTAACACTTAATTTTAATTTTTAGTCTGATTTACGTTCGTTGGACAATTGGACTGCTCATCAAATTAGCACAACTGGTCTAGTGCAAAGTGATGATCCTTTAGTGGAGCAAATAAATATTATTAAAGGTTACATCAAGCAAGCCAGACAGGATATGAATTTTGATGTTGTGGAGACCTTGGAAATCAATCTAAGAGAACTACAAAAGGAATTCTATGAACGCCAAAGGTCCCTGAGCACTGCAGATAATCCTGATTTTAAATAATAAAACATTTCCCAAATACATATGTATGTATGTATTTCAATATCAAATGGCATTACTTTTTATGTACACTCTAGAACATGGTATAAATATATTTATATCATGCTCTAGAACAACTCAGAAGGAATTACTTTTTATATTGAAATGTACGTATACATAAGTATGTACGTTATGTACATAATTCATTATTTGAACTTGATATTCAAAATTCACATATTTAAAATATCTCAAAACTTCCTCTAAAGAGGATCATCAACTCAAAATTTTGCAATTTTAACTTTTTGAAAGAAAACTGTAAAAATCTTGCATCATTTTCACTACTCTTTCGCTACAAATACAGTTTTATCTTCTTTTTAACAGAACAGAATTTGAAATTTTGATAATTCTAAACTATGGGTAGGCGCATAAAATTCTAATTTAAATAAAAAAGTCTATTTTCGATAACATGTCGCTTACGACAAAATCGAAAATAAGACTCGATATGTCTTTGCAGTTTAAGTTGATGAAATTGTTTAAAATTTAAACTTTGTTACACTTAGAAAATTTCTAAAAAAAAAAAATACAAATTCCTTAAAAAATTTAAATGAAATGCATCTAGAATCTAGATTCCAGATAGAGAGCAAACTAATTCTAAATTCGCATTCATATTGAAAAATAAAAATATCTTGCTCATATTTCACATTAATCTAATGATTAATAAAAAAATGGTTTTTTCCCCCTTCAGAGCTAGTAAATAATAAATAAAAAAGATCCTCTGTTCATAAACCATAGTTCTTATTATTAATATACATAAATATAGTGGTTATATGTATTGATGGGTTTAATTAAATAATTATTGCATTTTTGAACTAATTGTAAATGCAAAATTTTATTACATATTTGTTTCTATATTTAATGCAATATTTATTGAATGTTTTAATTATTTACGTAATAAATGTTAATAAACAACAAATCGATTACTTTTTAGCTTCTTCAAATATTCAATAAACTCGCATTTGTCTTTTTAAGCTTTAAGACCAACGGACGCAATTAATTCTTTAGCTTTTTCTACATAAGCGTTAGTAGCATCAGTAGTTGACATACCCTTACGATTGTTCCATGCTTCCCATTTCGCTTTTCCTTTAAAGTCAAAAAAGCCTGGTTTATCTAAAAATATTAAAAAAAAAATTTGTGTTACACCGAACCAAAAAAGGATGTTTAAAATATAACTTTGGGTACTATGATATAAAGTGCAAGAAAATAACGCCCAAATAACCAAATGAAATAAGGTCCAATGAAATTAAGGAATTTTTAATTCGGCTTTATTTAATATTCTTCATTTTAAGTTTGGTTGGGCTTTATTTAATTTTATTTTGGCTTTATTTTATCTTGATTTAATTGAGCTTTATTTATTTCATTTATATAGGGTGTTTTTTCATAAATTTTCGCTTTAGGGTTATCTAATTTTTTTGGGTTTAATTTCATCTCTTATTAAGACGTTACTTCTCTGGGCCTTATTTCATAGCGCCGAACTTTAGGGTGGCTCTTATCCATATATGCTGCTTATAGTGGTGAAAACATAGCGGTCATTTGAACATACATACATACATATTACCATATCAATATATATGAATGTATGCACATACACATGTACACGTACATACCTGTATTACAGTCACCTACAGTAGCCTGTTTATACAAACTATATAATTCTAATAAATCATTATCGGAGGGAGTTGAGTTCAAATTTTTTACATCTTCGGCAGCTTTGTTGAATTCCTGTTTTAATAAAATAATTTGTTTACCTGCACTAATAACTTGCTGCGACATTCGTTTATTTTATTTACCTCTTGTGAAGTCATCGTTATTTATTTCCGTATATCTTAAATTTGTGCGAAATCTACAAATATTATAAAACAATTAATCGTCACGCCTTGTATATTTATTTTTTTTTTCATCAGATTGGTTCTTACCAGTTGAAAATTTTAATAATTAATAATTTATTTATAAAATGAAAACTACCCGGTAGTGTTTTAAAAGTAATGAGTACTGAGCACTCAGTGCAGTAAATATATTCAGTAACCATGATGTAATTAGTGTACTAAAGTACGTGCTAATAGTTTCTTGTGATTGCGCAGTCGGAAGTCGTTACTTTTGATTATTTTAAACTTTTTAAATTAGTAGCAGGCAACTTTATTAAGGAAAAAGTTTTAACGATTATTTTATGGGTGCAATTCAAAACATTGAAGGTTACTTATTCATAAAACATAATTTTGGCTTCTCAATAATTCGCAACAAACTGTTGATCTGGAGTTTGTGAAATTTTGTTGTTCTTAAGGCTTTTTTTCCTTATTATGTAATTTGCAATAACATTTAGAGAGTTTTTCTATAAATATGTAGATTTTCTTAGCTTTTCTCAAGAACTTTTTGTTTGAAGTCTACTTACGAGTTTCTTAACTAGACCAACAACTAACAAAAGTTCTTCATGAATATACATATCGCACACTAAATCATAAACAGTCACAACTCAAAAAATTTCAGATGCTGAGTAGTGGCAAACAACTGTTGATACTGTACAAACCACGCAAGTATGTAACATATAAACAAGAATAACGGTATTTCATATTCTTCAAGTAGACTTCATTGCAAATCTAGACAAATTGAGTATCATGTGACCTCTTCAGCCCGGCAGATTATCAGCTGTTGATGCTAAATTGAGCAATATGAAACAAAATGTCAAAATTTGATAGGAAATCTTCTGACAGTTTGGTTTTCTAGCACACCAAACCACATTTTGTTTTTTGTGTTGTAAAATTGTTGTAGCGAAGAGTTCACCTGCTACTGAATTCGCCTTGATTGCAAATGAAATTGTTGAGGTCGTTAGAGTTTTGTTTGGTTTTCTTCAGGTAACTGATTTATGAAAAAGCAAAACCACTTTGATAATTTTGAGTTGCAATTGTTTGTGATTTAGTGTGCGATATGTAAATATATGTATTAGGCATCACAAAACCGTGAAATATATATTTTTAGGTGAGCTTTTAATACATCCAGCGCTTTCGAAGTGCACTACTTGCGCTATTTTTAAAAAAAATATTTGTTGATGTGAGAAAAATTGCACTTTTCAGCCGAAAAGTTGCGAAAATCCATTTTTTATGGGTAGTTACATATATTAATTTTTATATTACATATTTTTATTTAAACAACATATAACTTCGACTGAATTTTATTTATTCAGTAAATGTTACAAAAACAATTTGATCAATTCACAACTCAAGTTGTATTGTTGAAAGTCGAAAGTCAATTGTAAACAAAATATCTATAAGAATAAAAACATTTCATAAATAATTTTTTAGTGATATTTTGATTGAAATTTTCTTTTCAAACACAACTTTAACCAACAGAAAACAAGACTTTTCAATTGAGCAATTATCTAGTAATTTATATTGACGAGCATAGTAACAAATACCTTCTTCATCCGTCGTAGTGAAACAGACTAGACTTCTCATTGGGCGGTTCGTTAAGAAATTGTTTCCAATTTTTTTAAAAATTTATCCCACTGCGTGGCGCTAAGCCTTCCAAATACTTACCATTGAAGTGTTGTTAAATAATACTAATTATAAATATTAATATATTTCTATAATTCAATGTTTTTGTTTTATTTTGAATACATACTGATACTGTTTTTCATTCTGTGTATTTTTTTGCTGTTTAATCTTAATAATTCAAAACAATAAAAACAAAACTCCATTCCACAAGATCAATTTTGTGAAACTACTTCTTTAAATGGTACGTACATATTTAAGTGAATTAAAATTTAAATAAATTTTTAAAAGTTAGTTTTTTATTTAGTTAATTTAAATTTATTCTTTGCAAGTCGACTACACATATGCAATTATTATTTTGCTTCTTAAATACATATGTATGTAAGTATAGTTTTGAACGTTCACGTTATATTTTTCAAATCAAGAGAAATATGCATGTAAAACTAAGAATTTTTTTTTATTAAAAAAATATAAAAAATAAACTGAATTCGTTGATTTGGACTTAAAAAAATTTGGTCTTAAACTCACACTATTTACAAGAAAAGAAAATAAAATTAAAAGCAGACGTTAATCTTTAAATAAGTAAATGGTGTGTGGATTGTGCGCTAACCAAGCCCACATTTATGCATAAATAAAAATATAAACATTTAAAACTCTTCGGGAGAAGTTTGCTTTAAAATATGTATGTATGCATATTCAACTAAATTAATTAATGTTTCATTATTGAGAGTAAAAACACATATTTTTGATAGAAAGAAAGAAACACTTAAACGGCAAATAAAAAATTAATTAAAATCATCATTGTATACAGAGATATAAAAAAAGTAAGACGTGACAAAATAACAGAGAAGTACTGAATGGGAAAGGAGAAAGATATTAAGCAAGCATACTCCTGCTTTCTCCTTATACAAATGTATGTATGTCTTTATAGTTATCAATAATAAAAAGAGAGAGAGAGAGAGAGAATGTCTGTTATGGTGAGATGGATCCCCATCATTTATCTATGGGTAGAAACGTTCGTCGAAGACAATTACATACTTAAATATATGAAGACTATGTTTGTTATGTTTTCTTGATTAGTTTAGTGGCGATGATTTCTCCGCCTTTGTGGCTGCTGTTGGTGTTGGGAATGGTGATGTTGCTTGCAGGCGTCAGCACGTCTTAAAACTTCCGCATACGACAAGTCAAGTTTCTTAAGTTTGTGCAAGTCTTGGGAGACGGTGCTGGGCCGGTAGGGGATGTTGGCTGCGTCTACTTCAACCGAAGAGCTACGTCCTCTGGCAGAGCGATTGTAAATGATCATTGAATTGCCATTCCATTCATATTTTGGTCCACTTCGGGAGCCCCGAGTTGAAACTGGTGTATTAATTTGTTCGGGAGTTGTGGCCATGGGAGATTCTACATAGGGACGAACTTCTTTGCGTTTTTTGCCACTTGCCACAAAGATGCGTGGCGGTGTTGGCAAGGCCAAGGGAGACTCAGAGCGCTCACTAGAAAAGTTTCGGTTCTTGCGACGATTTTTCTTTTTGATGCCTACGCCAACGGCCAAATAGTCCAAGGGCTCCCGCTTCAAAGGTGTCAAAATGCGACCATTTTCAATTATTTGCTTGCCATTGGGCGAAGACAATTGCGCAATGGAGGCGGCTATAGGAGGCTTGTTTTCTTGGTTCTTTTCGATTATGTGTTTTTTGGCTGTCTTACGTTCTAATTTGGTAATGCACTCAGACATGGCAAACGACTGTTCGGATACGGCCGAGGATATAACACTTTGAGCATCGTCGACAAAATCTGCCGGTAATTCTTCATTGGCAGGAGTTACTGGTGGCACTTTTTGAGCGATTACGCCATTATTTGGATGAGTATCATCCAGCAAAGGAAGTTTATCCCCCTCCTCTTTGTTTTCAGCTGCCTTCTTCAGAACGGCGAATATTTCCTTAAACAATTCGCGATATTCGGGTCGATTGCGGAAGCGTGAATCGATTGGGCTGGCATCATCATATATGCTAAACTTACAGTCTTCACCATCGCCAATTGAGCAAAGGAAATAGCCGGGTCTTTCATCAGTTTGGGTGGCCTTGTTGCTAGTCTCATCCGAAAAGCCAGATGAAGAGGTTTCAGTTTCAGAAAATTCCGTCGGAGTGCGGCCGCGATTTTTATCATTTTTGGTATTCGAATTGTTGTTGTCATTGCTCATGCTGCCATTGCAACTGCTGGCAGCATCACCGTTCGTAGATGTATTGCAATTACTAGCACTTCCGCCATGGGCAGCTTGGAATATGAGTTTTCGCGCTTGAGAAAATTCTCCGGACGATTGAAGTTCCTCAGCCAAAGACGTGCCTTCACCACCAACCATTTGATTAGTTTTGCGAGCAATCGATGAACGTTGTACTTCCAACAAGGCTTCATATTTTTCCACCAAATCACGATAAGGATTGGGACTACCTGGTATATTCAAATCCAAAGAATCGGGATGTTGTGGCGTAACCTGGAAATTATGGGTATAATTTTTTTTCAATTTTAGAGATGAGTTTATATTAAGAGAGCATCATACATGCATACTACATACATATGTATGTATGTATGTACTTATATGTATGGCATGAAGTGTAAATGTATAATTTAAATAAAAAAATGCTCATTTTCAAGATTTTCTTTTGATTTTTTGGTGGAGGAGTATTTGTCTCGGCTCTTGTACATACAAGTGATAGATTTCAAATAGAGACAAAAAAGAAAGTGTATTGAAAATAGATGATATGCTTCAAATAATATAAAGATAATAAAGAAAAATTATAATTAAATACAAACTTTAACATCATGCCTTCGTTCAGCGAAAAATTAAAATCATTCACTCAAATTTAAAGATGTTTATTTAGCTTTTATACATATATAAAAAAAAACTTAAATATCACACAGAAAACCCTCATTAAAACAAAATTTGTTAAACAAATTAAATACAACAATATTAACAAACAAATAAATTTTTAAGAAAAACCACTAAGACTTCATTCAATTGGATCTGGGAAAGGGAAGCGGAGAGCGTAAGTAATGGTGTTAATTGTGTAATGCAGTGCAATTTTATAATGAAGAAAAGATATTTTTGTTATATTATATGTAAGTGTATGAAAAGTGTGATAAGAAATAAAAGATACATAGAGAGCGAAAGAGACAGAGAGAGGGAGAGACAGAGAGAGCAGTGTTGCATCGTACGGCAAAATTAATACAGTCGTTATAGTCTGGTATGTCGGTATTTAAAGTGAAATTAAAACGTGTGGAATTGCCATAAAGTTGTTGGAAATAAATATTTATGGCAACAATGCTATGGCAATTCCTAAAGGAGTTAAGCTTAAATTAGACGTGCCATACCATATTGCCATAACGAAAACCAAAATTCGATTGGTTTATATGGTTATGGCGTTAAGCAAATACAGTGTTGCCCGTTAGTTTTGTTCGAACAGCTGTTTTGTATGGTTGAAGCGGGACGATTCAAGTTTTTTTTTTAAAGAGAAGTAACACTCAGGCAATGCATGCCTACACTATTACTAGGTGTTACCTTCTTTAATAAAGAGATAGTGTGCTTTTTGCACATTTTAATGCAGCGTTGCAGCGCCTCTGGTTTTAAATGACGCGTATTAATTTTTTTCAAGCTCTGCTTAAGTTACCATTTTATTGGTTATTTTACTTCGGATTAGTATCTGCTGAAGTCGGTATAGTTCAGTCACCAGTGACTATGCCTTCATCACTCGAACTTTCCTACAACAATTGATACAAAGGGATACTAATGCACATTAGAAAATAGCGTGGCGTTGTTATTCAAGGACTGTTGGATACCGAGCTCAAACCCAGGACCTTCGGTTTTGTAGTCAATGTGCTAACTACTAGAGCCAATGCCACCCTCATTCAAGTATTCAAGAGAACACGGAAATTGGCTCATACCCGAATCCAATATCTTTATCAACCAAATTTGACGTAGAATGACGAAAATCATTCCAAATTACACTTGTTATACATATTTAGATAAGATCTTGTATAAAGATCAATAGCGCGACGCCTGGTGAATCTTTTTGTCATAATCGTCGTGGTTATGTTGAAATCCACTTCATATATACTAAACATTTTAAGTATATTAAATTTCTATTTATACATTTCCATATTGTATTTCTTTAATTTTCTTTGTTTCAAGAATGTAAAAATTTGTAAAGTGTGACCCAAAATTAACGCCAGATTTAAATATGTCGCCATTTGTGCATTAAGAATAAACCCATTCGACAGCTGACAAGCTAAGGGTTAGTAAATATGATCATGACTAATCAGTATGCACAGCGAAATTTGTTTGTTGAATGGATTATTGAACATTAACAAATAGATGCTGATCTTTCTAGAAAACTCATCCTAAGCGATGAAGCATATTTTCACCTTAATGGCTTTCTTAATCGTCAAAATTTGCGCTTTTGGGGTTCTGAGAACCCATATGTGATTGTCGAAAAATAAATAGAACTGTTGGGTGTGCATTGTGGGCTGAAAGTACATAATTGTATCATACTTTTTTGAAAATGAGTCTGGTCACGCAATGACTGTTACTGGTGCTCGATATCGCGTCATGATAACACAATTATTTCTGCCGAAATTCCCTGATATTGATGTGACCAATATGTGGTTTCAATAAGACGGTGCCACATTACATACAGCCCGTGAAACAACTCAATAACTGCAAGAGACATTTCCAGTTTGTGTACTCTCTCATTTCGGTGATCCGTATTGGCCGCCTAGATCGTGTGATTTAACATCATTACATTTTTTCTTATGCTGTTATTTGAAATCAAAGGTCTATGTCAATAAGCCCACAACCCCCCGTGCATTAAAGGAGGAGATTCAACGCTGCATCAATGAAATTCAGCCACAATTATGCAAAGTGGTCATGAAAAATTTCGACTAACGAGTGCGTATGTGCATTGAAAGCCTTGGAAGCCATTTGCTCGGATGTGTTATTCCATAAATAACTCTATCCATGTACTTTATGATTCAATAAAAATATAACAATAAAAAAAACTATTTACTTAAAATCGTGAGTTAATTTTGGGACACCCTTTATAACCATCTTCTTGATTACATTTTATTGCTGGCTCAAAAATGGAGGAAGGCACAGGGGCTGGTGTTTATATCTTGGGAACGAACATACGTAGTTCTTCCAGTCTGCCGAATTAATTAAGCTGAGATCTTGGCGATCCTCAGGGTCACGGAATTGGTGGCCAGGAATGTAGCTCAAGGTGAGAAGGTAACTTTTAAAGGGACACAATGTGAAATCGAAACTTCCTAGTGACTGTAGGAGAGTCCTAAACCACTCCAGATTTTTGTAGGATGTGCAGGAATGAAGAGGTATCAGAAACGATTGAACATATTATTTGTCACTGCCCGAATCTGCTGGCTGAGAAAACGTTTTCATGAGAGCATTACTGATATCGGGAAGTGTAAATTAGAGGACACCAGGAGTTTCTTCATGGAAATTCAGTGGCTTAATGACGGATAATAGGGTCTCTTCTGGCTATAAATGGGAAGGGTAAATATTACTAGTAATGGGCAATAAAAGGGAATCACAATGGATCCAATTGGGTCTCCGAGTGGATGTGCGTTTTTAGCACCATCCTTCCTAACCTAGCCTCAGGTGCGAAAATGCTGTTGAAATAAACTATTCTTCTTGATATAAGCAAGGTACTCTTCAAATCTATGGGATATGTTGGGACACTAGCATCTCGCATTAAGTAGTGCAATTGTGAACTGAACTCTATTGATAGTCTATTGAAGTGAATTGATGTATTTAGCCTAAACCAAACTTTAAAGCAGCAATAAAATAATGAATAATTGAGTTAAATATACCTTGCTTCAATTTTAATTAAATTTCACTTCTGCAGTTGTCAACTTAACTCAGTTTGGTTTAGCATTAACAACATTAACATTTAACAAATTATTATTTTACTTTTTCAGTAAAATGTTTTTTTTTTATAAAAAATACATTGAAATTGATTATTGAGGGGTTAGCTGGCTCCTATGGGAATTTCACTGTTGCTAATGCAGATCATCAGGGAACCTTTACCCAAAACATTTCTTAGAACAACTAGAATATGTATTATATGTTAAAATTTCACTTAAACAAATGAGAAGTTCAAGAACTCAATAATCAACATGTTTTTTTATTTTCTTACTTTACCATTGCTACATTGGCTGACTTTTTTTCAGCTCGAGTTGTAGTTGTAAGAAGTAATGTACAAAATGTAAATGTAACATAAAAAACAACAACAGTTATTCATTGCTTTCGCAAGAATATAGTGTTGCCACACAAGTATTTTTGACCAGGTGCAGCCAAGTTTAATAATTGGTATTTTAAATAGCGGTTGAGTTTGCAGTTGTATTGTTTTGTGGCACAAAATTTTGAAATAAAAATATATTGTGATTTACAATACTTTAAAAATAATTGGTTTGTGTGAGAGTTATGTTGACTCTCAGACAACTAACATGAGTTGACTTGAGAATGACAATAGAGACACAAAACTAGCAATATTTTCTCACATTTCTAATAAAAAAAGAAATGTTTTAATGTTTTAGTAATTTTCTCTATCCATTGTTTTCACCCTGAACTTGTGGTTAAAAAAATCCATACATACTTAGATGTATGCTCTTAGACGGATTATACACGCGCAAAGTTTACTTTGCAAACACCTAATTTAGACACGCAAAGTTTACTTTGGAAAGTCTTAATTCAGCTGGGAAAAGGAAAGAAAGAGAAGGAAGGTATTCATGCCTCTGTCTTTCACCTGTTGCTGCAATTCATGAATATGTGGGAGAGTCTTGAAATAGAAATATATACATTTTATATTGCTCTCTTACCTTAAAAAATAAGAAGTTTGTGTAACAAAAAATGCAAGTCTGGACCGGAAATTACTTGGATATTTTCTGTAAGCAAGTTCAGTACTGCCGTGTAGAAATGTTTTTTATAAAAATGCTCTTAATGCTATTTTTATTATTGTCTTTAATCAGTTTTTTCTTCTTCGTATAAGCGTCTTTCTGATACAGAATACTTTTTATATTGAAAGATATTGAAAAAGACATGTTGTTTCTTAATAGCCTTTTTTTCTTATATAAAATGTTCTTATTTTTGTTATGTACTGTACTAAAAAAATGTAAGGTTAACACAAAAAGAAAAACTTGTAAAAAGTAGTTTTATTGCATGTGCAATAAAACTACTTTGAAGTGTACATTAAGACAAAATTTCCGTACAAATTTTGACAAAAGAACATTCCTTAAATAACAACGCCACGCTATTTTCTAATGTGCATTAGTATCCCTTTGTATCAATTGTTGTAGGAAAGTTCGAGTGATGAAGGCATAGTCACTGGTCACTGAACTATACCGACTTCAGCAGATACTAATCCGAAGTAAAATAACCAATAAAATGGTAACTTAAGCAGAGCTTGAAAAAAATTAATACGCGTCATTTAAAACCAGAGGCGCTGCAACGCTGCATTAAAATGTGCATTAAAATGTGTGTTTGATACCGAGCTCAAACCCAGGAACTTCGGTTTTGTAGTCAATGTGCTAACTACTAGAGCCAATGCCACCCTCATTCAAGTATTCAAGAGAACACGGAAATTGGCTCATACCCGAATCCAATATCTTTATCAACCAAATTTGACGTAGAATGACGAAAATCATTCCAAATTACACTTGTTATACATATTTAGATAAGATCTTGTATAAAGATCAATAGCGCGACGCCTGGTGAATCTTTTTGTCATAATCGTCGTGGTTATGTTGAAATCCACTTCATATATACTAAACATTTTAAGTATATTAAATTTCTATTTATACATTTCCATATTGTATTTCTTTAATTTTCTTTGTTTCAAGAATGTAAAGATTTGTAAAGTGTGACCCAAAATTAACGCCAGATTTAAATATGTCGCCATTTGTGCATTAAGAAGAAACCCATTCGACAGCTGACAAGCTAAGGGTTAGTAAATATGATCATGACTAATCAGTATGCACAGCGAAATTTGTTTGTTGAATGGATTATTGAACATTAACAAATAGATGCTGATCTTTCTAGAAAACTCATCCTAAGCGATGAAGCATATTTTCACCTTAATGGCTTTCTTAATCGTCAAAATTTACGCTTTTGGGGTTCTGAGAACCCATATGTGATTGTCGAAAAATAAATAGAACTGTTGGGTGTGCATTGTGGGCTGAAAGTACATAATTGTATCATACTTTTTTGAAAATGAGTCTGGTCACGCAATGACTGTTACTGGTGCTCGATATCGCGTCATGATAACACAATTATTTCTGCCGAAATTCCCTGATATTGATGTGACCAATATGTGGTTTCAATAAGACGGTGCCACATTACATACAGCCCGTGAAACAACTCAATAACTGCAAGAGACATTTCCAGTTTGTGTACTCTCTCATTTCGGTGATCCGTATTGGCCGCCTAGATCGTGTGATTTAACATCATTACATTTTTTCTTATGCTGTTATTTGAAATCAAAGGTCTATGTCAATAAGCCCACAACCCCCCGTGCATTAAAGGAGGAGATTCAACGCTGCATCAATGAAATTCAGCCACAATTATGCAAAGTGGTCATGAAAAATTTCGACTAACGAGTGCGTATGTGCATTGAAAGCCTTGGAAGCCATTTGCTCGGATGTGTTATTCCATAAATAACTCTATCCATGTACTTTATGATTCAATAAAAATATAACAAAAAAAAAAATTATTAACTTAAAATCGTGAGTTAATTTTGGGACACCCTTTATAACCATCTTCTTGATTACATTTTATTGCTGGCTCAAAAATGGAGGAAGGCACAGGGGCTGGTGTTTATATCTTGGGAACGAACATACGTAGTTCTTCCAGTCTGCCGAATTAATTAAGCTGAGATCTTGGCGATCCTCAGGGTCACGGAATTGGTGGCCAGGAATGTAGCTCAAGGTGAGAAGGTAACTTTTAAAGGGACACAATGTGAAATCGAAACTTCCTAGTGACTGTAGGAGAGTCCTAAACCACTCCAGATTTTTGTAGGATGTGCAGGAATGAAGAGGTATCAGAAACGATTGAACATATTATTTGTCACTGCCCGAATCTGCTGGCTGAGAAAACGTTTTCATGAGAGCATTACTGATATCGGGAAGTGTAAATTAGAGGACACCAGGAGTTTCTTCATGGAAATTCAGTGGCTTAATGACGGATAATAGGGTCTCTTCTGGCTATAAATGGGAAGGGTAAATATTACTAGTAATGGGCAATAAAAGGGAATCACAATGGATCCAATTGGGTCTCCGAGTGGATGTGCGTTTTTAGCACCATCCTTCCTAACCTAGCCTCAGGTGCGAAAATGCTGTTGAAATAAACTATTCTTCTTGATATAAGCAAGGTACTCTTCAAATCTATGGGATATGTTGGGACACTAGCATCTCGCATTAAGTAGTGCAATTGTGAACTGAACTCTATTGATAGTCTATTGAAGTGAATTGATGTATTTAGCCTAAACCAAACTTTAAAGCAGCAATAAAATAATGAATAATTGAGTTAAATATACCTTGCTTCAATTTTAATTAAATTTCACTTCTGCAGTTGTCAACTTAACTCAGTTTGGTTTAACATTAACAACATTAACATTTAACAAATTATTATTTTACTTTTTCAGTAAAATGTTTTTTTTTATAAAAAATACATTGAAATTGATTATTGAGGGGTTAGCTGGCTCCTATGGGAATTTCACTGTTGCTAATGCTGATCATCAGGGAACCTTTACCCAAAACATTTCTTAGAACAACTAAAATATGTATTATATGTTAAAATTTCACTTAAACAAATGAGAAGTTCAAGAACTCAATAATCAACATGTTTTTTTATTTTCTTACTTTACCATTGCTACATTGGCTGACTTTTTTTCAGCTCGAGTTGTAGTTGTAAGAAGTAATGTACAAAATGTAAATGTAACATAAAAAACAACAACAGTTATTCATTGCTTTCGCAAGAATATAGTGTTGCCACACAAGTATTTTTGACCAGGTGCAGCCAAGTTTAATAATTGGTATTTTAAATAGCGGTTGAGTTTGCAGTTGTATTGTTTTGTGGCACAAAATTTTGAAATAAAAATATATTGTGATTTACAATACTTTAAAAATAATTGGTTTGTGTGAGAGTTATGTTGACTCTCAGACAACTAACATGAGTTGACTTGAGAATGACAATAGAGACACAAAACTAGCAATATTTTCTCACATTTCTAATAAAAAAAGAAATGTTTTAATGTTTTAGTAATTTTCTCTATCCATTGTTTTCACCCTGAACTTGTGGTTAAAAAAATCCATACATACTTAGATGTATGCTCTTAGACGGATTATACACGCGCAAAGTTTACTTTGCAAACACGCAAAGTTTACTTTGGAAAGTCTTAATTCAGCTGGGAAAAGGAAAGAAAGAGAAGGAAGGTATTCATACCTCTGTCTTTCACCTGTTGCTGCAATTCATGAATATGTGGGAGAGTCTTGAAATAGAAATATATACATTTTATATTGCTCTCTTACCTTAAAAAATAAGAAGTTTGTGTAACAAAAAATGCAAGTCTGGACCGGAAATTACTTGGATATTTTCTGTAAGCAAGTTCAGTACTGCCGTGTAGAAATGTTTTTTATAAAAATGCTCTTAATGCTATTTTTATTATTGTCTTTAATCAGTTTTTTCTTCTTCGTATAAGCGTCTTTCTGATACAGAATACTTTTTATATTGAAAGATATTGAAAAAGACATTTTGTTTCTTAATAGCCTGTTATGTACTGTACTAAAAAAATGTAAGGTTAACACAAAAAGAAAAACTTGTAAAAAGTAGTTTTATTGCATGTGCAATAAAACTACTTTGAAGTGTACATTAAGACAAAATTTCCGTACAAATTTTGACAAAAGAACACTTGAAGTTCAAATTATTATTTTTTTGGATACGGCCATGAATATCTACTGACGAACGAGACTAATAGTGTCACAGAAAACAAAAGTGGAATATTATGTTAAATAGTTAGTTATCAGTAATTTGCATAAAGCTTGTTAAAATAATGTGAAAAGTTCAATAATTCGTTTAATCCGCTGAGTGTCTCTCATACTTCTAAAATTTCATATGTGAGTTTCAATTAAACGTGCCATAACCATAAGCATACAAAACAGCTGATCGAACCAAACTTATGGGCAACATTGTATTTGATTATAGGCGACTCGCCATAATGCCATCCATACTCATAACCATAACCATAGAAACCAATTGAATTTTAATTTTTTGTCGTAACCATACAGCTGTTTGCTGGTTAGACATATTTGTGGTTGCACTTTCGAAATGAATAAGGAAATACCCCTTTTAGACACGCAAAGTTTACTTTGCAAAGTCTTCATTCAGCTGTGTGAAAGACAGAGGAAGGAGAACTAGCTCTTTCTGTCTTTCTCCCACCTGAATTAAGACTTTGCAAAGTTAACTTTCCATGTCTAAAACGGGTAAAATTTTACTTTTCAAAGTCTTAATTCAGCTGTGTGAAAGACAGAGGTAGTACTACAGTATTTTTCTGTCTTTCCCATAGCTGAATTGAGGCTTTGCAAAGTATACTTTGCGTGTGGAAAAGGTGTGTAATACCCCCTTTAAAGGGCAAAAGTCTTGATTCAGCTATGTGAAAGACGGAAGGAGGAATACTATCTCTTTCTGTGTTTCTCCCAGCTGAATTAAGACTTTGCAAAGTAAACTTTTTCTGTTTGTCTCGTTTTCCCTCAAATTTTGTCGTCGTTTTTGTTTTGATACTTCTTTCTAGTGCAATAAATTTTTATTAGCGGTGTTAAATGGTAAGTAGTAATGCACTACAGTATCAAATACACTATGCTTTTCTCTTTTTTCCACGAGTTTTAACAAAAACCTGGGGTCGAATCGTCACATCCGTGAACGTACAACTCCTCACGTAAAAACACCATTTTCGAATTATGACACACGTGAACTTACTGAAATCCCATTCAGCTTATACGGTTGACGTATCATTTAATTTGTTTTCATACGATTGTCGATACGATCACGGATGTAATGATTTGAGCCCTGATTGGAGCTGTTTTTACCTGTAACTTTCTTCACTTCTGTGTATTCCGTGGTATGGTATGGTACGTCCGATTGAACCTTAAGGATTCAAGAGTTATACGAGGCATTCAGCAGTATAAACGAATACTCCTAATATGTATGTATGTATGTATGTAAGAGTTTTATTTTAAAAAGTTATTTTTCTTAACAGTGTGTGTAGTAGTAAAAAAAAAGATTAGGGATGGCAAGATTATGCGTTTGATTAGGAAAGTTTCAGTTATGGAAGATCGATCGTCTTAATGTTTTTCCCTTAATTTACTTACTTAACTTAAAACAATATAAATAAAATATGTATATTCTTTACATTATAAATTATATAATAATAAGTTATCCACACAAACACACTCTCAATAAATCTAATAAATTAGTCTAATATTTATGTATATATTTATATATGTATATGTAAATGTATATAAAAAAGTCTTGGCACATTTAAAATGTCATAAAAACGTTCAAAACGTTGCTATTTTGTCTTTTTCCGTAGTTTCGAAAGAAAATTTGTGACACTCTTTAAAAGCATTCTTCAACACATGGAATGTTTGTTAATAAAGTACTAAAGGTTAATTTCGGCTGATTATAACACACAAGAAAAAATTAACAAACAGATTAAAAAAAACCTTGGTAAGTACAACAAAAACACAGAACTTAATACAAAAATTAATGAAAAAAAAATTAAATATGAAATGAAATGCACTCAAAATATTAAAAACTTTCGTTTTTGTTTGTGTTTGATGGTTTTTGTCATGTCAGAAGAGCAATGAAAAATCTTCATCGTCTGGTATGGAACTAATCATACGGCTTATAACTATGGCCGGCCATTGCAGCATTTTCGCCACCCAAGTCATTAAACTGAAACGCTTAATGGTTTTCTGCCAAAGATCTAACAAAACCATATCTAGAGATATGGGCATTTGTTCATGCAGGTACTTTGTGTTGACATTTGAACAAATCGGACAAGTAGCAGTCGTTACTTGTTTTTTAGCCTAATAAAATTATAAATATAAGAAAAAAAAATGAGAAAATAAAAATGGATAGAGAAAGAAAAAATCATGGTAGTTTTTTTTGGTTTTTGGAAAAATTTTGTTTTAAGTTGAGTTTGATTTGCATAAGGAAACATTAAAGAAGTGGAAACGGTAACGGACGGTGTGTGTTTATACATATGTAGGTTAACACAATTTGCAACAGTTAGAGGCTCAATCAGACGTGAAATAACCATAGCCATAGAAAACAGCCGTTCGAACCAAAACACTGGGCAACACTGTACTTGATTATAGGTGACTCGCAGATAACGCCATAGAAAACAATTGAATTTTGGTTTGGTTATAGTTATGGCTATGTCACGTCTAATTTAAGCTTAGGAGATATTATTAATGAATAGTTAATTTCTTATAACATTAACACACACACAAACATACAAATATGCATATATGTAATTACATAAGTATGAGGATTAACAATTATCACCACATCAGGCTTGAGTTAAGACAGAGGACAATTATAATTTGTATTTTCAAATGAAATTTTAAGTTACATTATGGAACTGATATGCTTGCTGTTATGAAATAATACTGATTATTGTTTTGCTTAGTTAACAATTGTTAAGACTTTTGATATTTACATAAGTATGTTGTATGTAACTCTTTTTGTAATGATAATGCGACATTAGGTACATTGAGTGCTTTGTTGGGTACAAATACTAGTAAGTTTGGTATGAAAATGATTCGTTTTTGCTATACATTACATACTAATGTCAGCCTCGCATTAAGCCAAACAGCAATGTTTTAAAATAGAAACAATTTCTCACCTTAATGGACATGCTACTGCGATAAGCAGCCTGTGAATGCTCGCTAACATTATCATCACGATTAGCTTCTAAGTCTAGCAAACTGCGCTCTTCATCTTCTTCGCATTCCTCTGTGGGTGCTAACGAAGACTGTTCATCGTTAATAGTGAGACGATCGTCCATGGACCGCAAACAGCGACTGCACATTTGACCTTGTCTAATATAAATAAAAATAATAAATTTTATAAATTTTATAATCGACTGAAATTGATATAACAGATATCAAAGCATTCACTTACCGAACTTCATCTAATATAGACAGTTCATCATGCATGGATTTCATTTCCTCTGTGGCACTAGTTTGAGCAATACGACTTTGTAATGACTGATTTTCTTGGACTGTTAAATAAAAATACATAGCAAATATTAATAAAAATAATATTGAATATTAATTTTGATTGATCAAAGCCCTATTGTCTTTCTCAACTCTACGCAGTTTGGTTTTCTGATGCATTAAACACATTAACCACAGCAGGCTACACGAACAAACGACTTCAAATGCCGTTAGCAGCATTTTTCGCCTCGTAGCCAGCTGCTTAATTATTTTGGAGACGGCAGCAGCACCATCTGCAACTTATATTTAAGCACAAATACATAGTTCAGTATTGCCACCTTCAAATGTTTCGCATTTATAAAAATTAAAATACTCTTTCAAAATGTACTTACATGACGTAAAAGTATACAAATTAACCAATTTATGCTTTACATCAATTTTTGGATATTGTTTGTGTTAAATAATATAAAATAATTGTACGATATCATTCATTCAACATTTTGTATTATACTGGCAACACTGAATTTTCTCATTGTAGCCAAAGAAATAGAAATTATTTTAATTGGACTGCAACGAAAAAATTAGCATAGACAACAACCTTACCTTGCTGTCTTCAAAAGAATTACTCTCATATAAACATGTGTATTCTATCCTTAACATTTTGTAGTCGGTAGTCTGCTGTGGTCAATGTGTTTAATGCATGCGAGTCAATCCAACAAAACTAAATAATAGTTGTGTTTTTTAACTCGAAGTTGTCTTGTGCCATAAAATTTTCAAGTAATAGTTTGTTTTTGATTGTCAATACTAAAAAAAGAATTGGGTTGTGTGCAAGACGATCAAACTGAATTGAGTTGAGAACGCCAATAGGGGCGTACAGTAGTATACATATATGCCGTAAAGCTGTATTCTAAAAAAATTATTTTGTATTAAAAGTTTGCTTTAGTCAAAACTTGAAAGAATTTTTTTTCGAATACGGCAGTTATTTAAAAAAAATGTTAATTAATAATTAAGGGCCGTGGCACATAGAATCCCTCACACAATAAACTGCGTCTTTTTCAACTGACACCTAAGTCGGCTCAGTTAGCCGACGTTAATGGAATGTAACTGCAATGGTAGGAAACAGCTGTTCGATATGGTTATGTGGAAAGGTTCTTAGGCTGAGTTTACATGTGGCATTTCTTGTGTGCTAAGTGCCAAAGAAAGCGTAACCACTAATTACTAATGAAAAACTGTTTGATTCAGACACGTATTTATTAAGTATCAATAAATACATGTCTGAATCAAATAGTTTTTCATTAGTAATTAGTGGATACGCTTTTTTTATGCTTGTGTGGCACCCGGCCTTACATTCCGGTTAGTTCTCTATAATAATTTTCATTACTTTTCACATAAATCTATCGATCAGCTGTTTTCTACCCTTGCAGTTACATTCCATTACAGTCGGTTAACTAAGCTTTTATGAAGTCTGCTATATTCAGGACAAGCCCGTCAACGTAAAGTACAAACAACTACTTTGAGTAGTTTGACATATATTGGTTGGTTTTTTTTTTGTTGGTATGTTCTGATTTAGGTTTTTGTGTTTTGTGGACGCAAAAACAAAATTAAACAAACGAAATAAACGAAATAAATAAAAGAATATGTATATAAATAAATAATAAATAAATAAAAGAATATATAATATGTATATAAAATGGAGAACCAACCTATTGAAGCTGTTCAAATGCTGGAGTCAATAACGTACTCATTGTGCCAACCTTCTCCGTCGTTACGCTAAATGTCAGTTAAAAAAAGGCGAAGTTTAACTAATGACGGATTATATGTGACTCTTGGGCCTTAAGTTGGGAAAATATTTTAAAATAAAACATGGCAACACTGATGGATAGACTACTTTAACTATCAACATATCGAACCCTATTTTCGATTTAATTGTAACATAGTGTTCACACCTGTAGTGCGATTCAGTAACTTTTAACGATCCGACAATTGTAATTTTTGTCTATACATTTTGTCGCTTAAAATAACGATTATGTGATACTGAAACTTATTTTTAACAATAGGACGGAGCTGATATTTTCTGTTGATTTTTGTCGATAAGATTAACAGCACATAAATTATTGTCGCTTAAATAACGACATAGCTGACATTAACCTACAGCGAATATCGTTAAAAATTTTACTGAATAGCAAATTCGATAAATTTTCCTTATAATTATGTTACCGATGCGATTACCGTTAAAAAAAAGTTAGCGAATCGCACTACTGATGAATTTATATCATGATATATGTCAAATCGATATCAAGTTGAAAATTCATCACGTGTAGACGCAATTTATTAATATTATGGCTGCGTTAAGTAGATCTCACGGCCTGATAAATTCATCTTGATTTCAAATGTCTTTTTATATGATACTGCGCTTTTAAAGTTTATTTATTAAACAATTTTCGTTTAAAAAAGGCGACACAACAATTATTTTTGACCAAAAAATTAAACAACCCGCAAATTAGATATTTTTGGCAACTATTTTTCAAATACTTCTTTGATTCATCATGATATAAAATCATCAACGTTCTCTCCTTTGTTATGATATAAAATCGTCAGGTGTGGACACTATGTAAGTGAAATGTAGTAAGAAATTAACTTTTCTATTGAAATTAAAATTTTATGGACCTACCCATAGTTTAGAATTATCAAATTGGAAAAAATTTTTGATAACTTTTAAAATACAGGCTATAAAATTTCATAGTAAGCGACAATTTAAGTACGAGTATGTAAAATATATTCGAATATTATACAAAAAGTATTCTTGCCGCTTACGATTAAATCGAAAATAAGTCTCGTTATATGTACATAATAGAAATTTATGAAAACCTAATTAAATTGTTGCAAATACTTACTTATTGACACCAATTGTTCCTCTAATTCACCACATCTTTGTTGTTCGGCCATAAAGGCTCGCTTAGTGGTCTCCAAATCACCAACCAATTTGATAATTTCATCGTTATCCTCTTGACCACAGACCATGCTCAATTCAAAAGAACTATTATCCCCTTCCGCGCCGCTAATACCTGTAGAGTTGGCATTATTTTTAGAAGCGGGGGAAGCAAAAGATAAACTACAGTTTTCGGCAGCCGTTGTATTGGCTTCATAGCCCCCCGTTGGCACAGAATCTGAGTGCGACTCATTATTATCCTTGTTTGTGGGTTTCAATTTTACACTGCCGGCATCGGAGCCCGTCTTGCTTTTCTCTGCCACTAGACGCTCATTTTTACGTCTCTCAACGGTTAAAGATTGGCGACATTCTTCCAATTGTTTAGTCAGATCTTCACAGCGTGATTCCAAAGTCTCGATATTGTGACCAAGCCTTAAAACATATTTTAAATAAATTTTATTAGATTTACATACATAAGGTCTGTCTGCGTACACATATTTTGCATCATTTTGTGCAAGATGTTGAAAAATCTTACAAAATGTTGTCTGCGTACTCCAAATCTCTTGCAGCGAGAGAGCCAAAAAGAGAACTTTTTGACAGTTGGAAGTTAGAGAACTTCCAAAATGTTACTGGAGAAATTTCTTCTTGCAAGATTTTGGAACTAGTTTGAACAGCTGTTTTTATTACTTTTTGAATGAAATAATTTTTGTGAAATGAAAATAGAAATTGAAATTTAACAATGGCAGAGGTAAATAGTTACAATTGTGTTGATTTTTAACGTTTATAATAAATTATAATAAACAAAATACTTTATTTCATGCTAGAAACGTCCAAATATACAGTGCGACCGTGGCGTAAAAACAGAACCAATGATTCCAATAATGCTATTTTTCTGGCTATAATTATTTTGCTTTGTTATTTCACTTGTTTACACACCGATCAGCTGTTTTCTTGCAAGATTTCACTGGATACTGTCTGCGTACTTTTTAAGATATTTTCAGTCGACAGAGTAAAATTCGTCTTACTCTCCCAAAAAAGTTGACTGAGTATTTGCTACTGGAAAAGTACGCAGACAGACGTATACATACATACCTAAATATGTATGTAGATAATATTTGAGAAGCTGGCGATCAAAACTAGTCATGTCCTCAGTAAATGATTTTTTTTTAAATATATTTTCGGGCTCCAAGTACACATCTATGAAGTTATGAAGTATTTTCATTCAAAACCCGTTCGATCCTACCTTAAAAAAATGACGAAAACTGACTTTTCTTGGTAGTTCAATACTTTGCCTGTTCTGTCAGAAACAGTTAACGGGACTAGTCTGGTTTTGTTCGTCAGCTCCAATTTACATATTCATGTATTTACACAAGGTAAGTTTTCTTAAAAATCTGTGCTTCGTTACTGTGTTCATCGTATCGCATGAAACGCATGAATTGAAAGAACAAATAGATTTAATCAATCATTTATCTAATTTTCCAGCAATTATTGGAAGGATGTGAGAAAAATTATTAATTATAGAAAAATATTTTGCGGAAAGCTCTAGACAATAACTGTAAAAAAGTTGCATTTAAAATCGGTTAAAGAACAGCATACATAAGTATGTAGTTTACTAAAATATATGTTGGTATTTTGTAATTTGTATTTATAAATATGGAACTAATTGTTGAACCAAAATTATTACTTCTTCTTGGTAATTGTTAATATGAAAAAAAAATCGCCAAAATGAGGAAAAAAGTGTAAAAACTACAAAAAAAGCGCCTAAATGAAAAATGTCGCCAAAATAAAGAAACGCCAAAAACCGAAAATCGCAAAAAAAAAATAAAAAAACGCCAAAAAATCGCCAAAAAAAAAATATGTCATAACTAAAAAATGGAAAAAATCCAAAAACCGAAAAAATCGCCAAAACAAAAAAATCGCCAAAAACGAAAAAAATGCCAAAACTATATTTTATATAGGCTACTAAAGTTCGTATTGAATTACATATCGCGTGTCCGTACGGAACCCTTCGTGCGCGGGTCAAAGTCGCACTTTACTGAATTTATTCTTGAATTGATTTTTTGTTCAATATTATTTTTTTCCTACTACATATAAGCAATTTCAATAAGAATTCAATTTTCCCCCTGTTTCCATAAAACAGAGACGGCTTGTGTGTTTTTTTTAAATTCAGTTTTTGTTTGACCGTGTGAAAAGAATTCGTGGTGTCTGTTAGACACAAACATTTGGCCTTTTTATCCTGCCTTATTTTGACAATTTTCTTTCATACCCTCTACGAAAAGTTACGCATATTTACATTAGGTTTGTTCATAAACTTTCCCAGAAGAAACTAGCACCGAGCGAGTGAAGCAGAAATTTATAAAATTACTCTCCCAGATACGAAAAAGCAGATGAACGCTTTACTCAAGCCGAATTGAAACAAGGTGGTCTCGATTTGCAACTTTGAGTATTCGTCTTGTATATTTGTTGGTGTAAAATATCCTGCTGTCAGAATATTTCCTAACCCTACGTCTACACCTGATATATTTTTATCATGACAAAAATCAAATTCCATATAGAAAAAAGAGCTAACATAAAAAAAAATATTTTTCAATATAGTTTGACTTCTGTTATGATAAAAATATATCAGGTGTAGACGTGGGGTAACGTTTTGTTTGATTTGACAGCAGAGAAGTTAAGTTAGCTGGTGAATTAAGATCACCTTATGTGAATTCGCCTTGGATTTACTTTTAAAAACTTGGAAGAAAATTTTATTCCTATCAGAATCATGGACGAAAATCATGATACTACGTGTATTGTAATTATTCTTATGTCTTTTGGGTAATCTTGTTTGATAATATTTTAGATTACAAAATTTTTAAAAATCGACGCCTTAAAAGCGTGGTGCGTAACTTTCCATTTTTATAGCGTTAAACGTTTAACAAGCAAGAAAAGCGAGGACGCGTAACGCGTGGTATGTACCTCCATCTTAAATGCCTCTGTGCAAAGGCTATCAGAAAAGACATATACCTGATTTACATTAAGCATTTTTTTCATGAAATTAGTTGCATGAAAAAATTTTATTTATCAATAGGAGGCCTGGAAGAGAAATTTATATCAAAAACGTTGCCCAAAATGCATCAGAGAATCATTCTACGTAGTTTTTTATATAAAATTATCTTTTATATCGCTACAATTAGCAAATAGAAAAAGTTGCGTGCAACAAAATTCATGAAATTTCATGAAAAAATGCTTAGTGTAAATCAGGTAATAGTGTAAATTGCGTCTGTTTGCAATAAAACTCAAGCTCTGTACAGACACTTTTTTCAAAAATCGAAAAAATACAAATTCCACACTTCATATGAGAACTCTCTTCTTTAACTTCAAAAATTTGGCAAAAACAAATTGTCCTGCTTAAATTTGATTTAATAATAAAATTAATAATAATATGTAAAACTTACGTTTTAATATGCTTTTTATCGGCAGTATTCTCAACGAGCAAACGATGATTGGCACGCTCCAAATCTTGTATGCCGACTTCCAATTGTTCATAGACCTTTAAACGGGAATCGTTTACTTCCCGCAGTGCAGTTGTATGTTTTTTCAAATACTATTTGTTATTTGCATTTTTTTTAGCGAAACATATAAAACAAATAAATTAGTTTAATTTGGCGTAAAACATTTAAATATTTCATACAGACATACATACATACATGATTGATCACAAAATAAGGAAATTGCATCTGTGCAAACACTCATTTGAAATTAATCGGAGTTGCAAATAATTAGTTTTCTTTAAATGTTTTCAAAATAAATATGTAAATGCCAACGACTAAATTAAAAAATAGCGAACTTTTGTTTTGCAATAAAATAAATCCTCTGCAAAGAGAAATTCATTTCAATTTGTAAGATGACCCATTTTTATGTCTTTTTTTTTGAGAAATTTTTTTTTGTCTGTCCATTCAAAGGGTTAAATTTGTTATGCTTGATTGCCAGTATTGCCAAGTGTTAGTTTATATTTTTTTGCATAAAAAAATGCAAATGTTGGCAATTAAAATCGAATTGTGTCTAATCATGTATAACCAAAAAAAAAACAAAAGCGCTATTGCAAACATTTCCAATGGAACTCACTTGTATGGTATTCTATGGTATGGTTTTTTTTTTAAATAGTGATCTACAAAAGCATTGAACTCTAACAATCATTAACTAAACTTGGCGCCATTTATTAACCAATCCAAAATAGAACAGTAAATATTTTAAAAATGCATTGGAGTGTAGGAAAATATGTAATTTGCATAAAAACAATTTAGCACACTCAAAGCGTTTCGAATAACAGAGAGATCAATCATGTAAAACATATGTATAATTTGTAGAATTTCCCTACTACTTACCACTATTTCCTGTTCTTGTTCTTCGATTGTGTGTTTGTGCTCCTTTAAGAGAGTTTCCAATTCTTTGTTGCGTTCGAGTAATGTTTTACCCAATTCAGCAGCCAATTGAAGATCTAAAAAAAGTAAAGGAAATAAAGTGAAACGTTAGTAAAATCATGAGATGATAAAAATATACAAAAAACAAAATTTTGTACATGTAAGCGACCTGCACAAGACCATTTGTAAGACCTTTCAAGACATGAGAGATTTTTCCAATGCTTTTCTAAATCAAACGCTGAAAAAACCTATTGGCAAGACAAAAAACTGAAAAAAATGACTTGCTGTTTAACGTTTGTTTTAGAATATTTCGCTTTAGTAAGGCATTTGAAAAATCTCTCATGTTTTGAAATGTCTTATAAATGGTTTTGTTCAGGACTTTAGTACATGTGAATATTCTTATAACAACATACGCTGCTCATCCACCGCGGACAATTTTTTAATTCCTTTTTCAAGTTTTGAATTAAACATTTTTACAATTTAGTTATTAATGTTTTGCACAATTTATATTTCAACAGCCGTTCTGTTTGATACGTTCTTCACAAAGTGTAAAAATCTACTGTGTTCTTTTTAACTTTTTACTCCTATTTAGTTTTAATATATTTTCTATGCAGCAGGCAGGTATGCCTTAAAATTTTAATTTCAGCTGTTACTTACACCTGTGTGAGTGCAATAAAATTCAGGGAAAAGGTTTTATGTGAATTAATTTAAAATAAATAGAGAAATAATTAGGGCTCGCAGGTAGATACACAAATCTTTAAATATCAATTAAATACTATTAAAAATATTTAGCTTATGCTCAGCGTTGCCAAATGTGCAGATTTATTTGTTTTTCCCAGTTTTTTGAGTTTTTGGGAAGTCGTGCAGTCTATTTAAAAAAATCATATTAAAATTAAAATCATATTAAACATATACCCCCATATGCAAAAAAAATAAAGTGTGCTTGAAGTGTACGTTAAGACAAAATTTCCATACAAAAACCGGTTTAACGTACACTTGAAGCATACGTTAATTTTTTTTGCATATGGGGGATATTATATATTATATGATAATGCTCTTATTGATTACACTAATTTTTTTTGCATCATTGACCACATAATGTTAAAGCGTATTTACATAAATTAAATACCTATGTATTTAGTTTACACTATTTTTGTGAAGAAAATAATGTAATACCTTTTGCAGACTTCTCACAATATGTTTGTTCCAGATGCATAACAAAACAATCCCCACTTGTACAAAGTTATCCAAAAGCGTTCCAGATAAGAATTTTTGTGCAATTTTGATAGCGAATGAGAGATTAATTTTTTTTCATTTCCTGTACAAACTTGTACCAATTTTTTCTTCTGAGTAAGTTCGGACAAACTGAAACATTATGATATTTTGACGTTTTAATAAGAAATATAATATTGTTAGAAATATTTTTGCCAGTTTTTTCTTCTTTCTGAAAAACAGTTTTTTTTGGTTTGATATGGCCTGATTTTTTCTTCAACGTGTATGGCAACACTGCTTGTGCTGTATACGAGATACTTTACATATGTATGAATGTGTGCATTGGAAGTTCTCCTTCATTGCTGTTACCCAGCTAGGAGGATTTACATATGTTTAAATTAATGGCCACAACTATCCCGAAAATTATACATATACATTAGGGTAGCTGTTATTTTTTGTTATTTCTTCTACTCTCACCCCCCAAATTTGTTAAATTTTATGTAAAAAAATACAAAAAAATGAGTATAGTGACGACAATAGTGAGAGAAATTCGGCTGTGATATACAGTGTGACCAGATTTTAAAATAACATCAAGCTAAATAACGTTTGAAAAAGAGCTAAAATAAGCTAAAAAGTAAAATTTTAAGCCAGAAAATAAAGCTAAACTTTTATCGACTTCTTTCACTTTGCAATAGTTTCTTATTGCTAAAATAATACATACACAAACATATTTTTTATTATTTCAAATAAAAAATATTGAATAATTTTTTAATTAAAATATTTCTTCATTATTATATTTTAGTTTTAAAGAAAAACAAAACAAAAACTTCTCAAATTTTTCAAAAATGTAACAGCATTTATACTAAAATACGGAACCTTTATTTTAGTAAATTAATGCTATTTAAATTAAATATATTATAAAATTTGTGTTTTAAGTAAATTCATGCTGCTGGATGTAAAACTCAACTCTAAGATAATTGTTTAATTTAACTTTTGCCATTGTAATTCCAAAATTGCCATCAATGTCCCCTATATTTAAATTTGCCATTTCTCTTATAAATAAACAATTTATATTATGTATTTTCTAAATTTTTATTTTTAAACGTTAACAAATTATCATCCTTATAAAATTTTTATGTATTTAACAATTTAGATTAAAAAAGGCTAAAAAAGCTAAATGGGTTTTTTTAAAAAAGCTAAAAAATAAGCTAAGAGCTAAATGAAAATTTCGAAGCTAAATCTAAAAATAAAAAGCTAAATTTAGCTTAAAATAAGCTAATATGGTCACGCTGGTGATATATATTAATTAGTTTTTTAATTTGTTAAAGAAATTTTTAATATATGTACATATTTAATATATTAAGTTTGTGTTTTGTCTTTGTCCACTTTACACAAAACACTGTGATATTTTAAATTATGTGGATATTTTAAAGATTAAAATTTTAATAAAGAATCATCCCTGAAGAAGTTGGAAAAATACCAACGAAACGTAGGATGGAAAAAATAAATTTAATGAATAATTTTTTATTTATTTAAAAATATAATTTTAAATGACCTTGAAAGCCTGATTTTTGGGGAAAAACCAAATAACATCAAAATCATAGAAAATAAAAAAAAGGTAGATAATAATTACATTTAAACATTTACCCAAAATAAAAATCATGGCTTGACGGCCAACTTTGAGGGCCGGACGCACCCACTAAAACGTAACTCATCGGTATGAAATTTTTTGCATTTCTTTACATAAAACTGAATTGATTTTGGGGGGGGGGGTGAGAGTAGAAGAAATAAAAAAGTCTCCATACAACTGACGGCCACTCTAATGTACATATTTGCATATTGTGTTTGACTTTATCGACAACTAAACAAAATGAGTTGATCTCGACAGAAAGTGCAATTATATTTTTACACAATTGCAAGAGTTGACGTGAATACCTTTGTTATTTAAAACATTATTATTAAAGTTGTTAAAAATATTGCTTACTATCATCAAATAGATTGCAATTAATGAAGAAAAGGAGAAAAAACATGATTTGGAAACACATTTTCATTGACACTATTAACAGGATGAAACAAACAAATATAAAAGATCAATATTGTGTTTCTATCTACCTATCAATGGGGGAAAATCACGATGAATTTATTTTTATAAAACAAACAAAACTTAGCAAACAATTGCGGGATTGGCTGAATCCCGAAAATACCGGGATTAAAAAAATTTAAATCCCAAGATTTGGGATTACCTGAATTCAGGGATTTTCAGAATCGGGATTTCGGGATTGGCATCCATAGTTACTACATTATGCTCATCAAGAAAACTTGCTTTGTGCTAATTTACACTAGGCAAGTCTTATTACTAAGGTGAAGAAGCGTTTCTTTTCCCCTCGTCGCTCTTTCCTAACAAACTAATCAGCTTAGCAATAAGACTTGCATAGTGTAAATTAGGAATTTTTTGCAGAGTTGAATTTTTGAAAGACCGTAATTAATGCATTTCCAAGGTTGCGATCAAAATTCACATTTTGTTAAGAACGAATGTATTTATTTTCAAATATTTTTCAACCTCTTAGAATTTCAGAAAGAACTTGATCCCAAATTATTTTAAATTTACTGGGTATTTGGATTAAAGCTTTACAATAAATCTTAATTAAAGGCGATATCGCGCAAATCCGCTTAGTATTAGCAGCAATGCAAAACCTTTTCCATTCAAAATGCAATGAAATATAAAAAAAATATCAAAGTGTATAAATATTTATAAAACAAAACCTAATCTTAACAAAATATTAGATTAAATAAAATATGATTATATTAGTGATGTATTTATGTATGTACGTTAAAATTCTGCAAAATAATAAAAAATAATAAGTATTTATTGTCTGAATTTAAAGTAAATTTATTTCATTCGCACGTTTCTTAGTTAATACATACATACATATGTATGTATGTATCTATGTATATATGTATGCATGAACATACGTGTTCAATTCCATATTAAACACAAACATTATAAAAAAAATTTAATACAAACTTAAGCAAAAATTAATTAATTGTGATTTTAATCCATTTAATAATTATTTGTAAGATTATTTTTTTTTTGTAGGACACACATTGTGTAAGATGTATTACATTATGTATTTAAACAATTATTATTTGTATGTAATATTTGAATGTATGTCTGTATGTATTTGAAATTACCCAGTTGTTTCCCTGCAGTGAGACTGGGGCCAAGTGTCTCTATGTCAACACTATAATTCTAGTA
This sequence comes from Tachina fera, assembly GCA_905220375.1. Lineage (NCBI taxonomy): Eukaryota > Metazoa > Arthropoda > Insecta > Diptera > Tachinidae > Tachina > Tachina fera. The sequence goes on along the minus strand of LR999966.1, from coordinate 109,649,064 downwards.
GTAGTTACATTGTCTACAATTTCACTTCTATATGTCGGTATAAAAGAAATAGGGAAAATAGATGTGATGTATTTCTGGTGGATTTTGCAACAACTTGTCAACATACATAAATTTGTATGTACGTAAGGTATAGAAATGTACCAGTAAATGTCTGGTTGGTATGTCTCCATGTTCCCATAAGAACTATGAAGTCAATACCTAGTCAATTGTTTTAGTGTTACTAGTAGATTTTCAATGACAAGCACAGGCTAAATGTCTAATGTCTAATTGTAGAGTAGTACTGGTGACAAAGTCAAAAGTGACTCAGTACATTTTCACCAACGAAATTTCCTTCAGGGTCATGTCTTTCAGGAGCTTGCTAGACGGGGGCCAAGACAACATTAAAGTAGGACCGATTAGCGACAGCTCAAACAGATCATTGAGAAAATTTTCGAACAATTGGCCGATAAATTTCGACATGACAACAAGAGCGAGACTTTCGCTTATATTTTCCTGGCCCCTGTAGAGCTAACTGACAATTTCTAAAATATTTTCATTAATGAAAGTTCGAGTATATACAGTTTTACATTGAACTTTTGCAAGACTAGTTTATGGACAATATCCACCAACTAGTTTGATGCATGATAAATTTTTCTTTTACCTAGTTTGTGATGTGATTATGGTTTCTGTCAGATTGTCTTAAAAAACACTGTAATCGAAAAATATCGTGCACGACAAAAGTCGAAATTTCCAAGTAGTCGTTTTTGAAAGTGTCTTTTGTCCTAATTTACACTATGCAAGTCTTATTGCTAAGCTGATTAGTTTGTTAGGAGAGAGAGACGAGGTTATGTTCCCTCGCCTCTCTTTCCCACAAACTAATCAGCTTAGCAATAAGACTTGCATAGTGTAAATTAGGACTTTGAGACAACTTGGCTAACTGGGTGAATAAGCTTTTGAAATTTTACTTCCTATTTGACATGTTTCTAAAGGCGGTAGGAACTAAGTCCCCAATGAACTAAGTCCCCAAAACATAAATGAACTAAGTCCCTAAAGTTTGGGGAGTTAGTTCGCTATGAACTAAGTCCCCAAACATAAAAATGAACTTGGCCCCCAAAAATTTAACAAAAAGAGAACTAATTCCCCAAAAATTGTTTTTGTTGCCATCCATATAAATAAACATATGCATACATATACAACAACACATTCAACTTCTTTAAAAAACATAAAAATCACACAGATTCTTTGAAATAAAATTTTGATTTCTTCTAAATAAATTAAGTATAGTCATGCAATATGCCTTTGCGTTTTAAATTAAAAAAAAAAACACAAGAATAGTTAAATGAGGAGCTGTTAAAATTATGAAAAAATAATACATACATATTTACTTTTTTCTAATGTAAAGAAATTAAGGAAAAAAGATTAACTCACAATTAATTCTTTGAATAATTTATAAGTTTAGTTGCTTATTAATTTTGAATAATTGGATGCTTCTTTAATGTTTCTCACACTTACAAAAATTGCTTATGTTTACTATTACAACATTATTTAATAACTTATGGTAATAAATTAACTTTGTAAAATGTTTTTACATGAAAGAATTCTCATGTTATTTTTCCCAGATACTTAAAAGAATTAATATACGGGTACGTACATTAAAGCGACTCACCTTGTCTGCAGATGAAAAACGTGTTTTTTTCACTCCTCTCAAATTAAAGATTGATCTTTTTAATGAAGATTCCCAAACAACATATTCAAATCACCTGCATAAATGTTTTTAAAAAGTCATGGTTTTTATGCAATAATGCATTCATTGCTCATGGTAAAGTTTAATTTTTCATTGGACGCGGCTTGAAAAAATCTTTAAAATTGTGTACTTTTTTATATGTTGTCTTGGAAGAAAATACGAAAAAAAATAAATAAACTTCACTATGAGGCCCTATGCTCTTTTTAGGAATGATATATACATACATATGTATGTGTAATTACACACATATTGGCAACACTGAATGATTATAATCATACGCTCATCCCGCCCCTGCAATTAAACTTTAATAGCCCTGAAATTATTATTTTTCCAAAAACCAAAGACATCTGTTTTTGGCTCATTTCTGTTTGTTTCTTTCAACAAAATTCGTTTTTTTGCTGTTGCAACTTTGTTGTAGTTCTGGTGGCACCTGGTATAATTTTACCATGCGTTGCACCTTCATAGAGAACAGACAGACGTCTTACCCGTAGTTTTCAACTTAATATTTAAGTACGTAATTAGCTAATTTTTACTTAAATTTAAGTTGTATTTAAATATGGTTTAATTCTTTCATAGCTAATAAATCACTGAATGTTTAAACATAGTTTAAGTTAATTTTCACAAAAAATTAAAATTGATTTAAATACACTTTCATTTTTTCAGTGCCTAATTAAAGTTAATATCAAATTACGTTGAAAGTATGGTAGCACTGCAATATTTCCAAATATTATGGAAAGCTTTCCAAAGAACAGCTGTTTAATATAAGCAAGAAAGTTGATTTATCAAATTGCAGAAAAATTAAATAGCAAAAAACACATTTTATGATACAAAAAAAGCATCGGAATACATTTTTCGATTTATATATTTCATGAAATGAAAATATGTGTTACATTTGTTGTATATTTCCAAAAATTAAACGAAATTATTTTTAATATGACCTCATGATGTTTATGTACATGCATTCAAAAAACACACACATCCACAAAACATATGGTATGTTTGTAAAACTTAAACAACGCTTAAATGCACGATGTTGGCTATTTAAGATTCATTTAATTTTGTGATGAAAAACAAAATTTTGTGTTTAAATCAGATTTAAAAATAAAATACATATAATCATTGACTGATTTATTTGCCCTCAGTGGTTAATTAAAGTTCTTATTACATTACGTTAAAAGAACGGCAGCACTAAAAAATTTCCAAATATCATGGGAAGCTTTCCAAACAACAGCTGTTTCTTCACATAAACAAAAAATTAAGAAAATTAAAATTACATAAAAACACATTCTATGAAACCAAACGAACATCAGAATGCAATTTTCTATTTATTTATTTTCTATCGCGCTTTTTAGAGTTTTGAAAAATTCAATCTCTTGTTAGATTTTTATTTAAATGTAACTGCCAAAAATTCTTTCAAAATATTTTTTAAGTGTGGTTATTATTAAAATAGTCAAAATACTGTGTACTTCGCTACCACCCATACATATATGTACATACGTTTTGAGATGAAAAGAAAAATTTTTTATATTAGAATAGCCACTTTTTTGTAATATACATAGAATTCTCATTATTAACATAAGTAGTCATGAATAGTTTCAAAATTCGCATTGCATTAGTTTGCAAGATATGTATTTCTTTAAGTAAACATTTTTTTCTATTTGAGAGGAGGTATGCTCAATTGTACAATCTTGATTATTTTCTATCATCGGCAGAATCAGCAGAATTTCAAGTTTGTGTTTGTGGCAGATACCAAGATATTAAACAAAATAATATTTATATTTTTTATAATTTGAACGGGCTAAAGTTCGCATTGCTTTTAGAGATGGTAAATTTGAGCTTTCATTACAAAGCACCTTTCAGCAAATTGAAATACGACGAATCAAAACAATTCACATATTCCATTCGCAAAAAAATTTCGTATATAAGGCAGAAATCACAATTTGGTCCACACCGTGGACCAAACACAGAAGAACGCTGATGATGAAGGTTTAGTGGCCTTCGAAAACGGCTAGCTGTTCCGTTCAACTATGTGTTGTTGTCAGAATATTTACAACTAACTTTGATGTTATTTGTTCATTAATAATTATCACATGTAATTCGGCTTAAAAAAGCGATACGAACTTTTTAGCCCGTTCAAATCATAAAATATAGAAACAAATGAAGTTCGAAAAATAATAATTATTTAACACAAACACAAACGATTGATATTTAACAATTTCTAACAAATCCTTTGAGTCTGGCAACGCATAACAACAGATCCGACAATTTGTGCATATGACAACCGTGTGAACTGACAATTTTTCGACTGACGATTTTGTCAGACGACAACCATACAACATCCATACAACCGTCTGGCAATAAATTGTTTTTTTTCTTACAACCGTGTGAACTGAAAAGAAATATTGTACTGGCAATTTTCGATTACCAGTACATTGTCAGCACATAGCCAGGTCTGATAATATTGTAAGATCTGACAATCGTCTGCACATAGCTTACGTTGCGCGCACTATTTGGAAATAAAAATATTTGCAAATAAATTAAATCACTGTTTATACGGCATTTTAAATGTATAAAAACTTTGTAGCACTTCCATGGAAATGTTACCTATGCTTGCAAAAAAGTTGTGTAAATGTATAAAATAAGAAATAATAATTTGTTTTTATGGTAATTTTTCTTCTATCAATGTTTTTTGTGCATTATTTTATCAATTTATTGTTTTTTATTAGCAAAAGTTTGCAAGTGTGGCAACCTCAAACATTTTATTTGCAAATAGTGCGTTAAACGTGAATAGTTTTCTGAATTAGTAAGTCGCAATAAAAACAATAATATGGCAACAACTTACAGTTTTATTTGCAAATAAGCCGTGCGTATAAACGTAGTAATAGTAAAATTGTTGCTTAACAAATTAATAAAAAAAAAATAATTTAATAATAGGAATTAAAAAAATAATAATTGAGAATAGTCGAAGTGTTTGCTTTTTACCTTGTTGCAAAAATTTTGGTTATTGAAAAAGCACTAAAAAGAAGTGTAAAAAATTGCAAAAAGCACTATAAATATCCGTTTTCTGAAACGGGAACTTGGAAAGGAAAAAAGCACCAAAATGTCAACGCCGATTAGTCTTATATTTATATACAAGTTAATACCCTTATTATATTTAATACACTTGTTATAGTTAACACCCTTATTATTTGTGCAAACATTCTTAATAAATAAGTATGACCTAGAAATGAGTATATTGAACCCTGTTGTGAAATCATATTGCAATAAACAAGTAAATGTCTGCGCGTGTTGTAATATGATCCGTATTTAAAATGCTTAATAAAATCAAATCGTGTAAAATAGAAGTGTAAGCATTTTCCCACAGTAATTTTAAGGAATTATAATTAATCAAAATTATTAAAAAATAAAATTAATTCAAATCTGGAGTTCGAAGTGAAAAGAACAAAAACGGGTTTTTATTTTATTAAAAAAACGGTTGTGTGAGTACACAAGCTGTCAGGCCACTTTTGTGGCCTGACAGTAATTTTTTTAAATCAAGGTTTCATCCTTGATTAACTGGCGCCCGAGCAGGGACCGGCCATTCGCGAACAAAGGATATGCGCCGGATCCTTTTATATACAAAAAAAAAATAATAAAAAAGTGGCTCAGTGAAAAGTGGGATTAAAATCCCAAACAAAATTTTTTTTTATTTATTGAAAATTAAAGTGAATAAAATGTGTTAAGAATTAAGAGGAAATTTTTCCAAAAAATTTAATTTGCAAATTGCAAAAAAATAATAATCCAAAAGAGGTAAACGCTCTGTTAAAAATAAGAAATAAGTTTATAAAAATAAAAAAGTGAAAAAATAAATGATTTGGTGTGAGAAGGTTAAAATTATTTTATAAAAAAAGAGGTAAAAAAAATTTTTATTACAAACAAACAAAGGACTCTGACAAAGGTAAAACTTAAAATTTTAATATTTAAACTAAGTATAAATATAATAAAATTATTATCTTAACACGAATTAATATTTTAATCGCATGACAACTTACTTATCATTTTCCCATTTCCTGAAAGCAAGACAAAAATAAGAATAACATTAAATTCTTTGTCGGAAATAAAATTTTCCCGAACAGGAAATGGAGGAAAAATGATGACTAATAATAGTTGCATCAAATAGAAAAAATAATTCTCATAGAGAAAAAATGTAAATGCTTCCCTAGAGAAGGAGCAATGTGCTATAACTAGGTAAAGTGACCAATATGAAACCAGTGGTTTCAGCGTGCTGCGATCTCGAACTCCGAGCCCTCCAGTGCGTAAAAAATTAGAATTGTCACAGAATAAACAATAATTACTAATCCTTTGAGAAAATGTGCAATTCACCTTCGTAACATCCTTTTCACCAAAGTGAGATTACAGACGGCTAAAGAGTGCTTCCTCCACAAGTCGCAGTAAACATAAGAACCTGCGCTACTTAGCGGAAATCCTGTAAGTTGTAGTCAACATTGGAACCTACACTACTTAATGGGAACTAAGCCTTACTTTTTGCCTGGTAATAAAGGGTTAAGGTTGGTGCATTCACAGGGTGAGACAAATCGTGCCTTAGTACGTCGGCGGTGGCCGTTCGAAAAAGGACCACACGATCCTCCACTCAAGGATTATAAAATAAAAAGAAAATATAATGAAATATAAAAATTATTTTTTACAGCACAATGCAAATAAGGTTTAAATAAAATCCTTAGAGAATGAGGAAAATAAAGGAGATAAATTGAAAATAAAAATAACCTTCTCACTAAACAAAAAATTAACGAAAGAGCATATGAAAATTATTTTGTTTTTGGTTTTGTTCCCAACTTAAATCACGAGCCATAATTGAGAAAAAAAGGAAAAATTATTACTAAAAACTTACAAAATCTATTTTTTCATTTCATTTTAGAAACAATTTCCTAGATATTTTTCACAATTTCCCAGCATCGCCGATGTTCAGGTAGATACCTCTAAAGGAAAAATTATAGATTCATTTCCCTTTTTTTTGTGCTCTAATCGTTCTAGAAGTCTTGTGCTCGTATAAAATTCTCTGAATTAAAATATTCTAATAATTTTAAATTGAACCTGCTTATAATTTTTAATATTTCTTGAGTGAATATCTTTTTTTGCAAGTTACGGAAGGTTCCTTAGATCTTTTTAGAATGGAAGCATTACAAAAGCAAGTCCTTGAAATGACCGGGGCTCTCAATGCAACTCTTGCCCAGGTAAAAGCTTTGGAAGCTAAGATTAAAGAGATGGAACAGGGTCCCGCTCCACCGGAAGCTGGCCCTCAACCACCTCCAGCTCCTCGAACCGAATATGAGCTGAGAGAAATATCTCAATTACCTGACCGAGTGAAAGAGTTGCAACCTTTTGATGGCAACCCAACTCATTATGTGTCATGGATCCACAGCGTGGAATCAATTTTGCGTGACTATGAAATAGTCCGAAACAAGCCCATATACAGGGCAATATTACAGAGCATTCGACAAAAGATAAGAGGAGGTGCTGACACGGCACTGGTATCTTATAACGTATTTGAGCCGGATTGGCTCAAAATGAAGGAATGCCTGTCACTTCATTACGCGGACAAAAGGGATATAAGTACCCTTGAACACCAATTGAACCAATTGACACAGAAAAATTGTAAGATTGACGAGTTTTATGCAACGGTAAATCGCCAATTCTCATTAATCATAAATAAGATAAGAACTGAGAGTTATTCTAAGGAAACCGTAGATGCGCTTATAGAAACGTATCGTAATAGGGCATTGGACGTTTTTGTTCGTGGCTTAAACGGAGAGCTTTCCAGGTTATTAATTGTGCAAAGACCCAAGACATTACCAGAGGCATATGCTATGTGCTTGGAAATGCAAAACCTGAGTCTGAGAAGCACTAATTTGCATCCGGTTAATCGGAATCAGATAACTGTCCCCATGAACACAATGCCGCGTTTCGAATACAGACCACATTTGCCAGCAAGACCATATAATAATTTTCAAGGAGGGAAGTTTAGACCATGGAACAATTCTTCTCCACCGCAACCATTGCCGCCAAGGCCTCTAGGACCAAAACCGGCGGAAAAAATGGAAGTAGATAATTCTATGCAATCCAGGGCAGTTAATTATATGAATAGGCCTTCAGGATTTAAAATGGGTTCCAGGTCAGATAATTTTAGGAATCCTTTTAAACGGCAAAAGCTTTTCAATACTTTTATGCAACACCACCATCCCAATTCTGACACCTTGACAAATCTCGAATGTGCAGGATATGATGGCGAAGAAACACAAGAGAGTGACGGAACCATTCCTGAGATAAATTTTATGGCAGGGGCCTCCCTTCCAGTGTCCCATACATAAAAATAATAACCAAAACTAGGGTGCCCTTAAAGTTTCTCATAGACACTGGCGCGAATAAGAATTTTGTAGCTTCCCATTTATGCGCTATGGGCACTCAACTAAGTCAACCGGTTCCCATAAAAACAGCTGGAGGAACATTAGAAATAAATCAGAAAATACAGGGAAGATTTTTCGAATCCATAGGAATTAAGGATAATATAACATTTTACATACTTCCTGGGTTAAAAACTTTTGACGGTATCATAGGCGACGACACTTTAAAAGCTTTAGGTGCCATTATCAATAGGGAAAATAATACCCTGACGCTTAATACCGGTGTAGTTCTGCCTCTCAATGAGAAATTTTCTCGGGAGATAAATTTTATATCACAAGACCTTCCACAAGAGGTGGCTCATAAGCTAAGAAACTTAATTGATAGATACGATGAACTATTTGGTCCACTCGAGGCAGGTGAAATGGTTACTACCTCTATACGAGCTGAGATTAAAACAAGCACCGATGAGCCGATCTACACTAAAAGTTATCCTTACCCAGCAAATATGCGCCCCATTGTGGAGGAACAAATTTCGGAATTATTAGCTCAGAACATAATAAGGCCCTCAAGAAGCCCTTATAATTCTCCAATATGGGTGGTACCAAAAAAACCGAAGCCAAATGGAGAAAAACAGTACAGAATGGTGATTGACTTTAAAAGATTAAATACGGTAACTATTTCCGACACCTACCCTATACCGGACATCAATTCGACACTGGCAAGCTTAGGCAAAGCCAAATATTTTACGACGTTGGATCTGACTTCGGGATTCCATCAAATTCCAATGAAAGATTCCGACATACATAAAACTGCATTTTCTACCCTAAATGGAAAATTTGAATTTTTGCGTTTACCCTTTGGTTTGAAAAATGCGCCATCTATTTTCCAGAGAATGATTGACGACGTATTAAAAGAGCATATTGGGAAGATATGCTATGTGTATATAGACGACATAATTGTCTATGGTCGTGATGTTGATGACCATTTAAAGAATGTAGAAATCATATTTGAAAAACTATTAGAATCTCGCCTCAAGGTAAATCTGGAGAAAACCCATTTCCTCCAAACGAAAGTATCCTTTTTGGGGTATATTGTCTCAGAAGATGGAATACGAGCAGACCCCCAGAAAGTTCAAGCTATACAAAATCTGGCCCCGCCTAGTACATTGAAGGACTTAAAAAGTTTCCTCGGTATGACTTCCTATTATAGGAAGTTTATCAGAGATTATGCAAAGGTTGCCAAGCCTTTAACCAATTTAACACGAGGCGAAAACGCCCAGGTTAAGGCTAACAGGTCTAGGAAAGTACCGATCATACTGACGGAAGAGGCACTGAAGGCTTTCAATGAATTGAAAATCTTACTAGTGTCATCTGAAGTTTTGGCATTTCCAGACTTTGACCGTCCTTTTAATTTAACTACCGATGCTTCTAATTTTGCTATTGGGGCAGTTTTATCTCAAGATTTTGGGGGAGCAGATAAACCCATTGCATTCATTTCCCGTTCGCTAAAAGCGGCTGAAGAAAACTATGCGACCAACGAGAAGGAAATGTTGGCGATTGTTTGGGCTTTAGACAATTTACGATCATACCTTTACGGTGCCAAAAAAATAAAAATCTTTACTGACCATCAACCACTTACCTATGCTTTGGGGAACCAGAATCATAATGCCAAATTGAAGAGGTGGAAAGCTAGAATTGAAGAATATAATTATGAACTGGTGTATAAACCTGGGAAGTCTAATGTCGTGGCCGACGCATTATCTAGGTTGGAATCAAACTTAAATCAAGTATATCTGCTCACTGATGAGGAAACAATTACAGCCTCAGAAGGTGATTCTGAAACTATAACAGCCGATGAGTGTCAAGAAAGTCATGACGGTACGGCTCACAGTGCAGAACAAGATCCTAGCGATTTAATTCCTCATGTGGAAGCTCCTATAAACGTTTTTAAAAACCAAATTATAATACGGCAGGGCAAGGAGTTACACAGTAGTATACAGCCGCATCCAGGGTTTACTAGGTATCATGCTACTTTAGATCAAATCAGCTCCCAAACTTTGACACAAACACTAAAAGAGTGCCTAAATCCAAGCTGTGTGAATGGCATAAAAATTCCTGAATGTTTTATCCCATTGCTAAATAGAGTTTATTTAAATCATTTCGTTTCCTATAAGCTAAGAATTACTCAACGGGTAGTGGAGGATGTCACTAATCCAGAAAAGGTCTGTGAAATAATAGAAAACGAGCATAGGAGAGCCCATCGTAACCCCAAAGAAAATGGCCTGCAAATATTGGAAAATTATTATTTTCCCCGCATGGCGAGCCTTATTCACAATTACACAAAGAATTGCGAAGTATGTAGGTTGAATAAGTACGAAAGACACCCCATTAAACCCAAGATACATTCAACACCTATCCCTACGTATCCTTGTGAGATCTTGCATGTGGATATTTTCGAAATTCAAGGCTTTAAATTCATAAGTTGCATCGATAAATTTTCCAAGTTTGCCAAACTCTTTCATATTAAAAATCGTTCTGCTATTCACCTAAGGGCTAAACTAACCAAACTCCTTCATTACTTTACAGCACCACGCATAATTGTTTCAGATAATGAAAGGGGCTTCCTTACCCCTACAACATTAAACTTTATTAGATCTTTAAATATTGAAATTTATCTTACACCTACACAGAAAAGTGAGGTTAACGGGCAAGTGGAGAGATTTCACTCAACGCTAATAGAAATTTATCGTTGTATATCTAAGGAAATAAAGAACTTAAATCCTAAGGACATGATATACCTTGCCGTAGACCGTTATAACAACACAATACATTCAGTTATAAAAAAGAAGCCTTCCGACATATTCTTCAACAGATCTGAAAGATTTAATTACCAACAATTGGTTAACTTCCGTGATCAGGTAAACCAGGACATTCGTGGTCTTATTGAGAGCAATCAGAAAACCACTAATGACCGATTGAATAAGAATAGATCAGTTCCAATAAGCTTAGAAGAGAACCAAAATGTCCTTGTCCGGGACAAACAAATTAAACCAAAGCATAAACCACTTTATAAACAGCACAAGGTTTCTAGGGACAATCGGGTAACGTTTTATACACAAAAAGGCAGAAAATACCATAAATCTCATGTAAAAAACCCATACCCGAGCACACTTAGTTAAGAACAAATTTAAATAAGAAAAGATATGATTAAATGAAAAATTTAAAAAAAAAGAAAAAAAAATATAAAATAAAATTATATAATAAAGCCTAACAAAAAAATCAAATCAAAACCAATATTGTAAAACATGAAATTTTACACAAAAATAGCTAATAACTAAATATTGTAATTTACTAAGGGCCATAAGGCTAAAACTAAAATTGGAAATTCATTTGAACAAAGAATTCATATAACAAATCACATAGAAATTATATCCAATTTGTTAATAAGAAGTTCTTGTAATATACCATAGGTCTAAATTTTTTCCTGATTATGATTCAAAATTAAAAAAATGAAAAAAGAAAATAGTAACAACAAAAAAAATAAGAAAATTATTAACTTACTAAATTTTTTTATATAAACTTACATATAGAAGTGGGAAAATCTAGTACATTTATTCAAACATCTTAATAGTTTAAAGACTTGTTGAATTTTATTTTATTTTATTCCAAAATTTTATCACTTAAGCATACTCCTATTACTCCCCATCGTTGGTGCCTACCAAGTATTCGAATACCAATCACCTATTGTGACTGTCAAAAATGGAGAGGGTTGGATAATAAGCGGCTATCTCAATATTGTACATGTTATAAACCTCGAAAAACTAGAAAGAATGCTTAATACTACTGCAGAAGTCTTTTTTTCCATTGAAAACAATGAACTTAACAAAGAGGCGTTCCAATACTACCTTCAAAAATCTTACGATCGAATAAATTCAATCAAGGATATTAAAAGAAATAAAAGATCTATAGATTGGATTGGTTCAGCATGGAAATGGGTTGCTGGGAATCCGGATGCAGCGGACTGGAACCAAGTATTACAAAGTCAAGAGAAACTAATAGATAACAATGAACACCAATATGCCATAAATAACAAGCTATTTGATACAACTAGTGAGATTGTGAAGAGAATGAACAATTTAATTAAAACTTTCAATAACAAAATATCTAAGTCTGAAGCAGAGGAATTTACAAAGGAGTCGTTAAACCAGCTACTTATCGTTAAAGAAGATATTGAAGAAGTTGTACGAGCCTGTCAGCTAGCGAAAAGTGGCATAATCAATACCAATCTTTTAGATATGGAAGAAATTCAGCGAATAGTCTCCGAAGTAGATTCACTACCATACAGCAACGAGGTAGAGGCTATTGAATACGGGAGGCCGAGTATATTTTCGAACGGAACTTCCCTATTGTACGTACTGTCAATACCCAAAGTGAACCCAAAGAAATATGAAAGAATTACGATCAAGGCATCTATAATTGAAAACAGACAAATTGCTTTGAAATATGGCTCAGTCCTGCTGAACCACGACAACGCTTACGGCATTAGCGGTGACTGCATGGCGATAAGTAATACAACAATTTGCAACACACAGCAGCTAAAGAAGCTTAATAATGACGACTGCTTGCCAAGAATCTTGAGAGGTATCAACGCAAATTGTACCTTTCTGTCAAACAAAGAGGTCGTGATTGAACAACTAGAAGATGGCATTATATTTGTTACAAATTTTAAAGGTATCATTCACTCGCAGAAGGGAGACAGAAGCCTAGATGGTACGTACTTAGTAAAAATGTTTAACGAAACAATTGAAATTGGGGACAAGAAATTTAAAAATGAAAAAATAACTACTGTACAAGCTCTGCCGCCTTTGCTTGCTAATGTTTATGAAAAGGAGCGTAAACTCGACGTGAATCTTTTGCATGAACTTCACGAAAAGAATAATGAACACATTGGGCATCTAAAATACCATTTGCATCTCTCATTCTGGTCACACTTGACTGGCTATTTTTTACTAGCCGTCATTACAATGATCATTGTTGTCCTTTGGAGAAGAATATTTGCAACACTTACAATTCCGGCTATACAGTCACCCGAACCTACCACCAAAGAATCGGTCTAATCAGCGGGACGCTGATACTTAAACGGGGGGTAGTTAATACCCTTATTATATTTAATACACTTGTTATAGTTAACACCCTTATTATTTGTGCAAACATTCTTAATAAATAAGTATGACCTAGAAATGAGTATATTGAACCCTGTTGTGAAATCATATTGCAATAAACAAGTAAATGTCTGCGCGTGTTGTAATATGATCCGTATTTAAAATGCTTAATAAAATCAAATCGTGTAAAATAGAAGTGTAAGCATTTTCCCACAGTAATTTTAAGGAATTATAATTAATCAAAATTATTAAAAAATAAAATTAATTCAAATCTGGAGTTCGAAGTGAAAAGAACAAAAACGGGTTTTTATTTTATTAAAAAAACGGTTGTGTGAGTACACAAGCTGTCAGGCCACTTTTGTGGCCTGACAGTAATTTTTTTAAATCAAGGTTTCATCCTTGATTAACTTACATATGTATGTATGTAAGTTCAATATCATGTAAATAAATAAATAATAATATACATATAAAGCCTACATATATACATATGTACATATCTTTTTACACGACATGTAAAAAGCCACATGCAGGAATTTTCAGCAGTTGCATTTTTTAAAATTACTAGTAGTGCCTACATGTAGTAAAATTTTTATAAAAATTTTGTTCCAAAATACATGTGTGACACATGTAGCCGAATTGAACACATTTTCTGTAGCAGTGCATCTGTAAGCATGTGATCATCTACATGTGCACATGTCACCAGTACACGGCATGTAGCAAATGTAACTTTGTGATGACGTCAGAGCCACATGCGCATATAGTTCTTACATGCTGTGTCCTGCAGGCTTAAGTATAGCTGCGAAACTGGCTGTAGAGTGATTTTGAAAGTCTAGTCTATTGATGTTGACTCGTCGGCGGACACCTTCAGAGTGAACAGATACCCCAGCAGAGACTTCCTTATATACGAAAAAAAAATTCGTAATACATATTACACGCGAAATATTCGTAATACATACACGTAATATTCGTAATAGTAGACTATTGAATATTGTATATTTCTGAATCTAACAGTGGCCTTCTTTGTCCTTTCTATTTATATCTAGAAAAATAATATTTTTTTCTTAGTCAAAACTGCAGAGCGATGGATGCTTTGAAAAAGCGATTTTAGCCCTCAGTACATTTTTGTTCACTAGATGTAGTTTTATGGCGAATCTTATCTATTTTATTCCACAAGTGCGAATTGTCTGTCATTTACAAAACCTGAAAACATCGCAAAATAAATTAGATACTGAAATTAATTTATAATCTCCCATAGCTTTTTTTTCGACTGAACGGCTATGTAATTTAAATAGGTTTGATCATTGGTTTGTGGCAAAAATGAACTAGTGAACGAGTTCGTCTGAATTCTAGTTTTTATAGAAATTTCGATCGATATCGAATATCGTAATTTACTCTCAGATTTAAGCAAATTATTTCTTTTAAAACACGCGTGGTTTAGCAGAATGTGTGCTTGTACATTGGGGAAACCATTGTTGAAATTTAATCAACAGGGGAAATAAATAGTGTTTGCAGTGTGTTAATTCTATTCATGATTTTTATCAAAACAAAGAAGAAAATGTGGAAGTAATTTAGTCAAAACGAACTTCAACTAATATGTTAAGAGTAGAATTTTTCATATTTTCAAAAATCTTATTTTTAGCCAAGAAATATGTTAGTCTTTTTTTACATCTCGAAAATGTCCAAACATTAGGGGAATTTTACGCAATCATTACGGCAGCCGTGGAATGGCAAACACTATACGAATACGTAGACTTTAATTGTCACAGCATGTTGCAAACAACTATTGTTGCATTTATTTGCATTTGAATGATAATGACACTTGCTTTGGTGCTTTTAAGTTTAAACCTTCATTTCGTAAATGACTGTCCAGATGTCTGGCTAATTTAGATGCATGCATTTTTTTATTTTTCATTTACGACTTGTGCAACTAATGCCATGGATTTGTTGTGGATGTGCCACGCGTGCAAAGCCAATATTAATTGTACGCCAATCAATTGTATCAATTGTTTTGGCCACAAATTGACACAACAACAAGCAAAGCAAGTGTTGCAAAAAAAAATAAATAAAAGAAAATAAAAGAAAATTTATGCCAGCCAGCCAACCAGGCAGTCAGTCATCACCACTATTTGATTAAAAAAAATTTATGCGTAACGAATGTTTAGGAAAATATTCGTAACACGTTGTATGATTTTCTGCGAATGCAGACTGCAACAGTAAATGCAACATGTTACGAGTATAAAATGCATAAAGGTGTGCGTAAGTGTGCGGCATAGTTTTTTCATATTTACTTTTTTCATCGCTACATGATGACATTCATTACATTCACAGAAAGATTTTTACATGAATTTGGGGATTTTTATTATTATTTATGAACGATGCTGCAAAACTGTTTGCAGCAAAAAAAAATATAAAATATTGCGCATGCATAGTTATCAAGCACACATGAGAGTACGAGTATGTAATTTTTTGGGATTTGGGTTTTTTTCTTTCTTTTATAATGTTATTACTAGATATATGGCCGACTTCCTAAACGCAAGTTGCAATGCATAATTGAATAAAATGCGTGTGCAATGCTAGGCATGTATTAACAGCAAACTTGCGTTGCGGAGACATCTTTTGCATTTGATTGGCATTTAGGATCGTCGCTATGCAACTCATACATATGTTCGCCTACAAAATAAAAATGATGCGCGATTTTGACAACTGATACTCATTAAAATGAGTTGCCAAACGATTAGGAACATTGGACATTGTCATAAAGTTTACATATGTGTTTACGAAGTGTATGCATTGTAAATATGAATTGCAACTTGCGTTTAGGAAGTCGGCCTATTATTTTATAAGAGATTGCGTTATTTGCAAAAAAAAAAAACAAAAATATAAATAAATATTTAGAGTTTGTTGCTATAAAAGTGAAAGTCCCCCAAAACAAAAAATATTCATACATCTTTGTTCAAGAAATGACAAAAAATAAATAAAAAAAAACAACAAAGGAAAAACTGTGTATGGCGGGAAAAAGTCTAAGTCTGCCTTCAAAAATGGAAAAATAATTCAAGGAAACGCACAAAAAATATAACATTTTGTCTTATGGAAATGAAAGGAAAAGGATTTTTTTGTTGAAGTTTTAATGCAAATATAATGTAACGTGTCTTATTTTTTAACAAAACACTTTTTAAATGCTATTGTGAAGATACCAACCAGCAAACGCATATTGTCATAAAGTATACTCGCAATTTGAAAGTGTTTTATTGTTTTGGAAAGTCAGGAAACTTGACTCTGAAGTAAATAGATAAATACTTGTAGTCTTATTTTGTTATTGCAGACTGTCTGCCAATGATTGAATGTTTGAGTTAAATTTTTTGTTTCAACTCGTATTAAAAATGCATGGTTAAGGGCAGTTATTAAAATGATGGATATATAACTCGCAAAAACGTGTGAATATTTAAAAGTTGTTGACTTGTAATTTGAAAAAAATTTTACATTTAGTTTTTTTTTGTTATTTGACATTTGATAAGCAGAGTTCGGCAACATCGTCGTCAATTTTGAAACAACATCAATTTAACACAACATCAATGCTAACTTTGTATTCCCTAACAATGTTACGACGACGTTGGCTGTTTATCGATAAATACAAAACACATATCCAATATTTGAGTCAGCTGATTCATTTTGTTTACTATTTTTGGTAGAAGTGTTTCTGAATAAGTAAAAGGTTTGTAAGTAAATTAAAATAAAATGTTTTTCTAGTTAATTTAATTATTATTCTCGAACTTAATTTGTTTCTATATTTAACAGGCTAAAGTTCGTATCGCCTTGTAAGCCGAATTACATGTGATAATTATTAATGACAACAACACAAAGTTGAACGGAACAGCTAGCCATTTTCGAAGGCCACTAAACCTTCATCATCAGCGTTCTTCTGTGTTTGGTCCACGGTGTGTGGTATCAGTTGATGTAGATTTCTGCCTTATATACGAAATTTTTTTGCGAATGGAATATGTGAATTGTTTTGATTCATCGTATTTCAATTTGCTGAAAGGTGTTTTGTAATGAAAGCTCAAATTTACCATCTCTAAATTTTTCTTTCGTATCGAGACAAAGAAAATAAAAAAATTATTAGTGAAATGAAGATTTCTCAGACAAAAGTCATGGATTTGTCATTTACCCAATGAAAAGTAAGTGATAAATTCAGACATATTTTTGAAAAATAATGAGTAATGCTGGGAACACAACTGGGACGAACGACGAATTTTTCGGTGCGAACTTTCGTCATAAAAAATAAAACACATTTGTGCATATGAAAATGAACACAACACCGTCGTACAACGAAATTCGTCGTGCGTGGTAAACTCTGAGATAGATTTATTTCTATTTTGTACGTCGACGAACGACGAAAAAAAAATTGAGAGAAAATTCTCTCCCTCTCTCTGTATTTTTGTACACACAACAACCAACTTTATCAAATATGAGAGAAGAAAGCGGTGAGTAAATTCGTCGTTATTGTGCTTCACACGACGAATTTACGCAGCGAATGCTTATCGACGAATTCGTCGAAGTGGACGAAATTCGTCGTTCGTCCTAATTGTGTTCCTAGCATAATGTTCATCGTTTTAATACTTTAAAGTTATTTTCGGCTGAATAAAACATCACTTAAGCATGTATTGGATACAATAGAACCTGATTTTAGAAACAAAAGGGATCAGATCAACGTTCCTCCATAGGGCCTCAGTGCTAATTATTTATACACGCTTCTTGTTGCTTCAAACTCGCTTTTGTTTGCAATGTATTTTTAATTTAAACCTAAAGTCCCGCCAGATCTGTAAAAATAATTGTTTCATACAGTATACTTTCCCAACACACTATTTACTTTACATTTTGCCATCCACCACTACTTCTAATGGTGGACCGAGAGAATTTAGTGCAGTCGCAACACTTTCCCACGGTACCTTGACATTATTAGGAACACTCTGCCCCTGCGGAATCCTCTAGCATAAAGAAAGACTTTTTCAACTCTTCCACAACCTTTTTAAATTGGCTGGGGTTGGTAATTTTAATTTTGTATATATTTCAGTTTTTTTTTTGAAAAAATGGATAAATGTAATTTTTTTACCACAAACAAAGGAAAAAAGTCCACCAAAAAAATTTAAAAACTCAACTTTTGGTGAATTTGTTTTTCCTGTGTTTGTTGTAAATAAATTGCATTTTCCATTTTTCTAACAAAAAAAATAAAATGAATACCTTTATTATATTTTTCCCCTTTTTTTAAATTTTTTTTCATATATGTATACATACATATACATATCTTACTTCAGTATTTTTTTTATTTCACTTTTTTACTATTTAAATTATTTTTCAAATTCGATGAGGTATAGACACAACAGAACACGACGTCAAAACCACTGACCACAAAATCAAAGGCAACATCAACGTAAATTTTTCTTACAGAATACCAAACATATGTTGACAGTCATTGATAAATGGCAATACTATCTACGGGAAGACGGATTTGCCAAAAAAAAACATTAAAAACGACGTCGTGTTATGTTGCCGACGTCAAATAGAATAATAGTGAATGTCATTCTGTTATTTGTTTTTTATTACGGTAGTATACAGCTGTATTTTTTACATCATTTTGCATTTCTGCATACAAAATGTCAAAATAAGCGCAAAGCACAATGAAGTATACAAAAATTAATGAATTTGAGAAGCACTCACAAATTTTCTAGACGAGTCGCCTGTCTGACTTGTGGAAACAGGCGGTAAATCATTTTTGTTTTTTTTTAATAGGACAATTTGTTTTCGAAAAATGTAATTTCTAGATAATAATAAAAAAATAAATATGCACAAGAAAAAAATAGAGTACAATTTAACCAAACAGCAATTACAATTCGCAATTTTCCCTCCCGTCATAATCAGCGTCAGGGTATGTACTAAAGTCCTGCACAAAAGACATTTCAAGATATGAGATTTTTCAAATGCTTTACTACAGCGAAATATTCTAAAACAAACTGTAGACAACACTTTTCAGTTGACAAGATATTTGTTTCAGTTGTTTGTCTTGCCAACAGTGCTGTTTAGCGTTTGTTTTAAAATATTTCTCTGTAGTAAAGCATTTGAAAAATCTCTCATGTCTTGAAATGTCTTATAAATGCTTTTGTGCAGGACTTTAGTACGTACATAAGTCAGTTATATTGTAGATTTTATTACATAAACAATTAACGAAATAAAAAAAAATTAGCAAAAATGGCTTAAGGTAGGAACCCACGCATTGAGTAGCAGAGTAGACTTTTGTGCAGTCGACTGATTGACTGAGTGGTCTTTAAACGCTGGCCACCAACAAGAAGCTTGAAAGCTTAAAAACAACCGACAGCAATAAATTTTACGAACACATACAGACACAAAACAATTAGAATTAACAATCCAATAAACTCGATTTACCATAAAACATCTGTTTGAAATAAAATCTCCACACATGCAACACTTTTATGAAGAGATAATTTGAATTTTTATTTTTGCTATCGCAGTGAGAATGGATTTGAAAGTGATTAAAAACACTGGTGATTAAAATAATGACACATACTCGTGCATTGTTATACTTGAAATGGAAATTGCCAGTGCATACGTGATTAACATGTACCAATTTCTTCCTTCAGGTAATTAATTTCTGCAGCGAGGGTACATTTTGGTCCTATTTTGTTTCACAAAAATTACAGTGCACACAAGGTTGGCTTAGGTTTGACAAGTTGCTGAGAAGAAAGTGAGCTAGGAAAGGGATAGTGCATGTATAGATGGCAAAGTGACAGATAAATTGGGGGGAGAGGGGGTTTAATTAATTTTTCGTTTTTACAACTCTGCTATTGTTTATTCTTTACATAAAAAAGGTCTGCGAGCCCATCAGTTACTCGTACACTAAATGTTTCTCAATGCTATAGACATTAAGTTAATACGACGGTGGATCATTAACTCGGTGTCTTTTTCAATTTTCCGCCTCTTGATTGAAATGTCAACACTGCTTCTGGCAAGAGGCAACTGTCAGTTGAATCCTGTCATTTAATTTGTGTTTGGCAGCCGCTGATACAGACTACCTCGCCTTTTGAGAAAAGAAATTTCTTTGTGCTGTCAATCAAACCAAGTAAAAGCTCGATAAATACTATGGGGACTCTGCACCTTCGATTACAATGGTAAAAAAGTGGTTCACTGACTTTCGTTGTGGTCGCACAAGTACAAATGACGCTGAACGTTATGGACGGCCCGAAAAATTTCAAAAAAATCCACTATATGGTGTTGGCCGATCGAAGAGTAAAAGTGCGTGAGATTGTTGATGCTTTAGCATTTCATATGACAGTTTGGCTTCGATTTTAAATGATCAGCTAGAATTAAGAAAGTTGTCTGCACAAAGAAAAAATTAATTCCAAAAAATTTTCAAACAAAAGTTTGTTTGAAATAAAATTTTGATTCAGTAAATATTTTTTACTATTCCAGTAAATAGTTTGACACAATTTTGTTTTAAGCAAAACCAAAAACAATATGGAGTGAAAAATTGTAGTTATTGTATCAACTATAATATAAAACTATAATATAAAGCAATAGTTGTAACAAAATTGTTAAGAGAACATTTCTGTTCCAATATAGAAATTGCATACTGTACACAACAGTTATTTATTTTATTTACTTTTTCTTTGCATTAAAAAATTTTGTTTATTGAAAAAATTGGGGTTTTTTCAAACAAATTATTACAAAATTTTGCATTTGAATTTACAAATTTCTTTGTAGGACCTAAATTGAAAAAATTAGTATTTGATTCAGAGAATTTTGTGTTTGAAATGGAAAATTACTTTTTTCTGTGCAACATGGGTGCCGCGTTTGCTCTCAATTGACCATATACGTAAACGTCTAACAGCTTCAAAGAATTGTTCAGATTTGTTTAACCGCAGTCCGGATGAGTTTTTGCAGCGTTTTGTAATTGTGGATGAAACATGGATCCATTACTGTACTCCGCAGACAAAGAAGCAGTCTAAACCTGCTCCGAAGAAGGTCAAGGTGACCTTGTCGGCCAATAAGGTGATGGCAACAGTTTTTTGGTATGCACGCGGGATAATGCACATCGATTACCTTTAAAAGAGGGAAAAAAATAAACGGCGAATATTATGTCAACTTATTAGACCGAATTTTTTTTTTAAGAGAAGTAACACTCAGGGAATTAATGCCTTCTACTACTTATAGGTGTTACCTTCTTTAGGAAAGGGATAGTGATAGAGAAGGCAGGTGGTGAAGGAAGAGATAGAAGAAAGCTTCTTTTTTTAGTTTTATAGTGCAGATTTGCAGCGCCTCTGGTTTCAATGAGGCGCATTAAATTTTTGAAACTGTGCTCAGTAGCCATTTTTATTCATTATTTTACTGCGCCGATGATTCTGCTACACAATACCGACGAAAGAAGGCGCTCTGATGTTACATTAGGATTAGAATCTGCCGAAGTCGGTATAGTTCAGTGACCAGTGACTATGCCTTCATCACTTGAACTTTACTACAACAACTGATACAAAGGGACACCAATGCACATCAGAAAAATGCGTGGTGTTGTTATTTAATGACTGCCGGATACAGGGATAGAACCCAGGATCTTCGGTTTTGTAGTCAACGTGCTAACTACTTCAGCCAACGCCAGAATTTAAAAAGAAAACGACCCCATATGGCCAAGAAAAAGTTTTTTTCATTGAGATAATGCACGAGTGCACATGTGTGCAGTCTCAATGGTAAAACTCTATGAATTGGGCTACGAATTATTACCCCATCCGCCATATTCTCCGAATTTAGCCCCTAATGACTACTTCCTATTTACAAACCTAAAGAAATGGCTCGGTGGAAAGAGATTTAGCTCCAACGATGAAAATATTGCCTATTTTAAGGATCTCGAAAAATCCTGTTATTTGGAAGCGATACTGAAAATGGTGAAACGTTAGACTAAGTGTATTGAATTAAAAGGAGATTATGTTGAAAAATAAATTTTTCTTTTGCAAAAAAAAAACTGTGTTTCATTCAAAAACATCAGCCTTCGTAGACAACAGAATGTAAAATATTTTTCTATCTGTAAAAGACACTAAGATTTACTGCCAGTTTATAGAAGGCTATGTAAAAAAAGTCTCATCTGTCTATTTATATTGAAAACAAAAAATATTTGAGTGCTTTCGCTTTTATAAACTCGCAGTTACAGCCTGTTTGTGTAAGACGTTGTCGATAGAAATCTTGACGTTTCTGTAATAGATTAAGGAAAAGTTGTACGAGTTTCCTGTAATATATTACAAAAATGCCAAGATTTCTAACGTCAACGTCTTACACAAACAGGGGGTTAAACTAAGTTTTTTTTGTTTTATGTTTTTGAGTTAAAATATTATTTTTTTAAATGTACGACTATAACCAACTTTATATTTATTTTTATATTATATTATAATAACCAATATTGTGAATATTTTTTCCCTTGAAATATTTCCCTTTTCCCTAAAAATGCAATCGTGAATTAATTCCATGTAAAAAAAACTCGCATGCTCGAAAAAAATTAGGCATCGCTGATTTTTATTCCCATGGGGTTTATTCCTTAAAAATGATGTAAGTTTTTTCACAAAAGTTTTGCTTGTCAATAAAAACAAAAAGCACAATAAAAATAGCAATGCATAAGTTGTGAAATACAAAAGAAACGAGTATAGTCACTTTTAACGAGCAATAAAAGTTCACTTGAAATGTGTTCCTTTTCCCTAAAATTGTGATTCCCAAATTTTTGTGTTGTTATTTGCTTTTGTTCACCATTTTTTGTGAATGGGAAATATTTCAAGCGAAAAAAATGCTTGTCTTTTATTTCCGATAAGTATGATTATCTGGCCTGCAATTTGCTTAGAATATAATGCAGATGATTTTCTATCTATAAATTTAAGTGATATGTGACTTACTCACGATACCATCTCTTGTTCGCAACAACAGCCACTTATGAAACGGGCCGTTCTTTTTTATTCACCTTAATTGGTGTGAAAAATTGCCGGTTAAAACTCAAATATGCTTTGTTCAGCCTACGCACTGCACTGCACTCGTTTTTGTTTTATTGCATTAGATTTTATGCGAATGCAATAATTATTATTCGTATGCATTATTTAACTGACATTTAACACAGTTTTAAAAAGAGATAAGGGGAAAAAAACAAAGAGTTAAATTACACAATTTATCTTTATCTTCAGTTTTAGCAACTTTTTTCAGTTTCTACTATAATTGAGTATGAAAAAAAAATTAATTATAATAAATGTGAGTTTGAATTTGTACTACTTGTACATACATGCAATTATGAATATACATATGAATACAAAGTAATATTTTTGTTTGTTTAATTAATGGTAAATGGTTCCGTATACCAAAGGTGAAAATAAACCCTATTGTTTCGTCTGTCTGTCGGCCTATCTGTCGAGAACCGTAAGAGCTACGGACTTGAAATTTTCGCAGAATATGTAAAACTTTAGCCGCTACTACAACAAATACAATACATGACAGTTAATAATTATAGGGTGTTCCAAGTGTCCAAGAACACTTTAGGACACCATAACAGAAGCTAATTATTGAGTTCTTGTTTCAACTTTGTTATTTTTTGTTAAGATTCTCATTTGTTTAAATGAAAGTTTATAACATAATAATTCTATTTGTTCTAAGAAACTTTGGGTAAAAGTTCCCTGATGATCTATCTACATTAGCAACATTGAAATTCACATAGGATCCAGCTAAACCCTTCAATTATCAATTTACATAAGAAAAAAAAAACGAGTAATTGAAATGTATTTAATATAAAGAATAAAATAAAATGATTTTTTGTTATGTTCAATCATTTATAATTAAGGTTTATTTTATTTTATTTTAGTGTTTAATAAGTTTATATTAAAACATTGAATCGGAGGCTGCGTCTGGTTGATGATGTTTTCGCTTAACAGTCGCCGTTGAATTTTTCTTACCGCACCTTCTTTTTTATCGTTAATTTCTTATAGAAATGAAGCAAAACAAAACTTAACTTTACTTTGTACATGTTTGTATGCATAATTTAACGCAATTGCCAAACAGTGGCGTGTACAGCAAAACAATACTTATTAAACCTAAATATAGTGGATATGAAGCAAAATGATTACTTAATATCTCAGAAGCCATAAAAAATTTCGTGAAACGCATTTCTGATGCAGAAAGAGGCAATTCAAAATATACAGTGACACAGAAAACTCTACATAGCCCCCCAAAAAAAAAAAATACGTGTTACGAAAGACTTAAAATTTTTTTTATCAACAAAATTCCTGGCGTAGCATTCCTAGTAAAAAATAATATTAAAATAAAACAAATAATTTTTGAAAAAATAATATATTTATGAAAAAATTAAAAAAATCAGTATTTAATACACAGAAAAGTATATATACTCCATAGTTTATTGCTCTAGTTCGTAAAAAATATTTTTTGCTCTCTAATATACCAGTTTACCGGTAGTTTCCGAAGAAATTTTGTATCATTCTTTGATAAGAGCATTTTGTAGGTCGTGTTGGTTTTTTATGGCAGTTTTTCTTATCATGCAGTCCAATTGGTCTCATAAATTTTTAACGGGGTTTAAGTAAGATGACTGGGGAAGAGAATGCAGTTGTTTTGGCACATTGTACAGAAACAATTCCTTTAAACTGACGGCTGTATGATTTGGGTCGTTATCTTGCTGGAAGTACCAGCTTCCAGGTAGACCCATTTTGGTCTACCTGGAACACATTCAAATTATCCTTTAATAGGTTCAAATACATAAACTGATCCATTGTTGTATCAATAAAAAGTAAATTGCTAGTCCCAGCCGCCGAAATACAACCGAAAACCATAAAACAGCCGCGAAAGTGTTTTATGTGGGGATCTGGTTCTTATGTTCCAGCTCTTCATTCTTTTTAAGCTAGACTTTTTGTTTTCCATTATATAAGAATAAGTTACATTTATTCTCTGTGCTAAATACAACATTTTTTAAAAAAGTTTTCATCATTATTTAAATGCTTTTAAGGAAATTCCATATGACCTTATTAATATCGGTTATGAATGGTTTTTTTCCGAGGCACTCGGCTATGATAACCTCCACTTCCCGATACACTGCGTAGTGTTCCTGGATAAAGATTGGCAATCAACATTTTCTCTATGCCTTTTTGCTATATCAACAGCAGTTGTCCTGGAATTTTTGTCAAGTTCTTCCAACATATGTATGTAGTTTTATACGTCGAGTAATTTTTGCGAACGTCCACTTCTTTGCCTACTATTAGCACTATTGTTCTTTTTATAACTTCTTATAACAATTTGTATACTAGACTTTTACCGCCCAACAATTTCAGAAATTTTCACTTTTTCTTAAAATGGATTTTTTGCGGACGTATGTAGAGTTTTCTGTGCCACTGTATATATATTCCATACCTAACTCGTTTCTTTTCAAGAATGATCGGTGGAGCAAAACTATTCTGGTTTGAAGAATTGTAATTTGAACTGTCATTCAAGTGACGAAGGCTTATGCCGTTTTTCCAATAACTAAATTTTTATAAATTCAAATAGCGGAGTTTTTTGCAAGATTTTTGGGTGTAAACATGTTTACTTTGGTAATGTTAAGGTGGAAAAAACAAAGTCTGGGAACCTTACAAGTATTTCTTTCAACTGCAGTAAAGTTAATCTAATGGAGTTGTTCATACATACACAAAGTAAAAACATTTATGTGGGTCAAATGGCAAATAGATTTGGGAACGTTAGTACTTAGCTTTGTAATTGCTAAATACTATAATATAAATAAACTGCAAACGTATCTCACAAATTACAAATTAAATTTCCGAATAAAAAGTGCTTGCGGCATATTTGCCAAATGGACAGTAAATTTTGTTTTCTGGCTGGAAACACCTTATGAAAATATGAAAATTTGCTAATGCCAAAGACAATAATAATAATAACCAGTTAAATAGCACAATGAAAAAAAAAAAACTAAAACATTTGCATTATTTTAAATAATATAAACTTGGTTTTAATACAGCGAAATATGTATGTATGTATGTATGTCTGTACATAAATCATGCATTAATTGAGCTTGAGATTATTTATTAAGAGCACTTGCGATAATATTAAGCTTTTGTGGCAGAAAGCGTGTGAACTCGATTAAATGATTTTAGTGCAATAATAATAATAATAATAATAAAAAAATGCTTAAACAATACACACAGAAAAAAATACCAATGTAAAATCAACATGCAAAAAGGTTAATTCAAATTCATTAAAATCACATTAAATTTACTATGTTTTTTGAGTGTGTTGGTGGTTATTTGCTTTGTTCATAGCTGCAATACACTTTGTGCTTAGTTGTTGTTGTTGATTTTGTATTGTTGTTTATTTTTTTGTTTGTAAACAGCCAACAATCTGCTGCTGGTTGGTAGAGAGTGTGTTAGTCTTGCATTCGGAGAATCGCAGGTTCAAATCCTGTTAAAGTTAAAGTTTTTTTTATTTTAATTTTTTAATTAAAAGTTTTCAAGCCAAAGCATTTTGTTCTTTTTATTTAACTTAAACTAAAACTTTTCACATAAATGATAAGAAATAATGTTAAATTATAATTTTATTCAAGATGGTACATATTTAGTGTGTATCTTAAGAATATTTAAAGTTGTTGTGGCTGCACGTTGTGGGTAAGCACGTTGAGTACCACGCGATGAGTTCCGAGTTCAAATCTTGGCCGGGGAAGCCAATTTAATTTATATACAAACATTTTTCTGATGTCTATGTCCACCACAAGTAAGTTAAATAATAATTTATAAAATACAATTACTACATTAAATTAAATTCATGTTGATCTAACTTGAAATAACTTTGATTCAACATGATTCTTCATTTTGATTTTAACAGTACTTAAATGTTAATTCAACGTAAATTAAAGTTATTTCAATAGAAAATTTTTTTTTGGACAATTACTATACATTATGTTAAATTAACATGAACCACACATGAAGCAAAATCATTGCCAAAAAAATGTAAAATTAACCCTATTTTTAATGATTCTACATTGTTTTTTTTTCTGTGTGTAGAAAAATATTTACTTACCATTGCTTTAGTTAATAGTGGTGGTGGCCCTTACAAACAAGTTTGAAATGTTAATAAACTTTTGATTTTCTAGACTGTTCCCCCACTCCAATACAAGCTCAACTTCTTTAGCGTTTTATATGAAGTAATACTAAGTCATGGCGAAAAAAAAGTCAGTTGAATAATCAATTATTATAATTTTTTTTCTGCTTTTGGCAAATGAAAGTGAAATTAATAGGATGTTACAATAGACAATTGAGTGGGTCGGTCGTTCGGTTAGAAAAACGCTAAAGCTTTATTTTAACAATCGTACAAAGAAATCATAATCAAAAAGCTTTCTTTCTTTCTCAGTTAAAGCGAATTAATTAATGCTAAACTTTTTTTTTGTTTTTTTTTTGCAAAGAAATCAATTTCATGTTTATCATTTTTATTTATATACTTATTTTTTACCGCAAAAGTTAAACTAAAAACTACGTAAAAACTCTGATAGTTCGCAGCTAAAGTTTAGTCAAGCTTAAAACGCAGTTATATTAAAATGATCTTAAAGAAATTGTTACTTTTGCTCTCACTCTGCCTGACATTGGTCTCATCTGCACCAGGCAAATTTTTAAACGAAGAAGTGAAACATATAAATTCAATGTTAAATAGCGAATTGGGTGAAAGAGATGCAAGTGAAATGAAATTAAAGGCGAAAAGTGATGCAGCAACAGGATCAGAGATATTAATAAAAAGTGTTAAGCATCTATTCCAGCAAAATGAAACTGAAGAAGATGACAAATCAAATATTTTCAAAGCCATGCGATTATCTTTGAATGAAGAGGACAAAATAATGATGCAAAAATTAAACAACATTATAGAAAAGGTATGGGAAGCTGAGAAGGCTATAACACGCAAAGGAAAATCTTTCAAAGATGAACACTTCCAAAGGGCTGCAGAAGCTTTAACGGATGATGAAATTAGCGAAATTATAAAATCCATTACATTTCCCAACACTGATGAAATAACAGAAGACAGTGAAGCTTTAACACCACCAGCTTCTTTAAAAGATGCAGTTGAGCCTCGTTCAAGGGAATTAAGAAGTATGGGAAAATCCGTTGAAATAAATCAAGGCTATTATGTCTTAGTTTTCACTCCCATTAAAGAGCAAACCCATTATAATCAGAAAGCTAATTTACCCTATTCTCGGCTGCAAATTTTACCAGTGGAACGTTCACCAAATGACGACAGCGCTCGGCTGATTAGCAAAAAATCTTGGAATAAATACATAAGACATATAATGCGTCAAATACGCAAGGGCACACGCAGAATCCAACACAAGACAAAACTCAAGAACTTTCAAGCAGAAGAACCTCAAGAGCAATACTTTCTGAAACGTTTGTATAAAATTACCCATGAACAGCCGTAAAGCTTCCCAATACATTTGATATTAGAACATGAACTATAGAAATTATTTAAATAACTTGATTTCTTATTATTTATAATACCAAAAGTAACTAAGACTGGAAAGTGTGAGAAAGAACTCTTTTTCTATTTAATAAATTATTTTAATTAACTTTCTCTTCCGACTTAGTGCATAAAATAATCTTTTATTTATTAAAAATTAAAAAAAAGCTAAAATAAAACTCTTGTATACGAAAAAAAAGAAGAAAAAATATAAAAATTCTTTTGGCTTTTAGAGACAATCTTTCCTGGGGAACCAGTTGACAAACATATTACGAGTACATGTACATGTATTTATTTACAAGTTTTGGACAAATTTGCTTTAACTTGACAGATTTAGCCAGGAAAAGAAGTGGTTAACACACACTTAAGCACATAAATATGCACGTATATGCATCATGCATATGCATATGCATATGTATACATATGTAAGTATGAATATTTTTAACACAGGTGTTTTTCCCTAAGAGGCAACTAACAACTCTGGTGGTGCTGATGATGATGAAGATGAAGATGACGATCGCTGGTGTTACTGAACATCAAATATGTGTTTGCTTGAGGAGCCTGAAGCGACGATGACGGAGCAACTTTCTCGCTACGCATGTTTGCTTTTGGCAACATTCTGATGTACCCAAATGCACTTGTACTCGTATTTATGTGATAAGAAGGAAAACTGAATTTTTATTTTTTTTTTTGCTTGTTCTGGCCAAAGAGATTAGCGCCATTAACATTTAAGCACACCTACGGCTTTTTCCAAGCACACATACCAGAAATAATTTGCCAATGCAAAATCTTCTTTTCACATCTAAAGTAACTTATGAAAACTTTCCTCTTCGTTATTATTATTTACAGTAACAAAAAAAGTGAAGATGCTTTTAATAAATGAACGAGGCACAAGACATGTTTAAAAATTCTTGCAGCAGGTTGGAAAGTAAATGAGGGCCTGTTGCACTCTGCATGTACATACATACACTTGTTGTTGTACTTGTACATACATACACACATACATACATACATAATAAAATTTTGTCTGCATTAATTTCCCCAATTTGATTAGATGGTGGTGGCTTGATTTCTTTTCATTATAAAACAAAATGTCAGTAGATTTATGTTTGCAAGGAAACAACAAAGTACATATCGTTACCTTAATATAGAAAGGCTATAACTAGAGTTTCGGGGAAAAAATCCCGGGAATTATATTTTTTACAAATCCCGTGAAATTTTCAACACGAATTTAATATTTACGTTTTTAAAATTTGCACTTTTTACATTGCTGTTCGTTGTTTTATTACTTAAAAATACAACTCTGTAAAGATGCATAATATAAGCATGGAAGCAAATTTAATAGAGGTGACTCCAAAGTGACTCCAACAGCCTCAAGCGTTTCGAAATATTTTCAAACTAAAAAGTCTTTATAGGAAATGAATATATTTGTTTTTGCGTTGTTTCTTAAAAATGTATTGTTGTTCATCAAATGAACGAATAAAGTTGTTTTGTTTTTAATTTAAATGTTGTATGTTTTTTCATAAAATTATATTTTTTATTTAGGTCATTCAATTAAATTCATCGGCCCTGTTCTGTAAACCGATCGATTTGAAATCACACGATTTTAAAAAACTAACTCCGACAGTAGAAATATTTTTTTTTTAGATTTTTTTTATTACATTGAATCTCAAATATTGTATCTGAATGTATATGTATATACATATGTATATGTATATGTATATACATATGTATATGTATATGTATATACATATGTATGATTTTAAAAAGTGGTCTGCAGGACCATTATTAATTTTTTGAAAACCAGAAATTTACTCGGATTCGGTTTACAAAACAAGGCTGCACATGTTTCTGAAATTCCCCTGAATTCCCGAGAATAAAACATTTTATTTCTCTCTAACTCATAATATTTTTTGAAATCGAACTTTATTTAAATATTTCGATAGAAAGCAAGTACTGCCATATAAAAATTCTCGTCTTCCTATTTGTATTGAAAACAAAGCACTAAAATTTGTTTTTGTTTTCAATATAAATAGACGAAACTTTTTACACGGCTACTATAAACTGGCAGGAAATGTATTGAAAAATGCAAAAAACTCGATTAAAAAAAAAAACAAAATATGAGTTAGGGACTTTCTATATTATGGTAACGATATGAATATATTACAAAAATTATTTTTCAACTAATCGCTAGTGTTACTACACCAGCTCCAAAAAAATTTTTAAATTCGCAATATAAAAAACAAGTTTAATATTTTTGAGGGGTGGTAAATATTAAGTTACATTTTTGTTCCCCTGAAATTTTTATTCCCCTCGCGAAGGGAAAAATACTATCGTGAATCTACCATGAAATTTTTTCCCCGCTATCAGCTCACAGTGAATGTAAAAAAGGAAAGAAGATTTTTAAAGCTTAAAAAATAAATGATAATTAAAATAAATTCAAAATTAATAATAAGAGAAATAAACATTTTGGGTTTCAAATTAAATGCGTAAAGTTATGTTTTTAAATACTTTTGATGCAGTGGAAAAAATTATTTAGTAATATTTATTGTATAAAGCACCAAAAAGGTTCATACTCTTTATGCAAAAAGCTTTGCCAGGGAATTATTACCCCTTATTGGGAATGAAGTCGTCGACGTCACATCAACACGACAGTAAAAATTGGAACTTGTCTACTCTTTGTCGACAAGCGACAATATTTAATGTCGTCTTGATGTGATGTCGACGACGCCATTCACAATAAGGGTAATTGTTAACAATTGTGAACAACACTGTTTACTGATATTGTCCTAAAAATAAATACATAGTTATAACTTTTAATATAAGAAATAATAATGCATAATAATATTTTCAGTACATATTTGAAATTCAGTCTTTAATGTATTAAAAACTTTTGCTTGTTTTGTTTTTGGTTGAGCAACATCTACAGAGCCGGACAAAAGTATTCACACAGGATACATCTTTGATTTCGATTTCTTTTGGATAAAAAGTTAAATAAAGTTATTTATTTATATATTTCTTATATAAATACGTATAAGAAAAACTTGAATTTGAAATGCTGCTTAAGCGAAACAAAATCAAATTTTGTATTCAATGCACGAACTCAGATGGACAAAAGTATTCACACAGCATGCGGTATTACTTGATGGAATTAAATTTAAAACAAATTAATATAATAATAAAACAAATTAATTTTTTCATTTTTATAATCTATTCTAACCTTATTGAAATGGAAGGAACAAGTTTTTGTTACATCAATTCCCATAGCAAAAGTTTATTTTTTCAGAATTTCTTTCCATTAGTTTGTGGAATTCATTCGACAGATTTTTAATCGGGTTCATGTCCGGTAATTGTGGTGAAGAATGTAGAGCAGCTGGTCAATAATCAACAAACAAACGCAATTGGTTGAGTTTTTTTGGTCGTTTTCCTGCTGAAAATATAGATTACTCTTAAGACTTTATTTCTCGATGCTATACAACAGCCTTTCTTTTTTTTTTTGGATAAAAACGCTTTTTTTCTATTGGTCTAGATATCTGGATTTCGCCTTGTAAGTCGAACCCTGTAACTGGCACTGTATCAGGTTCCTCTTAAAGTTTTTGAGCGGATTTCCTTATGAATCTACTTTAGATGCTCTGTTGACTTTATAATAGACATATGGCCTGTTTCCCACCTGCGAAAGAAAACGTTCGACTTAGAATTTATATTGAAAACAACAATAAAATATGAAAATTTGTTTTTGTTTTCAATATAAATTGTAAGTCGAACGTTTTCCTATCGCAGGCCAATAATTTTTAGATATTTTTTCTATTTCTTGTAATCAGAAATTCTTCTTTTGAACTAAGCTTTCGAGGTCGGCCAGCAAGTTGGGGAAGTTGAGTAGCTTCAAAAGTCGTTAGACATTTTTACGATGCTGGCTGCAGTAAATTAGCTTCTTTTCACTATTTTTCTAATTACATCACAATTTTTTTTTGTTCAAATAGCTCTAAATTGACTTTTCTCCTGTTAGCTACTGTTATTTTCTTCAGTTTATGTACCGTTTTGCAAAACTGTGACTTTTAAAAACACTTTTCAATATTATACGATAAAAACGATGTCATATACAAATAAAATATTAAAATTTTTGTGTATTTAGCACCTTTTGTCCACTTGACATTGTACTTTAATTTATAAATTAATATAAATTCTTCTTATAATGTAACATACGTGTGTGTTTAAATAAGTAGTAAGTTAACAAACAAGTTATAGAATATCAGATTCCGATAGGTCTTTTCGTCTGAAAAATATAAATGTTCAAAATTAAAGTGAGGTATTGTGTGAATATTTTTGTCCAGTTCTGTATTTGGATTTCGATCCTCTTTATGGAACTCGTCAGTAGACTTTAACCCAAAAGAAATTTGAAATTAGCTCAAAACAAAATTTAATTAAAGATGTGTTTTAAAAATGCTATTAAAACTCTTCTTCTATGTGTGTGACAAGAAAGTTTGGAAGAAAAAAAAAGCTTACCCAAATTAAATATCTTTAGACGACGCCTGGAGACTTAGCAAACGAAAACAATCCTTTAACCCATACCTCTAACTAAACCTTTACTGGTACGTAAATCATAAAAAAATAAAACATCATGGAAAATTAACAAACTGTGAACTAAGGAATGAACTAACGAACGAACGAACTATAACATCCACAACATCTGTGTTTATTTGGAAAATCTCAGCTATTCGCTGCATTTATTTGGGTTTAAACAACACAACAAAGTGCACCTTGTGACTTCCTTGTTTGCAACCTATAACCGCGCGGGTAACCCAAAAAAGAAACTCTGTGCAAGTATTTTTTAATATGCATTTTGGACTCATATTATAAAAAAAAGCTCTTGTTTTGTCTAATAAAACTCCACTTTCAAAATGATTATTACAAATAACAATTATAGTAAGTATTTATGTGTGACTGAATGTATGTGTGTGTGTGTGAATGCTCGTGAATAAGGTTTTTCAGCTGGTGTTATTTTTGTCTTGTTTTTCTTGTGCATTTTTTCACGTCATTGTAATAAATATTTTGTTTTGCTAATGTTAAACACTGCTTGCACTCACTCCACTGGTCGTTGAAATATCTATGAAAAAATGTTTTTTAATGTTTAATTTTATTTTTGCTTCTTAAAAAATAGATTTTAACACTCCCGGCGTTTATTGAATTCACATTAAAAAAACAATATTAACCAACTTAACAAATTTGCTCTAGAAATCTATAAAAAAGTGCATACTTAAAATGATTGGGCACCACCACCGGCAGGCAGAGCATTCAATACCATGAACATACACACACAGCCATGTCCATACATACAAGTGAATTATGTTGGAAAGTTTTTTATATCCAGTTGATATTGTTGCATTCCAGCCACCAGATTTGATTGCGTTTGCTGTTTTTGTTTTTTTTGTGTTCCCAATTCCTTTTTGTTTGCAACAGGAATTTTTGTTATTTGTATTGATTTTTAATATTTTTTTTCTCTTATCAAATCTAGTAATACAAATTGTATACAGTTTACAGTTTTTCTAAAAAAATGTTTACAAAAATATTTAAAGTTTTTTGCGGTTGAAAAACTTGCTACTTTTAAAATTAAACTCGTCAGTTATATTCGAAGGCAGATGCAATTAGAGATGATCGGAACTGTGATTTTTTAATAATGTTGCTCCTTTTGCATGTGATTTCTAAATCGCTGTTCTTTTAAACTGTGACTGTGATCACAGTTTAGCTGTATTTTGTTTTTTAGCAGTTCTATTATTTTGAGAAAATCTAATAAGAAGAGCAGCATTAAAATAAACAGTGACTGTGATCACGGTTTAACACCCCTGTCGGATAATGTGTAGTTGACTACAAAAATAGTTAACTTTTCTTAGACTGACTAAAAGCTAACTGCAATATCATCCAGAACAAACCCAAAATTAATTCTTAAGTTGAGTACGTAGTCGAATTTGATGAGAGCAAACAAACTTATTCTCAGCTACCTTGAAACTCATTGCAGTTTTATGTTAACATTTTGATGTTGTTATTTTAGATGGTAGCTTAGCTGAGTACACAAATTGTGATGATACATGTTCGAACCTCAGAATTTTTTTTTAATTTACTGACTACAAGTTGGTTTAAAAAAGTCCACTTTAAGTTAGCTGAAAGTAATGCAGAGTGATCCAATTGAGGACATCGCAATGTTAAAGTAGTCAGTTGATTACATAGTGTCAGTCAGTACTAGTTGCGAAATAGTTAGCTTAAAGTTAGTTTAAAGTTAGCCAAATTTACGACAGGGACATTTCAGCTCTTCTGCTTTAAAAGTATTTATTAGTATTGGTGTCTTGATTAATACTAATAAGAGCGACAACAATAAACAATTAATTAACCCCGTCCAAATATTGGGAATTGTCGTATAAGACGCATATAGACAATAAAATTGTACATATGAAAATGTAAGCTGTTCATATTTGCCAGAGAAAAAGACGATTTGACTATTTTTCCTTGACAAAAGCTGAAGATGTGGTAGCTTTATTTACTGTAAAATAAGCATACAAGAACAATCACAGTTTGTATGAAAGAACTATATTTTCCTTGATAAATTCAGTCACAGTGATTAGTGATTAGAGATTTTTCAATCGCTTTGAAAAAGTAACAGGTTTCGTAATATCGCTCAACTCTAGATGCAATACATAAGTAAAGCTTGCTTAATGCACCTTGTGACTTGTCACTGAAGTATTTTAAACGGATCTATTCCGTGTCGAATAATATAAATTGTATTTAAAATTTCGTTCCGGAATTTAACTGTAACAACGAAAACTTTAAAGTTTTTTTTATTGTTACAAACAAATGCAATAATCGAATTTTCAACCTCCGGCATGACCACACTAGCCACTCCACCACAGGGGCTCTAATATTTCAAAAGTATTAACAACAACAGTAGGAAACAGCTGATCGATATTGTTATGTGAAAACATAACCATTTTCATTACTTTTGACATAACAATATCGCTCAGCTGTTTCCTACTATTACATTTACTTTACATCACAGTCGGCTAATGGTAGGAAACAGCTGATCGATGTTGTTATATTATGTTATGTCAAGTTATTTCCAAGAATAAAACAATAGCGAGTCACTCTTCGTTACAAACTGCTGGTGCAAATATTGCAGATATAGCAAGCCCAGGATACATTCTACATTCATTCTGCAATACGATAACAACAAATCATATGAAATTGAAATTTTCTAAGCTAACTCGTATAGTTATGCAAGGCAAATTCAGTATCAGGTGACCTTATCAGCCCAGCTGATTATCAGCTGTTGATGCGAAATTGAGCAATTTGAACCAAAACGTAAAATCTTTGACATATTGGTTTTCTAGCATAGCTAACTACATGTTGTTTTTTGTGTTGTAAAATTTTTGTACTGATAAGGTCACCTGATACTGAATTCGCCTTGTAGTTATGCAAACACACAAAAAGCCAGTGCATGCTGAGAAATTCAAATGTTTATAACAGCTGTTTTTGTTTGTTTGTTTATAAAATAAAAACCACAAAATTCCCGCGCCGCAAGACACGTTTCAAAGTGGCAGCGCCGCCACGATAACTGCCGCCAGAGACTACACATAATTAGATATGTATGTAAATCTGAGAATGTTCAATGAAAACTTAAAATTAAAATTTATCAATAGTTAAAATTTAAATTTGAATTATATTAATTTATCTAAACTTGAATAAGGTGAGTAAAAAGTTGCATGTTTCCTTCTATCGTAACTATTTGAGCAGCGGCGCTGATGTTCAAAAATGGCTCGCGGCCAGTGATGCCAACCCAAAATAATTCTTAGAGGTAGATTCTATGTGAAAAAGAGGTAGTTTCCACTAAATATTAGTTTAAAAAGAGAAGATCTACAACACTGCATTAAAAAATATGTAATGCTCCCCTGTAGTTGAGGCTGCCGAGCGCTAGCGGTGATATATCGTGTAGCTTTCCTTGCAGAGTATCAGTAGAGATTGTTTCTACAAATACTTTTTAACAAATTAACTTTCAGCATTCGAACTATGTATGCAATTTTCTCACAAACTGGCCCATTAAAGGAAATATTTGGGCTTGTAGCAGGTTTTAAATAGTGATATCAACACGGTGTTGCTTACATGCATTGCTAAAATATATTAAAGTTGAACTTCTAGCTTGGATTAGATAAAAAAATATCGGGTAACTATACTTAAACATTATTATTGAGAAACTAAAAAAGTGGTAGATTTTTCTGGAAAAATGATAGAGTTGAGGGAGATAACCAAAAGAGGTACATAGGTAGATCTACCACAAAAATGTTAGAGTTGGCATCGCTGCTTGCGGCTTAACTCATATCGGTTTTATTTATTTATTATGAAATATAATATTTCAAAAGTCAACTGTTACAATACTTGTAAATTTGTCAAACGCACTTACACTTTGGAGCAGAAAGTTATTGCATAAACTTCCAGATATTCAACGAAGACTGTTGTTAAACCACTGTTCTGTGCCATGTACGAGTAGCATCAGCAGCAATTGATGACGAAGTTCTTTTTTACGTTCCGTATTTTTGCACGTGGGCTATTCAGCATTTGCAACACGATTTATTTTATTTTTATTTTATTTTGTTTTTATGGCCGTTGACATTAATTAACATAAAAATAAAACAAACATAAGAGTGCGTGTCATCTTTCAAAGCATATTTTTTTAAGTGCACTGACAGTTATTTTTCGATTTTATGCCATTGGCCTTTAAGATTTATTATTTGATTTTACTTCTTTTTGTTGTGAATTTAACACAAAGCCCGGCCTTCTCATCCATTTAATTTGTTTTAATGGGTGTTGGTTGCTGCAGTCGCTGAGTGTATTCGTTCCACTTCAACATTAAGAGAGAGAGAGAGAGGTCTTTAAAGGTCACGCTATACTTTGTAACTTTATTTAAATTTTTTCTTCTCCTTTGTTTGTGTGTATGGGAAATAATTTTGGTTAAATATACAACAAACCGCTGGAAATAATATTCTGATTTTGTAAATGACTAAAGAATTTTTTTTTGACCAGTGCATTTTTTTTTTTGATATACGTAATCGTGCACAACGTGAGCATGAAATTTTTTAGTTAATGCAAACGCAGCACACTCTCTTATGGGCTGGTCAAATTTGTCCGCCAACGAAAAGTTGGAAAGAATATTCAGCAACTACTAAACAGAATACAAAGAATATCAGCACAATTATGAATTTTCTCGAATAGTTTTTTATCTCGTCCCTATCATTTGTTCGCGGGAAAAAGTTCTGCTATGGTAAATAGCAACATGGATCAGCTGTTTAATGTGTTCATTTTATTCTGCACTAATAAAAATTTAATGAAAAATTTTATATTTTCATTGCCAATAAGATTGTGTGTTAATAAAAATATCTGTTTTTGGTAAAAACAACAAAACAAGTTTGAAAATTATGTCGCTTACGCTTTTTTTGGCGGTTTTGTCACGATATATGGACACTTGAAATGATCAAACTTAGTGGATATTTTTATGCAGACTACACCAATTAACATTGAAACCTAAAAAACCAAAATTAAAGGGTATTCTGTCAGTCAGTGTAATTTTGACAACTCGCTGTATCTTGGAAACCGTAAGAGGCAAACTCTTGAAATTTTCAACAATGATAAAATTAAGAAATTCTAAAATAAAAAAAAAACCGAAACGAAAAATTGGCAAAAGTGAAAAAAGCTCTTAAATGAAAAATATCACAAAACATAAAATAAAAAGATAAAATGCAGAAAAGTCACAAAAAATATAAATGTCACAACAAAAACTTAAAAAAATCGTCAAACAACGAAAGCGATTGCCAAAACAAAAAACAGCGCTAAGACTAAAAACAAAAATAGTTAAAACTAAAATAAAACATCAAAAAATAAAAGAAATTGCCAAAAATAAAAAGAAAGTCAAAAAACTCAAAAACCAAAAAAATCGCAAAAAACTAAAAAAAAATACACAAAAAAAAATTAAAAAAATTTCTACATCGTGTAGTCTCATACTACATTAAAATACGTACTTTACTTTAGCTTACATTTATTAATTTTTTTTTATATAAAGGGTGATTTTTTAAGAACTTTCGGATTTGATTTATGAAAAAAAATACATCAAATTTAGAGGAATGCAAAAAGTAGTTAAAGACCTTAAATCAGACGATCTAGACGGCCAATTGACCGGCCCCAAACGTGAAATAAACTGTTTACCGAACTCGCCTCTCCACTGAGCAATTGTTTCGCGTGATGTGTGGACCGTCCGTGACCGTGACCGTCTTGCTGAAACTAAATGTCAGCCAAGTCCAGCTCTTCCATTTGGTGCCAAAAAAATAAATAACAAGTAACAGAGGCTCAATTGCTGCGAATGGCAACGAATCGATAATTCACGGTCATCAACAACACTGGCGGATACAGCTGCGACATTTTCCTCTGTCACCACACTCTACGTATGCGTGTTGGTGGTTTAATGTTTAATAATATAATTTTTTTGCGAAATATAGTCATAAGATTCCGAATAGCCGCTTCAGAAGTTCAACCAAACTGACCAGAAAATGGAAGAAGTACACGATGCACTTTCTTCACCGATCATGAATTTTGATAATAAAATTTAATGATCTGCAAGCGTTGTTGACTTTTCACGATGACGATT
Source organism: Tachina fera (assembly GCA_905220375.1). Taxonomy (NCBI): domain Eukaryota; kingdom Metazoa; phylum Arthropoda; class Insecta; order Diptera; family Tachinidae; genus Tachina; species Tachina fera. Next base: position 109,609,581 of record LR999966.1, on the reverse strand, counting down.
CATGATTAAATTATAGACCAAACTGACAGTAACAGTAACATGATACACGAAAACAGCTGAGTTACCAAAAACAGTGTTGCCAGAATTAATGTTGTTAGAAAATCACCCTTTTTAATAAAGTTACCATTTATCTCCTCAATTTCGCCGATTGGGTGTAGTTTTATAGTTGTCGAAATTGATTAGATTTATCCATGTATAACTTTTTATGTGTATAATCTTATAACAATATCAGTTAAATGTTACGTAATCTTTTCTACTTTTTATAAGAAACATATTTTACATTTTGAAATTAGTAATTTAAAAAAACATTTAAACATCTACACCCAAAATGAGAATCACTCAACTACAAGGTATACCGATGAGTTGGCATTAGCAGGAAACAAAATGAAGCATACATATATAAAAAACAAAAACATAATTTTTTTCCTCTGCTGAACGCAACTAATTTTGACTCACGTCGTGGAATAACTGAATTACAGTATCGTTCATTCTATTCAATGTTAATCGTATCATGCTCAACTTGTGTGAGCAGCACAAAAATTATTTTCTTAACAAATTTTTCAACTGAAGTTATTAACAATGATGCATAATGCATAATGCTGGCAGGATTCAAAATTATTTAAAACAAAAGTATGCATGCACTTTTCCATTTCTGTTATAAAGAAATCATATTTACGAAAAAATATGTGAAAACAGCTGGATACTTATTTCAGGTTTATTTTTCTGGATAAACTCTTGCAACTTATCGTAAGTAATAATTTATTTTTTTAAGCATTTTTATTCTCTCATTGAATACAAGGTAAAATAATGTACTTTGAGAAGAATATCTTTTTATTTTCATCATCATCCATCCGACTTAAATATTTTAATTGGTACACTTTAGCAAAAAGAAAAAAAAAACTAAAAACAGAAAAAAGTGAAATTCTCCATAACAACATTTCTTTCCTTTTAAGACAGAAATTGCAACAAGATAAAAAAATTAAATTAAACATAATTTTTGCAACTCTTTTTTTTGTTGTTTTTTTTTTGGGTGCCTTCGCATGATCAAGTTGTAATTGCATGCAGTATGTATCACAATAACTCACTCACTCACTTTCATAGTGCGCGCTCACTTCACTCACTTGGGCTGGTAACTGAGCGAGCAAAAGCAAAAAGGTTGTTTTTTTTATGGCCACATGTATGAAAGAGTGTAATGTACGAGTATTTGTTTCGTTTGCTTTGACATGCCATGATTCACTTAAAATTCAACTTAAGTTATTTCGTGAGTGTTTTTCTTTCTTACCTCTTTTTTTTCTAAAACAAGAAACAAATATTTAATAAAAAGTATATTCACATGCATACAAATGCATCAAGGCAGGAAAGTGGAATTATAGTGATGGTATTATGATAAAGTAATAACAAATAGTTTTAAACATTCTTCTGCCGGATACTCTACAGTAAAAATTCGAAAACATTGCGAACAAGCCAGAGAGAAGATCTAAAAAGGCAGTCAGCCACGGCTGCCAAAATCGATTTGACGATTTTTTCCTTAAAATTTACGATTTTTAATAGTTGAAATATGGCAGTTTTTTTATGAAAAAAAAGACTATTAAGGTTTCATTAGTCTTCACTTTCTCTTGCTGTTCTGTGCCGTTCTTTTCCGTATAAAATATTTTGCAATTACTTTTTCCGTGAAAAAAATCAGCTGGCAACATATAGAATTGATAACACTTGTACACCAAGTATCACAACACACTAATACATACACACTTCTGGCTGTCACTTAACGTTGAAATCTACTTTCTACAGATCTGTCCGCAACAGAACAGAATGAAAGAGGAAAAACTAACCACACATAAACATTTTCAACTAAACAGAAACTAAACAGCTGATTCATAACAGAACAGCACGTACAAACTAATTCTGCCTTTACAATTCATGTATTACTTACCCCTACTTAAAGATGTTGGTGTAATTGTGCCCCCTAATTATTTTATATTGATATCTACGTAAATTGATATTCTCAAATAACACAAATGTAAAAAAAGCCAAGTTTCTTTAAAAATTTCGCCAATCGAAAGTACTAAGATCAAAACTTGGACACAACTTATCAAAAACTTTTCATAATTGTATCACGGAGGGGGGGGGCAAAGTTATAAGGCGTTAAAAGAAGAGAATGGTTTCAAATTCTCAATTAACTTAATTTAACGAAATTCTGAGGAAATTCTCAGAAGAAACTACGTATCTTAAATCAATCTCTATTCCGCGCCTCTCGACATGAAAATGTATGCATTTCCTCTTCTTTAGAAAAACATTTTATTTTAAATTACGATTTTTCAAATAAACGCAAAGAATAAATATGGTTGAGGTAACCATAATCAAACAGCAACATAATATGATTGAATTATATGGTTGTAGTTAAATCATATTATTGTCAATAGAAAAGCAAACTTTTAATAATATTATTATCTGAGTTAATAATAATATTATGAACAAAAACAATAAACTTTGTTACACCCAATCTTATTATTGTGAATATGACAACACTATTGTTGTGACACTACCCAGCATACCATATGCGCTCTAAATGAGCTCATAAAGACTCTTTTGTCGGAACGCTGACGCTCATAATGAGTTCATAAAATAATCATAAACAGTCATAAAACGCTCATATTTGAGTGGTTTTTTCCAATAAACTGGTCACTCATGAAAGAGCTCTAAATTTTATCAATAAAAGAGTATTTTATGACTCTTTTTATTTTTAATATTACATGCTGGATTTTCTTTTCTTAATTTATTTGAACGAAATTCACTTATTATTAATTTGCTTTCTTTTAAGCTTGCTATTTTCATTATTTTAATTATGTATTATTTTTATATTTATTATAAAATAACTCACAATTTTGTCTTTACGCTTGCAAAAATATTCACTACTGAATCAATTTGTGTAACTTCTTTCTTCTGCTTAGCTGGAATTTACCGTTATCTGGCAGCGTGCAGAAATTACTCATAAAAATCACATAAAATCTATCGTTTATGAGCTCAGAAATATGCACGCAGGAAACACTCACAGAAGCTCATAAAATCGCTCATATATGAGCTCATATATAAGAGCGCTCCGATAATGGTATGCTGGGTATTGATGTGACTAAAATATAATTGAGACTCACCATACATACCATGTTCTAGTATTATAATAATACTGTTACTGACAACAGTATTATTTAATATAATAATAGCATTTTGTTTTTCAATCATATATTTATTGTTAGTTATTTTGTTTAAAACAGCTGTGCGTTAAATCCGAAATAAAAATAAATTAATATTGTTGAAATAAAATGTATATATAGAAATATATACTTACATATGTGTGTATACTTGAAATACAGACACGTCTGTATAAAGAGATAAACATATGTACGTATGTATATGTTTTTATTTATCTATCCTTTTGTTTGTTTGTACTTTGTTTATTTATTGAACAATACGCGTGCAATACCGATAGCTTACAATCGAAACAGTGAACTGACAGAACATGTTTCTGAAAAAGATTTTTTTTTTAACTTACATAGTATTATTTTGGATAATTTTTGGATTACCTTAACAAAATTAATGTTTAAAATAACAATAACTTGTTTTCAACGACCACATAACATAAGAACATAATATTGTTTTCTCAACCATTCTACAAACATATCTTTTCTTTGCGTGTAGAAAAATGCATGTACTGAAATATATGCTACTAAATTCGAATCATTATTCTACCTCCCACGTACGTAATCTCTGCTTTTAATTTTTTTTCGCGACTCACCTTATATATTAGCATATCCATAATATTTGGTTCCCCATTTTCATCAATTACTTTAAATAGGGCAGGCAGGAACCAAAAAAAGAAGCAGCTCAGGAAGAGTAAATACATTTTCAAGTCGAGAGGCGCGGTATAGAGTTTGATTTTAGACACATGGTTTCTTTGCAAAATTTTCTTGGAATTACATACATTTAGATTTGGTTTTTACTATAAGATTTTTTAATTTTTTTTTTAATCCATACAAATCGACCCGGACACGTTAATAAGTTAATTTTAATTCAGCCGATTTTTCTGAAGATTTTTCGAGTATAAAATGACGATTATTTTATAGTTTATCGGGATTTTGACGATTTTTCAATAATTTGGTCTTTATATATTATATATTTATTTATATTATTATTATTATTATTATTATTTATATTTATTTATTTTTCTCTTTTTTTGTCTTAATTTGTTTACAGGTTTTATTTATTTTATATATTTTTTGTTTGTGTTTTTACACTTTTTGGCAATTAAACTTAAATATCACTATCAAAATTGAAACTGAAATCGACCGCACCCCTCGATTAGGTCAAGTTAAAAGTTGTTATTTTATTGTTTTATTGCATAAAAATTTATTTCTAGTTTAATTTTTTTAACACATTTATTTAGTATTTTTTTATTTTTTGCTCAAAAAACAACAAACATTAATTTAAGCACGATCTTTATGCAATGGGACAGGTTAAAAAAATTAATTGGGTTACTAATTGGACTAGTACATTAGTTCCCAAATGGGGCTGCGCGAAGTCCCAGAGATGAGCAGGAAAATATTCCCACTTATTGTGAATGGCGTCGTCGACGTCACATCAAGACGACAGTAAAAGTTTTCACTTGTCTACTCTTTGTCAATAAGAATTGACTACTATTAACATGCTACATTAACATTAACTTACTTAGAAAGAGATTGTTAATAAGAGCCGATAAAGAGTAGACAAGTGACAATATTTACTGTCGTCTTGATGTGACGTCGACGACGACATTCACAATAAGGGGGAATGTTTTGAAGATTACCTTACAGTGGGCGCTGTTATTGCATAGATGCACTGTGATTGTATTGAGTTTGTATAGCTACCCAGCAAACACAACGCCAAGCATTTGAAATATAGGGTGATTTTTGAAGCTTTCGGATTTGATTTAAGAAAAAATACATACAATTTAGAGAAATGTGTGAAGTCTTTATTTGAGTCGGTAGAACGCTCTATATAATTCAATGTTTAAAGATGACTTCAGGTAAATGTTGAGCGCGGATATGTCTGAAATGTTTCATACGCGGGGTTTAATTTTGGCATAGTGTCTCCAACATATCATCAGGTATCTCACGAATAAATTCTTAAATATTGTTTTCCAGATCATCAACCGTTGTGTGCTTGTCCCTATAGACATGAACCTTAACAATCTAGGCGGCCAACTAACCGGCTCAAAACGTGAAATAAACTTTTAACCGAACTCGATGTTAAATAATTCACAGCTGAATACTACGATGTTAACAAGACTTACTCCGCTGTTCTTCACACAAAACTGACTTTGTTTTCAATTCAACTGACTGAATTGGCTTCCAGAAGAATGTAAGCAATATCGAAAAATTCACAACAAATTCAAAAGTTTCTCAAATTCTAGCTTTCGATCATTCTTTTGGGTTGAGTGTGTGTGTGTATTGACAATAGAACATCATTGCAAAAGCCAAATAGTTGTTGTTGTTTGTGTCTTTGAAATAGTTTCCTTTAGTGTACTACAGAAACGTCAAGATTTCCATCGTCAACGTCTCACACAAAGAGTCTGTTTATTTAAATATACCGAAAGGTTCTAAGCAGCACAACAGTATTTCAAAATTTTTCTTAAAAGAATTCTCAAAAACTTTTCAATATAAAATTGTTTTTTATGAATGAAAAAATTGATTCTTTATTTTCATTACTTTACATTCACACTTTTTTCTACCACACTCATACATTTGGGAATTGAATACCAGGTGGACTTCAATTTTTCTTTCAATTTAACAGATATTTTAAAAAACAAATACCAGCTGTTAAATTGGTGCCCAAATAAAGCAGTGATGCCAACTCAAAGTTGTGACACTCTGTAGAAAAACCCCTTTAGTATTAATTCTACTTCCAATAGAATTTTTAATTACAATGAAGTATATCTCATTGAAATAATGAAGGGGTACATTAACTCACTTTTCTGTGACAATTTTCATTGATGCAATGTAAAAATTCATTATTTTAGTGAAGCGGTTTCGTTCAGTGTAAACATTTAAATGTTGCAGCATTTAAATGTTGCAGTCATTCGCTTTATCACACAAACACACACATACTCACTATTATGTAAATATGCATCTGAAGACTTTATTTACACTTCACTTACACAATTTCTATAAAATTTCGCAAGTAGCCACTGTGAAAACGATACATTTCTTTTTAAATATACTCTTTAGGTGTCACTACTATCAACGATATTGTCTAAAAGTTTTAAATTTGAATATTTATCATAATGATAATCATCGCAAACAAAAAATGCTTAAATGCTACTAACTACAGGCAGGCATCTCCTGCCATAGGAGAATTGCTTGAACGACTTAAATATAAATATAAATGTACACTTTTTTCCATTTATTTTTAATTTTTAGTTTTATTTTATGGCCACTGCTGCCACCATTTATTTTATGTTACAGATAAAGTTGCAGATAGTTTTTTTCTCTCTTTCGCTGATGCTGTTAAGGTGTTTTCTGTTAAAAAAAAACATTTCTCATTTCACTTTCTAGATGTCGTGTTGTTGTTTTTTCTTCTTCTTCTTTTTTGTTGATGTTAAGTTTGTTGGTTTAAAATTTTGTTCAGTTTTAACTAACAATAACATACATAAATAATTGTTTTACAAATAACAAAACTAAAATACTGTTTGTTTTAATTTCATTTGATGCCGCCCCTCTTGTTTGTGGTGGCATGCAACATGTACGTTTCGTACGTACACTTAGCGACATAAAAAACATGCATGATCATGAAGTGCATACATTCAATATTTTTAATATTATTTATTTGTTATTATTTATTAATTTTTTATTTATTTAAACTTTTTGCGATTTGTGGTTATTTATTTCAACTACAAATGAAAAAAACCAAAAATGGTTTTTTAGGTTGTGTGTAATTTTCAAAATATTCATATACGAATCCATACTTTATGGGTCCTTATGAATTGGGAGTGTAATAAACAATGTCCATCTGTTCGTCTGTCTGCGGGTGAAATAGGCTTTGCAAAGCTCCCAGAAAAGCTTGAGATGTTGCTCTTGTACTGATGCGTCAGAATTGGTCCTAAACAGATTGGTATTGAAAACCAGCAGAATGAAAATTATGGTTCCAGGGCTGGAAAATTTAATTTTTTTATTACAAAAGTGATTAGCTAAAACTATTTTTTTTGCTAATTAAAATTAAGAAAAAAATATTAAGAAAAATATTGGTATGTATTGAAAATATAAAAAACCAAAAAGACGATTCCAGAGCTGGAAAAGACAATACTTTTTTTGATATATAAAAGTAACTAAATAAAAATGATTTTTATTTTATTTTTTATTACTTAAATATGCGAGAATCTTTTAGAATCGCCTAAAGCTACGGTCAAACATTTGCCCAAAAAAGCGTAACCCCTAAATTCTAAGGAAGAATTTTGTAATTCAGACAAAAGTTTGTCAAGTTAGAAAGTAGAAAATAATGTTGGATTCTATGACATTGACTATTAGTTGTGTTCGGAACTATTTAGTTTGATAAAAAAGTGTTTGGATCAAAACTTTTTTCATTAATGTTTGTTGGTTATGCTGGGCAAATGTTTGACAAGTGTGACCGTAGCTTAAGTCGCCATAGAACTAAAGACCTCATGAACTTCACTAGGAAGCACTTGAGGAATCTTTTGGCCACACGGACCAGTCGCTGGACTTTCGTTTCGCATCCTTAACGTATGGGGAGACCCATATGATAATGATTACTGCTCCAGTTGTAATGATGAAGAAGAGGAGGGAAGTATGTGACATCTCCTGGGCTTCTTTCACGCTCTGGAAGATCTCCGTCTGCACTTCCTTGGCAGATTATCCTTCAGTAGCCTATCCGAGTTATTGGAAATGAAACTAAAAGTCTTGAGTTTTTATAGTAGGAGCAGCAGCTGGTATGGCCGTTGAACCCCTTTTATAGGGTGTGTATACTAGGTTATTCATTTAACAGGGGGTTTTGTCTTAATCGGTTAATCGATCGATTAATTAATCGAGGTTTTTGCTTAATCGGTTAATTTTGGTACTAACCGCTTAACCGATTAATAAAGTTTTTCCATAAATCAAGCGTTTTCAACAAATAAAAGTCCATAAATTATTTATTAATTTGATAATAGTTTTTAAACTAATTCGGTTAATTTTTGTTTAGAACATTTTTTGTATTACTATCGATAGTTCTTTCTGTTGGCGGGTCATCATCTGACTCATAATGACAAAGCTCAGCGAAAAAGTTCATTTCTGAATTTCTTAGCTTTCGTTTTTGTACTATCTCTCAATAAATCTAACCCTTAATTAAATTGTTGACAACAGTACTATTGGATTTTATTAAATTATTAAATAAAAACTTAATAATTCCCTCTAGTAAGAGTACCAGAGTCTCTAGCAACTCTTTTATAGCCATGTCCAAAGATGTTGAAGTTTTACTTAAGTTCGGATCACTGAACATACTTGTTTGTTTGTATTAATAATAATTTCTAAACATTCGCCTTTTGTAAATGAGACGAAACAAATAATTTCTCACACAAAAAATACGTTGTGTAGTACATAATATTTAAATTTTTTTGATTTCGGTTAATCGGCTGAAATTAACCCGCTTAACCGTTAATCGAAAAAAGCCAATTTTAAATTAACCGATCAGGTAATCGGGTAGGAATTAACTGGTTAACCAATTAACGGTTAACCGATTGAATACCCTAGTGTATACACACGACCCCTTTTCCTAACCCACTCTCTCCTCTTCTCTAGTAACTATCATCTATATCTACGTCTTTCATCTTTGTCCTCCCAACTTACAGGTATCGCAAAGGGACCCAAATGGCTTGGATCCATAACTTCAATCTTCCACCAGCAACTTGCTAACCTAACCTAACCTATTACTTAAGGTGGAAGTACATAACACGCGTTCAATGCACTAATGCGATACACGCGTCTGTTAAAAAAGTTGAAATAGTGTGTTTTCATAAGGCAAGTTACATACACAAAAATTATTAGAAATTAATTTTTTTATTAAACAACGGATAAAAAATACATTAAACATTTAAAGAATAATCAAACTTAAATACGCCACAAAAAAATAGCCGGCAAAGGCTTAAAATTTTACAACAAAAAAACCCCCTCAGAAGCGTGTTGCATAACTTTCCATTTGTATAGCGTTAAACGTTTAATAAGCCAGGAAAGCTTTGCCGAATAAAGCGTGGTATGTACCTCCACCTTTAAGCATATTGTTACGCAAAAATATTCCTACAGGGTCAATGCAAAGAACTATCTAGAAGTATTTAGCTAAAGAACTACACGTACACAGCCAGATAAAGGTACAAACACATGGTAGAAGCAACTCTGTATTAGCAATAACACACGGCATTACCAACATAAAAGTCCTTACGCAGTAGCTCTGAAATTCAAAAGTTCCCAGGGTTGGAAAGTTACAACTTATTTTTGGTTTTTAAAAGTAACCAGCTAACACAATTTTTTTCTTTATGAGTCAAACGTATGTATTTTATATTTTATAAAGAAATACAGTCAAGTCCCGAGAATTCGTACCCCGATAAATCGTAATTCCCGATAATTCGTAATAAACTGTCGGTCCCTTGAAAGAATCTCATTAATTCGTAAAATTTTCATAAACTTTGGTCCCCTCGCTAATTCGTAATTTTTTTAAATAGTATCTTCTTTACCTCTTATAAATGGTAATTGTTTGCTAACTACCACTTATAATTCGTAATAAAAGCAGCAGAAACATGGAAAGAATAATTTTTTGTTCACCGCTATTTTTTTGCGTGGGTTTTTGTTTTTGCTTGTGTGTGTGTTTATTTTCTTAAGATCAGTTTGTTAATAAATAATACAGAGAAATGTTGTTTATCCTTTTAGTAAATAAACTTGAAAAACCCCGTTAATTCGTATTTATTTTATTTTAATCCCGTTAAATCGAAACCCTGTAAATTTAAAATGGCCGGTTCCTTGCGATTACGAATTATCGGGATTTGACTGTAGTATCAATTAACTCCATCTTAGGCCAACCCTTGTAAAAGTGCCTGGTCCCCTGCATAGGAAGCGTTAGATTGGTTCCTATCAAGTGGGGACCGGTCACATGAATAGTCTTGTGTCAGTTATATTTACTGCAGGGTATGTACATACATATGTACTTGTTTATTTTCCATTTATGTATTTTTAACGATTTTTTTTTTAGAAATTATGGGTAAACAAACAATGTAGAGTGCAGTATTATTCACTTTAACTAAACAACTTTATTTTGCCTTTTGTCACCATTTTTTTTCAAAGTTAAACAAACTTGAAATAAATTGAGGGGCTTGTGTTTCATTTCTTTTAATGATATGATAAACTGTAGGCGTTTCATTTGATGCTGATAATATGAAAACTATTGAAACTACAAAAAAATCAAGATCTTCCCAGTGTCACTATCAGAGCTAGAGGATAATTAGCTTTTTTTTTGCACCAGCAGTAATAACAAAAATATACTATATGTATGTACATGCTGAATCATGAAAAAAAATTATTGCAACAATATTTTTGTATGTTACAATATTTTTTCCTCTTTCTTGATGTTTTGCCGGTAATGAAATTGCATTCATTGTGTATCTTTCTTGTTGTAGCCTGGTTGTGTCGTTGCTGTTTTTTTCTTTCATTTTGCCTGTTTTTTTTGCGACAAATGAATGAATGATGATTGATGGATGGTTGTATGAATGACTAGTGTAACTGGGACCTTGACACATGTTGCAAATGTAAGATCATAATAGCAACATTAAAGAAATACAAAAAAAATTATTGAAGTACTGGTTGCAAAAGTGAAAACTTTTATTATTTCTCAGCTATGAAAACAATTCATGAATAAAATTTTTAAATGAGAAATACGGCATATTTTAAATAAAAGCTTTTTTTCCTGTTGCATTTTATGTCATTCATTTGCAACAATATCTTCTAAATTTAAAAAGCAGCAATTATATAAAATGCTTAGGAAATTTTTATAAAAAACAAACAAGGAATATTTATGATAGTTGAAGTAATTAAAAAGGTATTTAAGGAATATGTATGTATGTATGTATATTTCTTAAGTTAATAAAATGAAACGAAAAAGAAAATAATTAAGCTCCTTCCACCATCTGTACTTGCATTCTCAAGCAACACAAAATATCTTGCCTAACGGACCGGCATATTTTCAAAAACAAATCGGAACTATGGGCACTTTAATTTAAAAAAAACCAATAAATCGGCAAATCAAAAATTTACATCTTTAATTCACAATAACTTCTTAACATTGCAATCAGCGTTTACATTTTAATTTCTTAATATAGGTTGGCAACTTTGTTCTTTTTATTTGTGTGTAAATCAAATTTAATACCAAGTATCAAACTTAAAATTGTGAAAAGTATGTCCATGTTAAAACTTTAAGCGTAGCGTGTAATTGTTGAAAAAGTACAAAATAAAATTTTCTTATTTTAATACTTCAATATACAGTGGCTCAAAATGAAACTGGTATACTAGATACTTATGCTCTAATTCAGTAAGAAGAATTAGGACGTTTTTGTTTGAAAATACTTCTGAGTTCTTGTGTTTGAATTCAGTAAATTATTTTCTTCAAAAATAGTTGTTGTCTCTGATAATGAAAAATAAAAATATTATTGCCATGTTTTTAAAACATAAAAATTAAATTAAATTATTATACAATAGTTTGAAAAATATATCAAAATATATGTGTTGGAAATAATGTTTGAAGAAACAAAATCATAAAGCAAATACACGAACCTTCTAGCATAGACAATAAATAATTATTGTTTGAAAGAATCACAACTGCGGCTTATTTCCGTCCATAGACAAGACGGCACAATCGTCGAACAGAATTAGGGCCTTAAGCTTTCGTAACTTAAAAAAAATTAACACAAAAATTATTTTTAATTGAACCAACTTACCTTTATGTTTTATTTTGTGGTGTCCCACTTTCATTTTGAGATTTAAAACGGGAATCTTACAAGTTTTTCATATCTTAAGTACTAAAATAACAAATAAATTTATTTTTGATATTTTAAGATCTTCTTAAATGAAGATTTGAAAAAAGGCAAGTTAATTCAATTAAAAAAAAATTGTTGTTAATTTCTTTTTCAAGTTACAAAATCTTAAGTACTCGTATATTGTACCAGTTTCACTGGGATGTGTTTTATATCATTGCCATATTAAAATTTTAAGATACTCATTGTGAATTCCTTAAATACAACATAATCACCCCTCCTATCGTGAACATTTCCCCTTTTAAATCAAATTACAATCGGAAATAATGTTTCCCTCTTTTTTGATTTCCCTTATCATGAATAATTTTTTACACGGGGATTTTTCACTTTTCCGTTGGATTTGTTCACTTTATTTTTGCAGGAAAAATGAATTATTAAATCCAATAATTTTGATATTTTCCTTCGAGGTAAATATTATTATATTATATATATATTATATTTAGGACAAGATTAGTAAATAAGGTTCACGATCGTTAACAATTATGACCTGAAACCACTTTTTTCATGGAGTATGAATCCTCTTTGGTTCACACACACAGTAAATTGTATGGCCGTGGTTCGCGGTGCCATACTAAAGATTTTTTTTAAAACACAATCTTAAAGATAAAAACCTCTCAGTTGGAACCTTAAATTTGTGTATTTGTTATTATTAAACTTTAATTTGTTTGATTTTCATTTAACTTTTAAGCTTTACAAATTTTCTTACCTTTTTTACATTCACTGGGAATCATGGAAATTTTCACGGGAGATTACGATAGCATTTTTCCCTTCGAGGGGAATGAAAATTTCACGGGAATAAAAAGTCCACTTGTTATTCACGATAGAGGTGAATAAAACTTGGTCAAAAATTTAAATTTCAAATAATCATTAGAAAAAAAAAGAGTTTCTTGTAATGATGCATGAATTTTCCAGGAAACACCGAAATTTTTTCCCTTATCGTGGTTGGCGTATTTCAATTTCGACTACGACATTTTAGTTCTAGATTAAAGAAGAAATGTTGTGGTGTTCTTTAATGTGTTACAAAAACATCGTAGTGGAAGTCGAAATACCCCAAGCACGATAAGAGGGTTTGTTTTTTTTAGGTTGACTTGACCAAGGCGAATTTATATTAGGTGACCTCATTTTAGCAGGTGATGATCAGCTGCTGGTTTCTCTGGTGTCAAATCAAGCAAAACGTTCTTTTTGACAGCAGGAAATTTTACATCAACGAATATGTATGCATTTGAAAAAGAATATGGAAGTAGTATAAATTATTGTATAAACTTGTAAATCATTGTAGAAATTCCAAGTTTTAAATCTTAAATATTTGGCTAAGTTTGCAAACTTACTTCACTACTTCTAAAAATTTTTTCAAATTGAGATATTTTTAGATTTATTTGAACTGTAGTCAATTTTAATAAGAAATAATTTCTTATTCGGGTTCAGTTCAAGTTCAGTATTTCCAATTCTTATTGAATGAATAATTTTTATTAATTAATGTGAGTTTCTAAAGAAGAGAAGAAAAATTAAATTAGCAGCGTGACCGTTTGACCGAATAACGTGGCAAATTGCCACTTTTTGACTGCCTTGCCACTTTTTGTCTCCCTTTTTTTTAGAGTGAATTATATAAAAATACATTAAAAATAAAAAGTTTACTGTAGTTTTCTGGTTTTTTTTTTGAATTTTGCCCCCTTTTTTTTGATAAATCCCCGTTTGGTGCCACTTTTTGAAAAATGTCATCGGTCACCTTGATAGCAAGCAAAAGGGAAAACAAAAAAAATTCTAATTGCAAAAGGGAGAATTCATAGTCTATAATTTGTTTTTCTTTTCCAGGAAATAAAAGTGGAATGTTCCTTTAAAATTTCATTTGTAATAAAATTACACAATACAGTTCTTCGAATCGCTGACTTAAGGCTCGGTTAGTCGACTGTAATGGAATGTAACTGCAACGTTAGGAAACAGCTTATCGATTTTGTTAAGTGAAAAATAATTAAAACGGTTACAAAGATGTAACTGGAATGTACGAATCTTTATATTACTTTTAACATAACAATATCGATCAGCTGTTTCCTACCATTACAATTACATTCCATTACAGTCGGCTAACTGAGCCTTAAAGTTAACAGTTATCTCTTTTTAATGTAACAAGTATTACAGTGTTGCCCGAAATTAATAAATTATAATGAATTAAATAAAGTTACCGTATTTGTCAAAGTTGCCGTATTTGGAGCAAAAATCAGGAAATCGGCGAAAAATCGCAAAATGTCGATAAATTGGCAAATTTGGCAAACTCTCAAACATTAGATAATGTAATTAATTAAATGCATAATACGAGTAGAGCAAACGATAAAAAGGATTTGAGTTTGCTAGATTTTGGTTGCACCAATCAACCATAACCGCAGTTTCTCTTTCCAAACAGCTTGAGTACAAGCTTTTTACTAGACAATCATATGAAAAATACAAAAATAAACAATCGTTAGTTAATAAGCTTAGCTTGATTTTTATTGCAACTGTCTCAAGGAAGATAAATAACATTTAATCCTTAAAAAAAACTGCCTCATATAAATATTTCATGCTTAAAATATATGTATTTCCTAAATAATATAAATAATACTTATCTACTTATTATGTATTATGAATTTTTGCACTAAACCTTTTTAATATCAAACGAAAATACCAAAAATATTGGCAAAAAACAAACAACTAGAGTGTGAATGTGTTGTCTATTTTATACTTCCCATATTTTTGACAACACAATAAACTAGACTGAATAAATTTAAATAAACGAAAAACTAAACATGTCCATATGCACATATATTTCTTTTGCACATAAAATTTAACGTATGTATGTATTTAATTTATACAGTTGAATGCTCTATAAATAAAAGCAAAGTAAGTAAGTAATGGTACTCGTAGTTCAAATTATATTTTTTCACAAATCTGATTTGTTGATTTCTCTAATAATCTTAATTTTATGCAGCTCCAGCAAAATCCGGTGTTAAAAAAAATTGTCATTCACGAGGAAACTTAAAATGTTATACAATATTTAAGTAGTAGTTGAAAAATTTCATATAAAATTAAATAATAAAAAAATATATATTTATTTATATAATAATGACAATTTCCTGAGACAATATAATTAATTCTGGGCAAATGATTTGGGAAATAAATATAACTTTTTATAATATTCAAGTTTATTTTCCTTTTTAAGAGACAAATAAATTTTTGATTGGCTGAAGATGCTGCAACTGTTTTTTGTTTTTTTTTTTGTAATTCACTTTTAAAATATTGCAAACAATGAATGCACAGCCAGCCACAGCAACAATCCTGTTGTGTTTCTCCGTCTGTCTGTCTGTCATTAATTCATTGTAATCGTACTCGTATTCGGCAGCATTAAAAATTAGATGATTTTATCTTCCACAAATGCTTGAAGTGCACAGAATACCGGCTTAATATGCATGACATTTTATTACATTTTAACATTCATTAGGTTCAGTGTATTATCTACCAAATAGGTAAGTTTACTTAATAAGATACGAGTACGAGTACGAGTACAATGTTGTTTCAGTTTTCGTTTTTTTCTTCTTCTTCGAGTGTGCATATTTTAATGATTACCCGCTATGAATACGAGTATGAATTGTGAATGAGCGAGCGGCTTGCTGGCTTGATACCATGTGTTTTATTGTTTGTATAAATATCTATAAAATTTAACATACTTATTAACTCATCCTCATTTTCAGATACATATTGTGTAAGCTTTTTCTTCTTCTTTGTTTTACTTTTTGTCAAAAACTTGCATATTTTTTTTTTTGATTCTCTTGAATTTTTTAATTTAAACAGTTGCAAGTTTCTGCAACACAACCGGGATTTATGAAAATAAAAGTTATTGAAAATCAAGGAAACATATTGGGTGTAGTAAAAGGAGGGCATTTATTTTTGGCTTGTTTTGTTTTACAGATGAAACCGTTATTTGTACAGAAAGTGTAAATACATGCATACATACATACATACCTACAAAACTCAATTTGTTCTAGAATTGAAAGTGTCAGACTTAATCAACCCTATTGTGAATAACAATTGGAATTTTTGTTCCCCTCAAAGGTGAAAATATTAGATATCGTGTATCTGCCATAAATTTTATCCCATGTCAGTTCCCAGTGAATGTCAAATAAGGGAAAAGGATTTGTAAAGCTTAAAAATTAATTGAAATTTCAAAAAGTTTAAGTTTAATAGCAAACAATTATAAATTGTGGGTTTCAAATGAAATATTTTTAGGTGTAAAGTTATGTTTTTAAATATTCTATAGTTGCAGTGAAAAAAATTATTTACTAAATTTTAATTAATTTGAAAGTAAACAATTTTTGCATTAAATTATTGTTATTTACTGATCTTGTCCAAAAAAAATAAATATTTATAACTTTTTTAATGTTTAATGGGAAGGAAAATATTGAAATTACGCGTCGCATAAGTGAAAATCCCACCGAAAAGTTGAAAAATTCGCACAAAAATTATAATTTTCACGTTTAGCACAATATTTGTATTTATTTTTCCCACTAATAGTGTTTTCACACTGACATGGTTTTAATAAAAGTTGGTTCTAACGTTAAAACCAACTGTTAAAACCTGGTGTTACCATACAAATTGTTTCTGTAAAAACCAACTTAAAACCATTTTAGAGTTGGTTTTAAGTTGGTTTTATGAAATGCAACCTTGTTTTCACTGTGATAAATTTAGTGCTGCCAAGTCAAAATGACCGCAAGCAGCTGATAATATTTATGGCAGTGTAAAAATCCTCAGTTAGCCGACTGTAATGTAAAGTAACTGCAACAGTAGAAAACAGCTGATCGATATTGGTATGTGAACAGTAATGAAAGCGGTTATAGAGATGTAATGTAACGTAACCTAATTTTCATATTAAAATATCGATTAGCTGTTTCCTACGTTGCAGTTACATTACATGACAGTCGGCTAACTGAGCTTTAACAATAGATATCGCTTGAAAGATTTTCAACTTAAAAATGGATGTAGCAGCAACAATAATCAAAAAATTATAGAGAACAAAAAGTATTTTGGAAAGAAAATAACGAAAATATTTTCACTGACCTCTGGGTAGTGAAAATAGACGATATAACTAACATCGATTCGCCGATCAAGAAGTTTTATTTTGTGAAGTATTTGTGCATTTTTTATATACAATAACTTGATTTCCAAGCACTTCTTCACTTTGTATTACTAGTTCCATAACTTTAAAATATTCATTTACAAAATATAAAATAATTTCCATTTTACAACAATCTTGGATTGGAATGGATTTCCGAGTTTGGCATACAAACAAAAAAAGTCGTTGTACAGTTTGTCAAATAAGTGTTATAAAAAATAGAAAAAAATACAACAACAAACACACGCATTTCTGCTGGAGATTTATTTTATTTTTGAGCAAAGTTATTAGACAGTCTGTGAGCTAAAACCTGAATTTAACAACCTTGCAGTGTGAATACAAAATCAGCTGTTTATGGTTTTAACGTTAAAACCACGTTTTAACTTTCAGTGTGAAAACACTATAAAACGTACCTGCAAGTGAATCACACGTTGCTTATGCATACGCTGCAGCCAGTTACTTGAAGTCTTTCCAAGCTGACATCCTCAATAAGAAATGCGAATATACATACATACAAACATACATGTGGACATGCACATAAATAAATGTGTGTGTCAATTTTAATAAGGAAGCCAATTTATTAAATAGTGTTAATTGCTAAAGCAAATAAATATTAACTGCAATTAAAAAATATCTGTACATATTTTGTTTTTGCTTCTACTTTCGATTTCGATGCCTTGTCGTCACCATCCATAGTTAGATAATGTGTAAAAAGTGAAATGTTAAAGGAAATTGTCATGAAATCGAATTTTTATGATATTTAAGAAGAAAAAGTAAAAGAAAAATGTTAATCATTGAATTGATAAACAAATAAATAAATATTTATATAAATGTTATTATCAACTTAAATCTGTCATTAAGAAATCATGTTCCGGTTATTTGTTTTGTGATCTGGAATATACAAATCATAAAATTTTTATATTAAACTGATATTTAAATCGTTGGGATAATTCATTAGAAAGTATTTGTCTCTTAAACTAAAAAAAAATCAACAAAAATTTATTTTTTAAATGATTCTCAAAACGCGTTCTGTTATACATAACTAAAAATCTTTCCCATAAAAAGAAAAACTTAAATATTCAAAGCCGTATTTATTGTTTGCTTTAGGGTTATTCATACAAAAATCAATCCAAACTTATTCACGATAGTATTTTAACAATTGTTATTCACGATAGGGAATTTTTGTTTCCATGAAATTTTTATTCCCCTCAAAGGGGAAAATGCTACCGTAAATCTCCCGTAAATTTTTATTCTCGCTATCAGCTCTGAGTGAATGTAAGAAACGGGGAAAATATTTTTAAGGCTTAACAACTCAGCGATGTACTATACATATTTTTCTTCCGACTGGATTTTCTTTAATTTGGAAAGATTTTGATGAGGGATGACGGAAAATCGTTCCAAACTTAAACATTTATTTAAAAGCAAACAAATTAAAAAGATTAATACAATACAAATATATTACTATTATTATTATTATTATTATTATTATTATTTTTATTATTTTAAATTTATTATAATTAAAATTACAATAAACTAAACTAAAACAAACCATTGTTTGGTTTGAAATCTTTTTAAGAATAAGGTTGTGGTTGTTTGAAGTGGAAAATATTCTTTAGTATAACTCAGTACAGCAAGTGAGTCAATCAAAGAAGGTTCACGGAAATAATTTTAAAAATCGTGGACATTATTTTTTTTATTCATTTTCATTTTATTCAAATAAATATTTAATTGGAAGCAAAATATTGAAAGTACGCGATGTATTAATTCAGTTCGTCAGGATTAAATTTTGGGAAAAGAGAAATATATCGGGGGGGGGAGGGGGGGGAAATGGTAACGAAAGGAGGCGAATAAATGACAAAATATGGGGGTGTAACACTCATACTGTGTTTCAAAGATTTTTTTCAAATTGATTTTTCCATTCATTATGAAAACCAAGTACAGGTTTGTATTGAGGTCAAATACAATTTTATTCACATCTTATAATGTTTACTAGTCTGCGGTTAGATTATTATTCATCATGTACTTGTTAGCAATATTTAAACTCTAACTAATCGTGCTCACGAATATATATTTTCAATTACCTGAGATTTTATTTATATTTGAATAAAGCCAAAGTAAATTGTAACTCACCTGAAAAGATATAAGAAATACAAATCAATTAATTTTATTTTTCAATAAATATATGTAGATAAAATAGAGAATATTATTTGGTAAAGCTAATTAGCAAAACAAGCTTTCGATTTTGAACTGACAATAATTAAAATGAAAGTCTTTCGCAAACAACGTATATAAGTAAGACAACCGTTAATAGTTTGACAATGCATTCTGTTTCCAAACATATACCAATTGTTCTCGTTGAGTAGAGAAAAGCAAATTACATCATCATAAAATATTTTGCTGCAATGTATACACAAAAATTTAACTTGACTTCACAAATAGGAAATAAGAAGTAACAAATAATTTTAGTTTCAGTTAAATGAAACACTTAGGAAGTTCACAATAGCGTTTTAAAATATGTCTTAATATTGCAATTTTGTTATTTTTATTTATGCAAACCAAATTTATTTCCAAGTGGCAAATTTAAAAGCATAAGAAGCTTGTCATTTTCAATATAGCAACATGGTAATACTAAACTAAACAATCCAAAGCTATCAGCACAGAATTTTTCACATTTTTGCAGACCAAAAAAATTCGCACAAACAATTTTGATAGATTTATCCAACAATAATTTTTAATTTAAATTTTTTTGTTATTTTTATACTTCAATATAGTACTGCGTTAACGATACATAAATTACATAAATACGTTAGAATTTCAATATACTCATTAGCACAATTCTCAATCTTGCGCAAATGCTCTTGCTCACCAGTAAGAATGTTAAGTGGTGAGTATAAATATATAAGTATTTTGCACATGATACGATGCAAGATTATTTGCAAAAGATTGTGAATTGGGCTATTGTGAATACTCAAACTATGTATTACAATTGTTACCTACGGTAATGTTTGAAAAAGAAAATTATGACAGCAATTTACTTGAGAACATCTGCACTTATCTCAACGCTATAGATAATAAAAATAAATCATTAATTAAGTAAAAAGTTTGCAAAAATTCATTTCCTCTGCAAAAGGTTACAACCAAATCGTATACAGTATATGCTCTTCTCTTAACAAATGTCAGCGAAAATTAAAAAAACATTTACAAAAATTTTATAAATTCATAAACGAACAATAAATATAGCGCATAACCCGGCCATTTATCAACCAAATGAAAATTTATGTAAGTCAAGAAAAACAAACATACTCGTGGCTGCATTTGTATGAACACAATTTGTTTCCTCGTTCGCATTTTAACCAGCCACAGATTAATGAGAAAATGTAGAAAAGTTAATAGAAGTTATGTGGTCAATGACCCTACAAAGGCTGGCTGGCCTCTTGTAACAAATATAAAATAAAAAACTATTTAACAAGAAATGTAGTTAGTACAGAAAGAGAAAACAAAAAAAAAGTAAAGCTGAGTATGAACACGAGACTTAAACAAAAAAAATTATAATAAAAAATTAAATAAAAAAAAAGCATTTAATATAAATTTGTGTTTAACATTAGCTAAAAATAAATGTAAATTTTGTTAAATTTATTTAAAGACGAGTGTGTGTGTTTGGCTGTGTGAGGAAGCAACCGAAAATGTATGTATGTAAGTATGTGAGTATGTTTTAAGCCTGTGTGGCACGCGTGAGCTTAAAGTAATTTAATTGCAAGCAGTTAATGAAGAAACATTAAAAAAAATTATAAAAAACGTGTACTAAAAATCAGTGAAGCTTTAAAATTCATTTAAAAATGTTAGAGACCAGTACAAAAAAAAAATATTTACAACATTTGAATATGACAAACTTTAAAAACAAATTAAATTTTTATATAATTAAGGCGCACTTAACACGAAATTTGTAATGGAAGCGACTTGACGACAAAGTTTATTGTTACAAGGTCAATTAATACGTTTGTACATATTTGCCTTAAAAAATTGCTTCTCATATTAGAATTTATTATGAGTATAGTGGAGTTTCGTTATAACGAACTAAAAATTTTGTTCGTTCCAGGCGAACTGCGTTCTAAATATAATAAATTAATACTGTAATAGCTGATTTACATTAAGCATTTATTCATGAAATTTTATGAATTTTGTTACACGCAACTTTTTCTATTTGCTAATTGTAGCGATATAAAAAAGAATATTACATAAAAAAAGCACGTAGAACGAATCTCTGATGTATTTTTGGCAACGCCTTTGATTTAGGTTTCACTTCTAGAGCTCCTATCGAAAAATAAATTAATTTCGTGCAACTTATTCCATGAAAAAAATGCTTAATGTAAATCAGGTATAAATCAATATTTTTCCATAATGAAATAAGAAATTTCAATATGACTAGACTTTCATTAATGTTTCTTATTAATTCAATACTTTTTTAAGCTGTTTTTTCTCTGCGTGTACTTTCATTAAATTTAGGAAATTATTTAAAAGCCAACTAAAACTTTTTGAGGCACCATACAATCTTTTTTCCTTATAAAGGTGTAAGCGTTCATTTACTTTTCTTTATAGAACTTAAAAAAAAAGAGTTCGTTAATAGTGCAAATTCGTTATAGCAGGACTTTACTATACGCATACTAATTTATATGAAATAGTAATGCAAAAGCGGTCAGGAGACGGACAAGTTGTTCGTTATACGCTATGAATTGCCACAAGCTTTGGTCGTTTTAACCTAACTCCACTGTGTAATATGGCATTACCAGGATAATTGGATTTTATAAATTTTTTTTCATTAATGTTAATGCTTTAAAATTAAACCCCTCCAATCTATGCAAGCTTGCCATCACTCTCAAAATCCACTTATTAAATGTTGGAAAATCTTGCTACAAGAAGATAGCTAACCTGAGTTGCACAGTGGCGCCTTGCCAATGGGTTTATCGCCAATGTATATTTTATATTGAAATTTTCCTTAAATGAACTGTAGCTTTACGATTTCTAAAAAATTTTAATTATTCAATTCCTATTTCAATTGCAATAAAGCACGATTTAGAAGAAATTAAAGCAAAACTATTATTTAAAAACAATATAAAAAATTACAAAAAAAAAAAATATTGAAAATATGTAAATATTTCGATATTTTTTTATTTTTAGAAAGTCGGTAGACTTAAAATTTTTTAAGGCGGCTTAGTTTTTCTCTATACAACACAGTTTCAAACTTCTAAATTACTACAAAAATGATTAAGTTAAAAATAATGTTGTGCATAAAGTGCTCCCAAAAAAATAATATTTTGCATAATTCCCGATTTTAATGGTATAATCGATGAAAAAAATGAAAAACTGATGCGATCAAATCACCTCTATACACTCAACTCACCTCTAATGAGAAATGCACTCAACTCACCTCTATCGTGAATAACAAGTGGTGTTTTTATTCTTCCCGAAGGGAAAAATGCTATCGTGATTCTGCCGTTAAAATTTTTTCCCGCTGTCAGTTCTCAATGAATGTAAAAAACGGGAAGAAGATTTGTAACGCTTAGAAATCAATTGAAATTTAAGCATATTTAAGTTTAATTATGAGTGTTAAATGGAATGTTTTTAAGTGAAAAGCCGTGAAAATATTTAGTATACTACCGCCATAAAATATAATGCATGTGAATCTGAAAAATTAATTGTATTTATAAATTATAATTGAGTTCGCCTGCAAAAATTGAGAGGAAAAACCCAAAGAAAAGTGAAAAAGTCGCCTTCAAATATATTCATGATTAGGGGAATAAAAAGAGGGAAATCATTTCTAGGGAAAAATTTTTTTGGGAAAAGTGAAAATATTTCCAGGAAAAAATTTTCATGATAGATTTGATTATTTTATTTTGACACTGGTAGGGCCTAATAATTATATTTTAGCTTTAAGACTTTATTACTTATTGTTAGTTCATATTTGAAGATACAATAAATAAATACATGTATAATGTTTCTGTTCATGCATTAGTCTAAAGTGGGCGTATGAGTATTACACTCCATGAGCAGTATAATGCTCATACCCAAACTTGCAACTGTATAGCTCTTTCAGTTAGAAAGAATATAGAATATAGAATAGCAGTCAATGGGCAAAATTATTTACATTTAATTTAAGCATATACAAAAGAATTAATGATCATTGTCTTTCTGACAGACGGTTAAAAATTAGATAAAATAATAATATGAACAAATGAACAAATTTAAGGATAGGAAGCAAAGTGGCTTAAAACCCCAATTATTCTTTTGACAAATTCAGTTTTATTGATACCAATGTAAAGTAGAAATATGGGAATTAATAATAGAATATGCTATCAGGCAAATGTTCACCTTTAACACGTCGGCAGACTTCCGCTATTTTTAAAAAATTTTTAAGCACATTTTGCAACAGAGCTTTGCTTATCTCGTTAATGCAGCGCAAAAATTCAGTTGTTTTTGGTTTTTTCACGTAAGCTTGGTCTTACAAATGACCCCAGAGAAAATAATTTAGCGGCGTTAAATCAAAAGAAAAAGGCGGCCAATTGATATTGCCATATCGAGAAATTACGCGACCGGGAAATTTTTCATGCAATAACTGAACTGTTTGGGCAGCTGTGCGGATTGTGGCGCCGTCTTGCTGCAACCAAAGGCCAATATTAGCCAATTGTGGCCACAAAAAAATCAATTATCATGATTTTAGAGCGCGACAGCGTTCCTTCATCATTTTCAAAAAAAAAATACGGACCTGTTCTCAAACCGCACCATACGGTAATTTTTTTTTGATGTAATGGTTTTTCGAGGACTGTTTGTAGATTTTGTGAGCACCACATGCGACAATTTTGTTTGTTTACATAACGGCCTAATTGAAAGTGAAGCTTAACTCAAATGATTTTGTCGAAAAATGCGTCGTTTTCGTTTTGTTTTTTTTTTTACTAAATAAATGTCAAATTATAAAAGCTCAATTCTTGACATTTCATTATTTGACAGCCAATTTAAGTCCTAACACCAAATTTGCCTTTATATTGAGAAATATAAGAATTTCGCTACACTTATGGCAACATTGTTTAGCACAGAGTTCTGTTTTAACTAACGGTAAGCTGTTGGCCAACGCTTAGCGTTGCTTTTCACGCAATAGGGCCCTTCGGTCAATTTATAGAAATTCTTAAAAATAAAATGCTGCATGGTTTGATAATATTTGCTGAAGATTTTTAGTTTATGTTTAGTTTTAAATTAGTTTAAAAAGAAACAAAAATTTTATTAAAAATAGTAGAAAAAAATTATTGCTAATATAACAATAGCGTGCAGTTAGAGACACATATTTGTTTTTTTTCGTCAACAACTCGATTGTTAATTAAACAACAAATTTAATTCAAAACAATTAAGCAGATTTTATTTTTTTAAGTTGCAGATATCGTGAATGCATTTACATACATACATATGTACATAAGACGGTGCAGGTGCAATTTCCATTAAAATGTTAATTGGGTTTATTCAAAAAAAAAAAAAAAAATTAATTGGATTTGCAAATCATTTTTTTTTTCTTAACTACTGTGTAGCTAATAAACGCCTAACGCTTGAATTGTGTTTAAGCAGCGTATAAGCATTACCATTAAATTAATGACTAGTTGTTGCAATAAAACATTTTCATTTACATTACAACTGCTAAGCTAACATATCATCGTATCACATGCTACTACAATTAAAAATTAAATTACATACCAGCAAAAACAACAACAGCAACAACCACTTGCCTGGTGTCACTTTGATGTGATTTTTAACAGAAGTTTGTGTTTTTCTATCGCCTGTCAAAATATAGACAAAATACATGCAGTTCGCAATGACGATAATCATCATAATAATGAGCAAATTGATGATGTTTTGATAACAACCATCAAAATAAAACAAACAATAAAAAAAAACAAAAACAAGACTTGTTATACCATGACAACCACCAGACATAGAGAGAGAGACAGACATGGCAGTGGTCATTTATTCACTAATTTAACGCTGTTTGCCAGAGCATTCGGAAACCAAAAGTTTAAAGTAGACAAACCAAAAAAAAAAAAAAACAAATTACTTAAAAGGGAAAACTAAATTTTAACACTTCAAACTAATTGATGAGTCTCTCCTTGGATTTGAATTCTCTACAACTATTGTTGTATCACACTAATTGGGTAAATTTTAAAAATTTAATGAATTCATTAGTTTTTATGGTTTTCATAATTTTACAATGCAAACGAATGAACCAATTAATAATCTCTTAGAGTACATATTTCCTTTTTTTCAAGACTGAAAAAAATCAAGGTCATTTCATGTTAAAACAAATACTTGAAATATACCAAGAAATTAAAATTGTATTGAAGCATTAGCCAGCAGTTGCGTTGGTTGGGATTGTTTGTTACTCACTCGTAATTTAACGAAATTGAACCAAAGAAATTCACATGCGTGCAATTACACTTGTTTACAGAGACACCCGTAAAAAATAAAGTTCATTTAAAATCTGGACCCATGAACACTTCTATAAATTTTTATGGTAAAATATATAAAATCTGCCATGTAGTACGTCAATGTATAACATAAAGAATAATTGTTTGTTTTTATTTAAAGGTGCAATTAGACGTGCCACAGTCATAATGTCATAGATATAACCAAACCAAAATTAAAGTGGTTTCTATGGCAATGGCTATGGCGTTACGGCGAGTCACCTAATATCAAATACAGTGTTGCCCATTAGCTTGGTTCGAACGGCTGTTTTCTATGGGTGTGGTTATGTCACGTCTGATTGCACCTTAAGCCATGTCCACGTGCATACCTTTTCCGCTAAAGAAATTTGTCAGTATACTGTAACAAAAACATTCTTGAGAAAAGCTAAAAAAGAATTCGTATGTTTATAGAAAAACTCTCATAATGTTGTTGAGAATTACATACACAAATGTAACAAATTAAAAAGTCTCGTACAAATACTTCACAGCAAATATCTCTATCTGATTCCTTAATCAGTTTTAATTTTCCCTTTTGTTTTTTACAATTAGGTGCCATTTTGGGCAACAACAGAATTATTTAAAAGGCAAAATGGAAAAACAAAGCAATAACATTTCCACGACAAAGTTTGTTTTTTGTCGCGTGCAACATCAAGCAATTAAGCTTGTTTTTAAGAACAATGTGACTAAATTTTTCTTAAAGTTTTACCTAATGTAGAGCTGCGACGGCCTACACAAATATATAAAGAAGTAAAAAAAAAGTATAAATTTTCTTTAAAAAAAACAAACATAATTGTTCAGTGTCGCACGCTACAAAAAATTTACATTGCTGTGGTAATATGTAAAAAGTCATATTAAGAATTCCTAAATGTCCAATTAAGATGCATGTTCGCTAGGGTGTAACTTACTCACTGTATTTACATAATAAAGTATGATAAAATTCTCATTTGCTTTCCGTTTAAATTTGTACAAATGATTCGAGTTTACACACTACAGATTGCTACAAGACGACCAGCAGCAAATAAAAACAGAAACTTTTTAACATTATTATTTATTTAATTATACAAATACAACAAACAGATATAAAAAGCACTAAAAAGTTAAAAATAACTTAAGGTTGTTTAACATTTTGTCGCCTCAGAATAGGTTTAGCCCATATGCCGCAAAGTTGGTGTGGAGAAAAACGACTAAGAAGGTTTACATGAAGTTTTCTCAAAATATACCCAATGGATTTCTTTTGTATTTCCACTACTGCTTGCGACACATGTTTTGAAGAAAATTGTAAATTTTTGTGAACTTTCATCAATGAAGTTAGAATTTAATATTACTTTATTGTACAAGTAAAAATACGTTTTGTGCCACATACCTCACTTTTCTTAATATATTTTTATATGGAGCTTTTTGTGCTCCATACGAATACTTAACTGCTGTGTAATAGCTGTGAATTCAGAATTTGTTGTTTTTCTTACTGTCCAGAAAAACAAGTCGATCGATTAACGCCGATCAAGAAGCCGCCCCGCCGCCATAAAATTTTTAACTATCGATTCGCTTACACGCTCACACAAGAAAAACAAGTAATTGAAGTTTATTTAATGTAAAAAAATGAAATTAAATGATTTTTGTTATACTCAAACATGCATTATTAAAGTTGATTTTATTTTATTTCAGTGTTTAATAAGTTTATATAAAACATTTAGTCGGCGGCTGCGACTGGGTGATGATGTTTTTGCTGAACAGTCGCCGTTGAATTTTTCTTACTGCACCTTCTTTTTTTTTCATTATTAATTTCTTATAGAAATGAAGCAAAACAAAGGTTAACTTTACTTTGTACATTTTTGTATGAATAATTTGACTCAATCGCCAAACAGTGGCGTGTATAGCAAAACAATTAACAATTAAACAAAAAAATAGTGGCTATGGAGCAAAATTAATGTTAATATCTCAGAAACCATAATAAATTTTGTGAAACTAGTTATTGATTCAGAAAGAAGGTATTCAAAATATACTCGTATATATTACATATCTAACTCGTTTTTTTTTTTGAGTGGTCGATAGAGCAAAACTATTCTTGGTCTTTGTTAAAGCACTTATAATCTCAGATTATTATTTTACTTAATCAGTAAATTTTTTTTTATTAAAAACACATTTAAATTGATAATTATTTGTTAGTGCGTTAACAAACTTAGACCTTTATCATAATTAAGGGCACATATTTATATATGTATGTACTTTTTTTATTATTATATAATTTCGTACGAGTTTTAAGTCAACCGTTCTTGGAATCAAGTACAAGGTTTATGGTAAATCATTTACTTACACACATATTTTTGTAATGTTTATTGTTCAAGTCTTTTGAATGTACATTATGTCACCAAGAGAAGCTGTGGTACAACACTGGAAACTTTTTTAAAAGCAGTTTACTTTAAATATCTATATGTGTATGTATTTCCCTCAAAGTTGATTACACCAATTATTCTTTGACAAAATATCTGTAAAAATTAAAATTAGTAATGCAAGCAAGCCAGTAAGTAATAAATTAAAAATTCAAGCTTTTTTTACATAAACGGATATGTTTGATATTGAACTTACAAAAACTAGTTGCTGTAAGTGGTTTAACTTTAAATTAGGGTGGACAAAAAAGATGTTTTTTATTTTTAACGCAGCCTAGATTAGGGCTGTCAGATATGGCGATTTCTCGCCAAACGTGTCGATTTTGTAACTCGTTTGGCGATATGGCGATAAATAAATTTTTTGGAGATTTTCATGGTTATTTTTTTTTAACAAAATTGAGCTTGAAAATTTTTGTTAAGTATATAAAAATACTTCTAAAAAACTCGTCTGCCAGAAATTAAAATAACCTGATTTTGATAATTTTTGATATATGTAGGTACATATTAATTGCAGTACTCAATGCGTTTTGTATTTGGTTGAGAAAAATTTACAAGAAATAATTTTCAGCGATTTTATTTCTAGTTTCCGCGATTTTCTACTAATTTTTTATACAATTATTTTATAAAAATTTTAATAAAAAAGTATTATACAAAAATAAATTTATTACAAAAATATATTAAGAAAAACTACATAAAACTGATTTTGGCGACTTTTGGTGATTTTTAAAAGCAATTTGGCGAAATAGCTCGGAAGAAATCTGACAACCCTCACCTAGATCAGCGATTTTTTAATTTATTTGATGATATTTATTGAGTTTTATTTCAAATTAGTTATAATCCTGCGGCCTTATTTATAAAAATTATTAAGGCTTTATAAAGGGGTTATAAAACTGATTTTCATACAAAATTTTTCTTATTAAGCCTTAATAATTTTTATAAATAAGGCTGATAATGTTTAACAGCTAAAATCGTATAAAAAATTTTACGCACAATAAAAATAAAAAATAAATTCTAATAAATGTTACAGAAATTTTAAATACAAATGATAAAATACAATCCAATATCAAAGTGAGCCAAAAATCTTCAAACTAATTTTTCTTATGCAAAATTTCCTAAAAAAGGCTCCAATTTGGACATAAACTCGCTAATCTGACAGCACTGCTACAAACATTTGATTGATTTCTGTAAACATTATAATTCACAATAACATACAAAAATTACATTAGTTAAATAAAGAGAAACCGAATTACAAGGTGACCTCATGGTTGCCAGATAAAATAAGAAAAATCGTCAAAATAATTACCCGGAAACGTCCCAAATTCGTAAAAAATAAAACAAACACTTTTTAGCAACCGGAAACATAGGACAACAAATAAATTCGTAGTTTTAGTATAAAATAAGCTAAACTCATATCAAAAAAGGATTCAATTGTTAAAAAAAAACAAAATAATTACATGTCTTACTTTGGTTTTGTTTAGGTTAACTTGACTAAACACTATTTCTACGTTTGCTGAAGATTACGGTGAAAGTACATTTAAATTAGTTATGGTGGGAAATAAAAGTCTTACTCACTTTTTTCATTTCGAGAATTTTTTTCCACAAATCCAAAAGTTTTAAGTGTGTATCAAGAAAAACTTTTTAGAATTTTAATAACTTTAACTGTCTGAATTTAGATTCGATTTCGTGTCTTTCACATTCTTTAAAAATATGAGAAAAATCTTTTAGAATATCGTAGAAAGAACTTTTATTTTCTATAATAATACTGTAGGGATCAATTAGACTTAATTTATCTTCGAAGTCATATAAAAATTTTTTATGATTTAAATTTTTAAATTTAATTAATTCTAGAATCAGCAAATATTAATATTCCTAAATAAAGTCCATCAATGTCTAAACAATCATTCTCATCTTTATAATCTTGCAAATAAAAATTATCACACTCAAGCGAAAAATTACTCATTAAATTTACATAGTTTTTCCATTTCAACGTATAAATTTTGAATATATGTTGTATCAGTTGATAAATTCTGTACAATAACGGCCTTAAAAACATTTAACTCCAAAAGTATTAATACAAAAATTTAAATTGATTGCCTTTTACTCTTTAGTTTTATTGCATATTCTTTCAAAAGCTGCCAAGTTCCTGGTCAATTTCACAATTGTTTAAAAGTTCTAATAAATGGTGTAAATTTATAGAGATCTTAAAATAGACATATTGATGGCAAAAATCGTCCAGCCGTCAAAATGCTATTTTTGGAACCCAAAATCGTCAAATCTGGCAACCATGGGTGACCTGAATATCTCAGCTGACTATTTTCACCACTTTAATTTTCAGTACTTTTTTTACATCCCAAGTATGAATTTTTAAAAACGAATCGGGGTAAGTCTGCCTTATATGCTTATACTTTGGGAATTAACCTTAAGTTTCTTTAAGAATTCACAATAGAAATCATATCCTTAAAATTTCATAAATATTTACTGCCTTATTCATAAAGAATAATTCTGTCTGAAGACTTTATGAAACAAATTTTGTATGGAAATCTATTTTATAAACCTTTTATAAAGCAAAAACATTTTTTCATGAATAAGGGTCTAATTTCTTATTTTTATTTAATAAAAATCTAAATGAACAAAAATTACATATGTATGTTTAAAATTCATTTAACATCGAACAAAAAAGAATAATATATGTAAATATAAGAACTTATTATTTAAAAACACTTTAGGAATTGCCTGCAGATTGTGGAAACATAGCAAACAGCCTCCTAAATACTTTTTTGTTTTTTTCTTTTCTCCATAGTTTTTCTTTATAAGAAGAAACAATTATTTGTTTGCTTATCATAAGAAAATATATTGGAATAATTCGGAAAATATTAAATTTTTTTTAAATGGTTAATCGAACGATTAAATTTTAAATTAATCGCACATTTAATCGGTTAGCAATTAACCGTTAATCGGTATTGCATACAGTAAAGCCTATAATAATTTTTATACAATACTATTGTAGAAATAGTATTCAAAACTGAAAAAAAATATAAATTTATTTTAAAGCCGTATACAAATATAGATTAGTTTAATTAACAGCAAACAAACTTTTTGCTGAATTTTAATTTTATAATTATGTATTCGTATGTATGTATGTGTGTTAAGCCAAAGATTATAAATTTATAGTCTTTGGTTAAACATTTTATAACAGATTAAAGCAGAATTTCACTTGCTGTTTCTCACTACATAACAAAATTTGTTCAGTTAACGTAATTTTTGGAATTGCAACTTGATCCAGTCTGGATATGGAAACCAAAGTAAGGCAACCAGAGTAAGAAACAGGTGGGAACATTTCAGCACCAAAATGCAAATATGAGCAATTAATTAAAAAATAATTTAAACAAGTACATGCATACACCTAAAAACTAAACAAAAATTTTTAATGTTAATTCTTATTCGACAGCTTTTGGTGTATTTCATGGACGTTGGCTAAAGAACAGAGTGTTTCTAAGAACGGTTAGTGGTTATTACAAAAATTACACTGAGAGAACAACCTTCGTGTCATTGCATTATTTTTGACATAATATATGTATATAATTTTGTCATTATTTTCCAATCAATGCAACGCTTCATTCGCATTCCCTTTTCTCGGAGCAGGTCACATATATTAAAAAAATACTTACTAAAAGGGTAGCATAATGGCTACTAGTCAGCAGTAGGAAGTTTTCTTCATTGTAGTTACGAAAATATTTCATTAAAGTTGCAACAAAACCATAAATTCCATAACTATAGATTAATTTAAATTATGGTTTGATACTTTGATCTTTTTTTATGTCACCTAATCAATTTAAAATATTTTTTTTATGAATTCCACATAAAAACATATATTTAAGTTTTTCATTACACCGAATGAAAATTATTTCGTAACATTTATGATGCTACGAAATGTAAAATATTAAGCACAAGAAAAATTCCATTCCATTAATGAAATTTGCATCAATACAAAATAATGTTTAATTTTATTAATGAAATTTTGTCGTTGTATTAATGAAAGGGGTTCATTCCCGTTACGAAGTGTTTTTCTTTCAGTGTATAAAGTGTACAAGCATTTAAACGATTGATTTTTGCATGTTTGCGTGTCATTGGCCTTCCATTAGTAAACAAACCAACCAACTCTGTTACAATGTATTTATGTATGTATGTATGTTGCATATGTAAATATTTAACATGGCTGACAACAATGTTATTGAAAGTTGCTATTAAATTTAGGTTAAAATACCGCTGTGTGCTGTTTTCTTAATGTGCATAACTATTCATTTTTTACAAGTAAGTGTCTTCGCATTTTCTCTCGTCATGGTTTTTTGTTTTGTTTTGTTTTCTTCTTTACTTTATCAAAAAATGTTTACGTTACAAAATACTTAAAGATATTTTTTTCCTATTTATTTCTTAACAAAAAAAAAAATATTAAAATAAAATTGGCAGTTAGTTCTTGTGTAAAAAAATCAATATTCATTCAAAGTTCATTTTCTTTCAAGTCATTAGATCTAACCGACTTGGCAGTGACCAGCATTACTAGTCGTATCGGCGATCGTAGACGATAAGCAAGGTGTGTATACATACATACATATTTAGAAAAAGTTCTTTATGCAAATACTTGATGTCATTAATTAAAATAAAAATAAATAAAAATAAATTGTTTTTTAGATTTCAGGTTTAACTTGAAAGCTTTTGTTTATTTAGGGGTTTTTATTTTTATTTAACAATAGAAACCGTTTTGAAAATTGCCAACACAGTTAATGAATTACAGTGGGCTTATAAAAAACAGCTCACACATTTTTTATTAGGTAATGCCAAGCTCCAAAGTCAAACAAAAGACCTTGTCTATTTTTATATACATATACATATTTATAATTTATTTATAAATTTCATAAAAAAGGTTATAAAATTTTAAAAACCGTTTTGAAAATTTCGTACCTAAGCATTTTTATAATGTTTTGCATTATAAAACTCAAATGTAAAGGGATACTTAAAATTATTTTTATTTAATTTTATTTTTATTTATTTTAATTATATGTGCATTTAAATGACTATTTAATGCCTAAAATTTAAATATTTCATAAAATGCATTATGTGAAACTATTAAAATTTGTATTGTACAAATAAATTTTATTTACTCCAACAAACGAATAAATCTTGATTTTATTCGATTATTTATTTGCATAAGACCATATATGATTTCAAAAAGGTTCTATTCTGTAAACCGAATCCGAGTAAATTTATCGTTTTCAAAAAATTAGTAATATTCCTGCAGACGTGTTTAAAATCATACACGATAATTTTCATGCATATATGATATTTGGGAATCAATTTAATAAAAACAAATAAAGAAATCTAAAAAATATTTCTATAGTCGGAGTTAGTTTTCTAAAATCGTGCGGTTTCAAATCGATCGATTTATAGAACAACGCCAAAAATTATTCAACTAATCGAGTAACTTTCTGATTTTATTCGATTATATATTTATTTTTTTTATATTTTAAGCATTACAATTTGTCAAATATCCGATTTAAAAAAAAAATTAAAAAATATATTTAATCGAACAAGCGATTAAATAATTCCAAGTTTTATCAAAGAAAAATTTTATACGAATATTGGAATTTGGAATGGAATGTAGTGGAGTTTTTTTTTCTAAATTGATTAAAACTAGGATTTTCATGAATAATCGCGTAAGTTGATTTTCTTAAATTTTGAGTTAGTGACAACCAGCGAGATGTGTTTTAGATTTTATTGATTATATAGTTAATATTTTTGTAAAATTAATACTTTACTCTATATATTACGCTGGACGAGAATGTCAAAAAAGTGCTCGGCAAGATAAGCGTAAATGGACTGACGATCTGGCCAAAGAAGAATTAGTCACATAGTCCAAAAAAGACCAGATGGATGCACGGGTACAACTTCAATGATATGCCGGCTAAGATCAATGCAGTAAAAATAGAAGCACCTAAGGCAGGCCTAAAAATAAATATTTCTAAATCTAAAGCAATGAGAGTTAATGAATGCTTTCAATAACAACGCATTCACAATGGACAGAAAGTCTTGAGGATGTATGAACATTCTGCTATCTCGGAAGCCTTCTGACTATAAAAGGTGGATCTGCAGACGACGTGAGAAATCGAATAAAAGTTGCTAAAGGGCCACTCAGACTATAATATAAGTATTAATACTTTTGACGAAAATGCACCCCTGGTCTTATATTTGTTTCAAAAATTTCAAAAAAACAATAACAACTCAACATGTCAGAGCTGCATTTTCCACAAAAGTATTAATACTTGTATAATAGTCTGAACGCGGCTTAAGCACTCATTTGGCGATCAGCACACATGTATTTCGAAAAGAACCAAACTAAAAATATTTAACTCCTGCATGGGATCAGCTCTTCTATGTGGATGTGAATCGTGGAATGCAGCGAAGAAGGATATTAACTCGCTACAGCTGTTCATAAACCGCTGCTTGCGTAGAATTTTAAAAATATTCTGGCCAAATCCCCGTACGTGTCAAGATCCAGAAAAGAAAATGGCGCTGGGTAGGATGTAGTGTAGACATACGATTATGTGGTTGATATTTTTATTAAATGAATATATGAAGCATTAAAATTCATATTTGTTCATATTTTATATATTTTATACGATTATTCAATTTAAAAATTAATAGAAAAATGTTAGTCGAAGGTTTTTGATTCAATACTTGTCTCTTCTCAAGGAATTTATATGTACGTATGGTGAAAGGTGAATTAATTAAAAATGTAATATGAAGATAAATAACATAGCATGTGCTACAGAATTTAATTAAAAATAAAAATAAGTTCTACCAGAATTAAAGACATAAAAAAAATTGGAAAATTTAACAATTTGAGATCAAAGATGAAACATTTCTTGCGAAGCTCTGAATTTGATGGGAAAATATTACATAATTTTAGAAAAATTGTACTTAAATATAAAAATATAATTCCTATAAAATAGTTTATTAATGAACTAGAAATTTAGTAAATATTTTACTGGCTTCAAGCTTTTACAGCTTTTGCGCCATACGACAACTTTTTTCTTTTCCAAAGTTTTAGTTAGTTTTTTAGTTTAGTTGCTACAGCGCCTCTGATGTCAATGGGTTGTGTTCAACTTTCGAAGCTACGTTTAGTAGCCATTTTATTGGTAATTTCGCTTGTTTTAATTCGGTTTTGAGTCTCCTCAAATAGCTGGTGTGCTGCAGTGTGCTGTTGGCAACTCTATCAGCTTCTTCGTTTTCTGTTGCACGCATATGAGTTTATCTCATTTTGGTATTGAAGAACATACCGGGGTTTGTCATTATCCTTTATTGAGGCTTTGGCAACAGCTTCACTATCACTAAAAAATACGGGCTGGCATCCTGTTATCATATTTTTTTTAAGTAACACTCAGGCAATGAATGATTGCTACTATAGTGATAGATAAGACTAAGGGTGAAGGAAGTGATAGAGGAAAGCTTCACACTTTTACAAATCTGCTTTTTACATGTTGCTTTTAATAATACAGTATTGCAGCGCCTCATTAGTTATTTTACTTCTTTCTTTCTTTCTTTCTTTCTTTAACCTCCATGACCTCAAACTGAAAAACTGTGTTTCTTACTTTTCGACCGACTCCTTCTATAGAGCTCGCTTCCTTCCTTCTTTCATCATTTTTCCTCCGGTCCTTAGATATTGCTATTATATATTATAATTAGGCACACTTAAGTACCCTTCATTTATTCGAGTCTCATTAAATATGCAGGAAAGTACTTATTGTTTTTTTTTTCAAACTCTTTAGATTGAAAAGTTTTATTCATTCGAATGAAAATTTTTTTTTTTGTAAACTGTGACCTAAAATGTGTTAATAAAACACACGTTACTCGTGCAATATTTATCCAAACAAATGTTAGTCGTCATTTAAGTCTCTTTAAACAAATAAACGGTGTTTGCATGATTGATTATTCTAAGCTGAAAATGCGAACTTAATTATAGATATTGATTGTCTTACCCCCAGGCACAGGATATTAAATATTTTCACACAGCACTTGATTTATGACATCCAACATAAGTATGTATGTATGGATTTATGGAAAGCACATGCAGTTGTAAGTAAGATCATTTAAAAGAAAAACAATAAAAAATAATACAAAGCAACTCTTTTTTTTTGACCAAAAGTAAAATTATTTTATAGGCGTTTATTTTTGCAGTAGCACTCACTATTGATGGATTTGTGAAGGTGCATAATGTTGTTTAACTTTTATTTTCAATAAATCTTATCTTTTTGAGAGTTTGCGTATGTTTTCTTAAAAACAAAAAAAAAGACACGATTATTGCATGTAATTGTTAAAATGTTGTTCTGTTTTTTTTATTTATTTTATTATTTGACTGGCAAGTGGCGGGTGATACAAAAAAAAACTATAATACACGTTTCAAATATGTAAGTGGCATTGAAAATTTATGTATTTGGTTTAAAAACACCACAAATTATCTATTGCTTAGTTTTAGCATTTCGCAGTGCAATTTGAACAGATTAACTCGTTGTATAAACATACATGATATAAAATTCATTTGAAATATAATGTTAAACTTAAGAAAAAAAATTAACAAAAATCTGTAAGCAAAAAGTCTTTACTGAATTGAATTTCATGTCAAGTCATTATTATTTTTTTTACTTTCTAGGCTTGTGAAAAAATTTAAGCAAACCTTGTGGTTAATTTTTTTTTTGTTCAAATAAAGCTTCAGTGTGTTAGAGCCGAATGTGCTAAAAAACTAATGATAAATCATTAAATTTAACCTCAATTAGTTGTAAAGTTATGTGTACATAGTACATATTTTTGCCAACTCATTCATAATTTCTTCAAGAATATTTATTTTAAATATTTTTGTAAGTAATAATTGTAATCAATCTTTTTTTCTTGTTTTGAAAAAAAATACCAAATTCTATTTTCTGTAAAAAAAACATTTTCACTAAAATAATGTTCTCAAATCGTCTAAAAAAATATACGAGGGCTATATAGAGAACTAGAAGTATATACTAGTGATGTAACGAATATCAATTTTCGATATTCGCTAATACGAATACGAATACGAATATTATATGCAATATGAAATATCAAAAAATTGTTATGAAAAAAGACTTCACACTCTTGTTGGCGTACTTTAAAGTTAATAAAAGTACCCAAAATTTTATTGATCGTCATTAAATAATATTTGAAAATGATAAAAAGCACAAAATTTCTATAAAAGAATTAATGTTATTGTACAAATTAATATTTTCAGTCATTTATTTAAATTTTGTTAAGGATTTATGATTTATTTATGTAATTTCTTTGGAAAAATATTCGTATTCGTATTCCCCTGAAAATGGCTGAATATTTGACAATTCGAATGCGAATACGAATGTTCGTGCATCACTAGTATATACTACCATGTGGTAACACTTTTTTGCAAATGATTTTTGAAATTAAACTTCAAAAGATTCTATATAATCCGGGGAGTTACTCTATATTGCGATGCGAAAAAAAACAGTACCAAATCGAACAATTGGTAGTCATACTCTCGGTAATCCGTTTGTGCATTTGCCTTTCCCATCTCATATTTTCCCTAACCCAAATCTGGCAGCACCGCAATCTGTAATGCGTAAACGTCTGTCAAAGTCGTTTAATAAGAACAAATATCTTAAAATATGGAGAAAGTACGTCGAAAAAATATTTACATTTTATATTTAAATTGTTCAGGTTTATTCAGCTTTAAGGCTCATTTAGCCGACTGTAATGTAATGTAGCTGCAACGTAGGAAACAGCTGATCGATATTGTATGTGAAAAGTAACGGAAATGGTTATTAAGATTTAATGTAACGTAACCTACTTTTCATATAAAAATATCGATCAGCTGTTTCCTACGTTCCTGAGCCTTGAGCCTTTAAAGTCTGAATACAATGTAACGATTATTTATTGCGGTGCGGTTTTCCATACGATTTTGAAGTAAAAAACCGCACTACGAAACAGAATAAAATTAAAATCTGTTTTATTTTCATTGCAGACTTTCTTATTCTCTCAAATTTTGACACTCTTTCTCTTGCTGACGTTGCCGTAGTTTTTGAATAATTGGCGGTGTTCACAACATTATTGTAAACAAAAGACATGATTTTGAAGTTCAAACATTTTTGTCATAGAGCATAAAAGTTTAAAAAATATTTTAAATATATCTGCGAATGTATAGAATGTTAATCATTTTTTGTTTTTAGTTATAAAAATATATGCACAAAAAAAATTAATAAAAATTTAAAAAAACAATGACAAATATTGCCGCCGCCGTCTAACACTGTATTAAGTTTATTTTTATCTCCGGCAACGAAAAATCGCACCGCACCGCAAACATTGTGTTTAGACTCTTATTATGAAACAGCAACGTGCGGTTGATAAAAGAAATATTTACAACAAAGTATTACGAAATGTGAGCAATTGAAAAGAGGTAGCAACCCTAACTTTTCAACAAGCAACCAGTGTTGCCATATTTATTTTTCACAAACCTTGAAGTCAAGCAAAAAAAATTTTTGTTAAAAAATATCTTTGTTTGTTATTTTATTGAACGAAAATAAGTTAAAATTTATTTTGTTTCCAGCGAACTATTAAGCGCAAAGTTGAATAATACAAAGTATTTACTCTATAGAATTTGTGTTAGATTATTATGAAGCAAATCAGAAAATATATAAATAAGATCGCCAATATCTCAGCTGTGGAAACGCTGCATTTATTTGGCAGCCTGAAAGACTCACTACGAATGTTGTCAACTGCAATAGGGGCGAATGTATTCTTCAACAGTGATGTGCAACTATTTCTAAGATCACCCTCGTACATTGATGCAAACATTCAGCAGAGTCCGTATGTATGTAATTGCTGTGCTAAAAACACAAAAAGCACCTTCGATAAAAAAAACAAATTCTTAATGAACGATTAGTGAACTTTGCACTTGAACTATGAACGATTTGCTTTTTGTTTTCACACAACTTGTGTTTTTAATTTTGTTTAACTAGTTGCTACTTAAAAAATATTTTCTTGTGTTTAATATTTTCTAGTTATATTATTATTATAAGCATTTACAATATTTTAAATGTTTGGCAAAAAAAAATTTATAAATTACAAAACACACAGGTTATATTTTTAACCTGCTAAAAATTGGAAAGGAAATTATTATAATAATCTTATGATATTCAAAATAATAGCATACATATGTAAAAAAGTTTCAGAAAATTACCGATTAATATTATAAATTAAAACAAAAACTCTATGATTTTCAATATAAATTTGCACAATTCAGACTAGTGTTCTGCACAAGACCATTTATAAGACCTTTCAAGACATGAGAGATTTTTCAAATGCTTTACTGCAGCGAAATATTTTAAAACAAACGCTAAACAACAACTGAAACAAATGTATTGCCAACAGTGTTGTTTAGCGTTTGTTTTAGAATAATTCGCTGTAGTAAAATCTGAAAAAAAATCTCTCATGTCTTGTAATGTCTTATAAATGGTCTTGTGCAGGACTTTAGTTCAGACGTCAGTCTATTCATGTTGGAATGCCAAACCAAAATAAGCATAAATCACTTGACTGCTAACAAAATGGCCGCCAGTTAAAAAAGTGTAGCCAACTCAAAGTTTTACACTTCTATAAAAAACACCTTTTATAAGAGAGGTCTTTAGACTGCAGCAAATTTGAAAATAATTTTTTATGTCATTCTTAAGTTACAAGGGGTTTGTACACACCCTCATACAGGCATTCATATGCACGTAAAGAAAAAATATGGTTGATGTAACCATAATCAAACTGCAACATACTATGATTGAATTGTATGGTTGTAGTTAAATCATATTATTGTCAATAGAAAAGCAAACTTTTAATAATATTATTATCTGAGTTATCAACAAAAACAATGAACTTTGTTACCACCTAATCTTATTACTGTAACTATGACAACACTATTGTTAGATGTGACTAAAATATAATTGAGACTCACCATACCATGTTCTTATATTATAATAATATTGTTAAAGATTATTTAATTTGTATTATTTAATACAAAAATAATATTTTGTTTTTCAATCATATATTTATTGGGTAAAACAGACACGTCTGTATAAAGAGATAAACATATCTACATATATGTTTTTATTTATCTACCCTTTTGTTTGTTTGTACTTTATTTATTTAATTAACACGACGCATGCAATAACGATAGCTTACAAACTGACAGAAGAGGTGTCTGAAAAAGATTTTTTTAAAATTTAACATAGTATGGTTTTGATTAACATTATATTGTTATTTATATTATATAATTTTTAAATAATAACAAAAATTATGTTGCAGTCATAAATTTTTAACAAAACTATATTGTTATAAACTCTAACTATATCACACTTTTTTATGAATATAATAATGTAATTATTAAATTCAAACATTACTTTGTTTAACGTAACAAAATTAATGTTTAAAATAACATTTACTTGTTTTCAACGACTACACATTTGTTTCTGAGAACATAATGTTGTTTTCTCAACCATTCTACAACCATATCTTTTCTTTGCGTGTGGACATCATCAACATCGAGAAATACATTCCCACGGCCTCAAAAAATATCCAGATCTGATTGATTAAAACTCGATTTTCATAGATCGGCGTGAAACCAGAACTTAATCTGTTCGATAACGGAAAGTTAAATAAAAGACTTGTAGAAATAAATATGAATAAGAAAGAAAATAAAAAAACAAAATGACGATTATTGTTCAATAGATCATGTTCGGCCCAATTTTAGTATCTCTATTTAGTCACAACCCATAAAAAGCAGCACATTTCAAATCTTAAATTTATGGTGTTGCGCAAGGTCAAGTTTCTGTTTAATGGTTATGATTATAAGCCACTATATATGTAAATATATTTGAAAAGAAATTTTTTTAACATTTATAAACATTTTACTTCTTTTGGAGTTTAAGATTTGTCGTTTTGTGTAACTCCCAAATGTGTTACAACAGCCTTTTTATTAGCTTTTATATAACAAAGCTTTTAACATCCATTATATGCAAGTATACGACATTTAGTGGGTTAATCACAATAAAATATATAATTTATTTTATTAATGAAATCTCTGCGCGACTTTCTTTTCTATTAAACTTTAAGCTAATATGAGTAGATAGTTATTACCAGGGAAACCAGAAATATGCTCCAAAAGAAGTGTTTTATGGGCATTCAATATGCACTAAAAACTTCGAAATATGCTCTTAAAAATAGCATAAATTGGATTATTTGGAAATGAAAATCTAATTTTAATTCAGCATTTCAATAAAATTTGCATATAAAACAAGACAAAAATAAAATAACCAGAAGAAGGAAACAATAAAAAAATTAATTAAGAACAAAAATTTAACTTTTACTTCAAAAGCGATCGCGATATCTTCAAAAGCGATCACGATATTAAAACTTTGGAACTGTTTTTTTTGAAGCATAAGACAAGCTTTTTATTTATAATTGTTATTCCAACAAACAAAAACTATTCACTTAGATTTTTAAATAAAAATCGCCACCGGTCACATCTAAATAAACTTTAACTTTTTTTCTTTCAACCTCAACTGATGTAATCGGGACAGCGTTCGTCACAATTACCAAACCAAGTTTTTATTGAAATTAAGGTACAGTGAGGATGTTAAAACACATTTTACACCTGTTTAAGTTGGAAGTTTGGTAAATACAAATCAATAGTATTTGTTCCAGCATTAAAATTTAGCAGAAAAAAATTTTTATGTATATGGA
Organism: Tachina fera; assembly: GCA_905220375.1. Classification (NCBI taxonomy): domain Eukaryota; kingdom Metazoa; phylum Arthropoda; class Insecta; order Diptera; family Tachinidae; genus Tachina; species Tachina fera. The sequence continues at coordinate 109,567,638 of LR999966.1, read as the reverse complement.
CGATTTAAAATTTTTTAATTTTCTTGTTTCGTTTTTCTTTCACAAGACACACAAGTTTTTAAGTGAGTGAAAGTTAAAAAATTTTAAATCTCTAAATTTAAATTTTTTTTGTTCTAAATTTGGATGTTAGAATACATACTAATAAAAAGTATATTCCAAATTTCAACTCAGACACGTTTATCATGTGTTTTAACATCAGAACTCGCAAGAAAACGTGAGAAATCGATTCGGAAGCCTTTTTTAAAGTCTAACTTCATAATGGTAGCAAAATATTGCTTCCCCATACTACTGTTTCTTTCACTACAATATGAAATTTCGACGAAAAAAGGTAGACATTTTTACCAAAAAGAAATTTTTTTTAAAAAGTTCCCAAATATGCCCTAAAAACACCAAATATGCTGTAAAAATTCGAAAAATGCTCAAAATATGCGTGTTAGACTGAATTATGCAAAAACATGCTTTAAAGCGTAAAATATGCAAAAATATGCACCAACAAATCGATGCCATAATTCATAAAAAGTTCAGAATCGGATAAATATCTTAATTCCGCATTAATATATCAGACAAGAAAAAACATGCAATTGCATATTTCTGGTTTCCCTGGTTATTACTATATTGTAATAAAAAAATCAACAATAAAACGTTTTTTTTATAAAACCTTTTTTTTTATATAAAGTTTATATTTAAAAATAAAATCTGATGTGCTATGTTCAACTTTGAGACTCGTATTAATTAGTTTTGTCATCAATTCAATTAAAGTGTTCATTCAACACTCTCTTTGTCTGTAATTTTAGTTGTTGTTTTTTTCTTCTTCCATTTATTTTTTATGGTTTGAAAATTTTAATGAATAGAAGTAACAAATAATATTTATTTGTTTACATAAATATTGTACAATTGTACAACAAAAATATCAAGCACAATAAGCGTATTCAAACTATTTGGCTTTGTAAGAAATGAAAGGTGATAAGAGCAACAATAATAATAATAATAAAAAAAATTACAATAAAAATAAAAAACTTAACGAACATACAAAAAAACGCACTGAAGTCTAAAGTGTAAACCGTCAGAAGGACAGACGGACGGGCAGTTATACTTTTTAACATTTAAATGTAAATATCAGCCTACAGATAGTGTTTACACTTAGATACTTATTGATGTATTTGTAATAATGATAGTCTGTCCGTCCATCCGTCTTTCTGTGCATCTGTCTTATTTATTTATTTTTTTTCAGTCACATAAATTTAAACCGCAAGTCACTATATATATTTATGTAAATGGGTGAAATACTTATAAATGAAAATAGTAAAATAGAAAAAAAAAAAAAAAATACCTTAACTGGGTCAATATTTTGAGTCAGTTATCTCTACACGTAACAATAATATTTGTATATGCATGCATGTACTTATGTATATTGCCACTGGCTGCAGACTTTGATATAAGGTGTTTGTTTTGTGGCCGTATCTTCATTTTTTTTTCCACAAAAACCGCAAAAAGCAAATGAACCATGAATGAAATGTATATGTATGAACATTCATTAAACGCACTAGTACATATATGGGCGGTTAATTTACATATCGACTCTCTTACAATTTTTCATATCAAATATTAACAGTTATTAGCAGCAGGGATGCAAGGTTCGGTATATCTTTTATACCTTTTTCTTGTAACGAAAACAGCTTGACGCTTACAAAAAATAAAATACTTTCGTAGCTTATCAGTGAAATGATGTAGTTAATGTGTGTCGCAATAGCTCATGACAATGGGAGCACACAAATGTTTACAAATTTAAACAGCTGATGGCTCTGACTGATCTATTTCGAAAACGACAACTTCAATTACAGTTTTTGTTTCGCAAAATCATTTTAAAAATATCTTTAAACAAAATCAAAACAAGCTAATATGATGAAAGCAACAAGAAAGTAATTCATACCATGCACCATATATGTACATATCTATATAAAGTGTCTTTCAATAGGGAAGCAGCAACAATTCCTGTGATAGGGCTGACAGAAGTATAAGCCCGTCAACCAGGACACTCATACGAACCACAAATGAGCGTACAACAGAACATATGTACAGTCAAACTTCTCTATAGCGAACTTCTCTATAACGAAATCTTCTCTATAACAAATAAAATTCGTGAACACATTTTTTAGGGTATTTCATTTTTCATTTTGACATTTTTTTAGTTTTGACATTTTTTTAGTTTTGACACTTTTTCTCGTTTTGGCGATTTTTTCGGTTTTTGTAGGTCTTTTCTTATTGGCATTTTTTTAGTTTTGACAAGTTTTTTCGGTTTGGCGATTTTTGTTCGTTTTTTGGATTTTTTTATTTTTTGGCGATTTTTTTCTTTTTGGCGACTTTTTTTTAATTTGGGCGATAATCGGTTTTTGGCGTTTCTTCATTTTGGCGACTTTTTTCATTTAGGCGCTTTTTTAAGTTTTGACATTTTTTTTTTCATTTTGGCGATTTTTCAATTTGGTGATTTTTTTAAATTTTGGCGATTTTTTTTAATATTAGCAATTATTTTGTTATTGACGCCTTTTTCGCGTTGTGGCGATTTTTCGGTTTTTGGCGCTTTTTTCATTTTGGCGATTTTTTTCATTTGGACGATTTTTTCGAATTTTGTGACGAATTTTAATTTTAGAATTTTTTTTTTAATTTTGGCGATTTTTTTCGTTTTGGCGATTTTTTTCGGGTTTTGGAGATTTTTTTTCGGTTTGGCGATTTTATAATTTTCGGATTTTTTAGTTTTACCGTTTTTGAAAATTTCAAGAGTTTACGTCTTACGGTCTCCAAGATAAAGCAAGCAAGCATTGTAGTAGTCTATATAAAAATACACTAATTTTACAAATTTCAAATGTCAATATACATACAATTGTATGTATATTTCATGGGATTTTAACATTTTTCGTTGCTCGTATTGGGACGCCCTTTAATTTTTAATACTCATGTATTTGTTGTTGTAGCGGCCAAGGTTCTACATACTCTGTCTAAATTTCAGGTCCGTATCTCTTACTGTTCCTTTGCAAATAGCGTGTGACAAACAGACGGACAGCGCAGCGAAAACAATAGGGTTCCTTTTGTCACCTTTGGTGTACGGAACCCTAAAAATATGTCGGTGAAAAACATCATTCGTGATAAAGGGAAACAAGAAAGAGAAAACATTTCTAGGAAACAATTATTCAAGATTGCAATTTTGGGAAAAAGAGAGATTATTTGGCAGGAAAATATGTTCATGACAGGGGTAATTATTGCACTTAGCAGCTGTTTATATGCGTGATAAATAAATTTCGTATCCAAAATTTGACTTTTCTACCAAACGAAAAAAGTCCATCAGATAGATGGCTAAGGAAAATCCCAACAATGGCAACGATAACCTGCATTTACTCATGTCAAAGAGCACATCTTTAACATTACACAACAAAATTATATTAATTACATGCCGACATACATACATATGTACATATTCACACACACACACACACACACCCTACCCACATTATTAACTCATAAAAGTATAAAATTTCTCCTGCCTAATAAATATTTAAAGACAGCCAGACACCAGACTCCATTACTGAACTGAACTACATATACATATGTATTTCCCAGCAGCTTGCAATTTTCACTTTAAGGAAAATTAGTACAAAAAAAAGAAACTCTCATAGTCTGCTTGTAAAAACCGCAATAACTTGGTATTATTGTTTATGTAATTTAATTAAATAATTGCTTATATCGTAACACAATAAGCGATAAAACACAAGAATGCATAGAAAAAATATATTTACATACATATGTATGTATGTATTATAATACTCTATAGTTGATTTTATTCTGTTATTTTTCTATGCAATAAGACACCTTAAAATTTCTATGTGATACAATACGAAGTCAACGGTAACATTAATAACTTATGCATACGTAAATGAATGTGCAATTTCAAAGAGCGCACATTTCTGAATATTTATAGATATTATAGAAATATTTTGATATTAACGTTATTATATAAGTATGTTTGTTTATAAATAGGGAAAGGATTTTCATGCATTTAAAATCACGTTTTATGTACATAAAATATGCAGTAAAAATATAAAAATATGTATTTAAAACTAATAAAATATGCATTTATCAAATTTTTTTTTCACCATTTAAGAACATTAGAAACTTAAAAAAAATCATCTTCATTGCTTTCTTAGCAAACATTTTGACATTAAAAACTTAAAAAACATAAAACTCAGCTTTAAGGCTTGTTTTTAACAAATATTTTGTCAAAACATATGGAATACAAAATACGAGCAAGTTCAGTCGCACTTTTATTTGCGTACATTAATGAATATATGTATGTTTCTTTTTAAATTGTCAAAGGTCTTTGACGATTTTTTCTGAAAAAAAATTTTATGTAATAAAAATGAAGTTATTTATGGGTACTCATTTAAATGCTGCTATTTTGTTTGTGGAATATTCAGTTCCTAAGTTTTCGTTGTTAGAACTTTATTGATAGAATTTGTTGCATATGTATATTTTAATTTATTTTTTACCACATCTTTAATTAATTCAACTTGAGGTGTTAAAGTAACGAAAGCCTCTAATTGGGATATAGTGTGAACAAGAAAGCAATACTATGTATGTGTGTACAAATGTCAATTTAGGCAGAAGGCTGTCGGATACTATATTTCTATTAATAAAATGAAAGAAATTTTAAAGTAAAAAAACTTGTCCTCATATGAAAAAAAATAACGTGTGCTTCAAGTGTATGTTAAAACCAGTTTTTGTACAGAAATTTTGTTTTAACTTACACTTCAAACACACGTTAATAGAAATATAGTATCCGACAGCCTTCTGCCTAGTCCACCATTTAGTTACTGTAGAATGTATCCGTATCGTATCTCTGGATATTTTTCTTTAAAGGCTGAAATATGCAAAGAAGCTTTCAAAATTACTTTACATCCACATAAAATTAATGCGGTTTAAAAGGTCTTTTATACATACTCTTGTTGCTCTTGTTTCTTTCTTTAATTTTCAATGGTATTATTACTCTTGACTTAAGCCAAGGTATTGAACTTTGAGTCCTACGGTGTTTTTGAATATCGATTCATATCACAAACAAAAGGATCGTAAATTTTTCTCATTTTCTTTGTTTTTGTTCTTAGACAGTCGTAAAAACTGCAGCTCTTAACCAGCAAAAATTTTGCTTCAAAAAAGCAGGTTTTTAGTATTATAAAATAAAAGTAGCACTGACAAACCTGCTGATATCGCTGCTGATTTTTGTATTGCGAGTTCTCGGTTTGCAGCATGACATTTTTGCTCACTATTAAATCACTTTTTTCCTGTAGTTTTCTTCATATATGTACGTTCACTGCTTTTTAACAAGCTTGTATTTATTTTAAAGCGAAGTATGAAAACTTGAAAATTTTTTACTGGGTATGGTATAAACTTTTCGACTATTAAAAAAACCAAAACTAGATTTATAGCATGAAAAAAATAAAGAAATGTATTAAAAATATACTTTTATGATGAAATATGCAAAAATATGTATTTATTATAAAATATGCAAAAATATGCACAAACAAATCGATGCCATTTTGTCGCAAATTTGTTGATTCGCAAAGATATTTTATTTACGTTGATCTACGACCAACGACAGAAAACATGTATTTACATGAAAATCATTTCCCTATTTATAAATTTTAATTTAATAACATGTGCCCTTTTCGAAATTTACGGTATTAAGTATACACAACTTAAAGAAACAAAACTGTATTATTTTGCTGAAATTTCTATTTTAGGTATCAAAAAATAAAAGATAATCTGGTATGTGATGAAAAACGATTTAGACACAAAACCAATTTGAAAACGATAAAAGGTGCGATGTGTTTTTTATAGTCATTTTGCCGATAATTTTAAAATCAGTTTTTCATAGTTTTTCCAAAAATTTTTGACAACTTTCTTTTCACAGCCCTATTATATGGTTCATATTTTATCCTCTAGTATGATATTTAGAAATCATTCATCACACCTTTTCAAAACGATCGGTTTGAAATCATTTTGAAAACGATCGCTTTCCATCACATAGCTGAATACTTCTATTAAAGATAATTAATAGATTTTTATTAAAAATCTATTTCAGGAAGCTCCCTTTCGTTTGTAGTTGTCCATTGCAGTATTTGCATTTGCAGTACTCGTATTGCTTCAGTTTCGCAATATCTGCAATTTTCAGATAATTGGTACGTACTTTGACACTATAAGCTCGATCAGCTTGGGTTGGTAAGTTCTGCAAGTACTTTGTGCTTTGTAAAGAACAAAGATATCTTCAGAGATATCATAACAAATAGGTCAAAACATGAAAATTAAGTTTTTGGTTTTTAAGAAATTTTTTTTCCGTAAATTCTTTGATTGATAAAAGTTTAGTCTTAAAATTAAGTTGAGCCTATTTTTTTAAATCAATAATTTCCTTGGTATTTACTCTTAAAACACTAAATTTTATAGTATTACTGGACTGTGCTATACCTAAGATCAATATATTGTGAACACACCCAGTAGGAAATTAATTGCGTAAAACGAAAAAAAAGTGGCGATGCTGCGTTTTACCATACTATCGGTCCTATGTATAAGAAAAAATTGGCATGAAGTTAGCATAAGTGGCAAAATTGAACATGATCTCAAAGAGTTTTGCAATAAAACTTCACATTAAAAATCATGCTAGGACTTACAGGTGGGTTAGAATTAGGCAATGCTACCGTTTTTAATATCAAATTGTATGGAGAAACTCGTTAACACCTAATACAATTTCATTACTTATGCTAACTTCATGCCAATTTTTGCTTATAGATAGTTCCGTATGTGTTCAAACAACTCTAAGAGATGTGCCCTTTTCGAAATTATTTCTGTAGCATGCCATGCCTTCAACAGTAGAACGAATGCCAGGAATGTTCCCTTTTCAAGGATTATGGGTGCAGAGAAGCATTTAAAACTCATTGATATGAGAAAACGTATTTGTCAAAATATGCAAGATGTGCCCTTTTCAAAATTGCATATTTAAATATATTCGTGCGAGCAATTTTGTGGCTAATCGTGAAAAAAATTCAACAGCATTTTGCATTAATTTCGCCTGCCATAAATTCATTTTATATAGCATCTCTTTTCTACAGCAATAAGGAAGTTGCCTACAGTTACAGATACGAGTACTTTAGTGCAAGTCATCAAAAATAATAATTTTAGTTCCAATTGGTTTGCACATTGTTATGGCGACTATGAAATCCTTGCATTTTATGTAAAGTCCTACAAGAAATACCAATGGTTTTAACATTGCACTATCCCAGCAAAATTTTTTATATCAACAGTCGCTTTTTCGAAAAAACAATATTCACTATTCAATTTCTAACGCTTCGACAATATAAAAATGCCAAAAATTGGTGCTAGTTGGCAACTCTGTTTATATATAAACAGCTGTGAACGTTGAAAATTTTTTAAATTAAGTTTTCAATTAGTTGAGTGATAAAAAAATGCAATAAGGAAAAATAGATTTTTTAATTAATTATGAGGGCAAGTATGAATAAAATTCCGCGAGAAATTTTTTCCGGCGAGCAATTTCAAACAATACCAAGTAATAGGGAAAACAAAAAATTCTAAGTGGAGAAGGGAATTTCATTCATAATTTCTCTATATGTGACAGCGCATAGAAAATGGGACCTAAGGGTAAAAAAAATGAATTTTCACTTTGTTTTTTTTTTGATGTAGACAACATCTTAGCATCGAATGAGACCGATCCCATGCCCCAAAAGTGTTCCCTCCCAGAGATATGCGCGTTTTATGAAGTGATGGTACACCAAATATACACGTATTTAAATCTTTAAAATGGCTCTCCTGAACAAAACTGGTTTTTACCCTTAGGTCCCCTTTCCGCGGCACATATATTTAAAATTTTACCAAAATATATTACAATACTGGAGGTGTAATATTTTACTTAATATTGGTATCATGTGTCAAATTTCGTTTTTTTATTAGTTCATAAGGGTAGGCTCCCCCCTCCCTCCTACACCACACTCCCAAAAGGTATGGAGGTTTTATGCTGCTCATTTGGAATTAATTTTTGACACAATTTCAACTTTTGGACACAGAGTATAATTGATTGAAACTTTCAAATCAGTGCAAAAAGAAACTTTTCTATGCTAAGTCCTGAAACTGCTGATTATAAATCTAAAACTTTCGAAGCTTTACTGCTAGATTTCTTAAATATTAACTCAAATTTTTTTCGTTTTATAATTTAATGTTATTTTTTATTTTTATTTTTTTTAATAAAAATGTGTCAAGAGATTTGATTATTTTTTTTCAATTTTGCTAGTGCGAATAACGAAAAAAAGTTTAGGTAATTAAAATCCGCAATGTATGCAAATATTTTGTATACGTTATCTAAGCTTAAGAATTTGCATGAAATTATTATTGTTTTGCAAATGTCTGTCCAAAAAGAATGATAAACTTTTTAGCAAATAATTACTAATAATAATTATTGTTGTTTGTTACTCATCATCTTTATATGGCGCTTGTTTTTTTTTTGGTTTTTTTTTTGCTAAGAATTTAAAACTGTTTAGAAATACACTGGAAGATACGAAGCAGAGTTACAAAGAGGAAGTTGCAATTGCAACAACAAAAATATGTACATACCCTGCAGAAAATTTAATGACAATTTATTCAAACGTACTCGTACCTACGACTTGAGAAACTGCAAGAGTTATCAAAAGTAGGGAGAAGTGTATGGTGAAAAAACGACATTTCATGTAAATGGTTACATATTCACTATTTTCGTAATGTATCGTCTTGATCTTGAGCCGATTTAATTTGGACTCGGTCTAGTATTGTAGGAAACGGCACGGAACATGTTCGATGTGGTTGAATAATTGGACATATCAAATAGTGTAAATATAATATTGATTGCTCCCTCCAATGTGACTATGGAACCAGTCCCGTAACTATACTGATATATTAACATAAGTTTAACTGGTATTTATGCTTTTGAAATATGAGTGACCATGTGGTGTAGTGGGTAGTGTGCACGCCTGTCATGCATGTGGTTGTCGGTTCGAATCTCAACAAATTTTAATAAATTATAATTGCATTTGTAACAATAAAAAATATTATAAGTTTTCATTGCTACAATTAAATGTCGGAATTTTATTTGTACAAAATTTATATTATTCTACAACGAATAGGTCCCTATGGGACAGTTCAGTGACAAGTCATAAAGTGCATACAAAGTGTCAATTAACCCCATCCTAGGCCATCCCCATGTAAAAGTGACTGGTCTGCTTCATAGGAAGTGTTTGAACTCGGACTAGTCCCTATCACTTGGGGACCGCTCACGTGGCTAGTATTGTGTCAGTTCGATTTCCTGCAGGGTATATATTTATTTTTAGAAACCTTTCTAAAGAATTTAATTTGTACGTGAAGATTATTAAATGTGAAAGTTTTTTTTGGAATTTCTTCAAACACTTTTTTGTGTGTGTGATTAGAATTTATAAAATTAAACGGACCATGTGTATGGCGGTTAAGTGGTTGAGTGATTTATTTACCTTGTGGCCCTTTGAGACATTCCAATTCAATGGTGTAATCCCAGCAATCGAGACTATTAAGTTTGGAAAGTGATAACATGTTGTTTATGTGGTTGCCGTTCGTGGTCATCAGAGCGGAGGGCACACGTTTGACATACGAGCCATTTGTCAACTCCCAAGGACGTCTCAGATCGTTAGGCAATTCACCGTCGACTTGATCGCAACAACCTTCCACATCTTCCTCGTTAATAATACCAAAGACATCGGCCACACTAGAACGTTCTCCGTTCGTAGAGTTTTTCTGGTTGGGGCGGGTTTTGCTGTTGCTGTTTGTGTGGTTAATCGAGTTAGTGGTGTTGGTGGTACTGCTGCAAGTACCGTTCTGTGTGTGATGACCATTAACTGTGGTGCTGGCACCTGTTGGCAATGACGGTGAGCCACGCTCATTCACTTTCGCTGTAGCTGCCACATTTGGCGTTGATGGCTGACAATTATTATTGCCATTATTTAAGTTGTTGTTGCAGCTGTTATGCACATTTATGGTTCTGATGTCGTTGTTGCTGCTGCTGCTGCTGCCATTTATGGCAATTGTACTCTTGGCCAGATATGCAAGCGAACAAAATGGTTTGCTGGTCTTGCCATTTCCTCTTGTCGTTGAATTTTTACCAGATTCTCCAATTTTTATGTCGCTCATTTTGTAATCAGTTTTGTTAAAAGTTGTCATTAAATGGAATTAAATTTTAAACGTGAATTACTTTTACATGTTCATTGCACATTTGCTGTTGGAATTTTTTAAATTTTGGTAGTAAAACTTGCACTTAAGGATTTATCCTTTCACTTTTATACAGTAATTTTTTTTTAATTTCTTTAAAATTTTTTAAATACCACATATAGTTAAAACTTTTCTAAACTTTGTAAATTTGTATTGTTGAAATACAAATTTTAGTTTTTAGTTAATCTTAATTTTTTTGTCTTACTATTGGCCTTATTATTTATTGGTTTGCTTTAGTTTTCAAAAATAGTTTCTTTCCTTCTTTACAAACAATGTCGTTTAGTTTTTACTCTGCTCCTTTAGTTTTTTGTACTGCAATAATTAAGAAAATTGCACCAATAATGTTTGATAAGTCTAGAGCCTGCTGCTGCATGCCACAGCATACACATGAACACAAACATACATACGTATGCATGCACGTACAGACGACATGCATGCACTACTCCTCACAGTGAGTGGTGAGGAGTGCAATCTTGTAAATATAATTTACAATACAAGTTTGCTAGAGCAACCAACCTGGCCAAGTGCAATATATTGTAAGTAAGTAGTTGCTGGCAGCAGCAAGCAAGAACCAGAATTTTACAATAATTTAATGCTGCTGCTGCTGGGGCTGTTCTTAAAGTCAATGCACTGAATTTGCCTTGAAAATCAACAGAATCACGACCACGGCGCTGGCAGCTTTTAGCTTTTACAATAGAGAGATAGATAGACAAGACAAAACGCAAAGCCAAGAATCGATACGATTTAAGTCTGTTGTTTTTTTTTTTTGTATTTCTTCCTCTTCTTTTGCTTTTCACTTTAAGCTGGGATTATTATCAATAAACAAAAAAGTTTATACATTCTTTTAAGAAACCAGAATCTCTTAAAATCACACAACACACATACACACTGCACAATTTTTTTTTTAATAAAATTCTATAAAAATTCAAACAAACTTGTATACACAAATCTGTTAAAAAAAAATTCTTTCTAAATGTCGCGCAGGCGCTGAAGAATGTTTCTAGACATTTTATTGTGGGCTGAGTCATACTCGTACTCTAAGCCAACAAAAGATTAAGCCACACTTAAGTATTTCTTTTGCTACTTTTTTTCCATTGGTTTCTTTGCTATTTCATTTATTCCGAAAACCAGCAAGAATGAATTATTATTTCTTCTTCCTTGTGCGTTTTTTTTCTTATTATATTTATTTCAACTCATTTCTTTACTATTTTTTTTAACTTTTTTTTCTTCCCAAGATTTAGTCATTTAGTAACGTATTAAGCAGCATCATAGCTTTTTAAATTTTTCCTAGCTCCAAACAAAGATTTCGAAACAACAAATCAAACGATCATTTGCCATAAAGCAACACGAAACCGCAAAAACAAACAAACAAACTGTTTTAGCCCCAAGTAACCATTGAATACGTTCGTGTAGCGTTCAGTTACACATCCAAAAAACGACTGAATCCATGAATACAAAAACTTCAGTGTCTTGATTAGATATGTACTATAGAGCCCCCCACCACTGGCACTCACTCGCACAACGTGTTGTTTGTTGGCTTATTTCGTTTCGTTTTGTTTTCAAATCCAACCGTCGTCAGTTGTTGTTTTGGCGTGTCTTTAACGAATGCCACGTTAATCAGCGAGTACGAGTTCAATTAAATTTTACTCACTGTTCACTGCTCACTTGCTCCATGACGAAGACTGCACTACTGCAAAGACGGCATTTACACACCTCAACGAGCAAAGTAATCAAGCATACCATACCTCTCAGCCAGCGAATGCAGCAATATGATCCACAATCGAAATATTTATGCATAAAAAAAGAAATACGAAAAGCAACCAAATGCAAATGCAAATTTTTTTGTGTGGCAAATTACAATTGAAGCGACAGGCGACCCTCTAGTACTAGCAATCCACTAATTTTTGGAACCGTTGAGACACAATGAACTACAGATGACGAGTAATCATCGTGCAGAAATCTATTTATACTTTTTCAGCCCGATAGAGCTTACGAGAGGGTTAACTGTCAAATTAACTGTCATACTGCGTCAACTTTTTTCTGGCAAGTCATTATAAATAGATTGTTGTTAGAGCAACGCTACCAGATTTATACATAAAGAAAAAGGAAATGCGAAAAGCAAGAATTTAAATTTGTTTCTGCAATTACAATTCCAGCGACAAGCGAGCAAAGAAGCTATATATATCCCTTTTATAATGATATGATGAATACTGCGATTTTTTTTTCAGCCTGATTGTACTTAAGAGAGGGTTATCTGTTAAATTAACTGTCATACTGAAAAGCGCTACCAGATTTAGTTTAAAAATCAGTCATCAATTTGCGCCACTTATAGACGAATTCGTGGTTGAGCGAAGCGAATAAACCACGTACCCAACAAACTCATTGCATCTAGAAAAATGAAAAGTTTTACACACTGGTGGCAATCATTTGACCTTACTTTCTCTGAAGTCAATGGAGATCGTTACCGCAAAATAACAAAAGTATTTCTTATTTGAAAATATTATCGATGACATTAATCTGGGCGAGATGTTGTTTCAACAGGAAGGTGCTATTTGCCATACGGCGACCGCAACCATCGACTCTTTGAAATTATTAGCTCAATTCAAGAAATGGACCTGTCAATTGGCTTCAAAGCCTTTGACACATCTCGATTATTTTCCAACGGGCTACGTTACGTACCTGGTTTGTGCTGATAAACGCCTTGGAGGCCAACATTGCTAGTTTTATTCGTGACATACGGCTGGAAATGCTGGAAAAAGTGGCCTACATGAACAGCCACGGTGGCCATATGTCCGAAATTATTCTCAGATATTAATGACATCTATGAATCTTTTGAATGGAAACATTTTTTTAAATAAACTTCAATTTCTATTTTTATTTAAAGTTCTATCTGTATAGATAGCAATCAAACTTAACTTCGGTGTTACTTCTCAGCAACCAGGAATTCTTGGTTGCCAGAAAGCGCTATTTCTTTATCGCTTTTATTTAGCAGTTGTCTCTGGTAACACCGCAGTTCGACTGAATTCCGTAATCGACCCATTATTTTCAGGGTTTTTGCGATTACGATCGCCAACTTTGAATGAATGCAACCTACTCAAATTAGCTTTACAGTAGGGACCGAAAAAAAAGTAAAATTGGAGCACCACTGTTTTTAGAAGATCCATAATTTAAATTATGAGTGAAAAGAATTTCCGAATAATATTTAAATAAAAAAATAAATATTTCCTTTTCCGGCAGTCAATGACAAACATCTGGCATCCTTATTAACAGTTAAGCTCAGTTTGGATTGCATTTTTTTGAAGAATTGTGTAATTTCGTTTAGAAAACTCGTGGTTTAGTTCGGGAAAGTCAACCTGCTGCTTCATCGAAATTTTCTGTTCCGATCATGGATTATGTCAACAAGCAAGATGTTCCCATTTGTAATACTATGCGGAATTAAACCACATACATCTAAACATCTGCTAGTGTGTAGAGGCTTTTCATATAATACGTAACGTCCAAGCGGGTGGGGATTGTTAAGGATTTATTGGGATTTAGAAAATTTATACTGACCATTTGTGTGTGGGTGGTATTAGTTAATTAATTAATATCGGAATAGCATGTGGCGGTCACTGAATAATCTCTCTGGGACTTCACTAAAAAAATATTTCTTTCAAAATAAGCCAGTCTCAAGCAAGCTTAACAGGGCAATCTTTGAGTTCAAATGATTGGGACGTTTGTTGAAATTGTTGTTTACCGTTCATTGGACTTTCTTTAAGTTTTCCACTTGGGCACTAGATGCTGGCGATCTAACGTCTTTAGAGGTTATATGAAGTTTTCCAGTCAATTATTTATGCTAAGTGCTAGATCTGAGCAATGTATACATTTCCAAAATCATATATGTATATGTATATACAAATATTAATTATAAAAAATTGCGGAATTTTATTCATGATTGCCCTGATTATATTTCTTCTCCGGCACTTTTTTTGTTTAAGGTATGTGATACCAATATGTTATTGCAATTCCTAAGTTGTACACCTGATGAAAAACCTTTTATAACTAAAGTTCTTAACGCCTGCATCGCTTTGATTGTAGCTCAATTTTAAATTTATGTTGTAGGAAGAACGAATTTTCATTCGTTAGTTAAAATTATTTATACTCTCAGTGCATACTGAAATGCTCCCCAAATTATTGGATACTGTCTCTCTCCTTTAGTGTGGCCAACTTGGCAAAAGTGAAGCCCTTCGAGGAAATAGTTTAATAAGTTATATTTCACTATATTTGAATTAGGGATGAAACGATACCGATACTCAAAAAAAATATCGACGATACCGATTCTGATACCGATACGCATATTGAACTTAAGTTAAAATTAACAAAACCTTTTATTATACAAAATTATAGTGTAAGAGATTATTAATATTTAAAATTGATATTTGAATTCATTCTGAAATTAACAAAAAACAAATTATTATTTTTTAAATACATACATGATTTAGCATTGAGAGAACAATTCACTACTATGGTGCAAAGCAAAAAAAAAACGAAAAGTTTAATTTTTCTGTTTAGACTTTATGTTCTGCTTTTAATATGTTATTTCTCTTAGTTTTTATGCAAAAAAACTGGTTGAAAATTTAATTGTTTGTTCAAAACAGATCTAAAAAGATTTAAGAAGTATCGCTGTATCGATAGTAAAACATCGCCGATATCGATATATCGGCAAATCAGAAATATCGGAATCGGTATCGGTATTGTTTGTTATTGTATTGACGGGAAGTCGATTTTGACAACTGGAATAAGGGTGAATATAAATATTGTAGTATGAGAGTATGTTCCCCATAATTTAATACCATGAGTCTACATAGACTTTAAAATAGTTTTATAGAGAAGTAATTTGTTATTTGATTCCGCCATCGAACCTAGAAGTTAGTATATTTTTTTAGTTTTTATAACAAATTACTTCCTCTTCATTTTAATGTAAGTCTTCCATTTTAATCATCTGTCAATATTTAGACCAGTGATCGGCGAATGACATTTCAAGACATGAGAGATTTTTCAAACGCTTTACTACAGCGAACTATTCTAAAACAAACGCTAAACATCACTGTTGGCAGGACATTTGTTTCAGTTTGTTTGTCTTGTCAACAGTGTTGTTAAGCGTTTGTTTTAGAATATTTCGCTGTAGTAAAGCATTTGAAAAATCACAATGCATTCATTTTATTTACCGTTATTAAAGAACCCCAAAAAATTATTGACAATTACCCAGGCCTTAATAATAAAAAAAAAGTCCAAGTTGGCATCACCGTTCTCTCTCTCTCTGTCGCACTTCATTATCTTCAGTTTCTATTAAAAACTCGCTAAAATTTACACTATCATTAACTTGTCTTAAAACACCTGTATGTATTTTGTTTTATTTTATTGGGTGGCATATTCGTTCGATCATCACGGTGGTGGCGACTCTTAGGTTCCAAACTCACTTAAATATTTATTTTACTCGCTAAATACTGATGCCGATCGGCGATCGCAGTCAGGGAAACAGAAATAAATTTTATTCTTTAGAGACTTTTCTCACACTTTAAATTGTGGGTCTTTTTTATATTTCTTAATATTTGTATTGGCGTTAATGCGGAATGTTTTATTAATGTATGTTGTTTGGAGTGAAGTGGTTTGTTATCATTATTATTGTTGTTGTTATTAGTTTTTTTTTCTACTTACGTTTTTTTATTTTTTATTTTTTTGATTAAGGGAGAGGTAGCAAGAAGTGGCACTTTACAATATTTACTTTATTTGTTTTTTGCTTTTTCCTGAGTAAAAATATTAGAAATTAAATCTATTTGTTTATGTTACGGTATATTTGAAATTGTACTCTTAGATATAAGTATGGCATACTGGTAAATGTATGTAAATATTTACACGCTTGATGAAAGGTTGTTATTTGCAATGTTATTAAACACAAAAATTAATGTTTTTAACTTTATATTTCTGTAGCTGCTTGCAATTCAAAGAATATAAGATCTTTATCTGTTTAGAAGACTGTAATAAAAGTTTGTTTGTATGCAGAGTTATTATGTTATAGGTATGATGCTTTTATTCATAAATACGAGTATATTATCTGAATACATTACCGTTTTTATAAATTAGAAATGAATTTGATGATCAATTAGACGTGCCACTAACCATAACCATATAAAACAGCTGTTTGAATCAAACTTAAGAGCAACAATGTATTTAATTATACGCGACATGCCATACCGCCACACAGAAATAACCATAAACATTGATATCAATTGATTTTAAATTTTCTGCCACAACCACCACAACAAGCTGAATGTTGTATAAATAACTTTTTTTGTTAGAGTTTTTATATTTCAAGTTAAAATTTTTTTTTACTATTTTGTTTTTATTTTTCAAATATATTAATTAATGGATTATGGATGGCAACTCAGCTTCCATTGCATTGTCAAATTGGCAACGTAACTGAAATAAAAATTGGTGTTATATATATATATATATATATATGGCAACTTTCTAAGGTAGCCAACAAATTAACGGCAATAAGATTTTCAGCCATTATTATTACTTAACGATAAAGTTTTGGATAGTTAATCTTAACTTTAACAAAACTGAATTATAAAGTTTTTCTTAAAATTTTTGAAAATTTTTTATTATTACAACTGTCCGTTAAAATAAATAATAACATTTTTGTTTGGTGGCAACATTTCTGTAGATATTTATTGTTAAAAATATTTAGTAGCAACTTGCTTTTGTTTATTTGTCAAATTATAGATGAAATAGTTTTTACCATTTTGTCAATTCTTTTATTTTTTGGTATTATTAAGTGTTTATTTTGACCATATAAATTTGGCTGTAATTTATAAAGTAGAAAGTGTGACAACTGATAAAAATGTGGCAACTTCAAATGAATATAAATATGTACCTCACGATATTTTTTTTTTTAATTTTACCACCTTTTTGTTTGAAAAAGTATGCAGCAATATTTAGCAACTAAATTCAACAGCTGTCAAATGTCAGTTGACATACGAAAATAACATATTGACAACTGGCAACGCAACTAGAATTCGGTTGCCATTCATAATTGAGAAGTAAGTGTAGTTCTGGAATTGAAAAAAGAATTAATTACAATGTAAATCTGCATGGGCTGCATGTATTTAAGGCTTACTAATCGACAACAGAAAACAAAGTTAAGCTGGATTCAATCATTTGTTAAATCGAGTGAGTTCTTTACAGAGAAACTGTAGTTTTTTCATTAATATCAACATAAAGGGGTAGACGTTGATGATTTTATATCATGATGAATCAAACAAATATCTAAAAAATACTTGCCAAAAATATCTCATTTGAGTGGTGTTTAATTTTTTGTTCACAAATAATTGTTGTGCCGCTTTTTTTAAACGAAAATTATTTAATAAATAAACGTTAAAGGCACATTAGCACATAAAATGACATTTGATATTGAGATGAATTTATCAGGTCGTGAGCTCATGACGCTGCCATAATATTAATAAATTGAGTCTACACGTGATGAATTTTTATTATGCTAGATTTTAAATTTTTTTTAGCAAATTTTTGAAAAACTTTAAGGCTGCTTTACGAAGTAATATGCTAAATCTAGCAGTGAAAATGCTGAAATGGCAACAATATGTACTTAAAAATATACAACCGATTTGAGCACCTACTTTTTTTGATAACGGTGAATAATGTTGCAATAGTTATTAGATTACTATTGCAAATTTAATCTAAAAGAGATCGATTTTAGTTCTCCAATTACAGAAAATAAAACAATCAAGGATTTTCAAGGGACTTGCAAATCTGAGAAGGAAAAATATACATATGGGTGAAGGAGGCACCAAGTTTCCTCTACCAAGATTGGATTTGAGAAGCGCGGATAGGATAAAAATAGATTAGTCTTGGTTGGTACGATATGGCAACTTTCTTGCCAGAGATATATTGCGTTATTGAGCTTTACAAGAAGAATAATTCATTTGAATCAAGAAGAGATAATTCACAATGAAGACTCTAAAAACAGGGTTGGGAATAATTATGTACATATACATACATATTCATATTATTCAAATTCAAATCTTAGATCAGTTCTACTATAGCAATTCACTTTTTAACAAATTTCAAAAAAAAAGAAGGAGGTTATCAATTAGTCCGTATTATTATTTTTTTGATTTTTAATTTGTTAATTCTTACTTCATAACTCGATACATTTTAAGCAGATTGTAAAAATAATTTTTTGTCTGAGAGAGTATAGCTTCTAATTGGTCCTATTGTAATAAACTGGGCAGGGACACACCCACAAATTATTCAGCCCAACCATGAATAACAACTCCGTGCGAGTTTTTTCACTTTTCCCTTTTCTCCAGTCATGAATTTGTTTTTCCCTTTGTTTTACCAAATGCGGGAATAAAAAAACTCCCCGGACAAAACAGTAGGTATTATGAAAGCCATTGAACTTGTTTTTTCACCAAAAATCTTTCCCTTGCAAAACAGAAGGGAGTTTACATAAAAACATAGTTAATACACAATTAAAACACAATTTATATACATAAACTTGTATTTTATAGATCTTGTATGTAAAAAAAAACACAAATAATGCACAACTAAATCATTTATAAACTTTTTTTTACATATTTTTCAAAGTTGTTGAAGTTTGGTAATTTTGTTTACTCTGTCACTTAAAAAAGAGGGAGAAACTAAATGTCAGCAAACACGCAAAACAACGAGCATGGTGTAATTATACAAGTGACTGCGTAAGGATTTGTTATATAATAATATGACAACCATAGATGTGTAAAGAACCGAAGAATGTCAAAAGCATACAAATTTGTGTACCAATTTGTGTGTAAAGTAGCGCTGCCACCTGTTTAAATACACCTTGACAACGAGGTTCGTAATGCGGTAATGCCACGAATTACTCTTTTTTGTTCCCTAAAAAATGTATGATTGAAGGATTGTTTTTCCGTGAGAAATAAATTCCGAAGGAATATTCATGGTTTGATTGATTTTATTTGATTTTATGATGTTCTACTTTGCTACGAAACCTAGCAAACACCTTTGGTTCTTGTAGTTACACAATTTTAAGGTTGAAAAAATTTGAGGCCCTACGATAATTTATTATTATACTTCTCGTGGTTCTACTTAGCCGTTTTTAGGAAACTTAACACATACCTTGAGCTCAAAAATATACAAAATCTTCCATTTGATAAAATGAGCGGAGTCAATCCCATAAAAATTTAATCTTTTATTTTAATTGGTTCTGCTTTACCGATTTTACAACAATTTAACACACACCCTGAGCTGTGAAAAACACACAATATTGGATTTAAAAAAAATGTGCAAAGGAACTCCCATTAAAATTTAATGTTATATATCACGTACTTCTTCTTAATCAAGAGATTTAAATTTTTTTTGTTGTTTCTTTGAGTTTACTTCCAGTTTGGTTCCATAAACTTTTTTCGCAAATGTTCTATCAGACATTTGCATTGAAGTCGGTTTTTTAAAACATTTTTTTTTATCATAATCGTCCCTGTTCTGTAAACCGATCGATTTGAAACCGCACGCTTTTAGAAAACTAGCTAAACTAACAACAATAGAAATATTTTTTTGGTTTTTTTTAATTTTTTTATAACATAGACTCCCAAGTATTATATCTGAAAGAAAATTATCGTGTATGATTTTAAACACACTTCTGCAGGATCATTATTAATTTTTTTAAAACGAGAAATTTAATCGAATTCGCTTTACAGAAAAGGGCCGAATATTCCCTTCAGTATCTAGGATTGTTTTTTTTTGTCAAAGTACCAGCAAACCAATAAGCAAAATTGCGGATTTCGGAAGAGGAAAATTTACGAGGGAGCTTCCCTGGCACGGCAACATCCACAAAAAATTACTATTTTCTATTTTACGGAAGAGTTTTTCAAAACACAACGTAACAAATAAGAGACTTACTAAAGGAAATATTCTGCAAGCAAATTATATCCCAAAATGGTACCATTTATTGGTCACTTTTGCATAAGTTTATCTACTAATTTACTGATTTTGTAGTCAAAAGATCTTTCCAATGGAAACTATTTTTGCTACAATTCAAAGTTATACTGTTAAAAAAAAAAACAACCCATCAACACATCTGCTGATAACTCCTGTTCATTGTTACCGAAGCAACTACTATTTTTTTTCTTGCTTTGCCATGTTTCATTTGCATGTGATATTATAAATATCATAATTAAAAATTACATCCAGCACCACCTTGCATATTCGTCCTTAAACCAATAAATTACCAACAAGTTTTACCACTAATATGCACCTGCATTGAAATTCCTCAGCGTTTGCATACTAATTTGAATACACATACATACATACAAATATAACAATACTTATAGCCAACCTGTATTACAAGCAACTCAATAAAATGTGTCATTTGCATGGCTCAACTCCAGCCCCACCTACATACATCAAGAAAGAAAAGAATGTGGCCGCAACGAATTAGTAAATTGTTGTTGGTAGACAAAAAATGGACTTTAATCAAACAATTACCAAGTTCAAAACTTTCCCAGAACTTTAAGTTAGAAGGTATTTTTTTTATTACTTACATACGTACATACATATGTAAACACAAACATACATATTGGTAAGTATTTCCTTGAAGGCAGAAACTTATTTAACTATCTATCAATCAAATTCCATACAGGCCTACATATGTACTTATGTACGTACTAGGGCTTCGCAAGCAAACATCCAGGCACAAATGATGGGCATAAGTCATCAGTCATACCAATTTCCTTAAAGCCTTTTAGAGAAAACTTCCCAAATTAATTAAGCAGCCAATAAAATGCACACGAAGGGAACACAAGCACCACCAACAGGGTACGAGTATGTACCAGAGAACAGCAATGAGTAGTGAAAAAGTGATTAGAGTTACATCATGACTTATAATTGCTTGTACTTATGCGCACTCACAATTATTGAAATTATTGCCTATGAATCAGATTCACTCGAAAGTTTGAAGTGCGCATCGAATTCATACTTAGCAACATTTATGACATTGTTCATTACGACCTTCCTTCACTCAATGCCTATGGACGATAAAAAATAAATAAGTATGATTCACAATGCGAGGTTATGAGGTTATGTGTTTCTCTGTTGCTTTTAAAGGTTCCGTACACCAAAGGTGAAAAAGGACCCCTATTGTTTTCGCTACGCTGTCCGTCTGTCCGTCACACGGTACGGTACGCTACGGACCTGAAATTTGGACAGAGTATGTAAAACATTGGCCGCTACAACAACGAATACATGAGAATTAAAAATTAAAGGGTGTTCCAAAATAAGCAAAGAAAAATGTTAAAATCCCATGTAATATACATACAATTGTATTTACATATGTATATTGACACTTGAAGTTTGTTCCATTAGTGTATTTTTATATAGACTACAACAATTAACATTAAAATATTAAAAAATTTTAATTAAAGGGTGGTCCATTAGTTAATGCAATTTTGTCTCTGTAATTTTGACAACTTGCTATATATTGGAAACCGTAAGAGGTAAACTCTTGAAATTTTCAAAAACGGTAAAACTAACAAATCCGAACATTATAAAATCTCCAAACCGAAAAAAATCACCAAAACCTCAAAAAAATCGCCAAAAATTAAAAAAAATCGCCCAAATGAAAAATGCGCCAAAACCAAAATTGTTTATAAAAAAAATCGCCAAAATAAAAAAAAACGCCAAAATTTTAAAAAATCGCCAAAATTCAAAATAAAGCCAAAAACCATAAAAAAACCCAAAAGGAGAAAAAAAAGTTCCGAAACTAAAAAAATTGTTAAAATGAAAGAAAAACGCCTAAAACCGAAAAAATCGCCAAAATCAAAATAAAATCACCTTATGAAAAAAATCGCCAAAATTAAAAAAACTTCAAAAACCCAAAAAAATTGTCAAAACGAGAAAAAGTGCCAAAACTCAGAAAGCGCCAATGAACTCAAAAAACCCCAAAAATAAAAAAACTCTTAAAACCGAAAAAAAACCAAAACTATAGCATATATTGGGTAAAGTTCGTATTGAATTACATATCTCGTGTCCGTACGGAACCCTTCGTGCGTGGGTCAAAGTCGCACTTCACTGAATTTATTATTGTCTTTTTGCAGCAATTAAAAAACAACCCTTTTTACTACTTTGTATACTACTTGCAAACTGTTTAATGATTTAACTTTTAAACAAACATATATATATATATATATATATATATATATATATATACATATACATATATATGTATATGAATGAGTTAAGTGAGTTGAATCAATGTGAATAATATAAGTATTTTCCTCAAATCAGAAATCAAACTATGGTGATTTATGAGTGTGGTATGAATATGAATGTCGACGTCGTATTCATATTTATTGCAACCTATATTTATAAATCAATTTTATTGTCAGTGTGCGTACATCAGAGTTGTTGAGTTTAAACGATGTCTACGCATTTTTATTTAAAATTTTAAACGATTCATTGCAGATCACTGCAAACTTCAAAAATAAGAAGAAAAAAATAAAACATACATAGATAACAAACAACACCAACGAACAAAAATCAAAGGCTTAAATAAAACATGCATACCAATGCATAACTTTCAATTACAATGGATTCTAAAGAAATAAAAAGTAAACATTTTTAATTGAAAAGACAACAAAGAGACAAAGTAAATATGATTACACTGGCAACAACAGCAACAACACCAAATTGCGGGTAAAAATATCATTGCGTGCATTTGTAAAGTTGCTTACTTGTGCATTTGGCACTGCAAAGGCACCTGGAAAAATTCCTTTGGAAAAAAAAGAAACACAAAAACAAGGTGCGAGTCAAGAAAAAAACTGACAACTACAGCAAAAGCAGTTGCAGTTGCAGTCACAGCCACAGCCACTGCCAACCAAATATGCTGGCATGTCCGGAATGCTTGTAAAGTTAGGCAAGTAAACCCAACCAAGTCCCCGACAATCATGTGAGCAACTTTATGTTTGGCTAATAAAACAGTCAACAATACTGCAGTTACAGTCACTCACACTCTGCACACACAGATGTGTACTTTTTTATTACTTTTTTTTTGTAAAAAAGGTACAAAAGTAGTCGCAAGTTGTATACGGGAGTAGGCAAGTAACGACACACACTCGCATATAAAACCTTTTAGCATTTGCTTGGTATAAAAATAGCACTTTAAAAATGAAATAAAACACAGAACCGGCTGCAAAAATAGCTAAATGACAAACACTACTTTTTTTGGACAAGGAATAAACTATCAAACGATTGTCAGATCTGGCAACTCAGCTTACTTTGCAATTTTATCATGAATAGACCAGACCGCCCACTACTGAGTAATTCTTGAAAATTTTATATAATTTTTTTGCAAAAAAAAACACTAATGTTTACGGAAGTTTTAACGCAATATTATGGCAAGTGATGGCATAATTTTTTTTTCGTTCGATAAGCATCTCAATAATAAAAAATGTTAAAATTTCGTGTGAAGAAAAATCATGAGATTTTCCAGCCCGCACTCTGGTCTAACACGATTTTTTTGGCATACTCGTTCATGAAAAAAAAATTAAATAATTCAAAATATTTTCTTTATGGCAACACTACAAGCAATCAAGATTTATAAAAAGAAAAATAATGTATGGCAGCACTTTCAGTGAGTTCAGCTCAGTGTTACCATATACGTTTGTTCCCAAGGGAACAAAAAATATGTTTTTCAGAAGGAAAAATATCCCAAAATTGTTTAACCGTATTATATTGATTCCTACTATGAATTCGCAATTGGGAATATGCATTTGAAGGGGGAAAATATAACAGCTGATAAATGACACAAATAAGATGCAGTGAATGTGCGAAATTCGTTTAAAAATTAGTAAAAAATTTAATTAAAGGGAGGCCTAAGCTACAGGCCGTTCGCCGTGAAGTTATACTACTTTCTTTTGGCGCCATTTTTGTAAACATTAGTCTTGATAGTTCATATTTGGCAGTCGTAAAGTAGACACGTGTCAATTTCATTATGGAAAAATATTCGATAAGCCAACGTTTTTTGATCGTTAAAACAGCTCGCCTATGACAACCCCGATTTTCGTGAAAAAAATCATAATGAGTTAGGATGCAAATTTTCATTTGAATGGATATGTGAATAAACAGAATAGTCGGTTCCCGGCAATGGAAACCCCTCAAATTATTCATCAGTCACCTTTGCATCCATTAAAAGTGACAGTCTGGTGTGCAATTCATTGGATATTACTTCTTTGAAAATTAAAACGGCATAACGGTAATTGTGAATGGAGAGCGCGATATCGTGATATGATTGAAAACTTTTTAATGCCACAACTGCATGCTTTGGGCTTGATTAACATGTGGTATCAACAAAACGGTGCCACATCGCATACATCCAAGATTACAATGGAATTACTAATAATAGTATACCTTCCCGGCGGACAACATGTATTTAACTCCGTGGTGCATTCCTTCCATTTTTATATCAACAACCCCTTTTGAGCAGAGTCCTTTTGCGATGTCCGGGTTTGCTTCCATCATGCTTATAAGCCTTCCAATTTGCTTTTTGTTTCTCATAATACGCGCCCTGGGCAGAAAATCAATTTTGTTAATTTTTAACGATATTTATTTATATATTTCTATTTATTTACTACTTACATTTCGAGTAAATATTTCTCTCCTGCTATTTTGCAGTTGCAAAAATTATAATAAATTTCCGTTAATAACTATTCAATAATAGTTCATCGTTGACATTTTGTAATACTAACTTTGTTGTAAACATTTTTGTTATCTTCAGAGATATTTATTTTTATTGAAATCTGGTAACATTGGCAATAATTAAAAAGAACAAACTTTAATATAATTACAATTAATGATTAATCAGAATAAATGATCAAACAGAACAAGTCCCCAACTTCAGGAAAAATCGCTATCAAATTAACAAAGCACATAATAAAATCTACGGCAGTAACTTCAAATGTTCTCTAATTTTTATTTAATTTGCTTTTGTGCTTATATTTCTTTTTAGTTTTGTTCACAAAATGTATGAAATATATTGAAAGTATGGTAGCATTGTTAATGGATTCTATTAAAACAACGTGTTCGGCAATACGTTTGTTAAACTTATTGCAGGTATAAGAGTAAAGAAGAAAATAGTTCGTGACTGAAGAGTTTGTGGTATTTGTGCTTTTTTCTACCTATTGACGCGTAAACTAATGTCATGCATGTACATACATACATACATACCTACATAATTTTTTTATGCTCTCATATTTTTCTGCGCACATAAAAACGCACACATGCATTTACATGAGTTGTGTGCGCTTGCGTTAAGGTACCTCCCTTAAACACAAGCATAATAGCTTACCATCTAAATCTTACACACACACCCACAAACGCACAATATGCAAAATAACAACCATACATGTATCAACAGTACTTCTTTGCATTGTTTGTTTAAACAAGACGTCTTGGCGGCATCGCTTGTTAACAGTCATATACACGTACACTAATCCATCCATCGTGCTTCGTTTATACTGCGACATTATTTATTTTTGTCTTAGTATAATGCATGCCACGAGAGTACATTTAAAAAACATGACGTATTTATATTTCAAGACTGCTTACGCAGGCCACTAGATTCTATCTCTCGACTGCTTTCAGGGGCAGCCTGACCGTTTGACCGACTAAAGGGGCAAATTGCCCACTTTTTCGACTGCCTTAGCCACTTTTTGTCTGCATTTTTTTCGAGTGAATTATATAAAAATACATTAAAAATAAAAAGTTTAGTGTACTTTTCTCATTTTTTTTTAATTTTGCCCCTTTTTTTTGATAAATTCCCTTTTGGTTCCAATTTTGAAAAATGTCATCGGTCACACTGTTCTGAGGTTGCTTTTTTGTGTCAATTTGTATGGAAAATATGTTTATGCCGTAATTCTGTTTGATCATTTAATTATAATAGAGTATCAAACTTGACTTGCATATTTTATCCTTTGCCAATGTTACCAGATTTCTTTAAAAATAATTATCCCTGAAGATGTTGGAAAATCCCAACGAAACGTCGGATATATTAAAAATTAAGTAAAAAAACGTATTTTATTTACATTTTAAAGAAATTGAATCACCTTGAAAGCCTGAAAAGCTACAATATGTATAAAAACACACTAATTAATATTAAAAATAAGGTCAAAAAATTGAAAAGAGCTCCAAAAAGCGAAAAAAAAATTACTAAAACGAAAAAAAAGCCAGAACTAAAAAAACCCTAGATAATAAAATATACCTTAAAAATCGAAGAAATCTGCCAAAAATAAACATAAGGCGTGCGGATCCCATTGTGTTCGAATCAAGGTAGTACGAGAGCGGATCAATAAGTCCGTGACTTTTCGAGCTTCCCTCGTAGTTATATGAAATGCAACACTGATCCCAACAAGTACCACCTGTTAATACACTACTGTCAGATTTTGAGCAAGTGTTATCATTTACTTTGCGTTTAACAGCTGTTCAACACATTCACCTTGTGTATTTTTCTAAAAATTAAAAAAAGTGAATTTCGAGTGATCATTAAACATTATTTTTTGCGAAAAAAAAACCGTCAATCAAACCAAGGAAAAGCTCGATAAATACTATGGGGACCAGGTTTTGTATGACTAAAATAAGCTTCTTCATGGTTTTTTGTTCACTTTCGGCAAATTAAAAATGTCGATTTTTTAGAAGCAATGAAAATGTACTTCCACTAGAATGACTTCCATTTTTTTACTGGGGTACACCCGAAAATGCCGAAAAAAATACACGATATGGTGTTGGCCAATCGAAGAGTAAAAGTGCGTGATATTACTGATGTCATAGGCATTTCACATGGCTCAGTGGTTTCTATTTTGAGTGATTACTTGGGTATGATAAAACTTTTCGCAAGATGGGTGCCGCGTTTGCTCACAATCGACCACAAACGCATGTGCACTTTCCAGGGCGAAAATCCATGAATTGGGCTTCAAATTGCTTCCTCATACGCCCTTTTCACCAGATTAAGCCACTAGTGACTACTTCCTATTTCCAAACCTAAAGACATGGCTCGACAGAAAGAAGTTTAGCTCCAACGATGAAATTATTGCCCAAACAAATTCCTTATTTTAAGGACCTCGAAAAATTCTATATTTTGTAAGGGATACAAAAAATGGAACTTAGTGGACTAAGTGGATTGGATTTTTTTTTGCAAAAAAAACTGTGTTTCATTCAAAAGGTCACACACTCATTAATCCTCCCTCGTACTTTAGTGAATTTTTGTTTTTACATCAAGCTAATCAAACTAAAATTTAATTTTATAAAAATAAACTAAATAAATTGCCTACCTTGGCGGTCAATTGCAGTCAATAATGTATGTATATGCAAGTCAAAACAGCTGATAATTAATTTATCCCGTTATTTTTTTCAACTCTTCTGTATCATTAATTAATACACAAGGCGTTTAGCTTAAAAAAACACTGGGGTTATTTTTATGACATTTTATAAAGTTCCATGAAAATTTTTCTACTTATGAGGTCATAGGGAATAAATCATACGCTTAAATGCTGATATTATCGACGATTTGTATGAACGAAGCGAAGCGCATTTTTTAATAATTTCATTTATTAGTTTTGCTTGCAAAACTTTTTCTAAAGGAAAAGTGAAAAAACAAACTTTTTGGACAACCTTTTGTTCGTCTGTGTTTTACCAAAAAAAAAAAGGAAAAGCTAAGAAGAAACTACCACGGCTACTTAAACTAACTAAAATAGAAATAGAAATAAAATAAAATAAGAAACAAATTTTATGATTGCATTACGTGATAAGTCAAACGAAAGTAATGTCAGTTATTTGGACAACTTGAGTAGATGGACACACAATATAAAATGCGTTCGTTGGTTGGGTTGGTTGGTTAAGTGAATTTTTTGCCATTTTCTTAGCCAGCAAATATTTTGAAAAAGTTGCATCACACTACACCCTGACTGACAATGAATGCAAGTGAATTGCGGCATTAGTTTAAAACGCCTTCTACACCCTTTTCGAAATTAGAAATAGTTAGTAAAAAAAATATTATAATAATAATAACAATGACTTATTAAGCAAAAATATTTTGTTTTTCAGTTCTTTTTTTTTGCATTTTAATGTAATAGAGATGCAGTTAGTTTAAAAAGTTTTCCAGCAAGACTTAAGAAAAGGAAAAGGAAAGGTTCCCAAGCAAAAATTTATTTATTTTATTTATTTATTTATTGCATCCCTGCACACGACAAAGCTCTTATAATTATCATACAAAAATAAATGTTTGCCTTTGATTTAAATAACCACTTGGAATACCTTCCCCTGTGATTGCTTAAATGAAACAATATGCAGCGAGTGCAACAACACAAACATAATAAAGTTTCTGTTTTGGGGCACGAATCTGCATAAATTCAAAATTAAAAATCTGTCAAAACAACAAGTTATTGGTATGAATACCTTGAAATTGTTAAACGTGGTATCCATTAGCGGCTTAACCGGCAAAAACATTTGAAACAACAGCCAGTGACAGACATATGTATGTACGTACACTCACTTGCTCAGTCAGCCCAAAACAAAGTGAGCGAGAAACAAAAGCAATAAAAAAATAATACTACTTGCTATCCGCAATTTAATACCTTTTATACAAGTTATCGTACCAGATTAAAATACACCAGCACTTTAACGCCTTCACAGTTGAGCAAAAATTTCAAAACACAAATATTTATAATACTGTATTTAGAGATGTTAACGTGAGTAGAATTTAACTCACGACCATGTGCAACAAGAGGTCAAGAAGAACACTTGGACCACGCTGGGCATCAGGCTGCTTATGAAAAATTAGTTGGCTGTGTCACAGCACACTTTTTCTTATGACAAAAAAGTTGACTGTGTCACAGCACACTTTTTCTTATAAAAAAGTTGACTGTGTCACTGCACACTTTTTCTTATAAAAAAAGTTGGCTGTGTCACAGCACCCTTTTTCTTATAAAAAAAGTTGGCTGTGTCACAGCACACTTTTTCTTATAAAAAAAAAAAGTTGGATGTGTCACAGCACACTTTTTCTTATAAAAAAAGTTGTTGGCTGTGTCACAGCACACTTTTTCTTATAAAAAAGTTGACTGTATCACAGCACACTTTTTGTTATAAAAAAAGTTGACTGTGTCACAGCACACTTTTTGTTATAAAAAAAGTTGACTGTGTCACAGCACACTTTTTGTTATAAAAAAAGTTGACTGTGTCACAGCACACTTTTTGTTATAAAAAAAGTTGACTGTGTCACAACACACTTTTTGTTATAAAAAAAGTTGACTGTTTCACAGCACACTTTTTCTTATAGAAAATTTGACAATGTCACGCACAGCACACTTTTTCTTATAGAAAAGTTGAAAGTTGTGTCGCAGCACATTTTTTCGTATAGAAAAGTTGAAAGTTGTGTCGCAGCACATTTTTTCGTATAGAAAAGACAACTAAAATAATTACTAAAAACTTACGTTTACGCTCACTCTCGGCAGAATTTCTTATATGTGCTTTTATACGTGATGAAAAAAAACAACATATGTACATACATATGTATAGCTTCCAACATGCAAGCAAGTCTACATAGTAGTCTAGAGAATTTGAATAGTTATATTATTTTATATTTTTTCTAGGCAAGTCACTTTTGCTTCCATTATGGAAACTATGTACATGCTAGCCTCACTTTCATTGTGACAATCATAACCGTCACATAAGCTTTGCCCGTCTCTGGTTAATAAAAGTATTAAAACAGTCTCACCACATTCCTCCTAGACAAACAGAGCGACAACCAGACAGAGAGACTTTGAAGGAGATAAAAATAATTTACCTTTCTAAAATAAAGACAAAACCATAATACCAAGACCAAAACAAAAAGTAATAAAATAAATAAATTTAAAAAGAAAATTAGAAGTAAATAAATTTTGAAGCCATAATACATAAAAGATATTGAGAAAAAAAAATTCATTCAACATACAGTCAATCACTGCCACCTTCAGTTTAATTACAACCAACTAAGAAAGAGTAATAATACTCTCGTATCTGACAACAGAAACTTTAAAGATTCGTATGCTGCATGAGGAGATTGGGCAAAGGCTGGACCAACTACCTGGAATGTATTTAATAAATTGCATACAGTTACCGTCCAAAGGGAGTTACGGCTCACTTAAGGAGGTACAGCTCCCTGTATGCGGGCAATAAAGAGGTTCGTCAGTTATTTCACTCAGCATTACACAGTTGCTTGTGGCCCTTACAACAGATATGCGACAGTTAGGACACAAGTAACAATAGCTGCTGTACCAGCTGATATAAACGCCACCCCAAGCGTTTCAATAACAAATTTATCTGCTCAGCTGGGAATCAGTCGACAGTCCCTAAATACATTTCTGCACAAAAATATAAATTTGTTTCCCTTTAAGGTTCAAACGATACTGAATTTGATGCAAGTATAGACTTAATAGCAGCGATGTCAACTTGGTGCTTTGGCACTATTTTTTAGTGCTTTTTGAAGACTCAAAACACTAAGTAGTGATTTTAACAAATCTTAAAATAAATTACTTTAATAAGAACTTGGTGAATTTATTTTCTCAGTGCAAAGCATACTGTTTTCGTCTGACATATTTCATTAAATAGAGAATAAATAGCTCAGAAAATATATAAATACGTTTTTTAATGATTTTTTCCAAATTTGGTGTACTTTTAGAGCCAAAAAAGTTGGCATCACTGCTTAATAGCCGTAATTTCGGCTTGGATAGTGCTGCAGTATACATGAGTATACATATCATCCAACGGCCTGGCCCACGATGTCGACAAGAAATTATCTGTCGCTTAGTTATATTGAAAACAAAAACAAAATAAAAAAATTTGCTTTTATTTTCAATATAAGTAAGCGATATATAGTTTCTTGTCGACATCGTGGGCTAGGCCGTTAAAATGTTTTTAAAATGTTTAGTTTAGCAACAGAGGTGTCTGAATGAAATAATGCCCAAAGCAAATTCTATATGTAAGTCCCAAATAAAATAATTGTCCCAATGAAAATGAAATAAGTCCCAATCAGACAAAAGTTAAATAGCTTCCAATTGTTAAAATGAAATAACTCCTCATAAATGTGGACTTATTTCATTAAAAACAAAATAACTCCCAATTAAAAGTAAGTCCCAAGAAAATTAACTGCCTGTGCCACGATGTCATCAGCAAACGTTCGATCGACAACTTGTATTGTAAACAACAATAACATTACAAAATTTGTTGTTTTTTACAATACAAGTTGTCGATCGAACGTTTGCTGGTGACATCGTGGGACAAGCCGTAAATATTTCCCAGAAAACTAAATAGGTCATATTAAATGAGTCGCAACAAAATTAAATAGTCTTTAGTGAAATAAGTCCCAAGAAAAAATAAATAACTCCCAGAGCAAATAAGTACAAATACAAAAATAAATATAAAACATCAGGGGGTCTACTGTGTAATTCGAAACGAAAGAAAATGCTTTCGAATTTGTATGCTTATAACATGTAAATTCGAAAGCGTTTTCTTTCGTTTCGAATTACAAAGTAGACCCTCAGGTTGTTAACGCCTTTCTCATTTCATGGAATTACGCTTCACGATTCTGCCAACTAAAGATTTTCTGCAAAGCCGGCATTCTGCCGGGCTCAAGGACAACGGTATTTCCCGACACGTTGGTGCTACCTTCGGGCAGGCTGAAGAATATATTTATTGCAGTTGAAAGAACTGTTATAAAATGATAATAATATTGAACAAAGCAAAAATAAGATAATTGAAATAACTCCCACATAAAAATTAAATAACTTCCAAACAAAAATGGAGAAATTAAATAATTCCCAATGACAGAAGAAAATTAAATAAGTCCCCGATTATTTATCGTTGGAAGTTATTTCTTTTGAAATGAAATAATGCATTAAGTCCCAAAACTGAATATTAAATATTGGAACTTTTTGCAAAATGAAACAACTGACAGGGAACAAGTTAAATAATTCCCAGTGAAATAAAATCCAAAAAAAAAATTTGTAAATATTTCGGGAAAAAATCCTTGATCCCGGCCAGAGGAAAGCAAAGATTAGGAAATCGAAGCTGGTGTTGGACATGCCTCAGAGGAGAAACCCCCCCCCCCTTTGCGACGGGATTGCAGGAATCCATTGGAAAGCAAAATTAAGCACATGAAATAAGTCATCAGTTTTTTCGTTTTGAAAACCTAAAAATTTTTTGGAAACCGAAATAAGTCCCAAATAAAATTAAATAAGCTCCGAATATCTTCGAGGATGTCGAAAAAAACTCAGACGAGAGATAAGCAGTCGCTCACTTTCACTCGAATAAGCACCCCAATAATGGTTTAACGTTTCTAACGAAACCCATATCGAGCCATAACCGCCAAACAAAACTTAACCCGCACATTTTTTGGATCTCGTTTTTTTTTTGCCGAAAATCGATTATTTACAACCTCAAATGCTCGGTTTTGGTAAAAAAATTAAGTTCGAAAATTATGTCGCTTTTTGGCGACATATGGCATGATATACACGTTGTCAAATGTCCAATTGCCACATCAACAATTTCACAATTTTAATTTCACGTCCTGGCTCTCCGGTGCCAGAAGACGAGCCGGCTGTAATTTTTAGTCTAATCTACGCACGCCGTCACTGCGTGGATGGTCCAACCCCTTACTGGCATACTCGTGGGAACAACGTATGGAAAACTCAAAAAACAAAAAACCAACAAAAAGAAAGAAGGGTAGAAGTCTCTTCAGAGGAAGACCCAATTGCCTTTCAGCCAGGAGGCAGTAGTCGGCCTCTCGGATAGTGAGGGTAAAAGACATAGTATCCCACTCGAGTCCGAGAGCCAGTTGAAGGGCAAATATAAGAAAAAAAAGGAGCCAGAAAGACATTTTCAAATCCCAGTACTTCAAGGGCGTCTTCATTCTAGACTAGATTGGAGTTACACATGAGCGTGACGCTGCGGATAGGCTGAAGTATCAGGCTGTAGTACAAGAATGCCTAAAGTTACCCAGCACATCCAAAGCCACTAAAACCGGCACAACGTTTCGACTCCGGTGAGATCCACCGGGGGTACAGAATAATCAAATGCTTGGAAGTGTTTTCAAAGAAATTCCTCAGTAATATCATCGCTAAGATTATTGAAGCTTGGGATGGGTTAAGTCTTAAACTCATCCCTGCTAGAAAAATACCATTGATACCACGGGCAAGGGTTTGCTTACCAAAAATGCACAAGGATGGCGCTAAAATGCTGGAGTGTCTGAAGCTTCAAACCCCTAGCATTCCGACGGATGACCGGTAGCTCATACGATTAGAGGACCATGGCAGCAGTGGCACCTGCCTCATTCTCTCTATCACGGAGGCTGGTGCAATAGCCATTGAGAAAGCAGGGTCCAAGCTGTTTTTCGGTTTGTGGGACAACAAGGTTAAGGTGGGTCACCCAACTGGTTCTGCTTTGGGAATTAATTCACAATGTAATAAATAACTCCCAAAATATATGAAAAAATATTTTGGGAATTATTTCACTTTTTTTGGCGCATTTGTTTTGGGCGTTTATTCATGCAGCAGCAACAGGGTTGTCTCTACGCCAAGTTTCATGATGCTGACTCACTTGTGAAATAGTTTTTGCCGTAATTTTAACACATAGTGCAAAGTCGTATTGAAAATTTTAATTGAATTTATATAAGAGGTTCATTCATGTATGTAAATATGCAAAAAAACCCCGATTAGGCGAATTGACACAAGGTGGTCTTGGTTTGCAACTCTGTGTATTC
Organism: Tachina fera; assembly: GCA_905220375.1. NCBI lineage: Eukaryota > Metazoa > Arthropoda > Insecta > Diptera > Tachinidae > Tachina > Tachina fera. Next base: position 109,533,485 of record LR999966.1, on the reverse strand, counting down.
GCCTTGTATATTTGTTATTGTAAAATTTCCTGCTGTTAGCAGGGAAATTATGTCAGAGCTGGTTAATTCAGATCACCTTATTTGAATCCGTCTTGAGTTAAGCTTTCAGCAAATTGAAATACGATGAATCAAAACAATTGACATATTCTATTTGAATAAAAGTTACGTGTATAAAGCAGAAATCTACATCAACTGACAGAACACACAGTGGACCAAACACAAATAACGCTGATGATGAAGTTGTAGTGGGCTTCGAACACATCTAATTCAAACCGTTCTACTACGTGTTTGTCAGAATATTTTTAATTAACTTTGGTGTTATTTGTTCATTAATAATTATCACATGTAATTTGGCTTAAAAAGCGATACGAACTTTAGCCTGATCAAATCATAAATATCATAATAAGTTATTACGTTTCTATATTAAGGGGTTTTTTTTTTTGTACTACTAAAGCAGTTAAGGCCAATTGCTTTTTACAGAAACATAAAGCAGTTGCCGCATTTTTATGTTTCTCGGATGATTCTGTGTAATAGTGGACCCAAAATCTATGTCAGTAATTTATTGTACATATTGTATTGTTCTATTAATTTAATTATCTTTGATATTATTACATGTTGAATTATTTTACCTGTTCAGATTTAAGGCTGTAGATTTCAAACAAAAACATCAGTAACTTACCTGAAAGGAAGAAAAAGAAATAAATATAAATTTACAATTGAATTCAAAATGTTCTGAATAACAAAAGACTACTCGTATAAAAATAAGCATAATAAAATCGTATCATTTTACTTTTAAATTAAGACTTTTTAAAATTATGAACGAAACGCACTTTAATCTCGCAGTAGAGTTGGTTTTCAAGATCATTCTCTACAAGTTGAAATCCAAGTTAAATTAAACAAAAACTTAACCAAGCTTAGGAAGCGCTAATAGTCGTATTAAACAAATAAAAATGCCACCACACACCATACCTCAGATCAGTTTTCATTTTGTATGTTTTTTCTTATTTTTTCTTTTGCACATTCAAGTGATTTCAAGTGATCGCTTTTGTTAAACATAAAGACTTAGAAATAATTTTATTTTATTTGCTTATTTTTAACTCATCAACAGCAAACAAAAGCACAGACAGCAGAGAGAAAAGTAAACTTGGCCAAGCACTTGCCGCAAAAAAAAATTAATAATAATAAAGAAAAGAAAAGAAAAGAAATGCAGACAATGATGAAGACTATAAACGACGCTGATCATGAATGGTCAACATAAATTGATTTTTTTTTAATTTTTATTTGCAGTAAACAAATTGTAAAAGGAACTTAAAACAAACGAAAAAGATGTAAAAAAAATTATTACAATAAAAACACCTTTCACTATTTGTAAATCTATCTATACAAGATGGACTCAAGTTAAAAAACTTTCAAGCCCACTTGTGCTTGTTGTGTTGTTGGCTTGTTTTTCCAATATATATTTCATTTTTATTATTTTTTATTTATGTTTTTCGTTTTATTATTTTATGTTTAATTTTTTAGAAATATTAGTTTTCAGTTCAGTTTGTGCGATCTGAACCTGTGACATTTTTAATGTAATAACAAGCAACAACATACAACGAGATTTTATGTGTTAAACATTTAACAGAGACGGCAGGCAGACAATCTGACTGACAGCCAGTGCAGCTGGTAAGACGTCCAAGCGGACGGACTCTATTCACTGACAAGTTTAACAATAATGTGTCTACATAAAACTGTAACACAAACATTAACAACAAATTGCCATTTTATTAAAAACAATTTAGGTATAATTCAGTCATGTCGTCAATTTGGATTTTGGAAAATAAAAATTAAAAAAATAAAATATTGTTAAAACAGCGCACAGCTGAACGAGGAGGTATCAGTCTTTCATTGCAACGACTGAACTTTACAAAAAGGCCAGTGGAAAAAATTCGATAAACATCGAGCCATAACCGCCAAAAAAAATTTAAGTGACATATTTTTTAATAATAATAATAATATTAATATTTTCAATTAAGAATTTAAGTAATAATTAATTTGAGTGAAAAAACTTAATTAAATTGTTTATAGGTAAAAATTTAATTAATTTTCTAATTGATATTACAAACTAATTAATATTACAAAATCATTCATATTACTTTTTTGTGTGTATTTACGATTGAAAATAATGGGTTTTCGTTAAAAAAAAAATAAAGTTGGAAAATTATGTTGGTTAAGCTTCTTTTTGCCGATTATGGCACGATATGTAGTCTACATGTTTACATTTACCCCGCATAATATTTGACTTTATGGGAGCTGTAAAAGGCCCTCACATGGAAGAAAATTTTTGGCACTGATTTATTTCTCCGATACTGAATAAATTTGCATTAAAGCAACGGCCTAAGGCGGCCCACCCACTTGCAATATAATTGTTCAATTTATTGTACAATAATATCGCCAATGCGTAAGTCAAACTCGAAGGTGGCTTAATATATATTGGCAAATATCAAAAGACTTTTGATTTTTATTGTACAATCAAAAGATGTTCAATGTTGTTTACTTTTTCACTGTCAGAAAAATTGGGCAATATTTTAATTTGAAATATTTAGGGAGTTCACAATAGCGTTTTGAGTAAATCAAATTTAATACCAGGTGGCAAATTTAAAAGTGTAAAAAGCATTTCATTTTCAAAATGGCACTATGGTAATGTTAACCTAAAGATGTTAAAACTGTGAGCGCAGCTGTAGTTGAAGAAAAAATATTCTCTCTCTCTCATATTATACACTAAAGGCAGAATTAGTTTGTACGTGCTGTTCTGTTCTGAATCAGCTGTTTTGTTTCTGTTTAGTTGAAAATCTATATGGGTCGTTAGTTTTTCCTTTTTCGTTCTGTTATGTTGCGGACTGATCTGTAGAAAATAGAATTCAACGTTAAGTGATTGCCAAAAGTGTGTGTGTATTAGTGTGTTGTGATACTTTTTGTACAAGTGCAATCAATTCTATAGGTTGCCAGCTGATTTTTTTCACAGAAAAAGTAATTGCAAAATATTTTATTCGGAAAAGAACGGCACAGAACAGCAACAGAAAGTAAAGACTAATGAAGCCTTAAGGCATTAAACACATTTACCACAGCAAGCAACCGAAATACACACAAATACACATGTTTAAATGAGAATAATTATTTTGAAGACGGCAAGGCAACAGGGCGGCAGGTTGTTGTCTGCGCTGATTTTGTCGTTGTAGTCCAATTAAACCAATTTCTATTTCTTTGGCTGCAATGAGAAAATTCAATGTTGCCAGTATACTATAAAATGTTGAATGAGTGATATCGCACAATGATTTCATATTATTTAACACAAACAATATCCAAAAGTTGATGTAAGGAATAAATTGATTCATTTTTATACTTTTACGTCAATAAGTACATTTTGAAAGAGTAACATAATTTTTATAAATGCGAAATATTTGAAGGTGGCAATACTGAACTATGTATTTATACTTAAGTATGGTGTGCGTATGGTGCTGTTGCAGTTTCCAAAATAATTAAGTAGCTGGCTACGAGGCGGCAAATGCTGCTAGCGGCATTTGAAGTCGTGTGTTCGTGTAGCCTGTTGTGGTGAATGTGTTTAATGCTTAATATCCCTGAAGGAAACGTGGTGTTAAGAGTCCCCAAGTCACCACTTTTGTCGATTATTTTGGTGACATTGTCAACTTAGTGTCTATTAATATTGTTTTTAATGCGTAGATACCATTTTTTTAGATACACACAATTAAGTTTCTTCTTAACGTTTTATTGGTTTGTTGAAAATAAAAGTGGCGTCCAGCAAAATTTAAGTGTTTATAAAAATAAGTTTAAATAATCAAATCAAAACAATATAAACGTATTGAACAATAATTAAAAAACATACACAAAAAGAAGTTGCAAAAAACAAAACAAAAATATATAAAATGTGAAAATTATGCAATTATGGAAATTTTTGTTTGATCCTTTGGAAGATTTTGTGCCACTTTCAGCTCCATACGTAAGTGTTTGACTTTAATAATTCAGCGAAAATAAATAAAATTTTTGATTAACATATTCATATGAATTTATAGAAATGACAAACAAAATGCCTACTTGCTGATAATATGCTGAACGATTGAATGAATTAATCCGGGTTATTAAATATTTTTTTACTTATAAGTTCCATTTTTTATATATTTGTTTAATAAAATACCAAAATGTGAACAAAATATGCAATTTCATTTTAAAAAGTGAGAATTACTAAAATTTACAAGAAACAATCTGTTCCCAATGTAGTACCGGCGACAAAGTCAATAGTGAATCAGTACTGATTCACTAGTGACATTTCCTGCAGGGATATAAATAATATAAAGATGTATGTGTGTTTGCCTGACGTTGATATACACAGAATACGTATTTATATCTTTGTATCCTCACAATGAAACAATTAAGATGACGCAATATTGCCACATTAAAATTTTAATATACTCATTGTGAATTCCCTAATTGTGTCATTTATTGCACAATAAGATATGCAATAATTTTGTACAACATATGGGCCGCTTAAAGGTAGAAATCGGTAGTACAGAAGTGCATAAAATGTAAAGTTAAGTTTAAATAAGCCTGTTTCTGCCCTCATTTCCAAACACAGAATCGGCCCATCATTGAAACTTTCATTTCCTCGAGGGTATTTTTTTGTTGTTGTAAAACTCAAAGACAAAATAGTTTACTCGTGTGGACCGAGCTCATGGCATATTGTGTCTAGATGCTAGATGCGTGGGCCTCAAAATATATTGCAATTTATTCCCACGCCTCTTATTCCCATAAAGAATTTTGGTAGTTAATGTTTATTTCGTGTTGTTCAATTTATGTCAGAAAAAAATATTGAAAAACCCGAAATATTGGAAACAATAATAAAACTTATAAATTTTTATAAATGGAAGCGTATAATTTTTTTCAAAATGTTTTTTTTAACACAAAAAGAATTAAAATCGAACAAAAACAAGTTTAAATAAAAATTAGTTTACTCGAATATTTTTACAATGAAAATAATATTTTGATGTTTTTGCTAAAACATTTTACAGTGAACTTACTTAGGGTAAAGTATACTTTCCAACAACCATTACTTTAAATGAATACACACAAAATATGTATCTTACAATTTAGCAAAACTAATTGGAATATTAATAGCCAAACTTAATGATGACCATCAATGCAAATTAATTTCATTATCATTAAAAAAGTCATTGAAAGAAAAACCCACATAATTATTCTACTACTTGAGTATTGCAACATTATACATAATTTTCGCTAATAATACTGCAAAGAGAGACAACAATAAAACCTTAGTTGATATAAACAATCCATCATTAAGTAATCTATCCCATAAATAAACTCATGCAATTTTAGTTTTTTCTTTTTTCTTTCTTCTTCCTTCAACTTTAGTAGCTCTTCCTTGAGTTAAAATGTTAAATAATTATTGAAAAAAGCTAGTTTGTAAGCAAAAATTGTTTTTAAGGAATACAGTTTCCCTAATCAAAAATTAAAAAAATAAAAAATTCCTAAATAATCAAAAACCACCAAAAGCACTAAAAAAACATACATAGTTACAGTTGCGATTAAATATTTCCAGCTTTATTTATGCATCACAATAACTAATCGTAGTGATGCGGCATGTAGGAAGCTCTAAATGGCAGCCTTCAACTTCCACGACAAGTGACAGTAACAGCCACAGCAACAGCAACAACAACTAGTGATCAACGTCACTATCATTAGCGGCATCATCATTATCATCATCATCATCATCATCATCATCTACCACACTATTACGGGGTAGTCGTACGAGACTTATTACAGAAGATTTTCTTCAAAAAAAATAATAAAAAATTGCATGGAAAACAAAACAAAAAAATAAACTACGATGCGACGAACTAGAGTCAAGATCAAAAGTCATGGGAATCTCACTCACATAACGACAGTAACAATAACAATAACAATTACAATCACAAACTCAATAACATATTCCCCAGCAAACACGAAGTCAAACACCTTTGAAATAAGATGACTTTATAATTTGATATCAAGCACAATTCTCAAATCTTTTTCAAACGTTTATGTTTAACACTTTAATTCAAGTTGATAATGTCTTGAATATAAAATTTTGACAACCAGCGTTTTACCCAAATTGTCTTGATGTCAAGAAAGAAATATAACAAATTGGTTGCAACAATATTTAAAGCGCTACATAAATTGTAAACGTTTTAAAAACGTGAAAACGGAAACACGAATAAGAAAAAGAATAAAAAATACTATTTACTTATAATTTTATATCATCATATTCCCCAGCAAACACGAAGTCAAACACCTTTGAAATAAGATGACTTTATAATTTGATATCAAGCACAATTCTCAAATCTTTTTCAAACGTTTATGTTTAACACTTGAATTCAAGTTGATAATGTCTTGAATATAAACTTTTGACAACCAGCGTTTTACCCAAAATGTCTTGATGTCAAGTGTCATTCTCAACTTATAGATAAGAAATATAACAAATTGGTTGCAACAATATTTAAAGCGCTACATAAATTGTAAACGTTTTAAAAACGTGAAAACGGAAACACGAATAAGAAAAATAATAAAAAATACTATTTACTTATAATTTTATATGGATATACTAGTACATAAATATCTCAGTCGATAATGAACTCCATCAATTTAAATATTAAACATGATTTTAAAAGCAAAAATTGTATTTAATTTATGTTCCACATTATATTACAATCCACATTTGAAAAACAGTTGAGAATAAATGAAATACTCAATTTGAAAATAATTTCCCCTTTTTGTTGAGAATGCTATGTTTTTCAAGTTATTTTCAAACATTCGTCGTTTGAGAAAAGGTTTGATTTCAAATCATTCTCAATTTGAAATTAAGCCTGCATGCTTGTTGGGTCACTATCGCAATTGCACTTTTACACTTACACTTGCACTTATACACACTCACACAATCGCTTAATTTAAGCGATACGAGAAAACTCACAGATACCTACATCCCAGCGAAAAAAATATATAAAATATTTAGTTGCATGTCTGCAATAGGTTCAATTCTTGTTGTTGTTGTTGTTGTTTTATCGGCAATTTGGTGTTTTTATTGTTGTAGTTTGTCTTGAACTACAACACGAGAGATTCAAACATGAAAAACGTAACAATTTAACAACAACAATAATGCAAGTAAAAACTATTCATTTCTATTCAAAAAACGATTATATTAAAGTAAAATGGATATAAATTGTTTAATTTTCTTATTTTTGGTGTTGGCGATGGTGATGGAGGTGCGCTGTTGTTTTTTGGATGTAAATTCAATGAATTTAACTTTTCTACTTTTTAATAAGCCAACAGTGTAGAATAAAACTTTAACCCTAATATTCAAAAAAATTCTAAAAAAAAAATTTTAAAGTGTGCTTGTGTCTTGCGCAAGACCACCCAGTAAAAAATAGACTCTAAAAAAGTAATGAAAATGTACAGTTTACGATGCGGAAGTAGGGCCAATTTCGATCCGATCTAATGATTTTTACATAGGGTTGTCATTGCAAGAAGTTCTCTTTTTCGATGCCTGGTCACTAAATTGGAAGCGATATTAAGAAAAATTCCCTTTTTTGTGTTCTATGATAATATTTTCATCTAGTAAAAATGGTAAATAGTTGCCTTTTTTAACAATTCGTTTCTTTTTATACGAATTTAAGCCCGAAACAGTGTTTTCATGTAAATTTAAGCAAATAACTTTGAAATTTTAGACTAAAAATAGTTCATACATTTCTTTAAAAAAATAATTTTTTTTAAATTCTGGTGAGTATTTTCTAACACTATGGAGGAGTTACAAGGTTTTGTGTGACTAAAAGAAGCTTCTACATGGTTTTTTGCTCACTCTCGGCAAATTAAAAATATCGATTTTTTGGAAGCAATGAAAATGTACTTCCGCTAGAATGACTTCCATTTTTTTTCACTGGGCATTTATAAGACCTGTCAAGACATGAGAGATTTTTCAAATGGTTTACTACAGTGAAATATTTTAAAACAAACGCTAAACAACACTGTTGACAAGACAAACAACTGAAACAAATGTCTTGCCAACAGTGTTGTTTAGCGTCATAAAAAATACGCTCTAAGAAGTAAAAAAATACAATTAAATCAATTCAAAATAGCATGTTTATTTTATTCCCTAACAATTGGCGATTCCAATTTGTTGTTCATGGGAGTACAAAAAATGGTTCGCAAGAAATTATTCACTTGAGATTCGCTATAAGGGTCATTTTCTAAATACAGAAAAGTCGAACATAAAAAAATAACACCGAGTTTGACGTTTCATGTTCGCAATACATAATTGTCAATGAAAAACTGTTGGTAATTATAGCAAGCACTGGAAATGATCTGCCTCCATTGGCAGTATCAATATTTTGATATTTACTGCAATAAATGTATGTATGTTAATTAATTTATTGCCAGTCTACACGAGGGGTAAGGATTAATTCAAACATAAGTGTATCATATTGTCCAGCCTTCATTTATTTTTATGCAAAAATTATAAGGACTGGTCGGTCTTAAATCATTGAAAGTTGTCATCGAGAATTATAATGGCTCAATTAAGAAAAAGTGGAATTTCATCAAAATAGATCACGCCCATTGCCGAATCCAAATCGATTTTTTTTGGACTAAATGTTTTCTATCCAAACAGAAGTCATCAAATATGGTACATTCACTATCTATAATAAAAAAAGACACACCCATTAAACCCATACAAAATATAGATGCTATTGTTTTTTTTATACAAATGAGTATTATTTTAAAGTTACCTTTAGGTTTCTCTTATGACTTTTCATTTCGAATGACCATTTAGTATATTTAACGGTTCAAAGTTTGTCTCAGTCGGGGTTTTTATTTCTTAATTACTACTTGTTTAATATTTTACGTTTCGTTCGATAAATATTTTTTTCCTTTATCTATAATTTGCTTGATTACATCGTCATGCATATTACAAATGCTGTTAAGTTGGTTATAAAAGGTTCTGATAAGACCAATAAAAATGCTAGGATTTACTATCCCATACAATCGTACGTCTTTTGAAAAATCCAGCCCTTAAGAGTTCATTAGACTATTGTTGTCTTAAGCGACTAAACATATCAATGTTTGTCGAAACTCTATTCCATTTTCTAGAAAACATTTAACTATACTTCCTGTAATCCTTATTTCTTGTTTCATTCACTTCTTCACATTGGATATTAAAAGGAAGATTTGCTGTATCCATGACGTCTATTACATGTTGTAATAGATATGATTTTCTCTGGTCACACATTATTAATATTATTCGGTAGCGATCTATTAACTTTTTCGCATTCATTTCACATTTCATATTTAAACACTTCTCTACAAAAAAGAGCCATTTGATTTTTCAAATTGAGTGGTAGAAATGTGGGGGTTTCAGCACCAAAATTCATTCCACTGTGTGGCGTGGCCTAGTGCCGTCATAAGGATAAATGCAGTCATAATATATTTTCTTCATATTATTTTCCACTGTAGTTGTTAAAAAATTAAAAAGAACAACCACCCACTGAAAGCAGACACAACGATTTGAAAAAAAACACAAACAACAAGTTGTTTTCATTGTTATTCCAAGTCACACTTGCACTTGGTCGCTTTGTGATTTTTCAAAGTTTTTGTTTAATATAACATTTTTTTTTTTTCTAACACTTACCATCCAACATGTATTTGGAAATATCCTCATCACCCTTTTGCTGTGAGTCCTCGGTAAAGACTTCCATGTTGTTTAACAATTATTATTTATTATTAACGTAGTTTTTGTTTCGTTTTGTTTGTGGGTTTTTTTTGTAAGTTTTGTGTTATTTAGAGGAAATATTATTTATATTGTTAATTTTTCTTTTTTCAATATTGATTTTGTATTGTTTTAAAATATTTTTTTTTAATTTCATAGTTTTTTAATGCAAAACGGTTGAAGTGGAAGCCGCATAATCGAAGTTTTATTTACTGGCAAAAATGAAAAATCATTTATTATTATTAATTTTTGTTTTATTTGTGGAACACACGTGTTTATGGCATTAACACTTTTTAAACATGCACTTTCAATTTGTTTGCCAAAGTTAGATGACACACAAAGTCGTGTTTTGCAATTTCTTAAAAATTACACAATAAACATTCAAATTTTATTATTTAGTAGTACATCATTATGATTTTGGCGAACACCACACACGGTTATTTAAAGTGGAAAACAAATTAACAATTTCATGATATTTATATTTTCTTTTTTATACATATAATCGAATTCAATGCGGCATTAAGAAACTCTCGTTTGTTTTTTCTTTTAGTAAACTTTCATAAACTTTACCTTTTCTAAATTAAGAAATTATGAATTTTTCAAACAAAAAATATTCTTAAAAAATATTATTACATATTAGTGAATCTATCAGCTGTTATAAACAAAAAAATTTAATGAATGTTACCTTTAGCTTTTCAAATTAATTGAAAATGGTTTATCTATAATTAAAGAATTTTGTTAAAAATAACTTTGTTACACACACACAACTGGAGAAGAATTTACTTCACAAAATCATTATGGAACGTTAATTAAAAGAAATTCCTAAATAGACTTGGGTTGGGATTTTATTCAAGGAAATACATATGGGCATTTCTGCGAGGAATTTCACTTTTTGTCGCGTGCGACAGCAAGCAATTAATGTTGTATTTCTGAACAACGTGACTCGATTTTTCTTAAAACTTTACCAAACACAAAGCTGCTGACGGCCTGCACAAATATATAAATAAGTAAAAAAAAAATTGTTCGTTTTCTTTGAAAAACAAGCATATTTGCTTGGTGTCGCACGCTACAAAAAGTTGACATTCCTGTGCAAAAGCCCATATGTACATAAGTAGTTAAATAGCGCGACCAATTTGTAGATAAATATTTGATTTCCATAAATGATCTTTATTTTACTAAAAACAAATATTGAGAGTTGTTAATATTCTAAATGAAGACTTCTTCCGCCTGTAATTTAAACAAGGCTACTCGTATGTATGTACATAAGTAAAATAATATTTTTGTTATCGTTTAAATTGAAATATATCATAATACTTATAATTATAATTTAACTATTAAATGTTGTTATTGTCTGTTTTTTTTCTAAATTTATTTTTAAGCACAAATTAAGTTACACTAGTGTCTTAGTTTTGACGCTTTAATATTATTACATTTTGTTTATTATTATTATTATTAATGGTTATTTAAATAGTCTTAATGGTTAACATACACAAATATGATTATAAAAAGCAATTATGGTCAAATCATTAGCAGCTTTTGTCTTTTTTTATATATACGAGTATTTTCTTGTTGATTGGATGTGTTAAAGTTTACACGTTAAAAAAAACAACAATTTTGTTTTTCTTTTGTTTTTTTTTACTTTTGTGTTGAAAAAACCTTGACAAGAGCATAATAATGACAATACAGTGGAAACACTACTAACGGACACCTCTAATAAACGGACAAGTTTTATAGAACCAAAATTAAAATAAAAGAATGTGTAGCACTCTCATAAGCGGACAACTCTAATAACGGGAAAAAATACGGCGAAGGTGAGTTTCCGATTGTGAGAGGTTTCACTGTATTTGTATTTATATAAATATATATAACTATAAATCGTTGCCTTAATATACAGGGTGGCGCAAAAATAACCTTTAATTGGCTGTAATTTAAAAAAATATTAAAAACTTTGATTCTTCTTATGGATTATTTTTATTTGGTCTTTTAATTTTTTACATCAAGTCGAGAATATGATGTCATGTAAATGGCCGCCGCCACAGTTGATTGTCATTTGAGCCCTTTTTGTGGCATTTTCCATTACTTTGGCCAAAACTTCCGGCGATAGGTCATCATATTCTTGACGGATATTGTCTTTAAGAGCTGCAAGAGTCTGCGGCTTGTTGACATAAACCCGCGACTTCAAAAAGCTCCACAAAAAGAAGTGGGACGAAAGAGAGAAGAAAAGACGAAATTCACGTTATGCCAAAGTCATCGACCGATTATTGGTCACCAATTAAATAGTCACCAATGTTTCTGGAGCAGTGTAGTGTAACATTATTTATTAACGTGTATTTCGAATGTGTTTACTAAACAAATGTCAAAACAGAACTGACATTACGCGCCAATCGCAAAATTTATAGCATTTTCTGATAGGAGGATTACTTTTGCGCCACCTTGTGTAAACGTCCAAGATTTTTGGATTTTTCGATACAGATGTTATTCTATCAAAATATACAAAAAAATCGATTTAAAAAAAAAATAATGAGTTATGCATTAAACACATTCACCACAGCAGGCTACCGACTACAAAATGGCGAGGATTGAATGCACGCACATGTTTATATGAGAGTGATTCTTTTGAAGACAGCAAGGCAACAGGGCGGCAGGTTGTTGTCTATGCTGATTTTGTCCTTGTAGTCCAATTAATTAATTTCTATTTCTCTGGCTACAATAAAAAAATTTAGTGTTACCAGTATAATACAAAATGTTGAAAGAATGACATCGAACAATTATTTCATATTATTTAACAGAAACAATGTTCAAAAATTTGTGTAAAGCATAAATTGATTAATTTTTATACTTTTACGTCATATAAGTATATTTCGAAAGAGTAATTTAATTTTTGTAAATGCGAAATATTTGAAGGTGGCAATACTGAACTATGTTTTTATATTTAAATATGAGGTGAAGATGGTGCTGCTGCCATCTCCGAAATAATTAAGTAGGTGGCTACGAGGCGACAAATGCTGCTAGGGGCATTTGAAGTCGTGTGTTCATGTAGCCTGCTGTAGTGTATGTGTTTAATGCATTAGGGCCTGTTTATATTCAGGTAACGATATGCACTTAGAGATATTTTTAAACCATTGGGGAAGTTTTTTTTTTAATAAAATATATGTATCAAAATTAAAAGTAAATATATTTATATACCTAATACTACCTATACTCAGCTCAATTCGCTTTAAGAAATGTATACTTGAAATGTCAAGAAAATATACTGAACAATGTGTGTTGACATCCAAAGTATATTCAATTTACAAGGGGCGAAAATAGTCACATGATCCCTTGCGACCACTTAGTGTGAATTCGCCTTGATATTGTTCATATAACCTACAACAGCTGTTTTAGATTATGAATATAACAAATAATTTTGTTATGAACCAAGGCCCTTATCAGAAATAAAAGGCGGAGAGTAAAACTTTTGTATTTTGTATGGGAAAAAGCAACGTTCTAAGTCAATAAGCTGTTCATCTTTTTCCCCCGATTAGTAAACAACATTTAGTTCAACATTTTCATTCTTCAAACTCTTAAAATTTTCAAAAACGGTAAAACTAAAAAATCCCAAAATTATAAAATCGCCAAACGGAAAAAAAATCGCCAAAACGAAAAAAGTGCCAAATGAAAAAAGTATATAACTAAAATAAAACGCCAAAAATCCGCAAAATTCCCAAAATGAAAAAAATCGCCAAAATGAAAAAATCGCCAAAATGAAAAAATCGCCAAAATCTAAAAAATCATAAAAAAATCGCCAAAGCGAGAAAAAACACTTAAATTAAAAAATCGCCAAAACAAAAAAAAACGAAAACGAAAACAAACGCAAGAAAGTGCCAGATTAAAAAAACGCTTAAGCCGACAAATCCCAAAAACGAAAAAAATGTCAAAACGATGCATATATTATATAGGCTAAAGTTCGTATAATATTACATATGTATGTAGTGTCCGAAGGGAACCCTTCATGCGCGAGTGAAAGTCGCACTTTACTGAATTTATTTTAAGTACACACCAGAGCCCTGCATAAACATGCATAAAATGTAAATACATCTTGCTTTTTAAATATATTAGCGTGGCATGTATTATACTAAATCAATAATAAATGCTATCGTTTGTCGTTTAATAAACGAAGACGCCATGAATGTAGCGAGTGTTTACAAGTGATGTCCCGAACACTTCCTGCTCATAACAATACAAATACCAAAAAAAAAAAAGAAGTAGTGTCTTCACCTGGTTACAGACACTGGTAACAACTACACAACATGATGGTGGTGCCCCTGCTGTTTTTTTTAGATTTTCGGTGTTGCCGTAATTTTTCGGGGAAGTCCAGGGAAAATGCTTGGATTTTAGGAATTTCTAGCGCAGTTTTTGGGAATCTTCAATATGATTTGTGTATTTTGGGTAAGAGGTTAGTGAATTGGATAAGTGGTTTGTGGCAGTGCTAGCTGAAGGTGTCTCTGCTAGAATAAAAGAGCATACACACAACTGATCAAGTGGTTATTGTTTCGCTTCAGACACAATGTATTTTGAATATACTGTGCCGCAAACCAATAACCAACCGATGATTTGTATACGCACCCATGCGTAGGAAAAAGGAAACATCACAAACGTCACGAGTATGTATGTATGTATTTGCTTCTTTACTTCTATACTTACAATAACTGAAACAAATGTCTTGCAAATAGTGTTGTTCAGTGTTTGTTTTTGAAGATTTCGCTACAGTAAATCATTTGAAAAATCTCTAATGTCTTGAAGATTCTTTTAAATTGTCTTATGCAGGGTTCTACTAGTACACACCTCCATTATTGGTAAAATTAAATAATCACTTTTTCCTTATTGGAATTTTTTATCACTCAATAGTTTAAAAGCTTAATTTAAAAATAACGTAAACATTCTCAGCTGTTTATATACATATTATGTATGGAGAGTTGCCAGCACAAATTTTTAGCACTTATATCGTCCAAGTGTAAGGAATTGAATTGTGAGGTTTTTTCAAAAAAAAAACGACAGTTGAAATTTTGAATTTTTGCCGCTAAAATTGAAATTGGTCACATAATGCACGCATCGGGCAAAGAAATTGCAGGCATGAAAATTACATCAAGAATAGCACTAAATTTACGCTAGAAATTTATTCATAAAATTAAATAAATTTAATTGCATGAAATCTTGTCGTATTTGATAGTGGAGGTGCTAGAGAGAGTGACACAGCAACAGTTACATATATAACATGTATTTCCAAAATAATTTGTTTTAATATACTCAGCAAAAACTTAAATGCAAAATCAATTACAAAAACTGCATATAGAGTACATATGTATTTTCAATTGTTTAAAACGTTTTCAAAATTAAAAAGTGGCAACTCCACTACAAGTGGGTTGCCATACATAACCACCAAACTACTCATTTTTTGAGAGGCAAGTACTCGTAACTGAAAAGAATATTAATTATTTAAATTTTTTTTTTTTCATTGAAATTTTTTTATGTGATATTTTTTCCGGTGTAAAAAAATATTTCATGAATCTTTAGAACACAAATAACAATTCATTGAAAAAAAAAATTCTCCTCTTTGTGCCCTTAATTACGGAAGCATGATGAACACAGTCAAACACAATAATTGTACGAAGTTGACCAAACGTTTAACGTTTCTAATAAATATTTTTGTTAATCACTTCTCAATGTGAAGTTAAAATTAAAAATACATTAAATAAACAAATAAAACAAACAAATTGTTGCAAAATACACATTTGCAACAAGCGCTAAAAAAGGTTTCCAAAAAAAAAATATTTAATTGTTAGAAAGAAGAAAAAAAGTCTTAATGTTTGCGAAATTCATTTCGGCTTAAACTCAAAATTCTTATTAAAAATAAAAACTTTTGATGACTTCATGCATTTGACGGTTATTTTATTTTATTAACAACGCCATGTATTATTTATTAATATGGCAGTTGGTTCTAGAGAATTTGAATTTTGTATTGGAAATGTGTGTAATTTATAAATTTTCAATATTAAAATGCAAAACACACTTGCGATTAAAAATAGTTTTGCCAAAGAGGAATCTGTTTTTTTTTTCTTCTTTCAACGATTAAATACTCGCACATAGTGGCAAATTGTTGGTTGTATTTATTGTTGTTCTTGGTGACAAAAGTTAAAATTGATTATTTAAACAAGTATAAACATAATTATATGTAAATAAGTTTGTATATAGATACATATGTATGCATGTATGTATGTATGTATGTATTTATAAAAAACTTCCAAGATTTTTTTAGAAATGATTTATGTTTATACTCCGATATGACCACATGATTTAAATAATAAGCAATCCATATTGAATTATTTTCTTTCGCTTATCGCGTATTGCTAAAATAAATATGTATGTATCAGAGAACAGAATGAGACCAATCGCATTTGCTAACAATTCATAAATTCGTTGCTTTTGACATGCATTTATTCGACAACAATTACAAATATAATTGCTATGATACAATTCATTGCGATATGTTGATTGCTCATACGCAACATTACCATGACGATATAACACAAGCAGCGAAATGAAATGATACAGCATGAAAGATTGGATTTCTTCCATACCATTGACTCAATATTCGCTGATCTTTTGTATATCACGTTTAAATAACAAGTTTGTTTTAAGTGATTTTAATGGTATAAATAAAAAACAAAGCAGTGTGAGGGAGGAAATTTAAAAAAAAATAAATGCCGATATTTACGGTGTTAGAAAAAAAAGGTAAAATTTTGAAAATGTAAAATAGATCTCAAATTTATTTCAAATAAATGTTTTATATAAAATTTGATATAAAATACATTTCAAATCTATATCGTGTTTTATGAATACTAATGTAAGAGTTCTATACAATCAGTAAGTACAAAGACTAAGTTGTGGTCAATCACATTAAAAAGTATTCGTTGCTTTTGACAAGACCAGTGAACATTTATATAAAACAAGCTATGCACGCAATAATATTCGTTTGTGCCATGCGTTGTTTCTTTCAAATGTTGTGGATTGACAACAATATGCAGGTTTTTTGTGATTGCATTCAAAACAACAAAATAAGGCATTCAAGCTCTTCTCTGGTATGTATGCTGACATTTTTATATGAATGTTATAACTGCAAATGAGGTTCTTATTGCTGCTGTTGTTGTTCATATTTGAAGTGAGTGAGTGATATAAGATATATTTATATACATACACACACATAAATATATAGAAAATGCATATACGCATACATAAAGACATGCAAAAATATTAAGGTATGCACCCACCAAACGTTTCCATGATCTTATTGTCTAAAGGCCCAACTATAATATGAATAAGCTGACTTAAGCTAATGCCAGAATTGAACGATAAGTCTGTCAAATACTTAAGCAATTCAGATGTGACTTTTAGGTGGCCACAATGTACTTACATGCACTTAAGTATTCTTTAGCCACAGCTGCACATATAGGTATTGTTCAAATTTTTTTTATAATTTTCTTTCTTCTTATAACTACTAAATGAATGCAATTTAATCAAATTAACTTGTTGGAATGTCCTAATCTATTAAAAATTCACATATAATTATATTATCCACCACTTTATTACTTGTTTTATTTTTTTTGCCTACTAAAAAGTACAACAATGAACATATATGTGTAAATAAACTCATGTGTATGTGTGTATTGTAAAACAAAGAATGAAAATTGAAGTTTTGCTTTCTTTTCTGAGTTTAAAATAAGAAACAATTAAAAAATATTTAAAATCAATGAATATTTTCTGATGCTGATCGGTTTGAGTTTAAAGAATGCACAAACATTGTTTTCCGTACGGAATGTGCGTTCAGTTTGGCACTTAGCTTAAGCAAATGACATTTGACGAAACTTGTCGAAAAGTTCCATAAGTACATTATAGTTTGCCACATACGTTTTATATGTAACCGCACAGTTGCTTAAGTTCTCTTATTCATATTATAGTTGGGCCTTAAAGGAAGAAGGTGGGAAGACAGTTTAGAGTTTACATAATGTCGTCACCATATTCCAATTGGAGTGTGTTATTCCCCTTTGAACTCTAGATGTAGGAAACTATATACATATTCATCCTTATCGCAAATCTCAAGGGAATAAATTCTTGTTAATAATTTTTTATGTGTAAACATCTATACGCTAGGGGGTAAAAATCTTTTTTTCACAATACAATCACAAATTTTGAGTAAGATCGTAAATCGTTATCAAATCGGTGTGAGCTATGTATGGGTGTATTAGTGTAATCATACGTACAAGAAGTACAAAGGCACTTAACAGCTGCATAGAAATTCAGTCATTGGAATTTTAAAGCATACCTTCAGGAGTTAATTTTAATAGAAATTGTTGTGAAGTGTAAAAGTGTTGCCAGTGGAGATAATTTTGTTAAAAAATTGATTAATATAAATTAAATAAAATAATAATAAACTTTTAAATAAAAGAGCGTTTTAAATGTCACATATATATATATATATATATATATATATATATATATATATATATATATATATGTATGTATGTATATATATATCAGTCGTTATAAAATATTTTAATCTAATTTTTCGACCTTTTTTAATGAGCTTTAGGTTAGTTTATATTTCAATTTATTGGTTCAATATTTCGTTAAGCTTCGGTTAACTTCTTCACGATATATATTGTTTCTGATATTTATTTAGTTTTTTTAACGAAATATTGAACCAATAAATTTAAATATAAACTGACCTAAAGAATTTATAATATTATATTATAACATATCTTCATTACCTACTGTTGCCTTACACTGTAGCTGGTGCACAACAATTGGATAACAATCTCCATGTGATGCCAATTATTATGGGTGGAGATTTTAATACAAATTGTGCAAGCCCACAGTAGCAAGCTTTATCAAAATTTTTATTTGACGTTTTCTACTTGCATATCAGCAATTCTCGACACACAGTAGCAAGCTTTATCAAAATTTTTATTTGACGTTTTCTACTTGCATATCAGCAATTCTCGACAAACCCTCACAACTAATAATTCCTCTACTATAGATGCAGTTTTCCATAGATTTTTAAATACAGTAGAGTCGAAAATTTATGTATCTTATTTTAGTTACCACAAGCCAATATAAAAAAAATTTCATTACTAGATCTTTACACATCTCCCTGTGATCGGACTCACATTGATTTTTTTTATTCCCATGAATAACAAATTGGCATTGATGTAATTGTATTTTTTACTTTTTACTTGTATTTTTATAATTTTCTTAATAAATTGTTAATATTCAGCAAAATGAATAGCATTTTGTTCCGATTTGTTGTTGTTTTTATTGGAGAAAACGTCTAGACGAAATTTGAGAGATGCACAAAATCCATCCACTGTGAAGTTTGTCAGAAGTAATGGACATATTTAAGTGAAAAACATGAAGAATTGTTGGAAGCATGTATATACTATAATATAAATATATAATATATGTATGTATACTTGCTGATTTTTACTGAAATCATGAACATCTCAGCAAAAAATTACACCTTACCATCAGAACTACTTGCCTTATAATGACTTACTTTTCTGATTACAAATCACATTACCTAAAACTTAAAAAAATACGTACAAGTTGCTAAATGAGGAGAATGATTTTTTTTTAGATTAAATAGATTACGTGAACAAGTTTCCAAATAATAAAAATAATGAACTTCACAAGAAGCTATTATTTTAGTCTCACGCCTTGTTAAAAAGTTGGTAATCCAGTAGAGAAGAGCTTTCACCAAAAATGCTTAATTCCAAACCCGATTACCTTTTTTAAAATTTTTTGCTGGGTGTATGTGTGTTCTTTATAGTTACATAAAATTTATGTATATAATAGCTTATATATATGTCCACATAAAGATAAAGGTCCACATAAAATTTCATAAATCTGTCGTGCAGTGTTAGTTTCAGTTATTAATTGAATAATTAATAAATAACCTATTTTACCACATTTTTATATACATATATTCATACATTGATACTTCTGCGGTTTTACCAGTTTGTTTTTTATCCAACATTTTCAAAATATTTTTCTTTCTTGATTAATGATTCTGATTCATTCATGTGAAGCAACTTACAAATAAAAAAAAATAGCTAAATTTAAATACGGCTTAAATGAATTCATTGTTGATTTTTTTTAATTGTTAATCGATTTATCAAGTTAACAAACGTGTATTTACTCACTAAATTTTGGTGACCACGTAAAATTTGAATCATAAGAAAATAAAATTAAAACAAAATACTTTAATAAAACTGATAACCAGTTTTTAAAGAGTTGATTTTTTTTAGAAAAATTTTAAGCCATTAACAAAAAGATCACTTCCCCAGCAAATACGGAAGAATAATAATTTTTTTCTAAAATATAAAAAATAAATAAAAACATACTTATTTTTTATTACAAATGGGGATAAGATCAACTTGTCTATCAAGTGTGTGTAGAAAGTCTAAAAAAACTGGTTGCTTTTTAACTTAATTAATAAATAAATTATCTAGAGGAGTTTAAAGGTTTTATGATAAGTACTAGGGTATTCAATTAATCGGGGTTTTGCTTTAATCGCTTAATCGCTCGATTAATTAGTCGATGTTTTTGCTTAATCGGTTAATAATCGGTTAATTTCGGTACTAACCGCCTAACCGATTAATAAAGTTTTTCCATAAATCAAGTGTTTTCAACAAATAAAAGTGCATGAATTATTTATTAATTTGATTTTATTAGTAAAACTAAAAATACACATGGAGGGGCTAATTGCGTAAAACGCAACGCCAAGCGTTGAAAAATTTTCTATGGAAAAAATTTAAATTACAAAAACAAAATACATACAAAATTTATCAACGCTAAGCGTTGCCTTTTACAAAATAAGGCCCATAATAATTCCTAAACTAATTCGGTTAATTTTGTTAAAACATTTATTTTTTTGAAACATTTGTAAATTTTAATTGAACTTTAGTGATTTTTAATCAGCAATAATTTTTAGTCAGGCTTAAGTTGAGTAATTTCAATTCTTATTAAATGAAATATTTTTATTAATTAATGTGAGTTTCTAAAGAAGAGAAGAAAAATTAAATTTAGACTTTAAGCTGGGGGGAAATACCGATACTTTTCTGTGCAGCCACGCACTCCACGCCAAAAAAAAATATTTCATTCAATAAAAATTTAAATTACTGAACTTAAGCCTGACTAAAAATTATTTATTTTTTTACTATCAATAGTTTCTTCTGTTGGCGGATCATCATCTGACTCATAATGACACAGCTCAGAGACGAATATTCTGCAAAAAACTTAATTTCTTAGCTTTCGTTTTTGTACTGTCTCTCATTAAATTTAATCCTTAATTAACTTACTGGCAACAGTACAAAAATTTAATAGTTCCCTCTAGTTAGAGTATCAGAGTCTCTAGTAAACTCTTTTATAGTCATGTCCAAAGGCTTTGAAGTTTTACTTAAATTACGAGCACTGAACATACTTCTTTGTTTGTATGAATAATAATTTCTTAACACTCACCTTTTTTAAATGAGACGATACAAATAATTATTACGTAAAAAATAAGTTGTAATACTACAACATGTGAAAAAATTTGTTACGTTGGTTAATCGACTGAATTTAACCGGTTTAACCGTTAATCGAAAAAAGTGCATTTTAAATTAACCCATCAGTTAATCGGGTAGTAATTAACCGTTTAACCGATTAACGGTTAACCGATTGAATACCCTAATAAGTACATATCGTATAAATAAACTCGTTGAAATATTGGAGAACAAAAAGTGTTCAGAATGAAATACGTTCATTATAAAGGGTGTTTTTTTATACACAGAGAAAAACCTGCCTAATAAAATCAATAAGATTTTCGCTATGAAACGTTTTTAGGCTAAGGGGTATCCCAGCAGAAAGAAGCGAAGATTTTTTCAAAGAGATTCCTTAATTTTATCAAGAAGAAAACCACATAAAATCAAGAAGAAATCTTATTATTCACAACTTTTTTTTACTAAATTTCCGTAATTTTTGGCACCAAAAAAACAATCCATAGAGAAAATCTTCTTGATTCTATTAGGTTTTCTTATAAATTGTAAACTATAGGAATTTGTTATTGATTTTATTAGGTTGCCTTATTGATTTTTTCAAAAAGGTTTTACTTATTGTTTTCATTAGGTTGCCGTTTTGATATTTTCAATAAGGTATTCCTTATTGTTTTCATTAGGTTCCTATATGATTATGTGTAAAGCATCTTATTAATTTTTTTAATAAGGAAATCTTCTTGTTTTTATTAGGTTTCTTGTTATTTCATATCTATAAATAAACATAGAGACAATTTTTTTCATGATCTTTTTCGTTCTTGTATAAGCATGTTTTTGTACAATAATTTCAGTGCGGATTCAGGCTGCTTGTTTAGCATATTGGTTAGAGTTCTTGCCTATCAGTCAGAAGGTTGCTGGTTCAATACTTGTCTCCTCCCAAGTAATAAATATGTATGTCTGGTGAGTAGTTAGTTAATTAAAAATATAATATAATATGTATGTATGTATGTATGTATGTATAAATAAATAACATCTAAATATGCTACATACATATATATACATACATATATCGTAAAGAATTTAAATGAAAATACATAAGTACAATTTTTTTATATTTTTTATTAGGTTGCCTAATAAAATCAAGAAGAAAACCTTTTTGAAAAAATCAATAAGATAACCTAATAAAAACTACAAGATTTCTTCTTGATTTTTTCAAAAAGGTTTTCTCTATGAAATTAATGAGATTTCCTTATTGAAAAAAACCATAGAGATATCTTATTAATTTTGTTCTATTTTATGAGGTATTTATTAGGCACTGTTTGCTCTGTATACAGAGTGACACAAGTTTAAATCATAATAAAACTAGGAAATATATTTTTAAAACGGGCCATCAATTATACAATATTATTGCATATGTTGTTGTATACATATTATTGTCGTTTTGATTAGAGATGTGCACGTGAGCGTTTTTTGACTGACGATACGCACGCTCATGCGGAAAATATTTTACTCACGCACGAATGATATTAAAAAATTTCACGATTACGCACACTCACGAATAAAATATCCTAATCACGCACGATTGATTTACAACTTATCACGATCACGGACGCTCACGAAAAAGTATATAATCAAATTTGTATGGTTTTTGGGGTGAAAAATAGGTTTTAGGTTACATATGTATGCACGTGTATATGTAAAATTTACATTGCTCAGTGGGGACTTTTTCAAAATAAATGGTAATAAATCTGGAACTTCTAAATTACTGATTAGATTTTTATGAAAATTCTAACATCCGTAGGGAAGGACTATGGCTTTATAACACATGGATCATGACGGCATTCTGGCTCGAACTGGTAGTAAGGTATGAAACTGTTTAACTTAATAAACACGTGTCTGAAAGAAACAGTTTTTCATAACTTACACTCTTTTGGGCACACGGCACACATGAAATGCCAGATGTACACTTCGCCTTTTGTACTCGTAGTTTTTTAAAGTCTGAGCATAAGAGGTTTGTGACTGTTCAAAATACGTGGAATGATGACGATGATGAATAATGAAATGCATATAGACAATGCATAATCGCCACCAAATAAATTTCAAATTAAAACATACCCAGTAAAAAAAGAGACTCCAAAAAAGTCATGAAAATGTAGAGTTTACGATGCGGAAGTAATGCAAATTTCGATCCGATCTAATGATTTTTACATAGGGTTGTCATTGCAAGAAGTTCTCTTTTTCGATGCCTGGTCACTGAATTGGAAGCGATATTAAGAAAAATTCCCTTTTTTGTGTTCTATGATAATATTTTCATCTAGGAAAAAGGGTAAATAGTTGCCTTTTTTAACAATTCGTTTCTTTTTATACGAATTTAAGCCCGAAACAGTGTTTTCATGTAAATTTAAGCAAATAACTTTTAAATTTTAGACTAAAAATAATTCATAAATTTCTTTAAAAAAATATTTTTTTTTTAAATTCTGGTGAGTATTTTCTAACACTATGGAGGAGTTACAAGGTTTTGTGTGACTAAAATAAGCTTCTACATGGTTTTTTGCTCACTATCGGCAAATTAAAAATATCGATTTTTTGGAAGCAATGAAAATGTACTTCCGCTAGAATGACTTTTTTTTCACTGGGATTCTATGCAGTTACATACATACATTTGCACCTATACAGGTATGATATCTCGTGAGAGCGTGAGAATTCGTGCGTGATTCTCAAAAATAGCTCACGCACGAGTAATTTATTTTAAGTCACGCTCACGCACTCACGCGTGATTAATTATAAATTTGATCACGAGTCACGTGATTCACGCGTGACATGATAAAATCACAACAGTTGCACATCTCTGGTTTTGATCTATACTGTGCAATACATGACACAATATTTTCAACAAAATTGTATTGCCGAATTTTCCTGACAGTGAAAAAGTAAAGAACATTGAACAATGTTGCCAACACACTACACAAAAATGGAAACAACAGTGATATTTGCACAATATATCAGAACAAAAGTTTTATGAAACTAATGTTTAAATATGATTTCTGCCATGTGACCGCCACGGCTGGCGCCTAGAAGGCGCAATCTGGGACACCAATTTTCAACAACTTTCCGCATTCTGACCATTATTGTGAAGACATATGGGTCAATAGCTCCGCCAGCCCATAAGGCACACAAACAGTAATTTTCTGTGGATGTGATGCAGTTTTGACAAAAGCTTGTACATACATTCTCCTCACTTCAAATGCGACAATTCTGCTTATTTATGAATGGGTAGTCAACCAAAAATGGGCTTCATCAGAAAATGGAAGCAGTGCACGATGAGTTTGACGAATAAAACAATTATTTTGATTAAAAATTTCAACAATTTGCACACGTTGCTCTAGTGTAAGTCGATTTATAATGAAATTTCAAAGCAAACTAAATAAAAAGCCACTGTCAGCTGTTAAATGGGTGCTCAAATAAAGCAGTAATGCCAACTCAAAGCTGTGGCACTCTCGAAAAAAACACCCTATATTTTACAAAAGACTTTGAAAAAAACCTCATGAAGGTATTCTAGATTAAAAACATTAGGAAAGCTTTAAAAAAATTACAAAGTTCTTAAATATTTTGTAAAATATTTTTATCATCATTTTAATGGTAGCCCAGCAAAAAATTTAAAAAAAGGTAATTGGGTTTGGAATTAAGCATTTTTGGTGGCGCTTCCCTACTGGATTACCAACTTATTGACTTTAAGAAGACGTGAGACTAAAATAATAGACTCTTCAGAAGTTCATTATTTTTATAATTTGGAAACTTGTTCACGTAATCTATTTAATCTAAAAAAATTCATTCTCCTCATTTAGAAACTTGTACATAATTTTTTTAAATTTAAGGTAATATGATTTGTAAGCGAGTTATGAAATTTGGTAATCAGAAAAGTAAGTCATTATATGGCAAGTAGTTCTGATGGTAATGTGTAATTTTTTGACTTCGACTAGATTAAAGAACAAATCTTGCTGGGAAGTGGTTTATCATACATGTTTCATTAAATTGATCGTGCCTGGGAATAATTCACCATATATCATTCTTTAACACGATCGTGCCGCAGTAAATTATTTCTCTCATGAGCTTGCTCGATTATGAGCGAAAGAAACACCATTAACAATCACATGTTCCATGTGTCCACAAATGTTTGTAAGCGAGGCCTAATAAATTCCAATTTTATTAATAACATCGCCAAGCTTAACAAATTAATTGGAATTAATTTTTTTTCTTTAATAAACACAAGTACGAGTATTTAAAATCCAAAACATGTTTTATTATTGTTATTACAAACTCACAAAACATGTTTGTTGAGTTTATTTATTTATGTATTTATGCTGGACTGACATGACGGACGGACGCCCTTAAACAATAAATAGAAACAGCAAAGAAGTCGCATTTATATAGACATTTTAACATTTTACAACAAAATGACCGACAATTATTATGGGCATGTAAAAAAGAAGAATTTTATTGGGCTTTAACAATTTAAAGAAAAAGTTTACACATTTTATTTTTAATTATTTTATTATGACTTAAATAATTGTGACTAGCATTTATTGAAAAGTAGCAAAAGGTGTAGTTTTATAGACGATCTAACAGAAAACTAATTTGGTAATGGATGAATCATCGGAAGCACTTACACACTTTCTATTTATGTAGGTACAAAAGTAACACTGTAGAACAAGCACAAAACTACGAAAAACAATTTATTTAGAGGAAAATATTATCATCACGTTTTTCTCTCGCACCATCAGTGTGTGAACGCATTCTTAGAATTTAAGATTAGAATCTAGAATAGGAAGGTTCTTATATAATTTGATGCGAATAAAAGAATTTACGAGTTCATAAAAATTTAATTATTTCAAGGCACATACATACATACATATATCAGGTGATAATACTGCAACAGCTGACTATTGTTTTCATACATGGACAATTCTCAAACTCTGCTTATCTTTACTCTTATTCTTTACATAACGGCCTTTCTTTTCTTCTTTACTTAAGACAAAACTTTTGATCTAACAGTGAAGTAAATATTTAAAAATCTTATATAAATTTTAAATAAAAAAACCCAAGTATTGAGAAAATTTAAATTTTTTGCCGATAAGTGTAAAAACAGCATAAAAACTTAACCCTCTTTCCAGAGCTCTCTAAACAGCTCTTTCCAGATAAGGTAATTTTGAGTTAAGCGCTATGATGGTCACATTTAGAAGTATCCCTGCGCAAAAGCTCCGACTGCCAAGAAGGGTTATTTGTTTCGCGGATTTCTTGTAAATTTTGTTTGTAAATTTCTTTATTTAATGTGAATATATGAGTACAACTCTGTGTCATAAACGTATGAAATAATAGAGCATTTTATTTTAAAATTAGAATTTATTTTCAAATCGAACACAGTACGTGTGAGTTATGCAAAATTTTTGAGGACTTTAGAGGGACTCTTTCAAAGTTCGATTCAAAAAAAATCAGTCAAATCGGCCCTGCCGTTGCGCTGTAATTAATTACAAATCAAATTATCTTTAGTGCAACGATACGAAACAAACAGCTGTTTCTTTAAGGGACGGTATCATTCGGCTAAAGGCTCAGTTAGCCGACTGTAATGGAATGCAGCCGCAACATTAGGAAACAACTGATCGATATTTTATGTGAAAAGTAATGAAAATGGTTATAGAGATGTAATGTAACGTAACCGACTTTTCACATAAAAATATCGATCAGATCTTGCTACGTTTTATTTACGTTCCATTACAGTCGGCTAACTGAGTCTTAAATCTGCCTTAAATTTATAATTTTGTAAGCGTCATTAAGTGGTAAGCGAACAAGTCAGCTGGTTTCTACACACAGTGATGCCAATGCCATCGATTTTCACTGAGCCGACTGTAATGGAATGTAACTGCAAAGTTAGGATACAGCTGCTCGATATTGTTATGTGAAAACCAATGTACAAATTCTTAAATTCAGTCGGCTGACAGCCTTAAGAAGCCATGCATGTAACTTCAAATGCGTAAAAGCCTGGAATGTATACAACGTATAAACTGAGTGGTGTGGGCTGATGGTAAAGCGAGCTGTGTGAACTTTCAGCTTTCTTGTGTGAAATATATACATATATATAATATAAAAATTTTTGTAAAAAAGTATTTGTGTCTCTGTAATAAAAATTATTCATCACCAACAAATAAGTATCCGAATCGATCCTTATAAAGATAATTTTATGTAAAACATTTTAACATAAACAATTTCATATCAGAAAAAATTAGATATACTTGGTTATTAGAGAAAATTGCAGAAATTAGCTCATTTACATATCACAAAGTTTATTTATAAATATTTATAATTCTAATAATCTAACAGCTAATAAGTTATAAAACCCAAAAAAAACGTCAAAGCTTTTTATAATAAAAATAAACTTCCTTAACAAGGTGCTTTTAAACTGCTTGTCACGCACGCACTCTAAAAGTATGTAAATAATTAAAACCGGCAATAGTACATACAAATATGTTAAACAGGTTATCTCGATTATTTAAAAAAAATACCAAATATATTTCAAACTCTATGATATTTTGTTGCTAAATTAATATTACAAAATTTGGCAATATTGCAGAAATAAAATATTAATTAAAAAGAGGAAACTTTAAGATTTTCATCACGTTTCTTTAAGTCACGTTTTAGTAACTAAAATGTTGTACCTTTTTTTTTATTGATGGAAAATTGTGCAGAACAATATAATTAGGTAAATCAATCATACTGGTATCTTTCAAATTTAATCTTAAAAAGGTTTAGAATTAGATTGAAATTATTATAATCTTTCAAATACAATAAATTAATTTCATATTTGCAAAAAAAAAATGCAGTTAATAATATAAAAATATATCGAGGGAGAGTAAAAAGGCTAAAAAAACATAGTAAATTAATAATTCAAGTTAAAGGCGAAAGGAGTGTTCGTATAATACGAGTACAACAGCATTATGCTTGGAAAACAACTGGGACGAACGACGAATTTCGTGCACGTCGACGAATTCGTTGATAAGCATTCGCTGCGTAATTTCGTCGTGTGAAGCACAATTACGACGAATTTACTCAACGAATTCCTCTCTCATATTTGATAAAGTTGGTTGTTGTATGTACAAAAACAAAAAGAGAGAGAGAATTTTCACTCAATGTTGTTTTTACGTTGTTCGTCGGCGTACAAAATGGAAATAAATCTATCTCAGAGTTCGTCACGCACTACGAATTACGTTGTACGGCGGTGTTGTGTTCATTTTCATATGCACGAATGTGTTTTATTTTTTATGACGAAAGTTCGCACCGAAAAATTGGTCGTTCGTCCCAATTGTGTTTCTAGCATTACGGATGAGTATTTGTGAGCCATTTCATTTAATTTTTCCAAGAGTTTTGGAATCGGTCATTAGCGTGTTATTATGTAGCGCTCACATACATATAAAAGGGATAAGCTTCAAGTTATCCAGTTTCCATTGACAATAGCCAATATATAAAATCCGCTTCATCATACTCATCCTTATTCCAGTTGTCAACATCGACATCACTTCAATGCAATAACAAAAAATTGCGGCTTGTCTAACCGTTGTCGAAAACAACTGAATGCAATTGACAGGATCACTCTATTTTCTAGACATTGGGGAAGAGAAATCATCCGTCAATAGTACACAATTTTTTTCGAGAGCGAGTAGACAAGTCACAATTTTTTAGTATAGTATTGACGTGACGTCGATGGTGACAACTGTAATA
Source organism: Tachina fera (assembly GCA_905220375.1). Classification (NCBI taxonomy): domain Eukaryota; kingdom Metazoa; phylum Arthropoda; class Insecta; order Diptera; family Tachinidae; genus Tachina; species Tachina fera. The sequence goes on along the minus strand of LR999966.1, from coordinate 109,504,343 downwards.
AGGTTAAACTTACAATATTTTTGAAAAAGTTTAAATTTAAAATAAATAAAATATGTTGTACTTTCAAAATAAGATCATTCACATAATAAATAATGCCCTAATTCTGTTCGACGATTGTATCGTCTTGTCTATGGAAGGAAAAAAGGCGCAGTTTTGATTCTTTAAAACAATTATTATTTATTGTCTATGCTAGAAGGTTGGTGTATTTGCTTTATGATTTTGTTTCAAACATTATTTCCAACAAATATTTTTTCTATATTTTTCTAACCATTTTATAATTTAATTTTTATGTTTTAAACACATGGCAATAATATTTTTATTTTTCATTATCAAAGACAACAACCATTTTTGAAGAAAATAATTTAGAGAATTCAAACACAAGAACTCAAAAGTTATTTTCAAACAAAAACGTCCTAAATCTTCTAACTGAATTAGGGCATAAATTTCATTCGTTTCATTGAAAATATGCAAATGTTAAGATTTTTAATTCTCAGTATACTTTTCAGACCGCCTTTGTTTTATTTACATACATACAAGACAACACTTGATTTAACTAACTTCCTTTACATTCACATGCTGACAAACAGCTGATTAACGAACATACATATGCTCACACATACATACTACACACATTTGTTTTTAGATTTTTGGCTTTTTGCTTATAAAATTTTTGTTCTATTTTACAGTGTTTGTGCGTTAACAATTTTCCTGCATTTATTCATGTATTTTGTTTGCAAAAATTAAAATTTTTCCTTTTTATTGCACATTTTTGTTTAATTAAAATTGCATATACTGAGTAGCTACCGCACGATTTATAGCAAAAAACTAAAAAACTTTTATCGAAGTTGGAACTTTGGAACCCTCTGCTTGATATAAAAATAATTTTATATGTATGTATGTGTACTCGTATTAAGAAGAAGAAAAAAAGCTGAGCACTCTCTGATAGTAGAACTGAACAGACAACCCTCACTGCACAAAAACAATACAATACAATCTACAATGTAAAAAAAAAACTCTCAACATTTTGTATTTGTAGGAAAAAAAACTACAGTGAAACAAATACGGCAAACATAAAAACATGCATGTACGTCAAACATACATATGTACTAATACATGTGCATACCCAGCGGTAAAATTCAGGAGGCTTTCTTGGAGCAGGCCTTCTATGAAAAGGGAGCAGAGAAGGAGCAATATGATTTTTTACCAAAGCATAATTAATTTGAAGGCCTTCCAGAATCTCTTTCGAAAGAAGCGTATAAAATATATATGAGAACGCGTATAAAATATACAAATATGAGAATGGAATGGAGCGAGCTGGCCTTGTACATCCAAAAAAAAATAGTATAGAGGCCTTCTAGAAGTTATGCTTACTCCTTCTTGTTCCCGCTGGGTATTTATGTACATACATACATACATACATATTAAATGTGCAAATGCATTTTTATGTACGCACATTCATATGCACCCCGTAGGAAGCTTCGGGTTAAGGGTCTTCAAGTCACCACTTTTATCGACTATTTAGCTGACTTTTTTTTGAGTCATTGTTAAGGGAGCGTCCAGATATTAATACCCAGTTGGCCAACTTGTCGCAGAGGACACTTTCATCAACAACTACTTGGGAAAATTTCCTTATTTGCCGAACTCAACTAATCAGGCTTCCAACTGCAGTACGAACTCGATTTGCGAAACCAACGAAAGAATATCGAGGTTATTGCTTTTATCGAAAAGTTGCAATAATCGACCACTATAAACTTCACATAAGCCAAACTATAATTTAATATAAAACAATTTATGCCACGGTTTTAAAATAGTTTGCTGGGGATTGATAAATTTGCATTGCCATTCTCCACTAAATTAGCAAGTCTGAGTTTGTTGAAGAGAGGGAAAGAAGAAAGAAGAGGGGTACTGACTTGCTTGTACAGAAAAGTTGCATCAATTTTCTTTTCTTAATTCATTCGCTGCATTAAAACAATAGGAAAATTGAACAAATTGTAAACAATCGAGCAGTTTTAAAAGAGAATTGAAAAGAACTGCTTCAAGAAAAACTGCCAAGTCTAAAACTTGACTAACAGTTGACTTTTCAGTTGTGTTTTGTTACTGTCATTTACAACTCTTCGTCAGTTTGATTAAGAAAAACGTTGAGTATACACAACTGCTTTTTAGTAGTTGGGTGTGGGTTTGGGTTTTTCTAGTTACAGCTTGGTGCGATATAAAAAGCAGAAAAAGTGGAGAAATCGTAACTAGAAATATTTCTTATGCTTAATAATAAAATTTTTTAACAGTTTCAGTATCGGCGGTATACCGGGCATATACTTGTACAAAGATTTCTTTAAATATGATTTTAGGTGATCCAAAAATTAGCAAAACATTTCTTTGCTCTGCCAAAAATAACTAAAAAATCTTCAAAAATATTTTTTTAAAGAATTCATTCCTTAATTTGATTATTCCTTACCTTGCATTGGGTAATTCAAGAGGGTTGGAATCAGCACGAATTTTTTTCTGATACGTCGCACATTTATAGTTGCGACTTCGTTTTCGTTGTCATAAAACAAATCTACACATATCTGTATACATTTTGTATGTTTTTTTTCAACTAAACCCTAAAAACTCTACTTTTTGTAAAACTTTGTGTTTTTTTTCCTGCCAAACTTGATATTTTAAGTTGGCAATTTCAAATGAAAAACAATTGTGGTTCAAAATGTTTGGTCGTGTGTGAGTTTGGTCTACTGTTAGACGACTAAACTGAATTTAGTTGAGAACCTTGATAGGGACATTATTTTTAATAGTTAAACAGAAAAAAATTCATACAAATTATTAAAAAAGTTATAAAATAATGTATGTATGTAAATTAAAACCGGTCTTCATATTTTTTTTTTTGGATAAACACAATCAATCTAGTTTCAGAAAAAGAATGTGATGCCCCTGTGGCTGATGCTATCCTCTCAGTCCAGAGGTCGTGGGATCGATTCCTGCTATAGACTCTGGATGTTTTCTGCAGACAAGATAATCGCTTGGCGGGTTGCGTTTGTTAAAAAAATCAATTAAATTTTTGGATTCTTAATTTTTTTTGTTCCGCTCTTTAATTTGTTGAATTGCAACTAATTTCTCTTGAGGAATATTATTAACTGTTGCCCACTCCCTACAAATGTTAAGTGCATTAATGGCATCATTTACTTTATCCTTTTTCGTACTTTTCATTTGTATATTCTCTGAAGTTTCTTCATATTAAAAATCTATAGCTTCGCTTACGTCTTCTCTGATCCATTTATTGTAAATTCACTGTAAAAATAATAATTTTTCTACTCATCAACGAAGAATTAAAGAGAGAAAAGTAAATAAAAAGTGTTAGCACTAGCGTGCAAAAAAACTTTTTGGGATGGGCTCTTGTGTGAAACTGAAAGCACTTGTTAAAAAAATTCAAAGAGAAAAGCGTTTTAAATTTACTAAAGGAATAAAAGTTGCATTTATTGACTGTTTTTTGAAAAAAGTTGCACTTATAAAGACTGCAATGTAAAATAAATTCAGTAAAGTGCGACTTTGGCTCGCGCACGAAGGGTTCCGTAGGAACACTAGATATGTAATACTATACGAACTTTAGCCTAAATATATAATATACATACATTGCAAGATGTCTTAAAGATATGGCCAACTGGGGCTCTGCGGCAAGTCAGTGGTAGATTTTCGACGATTCGCACTTGTTAAATGTCTATAGCAAAAAGTATTATCTGGGATAAGTCAATAGGGAATCAGTAGCCTTTTACCATAGACACTTCCCACAGGGTAATTATTAATATGCATTACCAACTACTCTCACTTATTTAACGGTGACTTTGGTGGAGACAACAATAACAGCAACAATAACAAATATGTAACTAAGTGGGTATATGTATGCCCACATGTATGTATGTGTGTGAGTATGGCTGTGTGTAAAAATATCTCTTCTATGAATTGCCGTCATATATTTATTTACATGTGCAAAAAAAATATAACAGAGCATTTATAAAATATTTAATTCCGAAAAAAATTAGTAGTTGCCAAAGGTAAACAATCAAAACGAAAGCAGCAGAAGCTCACTGGCCATACAGCTGACTTGTTTCTTCTTTAGTTTAGTTTCGATACAGACTTTAGTTTACAGCTAACCACCCTTTTTACACACAAGCTGGTTTGCCATTAAACATTTGAGGAACATTTTTAAATCAATACCCTACATGCTTGAATGAGGCAGTTGATGCCACAGCAATAGCCAGAGACATTCCTCCTCCTCATGAATGAGGATAATTCACTGAATGATGATGCAGCATATGTATGTAGATAAAATAAGGTATGATCCAAGCCCGGCACCGAAACAACAATCCCACCTCTGTATGACACTCCTCATGGAAGCCAAACACACACAGAGAATGGTAAAGCCCGCCTAATATCATCTAATCACATGAGTACGGAAGGCAAGAAGTGCTTTCTACTATTAAGTAAAACAATACAACACCCCAGCAAATGAATATCTGATTTGGAAGCACTAACACCTGAGGGAAGCTCGAAAAAAAAGCACTAACCTAAGGCGGTCTCTCTAACAAAGTAGAAAGTATTGCAAATCAGTAACTTTTACATCTGAGTATTTCTTCTGTGAAGCACTTAAGTGAGGCAAAACATTCATGGCTTTTTGAAAGCCGAATACTATATATCCACAAGAAAATTTTAGGATTATAACTCCATCGATGTCTTGCCCAACTCCTAATCACTCACATGTTCGTAGTGACTCTCGGTGCTAAAGTTTCAAAATGAAGGTTCGAAGTCATATTTTCATGAGGAATAACATCTCAGTATTTACCTCATTGAAACACATAACCAAGCACCCATTTAAGGAGATTACTCCAAGATTCAGAACAAGACATAATAATGATGCACAAAGCAGCATTCAAACCAACTGAGGGAGAGTACAAAAGAGTTTTATAATTTTTTTTAAGAGGCATTGAATGCATACTACTATTACTAGGTGTTACCTTCTTTGGGAATGGGATAATGATAGAGAGGACAGGTGGTGAAGGAGGACACAGAGGAAATCTTCATTATTTTACAACTCTGCTGTTGTGGCGCCTCTTGTGTAAATGAGGCGTATCAGATCTTCGAAGCTATGTTTAGTGACCATTTTATTGGTTATTTTACTTCACCGATGATTCAGCTACACAATGCCGATGTGGGAAGGCGCTCTGATGTTATCTGATGTTATTGGGATTAGAATCTACTGAAGCGGGTGTAGTTCAGTGACCAGTAATTATGCCTTCATCACTCGAAATTTCCTACAACGACTGATACAAAGGAAGGAACGTGCATTAGTGTGCATCACCTTAAAAAAAATGCGTGGTGTTGTTATTATTTTTTTTTAATGACTGTCGGAACCGGACTCGAAGGCAGAACCTTCGATTTTGTAGTCAACGTGCTAACTACTTCTGCTACCCTCAAGTTAAAAAATTCTTGGCGCAAGCTAGTAGTTTGTGCGCTCGTTTAAAAAGAACGTGGAGAAGTTCGTCGATGAGCAAAGCTCAAAGAAGTGGGGACAGAACCACGCTCTATGGCTAACTTTTAACGGCACTTATAGCGACCACATCTTCGGCCAGTGAAGCTGTAATGTTCCTACTCTTGCGACAAGTCTGTCCTGAAATTTCTAGGAATTGCCTTAAATTTTACTATTTCCGGTTTAGAAGATCTGTGGTCTAATCGCCGCTTTCGATAACGTGCTGATTCGAACACATTTTTTTAGGTTGAGTTTATGGCATTCGATATCCAACCATATTATTACAATGTTCAATAGCCCATGACATAATCTCAAACTAAAAAAAATTATCAAATGAGTTCGTTATCGAAAGCGACAGTTCGACCCCTGAATTTTATTGATCTCTTTGGACACGATTGGGTCTCTGAGTGGATGCTTATTGTATCACCGCCCTTCCTAACTTAAATTCTTTCAAAGTTCTTTCTCGCAGGGAGACATTTTATTCGTTCTCGATCAACTATAATTTTCGATGGTAATCCAAAACTGGATAAGGAAATAATTTTTATTGTTCTTTTTAAACAATATTTTTTGCAGCCAGAGCAGTGGAACAAGTTGCAGACATCAACGCATATTCGCACAGTAGCTATTGTACAACACAATATTGTTTGTTGTTGCACGAATATTGTACTCACTCCAGAAATGTTGCAACATCCACTATGGTAGAGTATTTTAGTACAAGTGCTACCTTTAAGGTTTAAATGGTTGTCCAATAAGGAGACAATGCGAGTGCCATGCATCTCCTCTCTGGATATTGAATTACTTACTGTGGTGCAATAAACGGAAAATGAATGAAAAATTATGTCCAACCAACGGACGTACTACAAACATATTTGGTGGTAAAGTTGCATTGTTTGGTCACACAACCATCCATTGTTGTTTTACATTTTATAAACGAGAAAATAGTTGTAAATAAAATTGTAATTTAAGCTTTTTGGGTCTATTGTTTTTAGGTGTTGCAAAGTTGTTGTTATTACTTTTTTTGTTTGTTTTTCCATTTTAATTAAAATAAAATAAATAAATGTTGCAACTGTTAATGCGGTTTTTAAGGCAGAGGTTCTATAATTTTTTTTTTGTAAAATTTTTTCATTTCAATCTTATTGCCCTATATGCATATATATTTTTGTATTTAAATATTTATGTACATGTGTAAATATCTATTAATTTATGTACATGTGTTATGTAAACATTTACATATTTATGCCATGTTTAATGTGTTGACATTATTATTTAACGGCTGACCTGCCGTTAAAATTTATTACTCTTTCCTTTTAATTTTAATAAATTTGTAATATTTTTTTTAATTTTCTTTTCATTTAGAAATGCCTGATTTTCAAATTATCACTTGCTTACTTTCATGTAATACGATTAGATACTATATTGACACAGAAATCTATGCCTGACGGACAGCTCAAATTGGACAATAAAAAACTATAAAACACTAAACAAAATATGGTTTGTTTTACATAGATAGATATGCAAATAAAACATAGTTTCAGGGGAAGTAAGGTAAGTGGACTGTAAGCTGTACTGTTTAAAAAAATAATTTTTAATATGCCTTGTTAAATTACACAAAAATTCGCTTAGAAAGAAGTTTATTCGAGAATCCATTGATTTATTTTATTTAAAACTATTTACATACGTTTCAAGGCAATCATTCCCATTATTAAAGCGGCTATTTCATTCCTCTTTTATTTTTAAGTCTACAGTACATAGCAATCATCTATTCCTCTGCTTACAAAGTACTTTCCTTTTACAGGTTATACAAATATTACAAAAGTATCGTTTGAAGTACTTTTGGGTATAGGCTGTCAAACATATATGAATGCTTACAGTTAAGAATAAAAAAGACGCTCATATGGAAACACATGCATTAACTATAAACATCCAACAAATATGTGTGTACACATTTTTTTAAATTATCCAGCCTAAACGACAAGTAAAATTTATAGACTGTGTTAATTTAAAAACATTCTGAGTATAAAAATATTCTGAATATCAAATCGAATACACAAGCGTAATACAGATCTACATACATATCTTATTTACACACACATAACTGTAAACATTTAACAACTATGTTTATACAAATTTTTTTAATTAAGCAGCACAAGCAACTATAACTAAAATCTATAGATTGTGAGAGCTACAATCACATGCATAAATATAAAAATACTCTGAGTATTAATCGGCTACACATGCGTATAAATAGGGCTATTTTATTTACACACACATACCTAAAGCCTTTTTTTAAATAGCCACACACCCACACATTTTACATTAAATTTTATATAGACAAATATATCTATACGGTGAATGATGAAAGAATATCCCCATAATTATGTTTACATTTTTTTCCGACTTAATATCCATAGCCTGAGTACAAGGAATTCGCTTAATGCGTATGTGCCTTTTTATTTATAGTTTTAGAGTATTTTAGTTTTTCGTATAAATGAAGTAGAGATGCTCTTGTATGTTGAAATTGGCTATAATCATAGTTGCTTGTGAAAAAAATTGCGCTACAATTATGATTATACGCAGTTACTAAACCTCTGCCTCAATCTCCCAGGATTGAGAAATGTAAATCTAATGACGAGAAACCCTTGGAATTTTTAAAAAATGGCTGCTGTAAGGGTGACTTAATACCAGCTGTTCTCGATTTGCAACTCTGCTTATTCGCCTTGTTTATTTGTTGGTGTAAAATTTCCTGCTGTCAGAAAATTTCCAAACATTTAGCTTTGATTTGAAATAAAGCAAATTAACAGCTGAGCATTATTGCCTGCTGCTTTGTGATCACGATCTATCTATCTATACACGAATAAACACCCAATATTTCAAAGTTTTTTTTATGTTTACTAATCACTTAAATGCATCTTTTTCGGCTTCTTTTGATCACCAAAAACTGATTAATCAAATGCGAAATCAAACAAACACGCACGATTTTTTTCCCCTTTTATTCTTAAAAAGCGATCCATTTTCTCCCAACAAAAATATCATTTATGATCAGAAAATTAGCATATAACATTACGAGAGCTTTAGTGACACAGATGAGCCTAAAAAGATTTGAATATGATCAAAAATTTTACAAAATCCCAGCCAGCATTCTGGTGATAATTTTTTCCATAAATCTCTTATATGATTCTCCTCAGATGACTTTTAATTATTAAAAATTGATTTATCACTGGAGTGATTGAAAAACGAATCCCTTATGATTCATCTATATGATCCAGTATTGATTTCTTGAATATAGCGGAAAAAATGCAAAGAAAACACAAAAAGGCGATTTAATGCTTTAATACTCCAAGAAAATTGCTCAAAAATTAATCAGCAAATCTTATCATAAACGATTCTTTGGTATGATTCATCTGTAGGGTATCATTTTCTTACAACGCGAGTATCATTTATGATCGAAAAATTAGCTCACATGCGGTTATTTTTCCCGTCAAGGTAATTCGGAAAAGATTCAATTATGATACAAAATGCCAGCTGGGATATTGGTTGAGTAGATGCGTACGTAAGTGTGTATTAAAGAGCTGCACAAGCTTCTCAATTGTTGGTATAAACTCAAATTAAACAACATTCACGCAAATATTAAATTACTAATGAGGGCTAGAGTTAAGCATTTTGTGTATTAAACACATAGAGGACCATATCCTACCGACTACAACCTGTCAAAGCCTGAAAACATTATTAGGTCTGTTCCAGATGCATAAAAACTGCGATGCGAACTTGTACAAAGTTATCCAAAAGCATTCCAGATAGCAATTTTTGTGCAATTTTGAGAGCGAATGAGAGAGTAATTTTTTTTTAATTTCCTGTAAAAACTAGTACGAACTTTTTCTTCTGGGTAAGTTCGGACAAGAACTGAATAACCAGCTATTTTTTGTTTACATATGAAACTGAAAAATTAATCAGAAAATTTGCAAATATGGGGAAGAAGTTTTTACATACAAATTTATTAAAAAGCAAAATGGAAGGGTTTTTGAACGAAGTTAAACTTGTAAGTACATTTGTGCATATTTTTCCATTTCTAAAATATAAAAAAATGCTTTTTATGATTTTTTAAATAATTCATGTAGCTTCTAATTTTTTAAGCGACTAAAATCACTAAAATAAAATTTAATTTAAAAAGTAAGCAGCACTAGTATTTCATGATTCCAGCAATTTTGAATAACTTTTGCATATTCAGAGAGTAATTTTCTTTTTTCTCTCACTAGTCCGAACTTGTACGAAATCTTGTAGATAACACCTATTATTTCCAATACTACGCAGTGACGATTAAAGCTATCGCCAAATTAGATTAATTTCTATAATTTGTTGGCAGCAATGAGCAAATGCAGTGCTGCCAATATAATACAAAATTTGAAATGAATGATATCTTAAAATTATTAGCTTGGATTGAAAGAGCATGTCTAGAAATCGTTTTCGACTTATTCATTGCACACCTTTACTGTGTAGAAGTGCCTTTAAGTTTTAGTTTTAAAATTAGAAACATAAAGTACAAATGGAATCAAGCTTTACCGCTACGAGTATAAACGCATATTATTGTCTCAATGTTTGTTCGAATGTTTTCATTATCATTTAGAAATCTATAATAAAAATAAATCTTATTTTAACAACTTTTAAAAGTTTTTGAGTTTTTTTTAATCTTAGCGCTTCAACGGCTGTGTCTGAATGTTTGTAATCAATCAGCAGCTGTTGCAACAGCAATTTTCAAATTATTCAATAGCATCTGTTAAAATGTTTTAATTGCGGCTTAAATACATTGTTCAAAGCTACAAAAAAACATTTTTATCTTCCTTTATTTGTTAACACACATGCAATTTACATCTTGAACCACCACCATTCAAGAGGTAACTCATGGGACATAGATAGATACAAACCTCATGGAAACTAGTAAAAAGCAGACATTCATATTAGACCACTGCACAATACCACTCACAAGAACATTTAAGACATGAATGATTTTTCAAATGCTTTACTAAAATCTGCAAAATCTTCAGTTATTGCAGGTATAGAAGTAAAGAAGGAAAATACTTCGTGACGAAAAATTTGTGATGCTTACTTCTTCATACGCATGGGCGAGTATACAAACGGCATGCATATACATACGCACTAGTGATGAGCGATAACGTGATTTTTTAATAATGTTGCTCCTTGTGAACGTGATTTCTAAATCGCTGTTCTTTTAAACTGCGATTGTGATCACAGTTTAGCAGTATTTTGTTTCTAGCAGTTCTGTTATTTTGAGAAAATCTAATAAGAAGAGCAGTAGTGAAATTATCAGCTCTTCTCCTTTAAAAGTATTTATTAGTATTGGTGTCTTGTATAGTACTAATAAGAAGAGCGACAAGAACAAACAATTAGCAATCAAACCCGTTCAAATATTGAGAATTGTCGTATAAGTAGCAGAGAGACAATAAACTTGCAAATATAAAAATGTGAGCTGTACATAGTTCCCAGAAAAGACGATTTGGCATGATTTGATGATTTTTCTTAACAAAAGCTGAAGGTATAAAATAAATTAATGTGTTAGCTTTACTTAATATAAAGTGAGCATACAAGAACAATCACAGTTTGTATGAAAGAACTATATTTTCAAACCCTGTTCCTTGATAAATTCAGTCACAGTTGTGATTAGTGATTTTTCAATCGCTGTGAAAAAGTAACAGGCTTCTAAATATTGCTTAACTCTAATCCGCACACACGTTGTGTGTATGATCTTTTATTTTTCTGCTCACATACAAACGCACACATGCATTCACACAAGTTGTGTGCGCTTGCTTCAAAAAACCTCCCTTAAACACATACCCCTTATGCAAAAACGATTGGTAAATTTAAAGTTGGTTTAACAAACGAATTTTGTATGGCAAAACCGGTGTTAACGAATGCTTGAACTTTAAGAATCGTTTATGCATAAGAACAATAATAGCTTACCATCTACATATTACACACCCTCAAACGAACAATATACAAAATAACAAGCATACATGCATCAACATTACTTCTTTTGATTGTTTGTTACGAACAAGAAGTTTTCAGTCATCGCTTGTAAACACTCATATACACGAAAATCAATACATCCATCGCGTACTTTGCTTGTTAAACGACATCATTTATGATTTGTTTATTATAATACATGCTACGACAATACATTTTAAAAACAAGACGTATTTACATTTCAAGACTGTTTGCGCCGCCCTCTAATTCATATAATGTTGACAGTAGAAACTAAAATCCATCAAACATTTTGAACGTTTCTATAGTATGTTTCCATCGACATATGTATGAAAAAAATTATCCATCATGAATCTCTGAAGCATTTTTGGCATCTTTTTTGATTATATTCTGCTTCTCCAGACATCATATTGAGAAATAAAAATATTTTCATGAAACTAATATTATGAAAAAAAAACGCATAATATAAATTGGGTATAACACAAAATTGCTGTACACGAAAGGGGAACAACTTCAATTCCCGAAAAAAACAAATCATAATACATGCACAATTTTCCAGAGCATGTGTAAAAAAAAAATCAATGACTAAAAATGCAGTAGACCGGCGAACCGATTACGAGTATGATGATGACAACAAACAGCAGCAACAACAAAAACGACAACAGCAATAATATCAACAGCCACAAGGGTGTGTGATTTCTTGCCCACAGTAAAATATATTGGCCCAATATGGCGACCAATATAGATTCAAAAATGTAAAAAAATATTGAGAAAAAAATTATATAAAATTTATTTAAAACATAGAAAATACGAAAAAAAATTTGCAATTTCACGCCTATTGGCTCAAAATTTATAGTGAGAATTCTTTTCAATATGTTTTTGAGTTGAAAAAAATTCCTTGATAATATTGATTTTCAACATGGCACACTTTCTTTCCAGTTGCACAGGATGCTGTCAATTGAAACTTTAATAAATTCATGATTTACACTTTGATCTTATTTTGGAACCATTTTGAGCTTCTTATTTGTTATTTAAAAAAAAATTTAATTAATTAATATGAATACATCGAACATAATTTGTTTAGCACTTTAATAATTTATTGTGTATATTTTTTTTCTTTCAATAAATAAAATGGGAAAAACACGAACCAGCCATTTAAGGAAGTGACTGACGATTTGGTTTAATACGAGAACTACAACTGCAACATAAAGTTTTCGTTAATTTTGGGTGCGTGCCACTTTGGCATATTATGTATTTTTTATTTTATTTATTTTTTTTGTTCTCTCCCTTAAGAGAAAAATATTGAATATTCATAATAGAAGACAAACAAAGAGGAATGCAAAACCTGTTCAAGAAAACATATGTGTATGTTTACACCACCCTTGTTTGCATGCAAAAACTTTTGGCCCCTTTACACTCCTTCGTTTCCGTCACTCAAAACATTAACAAAAAAATGGTAACATTTTAACTTGCGCATGCCTTGTGAGACAAAGGCAGAGCATGTTTTTTTTTTATAAGAATGTATGTATGTGTGCGTGTGTGCTTTTTTTTGTTTCCTCTTTCGAACTAAGAAGAAGGGTGGTTTTATTGTTGATTTTGCTAAAACGTCATTTGTTAAGCGTTGCCAACTACTAAGATAACAGTTGCCATGCATGTGTTTAATGAATATTAAAGTGCACGCTAAAAGTACGTGCATACAACTGTTAGAATTTCATTAAAATTTTTTCACAAATCTAATGATAATTTCACAAATCCAATGAAAATTTCATGAATATTGTGAACGAATTTCATTGGAATTGCTCCCTTGTTATTTTGGTTTCGTAAGAATATTTTATTGGATTTACCCTACGTCTACACCTGATATATTTTTATCATAACAAAAGTCAAACTTTATATTGAAAAATATTTTTTTTTATGTTAGCTCTTTTTTCTATAGTGAATTTGATGTTTGTCATGATAAAAATATATCAGGTGTAGACCAGAGTAGCAAGCCGTAACGGCGCGGCTGGCGGCAAGCCGCTCAGCCGATTTTTTGCAACAAGCCGAGCCGCCACTCGGCTTATCGGTGGCTAAATACTCAGCCGATATATTGCCTTCTTTTATATTTTATACTTTTTGAATTATGTTTAATGTTGTGTCTACTCAATTTGCGTACAGTTTTTATTTATATTTCGTATTGAATATGATAGCGAGTGAGTGTCCCTGAAAGATACTTGTTTTTGCTTCCACATAGAAATATAATGTTTATAGGAACGGAAACATTGCTGCGACAACACTTACGTTCTCTTTTGGAGTCGCTTCTTAAATCCATGCACGTTTAAATATACTTTTTTTGTCACAGTAGTCAGGCGACTTTTTGATAATTATTTGATCAAAACTTTTTTATTGATTATCCGTAGCAGTGTTGCAATAAAGTAACTAATTTTTAATTCAATCGGAGCTTAAATTAACTTTATGTATGATCTAGAATATGTTTCTATGGCTTAACAAATAATTTACGAAGTTACTTCTCTTGGCATTTAGGAGAGCAATTGCTGCAATATTCAAACTATTGCAAAATAAATAATTCTGGAACGTGGTGATTCAATAATTCACTTACTTTTCCAGAAACCTACTGGGTTCAACCATTTTTTAAATGCTTAAACAAATCGGCGTTAAGCCGTTCAGCCGCCGCCGCCAAAAATATTTGTCTTTCGCCCGCCGCCGAAATTTTTTGGTCGGCTTGCTACTCTGGTGTAGACGTAGGGTTATGACAACAATATTTTCTAATTATTAAAATACCCCTTTATATTTAAGTTATTTCATTATTTTCATGAAATTATTTTATTGTTTCGATGAAGTTATAGCACTGCATTAATTACACTGTTAAATAAATTTGATGAAGTTTTCAATAAAATAATTTTAACGAAACTGGTTTCATTAATCCAACGAAGCGTGATGTAGGAACTTTAATGAATTTGTCATTAGATTAATGTCAAAATTCATAGAATTTCTGTCGAAAATTTTTTCAGTGCAGGGATGTAAAAAGACACTCGTTGCGTGTCTAATAAAAACCCATAAAGTCTAACATTCAAGCAAGATTTCTATTATATCCCAGTTGTTTTCCTGTACTATATTTTGACTCAATGCTAAACATTTTTGTAATTTGTTTGACAGTTTAATTGTGAAAAATAAAGTAAAAATTGCTTATGTTTATACAGAATTTGCTGTTGACTATTTGACAGAAAAATTACAGAAACAAGGGCAAAATGTTTCTTATTTTGTTTGAACGGAAGTCGAGATTCGTTCTTGTGAAAGTTAATTTAATCGGATTATAGAAAAAGTCAATCACATTTTCTAAATTATTTAATTTTTTTTGTAAGTCCAAGTAAAAAATAAAAGAAAAATTTGTTTTTTTTTCTGTTTTAAGTCAGTTCATATTTTAACATAAAAAATTACATAAAATTTTGGTCAAGTCAAATGAAAAATATCTATGTAGACCGATTTTTAGGGTTCCGCACACTAAAGGTGAAAAAAGGAACCCTATTGTTTCGCCACGCTGTCCGTCTGTTCGTCACACGCTATTTTCTCAGGAACCGTAAGAGCTACGGACCTGAAATTTCGACAGAGTATAAAGAACCTTGGCCGCTACAACAACAAATACATAAGAGTTAAATATTAAAGGGTGTCCCAAAACGAGCAACGAAAAAAAAATTCTAGCACTAAAATAAATCGCCCAAATAGAAAAAATCGCCAAAATAAAATAAAACGCCAAAAACCGAAAAAATCGCCAAAACGCGAAAAATGCGACAAAACCAAATTAATTGTTTCTTTGAAAAAAAAAATCGCCAAAACGAAAAAAAAAATCGCCAAAATTAAAAAAAAAAACCAAAACGAAAAAAATCGCCAAAATTAAATAAAAAGGCCAAAAATTGAAAAAAATCCCAAGACGAGAAAAAAAGTGCCAAAACTAAAAAATTTCCAAAATGAAAGAAAAACGCCAAAAACCGAAAAAATCGCCAAAACCAAAAAAATTACCTATGTAAAAAAACGCCAAAATTAAAAAAATCGCCAAAACGAGAAAAAAAGTGACAAAACTCAGAACGCGGCAATAAACTCAAAAACCCCCAAAACGAAAACAGCACTTAAAACCGATAAAACCCAAGAACGAAAAAATAAATGCTAAAACTATAGTTTATATTGGCTAAAGTTCGTAATGAATTACATATCTCGTTTCCGTACGACACCCTTCGTGCGCGGGTCAAAATCGCACTTCACTGAATTTATTAATTAATTTTACGCACAGAATCTTATGAGCGAAGAAAACTGAAAGTTCTTTTGCTGTCACTCACGAGTAATTAAACGTTACAAAAATTAAAACATGGTTTCGTTTGTCATTTTAAAGAACGTATACACTTATTCATTTTCGAAAAAAAGACTGTTAGACAAAATCTAGTGACGAAGTAGATATCGTTTTATATAGGAAATCTTGCAAGTACTCGAAATCTCTTAAGTATTTACTAGATTTTGCTGATGTAAGCGTACTATTAGAAAAAATTTTTTTTTTAAATTCGCTAGACTTTTTCTGAGATTTTTCAATTACAATATTTGAAATTATTAAAGCACTCTTAAACAAAAATGGTATTGAAGAAAGTAAAATGACAGACACCAACACCAAAATCTAATTGAAATTAGTTTTTGAAAACATGGAAGAAAATTCCTTATAGAGTCAAAACAATCACATCACACACATAATTTCATCGGCTGATGCTGATGACAGTTGTCGTTTTTTTTTCAAAAATATAATCAATAAATAATTTCTTTTTTATATGTATAAAGTGCTCTTGCTAGTTGGGAGAAAAAAATTGTCTTTTAGCAAATTGCGTAATTCCAACAGCAACAGCGATATGAGTATATACAATATATTTTTTTCTTTGATTTTTTTTTAATATTATTAAATAATCACATTGTCCACATTTGCAATATTTAGCAGATAAATTATATACACATATCCACAACAAAGGCTATTGTAAATATCAAGTAATACTCGTAGTACGTCTAATACGCAGAGATTTGTTGACAGCATTAAGCCTTTAAAATGTTGCAACATTTTGTGCGAGTAGCGCGGCAACTAAACATTCCTGCTACGCAGGGTTTCTGTACACAAAATATTTTATTTCCCCGTAGTGGTAGAATTACTGTAAGAGTATAAATAAATTCAGGAAGTGCGACTTTGACCCGCGCACGAAGGGTTCCGTACGGACATGAGATATGTAATTCAATACGAACTTTACCTTATATAAAATATAGTTTTGGAATTTTTGTTTCCTTTTTGGTTTTTTTCGGTTTTAAGCGTTTTTTTTTGTTTTGAGGTTTTTTGTGTTTATTTGTGCTCTTTTGTTTTGGCACTTTTTTCTCGTTTCGACGATTTTTTAGATTTTTGGCGCTTTTTTTATCTTAATTTTGGCAATTTTTTTCGTTTTGGCGATTTTTTTAATTTTGGCGATTTTTTCAGTTATGCGATTTTTTTAGTTATGTCAATTTGTTCAGTTTTTGGCGTTTTTTCATTTATGCGACTTTTTTCATTTAAGCGCATTTTTTAACTACGACACTTTTTTCTCGTTTTGGCGATTTTTTTCGGTTTTGGCGCTTTTTCTTAATTTTGGAAATTTTTTCGTTTTGGCGATTTTTTAAATTTTTGGCGAGTTTTTTTTAATTTTTGCTATTTTTTTTCGTATAAACAATTATTTTGGTTTTGGCGCCTTTTTCGCGTTTTGGCAATTTTTTTCAGTTTTTTGCTTTTTTTTTAATTTGGCGATTTTTTCATTTGAGCCATTCATTCGCTTTTTACTGGAGAATGCTATTGAATTAAGTGTAAATCAAGCATAATTCAACCCTTGACAATTGATTGTGTGGCTTGAATAACACTTGTTCTACACTTGATTTCAAGCAAAATTGCTTATTGGGATGTGTATGTATATGTATATTTAATTAAACTTTTAAAATTTCTTTTATACACCATTGATTTTTACTTAACTTTTTTGACACTTATGTTAATTTTAGTTTCACAGACCGAACGAATTGTATATTTTACAATAAAATGCGATTTTTTTTTTAATTTTTGGCATATGTACATTAGATGTTCCACTCTTACATACATGTTAGAGTAGAGCAACTAGAGCAATTGACTGTCACTGTTGATTTCAATATAAAATTTTTGTAATTGTGTTAGGGGAAAAATTACTTTTGTGTTAGTTTCGGTCATTCATTTCTTGTAGGGATGGCTTATTGTCATACTTATTCAATTATAAGAAACCGCCAAAATCAATTTTATGTAGTTTTATCAACACCCTCCCACCCGCTTCGCACACCATATTTCTTCTTAAGAGCGCGCAATAGTAATTGTTCCTCTTTTCAATCTAACCTATCATATGATGTGTAATTTCACACTTTTTTATTAAGAATTTCCATTTAGTCTTCAAATGCCCTCCCCAACGGTTGAATGAAAGCTCTAAACATCTACGCTTGCGGGCTATGGACAGAAGACCATGTAAATACATACATACACATACACTATTTATGTAAACATTATTGCGTTGCTTTTGCCAAACAACTTAAACAATTATGATGTATTTTCTTACTGCTGGTTATGAGTTTTCTTGCATTTGTCTCATGGACACCATAAATCAACTTTTGAATCGATTGAACGAACGGAGCGGGACTAAATCACAAATCATTAGATTGGTATAAATCACATGTATGTATGTAGATATGTATGTACATTGTACATACAGATTCCATGTTGCAGCTGAGTTACGTACACATTTATTATATGGAATGTAGACCCTGCCAGCCATACATAATCTTGTTTAAATTTTTCTTGGCTTTAAGTTTCGAGTTTCTAGGACAGACAAGGGAACAAGAAAGAAACGTAATACAGGAATTAAATTTTAAAAAGATCACATGGATGATATTAAGACCCATTATTACGTACGGCGCGATTGTGTTGTGGCCGAGAACTCTTAAAGCTGCGGATACTACCAGATTAACCAAAGTTCAAAGATGGGCAAGCCTATTTTTGACTACGGTTGTGCTGGGGTGATGTGGCTTTTCCCGTTGATGTACCTTTGGTACATTACCCATATCTGTTACTACCCGATCTCTGGCAACAGAGCACTGGATGTGCACATATTTATAAAAGGAAGAAAGACAGGTATGTTTATTTCAACCAGCTGCAGCGACCCTGAGTGCAAAAGAAGTGAAGCCCTTGTGGTGGATTTTCGAAGTATCACCAGCTGCCCGAGCTGGTCTAGGAGTTTGGGTGTGTAGCGGTCGTCAGGATCCTTTGCTAAAAGGTCAATTTCATTCTACCCCACGGGGTTAAAGGGATGATGTTGAGCTGTGTGGAGTAGGCACTGGATTTGTGGCTACACAGGCATACGTCCGGCTCTGATGAGTGGTTGAGCTGTGCTGGCAATGGTTGGGGTATTTGGGGTATTCTCTTGGGACCTCGCTGTAAGTGTGAACACACACACTGCAGCGTGAGAACCTTGAGAATTAAATGTGGTGGCTGTGGTTGCCACTAAAATCGCTGGGAGAATAGTCTTGGCTTCCCAGTGTCAAATCGATGGTAGTGATTGGTGTGATGCAGTCAGCCAGAAACTATCCTAGGTGATGTTTCCATACAACAGATCTGCTATGGGCACGGACATATCAGCAGAGTTTAAAGAGCTCAAAGTACCTCAGCAAGCTGCAGATATACACCCGTATTTCGTATATCGAATATTCGACTACGAGATTATACAAACCTTTTACACATTTCCTTTAGTCTAGTAGGAAATATTTTGCAATATTTGATATTGTGTAATAATATATTGTGCAATAAAAAAGCCTGTGTATTGGCATTGGTATATTGTACAATATATAAAATAGTAATATTTTTTTTGCTTTTAAATATATTGCAAGAATAATTACGTCATATATTTTTTAATATTGTGCAACTTATTGAATAGTGTGGAGAACGACAATAATAATAGCAATAAAGTACTCAATAATATTGCATAGTATAAGGGTAGCTTAAGAAAATTTAAAAAATTTCTTCTGCTTTTTTGTATTGCTAAATAATATTATTTTTTTTATAAACCAAATGTATTGATTTTCATTTCATAATTACACGCTTTTGGCAATAAAAAAATGCTTTATGAGATGTGTGAGTGCAGCAACATTTTCCTTAGTTTTAGGAAGCTGTTAACTACATAATGAGCTTTAAATTGTTTAAAAAATATTGCGTTAACAAGGTACGAGTAGACATAAAGTCTCTAGCGAATGCATGCGTTTGACTTTTGTAGCTGTTGTCATTGTGATCATAATTTTTCTTTTGCCTGTGCAGGTGAGATGTTTGTTTGCAGTTTTCACAATGGCAAAATTTTACAAGCACAAGATGCTTAACTTTTTCGCAAGTTTTCTTAGAAAATTATTAATGAAAATGAGGCGGCATATT
Source organism: Tachina fera (assembly GCA_905220375.1). Classification (NCBI taxonomy): domain Eukaryota; kingdom Metazoa; phylum Arthropoda; class Insecta; order Diptera; family Tachinidae; genus Tachina; species Tachina fera. The sequence goes on along the minus strand of LR999966.1, from coordinate 109,484,358 downwards.
TTTATTATTGCATTTTGGTTAAGGCTATATAATTTTGATTTAGAAATAAAATTAAAAATATTGGAAAATATTGCTTAGAAAATAAAATTACATTTTAAAACAAGCTGTGAATATGTAATACATTTTGGCGGTAAGTGAACCCACAAAACACACGATGATAGGCCACTATACACACATCACACAGTCTACCAAAATTTTGCTATCGAGCCATTACCGCCAAAAAAATAAGCTTAAGCGTAATATTTTTTAATTTAGTTTTTTTAACGAAAATCGATTATCTAGGACCGATAGAGAAAACAGGTGGTGAAGGAAGAGATTGAGGAAAGCATCATTCCCCCTTATTGTGATTGGCGATTTTGCGGCGAAAGTCAGGCGTATTGTACTAGATTAAAGAAAAATGTAGCTTGTTTTCTTTAATCAACTACAAATAGTCGAATTTGAAGTCGAAAAACGCCAATCACGATAAGGCCCATTATTTTAAAGCTCAGCTTTTTTGAATAATGCAGAGTTGCAGCGCCTCTGGTGTCAATGAGGCGTATTAAATTTTTTAAAGCTGTGCTAAGTAGCCATTCTATTCATTATTTCAGTTCGCCGATGATTCTGCTACACAATACCAACGAAGGAGGGCGCTCTGATGTTACACTAGGATTAGTATTTGCTGAAGCCGGTGTAGTTTTAGTGACCAGTGCCTTATGCCTGCATCACTAGAACTTTTCCCACAGCATTAGATACAAAGGCACACTAAGGCACTTAAAAAATGCGTGGTGTTATTATCTTATGACTGCTGGAGACCGGGCGCGAACCCAGGACCTTCGGTTTTGTATTCAACATGCTAACTACCTCCAGCCAACACCAACCTCATCATCAGTTAAAGTTTTATGGGTGCGTAGCCTTTACAAAAATATATCACACCTTAAGTCTCCGCACTTAGACGAGTAACAGAGGAGACGTTCGCTGGTTTTTTAGCTCTTCTTCATCGTTAAAACTTTTGCAAAATCCTTTGTAAAGTCACCTAAGGCTTTCGGCACTTGCTCCACTCGGAATTAATTTTTGACGGTTTAACATTTTAGGAGAGGCAGGGCTGCCCCCATCTATGTCTTAGTTTTTCAACCGACTTCAAAAAAAAGGCGGAAGTTTACAATTCGTCTCTATTGTTAGGTGTGTATCGTTATAACTCAGTACATTTTAGACCGATTATAAAATTTTGTTTTGTTGTCTGAGAGGGTATAGCTTCCAATTGATGCCATTATAAAAAAGTGGGCGGGGGTACGCCCACATTTTTATATAACTTTATGATATTCTGCTTACTTGATTGCTACGAAACCTATAAAATAATCTTGTAATTACACAATTTGAAAGTTGAAAAAATGGGCGGGATTACGCCATTAAATTTTATTATAATATTTCACGCGGTTCTACTTAACCAATTTTTGCGAAACTTACCACACACCTTGAGCTGTCAAATAGGTACAATACCCGATTTAAAAAAATGGGCGGAGTCACGCCCATTAAAGTTAAATATATTACTTTAAGTGGTTCTACTTTACCGACTTTTACAAGACTTAACACGCACCCTGAGCTCTGAAAAACACACAATCTTGTATGTAAAAAATGGGCGGAGTTACGCCCATTAAAATTTAATTTTATATTTCACTTACTTCTTTCTTATCTTCTGCTATCAGATCTTTGCATTGAAATCGATTTCTTTTTTTGGCAGAAAGAATTATTATTTTAAATATGTCTCTATGTTTTGAATTTTATAAAAATCTGTTGAATTGTTTCGGAGAACCGAACTCTTCTCTCTTTGTCCTAGTTTTGAATATCATAAAATTTTGCTTGGATGTTGTAGGAAATCAGATTTTGCCCTCTGCCCTGTGGTTTTTCTTCTCTCTTTCTAAATATTTGAAAATTTATGTTTACCACAACTTTAAAATATAAAACATACTAAACAATATATTGCAATTTATTTATATTTATTATGTCAATAATTATTTATTCAATTACGTATCAGATGTAATAACCATTCATTTCAGATTGCAAATGTCTGCTGGAGTGCCAAAACACTGTCCGTCGCATCAGCAAAAAATAAAAAATAAAAAATAGCTGCCGGCATTAATTTTTGAAAATATTTTTACTTATTTTTTTTATTCATACAAAAAAAAAAGAAATAATATTTAAACTGTTAAGCCAGACCATGACACTAGACGATCTAAGAAAATTATTATTTATGTTTAACATTTTGTGGCCAGAGTCTTAATAAACGAATTGGAGAGTGCCGGGCAATAATAATAGTACGTTAAAGTAGCAACATACCACCTTCTTTTTACCTTCACTTTTACTATGACTTTAAAATATAAACGACAAGTATCATGGGAGACGACGCACTGCCACAAACTACTTGTACTTGCCACTAACTGCTGACGCTTGTAATTTGGAAATCGAGCGAGTGTTTTAGCGAGATAATAGTTAGAAACAGTCATTTGGCATGAATAGCTCCAACATAAAAAAAAACATACAGACAATTTTGATTAAATAACAAACAAAAGAAACCAAAAAAATTTTTTAAATGTAATAAATAATTGCAAAATAATTCATTTGGCTGCATGCCTTGCCACCAACGTCGATAGAGGTGAGATTTATTTACGTAGAGTTCAAACGGTCTGTCGAGCGAGCAATTTACAAAAAGTCAATTATTATTAAATCAACTAATCATATACAGCACATGATGGATATAAGATCATCTCATGTAAGAGAAAATCGCTTATAAGAAAGTACGGCAGAAAGACTAGCCCCCTTATGCAAAAAAATATTTTACTATAGCCTTAAAGTTCATATTAGTTGCCAAGCACTTTAAGGCTAACTAACATTCCTTTGTCAAGAAATTGTATGCAAAACACAACATTAATTATTTTCTTACTTAATAATAAATACTGGTAACACCACCGTGTTCAACAACCACTTCATAGCTTATGATGTACAAAATGAAATACAATTTCACTCGGGTATTCAAATGTTTTTTTTATTTTATTAAATAAATTTGTATTTTCTTGAAGTAAAGCAACCTAATTTAAACAATATGAGCTTCTGCTAAACATTTTTATGAAGTATACGTAAAAAAATATGAGGAACAAAGAAGAATTATCACAATTTCTTTTATTCGAATGAAATGAGTATTTGAATATCAAGCTTTTTTCTCTATTTGTTTTGATTGTATGTGCATCACTAAGACATTTTCGTACAACTGTATTTATTTTAATACTTTTTTTATGGAATTCACCATGTATTTTGAATCACTTGGATAATTTGATGAGGTTTTCCATTGCATGACAGAAATCTAAGTAAATCTAAGCTAAGAGCTAACACTTCTAGCTTCATTTTCAGATGTAACATTAATCAATATGTGTTATATTAACAAAAATATTTAAGGTACAAAATACACATTTTGAAAATATCAACTTAAAGTAGTCTTAACAAACGTGGGTGCCTACTTTAGAATTTTGATATAATAATTTTTTTAGAATACAACTTTAATTAAAATTGCTTTGCAAAGTTTTTTTAAGTTTTTTTTGCATAAGACCCTAGGTCTTTTTCAATTTCTTTCAAAATCAAAAGTATTTGGTATAAGAAAAACGCCAATAATGTCCGTTATTTCTTCCCATAGGTATCAATTAGTGTACAGATATCTATTAGAGTCCTGCATAAACATTCTTGTATTATACTACAGCAACAATAAATGCTGTCGTATAATGAGCGAAGCACCATGGGTGTACATTGTACGAACATCACGTGTATATGAGTGTTTACAAGCGATGTCGCGAGCACTTCTTGTTCGTAACAAATACTCCAAATAACACAAGAAGAAGTAGTGTCTTCACCTGGTTGCAAAATAGCTACATAACATGATGGTGCTGCCACTGTGTATTTTTTAGATTTTCAGTGTTGCCGTAATTTTCAGGGAAATGCCGGGGAACTCCAGAGTTTTTGGGGATTTTTAGCTTAGTTTTTTGTGAATCTCCAATATGCTATGTGTCTTTAATAAAAGGTTAGTGACTTGGATAAGTAGTTCGTGGCAGTGCAAGCTGAAGGTGTCTATGCTAAAAGTAAAAGAACACACACAACATATGTCTGTATGTACATATGTACGTAGATACATCACATTTGTATACGCACCCATGCATAGGAATAAACAAACATCACAAATTCTTTCATCACGAAGTATTTGCTTCTTTACTTCTATATATAACTGAATCAAATGTCTTGCAAACAGTGTTGTTCAGTGTTTGTTTTTGAATACTTCGCTGCAGTAAAGCATTTAAAAAATCTATCATGTCTTGACAAGTTCTTTTAAATGGTCTTATTCAGGGCTCTAATAACTAATAAATTATAATAAATTATCTGTATGTAGAAATTGCGGGCATTAGAAGAAAAAACTGAGAAGACATTTCGGCAGCTCATTATTGGTTTGACCCATAGGCCATTTAAAAAAAAGTTTGTTATGGAGTATACATACATATCTTGATCAACCTCTTTCTGAATAGAAAACGTGTTTTACGAAATTTATTATGGTTTCTGAGATATTAAGCATTCATTTTGCTCTATGTCAAGTATTTTAAAATTAAAGACCGGCTGTTCAATACAGTACAGTACATCCGGTGACAGGTTTGGTTAAAAACTTATTAAACACTAAAATAAAATAAAATAAAATAAAATAAAATAAAATAAATTTTATAATGTTTAAGTATAACAGAAATAATTTAATTTCATTATTTGAAATAAGCACAATTCAACTACTCGTTTGTCTTGTGTAACCGGATCGATTGTTATAGATTTCGGCACACGGCTTCTTGGTCGGCATTAAACCGAACGACTTATTTCTTTGGACAGCAAGAAAAATAAATTTGACAAAATTTAACAAAATATTTATCAATACACAGCAGTAAGTACATATACGGATATGGAGCACAAAAAGCTACTTTTTGAATATAAATTGCGCATGCGGCACAAAACTTGTTTTGACTCACGATGTCGATAAGAAACTTTCTATCGCTTACTTATACTGAGAACAAAAATAAAATAAGAAAATTTGTTTTTGATTTCAATATAAGCAAGCGAAAGAAACATTCTTGTCGACATCGTGGGGCAGGCTGTTAAATTTTTTGGAAAACGTATGTCGGACGGAAGCAGTGGTGAAAATAAAAAAAAAATCTATCGAGTATTTTTTGAGAAAACTTTTAACCTTCTTTGTTGTTTTCCTCAATTTCGACTTTTTGGCATTTGCGCCAAAACAATACTTATCTGACGATTTGTAGATTGCCATAGATTGTAGATTGCAGCAATAATGAAAATATGCTGTTATTTTCATCAACAAATAACATGCTTTTTTTTGGTCTTGTAATATTTTTAATAGAGATACCTCACTGAGATCTGCTTTGATGGCAAATAAAACCTGCGATATTTTGTATTTACACCAGTAACCCGCAAGACAGCACAATTGTGCGTCGTGTAGTCGTCACTGAGCAAGCGACGAATTAAGTTGTGCACGCATGTATTAATTTTTCCTGGTTTTTTGTTTAGTTTTTTTTGAGCACACGGAACGAAATTAAAGTTAAAATTTAATAAATTTTTACATACAAAAAATTGATAATATAATTATGGAAGCTGGGAAATATTTCATGATTAAAAATGGTTTTTGCAATATGCAATGCATTTTATGTTATGGAATATTTAAAAATAATAGGGAGAATAGTTTAAAAACGCATTTTAATAGTTTTCACCGCGCTGTGAATAAATTCAACTTGAAAGAAAGATAACAACTTTTTGAAAAACTTTTTAAATGTCTGCTTTATAATATTTAAACGTTTCATCATATAAAAATCATTTAATATTGCCAAATATCTTTTGGAGCATTTTTTAATTTTTTAATAATACACCCTTTGAATTTTTTTCCCCTAAAAATTAGTAAAGGTATTCATTTCAAACACAGGAAAAAAATTTTAAAAAATATTTTTGAATTTTTTTTCTGTGTTTGTTGTCAAAAAAATTAAATTTTTCCATTTTTCTAACGAGAAAAACCAGAAAAAAAATAAAAAAATATTACAAATATTTTTTTCTTTACACTGAATTTATTTACTACATTGTTGAATGGATTCATAGATTTTTTACTTAAGTTTTTGTTCAGTTACTTATTTAAAAAAAAAATCAAACTATTAGTAACAAACGCATGTATTTTAAATTACAAACCTTTCTTCAAGTGTAACTTTATTTTACTCTCAGTTTTCTCATTAATACAAGCATATTTTATTTTGCGGGACACTGATTTACACTTAATCCACACCTTGTGCATTAAACACTGAATACCCCCAATGTAAACAAACAAAGCAGCTGTCTGCGAAAGTCGATGTTAGCACTTATTGAATTTTGATTCGATCTGATTTTATAATTAGATAAATTTTTTCTCGAGAAAAGAAATTCCGTGAGAATATTAATGATTGGGTTGATAACTTTTTTTGCATACCTCTAAGAAGTCATGAAGCAGTTATTTAAGTTTGTGCTAGGGAATGTTTTTTTATATTTGTAAAAATTTTAATGAAATTAGACAAAAAAAAATGCCTATAAGATTGCTTTAGATAACGAAACAAGCGAGATTCTCCTAGTCATTCGAGGTCAAAACAATTCAAAATAAATATCCAGTTGCTTTCTTAGAAAGATCGGATGTATAAGGGCGGGTTAATAAGTCCGTGATTTTGTGGATTTCTCCCCTCCCAACTGGCAGATAAACAGTGCTCCAGTCAACAGACTCCACACATGGTAACATGTGTTTTTGGAATTACTCCTTCAACAAACAAATTTTCCTAAATTACAAAAATTATGAACTTCAATTTTGTTTAAAAATAGTGGCCATACAAATCGTCAACAAATTTTTTTATCATATGTCATCAAATTAAAAATTTAGACGCCTAACATATTGAAAAATCGCCAGGTTTGGATAGTAATCGCCATATCTGACAACCCTGTTGACAGCCCTTGATATCATACAACCGTTTGATTTGAGAAAAAAATGGAAAAAGTGAATTTCGTGTTCTCATTAGACACTATTTTTTGCGGATAAATCTTATGACAACTCTGCACCATAAATTTCGAGGGTAAAAATGGGGGTTTACTGAATTTCGTTGCTGCCGCACAAGCACGGAAGATGCCAAACGTTCTTGACACCCAGTTGACATTCCTACAGCCAAGACAATTGAAAAAAATTAATGATATTGGGCCCAATTACGAGGGACGTAAGTATTTCGACGATTTTGTGCAATATTAAATATTGCACAAAAAACACTGATGGAAGACAATAATTACAATTAAAACAAATAATTTTTTGTTATTTTGCACATTTACAATATTTTTTTTTCAAAATAAGTAAATTTTCTATGCAAGTGCTACCAAGTTTTTATATTTTTTTCTAAGCCGTTTAAACAGCGAGTTAATTTATTTGCAAACGTATAAACGTGGTAACAGAAAAACGTTAAGGAAAAATTAAAAGCATTTAAAATTGATAACTATTTATGTGAGAAGTCTCGAAATAATTGTTTCTCGTAATAAGTTTTAACGCTATCACAACGTCCATTAAAATCACTTTAATTTTAATTTTTTTTACTCTCTTATCGTAATTTTTCTACAAGCCAAAGTTCCGTTACATGCGATTGGTATGCTGCTGCTGGTGCTGCTGCACTCATTCAATCATCTAAGTCGATCTTAAATCAACTTCTTATCGAAAAAAAAAATTCATACATATTAACTGACATGGGTGACTGACACCCCCAACCAAATACAGGCATTTACAAAAAAGGAAGGAGAGAGAAAAAATGAATTGTTGCCAATACCACTTTCATTGCCTTTTGGGTTTTAAGCGAAACTGCAGAAAAAAGTTCACATATATGTGGACATATACATACATACATATAAAGCGCAACAAATCTGGGCATAAGCACATACTCGTAAGATATTCGTATATTTAACAAACAAAAAAGTTACAAAACTTTATTTGCCACATTTTTATTTAATTTTTCTTTTTTGCAACTTTTGATTTCGTTTTAATTAATAGTGCAAAAAGCATTTTTTTTAATGCGAATACTCCTTTTTGTGCAGTTGATATGCAAGTGAGTGCCAATGACAGGGTATTGCCTGAGTTAATGGTATTTTGAATTAGAGTTTTCCTTTATTGTAGAAAACCATAAGAAGCCACAAATAACATCTCTCGCTTAAAAATCATATGACTAAAGCACGGGCAGACTAAATCATGCAAATGATCTATGCGATCAGGCATCATGAATGAGTAGGAGCAGATTATTTAAAAAGCAACAAGACAATAATAAAGCAATGAACGACGACCATCCATGATTACATTATGTACGAGTGAGTACATTCCTTTCGTTTTCGGCAAACAACATTTATTTATTTAGCTTGTGTAAGACGTGTACGTGTATAACTTTTATTGTTCCACTCACTGGCTCGTTCGCTAGTTAAGGTTGGGAATTTCGACTGGCGCTTTTCTTTATCCTGCTTTTATAAATTTGATTTTGTTTGTTTATTGTTTTTTATTTTGATTTTATTGTTCATTTTCGATTTCTGTGCATTTTCATCAGCTGCCAGATTTGACGATTTTTGCTGCCGCAAATAACTAAACGACGATTTAGCGATTTTTCTTTAAAAATTTCCAGCTTGTTTCACAATGTCGAATGAAAACTTAAGCGAACGAAGGCTAGTCACTCGATATGAAGTAAATTTGGGTTTCACGAAATCATGTTCGTTCGTTCGCTTGAAGTTACGTCTGTCAATTTTTATCTCTTACGAAAAGTAATAGATCGGCATTGCCAAATCAAAAATTTTAGTAAATTTTAGAGATTTTCCGTTAAAATAGCAAAAATTACTACTTAATCGCTTTGAAGTAAATGCAATCATTCATAAAAGCGATCAGCTGTATGTGACGAATATTAAGTAAATTTTTATCAACCAAGAAATAAACAAAAGAAACATTAAAAAGTGAAAATTATAAATACATCTATAAACTGCACAAGAGAGTGCAGTTTTTTTTTCCAAGATAATAAATGAATTTTTGAAGCCAAGAAATGATTTTAAGTAATAATTTTTATTCTAAGATGTGTTTGTGCATTAATTTACCACTTCTTATTTTTTAAGAACTTTTTTTTTAAATGATTTAAAAACTTTTTTACTCGGCAAATGCAAAACAACAAGCGACATTGTGAAACAGGCTGTAAGTCTACACATAGTCGGCTGGTTATTGGTTTGCTGCACACACATTGTATTTTTAATATACTGTGCCGCAAACCAATAGCCAACCGACGATATGGCAGGTTTTTACAAAAAATTTAATATTACACTTCAGTGGGGTAATTCGCTGCACTCGTTATCGAACGAAATTACGAAATAATTCAATAGAGTTTATATGGAAATATTACGTAATTTCGTGCGACAACGAGTGCCGCAATTTGCCCCCAGCTTACATTTACCGTTTCCTAATAAAATTTTTTATACAAATTCTGATTTTGATTTTAGCTTCAAGTCTTAACACTACGACTACCCGAACAATTTGATGTGTCTTAACATAAGCAACAACGTCGGCAGAATGATGACGTCAAATTGCTGGTGTTCAACAATGGTCGCATTCATAAGACGTAGCTGTTGAGCTCAACTGTTGTGAAACTGTTGGCAACTGTTGGCCCCAACAGTTACTTCTTAGAAACGGATTGATGGATGTACTGCAAAATGAACAGCTGATGAACGTACGCAATTGAAAACGAACGAAAGAGCAACAAATAAACTAACTTAGATTGGCTAAATTAATTAGTTTAGCTAAAGTGTATGTATAACACAGAATATTTAATGAAGTCAGCAGCCCAGGAATCTTCCATTTTTATAATAAAATTTGCTCCCTAAAATAAATATTCTGTGTTTGAACAACACTGCAAAAAAAAGAGAGAAAATTTGCTCCCTAATATAAATATTCTGTGTTTGAACAACACTGCAATAAAAAGAAAGACCTGCGCCTATAGTATTTTTATTTTAACGCTGTGCTCAAAAACTTTTAAACGCAATAGTGAATTAAATATGTAATATATAATACAAATAGACAGCATGATATACATACATATGTTTGATGAAATTAGTAATTTATTTTAATTCCTTTATTTCGTTTCTTTATCGCATTTTAAATGCAAAATTTAACAAATATTTGCAGCCGCCATCTAACAAAGCGGCGTTGCATTATATTATAAACGGCATAAGTCTTTTCGATCAGCTGTTCAGGCTGAGCACAACATGTTGACTATAGGTAGCGAAAACATTTTATGATGGAAAAAATGGCAGCAATTACTCAACTGTTGAGTGGAGCGAAACTACTCAACTATGCGTTTCTAAGACAAACACTCAACGGTTTCGCAACTGTTACGTCTTATGAATGCGACCAATGTATCTAGAGGTGGCGAACACGAACATACATTCCAATATATTTGGATTTTTATGCATATACATACTTAAATTGTCCTTTATTAGATCTTTTGCAAATTGTAAATTGAAATTCTATTTATTTTATTTATTTAAAACATTTTTTCTTACAGTTATTTTAAACAAAAATTAGTATTATTTCAATTTGACAGCATGTTTTTCAGCAATTTATTTTAACATTTGCCCAGATTATTCCTCGTGTGAACAGACCAACAAAGATACGTGTACTTTCGTTTGAAAAGCGTTATTTAATTTTTAACCTCAGTGGTTTTAATTATAGACTGTTTGGAATTAAATTTTAAATATTTGTTAGTTCCTCATTCGGGAAGATCCATCCGAAAAAAAAACAAAAGTTCAAGTCGCTCGTCATTTTAATTTAAATTTTTTGAAATTACCCCGAATATAGTGTGTGAGCAATGATCGTTTCACAAAATCCTTAATGAAAACTTTATTTTTCATCCATTTTTTTTCAAATTATGCTTAAAATGTTGGTAACTAAACAAACTATTTGGTAAAAAAAATAAAATATTCCAGATCTTTACTATAACGTAAAAAAAATAACGAAATAAAAATGAAGAATTTTGAAACAAACATAAAAAATATGCAAATTTGAAACTTTGAGGTGCCATAACTCAGCCATTTCTTGTCAGATAGAAATTTGCAGCATATCGACGGAAAAGGCATTCAATTACCTTTCCATTTATCTCGATCGGACTTTTCGGTTGGGCTCCACAAGGGTTTGATTGGGACTATACACCGAAAAACACAAAACTACCGTTATCTAAAAAACGGTAGTTAGAAAAAAAATTACAGCGTTTTTCCTGTTCAGGAGGTCCCAATTAACTTATCTAGGCATGTGGCGTTCTTGGTATTTTTTGGATGTAAGCCAGTGTTATTAATGGAAATTCAAAATTCAAAAAAAAAATTTCAAACAATTATTTTGATTAAAAATTTCAACAAATCTGGTGTAAGTCGATTCATAATGAAATTTCAAAGCAAACTAAAAATAAATTCAGTGAAATGCGACTTTAGCCCGAACGAACGGTTCCGCACGGACACTAGATATGTAATTCAATACGAACTTTACCCTATTAAAAATATAGTTTTGGAATTTTTTTTTTCGTTTTTGGGCTTTTTTTAACTTTTACGTTTTTTTTTGGTTTTGAAGATTTTTTTTAGTTCTTGGCGCTTTTTAGTTTTGGCACTTTTTTTCTCGCTTTGGCGATTTTTTTCGGTTTTGGTGTTTTTTTTTCATTTTGGAGATTTTATTGTCTTGGCGATTTTTTTTATTTTGACGATTTTTTTTTAATTTTTGCAATTTTTTTATTCTGGCGTTTTTTAAGTTTTGGCGATTTTTTTGGTTTTTGGCGTTTTTTTTTAATTTTAATCAGAAATAATTCATAGTTAACTGAACTTGGCGATTTATAATAGAGTTCGAATTTTTTTTAATTTTGGCGATTATTTTCGTTTAGGCTTTTTTTCGGTTTGTCGATTTCATAATTTTGGGGTTTTTTAGTTTTATCGTTTTTGAAAATTTCAAATTTGCCTCTTACGGTTTCCAAGATGCAACAAATTGTCAAAATTGCATTAACTGTTTTTCTTTCATTTTAGTGTTAATTGTTGTAGTCTCTTTAGACCTCTGCGATCAAACGGACGTAATTACGAATGCATCTAAAAAAAGCTTAAATATATATAAATAAATTCAGTGAAGTGCGACTTTGACCCGCGCACGAAGGGTTCCGTTCAGGCACGAGATATGTAATTCAATACGAACAATATAAGCTATAGTTTTGGTATTTTTTTCGTTTTTGGGTTTTTTCGGTTTTAGGCGTTTTTTTTAGTTTGGGTGTTTTTTGAATTTATTGGCGCTTTCTGAGTTTTGGCACTTTTTTTTCGCGTTTTGGCAATTTTTTTTGGTTTTTGAAGTTTTTTTAATTTTGGAAATTTTTATTATTTTGGCGTTTTTTTATTTTGGCGATTTTTTTATTTTGGTGATTTTTTTTAATTTTGGCGTTTTTTTCATATAGGTGATTTTTTTTGGTTTTGGCGATTTTTTTAGTTTTGGCACTTTTTTCCGTTTTGGAATTTTTTTCGTTTTTTGGCGTTTATTTTAAATTTTGGCGATTTTTTTCGTTTTGGCGATTTTTTTTAAATTTGGCGATTTTTTTCATTTTGACGATTTTTTTTTCACATAAACAATTATTTTGATTTTGGCGACAAGCGTTTTGGCGATTTTTTTCGGTTTTTGGCGTTTTTTTCATATTGGCGATTTTTTTTCATATAAACGATTTTTTCGAGTTTGGCGATTTATTTTAGTGCTAGAATATTTTTTTTAATTTTTTCGATTTGGCAATTTTTTTAGGTTTTGGCGATTTTTTTCGGTTTGGCGATTTTATAATTTTTGGATTTTTTAGTTTTACCGTTTTTGAAAATTTCAAGAGTTTACCTCTTACGGTCTCCAAGATATAGCAAAATTGTCAAAATTACATAGTCAAAATTGCATTAACTAATGGAACACCCTTTAATTTAAATTATTTAATATTTTAATGTTTATTGTTGTAGTCTATATAAAAATACACTAATTTTACAAATTTCAAGTGTCAATATACATATGTATATACAATTGTATGTATATTACATGAGATTTTAACATTTTTCGTCGCTCATTTTGGAGCACCCATTAATTTCTAATTCTCATGTATTTGTTGTTGTAGTGGCCAAGGTTTTACATGCTCTGTCCAAATTTCAGGTCCGTAGCTCTTACGGTTCCTGAGAAACTACCGTGTGACGGACAGACGGACAGCGTAGCGAAAACAATAGGGTTCCTTTTTTCACCTTTGGTGTAAGGAACCCTAAAAAAAGAAATGGTTAAAAACACATAAGTATTCCATACTAAAAGAAAATTTCTAAGAAAATGTTCAAGAACAGTTTATTATTATTGATTTTGAAACGTTTTTTGTTCCTCCTGTAAAAAATATAAAAGTGTAGTTACGTCCGTTTGCATTTAAGGTGACAGTATGTACATACAATTGTATGTATGTATATTACTTGGGATTTTAGCATTTTTCGTTGCTCGTTTTTGAACACCATTTAATTTTTAACTCATATATATTTGTTGTTGTAGCGGTCAAGGTGTTACATACGCTGTCCAAATTTCAGGTCCGTAGCTCTTACGCTTCCTGAGAAAATAGTAGTGAAAACAATAAAAATCAACTATCAGCTGTTAAATGGGCGCTCAAATAAAGCAGTGATGCCAACTCAAAGTTGTGACACTCAAAAACGAAAAAAACAACGCTTTACATACATACAGACTTTGGAAAGAATTGCTTTTTATAAGAATGTAGTGCCCACAAGACGTATGTAAGGAAAATTATTTAAATTTTTCTCTTTTTTATTTTACAATTTTTCAAACATAAAATGACGATTTTTTATATTTTATAAGGTTTTGAAATTTTTTTTTTTCATTTTATCTGGCAGCCTCAAACGATGTTGTCGTAGTCGTTTTCGCTGTCGTTTTAGAAATGGAAAGTTTTCTTCTTACATACTTATACATACATATATATGTATTTGACGTTAGTCCAGACAAGGCATTGATCTTATAAAGGCAATTGTAAATTTTTCGTAGAAAGCTAAACAAGAAGAAGAAAAAGAAGTTTGTTGTTCTTGTTGTTATTGCATGCTTTTATTGTACTCGTAATTTTATTTCGCTGCAATTGTTGTAACGATGTTTTTTATTATTTTGATTTGGTCTTTTCTTACAGTTAAAAACAGTTACGAAAACATTGCCAACTTATCTGCTACCGTTTGTTTGTTGCCATATATGTACATACATATGTATGCATGTATGTATGTATGTGTGTAACGGCCAAACTTTAGTTAGTTGTTGCACTGATAAGTTTTGCTTGAGTTTAAAAAGTCATAGTGCCAGCTAAAGCCACAGCGAGTCAACCAGGCAGCCATGCAGGCAGTTAGTCAGTCAGTTAGGCCGCATGGCAATTGAATGTTTAATTTCAATTCAATTGAAATCACAAACAGATCAAGATAACGTTCGGTAACCTTGAATAAATCGACTACAACTTTGTTGATACAGAGTAGTGGAATTACACAGTGTTACGAAATCGTTTTAAAATGTATTCCCAAAAATTAAGATTGAAAGAAGAAACGTCTACGTATGTACATATGTAGGGAAGGATGGAGGGATGGATTCCTTTAAAAAGTTGTATGTTAAAATTTCAAAGATATTTGATATTTGGCGATATTTTTTAAAGCATCTTTTAGTTATCAATGATTATGTTTAAATTTTTATTAGTCATCTAAAGATATTCCCTACAAGAATAGTATAAGTCAATTCACCGGTCAGTTGATGGGAAGTCATGCAGGATATATTCATCATTGTGTAGAACAAAATTTATATCACATTATTAAGGGCAAAATTAAAAATTTGATGGAAACTTTTGTGTACGTGTGATGTTGCATCTATGTCTAACTAATGAATTTAACATAAATTCGAAATGCTCACTCCAGTGATTTTTAATGATACCATAAATATTAATCAAGTTTGACTGATCATAACTGAGTAATATATCCGCCACAATTGAGCAATCATAAATGATTTTTATTATTTTAATTGTTTTTTTTTTATTTAAAAAAGTCATTTCAAAATATACAACTAAATATTTATACACATAGTTATTCCGTTCTACTACATGTTTGTCATAATATTTAAAATTAACTTTGGTGTTATTTGTTCATTAATAATTATCACATATAATTTGGCTCAAAAAGCGATATGAACTTTAGCCTGATCAAATCACAAATATAAAAAGATTTCTCGTTACACTGTTAGTTAAATATCTATTAAATCACAAGTAAATATTTAAGCCAAAAATTTTAATAAATTCAATTAAAATCGAAATGCACTAACTAGAGAATGTAAACAGCATACAAAATCACAACTAAATTGTTTTGTTAACAACTCCCAAAGACAGCAGAAACCTTTATCTGTAAGATCTAAAAAAAATAATAATAAACAACATAACTTCATAAATTCAGCTTTAACAAATGTCATGTATTTTATGAAAACGAAACTGGAAAAACTATTAAACCAAGTGTTCAATTCAAAGCTTAAGATTTTGACATAAACACTTTAATACAATTAAACTTTAAAGAAACTGCTTTATTTTTTATGCAAAAAAAACTAAAATAAAATGTTGGCCGACCCATCTTATCACACCTGCATGTTGTACACAAGACCTGATGAATAGTTAAATCTATTTTCTTTCATCATAAAATATTTTTGAAATCTTTTATTTTTTTTCTTGCAAAACAACCTTTTCTAAATATTTGTACCAGAATAGTTAGGCTCCACCGACCATTCTTTAAAAAAAAAGATGAGTTAGGTATTGAGTATTTCTGAATCAAAAACGCATTTTACGAAATTTATTATAGTTTCTGAGATATTAAGTAATCATTTGGCTCCATATCCAATATTTTTACGTTTAACAAGTATTGCTTTGCTGTACACGTTACTGTTTGGCGATTGCAGCAAATTCTCTATACAAAAGCGAACGAAGTAAAGTTAACTTTTGTTTTGCTTCATCTTTATAAGAAATGGAAATGCATTCGCATCATCATTGAGCAATCTGTTGAATGGAGATCTCCGCTTTATTTGGTTTTCATTGATTTTGAAAAAGCCTTTGATACCCTATCCCATTCGGCTATATGGAGTGCACTAACATGCAACGGTACCCCAGACAAGATTGTTGAACTCATAAAGTGTTTATACCACAATGCATGCTGCCGAATTCTCCATAAGGCTCTGTTAGTGACAAATTTGAAATCAAAACCGGAGTAAGACAAGGTTGTGTGCAGTCACCCCTCCTCTTCAATATTGTCCTGGACAATATAATGAAAAAAGCTTCCCGAACGCAGAGGGGGGGGATAAAATGTCCCCATTTTATATAGTAGACTAGAAGATCTCGACTATGCAGACGACATCTGTCTCTTATCGCACAATCATAATGACTTGCAGGCTAAACTTAACGCAGTTCAAGCCGCAGCACCTAAATCTGGTCTAAAAATAAACATTACCAAAACCAAGGTAATGAGAATAAATGCCTCCAATAACGTACCGTTTACGATAAAACACCTAGAACTTGAAGATGTCTCAACGTTTTGCTATCTCGGCAGTTTACTGACTACAAAGGGGGGGATCTGGTGATGATGTTAAAAATCGAATTAAATATGGCAACAACCATTTGGCCAGCTTAACCCAATATGGCGATCTGCGCATATCTCAAGAAGAACCAAGCTGAACTCAACTCAACTCCTGCATAAAATCCACTCTTCTCTCTATGGTTGCGAATCCTGGAATGCAGCTTCCAAAGACCTTAACTCACTCCAAGTTTTGATAAATCCTTGTTTGCGAAGAGTATTAAAAATATTTTGGCCAGTTACTTTATCTAATGTAAGATTATGGAACGAAACCGGTCAGAATCCCATAAATGTTGAAATATTGAAAAGAAAATGGCAATGGATGGGGCACACTTTGCGAAAGCACAGTGATGATATCACAAGGAACGCTATAGAATGGAATCCACAAGGTAGCAGAAGAACAGACAGACCATCACACACCTGGCGTCGCCAAATCGAGCTCGAAGCTCGATAATAATTTTCGTCACAACAACAATACACAGCAGTTAAGTATGCGTATGGAGCACAAAAAGCTACTTTTTGAAAATAAATTAAGAAAAGTGGTGCATGCGGCACAAAACGTATTTTCACTTTTTGTCGTTTTTCTCCAATCCAACTTTGTGGCGTATGGGCTAAACCAAATCTGAGGCGACGATATGCCAAGTTGACGACCGCTGCTATAGAATTTCAAAAAAAAAAAATTCATACACAAGTTTCATAAAATTCCATGGTGCTCAACACGGACACAGAGAAATTACAACATTTGCTACAAAGTAAACAAATATTTTTCTTTGCCGGTCACCGGTTTGTTTGCTTTACTTCACTTTTAGTCCAGTTCACAGTTTTTACAGACTTGCAACACATTCATATTCGTATTTATTGGCAAATGTCAAGCATAATCACAAGCTTTAAATGCATTTGAAATTTTTATTAAATAAATAAAATCGCAAAACCAGAAGAAAAGTAAAATTGAACCGCATAAACTATAAATTGAATAGAGGCATGAATGTGCTTGTAAATGCATGCATGCATTAAATAAGACTGCAGCAAACTTTTTGCTTTTTGCAATCAATGAGTGAGTGCATGAATAAATAAATGAATGAATGAATAGTCAAGTCGTACAGCAATTTGAGGTTTTATGTTACAAGCCATGCAACAAAACTTATTTAGTGATCTCTCGTTATTGTTGCAAGTTGGTAATGTTACTGTTGTTGTTGTTGCTGTTGTTGTTGTTGGTGGCGGTGCAGTACTGTTGTTATAATCAAAAGTGTGGGAACGCGACTTGCTCAGACACTTGGGTACCACCGGGCAAAAATTTATGTAAATTGATCAACAACAAAAGCTGCTGCAACCATCGAGCCAAAAATGTTAGCAAAACGAAATGATTTCAGCGCTTATAAATAAACTAATAAAGCCACTTTTCTAGCCGTTATTATTATCATTATTATTATTATTTTTTAATTTCGCTTAAATGTGAACCAAATCCACTCACTGCATCATGTGACACATAAAAAAATTAAATTATTTTTCGTTTATTGCAAATGAAGCCAACTAGAATTTTTCAAAACGAACGAACAATTAGAGGGTGTGTCATAGAATTTATACTAAATCAAATCGTGTGTTATCTGATTTTTTTAGAAACGTTTTATGTTTTATCTTTTATGGGCTCTGGACATCATCAAATAAAAGCATCAGTCGGTGAATGTGTTATTATGTTTTTTATTATTAAAAAAAAATTATACAGAGTTAACCGATAATTTTCCGAATAATCTGGCACTAAAGGGCCTAGAAAAATAGTAAAGCTGTTTTCCTAATCAGCGTACACAAATAGATATAGTCGCCTCAGAATTGGTTTAGCGCATACGCCAAAAATTCGAAGTAAAGGAAAACGTCAAAGAAGGTTTACATGAAGTTTTTTCAAAATCTAAGCGATATCATTTTTTGTATTTGCAGCACTGCTGCCGAAAAAATAGGTTTTGTGCTGCATACACAATTTATTTTCAAAAAGTAGCTTATTGCGCTCCATATCCGCATACTTTCTGCTGTGTATAGCGAAATTATTTTTAAGACGAAAATTAATGCTGGAAATTTATTTTTCTTGCAGTCGAGAGCAAAAGTCAATCGTTTAACGTCGTAACTTCACATATCGCCACAGAAAATTGTCCAGCTTCGATAAATCGCACGATTTTGGAGGCCAATTCACGGGTCCAAAACGTGAAACTATGCTGTTACCAAACGTTTCATTGAATATATCACTTGTCGCATGAGCTGTGTGACATTTTGCGGCGTTTTGTTGAAACCACAGCTTCTGCACATCATGGTTATTCAATTGATGAACAAAGAAGTCAGTAATCATGGGCCTGAACTGATTCGAGTCTACGCTATGCTCTACAGCAGCAATGACTTTTTCTGTACGCACTGTGCGACGTCTCTGTGGATGCGTATTATCATTTATAGTAAACGTGGTGCGAAACGTTCCATTGTTAAAAGAATTAATTGCTCTGATGCACGATTATGTTGACCGTAAAATAAACGTAATGCGCGATACGTCTTTCGAACAGAACCATAATTTTAAAAATAAATTTTCGAACATTGCAATTTTGTCAGCTGTCGAAATGTTCATGTTAAAATGCTACACCAAACTAAATAAAAATCACTTGACAGCTGACAAAATGGCCACCAGTAAAAAAAGTGTTTTTCAACTTAAAATTGTATGCCTCTAAAAAAACGCATTTTATTAAGGGAATAACCAGTGTTGCCACTTTAGGAGATTTTTTTTGACAATTGTTGATGAAAATTTCGTATTGAGGCTCTGGGGATTCATTGGGGATGATAACCAAATTTTGGGAAATTTTTGGAAAATTTTTTTTTATAGCTGATGGTAAAAAGAATGATTTTTGAACTAAGAAATATGCGTCTGGCAAGTCTAAAAATGTGCGTAACTATCAGTGTTGCCATATTTAATTTTCAAACATCTTCCAAGTCAAGCAAAAAATATCATTTTTTATGAATAATGTTTTTTTTGATATTCAATTGAACGAAAATAAGTTAAAATTTATTTTGCTTCCAAGGAACTACGAGTATTAAACGTGAGGTTAAGTAACAACAAATATTTTCTGTATAGAGTATGTGTAAAATTATTATGAATCAAATCAGAAAATATGTAAGTAGTTTAGTCAAAAGACTCCTCAATAATATATTAAAATTACCAAAAGTCAAATTTTTATCTAAGAAATCTTTTTGGTCGTCTAAAAACTTCAAAAATAAGATAAATCTCTACATATGGTAAGACTGGTTACTATTCATAGTGAATGGTTTCTACTAAAGAAACAGTATCAATGCGGATTAACCAATAATGATCACTACCACAATAAAAATACGTAACAATGTGCAATACGACTGGTTGGAAGCACTTCTTAGAGTAAACACACACTTTAAAAATAATTCCATTTGTTGTGACAAATTTAATCCTTCTGCTGAAATGCTAAAGCTTTTTAATAAAAGTAAGCTTTTTAATAAAAGTAATATGTACAACAAAATTTCTGAGGCTGATGAATTAGAAGATTTCGATTCTGAAGTTTTTGAAATGGTAAACTTTGGTTAAAAATTTTTTTATAAAAGTTGTTCTTTACAATCTTTATAAGTATAAATTAAATCAATAAGAATGTAAATATTTATTTTATTGATGTACATAACTGAATTTTATTGAATAAATACATTATTTTTTAAATAAATTTAAAAAAATTTTATTTTTTCATACAAAAAAAAATTTTATAAACAACAATTTTGGGGATTTTTGGGAATGACAAATCAAAAATTGGGAATAAGCTCTAGAAAAAAAAACTGGCAACTGGGAATAACACAAAAATTTTTGTAAATTATTTAATTGCTATATGTCACTATATCTTTAAAAGTAGAGCTGCTAGTAATTTTTTGGGAATTGTTGTTGATTAATTTTAACAATTCCCCCTGCCCCCCACAAAAATAACACCAACAATTAACTTGGCTGCACTTGTTCAAAAATACTTGTGTAGCAACACTCTATTCTTGCGAAAGCAATGAATAGTTGTTCTTGGCGGGCTATTCAAACTAAAACGTCTTAAGGCTTAGTTAAGGCTTAGTTAGCCGACTGTAATGTAATGTAACTGCAACGTAGGAAACAGCTGATCAATATTTTATATGAAAAGTAAGCAACGTTATATTACATCTCTATAACCATTTTCATTACTTTTCACATAGCAATTTCGATCAGGTGTTTCCTACGTTGTACTTATATTACATTACAGTCGGCTAACTGAGCATTTACTTACAGTATTTCATTTAAATAAAATACGGCGTGAATTCTGGAACACCCTTTGTATAGTGTTGATTTGGCTAAATTTAAGAAAAATAAAATAACTAAATTGTTTGCACACATACACATACATATGTACACACATACGTATGTACATATAATATATTATTATATTATAAATAAACCCGATTAAAATGCTTTAAAGATTTTTGTTTATTTGCAACAACAGCAATAGTAACAACAAGTCTGAGTACAAAACGTTAAAGTTGTGTCTTAAATAAATATTAGATTTAACATGAATGCAAATGCAAGCCGTACTTATGGTTTGGTGATAATTACATTTGATTTATGCGCACTTTTGCCATGGACACTCACTCTCATAACAATATTTAACTATTTTCCTTAATATCTCTAACATTTAGTTCGCCTATCTAACCTGCCCGTCCATCCGTCCGTCCATTCATGCATTAAACAACTGTACGTTCGAAGTGGTTGTGTTTAACAAAAAAATAAATTAAATAAAAGTAAACAAATAATAAAAATTTTAGGATCAAATTGCCATGTCTCTCTCGTAAGTGAATGTGACATTATGTCAAGCAATATAAAGAAAATATCGCTGCATTAATATTGAAAAAATAAAAATAAAGAAAAAGAAAACATAAGAGCACATAAATAAATATGCATTTATTAACCAACCAGCCAAGTCGTTGCCATTATTTGCCTTTTGGTTATTTATCTCATGTAATCATGGTATGTACTCGTACCATTGTGGATGCAACATAAATGTATCCTGTGGTTAACAAGTGTTATTTTTTCCCATAACAATTCATTAATATTCTCAATTAACAATAGTTATGCACATATTTAACATTTATTTTTTTTATACCATTTTTTTCTCTTTTGATTTTCTTTCGTCCACAACTTGTCTTTAATTTTTTTTTTTGTTACAACTGTCATTAAAAATGCATCAAAAAATCATTTTGTTGCACGATGATTTTATTGTTTAAATATTTAATTGATTTTGTAACAATCAATATTTCTTGCGAATTGTTTGCTGAATTCGTGAATCTCCTTCATGAGGATTTGTTATGGTGGACAAAAAATCTCCCAACGATTATTGTTAATTTACAATAAATATGATTAATTTCAAGTTCAAAGATCATATGGCTTTTCTCATTAAAAGCTGAGGCAATCAAATAATAAAAGTAAAACATTTCAACATAAAGGAACTGAGCCGAAATTTTTGTGCGGGCCAGGAGGATACACTTTGAAAATTAATTTTAAGACTAATGGTATATTAGTATTAGTAGATTAGTATCGTGAGTTGACGGATCAGCTGAAAAAATCTGTAACATTAATAAAACATGTTGCTGTTTATTTAATATGTATCGTAACGTACGTGAGGTAGAAATCTACGGAAAATAGATTTCTACGTCAACTTCTTTCTTACATACCTAGACACACATGTATATAGCAAAGAGAAATACAATAACAGCTGACACGTTCGCTGGCAACCTCACGTTTTTACTAACTAACATCAAGAGTTGAACGATACGACCACTTCAAAAGTAACACGATACGAATCGACTAATTCTACCATAACAAATATTTATTGTTGTTGAAAAGCCAAAAGGAGAAAACTATGTTGAGAAATAAAGAACATTTTTCACCAATTTTTTTGTGTTCTCTTCAGCGTTGCCAAATTCTGTGTAATTATCCAAAAATGGGACAGAAAATAGTTTCTTCTTTTCGCCTAAATATTATAAATTTATAAATTATATGTTATAAATTATAAACTATAAAAATGAAAATTATAAATTATAAAAATATAAATTATATTATATACGGGGATTTCCTGCGAATGGTCTACCAGGATGGAAAAATTAAATGTTGATTATCTTCGTGTTTTATTGTTTATAATTATAAAAAAGTCTACGTTTATAGAATGGAATAGTTTAATAGCATATCTCAGCTGTTTTAGTTGAAGAAATTGGGCTGAAAGCTGGAAAATTTTATATTTTCTTTTTAAGCTAATTGTAAAGACATTTTTATATACATAAGTATAATTATATGACAAGCAAAAGATATGTTATGTGTGTACTCTTTCTTCAAAATCTCTCTATTACCAAATGGTAAGAGGAGAAAAGTGAAAGGAGACAAAAAAAGTTCAAAAATGGGAAGGATGCATGGTGATAATAACAAAAAAACAAGTGGAAAAATCGTACGTTCGTGACCCGTATGTTCGCAACCGGCAATTAAGCCAATTAAACAAAAACCACCCAGTGAAAAAAAATGGAAGTCATTCTAGCGGAAGTACATTTTCATTGCTGCCAAAAAATCCATATTTTTAATTTGCCGAGAGTGAGCAAAAAACCATGTAGAAGTTTATTTTAGTCACACAAAACCTTGTAACTCCTCCATAGTGTTAAAAAAAACTCAGCAGAATTTAAAAAAAAATTATTTTTTTAAAGAAATTTATGAATTATTTTTAGTCTAAAATTTAAAAGTTATTTGCTTAAATTTTTATGAAAACACTGGTTCGGGGTTAAAAAGAAACGAATTGTTAAAAAAGGCAACTATTTACCCCTTTTCCTAGATGAAAATATTATCATAGAACACAAAAAAGGGATTTTTTTTTAATATCGCTTCCAATTCAGTGACCAGGCATCGAAAAAGAGAACTTCTTGCAATGACAACCCTATGTAAAAATCATTAGATCGGATCGAAATTTGCACTACTTCCGCATCGTAAACTCTACATTTTCATGACTTTTTTGGAGTCTCTTTTTTTACTGGGCAGTAGAGATATTTTATTGTGTAAATTCTTGATAGAGACCTACATTACTATACTTTTAAAATAAATTAATTACTATTCATTATTCTGTTCCATTTCGCAGATTTTTACATTTCACTACTGTCAGCCAAAGTTAACTTCTATTTTGCGTACGTTTGTGACCACATGTTTATAACTATTAATATGAAAACTTAAACTCGATGAAATCCATCTTTTGCACTAAACATAGAGCTTCCAAAATGCTATCAAATCGCAAAAAAAAATTCTTGCAAAAGTTTTGTTTTCTATATTTTTTGTACATCAAAATCGTAGGAACGTACGTTCGTGACCCCAGGAAATGCCCATATATACATTAGGGTGGCCGTTATTTTTTTATTTCTTCTACTCTCACCCCCCACATCAGTTCAGTTTTATGTAACAAGAAAAATACAAAAAAATTTCATACCGATAAGTTGCGTTTTACTAGGTGCTTCCGGCCTTCAAAGTTGACCTTCAAGCCCATTTCATCATTTTACAAGAATATGACATATGTGCAATATTTTAGCTCTTCAAGTCAACAACATTAGTCTCAAAGAAAGTTTGTTGCTAAAATTAGTATTTTAGAAAATAATGAGGAAAATAACCAACAAAGTACCATCAATTTTATGTAACGAAATTATATTTATATGGAAATTTTTATTTTAAGCATGTATAATAAGAGCTTATATATGTATATTAAATTATGTCATACATATACATATAGTCAAAATAAAACTAAACCAAAAAAAAATACATTGAATAAACACAACTTATAGGTATGAAATTTTTTTTGTATTTTTTTTTTAATAAAACTGAACCGATTTAGGGGGTGAGAGTAAAAGAAATCAAAATAAAAGTCTCCATACAATTAACGGCCACTCTAATATACATACATATATATATATATAATTTTTCCTTGGACCACTTTCAATTGAAATAACTAAACACGAGCGACCGACCCAGTTTCCTACTATTAAATAATAAAGTTGTCACTTTTCTTTAAACAAATCCCAAAATCAATCTAAATTTTAATTGTAATTTTCCACAATAATTAAAATGTTCGTTAGCACTAATTAAAATCTGTGGCAATAAGGAAAAAGTGCTTAAGTCATATTTTACTCTTTTGCAGGAGAGCAAGAAATTTATTTCTTTTACAGTTAAATTGGAGAATTCTCTGTTAACCATTATTTTTTTAAGCAAACATCATTCGACACACTATAAGTAATACATTCCAGTTGAAATATACCAAAGTATAACCCAAATAAATCTATTATTCCAAATGATATTATAAGTCTGTCTAAAAGAGATAAATCGCAAACCATAGTGCTTATAGAAAACTCACATAAAAAAATTGAGATTTTGACCAGGGATACTTTTGAATATGCAGATTACGCAGGTTTCATTAACTCAAAATCAGCTTATCTCGACTTAAGCACTTTTTCCTTTTTTGTCACAGAAATATACATACGTTACCAAAACAAATTATTTATTTTAGCTTAAAAAGTTTTTCGGGCCAGATTTTCGTGTGATACGAGTATGAGGGTGCATTAAAAAGCACTTTAAGCGTTTAAGCAAATATTTCTTTCCCACAAAGGCGCCTAAACTAAGTTTCCATGTGAATGTTGTCAGCAGATTGTTTTTAGTTGAGGTTATATGTTTTTTTCTTCTTATTTTTTTTCTAAAAGTCCATAGAGACATTATGAAAGAAAAATAGCAACAGCAAAAGAGTGCAGACAAATTAATTAAACAACAATTTATTATGAAAAATAACAAACTGGTCGGTCGGCCAGGCGGCGAGTGCAATCAGTTAATTTCTTCCAAGTGGAACACAAGCTTATGTTGGGAATTCTCACCTGGCGAAGCAAGACAACTAACAAAAAAAACTATTACACTTCTGCAAAGAAATAAAAACGCAGCAAAATATTTAACATAATTTTCCGCATAGGAGTTCATGTTGAAGTGCATTAGCTAAAAACTCGCACATATTTTCTTCAAACGAAGAAAAAAAATATATGAAAAATAGCTGGAAATTGTGCTGATCAAAATGCTTTATTACACTTTTAATACGTGCAAGAGAGACTGGCACAGTTTTTCTTTTTTTATTTTTGTACTCGTATGTGTAATTGTTATTAGATGTTTATAAAAATAAACATAATTATAGTATTTAACAATTACATATTTTGATTTCGCATCGATAAGACTTGCTTACATAATTAAGGCTGCTTTAGATTAATTGTGGAATGCATAATCGTATTTCTTGTCATATTTAAAATTTTAAATCATTCATTCGCATGTCTTGGCATGATAATTTAAAAGTTTCTTTGAGAATTTCAAATTGACAATACTGGTTTCTGCTAACCGGCAATTTGGCAGTTATCTCTTGTTTTGGGGTTTAATTTAGTTTGGTAATTAATACAGAGGTTGGCAACTCACAGTGGGGTATTTTGTTAAAAAAATGGAAATAATTCTGCAGTTTCTAAAAGAGCCGTCCGACAAGAATCAAAGGTGTTTTAGGTTTTACAATGGGAAGCTATACCCTCTCAGATAATAAAATAATTTTTAAAATCAGTCGAATATGAACCGAGTTATGAAGTAACATAACCAAAAAAATAAAAAATAGAGACGAATTGATAACCTCCTCCTTTTTTTCAAGTCCGTTAAAAAAGTGCCTTTGGCGAATGCCGCGCTATAGTTCACATTCACAGTAATCAATGCCGAATATTATTCCAACTTATTGGGTAGATTCAATGAGTATTTAAAAAAACTAATTTGGCTAACAAAAAAGTTATTTACCACCAGGACAACGCAAGAGTGTACACATGCGCAGTTGCCAAGGCAAAAATCCATACGAACTGCTCTCTCTCTCATAGTTGGCGGAAAGCCAAAGAAATTTGGCTCCCTGTGGTACCACTGTGGCTGAGTGGTAGCGATGGTGGGTTTGATACCCACCATAGACTCTGGGTGTTTACTGCAGACAAGCTAATCGCTTTGCAGGTTGTTTGTTGTTAACAAAAAATAATAATAAAAATACATTCAGTAAAATGCGACTTTGACCCGCGCACGAAGGGTGTTCCGTACGGACATGAGATACGAACTTTAGCCTATATAAAATATATAGTTTTTGCATATTTTTCGTTTTTGGCATTTTTTTAATTTCGGCGATTTTTTTATTTTGGCAATTTTTTTAATTTTGGCGATTTTTTTTGGGGATTTTTTCGGTTTTTGGACTTTTTTTCCATTTTGGCCATTTTTTTAGTTTTAAAATTTTTTTCTCGTTTTTCTCAGTTTTTGACGTTTCTTCATTTTGGCGACTTTATTCATTTAGGCGCTTTTTTGTAGTTTTGACACTTTTTTTCTCATTTTGGCGATTTTTCAATTTGGCGATTTTTTTAATTTTGGCGATTTTTTTTTTCATATTAATAATTATTTTGTTACTGGAACCTTTTTCGCGTTTGGCGATTTTTTTCGGTTTTTGGCGCTTTTTTCATTTTGGCGATTTTTTTCATTTGGACGATTTTTTCGAATTTTGCGACTTATTTTGGTGTTAGATTTTTTTTTAATTTTGGCGATTTTTTTCGTTTTGGCCTTTTTTTTTATTTTTTTTTTGGTTTGGCGATTTGAACACCCTTTAATTTTTAATTCTCATGTGTTTGTTGTTGTAGCGGCCGAGGTTCTACATACTCTGTCCAAATTTCAGGTCCGTAGCTCTTACGGTTCCTGAGGAAATACCGTGTGACGGATAGACGGATAGCGTAGCGAAAGCAATAGGGTTCATTTTTTCACCTTTGGTGTACGGAACCCTAAAAAAAGGAATCATTTTCGAAGCAAATAACTATTTTGATGACCTCGACAAATCCTAATTTTTTAAGTGGTATAAAAATTACTGAAACATTGGCTAAAATGTCAGAGAGTTCCAAGCAACTTAGATTATAAAAACAATAATTTTTAATCAAAAAATCTGATTTAGAGAGAGCAGCAACATTTCCTGCTCTGTCTTAAAATGAAAAAATTTCGAAAGGAATTTACAAAAATTTATACTTATATTGTTAAACATCAATAGATATTGTACAAAAAAAAACTTTTTTTTTAAATTTATGAACCTGCACTCAATCAAAAAATTAATTAAAATTTTGCTTGCTAATGGAAAAATATGTACTCGTACATATAAGGAAATCTTCGTTCGTGTACAACATCATTCAACTTTTTAGAGAATCTAAAACTAAGCACAATAAATACCAAACGAAGAAGAAAAAAACCTAATCAAATCTAACCGATTTACATTCATACTCTTGCTCCCTTGATTCCTCTAAATTCAAAATATTGCATGTGCTAAACTAATTAGTGTCGAATATGCAACAACAACAACAACAGCAACAACAAAACCACAAAAGGCGAATGCACTTTTGTGTCGTAAACCTGCAACAAACTAACTTACGGATAATAACTTGCAACAGCTAAATAATGAACCCATAAACGTGACCATAATAAAGATTGTTTCCATTACTGCACACAAAAAAAAATTACACTTATAAATATGCCTGCATTTGGTAAAAAAAAAATAAAATAAAAACCATCCCTGGTCGCATATTTCTATGGCCATAAAGATGATAACGAAAATAAACCAAATAAAAGAAAATTAACAACAACAAAAAACACAACACACACAACACACAGCACACAAAATTTAGCAAAGTTACTCGTAAAAGAAGAAGAAAAAATAAGTATTAAAATAAATTAAAAAAATATTGTAAATAACACACCTTGCTGCTGCATAAGGCCAAACCTATAAGACACAAATATTTGAGATGCATGTTGCATACGTTGCATACCCCAAAATCAAACTACATAATTTGCAATGAAATCAAAACAACAAGAAAAAAAGTACTTATCCTAAATTTGTAGCAAGCAGCAACAAGTATAGAAATGAAATAAATAAATAAGTAAATATAACAACAATAAACACAAACATTGCAGTCGTTGCCAACTACGAGTATCTCCTTTTGGCAACTGCCTGCCACTAACTACATCTCCTCTTCTTCCCCCTCCTCGTCCTCTTCATGCTATCACTTCACAGGCTGATAAAACCAATGAAGCAGAATATTTAGCTTAAGAAAAATAAATAAATAAATCTTTGCAACGAGAGAGACCCACCGATTAGGAAAAATTCGGTTAAAGTTTATTTTTGTGCAACTTTTCAAATGATTTCATTTTAATGTCAACGGAAATAAAGACATTAGAATTGTTTATTTTTTTTTAGAGCAGAATTAATTACCTGCAGAGAGATGTCAAGAAAATTACGAATTTTCCGCTTACCTAAAATGAAAAGAAAAATATGTAGAAAAAATTAATTTAGATCAAATGAAGATTAACCAAAAAGTTTTTCAATTATAGAGAGAGAGACATAAATGGAAATATTTTGCAATTGAGAGCATATGTATGTATGTATGTGTTTTATAATGTTCATATTTTTTTTTTAGATTTAACAAATAATTAAAAGATTATACTTTGATGGCATTAATCAAGGCGAATGCAATTAGGTGACCTCATTTAAGTAGATGATGATGATCAGCTGCTAGTTTCTTTGTTGTCAAAATCGGACAAAATGTTCGTAATTTTTTTACAGCAGGAAATTGTTAGTATAAAATCATTCGCCTTAATATCATATCAAGTGGTCTCAACCACGGTTCTCACAATTTTTTTATGACCGAAATAGCCAAATCAATTTTATGCAGTTTTTCTTAATACTAAATATTTGATAATAAATCTGCAAATTGCAAAAAAAAATTAGCAGTAAATCGTAAAAAGTAGAAATGAAATCGCTAAAAATTATTGCTTGTACATTTTTCTCATCCAAATTCAAAACACATTAAGGGTTTTCATGAGAATGTTCTAAAGTTTCGCAAACTGTGCAATTGTGCATTTTTAAACTCTAGTAAATAAAATTTTTTTTTTTAAAATCACTTCTTTCTTATTGCAATTTTTTAACACTCAAAACATTGAAAACTTAATTTAAAAAAATGTAATCATTTACAATTGTTTATTTAAACAGAATTGTCAAGTAGCACAAATTGTTGGCATTTACATACATATGTCGTCGAAGAGTGAGTGATTTATTTAGTCAATGTATATAATCCTTACAGACTAATAACAAAATACTTAAATTTAGGTTGCATAACTAACGTTATGCAACATACATACATAATAAAAGTTATGCCTTATTAATTAAGAAAAAAAATTATTTTGTGCTCAATGATATTATAATTTAAAGAAAAATCGACAAATTCCGACAAAGAATTGTATTGACGGCCTAATCTTGTAAAAGCAATTGGATCTACAAAGCTTGATAACAAGAGAATTATAATGACGAGTACTACGACAAGGAATATTAAATTTAACAGAATTTAAAAGAAATTCAGAGCAAATATTACCATTAATAAGGTTAATCATAAAAGTTACATTTAACATTGTACGGCGACTTTTTAAAGTAGGTAGTTTTATTAGAGCCAGTCTGCTGGTATAAGAAGGAAAATTGTTGTTAAACTCCACCGGAGACCACGTAAACAGAACAACAAGAATTGTTTTTGGACAGATTCAATACGAATATTATGAATATTGTAATAAGGTTCCAATATGATCTAAAATAGGTCTAACTAGAGACACGAACAGCTGATTCGTAATGTAGGGGTCCGAAAATTCTTTAGCCCATCCAGTGTTGCCAGAATTTCTAAGGCTAAAATCTGCAAAATTTAACAATTTTTCACGAAAAAATCTTCAAAATCTGCATTTTATTTTTAAAATCTTAAAAAAATCTTCAAAGCTATTTTTAAAAAAACTTTTTATATATGATTAAAAAAATTTACATAAATATGGACGTACATGTGTAATATAAGTATAAAAATTTATAAAATTTAAACTCGGGTTAACATGTATTTTGTTTAAATTTTTTATAATTTTTTTTTTAAATAATTTTCAATCACATTTTTTTCATGACTAGAAACCTTTAATGTTCGAAGAATGTGCATTTCGTTTCTGCTTAAGAAACTCTTCAGCAGACTTCAACCAAAAAATTTTTGAAATAATAATAATAAACTTCATATGTTTATAGAACGACTATCAATGTGTTATTAAGAATTACGTACACAAACATAAAAGGTAATATTCACAAAAATTATTTTGGGTTACAAAACGTTTACCAAACAAATTTCCATAAAAAATAGTTTTGGTTTACAAAACAAAAACAGCAGAAAAAGCTTCAAGCAAAAATCTTTACAAGATAACATCTTCGATTTTGCGACATTCGTGGAGTTTGACGGGTTTTTCACACCCAAAGTTTACTTTGCAAAGTCTTGAGCTTATTAAAGAAAAAATAATATAGAATAAGATCTATTTTCTCTTCTCTCCTACAAACTTTAGACTTTGCAAATTAAACTTGTGTGTGGAAACCCCATCTTTATTTAGGAAAAACGAAATGCATAAAACCAACAAAAAATTAAAAATTCTTCATACTTATGTACAAACAATATAAAATGAATGAGAAAATAAATCGAATATATAAAAAATTATACAAAAAGTGATTTAATTTGTTACATAAATATCCAAAGGACTTCGGAGTTTTGTTTTATTCAAGTTCATTTCAAATGAATGTGGTAAAGACATTTCATTCATTTTAATTTAACTTAGGGCTGCAAAATCATAATCAAAATAAGCTCGTTTTATATCAGATATTCTATTCCAGAAGCTTGCCAAAGTTACTTCTTCTTTTTCTGTAATGATGTCTTCTAAGTTCAAAAATTTTAACTCTCTAAACTGTGAGTCGTTCACACATAAAAGAAACAAAAAGTAGTAACAGTAATAGCAAAATGTAAAAAAAAATTCACTATAATTGGAGTTGAAAAATCTGCGTTTTTAGGCCAAAAATCTTCAAATCTGGATTCCGTCTTTTTGGAGGGTAAAAATCTGCAAAATCCAGATAAATCTGCA
Source organism: Tachina fera (assembly GCA_905220375.1). NCBI lineage: Eukaryota > Metazoa > Arthropoda > Insecta > Diptera > Tachinidae > Tachina > Tachina fera. The sequence goes on along the minus strand of LR999966.1, from coordinate 109,452,566 downwards.
TTTCTGGCAACCGTGAGCCCATCTCTTTATAAAGGTAAGAACGCTTCTAGCTTTATTCACAGTCATCGTAATATGAGGAACAAAACACAATTTTGGGTCCAGTAATATTCCAAGACCAAGAAATGAATCAACCAACTCTAGCTGATGACCTCCCAGATAGTAGTTAGCAGCAATTATATTACTTCTGGAAAAACACATACATTTACATTTCTTTAAATTGAGCTTCATCATGTTAAGTTTGCACCATTTAAAAAAGTTGTTGAGGTCACTTTGAAGATTAAAGTACGAGTAATTGAATCGCAATATCAATATGAGCGTACTTTACTGAATTCGCGCGTGAACGGCGCGTATCAACTTGACCAATGAGACTCCGAGTGAACTCGCATGAGAAGAGGAGTCAACATATTCAAATAAATCTAAGCTTCAAGATATCAGTTATTCGTACTTCTTTTACAGTTACGGCCAGATAACTTCTATGATGTAAATTCAGTTACAAAAGCTTCGGTAGGTCGGTCCTCACAGCCAAAGCAGTTCCGCTTTAAAGTACCTGCATGAATCAAATAAAAGCAATTTACAACAAACAAAACAATATTTCTGGTATGACCACGAATCGCCACACAAACTTAATGCAACACAACAATGGAGGCAATAAGAAGCCGCAGCAGCCCGCAGGCAGCATGTTCAACCAGCGACCACTGAAAAGGAGACAGCCTGGCCAGCAAAATGAAACAATAAGAAGCTGGCATGCGACAAATGAGAGAGAAAGTAAATAATACTCGTAATAAAGGAACCAACGAACGTACGAATGAACGAACGAATGAATTTGTGCAGCGTAAAATCCTAAACAAAAAGGTTTTCATTTTTTCATCCAACGTCATATCTTTGTGTTATAATGTTAAGATTGCGGTAAATATTTTTCGTTAAAAATAGCTTCTGTCAAATGTTTGAACTCTAAACACGCCCGATGCCATATTACATGAAAACGTGCGACACTTGTTTGTCGTCCAGCCGGAGAAAAAAAAACAATCAAAGAAAAACAATATAATGGAAAAATACCGCTATTTATAAGGAAAATTTAAATTAAATAAATGACGAAAAAAAATAACTTAAAAGGTACAAACAATAGCGCTCTTTATGATCTATGCAAGTTAATGGATTTTGTTAAGCAACAAGGTGTTGCAAAAGAAGGTTTATTTTTAAAGGATTAATTGAGTCTGTAAAAAAGATTTTAGTTTAGTTTTTAGGGTTCCGTACACCAATAGATTTCGCTACCATGTCCTTCTGTCCGTCCGGCTGTCTGGTTGTGTGTCTGTACAGGCTGTTTTATCGAGAACCATAAGAGCTAGGGACCTGAATTTTTTACAGAATATTTAAAACTTTGGCCGCTACAACAACAAATATATGACAGTTAACAATTAGAGGGTGTTCTAAAGCGAGCAACGAATGTATATAGACACTTGAAATTTTCAAAGTTCGTGTATATTAAAGCAAACTACACCAATAACACTAAAATTTAAATAATCAAAATTAAAGGGTATTCTATCATTTTATGTAATTTTCACCATATAATTTTGACAACTTTTGAAAACTCACGAAATTTTCAAAAACTCTAAAACCAAGAAATCCCAAAATTAAAATAAATCGCAAAAACTAAAAAAAAACGCCAAAATTCAGAAACAACCGAAAAAATTGCAAAAACGAAAAACACGACAAAGCTAAAAACAAACGCTTAAGGCCGAAAAAATCGCCAAAAAGATAAACACTGCAAAATTAAAAAAAAAACGCCAAAAGCTGAAAAATCGCGAAAACAAAAAAAGCGTAATAACTAAAAAAAGTGCCAAAACTAAAAAAAGTCGCCAAAAACCGAAAAAACGCCAAAAGTAAAAAAACAACAGAAAATAATCGCCAAAACCCGAAAAAAATCACCACAGCTAAAAAAACGCTTAAAATTAAAATAAAACGTCAAAAACCAAAAAAATAACCCAAAACGGAAAAACACTAAAACTAATAAAACGCCTAAAGCCAAAAAATCGCGAAATCAAATAACAGCAAAAACCAAGAAAAAGTGCCAGAACTAAAAAATGTCAAAACTAAAAAAAAAATGATAACATTAAAATAAATCGCCATAACGAAAAAAAAATGCCAAAAGCCGCAGAAATCGCGACAACAAAATAAGCGCAAAAACCAAGAAAAAGTGCCAAAACTAAGAAAGTCGTCAAAAACCAAAAAACGCCTAAACTAAAAAACACCTGAAATGAATCGACGAAAACCAAAAAAAAATCGTCAAAGCAAAATAACGCTAAAATTAAAAGAAATCGCCCAAAACCAAGAAAATCGCCAAAACGAAAAAGAAACATAACTAAAAATATATTAAAAGCCGAAAAAATCGCTAAAAAAACTAAAAAATCTTAAAATTTTTTAAAAAAATTCTACATCAGTAGAGCGATTCACTTACTTTTTGTTATGTTAACGATATTCGCATCGTTAAAATAATTGTACCGAAAATTTATCGAATTTGCTATTTAGTAACATTTTTAACGATGTCAGCTGTCTCGTTATTGAAGCGACAATAATTTAAATGCTGTTAATTTTATCGACAAAAATCAACAGAAAATATCAGCTGAGTCCTATCGTTAAAAAGATGTTTCACAATCACACGATCGTTCTTTTAAGCGACAAAATGTATAGACAAAAATTGCGATTGCCGGATCGTTAAAAGTTACTGAATCGCACTGCAGGTAAGATATTCCATATTATATGATTTCCCGATTTACGAAGTCGAGCATCTGAATTTTGTATAAAAAAGCGATTTAGTGGTTACAATGCGTAAGCTTCCTAACATTACATTGACAATCTTCACTTGTACTTGAAAAGATTTTCCCGAGTTTTCTAATATTATACCAGGCAATTTAAACTTTTCGATTAATTTTCATATTACAGGAATTTTGGTCCCGAAAAATCTCGAATTTTTTGAATCGTTTTACGTCATACAGTTGACTAATCGTCATTATTGTAAAATTTCTCGCGAAATGCCGCCCAGTGATTTGAATTCAAAACCCAAAAAACTATGTATGTATACTTCCTTTTGCAACACCTTGTATTACAATAACATCAGCATACATACATACTTTGAAAGGTTTTCAATAAATTTTCAATAAATGAAAATAAAAAATCATTCAATAATTTCTTTATTCCTGTTAATAGCAATTTTTTTTCAACTTTGTATGAACTTACTCAAGTTATTGCATATTGAGATTGAAATGAAAAGTAAAAGTTGCAGCAAATTGAATCATACCAATGAAATCTTAATGCTGCTATCTATCGACTGCAAGAACGCATTAAATTTTTAAAATTATTAAAATGCCCTACTGTTTGGGTTAGTTCACATATTTCAATTAGAGAAAATCTTCTTAACAATAAATCACTTTCAAGTTTATCACACGTAGTGCTTGTCCAAATTCGGCTGCACGCAACTTGATAATCATTTTAACTTTCAAGATGACGTCATCCAAGGAAATATGTAATTCAAAATACTATCTCGCTCCCTGAAAGTTCGCCAAGAACTACATGAATTGGTTAAAGAATTTATTAATTTTTTTTAAACGGAATATTTTGACCAACAAATACTAAAATTTACTTAATTATAATGTGGTCAGCTTTTCAACTTGAATACCAAATTGAATGAAAATTTAACATCTAACTTTCAGTAGATACTAGTCATGTAACGAATGTCAATTATTGATATTCGCGAATACGAATACGAATATTTGAAACGATATCCACGAATACGAATACGCATATTATATGCAATATGATATATAAAAAAATTTTTATGAATAAAGGACATCAAACTCTTGTTGGCGTACTTTAAGATTAATAAAAAGTACCCAATATTTTAATGACCGTCATTGAATAATATTTGAAAATGATTCAAAGCACAAATTTCTATAAAAAAAATTAATGTATTTGTACAAACTAAAATTTTTAGTCATTTATTTAAATTTCGTTTAGGATTTATGCATTTGTTTATTTAACTTCTTTTGAAATATATTCGTATTCGAATACATTCGTATTTGCCTGAAAATGGCCGAATATTCGACAATTCGAATACGAATATTCGTGCATCAGTAGTAGATACCATTGCTACAGAAGCACATGCTTGAATTTTTTTTAATAAAATCAGCAGATAAGAATTTAAGATACTTAAGTAGCAATAACATCTTATCGCTTTCTTCAAATTTCAATTTAAAAATAAAATGTTTGAAACTAAAATAAATCACCAAAAACCAAAAAAAAATCATCAAAATTAAAATAAGTCGCCAAAAATTAAAAAAAACGCCAAAACCGAAAAAAATTAGAAAAAAGCGCACAAAACTAAAAAAGCGTTAAACTTAAAAAATTTCCAAAACCGAAAAAATTTAAAAAAAAGCTCAAATCGAAAAAATCTGAAAACGAAAAAATGCTAAAACTATAATTAATAACAAATATTTTAAGTTTATTTCAAGTTTATTTGACAAATTTCCCATAAATATGTCAAATAAGAGCTTAATGAACCTGAAATATTTTTTATGAATAAGGCAGATATTATATAGACTAAAGTTCATATTGTATAACATATATATTGTCAGTACGGAAACCTTCGTGCACGATTCAAAATCGCACTTTACTGAATATATTTTTTGTTTTTTTTTTTTGTGTTTTTTAAGTTTATACCATTACGACAAGAAGAAGAGCATCTGAATAAGCTTGTAAATAAAAAATTTATTATAGAAAACTGAAAATTTAAAGAAGAAAAATTTATTTAAAAAAACTGCACGACTGCTACACTGTTAAAAAAAAAGCTGCGAAAAACAGATAAATCCGCACGTGTCGCAGCTATGTCACCATTCATCTAAATAGTCTCTTATTGTACAAATGAGAGCCAGTGTAGCCAGATGAGGGTATTTATTCCCAACTTGGAGATTTGTATTTTAATGACAGTACAGAAGGTTGCGTTTGAAAATCTAATAAAAAATAGATTTAATAAAATAAAATAAAATAAATAAATAAAATAAAATTAAATTCCAAAAAATTAAATAAAACCCAAAAGAAAATTTATGAAAAACCACCCAATATAAATGAAAAAAAGCACAAATTAAAAAATTCCAATGAAATCAAAAAATATATAAAATAAAGCCCAACGAACCTCAAGATGAAATAAAGCCCAAAATAAATTAAAATAATATGTATGATTTTATTGGGCTAAAGTTCGTATCGCCAAATTATATGTTATAATTATTAATGAAGAAATAACACCGAAGTTAATTGTAAAAATTCTGACAAACAAGTGGTAGGTAGAACGGAACAACTAGCTGTTTTCGAAGGACAACACACTTCATTTTTTTTATTTGGGCGTTATTTCCTTGGGCGTTATTGCATGGCCCCCGTAAAAGTCAAGTATATTAAAAGAGTGTCCCATGCGTATTGCACTGATCGCTAAAAATCAATTTTCTCCACCACCCTCTGAAAAACTTAATTTTTATATAAAAAAAACGTGGGTTAATTTTTGTTTTCTCTTAAAAACATACGAGTACATAGTTTTTATCTATAACTTGACATTTTGACGTAAGTATGTAATTTCTAAAAAATATCAAAATTATCTAGTTATTCAATTAAGCCTACAATCGCCACTGGGTCAATATAAAATTATGTAATTTACATTATTTTTGTTAAGATCAACTCAACTTCCCACAAAAAAACAATACCTACTTGCTGACTGTAGAGTATTCAATGAAATGAGTTTGATTAAATCTGTTTTTCACTTGTTAAAAAATAAAATTGAATTATTATTTCGTTTCATGTTTTTTCACAAAAAAAATTAAGACAAATTGTGCAAGTTTTTTTATTTTTTTTTGAATGCAGTTGTTCACAAAATGTATCAAAATATTATTTAACAGAAAGTAAAATAATACAAAAAAAAGAAAACCTCAAAACGAACAATCAAAACTGTATTTGATCACTATAAATGTTTTGACTGCGTAAGTCATTAAAACAATAGAAATAATTCCAGTATCTAACAAGCAAAGCCAAAAATCACTCACCCACCCACTCATTCCCTTCCATAGATCATCTTAGATGCCGGCAGTCAAAGAGACAGACGACAGACAGTGCAACAAACAATTATTTGAAACTGACAAGTTCACAAAAGATTTGTTTGTGAAGAAATTTGAAAATAAGTGTCTTCGAAAAAAAAGATATCAAAACAATCTTGTTGTAGGTTTACATTTCAGTTTTCGCTTTTTTTTTGTTGTTGTTGTTGTTGTTGTTTTCGGGTGATAAACTACAACATATTGTGTGAATTAATTGTTACACGCTATAATTCAGCGCTGACTTTACCATTCAACCAAAGATGCCAACTAAATACAGGTTGCCTCAAAAAGAGGTGGCAAGAAATTGCTCGATATGTTTATTGTAAGAAAAATTGTGCCATATACTTTTTATATTGTGCAACTTATTGAATTGTGTGAGGCGAAGCAATAATAATATTAGCAAATAAAGTACTCAATAATATTGTGTAGTCTATGGATACTTTAAGAGCAACTTTTATATGTTTTATATAAACTTAACTGAATGTAAGCCAACCATGTTGCACATTGGAGCGACAGCAATAAATATACTCCTAACCAAAAGCTGGTTAACTTTGAAATAAAATGTCTACCAATAACCGAACTTTATTTTAATTATGATATTTTTAATTAATTACATCATTTTAACACAACTTTTTTAACTCTGCTGTAAGTATACCATAGACTTATATACATACATATACATATATTAACAAAAAATCTGCATAAAACAATTCATATACTTGTTGAACACCAATTTCCTTCTTGTAGAGCTGTAGTCTAACAATCATAATAATAAATAGTGTGACTCTAGCCGAGGGTTTTTTCTTATCTTTTTCTCACATGACTTATAATGGAAATGGTAAGTAGCTGCACAAATTTATTTGTTTTTTGAAGTGTATTTCTATTTTGTGTTTTTTTCAAATTTATTTATTATTACATATAAAAACAACAAGCACAGCTTATCTCGTATTTATAATGCGGCCTCTTGTTAAATATGACATAATTTTAATTAAAATGCAGTTCGAGTTTTAATACAATACGAGTGGTTTTCCGGAGATTTTATTTATTTTGATAAACATAACTAACATAAATGAAATCCCACAAGAAATTGTTGTTAACAACTTCATATTTCTTTTAAATTCATATTCAAATTAATTTTTCAATTCTGTATTAAAAGTTAAAAAAATTTCCAGTTATAAAACAGGAAAAAACAAAATTAAATTAACAATTCTTAATTTAAATAACGAAAAGCATTTGCAATTTTGCATAGTAAAAACTAACTTAAAATATTTATATGCAAAAAAAACTAAAAAAAAATCAAAAAATAAAATTTTTTTTAAGATAAATTAAATTAACGACCTTATTGTCCTGCTCAACTCTCAACTCAGTAGTTTAATGGTCACATTGTTAAGAACCATTTTTAACTTAAATAACGGTTAAATTTACAATTATCTTTCTTGTAAACACTTCGAGTAAACATTTGAGATAATTCACAATAGCAAAAAATAAGTTTGGTTGTGTGAGAGGTAAGTTGACTATAAGACGCCCAAACTGAGTTAAGTTGAGATAAACAGCGTTGCCAAATGTGCAGATTTATCCGTTTTTCGCAGTTTTTTTCAGTTTTTGAACAGTCGTGCAGTTTTTTGTTTAAAAAATCAATTTTTATTTAAAATGATAAATAACTAACTAATTTATGTAAACTGCCTAAGGCAGCGATGTCACTCATGCTTTGTTACATTTTAATAAGAATCATAATAATACTAGATTTTTTTGTGTAGTTTTTTTATGAACAGCTTTTTTGTTCGTTGCAGTCAGTTTTTTCCTCGAAGTTATATGGCAACACTGGTTGAGAACGACTTTAGTATCACAATGTTTTTAAAATGTTATAGAATTCCGAACAAATAAGTAGCATAACCAGTGTTTCCATATTTATTTTTCAAAAATCTTCAAGTCGACAACAAAAAATAATTTTTATTTTTTCATTAAAAGTACAGGTAAAAATTTATTGTTTATTTCTTATGATTTGTTTCAGTTTAGAAAAAAAATTTAGGCCCATTTTAATCAATTTTGTCTACACACTTTCCATTTCGAAAGTTGGTGGAAAATCTCTCCTTCAGTATTGCAAACTAAAGCTTACACGAAAGTGAAATTTTATCTTATTTTCTGCACAATGAGTTCGCAAACAATTGTTAAAGATTTTTGGATGACATTTCTTTTTTTCAATCATAAAATGTTTGAAAAATAAACTAAATATTTATTGCTAGTAATCATGATCATTATAATAATCCTCATCATCTGTTTTAATATAAATTTATCACATTGACACCTGTTTGCAAATCAACAACTACAATAACAACAAACAGCAAACAACAAATGGCATAAAAAATAATTTATAGCGAAAGGTTGGTACTTCAATGTTACAATATTGTCGTATTTTTTTTCTTTTCAATTTGCACCAACAGCAGAGTTAAAGATATTTGCAACGACACGGAAATAGAAGTAAAAGTAAAATTTCAATTTCTCTTTTTTTAGTAAAAACATGCTGCTATTTATAGAAAGCAACAAGAAGACATAATTAAATTGGATTATTTAAGGTCATCGGTGACTAAAGAGCCATACAAATTTTAAATTGACGCTCTAGATTCGTCATTAAGTTTTAAAATATTGCATTCATATTAAAACTGCCTCTTTTAGTATAAAAATAATTATAATTTCGCAAGAAAAAAATTTTACAATTTGTTGTATCTTGGAAACCGTAAGAGGCAAACTCTTGAAAATTTCAAAAACGGTAAAATTAAAAAATCCCAAAATTATAAAACCGCCAAAACCAAAAAAAAAGCACAAAATTAAAAAAATTACTAACACTTAACTAAGTCGACAAAACTAGAAAAAATTGCCAAAGTGAAAAAAAGAATCGCCAAAAAAAACGCCAAACCCCGAAAAAAATTGCCAAGCCGCGAAAAAGGAGCCAAAACTAAAAAAATCGCAGAAATTAAAAAAAATCGCCAAAATGAAAAAAATCACCAAACTGTAAAAACGCCAAAAACCGAAAAAAATTGCCAAGCCGCGAAAAAGGTGCCAAAACTAAAAAAATCGCAGAAATTTAAAAAAATCGCCAAAATGAAAAAATTCGCTAAAGTAAAAAAAGTAAAAAACGCCAAAAACCGAAAAAATAGCCAAAACGAAAAAATGACAAAACTAAAAACAGCGCTAAAATTAAAAAAATTTGGCCAAAAACCGAAAAAAACGCCAAAACTAAAAAAATACTCAAAACCCATAAACGAAAAAAATTGCAAAACAACATATTATATAGGCTAAAGTTTGTATTGAATTACATATCTAGTGTCCATACGGAACCCTTCGTGCACGATTCAAAGTCACACTTCACTAAATTTATTTAGCTTTCCGTTCACCAAAAGTGAAAAGGAACCATAGTGTTTTCGCTACGATATCAGTCGCACTTTACTGAATTTATTTCGTTTGAAAGGTGGCTTGCTCTACTTTTATTTTGCACAGCACTTTAATATGAAATTCTTTGAATATAAATATCGCTCAGTTCAAAGCAAAAGGAACATTTGTAATAAAGACCTGCAAAAGACGTCTTATAAGAACTTTTAAGACATGAGGGCAATTCCAAATGCTTTATTATTGGCTTAGTATAATGCATGCCACGAGAGTACATTTAAAAAACATGACATATTAACATTTAAAGACTGCTTACGCAGGCCACTAATTTGTAACACTTCAGATGCGTTCACACGAGACAAAAAAGTTTAAATTTTTTTAATCTAATGTTAAGGAATTAAGAAGCAGCTAGGAAAAATTTATCGCCTACGAATGGTTGGTTGTTTTTTTTTTATTAAAATTTTATCCAGCATATAGTAAAAATGCATTTTATAATTGGAATTTTAATTCCCACACTTGAATTTTTAATGAACTTCATCAAGTTTCTTAATGAATAGAATTAATATTAAGAGTTAATGTAGTATTTTGTGCTCACTGACTGAGTGGTAGCAGATTACAAAAAAATAAAAATAAAAGAGTTTTATGTCTTGATAATTTTTATTTCAACAACCTTCTAAACGAAAATTTATTATTATTATTGAAATCGGTTACAACGAAATAAATTTATGCTGCCCACCGAAAGAAGATTATTGCTTAATTATCGTAGATGTGTTTAAGCATGTTTGTTGAAAATAATAACTCAAATAAAAAAAGTAATAAAAATAATTTATGTCTAATATAAAAACCTGTTTTAGTTATTACAAACTGTATATTAAATAAGTTTTGACCGAAAATGCGTTTAAATGTTTTTAGATAGTAAGAAATTATGGAATACTTAAAATGCAATTTTTAGGTTTTTTAAAGTAAATAAAATAATTTCGCTTTAATTTCAAGTTTCAGTAAGTGTTACCATGCTAAATAAATTCAGTGAAGTGCGAGTTTGACCCGCGCACGAAGGGTTCAGTACGGACACGAGATATGTAATTCAATACGAACTTTAGCCAATATAAACTATAGTTTTGGCATATTTTTTTTCGTTTTTGGGTTTTTTCGGTTTAAAGCGTTTTTTTAGTTTTGGGGGTTTTTGCGTTTATTGGCGTTTTTTTAGTTTTGGCACTCTTTTTCTCTTTTTAGTGAATTTTTTTTTGGTTTTTGACGTTTTATTTTTATTTTGGCGATTTTATTTTTTTATGTTGGTGATTTTTCTAATTTTGGGAATTTTTTTTATGTAGGCGATTTTTTTTTGGTTTTTGCGATTTTTTCGGTTTTTGGCGTTTTTTTTCATTTTGGCAATTTTTTTTTTCGTTTTTTTGCGTTTTTTTTTTTAATTTTGGAGATTTTTTTCATTTAGGCGATTTTTTGGGGTTTTTCGTTTTGGCGACTTTTTCATTTAGGCGCTTTTTTAATTTTGACACTTTTTTCTCATACAACGTTTACCCTAAGAAGAGATACTTGTTCCCCCATTCGAATCAACAATCAAAATATTCCTCAGCATTCCCAAGCGAAATACCTTGGTATACACCTTGATCGAAGGCTTACATGGAAACATCATATTGACTTTAAGCTAACTCAGATGAAACTCAAGTTATCTCAAATTCATTGGTTGATTGGCAGAAATTCAACACTTAGTCTGGACTGCAAACTTTTAATATACAAGTCGCTTTTGAAGCCAATATGGTGTTACGGTATCCAGTTATGGGGCACTGCTTCAGCTTCCAATGTAGACAGAATTCAACGAAGACAAAACAAAATTTTAAGGTTAATAACATCTGCTCCATGGTACATTAAGAATTCAAATTTGCATCGTGATTTAAAAATGCCACTAGTGACTGAAGAAATTGCAAGATACGCAGGCAAATACTTAACCAAACTCGAGTCACATCCTAATCCGCTTGCTCGTAATATTTTGAATTTTAATGGTCACATCGGCGAGTGTTTTGCTGAATTTGGGCGTAGGCCTAGTAACTTATAACAGCTGCAGTTTTTATTATATTATATTTTATCGCCAATTTAAAAATGATATCTTTTATTTTTTTTTCTCACGATTATTTTTGATATTACCATTTAAATATAACCTTACTTGGTTTTATTATCATTTCTTTTATTTTTTATTTTTAAATCATTTACATTCTTACATACGTTTTTTTTTGAATACCTTTTGAACTATAATTTTAATAGTAACTGATGAATCCCTCTGTTAACTTAGGTCATGTTATTTGTAATAATGATTATATTCTTAATAACTTACTTAACAAGGAACATTGTTTCAACATTGGACATATGAATGTTCAAAGTATAAAACCATCATATCATTCCGCTAAATTTGACGAGTTCAAAAATATCATCTCTGGGAACGTTTTTGATGCTGTAGGAGTTACAGAGACGTGGCTTAAATCTTGGGTGGCATACTCAGCTACTCGTATCTCAGGATATAGAGTATTCAGGCTGGATAGATCTGATGATATTAGAGGTGGAGGTGTTGCTATCTATCTGAAGATAAGTATTAAAGCTAAAATTTTGGTTGAGGTCTCTGATCCTGACGTCATTGAATGTTTGTTCTTAGAAGTTTCTTTTGGACTGAATAAAATGTTGTTAGGTGTTGTGTATTTACCTCATGGACGTACTGCTGGTCTCCAGCGTCTTGATCATATCTTGGATGATTTATCCTGCCGCTATGAACACGTTGCAATTATGGGGGACTTTAACCTCAATCTATTTGACCCTGTTAAAGCTGGTATCATTAGAAATTTTTGTAGTGCCCATAATTTAACTTATAACCACAATTCCTTGCCTACTCATCATGACCTTAGAACTAACTCCCTTTCACTTATTGATTATTTTATGTTGAGTAATCTTGCTCCTATTTCTTTTTCGGGACAATTTCAGTTGCCACATATTTCGAAACATGCTTTTGTTTGCTTAAGTCTTGAATTCTCTGTACCCAAGAATTTAGCCTCAGTTGAATATAGTGATTACAACAATATTGATTTTCAACTTCTTGAAAGTAGTTTTTTTGCGACAGATTTTAGCCCCATTTATCATACTGCTGATGTTAATCTACAGATTGATATACTTAACAAAAATTTATCTGAGCTTTTTTCATGTGTTCCAATTAGGCGTAGAGCAGTCAGACATAATACCAACTACATGGATACGAGGCAAGTAAAATCAGCCCAATATCTTCGCGACCTTGCTTATCGTGCTTTCTGTGAATGCAACTCCGAGGAAAATTGGTCCGTATATTGCAAATATCGTAATCGTGTCAAGAATGTGATTAGAAAATTGAAAAGAGAAGAGAGTATAAGGAGATTTAACAACTTTGATATCACCTCTACTTGGAAAATACTCAACGATATTGGTGTGCGTGGTGCAGCTAACGAATCGGATATATCAGAAAATCCACAAATCTTGAATGACGCATTTATTGCCAACCAATGATTTTTGTCCATTGAATGTTTTGTCCGCTTCTGGTACGTTTTCTTTTACTACTTTTTCTCAAATTGATCTTATTGAGGCTTTCTCTCATGTTAAATCAAATGCGATAGGCGTTGACAATATACCAATAAAATTTTTAAAAATATTGTACCCATACCTTGAAAAACACCTTTTACACATTTTTAACACCATAGTAATGACGTCATCGTTTCCTAATATCTGGAAGACGGCCAAGGTTATACCCGTTAGAAAGAAGACTGGTATTGGCCCTGATTGTTTTCGGCCAATCAGCATTCTCCCTTGCCTTTCGAAAGTTTTCGAGCACATGATAGTCAAACAGATGAATAGCTATTTAAATGAAAATAGACTTTTAAGCGCTTCTCACTATGGCTTTCGTCAAAATCATAGAACCACCACTCTTTTATTAACTTTGAGTGACAGGATCAGAAATAGTCTAAATAGTCAGGGAAATTGTATTTTAATTGCTTTGGATTTATCTAAAGCTTTCGATAGTATTAATCATAACAATTTAGTCAATAAGCTTCACTCATTATTTAGATTTGGTAAGACCTCATGTAAACTTATTACATCGTACCTTTCAGGAAGAAAACAATTTGTATCTGTCAATGATAAGTATTCATCTTTGCAGATATGTATTAGTGGTGTTCCTCAGGGATCTGTTTTAGGCCCACTTCTATTTATGCTCTACATGAATGATTTTATTGAGCTTGTTGGTTTACCGTCTTCTGACATTTTTCTGTATGCTGATGACATTCATTTAGCCTTTTTTGGTGTAAATCAATTTCTTGATTGTTTAAACTCACGTGTTAATCACACATTAGATATTATTGAAGCATGGATGAAGAATAATTTCCTACAAATCAATGCCAACAAATCTAAAGCTTTGTGTTTTGGTGTACGGAATAAGTCGCTGTTGAAGATAAAGCTGGGAAATAGTCATATTTGTATGGTTGATAACCTGTGTTGTTTGGGTATTATTCTGGATGACAAGCTAAACTTTGAAAAACATATTAACTCTGTCAAATCGAAGATTTGTTTTGTTTTAAGGAGGTTATATAGCCTAGGTTGTTATCTCCCCATTGGCATCAGATTCTTGGTTGCAAACTCCCTACTTCTCTCAATTATTAACTACGGGTTTGAGGTTTACACGGCTACTAATCGCACTACTTTAAAAGAGGTAAATAGAATAGTTAATAGAATAGCTAGATATGTTTTTGGGGTTAGAATGCGGGACCATATCTCCCCTTATGTTGAGCGTTTTCTTGGATTGTCATTTGCTAAGTATATTAAGCTAAGACTGCTAACTCTTTTTTACAATATTATCTATTCAAAACAACCTTTCTTACTCTACAGTAGCTTTGTGTTTTCGCATTCTACTCGTTCACCACAGATAATTATTAATCGAGTTTATAAAGCAACATACGAACACTCCTTTGTCGTTAGAATCGCGCGTATTTGGAATACTCTACCTAATAATCTTAAAGTATTTACTCTCCCCCCTCCAAGAGCTAAATACATTTTTAGAAACTTTTTAACATCACTCTAAACAATGTTCCGTGTTAATTTGTAAACTTTGTTAATATGTAAATATTTTTTTTTTCCTCTCTTTACATGATTGTAATTATAATCTATTTTACTTGCATACATATATACTAACTGGTAAACACTATTTTTACACTTTTGTATTTTTATCTACATATAATGTATTCTTATATTTCATTTTTTTTGTACTTTTTTTAAATCTCTTATTTAATGTTTCAAATTATTTAAAGTGATAATGTATTCTATAAATTCCTTAATATCAAATTATATATATTTAAACTTTTTTCATCCTGTTTTGAATTTTTTATTGAATTCTATTATCTTGTACATTTTGTTTTTATATACTAATAACCATATATGGCCCTAAAGGGCTCGGTTAAATGAATAAATGAATTAAAAAAAAAAAAATAAAAAAAAAGAGGGACACAAGGGCTCTTATACTCAACACCCTAGATGGGAATGCTTGAAAATACATTTAATTTTCCTTTTTGATTATCACTACTTTGTATTATTTAAATTATCACTAAGTTTTGGCCGACACTGGTCGGGCTAAATAATTATATTTTAGCTTTAAGATTTGATCACTTATTGTTAGTTCATTTTTGAAGATACAATAAATAAATATATTTAAGAAATTTATTATTCGACATATTGTCATAATTATATTTTAATTTGAAATTTATTTGCTGGTGGTTCAGCTTGGTCTATATATAAATATATGTATTAACAAAAAAAAAAAAAAAAAAAAAAAAAAACTTTTTTCTCATTTTAGCAATTTTTTCCTATTTTTGGCGTTTTTTCAATTTGGCAATTTTTTTTTATTTTGGCGATCTTTTTTCAAATAAACAATTATTTTGGTTTTGGCACCTTTTTCACGTTTTGGCGATTTTTTTTCAGTTTTTGACGTTTTTTTAGTTTTAACTATTTTTTTCATTTTATTGATTTTTTCGAATTTGGCGATTTATTTTAGTGTTAGAATTCTTTTTTTAATTATGGCGATTTTTTTAAATATTTGGAAATTTTTTTGATTTGGCGATTTTATAATTTTCGGATTTTTTAGTTTAACCGTTTTTGAAAATTTCAAGAGTTTTCCAAAAATAGCAAGTTGTCAAAAATACATAGTAAAAATCGCATTAACTGATGGACCACCCTTTAATTTAAATTTTTTAATATTTTAATGTTCATTGTTGTAGTCTATATAAAAATACACTAACTTTAAAAATTTCAATTGTCAATATACATATATAAATACATACAATTGTATGTATATTACATGTGATTTTAACATTTCTCGTTGCTCGTTTTGAACACCCTTTAATTTTTAATTATCATGTATTTGTTGTTGTAGGTTCTACATACTCTGTCTAAATTTCAAGGTCTCTAAACGGTTCCTGAGAAAATAGCGTGTGACAGACAGACGGACAGCGTAGCGAAAACAATAGGGTTCCTTTTCACCTTTGGTGTAGGGAACCCAAAAACACCTCGAACTTTTACACTAAAAAAATATTTAGGAAAATCAACAAAACACGTTGGTCTAAGTTTTAATAGAGTAAAAATCAATATTATTGCAAAATATACAAATCGAAAAGTATTCGAGTCAGTCGGTTTTTAAATTGTAAAAATCCGGACTATTTGACATTTGAAAATAAGCATTTAAAAAAAACCGGGCTTCAAAATCGGTTGGAAAACCGAGTCGATCACCCTAGTTGCAGTATAATGTTATTGTAGGTTTTATTAATTTTAAATACATTTAAATATTAATGATGATGTTTTTCTTTCTTTAAATATTAAAAAATCAAGCAGTTAATGAATTTTTGAGACATAATGATATTGAAAATATAAAAAAGTTCAATACTATCTGGATCCCTTAAAGTTAAATTTATTTTGTGTTATAGGCAACTCTGCATTAAAAAGTAAACATGCAGACAGTCGGGCATTTTTGCAAAATTTTCGTTGATAACACATGCACAGAACTTACATGCAAGTACTTGCACTTGTAAACGCAGGATTACAAAACAATAGGCCTGTTCCATGATGTCCCCAGCAAACTTTCGATCGACAACTTGTATTGCAAGCAACAATAACATTACAAAATTTGTTGTTGTTTTCAATATTTGAGCGAACGATTTCTGGTGACATCGTGGGACAGGCCGAGTGATTTATTTTCACTTGCAGCAAGTAAATGAAAATTTAAAACTTATGAAATAAAAGTATAATAGTGTATTTCATAGTGTATCGATACAGAGATACAAGAGGTTTCGTGAATTAAGCAAGTGATTTATTTTCACTTGCAGCAAGTAAATGAAAATTGAATTAACAGTGTTGCCTTATTAATACGCGTAGTTTTTACTCTTTTTAAATACATACATACTTATATTCAAAAGCTAATTTGATATTTTTTTCTTTAAATATTTCTAAAAGTTATGTTATGTTATGGACAATAAAAAAAACTAAAAAACGCACATCCAGCTTGCAAGACACACACCACTTACATGCAAGAACTTGCACGTGTAAACGCAGGGTTAAAAAGACACACAAACCCAAATTTCACAGGTTCAACTTGAATTTTAAGCTTAGATGTGTTTATAGATTTGTTTTTGAATTAATTTCTCGTGCAAATATTTATTTTTTCCGTCTGACTTTAACTCAAAATTTGTTCTAGAACTGGTAACTAACAGGAATAGTACACACATATAAAGACACACATTTCCTTGAATGATATTTGAGTTACACACGAAAAACATTATTCCACACTCGCAAGTGCATGGCGGGCAAAAAAAAAATAAAACGTAACAAAAGTAAAAAATGGACCGACTGATTCACAAACAACATCATTTATTCCACAGCATATTGACCATGATTTCGCTACGTACGGATGAGAAAAGTCTAAATTGTGTTAAGAAGTTTGACACGCAAACACTTTTTTAATATTTAATAACAACAATAATAATAATAATAATGATAGTCAAACTCAATACGTTTCTCTAGTTTAACTTGGATACACTTGCATATAAATAAATTGCAAAGTGAAAAAATAATGATCATCACAATGATAATCATTTTAATAATAACAATAATAATGAATACCAGAGGAGATCTGAAAAGACAGCATTAAAAAAATAAATACAAAAATAAATAAATAAGTCAAGTTGTTGTTGAAAATAATAATCAAACGAAGCATAACAACGTTGTTGCAACAACGTTGTTACAACAACGTTTATTTTTATTGCCGCTGGTGGTTGGTGGCAAGTACTCGTAAGGTGATGCGATACGAAACGATAGTAAGATGGATAGACAGACAGACAGATGCAATGCCAAACAACAAGTAAAGTAAGTGATGGTGTTGCAGTTGTTGTCATTATTGCTGTAAATAAGTTTTTCTTTAATTTTTAACAACAACAACAACAACAACAACAACAACAACAACAAGATAAATAGTACACACAGCAAATTAATTTTTTCTGCTTTTTTTTTTAATTCCACATTTTACATTGGCAATGAAAATGCATTTCTTTATTGCTGTTTTTATTTTTATTTTTAATTTCTTTCCTGGCACTTGTAACAATAAGTTGCAGAGAAAGAAAGGAATGGTGTCATCTTTGAAAAAATATCTGCAAGGCAAACAAAAAAATAACAATTTGACAGCTGAAAACTTTTAAATTGGATGTACATATTATGCGTTATAGTGTCCTGTACAAGACCATTTATAAGATCTTTCAAGACATGAGAGATTTTTCCAAAGCTTTATTACAGTAAAATATACTAAAACAAACGCTAAACAACACTGTTGGCAAGACAAACAACTGAAACAAATGTCTTGCCAAAAGTGTTGTTTAGCGTTTGTTTTAGAATATTTCGCTGTAGTAAAGCATTTGAAAAGTCTCTTATATCTTGAAATGTCTTATAAATGGTCTTGTGCAGGACTTTAATGATTTAGTGCGCGTACGAGCTGTAGGCATCTGCCAAACAAATTTTAAATAGTGTTTTTGCATGCAACAAGTTTCATACAAAACTCTTTGATGCATTCGCGCAGTAAATTGGTTAACTTTAAACTTTTTAACGCGTTGTGTTGTTTTGACAACTAGTCAGCTGACAATAAAAAATAAAAAATTAGAATCATCGAGCAAAAGCTTATTAAAAAACATACAGTGTGGCATAAACAATTTTCCAAATAAATTTTAAAATGTACAAATAAGTAACAAAACAAGAAATAGCGTTATAGCGCGTGTTGGGTAACTTCCCGTTTTTCATGCGCTAAAATGTTCTAACCCACGATATTCCTACACGAACTAACGCGTGTTATATATGCACCTCTACCTTTAAGGTTTTTAAAACCAGGCATTTACCCTGTGATTCGAAAGAAAGGAAAAGGCCAGTCCCAAACCTATTCCACCTAACAAAGAAAATACAACAACAATTTGGGAAAACAAAAAATTTTGTTGAAGTCCACTGATGAGTTTCTTCTGCAGAAACGAAACGCATATATACTTAAAAAAATATTTTTTAAACCATACTTTTTCAAAGCGGTACTTTTTTTGTGAAGAGGTACTTTTTATTAAACAGTTTTTAAAGGAACTTTTTCAAAAGAAACTCATTTTATAGTTATTTTAAAGGTTATTTATTTTGAAACGCGTTTTCAAAAGGTAGATTTTCAAAACATACTCGTACTTCTACAAAAATTGCTTTTTAAAAGGTACTTTTTTAAGGGGCATTTTTTAAAAATACACTTTTAAAACACACTTTTTAATGAACTATTTCTCTAAAATATGCTACTTTTTAAAGGGTACTTTTTTAGAAGATACTTTTTTTAAATGTACTTTTTTTATACATATGTAGTTTTTTTGAATATACTTCGTTTTAAAAGTACTTTAAAAAACACGTTTTAAAAACACTTGTAAAAAGTAATTTTAAAGTAAATTTTGTATTTGTAATATTTTTGAAAGGCCTTTTTCAAAGGTACTTTTTCCAAATATGCTTCCTTAAAACGTTATTTTTAAATGTTAGTTTTTTGAGGGCTACTTTTTTAGAAATACTCTTTTAATATACATATGTACTATATATAACGTTTTTAAAATGGCCTTTTTAAAATATGCTACTTTTTAAATTCGGTTTTTAGAGGATACTTATTTAAAAGCTACTATTTTGAACGCTATTTTTCAAAAAGTACTTTTTAAAATGTACTTTTTCAAAATGTACTTTTGTAATAGGTACTTTTTGAAACGTACTTTTTAAAAGGTACTTTTTCATAAGGTACTTTTTTTAAAAGGTATTTTATATAAAAGGTATGTACTGTTTGTAAAAGATACTATTTTAGTGGGTAATTTTTTGAAAAGGTATTTTTTGCAAAAGGTATTTTTTTAAGGGTGCCTTTTTTAAAAGGTAATTAATTTTTTTAAGGTACATACTTTTTTTAAAACGTACCTTTTTTAAGGTACGTACTTTTTTCAAAGATATTTTTCAAGGTACTTTTTTAAAGATAACCTTTTTTTAAAGTTACTTTTTTTTAAAAAGTACTTTTTTGAGAAGGTACTTTTTTAACAGGTACATATGTCCTTTTTTTAAATATATGTACATGCTTTTTTTAAAGGAATTTTTTAAAAAGTTTTTATTTAAAACGTACTTTTTTTAAAGGTACTTTTTCAAAGGAAATTTTTTAAAAGGTTTTTATTTAAAATGTACTTTTTTAAGGATTTTTAAGAAAATTTTTTTAATTGATACTTTTTTTAAAAGGTACTTTTTTTAAAAGTATATAAAAGAAATTTTTTAAAGGTACGCCTACTTCTTTCAAGCTGTTCTTTTTTAAAAGTCACTTTTGCCAGCCGTACTTACTTTAAATATACTTTTTTTAAAGCAGTCTTTTAAAAGGTAATCAGGGCAATTATGAATAAAATTCTGCGAGAATATTTTCCGTTTTCCAATTAGAATTTTTTGGTTTCCCTATCACTTGCTATTAGTTAGAATTGTTCCCCGGGACAAATTTCTTGCGCAATTTTATTCATAATTGCACTGAATGTGTACTTTGTAATGTGGCATTTCTTGTGTTGTCATTTGTCAGGCAGACAAAATTCTACCTTTAACTAAAAGCAAGTTGTGGAAATGGCTCTAAAGGTACTTTTTAAAATTAGTTTTTCTAATGGAACCTTTTTCAAGATGTAATTTGTAGAATTTAAAATTAACCTATTAAAAACTCATAAATCTGATACTTTTTTCATTATAGAAAAATTTATTTGCCTTCTTTTAAAGAAAGGACCCTACAAGAAATGAATGATTGAAACTAAAGCTATGTACAGACGATTGTCAGATCTTACAATATTGTCAGATCTGTCAATGTGCTGCCAATGTACTGGCAATCGAAAATTGCCAGTACAATATTCCTTTTCAGGTCACACGGTTGTAAGAAAATCTTACAATTTATTGCCAGACGGTTGTATGGCAATAAATTCATCTGACAAAATCGTCAGTCGAAAAATTGTCAGTTCACACGGTTGTCATATGCACAAATTGTCAGATCTGTTGTTATGGGTTGCCAGACTCAAAGCATTTTTTAGAAATTGTTAAATATCAATCGTTTGTGTTTGTGTTATATGTAAAAAGTGAATGTATAAATTATTATGGACCATTAAGAAGCAATTGCAATGATTTTGTGTGCATATATTTTATTATAAATGTTTTATTTAAAATCAAGCGTGTGCAGTGTTGCCCATAGAAATAATTCTCTTACAATGACGCCATTGTCAGATGCATAAACTTTGCACATCTGACAATATCAAAATGTCTGACAAATATCTGGCAATAATTGTACAATGTGTTCACACGATTGTAAGATATCTGACAATTTGTTGTCAGCTGCTAGTCTTTCAATGGACTGACAATGCTTTTTCTGGAAACGACGCCTGACAAAAATTTGCCAGTTCACACTGTTGTAAGACATTTTGAGCACATTTTACTGGCAATATTGTAAGATCTGACAACCGTCTGTACATAGCTTAACACAAACAAATTTTTTCACTAACACATTTATAAATATATAACGTTTGCAAAGTAATTCGAAATTTATCACTGTTTATGTCTGAGGAATGATAAGTTTAGTAAAGTTTTACAAGTTTTGGTACATTACATATTTCGAAAATCATTAGAATCATCGAGGAAAAACTTATTAAAAAACATACAGTGTGGCATAAACAATTTTCCAAATAAATTTTTCAATGTACAAATAAGTAACAAAACAAGAAACAGCGTTATAGCGCGTGTTGGGTAACTTCCCGTTTTTCATGCGCTAAAATGTTCTAACTGACGATATTCGTACACGAACTAACGCGTGTTATATATGTACCTCTACCTTTAAGGTTTTTAAAACCAGGCATTTACCCTGTGATTCGAAAGAAAGGAAAAGGCCAGTCCCAAACCTATTCCACCTAACAAAGAAAATACAACAACAATTTGGGAAAACAAAAAATTTTGTTGAAGTCCACTGATGAGTTTCTTCTGCAGAAACGAAACGCATATATACTTAAAAAAATATTTTTTAAACCATACTTTTTCAAAGCGGTACTTTTTATTAAACAGTTTTTAAAGGAACTTTTTCAAAAGAAACTCATTTTATAGTTATTTTAAAGGTTATTTATTTTGAAACGCGTTTCCAAAAGGTAGATTTTCAAAACATACTCGTACTTCTACAAAAATTGCTTTTTAAAAGGTACTTTTTTAAGGGGGGCATTTTTTTAAAATACACTTTTAAAACACACTTTTTAATGAACTATTTCTCTAAAATATGCTACTTTTTAAAGGGTACTTTTTTAGAAGATACTTTTTTTAAATGTACTTTTTTTATACATATGTAGTTTTTTTTTTAATATACTTCGTTTTAAAAGTACTTTAAAAAAACACGTTTTAAAAACACTTTTAAAAAGTAATTTTAAAGTAAATTTTGTATTTTTAATATTTTTGAAAGGCTTTTTTCAAAGGTACTTTTTCCAAATATGCTTCCTTAAAACGTTATTTTTAAATGTTAGTTTTTTGAGGGCTACTTTTTTAGAAATACTCTTTTAATATACATATGTATATATTAAGTTTTTAAAATGCCCTATTTAAAATATGCTACTTTTTAAATTTATTTTGAACGCCATTTTTCAAAAGGTACTTTTTTAAAATGTACTTTTTCAAAGTATACTTTTGTAATAGGTACTTTTTAAAGCGTACTTTTTAAAAGGTACTTTTTCATAAGGTACTTTTTTTAAAAGGTATTTTATATAAAAGGTATGTACTGTTTGTAAAAGCTACTATTTTAGTGGGTAATTTTTTGAAAAGGTATTTTTTGCAAAAGGTATTTTTTTAAGGGTGCCTTTCTTAAAAGGTAATTAATTTTCTTTAAAGTACATACTTTTTTTAAAACGTACCTTTTTTAAGGTACGTACTTTTTTTAAAGATATTTTTTAAGGTACTTTTTTAAAGATAACCTTTTTTAAAAGTTACTTTTTTTTAAAAAGTACTTTTTTGAGAAGGTACTTTTTTGAGAAGGTACTTTTTTAACAGGTACATATGTCCTTTTTTTAAATATATGTACATGCTTTTTTTAAAGGAATTTTTTAAAAAGTTTTTATTTAAAACGTACTTTTTTTAAAGGTACTTTTTCAAAGGAAATTTTTTAAAAGGTTTTTATTTAAAATGTACTTTTTTAAGGATTTTTAAGTAAATTTTTTTAATTGATACTTTTTTTAAAAGGTACTTTTTTTAAAAGTATATAAAGGTATAAAATAATATAAAGTATATAAATTTTTTAAAGGTACGCCTACTTCTTTCAAGCTGTTCTTTTTTAAAAGTCACTTTTGCCAGCCGTACTTTCTTTAAATATACTTTTTTTAAATCAGTCTTTTAAAAGGTAATCAGGGCAATTATGAATAAAATTCTGCGAGAATATTTTCCCTTTTCCAATTAGAATTTTTTGTTTTCCCTATCACTTGCTATTAGATAGAATTGTTCCCCGGGACAAATTTCATGCCCAATTTTATTCATAATTGCACTGAATGTGTACTTTATAATGTGGCATTTCTTGTGTTGTCATTTGTCGGGCAGACAAAATTCTACCTTTAACTAAAAGCAAGTTGTGGAAATGGCTCTAAAGGTACTTTTTAAAATTAGTTTTTCTAATGGAATCTTTTTCAAGATGTAATTTGTAGAATTTAAAAATAAACTATTAAAAACTCATAAATCTGATATTTTTTTCATTATAGAAAAATTTCTTTGCCTGCTTTTAAAGAAAGGAGTTTGTATATTCATTTTGAAAATAAACCCTAACAATGGGGTTTTAACATTTTTATTTTATTTTTAAAAACAAGCAGTTAAAAAATATTGAAACTTTTTTATTTCACCTTGAATCTTCCAACTCTAGATTTAATTCTTTGAAACTGTGTTCAACAATACTTAAAGTTTGAAAACGCTTTTTTTTTGGTAGATTCGTGTTTAATGTACAGCAAAATTCGTAAATTCATTCAGACAAACAAACAAACTGCAAAATTTGACCAACTTACTGACTCTTTATATGGGTCTTTAAACACCCATATGTATGTATGTATGTATGTTGTTAGACCATGCCACAATATTAAAACATTTGCCAGCAGTCTATCAAAATTTATTATACTGACTGGATGTCCGTCTGTTTGTCTGTCTGTCCTTCCAAATGTGCTAAATTAAAAACTATCAAAAATAATAGGAAAAATTAAAAGAAAAAAAATGGAAAAAACTTTATTTCAACAATAGCCGTATGATCGAAATTTATACAAATAGCAAAAAAAATATATATATAAAGAGAAAAATTGCAAACAAAAAAATTAAATATACTGACCTAAATTTTGGCATTAAATGAAATGGCCTGATGGTCAGAGAGAAGTTGAAAGAATGAGTATATCTTTCTTTGTAAAACAAAAATGCATATTGGCTTAACATAAATTTATTAGACAACAAACTACGAACAAACGCACGTTTTACTTTTATTTTTGATTGAAATGTTTGAGATTTTTTTAAATAAAAGTTTTTAAAAAACGCGCGCACACAAAAACATTTTTTTTAGTAAAAATTTCCTTTAAGACTTCCTTAAAAACATCCTGCACGTGAATTGCTCTTAATCGTACAGTTGCACATCGCTACAACGAACTCCGTTATAAGTCACGCTATTTTCTAAGATCATAAATATAAACTTTTATATTAAACGATTATTTTGACGTCATCACACTTAAAGCGGGGGCACAATGAATCCGTTTTACGTTAAACTTCGCCTTTTTCAACTGACATTAACGCGACGACGGAGAAGGTTGGCACAATGAGTACTCTATTGGCGGAAGCATTTGAATAGCTTCTATAGATTGATTCTCCGTTTTATTTATTAAATTCAACTTATTTATTTATTTCGTTTATTTCTTTTGTTTAACTTTATTTTTGCTGCCACAAAACACAAAATCCTAAATCAGAACATACCAAAAAAAACCGAACCAATATCTCTCAAACTACTCAACGTACGCAAAAAGTTAAAAGTTAAATAATTTTTGTACGTTGAGTTGACGGACACGTACTGAATTATAACAGACCTCATAAGAACCCATTTATTTCAACTTAGCTGTCAGCAGTTGAAAAAGAAGAAGTTTAACGTATGACGGATTCATTGTGCCCAGGCCTTCATACGTCTACACGACGAATTTTGACATTGCCAGACTCAAAGCATTTATCCTTAAGATCTGCCAACCATCTGTAAAGAGCTTAAGGTTCGTATCCTGATAAAGCTACATAATGAGCCTGAAAAAGCTATTTAATGAGCTTTCAATTAACAAGCTAAGACCCCTTTTCCACACGCAAAGTTTACTTTGCAAATTCTTAATTTAGTCTTTCTCCCAGCTGAATTAAGAGTTTGCAAAGTAAACTTTCCGTGTGGAAAAGAGGTATAATCATTGTTGTTGTTGTTTTTATTTTTTTTATTTCAATTTAATACACCAGCAGTGTGCCAAGATCAGCGATGGTAAACTAAACGCTATTATAATGTTTTCCTTACTTTTTCAACAAGGGAAAATCACAAAGCTGCGATGACATAATAAATTACTTAATCTAAAATATTGAGAGGCAATAATTTATTTCAATATTTTATTTTTATTTAACGCGTGTGAAAACTAAACAAACAAATAAATTTTTTAAGAGACAATATTTTTTTTATTACAATCAATTAAAAACTTAAGATATATAAAATAATATTACGTAAACTTTTTTTCCTCAGTAAAAAAGAAATTACTATTATCGACTTAAAACAGGAAATGCCACATTAGATGTGTGTAGGTACAAGTATGTTTCGAAAGAAGAAAAAGAGACAAACATTTTGTATGGAAAACTCGCCCATTATTTTGTGAAATTCCTTTCAAAAATAATTACTTTTCGTGTTATTCACTCGCATGTGTGTGCGTATGTCCCTACTTTTATTTTATTTATTTTTATTAAAAGATTTGATAGAGTGTCTTGTAGAAATTTATATTTTTATTTGTGCTTAAAATACCACCAGCTATACAATGAACATAAAACATAATTATTTAACTTGTATTCACAACGACTGACAATTTCTTTAAATTTTCACGTCATTGAAATTCATACAACATTAAAAACAATGTTTAAAAAATGAATAATACATACGACTAGTGAAAACTTTAATAATTGAATTATAATGATTGTTGGGTGGGTACGCGATAATAAATATTGATTTACAAAAAAAAAAGAATTTAAGCCAAAAATATTGTACGTGCCAGTGAAATGTTGAAACATTTATTTATATAAGAACTTGGAAACCATAGTTGTGAATCCACCGAGATTTTTTACACTATCCTAGAATAATGGCCTGTTTCCCACCTGCGAAAGAAAACGTTCGACTTAAAATTTATTTTGAAAACAACAATAAAATATGAAAATTTGTTTTGGTTTTCAATATACATAAATTGTAAGTCGAACGTTGTCTTTCGCAGGTGGGAAACAGGCCATAATTCTGTAGCTGTGGCATTTGTGGTGAATACGGCTTTTTATTATTTACATACATACATGTAAGAAACATTTAAAATAATAAACTGGATTTCTTATTTATTCAATACCATTAATATTCAATACATAATATTATTTGATATAAGAGCACAAAAATTTAGAGTTTTAACATTTTTGTCGTGAGTAGTTTTTAGTATTAAAATGCCATACTTAAGGTTTTTTTTTCTCTCAACACTTGTCGCATAACAAAGTGTTTTTTAATGTGTTTATTGGTTTTCTAAACAAAAAAATATGACATCACTGGTAATTTACAGATATTCATTCAGCGTTACCGTAGAAAATTTTTCAAAAAGGGGATTTATAAGAAAAAAAGGGACAACTTCAAAAATCAAGAAAAATTACATAAACAATTATATTTAAGAAGTTATTTTTTGTAAAAAACAAACAAAACATAAAACTTAAAAAAAAAATTAAACCGACTTCAAAAATAAGCACTAAAAAGCTAAAAATAATATTGATCTAGGTAAATAAAATCCCCCTTATGCAAAAACGAATGGTAAATTTAAAGTTGGTTTAACAAACGAATTTTGTATGGCAAAACCGGTTTTAAAGCATGCTTTAACTTTAATAATCGTTTTTGCATAAGAGCAAATATTTTTACATATGTTACCTATAGTGTTGTTTGAAGTTATTGTCAGCAATATGGGTAACTAAGTACATACATACATACATATATGTATGTACATAAAAAGTTCAGGCATTTTTTTTACCAATCATGTTCCTATATGCTTAGTACGTGTATTGCTAACACCAACTTCAACACAACACTATAGGTAACATATGTAAAAATATTTTATTTAACTAGATCAATATTATTTTTAGCTTTTTAGTGCTTATTTTTGAAGTCGGTTTAATTTTTTTTAAAAGTTTTATTTTTACGCCCACTTTTTTTAAACAAGATTGTGTATTTTTAAGAGTTGAAGGTGTGTGCCAAGTTAAGTTTCGTAAATATTGCTTAAGTACAAGCATGTGAAATATTACACCAAAATTTAATAGGCGTGCCCCACCCACTTTTTTTGAACGCAAGATTGTGCCTTTATTTAAGCTTAGGCTGTGTGCCAAGTTTCATAAAAATCGGTTAAATAGAACCACGTGAAATATTATAATACATTTTAATGGGCGTAGCCCCGCCCACTTTTTCAACTTTAAAATTTTGTAATTTCAAGAACCAAAGATGTTTGCTAGGTTTCGCAGCAATCAAATAAGTAAAAGATTGTAAAATCAAGTTAAAAATATTGTGGGCGTGTCCCTGTCCACTTTTTTAGAATGGGATCAATGGGAAGCTATACCCTATCAGACAACAAAAAAAATTTTACAATCGATCTAAAATGCACCGAGTTATGAACCTACACACCTGAAAAAAAAAAATAAAAAATAGAGACGAATTGTTAACCTTCTTCTTTTTTTTGAAGTCGGTTAAAAATTAAAAACAAATTTCTCATGTATAAGAAGTACAAAAATATTCATTTTATGAGAAATAATATACTACGTTTATACCTTATTTGTAGATAAAAATTTTAGCTTATACCCCTTTTAGACACGCAAATTTTACTCTTCAAAGTTTTAATTCAGCTGGGTGGCATACATACATAAGTAGAAAGTATTTCCTTCTCTGTCTTGTGCACAGCTGAATTAAGACTTTGCAAAGTAAACTTTGCGTGTGTAAAAGGGGTATTACTAACTCACGAGAACAATTACTGATTATTGTGGATGCCAACAATTAAGTAAGTATTAGACCCCTGCAAAAGACCACTTACAAGAACTTTTAAGTCATGAGGGATTTTTCAAATGCTTTACTGCAGCGAAGTCTTCTAAAACAACCCTGCAGAAAATTTGGTGAGAATTGATTGATGAAACGACATATCGTGTAAATGATTACAAATTCACCATTTTCCTGATGTGTCTTTTTGATCAATACGTGTCTGAACCAAACAGTTTTTAACTAGTGTTTAATAATGCAAATTATGCAAAAAGGGTATTTAAAACAAAGGGGCATAAAAAGTGACAAGGCAGTCGAAAAATGGTCAAAATGCAAATTTAGTCGCACAACGGTAACGCTGTATTCCATTCTATGGCAAAATAAACACTCACTTTACACTAGAATGCAAATTAGGAGGGAGAGGGAGTGTACATAGCATTTGTGCATAATAGAATTGATGATGGTCGTTTAGCTGGTTGATAATAATTTTTTCTACAAATTAATCATATGAATTGTGATTCATTTGTATGGAATAGGATTTACAAAAAAAATAGTGTACAAAAAATATCAATACCATAAAAATCGCAAAATATTGGTAATGAAAACTTGTCTCGAAATTGTTTACAAAATTTAACCGAGATTTAGTATGTAAACGTTGTTTCTGCAACACGTTCGACTACAGAATTTATGTATGTACATATGAATACCGAAAAAATTTCTTATTTTAATGCCTTCTAGTTATAAAAATTGTTTGACGTTTAGCACGAATGCATTACACTAATAATCTTTTATTATTATAACAAATTTTGCACCTACTTAGAAGTTTTCAGAACAAAGAATTAAACGACTGAAGTAATTGTAAATTCCGACTTCAATATCGATAGAAATGTTTAATATTTTCATATTAAAGTCCGTTGAAATATTTCAATAAGGGTGCGTTATATTTTGATCTGACAGATCAGACAAATCTCTCAGATTATAAGTATTCTATTTGCAAAATTATATGGCAACACTGAAGAGGTGAAATCTGCGTGCGTTTGATGGTTATTTGCACAAGGTAGACAGTTTTTACCACAGAGGATACCAGAGTTGAAGAAAATCATGAATCAAGAAAACAAGTCCGTTATTTTACTTTCTGCTTTTGACGTAGATATAGAATATTGTTGTAAACAAAGTACACACATTTGTTTGTGGAATGTGCTTTCTCTCACAGAATTTTCGCAACGAACACACGTGTGTATTTTATATTGACGTATGTACATATGTATGTATGTAGATGCGTAGTAGAAATTTTTTTTGTAAGGCTGAGTGCGCAATCTTGTTTTCTTGATTCATGGAAGTAACTGACTTATGAAAAAAAACTAAAATCAGCTGATTTGGGAATTGTTAAAGAGGGACAAACAACGAAAAATTTACATATATTTTGTGAAATGAACTAGTAAACATTTTTACAAAATTAAATGAACGAATTTGTGGTGTTGAATTAAATAAAACATATTTTGAAAAATATTGTTACTATGTATTAAAAAAGTGATGATTTTTTTTAATGAGAACGGATTTCATTTTAAGCATTTTCATTTAAAAAAATATTAATTTTTACCTTCTACTTACAATAAAAAAAGTTTAATATTTAACCCAAATATGCCCAATGATCCACAATAACGAGACGAAACTTTCGCCTTATATCACCTAATATGAATTCGCCTTGGAGATTATGTTAGTGCCGGTTCACACGTTTCAACTTTTGTTGCTCAACTCGTAATTCAGCTGTAAGAAAGACGGAGACGGAAATGGAAATATCTCTTTTTTTCTATCAGTTGAATTATGAGTGGAGCAACAAAAGTTGCAACGTGTGAACCGGGACATAAGATAAAAAAATATCAAAAAAATTTTGTGTTCTCTGTTAGGTCGGCTAATTCCGGGACCGCCCTCGTATGTAGATAAAAATGTTTAAACTTCTAAGTTTTCAATAGTTTTTAATCATAAAATCATTTATATTATTTAATTACTTATGCAGGTAAAAGACATTTTTTCTTATAAATCCCAATAGTGAAGGGTATTACACTAAAAACATTTAAATTAGAATAAAATATTCATAAACAATATTTTTATAAGAATCTATTTACACAATTAATTGTTGTAATTCTAACCTGTTTTCGACCATTGATCGTAGTCTTTTTGTTGAAATAAAATGTTCCAATCGTATTGCAGTTCACTGTAGGAAGCCATTACTGGTCAATCGGGGCAATTTCATAATAAAGAAAAAATATCGTATATATGGAGTTGATTTGCGGCTGTGCGAATAATATTATTCAAACGAGAAGATCCCAAATTTTGCAGTTGTTGCTGCTTTTGCCGGCTGCAGGAGTAGGTAGATTGAGCAACTGGGAAATGTTTTGTTTTTTTTAATTCTTTGATTTGCAAACTATTAAATATGCTTTTCATTTCACTTTTCCTTATTAATTTCGTAGTTTCTTTTCACGCAAAAAATTAATAAAATAATAATAAAATTTCAAAAGTACATGAGGCT
The DNA here is from genome assembly GCA_905220375.1 of Tachina fera. Classification (NCBI taxonomy): domain Eukaryota; kingdom Metazoa; phylum Arthropoda; class Insecta; order Diptera; family Tachinidae; genus Tachina; species Tachina fera. The sequence continues at coordinate 109,421,665 of LR999966.1, read as the reverse complement.
GTTTTGTTTCCTTTTTATTAATTCTCAATTTGATATTGCATTTGATTTTGTTGTTGCTTTTGAGAAAAAAAGTAATGGTGATTATCGTAATGGCGATGGCGATGTCGATAGTTGGTGGCGGTCACTTGCATTTAGATTTACATACATATGTATGTATGTAAATACATTCGCCTAAAATCAATTGGCAGCTGGTTGTTTTGTGAATTTGCTGCACACAAGTGAAATCTGACAATGTGATTTGACTGGTAAACTTTGAGAAGGTAGATTTTTCCTTATCGTTATACGTGCACATTTGTTTGCTTTACAAGATAATCTTTGAATTGTAAATTAAGCAATTATTGATTTTGGATTGATGGCATTTACATACATATTACATACTTAAATACGTGCACAAATGCATCTTCTCTTCAGCCATCTCCGACACTTACAAATAATCACTTTAATCTTTTTTAATAAAAAAATTCCATTTTACCTATTTTTCTTTATTTGCCAACTTGCTGATATTTATAAAAAAAATCAATGTGACACTTAAATTGAGTGACTAACGGTTATTTCTATTATACATACATACATACATACATAGATCGGTATTTAATTTTTCGTTATTATTTATTCTCTTTTTCTTTGGTTACGCCCGCGTAATTTGTTATAATTTTACACCAAAAAAAAGTATTTAAAAATTCATTTCAATTTTAATTTAATAACTGCGCTTTTTTTATCAACTAGACTAAAATCGATTTTAAATATAACTTATTTAGATGGTGATCTACATTTGTTTTATAATATAATTATGTACATTTCGTTTGAACTTATGGAAGCTTTAAAAACTTCTAAACAATAAAGAAAATGTCAAAACAACAATTTGTATATGGTGATCTTGTATTCGCTGTTTACTTAATTTGAGTCACATGTACAGATAGCACTCGAATAAAGCGGCGATTTCTTTTTTTTTAATTTTTGACTTTGACGTTTTATTTAACGGTTTTCAAAACCTATTGTGAATAAAATGTGAAATTTTTGTTCCCTGAAAATTTTCATTATCCATGAAGGGAAAAATGCTATTGTGAAACTCCTGTGAATTTTTTCCCCCTTTCAGTACCAGTCAGCGTTGCCATTTTGGTGATTTTCGGGTATTTTTTGTGCTTTTTTCCTTTTTTTAATTACCCGAAACCTTATTAAGAAAAACGGGTACTTTTTAAAAAATTTCGCACTGCTTTTTCAATAATTAAAATTTTTGCAATTTAAACAAAATAAAGAAGGAAATGCTGCGACTTTTCTCAATAAATTTTTTTAATTCCTTATACGAAATTTGTTTAATCCGATTTTACTATTTTAATGCACATGCGTGAACACAGTAGTTAAACAACGTGGATTCGCCATTTGTGCAAATTTAAGATATAACAAAAAAGTGTCTGTTTTAATAAAATTTTCTTAAAAGTAAATTTTACTTTAATTTTTTGTTAAATCTTATTAACTTATTGTGGCTTTCTTAAAGATGGACAACAAATATATAGAAAAAGCTTGCAAGAATTATCGAACGTTCAAACGGTAGCTTAGACCAACAAAAGATGCGTTGATGTTATTTTAAAATAATTGTCCGGCATAACGATTTAATTTTACATATATACGAGTACAATATAAATAACAGAGAACATTTACTAGCTTAGTTCTTTTTTACCCAAATTTTTTTTTAATTTTTACCATTTTGTACCCCATTTTTATATGCTCACAGTGCTTTTGATGAACCAAGAGTTGGCATCACTGGTAACAGTGAATGGAAAAAAGGGAAGACGATTTATAAAGATTAAAAATTAATGGAAAATTAAACAAATTTAAGTTTAATAAGAAGAAATACAAAAATTGTATGTTCTAAATTAAATGTTTTTAACTATTGTTTTTACCAGCGCATTGCACCACCGTAAAATTTAATTTACTGTGTGTGAACCACAGTAACTTATACTCTATGAAAAAAGGTGTTGCAGGGAATTATTGTTACATACTCGTATATACTAATATTGTGCTAAAAATAAATATATTTTAATATTTAATTCGGTAAATGTTCACGACAGGGGCGATTAAGTTTTAACTTTACTAACACAAGATAATGTCATTTCAAGAGCACAAACTGTTTGCCAGTGCACGAGACCGCGCCCACTTTTTCAAATACCAGATCGCATTAATTTCAAAGCTCTTAATGAGTGCCAAGTTTCGTAAGAATCGGTTAAGTTAAGAAGGCAATCATGAAAAAAATTCCTCGAGAAATTTCTGCCTTTTTCAATTAAAATTTTTTGTTTTCCCTATTACTTGCTATTAGCTGGAATTATATGGAATTATATTCATAATTGCCGCCAATATCAAGCAATAGCAAGTAAAATGGGAAATAAAATATTCCAATTGGAAAAGGGAGAAATTTCTAGCGGAATTTTATTCATGATTACCCTGATTTCATAAGGATGAAAAGCAATGTGTGTTACTTGATTTAAAAAACCATTATGTATTTAACTATTCGGATTGTGTAAAAATACTTATTTTACAATAAGTAAAATAATGTTCGTTAAATTTTCTAACACTGATAAAAAAATACATAAAACAAAAATGCCAAACTCAATGTAAATAACACATAATACAAGGTATACCTGTACATTATTTTCCAACTACTATGGTACGAGATTTCTACAAAAGCTTTTTCCAATTCAACCACAAGATTGTAGAGTTTTGGACTTTTGTGTTAAAGCTTTGATAAATAAAGGTTTAGGAAAGTTTTTGCATCGCGATTATTGTGAATCATACGAGCGCGTTGGCAAATGGACACAAAAACGTTCATGGTGGGTTAGCGAACATGAGTATAATTTAGGCATTCTTAAATACTCGTATGTACATATTTTTCAGTAGTGAATTTTTTAAATTTATTTATTAGAATTATGCTTACATACATATAAATAAGGAATATAATCAAAAAAATCATTTGGTCCAAAATACCACACATTTATTTCATATAATACAATCCCAGTGCTGGCTACTAATAAGTGCTACCAAGTCACTATAAAATATACATTCAATAACCAGAATATATCGCAATTTATCGAACCGATAGCAATAATTATTCTATATATTTTACCTCAATTCATATGAAAACACTTTAATGCATTATTACACATAACTAAAACCTACAACAGCAAAGCCATTGAGCTTTAAAATCTACAAATACATACTATAAACGGATAAAAGAATTTGATACCATACACTTTTTAATCGCAAAAGTCTCATCTCACAAAACCTTAGAAACAGAAGGTTGCATTGAAATGAATATCAGAAAAAAGAAACACCTGGCCATAAAAGAAACAAGTTGTATCGGCGCCAAATATTTTCAACTTGATCCGCCGCTGAGTCAATCGCCTAATCGGCAAGCCGACATTTTTTTGCCAATGAATAGTATTCATTAGAAAAACAGTAACTGATTTTCGGTGAAACTTTTAAAATCATCTTATTTTTCTACTTATTTTAAAAAATTTTTAAAACAAATTTTCTCTTTTTTGTAAAGTTAAATAAACAACTATTTCTGTGTCATATGCCTAAAAAAATAAAATGAATTTTGAAATTCATTTTAGGAAAACTGTATGAAAAATTTTAAATAAAATACATTTCAAACTCATTTTAAACTTTATGAATATGGGGGTAATTGCATAAAATGTCTAACCAAGTGATAAGTTATATCGAAAACAATATTACAAAAACTTGATTCTGTTCTTCATACAAACTCTTCAGCAAAGAAAATCATGGAATTTTGGGATCCATATTTGATTTCGTAATTTTAGGAAAAACTATGAAAAACCAAAACATTTTTTTCCCACAGACATCAATCTATTTTTAATTTTAACATCCTTTTTTCCAGAGGACCAAATTATTCTCCAGCTGCCTATCCGAATTATAAGAAATCAGCGGATGGTTGGCAGCAGACTCCCTCTATGGCATGTGCAAACACATGGCCAGTGGATTTTTGAGTCTTCAAAAAGCACTAAAAATAATGCCAAAAGCACCAAGTTGGCATCTCTGCACATGATCCATTTTCTACCTACTCTCTCCTCTTCCCTATCTTCTAATAGCTCCCTTAATACACTACACTACAGTCTACATCTGTTTTTTCACCTCTCCCTCTCCCCCTTTGCACCATCACTTCAATATTTTATTCCAACTTTACAGGTAGCTCAAAGGGATCATAATTTTGGAAACATTTTTACCAGCAACCTGATAACCCAACTTAACCAAAGAACGCCAGGGGTTCTACTCTGTAATTCGAAACGAAAGCAAATGCTTTCGAATTGCAATGTTAATAACATACAAATTCGAAAGCTTTTTCTTTCATTTCGAATTACAGAGTACACCCCCAGGTTAGTGGAACCTAACCTTTCTTTGAATATTGGAATTTTCCTTGGATTTCTCAATAAATTCTCGATTCCATTCATCATATATACATAGTTTTGGCTTTTTATTGTTCAAGAGGTTTCGTTGGTGAACGAATTATCTGTTGATAACTGCATATAATTTATCAATTCGTGAAATGAAGTGCGATTAGCGGAGCAGTCGAAAATATTATACCCAGCGGGTGAAAGCACTGCGCAGTCGGCCGAGTTGCAGCCGCCGACGAATATTATCTTTCCACCGCCGCCGTAAAAACTTAATAGACTCGCTTCTCTGTTGGTCATTCGAAATTTGTTTTTCTAAATTTGTGGCGACTTTTATTATTTTATAAACGAGTGTGGACACGTAAAATACGAAATAAAATAAAGTCTGTAAAATATAGGAAAAAGCGACCGGCACCTGAGAAAGAATCGGAACAAATTTGGTATTGCCGAAGAAAAATTTAAAGCGATGAAGGTGTAAAATAGGATGAAGTAAAAAAAATTATAGCAACAAAAAGATCAAAGGCCACACAAACTAATTGCATTTTTATACAGTTTTTGTTTCTTTTAATTAAATCGAATACTGTTGCAAAAAAAAAATAACCTCAACAATTTGCTCTTTTTTTATAAGTGTGCGTGTTTATGGAAGAACGAAAGAAAGTACAGAGTACAAGTTAAGTAAGAAAGACGACGACGAAGAAATAATTTTAATTTTGTATTGTCATCATCATTATTTAACCAGTCCAAATATAATAAATCATAAAAAATTATGACTGCTGATAGTGTGGATACCAACGCCGGCTCAGGTGAAGAGTCCGGGCAAACATCAATGTACATGTCCATTTTACAAGAGATCTTTTATAGTCCTATGAATCTGGCCCTAGTGGCTATCATTGCATTTTTGATTTATAAAATTATAAAGGACAGAATTGAAGTGCCCAGTATAGGCTCACAAGGACCACCAGAACCGGAGCTACCTAAATTACGCAGAGATTTTACCATAGCCGAACTGCGTCAATACGATGGCACACAACCAGATGGTAGAGTTTTGGTGGCCGTAAATGGAAATGTTTTTGATGTTACCAAAGGAAAACGTTTCTATGGACCAGGTAATATTCTTTGAAAATTTTTGATTTTTGCAAAAAAAAACGTCTATTGTAGGTAGGTTATATCTTCAGCAGCTGGAATAATTTTCTTTACGTAGTATGCATACATACATACATATACATATATGTACATATGTAAGTAGGAAAGTACAAGAAAGTGAGTAGGTGTTTTTATTTTGCTTTATATTTTTTCTACAAATTTTTGTAGGAGTAAATATTAACAGAGTTCAGTGTGCGGCGCAAAAGGATGTACAAAAGGAATGCTTTTGTTTCGTTTCGAATTACAACAGAATAGAGACCCAGGAATGATTAAATTGCGCATTTAATAATAATACATTGGTCGAGTCACATCCAATAATATTGCATATTGTAAATGTATGTATGTATAGGTATAAAGCAGCTGACTTGGTTGCAGCTGCCTTGAGTTTTGGAGCTAACTTGGGACTTTACGAGTTAAATACGCCTTGAAAGTGTTTTATATAAGTATATGGCGGGGTAAACAGATAGTTTTTTGTTTTTGTTTTTTATTTGCTGCAAAAACTGAATGCCCTCTACGATTTACATACTTCAATACGAAAGAGTCATGCGGAAAAGCAATTGCGGACGGGTGTGCCTAAAAGTGTACTAAAATTACACAACTTTAATTTTTCTAAAGAAAAAAAATTAATACTCTGCTGCTTTATATTTTTTAACATCGGTATTCATATTTGTTCTGTTTTATCATCTGCTAATTAAGTCGTGCATTATTGGTTTTAATATTAGAGATGAGCAATAGTCACTCGATGTATGTAAATGAATCAAGCGTGAGTAGAAGAAAATGTACTCCCTTATGCAAAAACAAATTTAACTGAAGCTCCTTCGCTTATTTGTGCTAAATAAATAAAAATATGTAAATAAAAAAAATTTATTTTTACTTCAAGTGTACTTTAGTCAAAATATTTATGGAAATTTTGTTTTAACGTACACGTGAAACAAATATCAGTGTGACTGAGGTCGAGCGCAATTTTTAGGGTTCCGTATACCAAAGGTGAAAAAAGGAACCCTATTGTTTTCGCTACGCTGTCCGTCTGTCCGTCACACGGTATTTTCTCAGGAACCGTAAGAGCTACGGACCTGAAATTTGGACAGAATATGTAGAACATTGGCCACTACAACAGCAAATACATGAGAATTAGAAATTAAAGGGTGCTCCAAAACGAGCGACGAAAAATATTAAAATCCCATGTAATACACATAAATACAATCGTATGTAGATATGTACTTTACTTTATATTTACATATATACATATAGAGATACTTTTCTTTTAATGTTTTCTTTTTTGAGTTGAATTATTAACCATATATGTAGTGTATTTTTATATAAACTACAACAATAAACATTAAAATATTAAAAAATTTAAATTAAAGGGTGGTCCATCAGTTAATGCAATTTTGACTATGTAATTTTGATAACTTGCTATATCTTGGAGACCGTAAGAGGTAAACTCTTGAAATTTTCAAAAACGGTAAAACTAAAAAATCCGAAAATTATAAAATCGCCAAACCGAAAAAAATCGCCAAAACCTGAAAAAAATTGTCAAAAATTTAAACAAAATCGACAAAATTAAAAAAAAACCTAGCACTAAAATAAATCGCCAAATATAAAAAAAATCGCCAAAACGAAAAAAATTGCCAAAAATTTTAAATAAACGCCAAAAACCGAAAAAATCCTCAAAACGAATTTTCTTAGTTATTATCCCTGTATTTTCATTGTAATCTGAGATTAAATTGTTTTTTCAATTTGTTTACATTTTATTTCTTTATTGCATGTAATTGTGTGTTATATATCACAATCACTGGGTGTCTCATCTCTAATGGCAACACCCAACTACCCAACCTTGTGTTTAAATATCATATTGCGTTGCAGAAATTTAAATTAGAAATTAATTTAAAATCCAAGTACTAAATAAATATACATAGTCTTAATTAAAAAAATAATTTATTAGGGCCAATCCCACGATGTCGACAACGTTCGACTTGTAGCACACTTACATTAAAAAGAAAAACAAATTTTAATATTTTGTTGTTGTTCCAAATATAAGTGTGCGATGAGTCGAACGTCGAATCGAATTCTCATAATAATAGTACCGTTGAATTTTCAGTACCTCCACAGAATTATTTAGCACTAGGAGCAAAAGTAGTTATAAAAACAGTTGTTAAATACATACCTATGTACATAAGTTTATGTGATGAAAATCTATTTTCGGTGCAAAGCGATTTTGGGTTGTCTGCAAAAACGCCAAGAGTCTCCGGAAGGAATCGAATTTACAACCCTCCAACTCTACTAGACGAGTATGGCGCCTTTTAGCCAACAGAAAAGATATGACATGATTATTACTTCCTTTTTGTTCGCACTTTTAGAAATCTGACACAATTCCCAAATGAAATTTAAAATCATTCGATTTTTAAAGGAATAGGGAGCGGGAACTTTTTAAGTTATAACTTCATTCCGCCTTGCTTCTGCGGAATGAAATTCCGTTCCGTTCAAATTATCCCGAACTTGTTCTACTAGTTCTATTTTTATTATTGATTATCTAACTTCCGTATTATAATTTCGAAAATAAAACCTTAGAATAAAATAGCCTATACAGTGATTTTTTAATAAGTCTATGAATCTTCTGCAATCGTTAGAAAAAAATATGGTAAAGCTATAAAATGTTTGTTTTTATAAACATATACATATACTAGTATATACATAGTATGTACATAGGTGTTTTGTCTACGAAGAAATATTAGAAAATAACAACAACAATTCTATGAATTTTGGAACACACAACCCATTCATAGTGCTAAAACACTTTCGCATTACAAAACTGTAAGTTCGCTGGTAATATGACGTATTACGTACCTACTTTGTGTATACAATGTGTACATATGTATTTATGTAAATTATATACATAAACAAATACGTATTTATGTACATATTAATGTATATATGTAGTTTGATAAGATGTGATGCTTTGAACCACTTGTGTGTCATAATAGTAATAAATTACATGAGTACGTTGCATAGTTCAAGTTTAAAATACAACACAGATCTAAAAGTGAGATACATATGTATGTATGTACATATGTATGTATATAATTACAGGTTTGATGTCCACAGCAAAGTTATTTGTTGGTCTTAATAAATTTATTATTAATCAAAGAAATTTTTAAAGAATATAGCTAAATTTTTTAATGGCACATTCTATCCCTTTTGTTGGTTCAATTAAAGTATGAAATGTTTTCAGTTCATTTAAAGTATATTTTATCAGCCTTATTCAAACAAACAAAATATGATTGTTTATTTTATAAATAGCTTACAAATTAAAAATATTAGCGGTATTCACACCGAACTTGTTAATTTGTTACTCCGTATTTTGTTAATTTGTTAATGTTACCAACTGTGAACGACCCCCATTTTAAAACTTTGTTAGTCTGGTAACTTTCGTAGTAAAACAGCTGATTTATTGTTCTGACACAATTTATTATTTTGAAAAAAATAAAACATATCACGAGAAAGTGTAATTTACACGAAAATTGCCAAAACACAAATATTTTTTTAGGAATGTATCACAAATGACTTTTTTATTATATTTATTTAGAAACTGCAACAGCTGATTGTGAGTTACCAACTAACAGCTATTTTATTACGGGTGCCGTGTGGGTAATTTGTTAAATGCTAATCCGGTAGTGCCTTAAATATACAAAAACAAAATGCGTGTAAAAAAGTAACGATTAACGACTAACAAACTAACAAGTTCGGTGTGAATACCACTATTGTTTTATGAAGAAGAAAAAATACCTTATAAATAGGTACGCTGCTGAAGCAACATATAAAGAGCGCTCCAATTTAGGTTCTTCTGTGAATGAGTATTCTTATTAAAATATACACTACGAATTACTTAAATAAGGAATTGAATTTTAGCAATTTTAAATGCATACATGTGCCCTTAATTATTAAAGTGGTCTAAGTCATTTCTTTGGTCGAGATATTTACTAGATTACATTTGAACGAATTAAAATACATATAATTTTATATTAAGCAAAATTTTTATTTCTATTTGTACTAGTCTGGATTTATATTAATTTATTTAATATTTTTTTTGAGATTTGTTTAATATTTCGCAGCAAAAATGCATATGACTTAGACCATATGAGTCCTTACTCATATGTACATATTTTGTAAACCAGGGGTCTAATCGTCGCTTTTGGTAACGAGCTGGCTGATTCGATTTCTTTTTTCAGATTGAGATTATGGGATTCGCTATCGAACAATGTAATAATATTGTTGGATACCGAATGTCATAATCTCACACTGAAAAACGTGATCGAATCAGCTCGTTATCGAAAGCGACGATTGGACCCCAGATATTGTGGAATTACAAAATTTTGAACTTCCATATTTTTATTATTAATTTAATGAAAAAGGGATTATTTTTGTTTTTTTTTCATTTAAGGATATTTTATTTATCTATAATAATTAAATGTTTTTTTTATGAAATAAGGAATTGTTATAGTATGGATTAGTGATGTAACGAATGTCAAATTATGATAATCGCCAATACGAGAACGAATATTTGAAACGATATTCGCGAATACGAAATTATATGTGAAATTTAGACATAAAATTGGGGTTACGTCTGCAAAATGAAATATGAAAAAATTGTTCTGAAGAAGAACTTCTTCATACTCCTGTTGGCGTACTTTAAATTACTACACAAACTACACAAAATTTTAATGATTGTCATTAAATAGTATTTGAAAATGATACGAAGCACAAATTTCCATAAACAATTTAATGAAAATTTATTTTTAGCCATTTATTTAAATTTCGTTTATTTTTTAGTTATGCATTTATTTATTTAATTTTTGTTTTGGAAAATATTCGTATTCGTATTGGCCTGAATTTAGCGAATACAAATGCGAATACGAATATCTAAAAATCGGCTATTTGAATACGAATATTCGTGCATCACTAGTATGGATTTACTTATGTATTTAAAACAAAAATGGAGCCATTTATTGCAATTATAATCGGTTTAGAAAATGTGTACTGAAATTTTTTTTAAAATTTTTACAAAAGGGAGTTGGGTAAACTAGCGCTACGTGCTATGCCCCATTATTCAAATGTTATGGAAAAAATTAAAATTTTTATTAATGCCTGTTAATTGTCGAAAAGAGGTTTACAAACTAATTTTAAATAAAAATTTCCTAATTTAATTATTTATGAGTAGTAATTCGTGAATATGACGTTTTTATGACCTTATTCAAGTCTTAGACTTATCTTCCCACTGCCAGCAATCATTATATTTAGTAATTTTACAATCTAACAAACTTTTAATTATTATCTTACGAGTAGTTATGATAATGAAAGTAAGTTAGTTCCTGGCCAACATTCTATAATGATGAAATTGGGTTTTTTTCGTGTATGTTCATATTATTTAGGTGTGTTATTTTTACAATACATATAATGAAATAAAATATGTATATGAATTACTTAACGCTGACGAAATCGTTTCAATTATTACATATTTATTTAAAAAAATATATAAATATAACAATACTGATTGTATTTATCACTTTACCGCACCCGCCAGAAAAACCTTGACCATGACCATGCTGTGGTTCAAACTAAATAAAGTAAGACTAAAATAGTATTATGTACTTTGAATTTATTGAAAGACAAATTCGTCTGGAATGTCAATTGTCAATTATAAATGACCAAATTAGTTTTGTAAATCATTATTTTTTATGAATACGGCTATAGATTTTTAAGTTTTTTAGTTAAGAAAATTTAATTGATCCTGATGAAACTTTGGAAACTTGATAACTGTGCGAAACATTTCTATGATAAGATAGCGATACATGTATGTATGTTTGTGTATATAATTATATGCATGTATGTATACATAGGAGACAAGCTGTTTATACATTTATTGCGAAAAGATAAAAATAGTTCGAAAGTGCAGAGTTCTTAGAAATTAAATTTTATATTCGCGATAGAAGTATTTATCATTTATTTTTTGTATATCTACGTATGTATACTTATAAATATATATATATATATATATATATATATATATATATATATATATATATATATATATACGTATAAATATATATGTTCAAATCGCCCACTAAATCATAAACAGTCACAACTGAAAATGATCAAAGTGCTTTGCTTTTTTTATAAACAAGTTAATTAAACAAATTCCTTTTGCAATAAAGTCTTCTTGAAGAATATAAAATACCGTTATGGTTATTTTAATGTTACATTCTGTCGTCATTTGGTCAGTATCAACATTTTTTTTTGCCACTACTCAGCATCTGAAATTTTTTGAGTTGTGACTCTTTATGATTTAGTATGTACAACTTATGGAATGTAAATTTTATTCATTTATTCTAGGAGTTGCTTTGTTTTCATTTAGATAGCTGACAACACAGATAAGACAAATCTTAAAAATATACATACATATGTATGCACTTAACATTCGATTTATTTCTTTCTCAAGGGCCCATCTGTGGGCTTATTCCCAATGCATCTCAATTTTTAACGGTTTTCTCTTTGTTACTCATACTACGTTTTTTATGCCTTACTTGTAAAATGATTATTCTTTTCGAACACACTTCAGATAGATGCAATTTATATACATAAATTAGCAAAATTTGGCATACATACGATCGACGTTCATTTTAAACATCTTTTATTTTGTTATTAATGTATCGTTTTTTCTTCTTTTTTTTCGTTGTGTAAATGCAATGAATGCTGCTATGAATAATTAACCTATTTGTGTTCTTTGATTAGAATTGTAATGGGCCTTGAAATGAAAACAAATATTATTCAGATATGTTATGTCTTCCACGTGAAATCAAAATGTGCGAAATTGTGATACATACATACATAGCATTGATTTTATAAGCAATTCGGAAAGTTTTGTTTTGATATGGAATACATCATATACATACATACTTATGTACATATGTACATACATGTATACTCGAATAAAATTTTTCTTTGTAATATTAAGAAGACTAGGACATGTACTGTGTTGTCATTAATCTCCAAAAATTCATGAAATATAAATTAATTTATAGTTTTACGCTAATGTGTTAGACACATAAGAATTAGAACGAAGTAGAACGATTAAATTATTAAAAAAAAGTTCTCCCATCAAATATAAATTTATCATTATAAATTTAATTACTTTTATTAATTATTTCAGGTGGACCTTACGCTTCATTTGCCGGTCGTGATGCCTCACGTAACTTGGCTACATTCAGTGTAGCTACTAACGAAAAAGATGAATATGATGATCTGAGTGATTTGAGCGCAATGGAAATGGATTCGGTACGCGAGTGGGAAATGCAATTCAAAGGTGTGTTTCATTAAAATAACAAAATAATTATTACTAATCATTAATTTAATTAAAATGCTTTATATGTAGAAAAGTATGATTTGGTTGGCAAGTTATTACGCAAAGGTGAACAACCCACCAACTATGACGATGAAGATGAGGATACCGACAAAGATACAAAGGCCACTGACACACCCACCAACAGAGCAGAAGCAACAACAGATATCGTTACGGGTGGTAATGCTTCAACAGCCACAGACAATGCTTCATCTTTAGCTGGCCAAGGAGTCGAATCCGAAGGTATTAGAAAACGTGAGGTCACCTCGACAGCAGAGGAAGTTAAATAAGTTCTCCCATTTTAGTCCATAAAAAATATATTCATACATATATTTATACATACAGATTACAATCCGAAAATGAGCAAAAATTATTTTATTTTCATTATTTTAAATTTTTTTTTAGTTCTTTAGATCTTTCTTTTTTTCTTCATTATAACAAACTAACATTCAGTCCCAACCAGAAAACTGTTATTACCAATTGCACTGCAAATATAGTTCTTATTAAATATATATGTATTTAGATTTAAAAAAAGGTTTTTGTTACTTTTCCTTATGTATTTTTTTCAACTTCATACTTTATTAGATTTAAGGCCTTTTTCATAAAAAATATTTCTGATTTATTTTAAGGTTTTCATAAAAAAAAATGTGTTTACAAACCTTTTATAAAACAAAAATATTTTTCATGAATAAGACAGTTAAATTTTAATTGCAATTATCTGTCTAGTTTAATTAATTGGAAAAAATATTAAATTATAAAAAAAATAAAAAAACGTGGTTTCAAATAACAAAACTCCGCATAATAAGATTAAACTAACTAATTTATAACGAAAATAAAAATACATATAGGTACATACATACATGCAGTCTGTCACCGAATTCATTTCGAATTACATATACCGGAGAAATGAAATAGAATAGAAAAATGAAAAATTAATGAATATCGCGTGATGACTAAATAATTGCCTGCCTATCGCTTATTTCTTAATACATATTTCGTTTTAGCAAATTTGTGTCGCAACTGCTGTAATGTTTTACCCACAAAGGTTTGACACATAACTTTAAGGAAATTCATGAAATGTTTTAAAAACATTTTGATTTAAATGAATGGCAGTATCCTTGTGGTTTATTTTAAATAAGTTTGGACATATACATACATACATACATACAATATACTTATTTAACACAATAAACAAAATCCATACATATTAAAGTGTATAAGATATGTATATAAACAAAAGTACTTTGAAATAAATTTATATGAAAACAGTTAAATTTTTGGTACAATCGGAATATATCTCCAGTTTGAAAAACTACGTCGTTGTAATTGCTATTTAAGTACAACCAAGGCTTGTACTTGTTCCTAGGCCGACATTTGTATGAATCATTTGCTATCCATGTTTGGCTACACAACTATTGACTACATGCAATAATTGGAATAACTGCATTTTTCGAAGAATTTCTACACACACACTTAAACACACTTGCCTTTCACATATTCAAAGTTTACTTTGCAAAGTCTTGAGTTTGCAAGTGGGAAAGAAAAGTGTTTTTAATACTAAATATTATTGACGGAATCGGAAAATTTAGAAACTACCCGGTTACATTCCAAATGTAAAACCTTTTTTATACATGCAAATTTAATTTGCAAAGTCTCGTGTTTTTGTAGGGACAAAGGAAAAGATGTCTTCCCTTCTATCCAACACACTCAAAACATTGTACAAATTAAATTTTAATTTAAACGTCATTTTAAGATAACGAAAATCATTACATATTAGGTATACCTAACTGTTTTTTTTTTAATTCAAATAAGTTTCTTGTAAATAACTATATTTCAGTGCAATAACTTGGGCCAGAGAAAATCCTACATTGGATCGACCCCAACCATTTACAAACAACGTTATTGATTGATATAGTATAGCGATAAGTTTTCATGCTGTTTTGAGACTCACCGTGCATGTAATTTTTAACGCAGTAGCGCGCTAATTTCATTTTACATCTTTAGGGCTTTCGAAGCTTCCTTCACATTCACACCCTGCATTGTTTGTACCTTCATTTTTGTATAAAACCTGCGGCTTGTGGTTTCATTTATATCTTATGTGAAAGCCATCCTTTCGCACCATATAACTGGGGCCTCACTTTTCCATACATTAAATTCTTTCAGCTGGAACCCTTTTCATTATTTTTATCACTCACTCTTAGTTTCACTCGCTATAAAGCACATTTTTATATCAATTTGAATATATTTTTACTTGATTTCACTAATTATAACTCC
The DNA here is from genome assembly GCA_905220375.1 of Tachina fera. Lineage (NCBI taxonomy): Eukaryota > Metazoa > Arthropoda > Insecta > Diptera > Tachinidae > Tachina > Tachina fera. The sequence continues at coordinate 109,406,449 of LR999966.1, read as the reverse complement.
AATTAAATTATTTTCACACCCACGCCACAATTGAAAAAATAAAACTAAAAAGTACCGCTAAAATCTACTTCATCAATCACAATAACAGCGTTGTTCAATTGGAAAAAGTGCTGCCAGGTTCGAACTGTCATTTTTTGCAATGTTTACAAAATATGATTGTCAAATTTTTACGTCAATTTTTTGTGTTGGAGCAATTCTTGGGGCAAGTTACATAAAATAAAAGGTTTGTTAATAAATTGCTTAATTGTGGATAAAAGTGTTTAAAATACATGTAATATTTGCGTTTCTTGAGATTTTCTTATGTGCAATGTATGCATGTTTACCTTTTGTAGAAAGAATTATGCTGCGTTCTGCTGCTTCGGCTCTCATAAACAAAAGTCCAAAGCTGTTGGGTGCTGGAATGCAAACTAACCTGACAGCCGGCTCGTTTGCTCCAGCTATTAATAGTATGTTGGTAAAACGTGATCAGCAGACAATGCCCGTTGTTAATCCAAATGAACCCGTGCCCAGGAAACCTTACAGTCCCTTTGGTACAAAACAATCGAGCATGGCTGAATGGACATTAGCACGTTTGGACGATTTACTAAATTGGGGTCGCAAAGGTTCCATTTGGCCCTTGACTTTTGGATTAGCCTGTTGCGCCGTCGAAATGATGCACATTGCTGCTCCGCGATATGATATGGATCGTTATGGTGTAGTTTTCCGCGCTTCACCACGTCAGGCTGATGTCATTATTGTAGCTGGCACCTTAACGAACAAAATGGCCCCAGCTTTGCGCAAAGTATATGATCAAATGCCCGAACCACGTTGGGTTATTTCAATGGGAAGTTGTGCCAACGGTGGCGGGTACTATCATTATTCATACTCTGTAGTACGTGGATGCGATCGCATTATTCCCGTAGATATCTATGTACCTGGCTGTCCTCCAACTGCTGAAGCACTAATGTATGGCGTTCTTCAGTTGCAAAAGAAGGTAAAACGTATGAAAACTCTTCAGATGTGGTACAGAAAGTAAATCTTTCTAGGTACAAAAATAAATTAATTGTAGCCAAAAGGAAAAATAATATAATACAGTAAGGAAAGAGAAAACTAGTAAACACACAAACTGTGAATTTTCTTTGTTAATTTTTGTTTTTTGTGAAATGAAAAATCGATAAATAAACTTCATAAATACACATATCGCTCATTTACTCTAACAACGTCCTAATTCCAGCAAAGGAGTTTAAAGTTTTCAATTTATGCACACACAAATCACTGAAAAATATATTTTTTTTTGTTTTTGTTTTCAAGAGTTAAGTAACAAAATATTTGTATGAACTTTTTACACAATATGAAGAACGATATAATCATCATTAACTAAAAAATTCATTTTTTGAATCATGGCGTTCTTTGAGTAAATGAGCGATATGTACACATATTATAGTCAAAGTCGAACATTCTAGTTTCATAATTTTGTTTAATTTAAACTACACAATTGACTTAAATTTCAAATCTGCTACTAGAGCAACATGATCTGAAGGAAATACAACAGAAGGTATTGCAATGTGCGCTTTCAGTTCCTCGTTGTTCGGCAAGGGTATGATTTGCTCCACATCAAGTCGATCAGATTGGAAAAATATGTAGTCCAAGCAGGCAGCAAATACATGAGTGAAGTTCGTATATTCAGGCGTTCCACAAGCAGACTGAATAACAAATGGTTGCTTCAAACTGACATTTTTAACAGCTTCTTCCAAATCTTAAAATATTCATCTTTATTACTACATATTCATTAAAAATTAATAGCGTATACATACTACTTGTCCAGTCTATAAAATCTTCATCTACGAATCCCTGCGTCATTAAGCGATAAATGCCACATTCAGGAACACTATTAAAGTCTCCACAGAAAATTATTGATAAATGCTTTTCATTACCTATACTATACTTTTGTATAGACATTTTATAAATATGTTCTAGGAACAACATAGCGAAACCAATTTGAAGCAAACGTATGTGGTCGGCATCAGGGTGAAAATATAGGTGAGTATTGGCTACCAGCACATAGCGACCATTTGTTGATTTTAGTAAATTTAATTGCAAAGTTGTGGAGCGATCACATATACGTTCTACTAGTTTTTCGTTAGACTTAATTTTTTGCCAGAGTTCATTAAAAACATTCAGCGTCTTTATATTTTCACCAATATTTAAAACGAACGATTCCACCAATTCAAATCGATCAGATCTATAAAACGTCGCTACGCCTTCTCCACAGGTTCCTTTTTGAGCTATAATACCTTTAAAACCATGTCCATTGGCTTCAAGCACCGGCTTTAGATCATTTTCAAAAATTTTCATGTCTACTTCTTGTAGGCACAAAATATCGCTGTTATAACCTACGATTTCCTTAATAAATAACTGTTTTCTATAGTCAATCTTCAGAGCATATGGCGGACAGTAAGGAAATAAATGGGTGCGTGTGTAATCACTGTCAGCATAGAGGTCGGCCAAGATATTATACGATGCCACTCGAAAGGATTCACCCAAGAGCCGATTACGTGTAAAGCAATGTCTAATCTCAAATGGACAAGGTCCTGGACCAGGCTGTACCACGTTATTGCAGATGCCCTCAACAGGTGGGCCTACTGCACCTTCTGCACTACCAGGTATCAGTACAAGTTTTAAGTAGTGTTCAACGTCCTCATTTGAAGAGCTATAAAATAGTCCTTCACCGCAGTATTGCCATGATGCAAGATGTATATTTCCTGATTCAGGCTGTAAGGTGAAATTGATATAAATACGTATACATACTTATATATTGTTAGCCGTTTTAAACATAGCTGACTTGGGTCCATCAATAGGTGGTGTTGTGATAATCGCTTTAAAAAAAATCTCAACCATGTTACGGTAAAAACAAAAACGTTGATAAACTTCTACATACTAACTTTTTAAAAAGCAAGAGTTTATTGCTAAAGTACGCTTGAATATTTTGTCAATGCGTTTTACGTTCTAGGTAACATGCGTAATAAAATACTTAAAATACTTACCCTTCTTGCTTTATACCATTTGGCTTTACAATATTCTTTTTCCGCAAATTGTATATCCAATTTGCTAGGATACACAACGAAACCGGCCAATATGGAAGTGGGTAAAACCAAGTTAATAACCCATGGTTGATTAAAAACAACTTCAAACGTACGATCTAAAACTGTCAGATGCAAATTTTCTAGAGACTCGTTTAATATTTCAGCAAAAGTTACGTCTTTTAGCTTATTGTTGGATCGCGTTAGTTCTATATTTACCTAACATGGAAGTAAAATTGTTAACAAATAAGTGCCTGCAAAAAAACATTTACAATGGAGATTTACTTCACCACACGGAGCAACACTCGTGAAGGGTTCCTGCACTTGAGCTGGCGACTTCTTCTTAGATTTCTTCAATTTCTTGTTCAATTCTTTTTCAATGTTTCCTCGCATTCTGTTAAGGGCAGACTCAATTTTTTCATCCATTTTGCGGCAAAAATTAAAGTCTCGATCAATTTTTAGATTTTCATTCGCATAGCGAAAACTTATATGTAGGTCCTGACTATCAGGTTCATTGCGCAAATAAACTTTGTCCATTGTATAGTTCGTTCGATGAGCATGTGCTGCTAATAAACGACATTGAATGTAAAATTGTTTGTTATTCACCATTTTAGAAAATTTAATTTTAAGGAAATTATTTAATTCTATAAATATTCTTGGAAACATAACCATTTCAAAATTAAGTTAAGCACATTGGTATTTTTGTTTTTATATTTACATTTTGCTCCTTTTTGGAAAACGAAAAAAAATGTAATACACTGTTAACAGCTGTATTCTTAGAGCTGCCACATGCTTTTATTTTTCAGGGTTTGAGTATACAAGATAAGTAATAGCAAAAGTTACCAGCTTAGACAATTTTTAAAGTATTGCTTAAAATTGTTCCCCGGGAAAAATGTCTCGCTGAATTTTGTTCATGATTGCCTCAACGTTTCCGTTATTGATTTATGGCTCGATTATGGATGGCAACCGAACCGAATGCAAAATGTTGAATCTACTAGACGGCCTAAAATAGGTTTTAACAATCTCTTTTAACTTTAAATCATATTTTCTTTTTAATATGCAAAGAAAGTCGAAAATAAAAATAATATAGCACATTTTTATTTTTTCACTTTTTACTATGCAGCAACTACAAACTTGTGGTTGCCAATATGGCAACTGAAATTGCCAGCCATAATCGAGCCATTATATAAAAAATCAGTGGCTATCTATACATAAGGAGTAGCTGATTTGTGAATAAAAACGCGCTTTGTTGCCTTCGTGAACAGAGGAGGTACTCATACATTTGCAATATTATTATTGTCATGCGGAGTATAGACGTTACTATTTTTACCTACAAAAATTTAACTATTTCAAACAATGAGCAATAAACACAAATGCTTAATTAAGTTGTTATAATTGATTTTAACATTTACTAATTACAAATACATTATATGACATCTTTCGTTCCTTCTTCCCTTAACCATTAAACGAGAATAAAAAATTGTGAACAAAGAAAACATGAGAGTTGGTGGAATTTGTCGTTATGTACGTGTGCATGTGTATATGTGTGTGTTTGTAAGTGATTTTTATACAATTTCTTCAGTAGTTCATGCAGTCACTGGGATTTTGTTTGTTTTCGTTTTAATTATCTTTTTAATTTAATTAAAATCACATTTAAGGAAATAAAAACAGATACAGATAAATACACATGATTACATACAACATCGTTTTTCAGATTTTGTTGGTATTTTTCTTATTTTTTATGTCACAGTATAAAATGCTTTAACAACTAATCTCTTAATTATTTTATTTTTATTTTTTTGCTATTAAATTATAAATAGTTTTTATTTTAACATAAATTATATTTAATTTTAAATATATATTTTCAGTTAAATTTTTTATATAGGTATGTAGTTTTATTTATTATTATTTTGTATAGGTATTATATGAAGAGATGTATAGTATTTCTTTTTGTATGTATAATATAATTTTATTTTGGTAGAATTTTCATTAATTTTATCTTTATCTTATCATAATTACTAAATGTACACGTGTTGATATAAAATTACCGTCATCATTATTATTATTTCCAAGAATTTCTTTAAATTACTATTGCAGCACATAATTTTTTTTTAGTATTTTTATAAATATACTTATATGTATGTGTAAAACATTTTAAATTTAATTTCTATTTATTTTTTTTTGTTTCTTTTTCTTTAATTTAATTGTATTAAAGCAAAATACAAATTTTCATTGATTTTAAACTTATCATCAATTTTTGGTAAGAATTTCTTAATTATTGTTTATATTTTTTCATATGCTATATTACTTTAATTCTCTCTAGTCATTTCAATAAAAAGTGGTTGTTCAATTATTTAATGAGTTCTTTTTTTTTTCTTTTAATTTTTTTAATTTGTAAATTCTAAAAACTAGTTAAATCGTTTATCAATTTTTCGGTATCTATATTTTTTTGTTTCTTTGCTTTTTTTTAATGAATATTTGTAATTTTTATATAAGAATTGTTTATACTAAAATATAAAAGTTTGTATATAATTACATATTGAGTTTTAACTAGTCACCAGGGTGCTCTGGACATGAGCGATTAACTTCAAACCATCGATCTATACAGCTTCAAGAATTATCAAACACATGCCAATTTAAAATATATTTCGTGGAAAATTCTAGAAAAGTTTCAAATAAACTTACCATTTGTGATAAATACAAAGACATGGCAAGCGTGCAATAATATCACCAGGATTTAAATCTTCTAAACAAATTACACATTCTCCTTTTGCGTCTGATAAAATATCCTCTAAAGATGCAAACAAAATTGAATTTAAATTTAAAGTTTTAAAGCATATTTTCGTATACACACCATTATATGAGAGTCGAGGTTTTGTCAGGCACATAACCAAATGGCATTCGATATCATCGGGTAAAACAAATTTATTACATACGGGACATTTTATGCCTAAAATTAAAAATATTAATTTTATAGCCGGGAATAAGTGCATTGATCTTTAAGCCAATGTTTGCCGAAACGACAAGCAAAGTACTTTCTGGGGGTTTTCCACCGACTAGATGTTTCAAAATATTTTCAATGCCTGACAAAGTACTAGAAGAAACTGGTGTAGAACCAACAACTAACATCAGAAGTAAAATATGTACATCGTTAGCTGAAATGCAAAACTACGTAACTACACTTACACTTTATTTATTTTAATTTTTAATTTGACTGATTGTTATGATAAATATTTTAAAATTTGTAGAAACAAGTATTTCAATGTAATACCCAATAATTAATTAAAAATTGCGATTTTAAATTTTTTGAGTTACGTGGTTTTGAATTTCAGCTGAAAAAAAGGTGAATGACGAATGACATTTATGTGCCTCTTGCACTAAATAAATTTTTAATTTAAATAAGACCGTAAGTTTATTTCACATTTAAAAAACTTATTTCTAAAAATACTTTAAATCTGATATTTGAATATTGATGTTTTCAGAATTCATTTGAATAAAATTCCAAACATTTATTAGAATCAATTTTCAACTGAAAAATTATTTTTTTTTCAATTTTCATCTCATTTGCACACAAAAAGTAATATGAAAAATTTTGTAATATCAATTAAGAATTAATTAAAAAACTTATAAACAATTAAGTTTTTCTACTCAAATTAATTAATGCAATTACAAATTTAATTGAATCAATTAATATCTTAATTGAAAACATTCACTGGTGAATACAATTTTTTTTTTGTGTTGGTATTTGGTTTCCACATTGGTACCTGTTTCCACAAGTAACAAGTATAAAAATCACTCAAAAAAAATAGTGCTTTTCATATAATTTTTCTAATCAAACCTGTTCCGGTCCGGCCCGTATTGTGGAAATAGTGTTTTAAAACACGAATTCCATTTTTCGAATTAATTGAAAGTATCTTAAAATTGACGGCTATTTTGTATATTTAAATAAGCAAATTTATATATATACATATATATAAATAAAAACAGTAGAGAACCACTCACCATTGAACGACCAAATTTGTGATGGAAGAGATGTTGCTGTGTACACTCGTCCAATACTATTAGCTGCACCATTTGAGGCCGATTGAGCCGCTAAAGCTATACTTTCTACAAAACTAGCTCCAGCCATTGAAACGCCCTGAAAGTAATTCTAAACATTAAAAAAACACTCGTCTTGCTTAAAAATAACTGAGATGAGACAATAACTTACACGCAAGTTATCTCCCAATGTGTGACGCTGCAAGTGATTGTTGTGACCTTGTTGTGACGACATCGTTGTTGTCGATGAAGTGGCATAATTATTGCTGTTAGCTGTCGTATTGCTGCTGGCATGTGTATGCTGATTGTGATCGCCGGATGATGCGCCAGTGGCTTGAGCGTGCATATCGGGCACAGAACTCAAACTACGGGCACGCTGCCTGTCTACCGAAGAACTAGTCAATTCGGCACCAGTCGAGCTACTCGAAAATGTCCTCGAACGAGGGCTCTGATGACCGCTGGTGGCGGGTGTACTAGCCTTTGCTCCCATTCGTTGTTGAATGTTAATATAAAAGACAATAGGAATTGAAGGAAAGGATCAGGATGGTGGGGATACTCGACTCCAATTTAATTGATCTGTCAAATGTTATATCTAAATTTTATATTATTTAGTGTTGTATGTTACGTCTATTGTTATAAAATTTTTTTGTTGTAAGAGTATATATTTTCTAGTGGGTGTGATTGTGTTCACTTTTATTATAATTGTAGTTGAACAAGGATATGAAGAAAAGTTCAAAGTTTTTTCAAGTTATTCATCATAGTCCATTTGTTTGTTTTGTTTTTTTCGTCAGAACTTTTTTTGTTTGCTTGGTATGATGGTTGTTTTGTTTTTTGTCTACTATTTTTCCTTGTATGTAGATAATTTTTTTATAATTCCTTTTCCTTTGCTTTCTTTGTGGTTCGTTGTTTTAAAGGATTATTTAATTTTTGCAGTTTCTTCTTCCCGGAAAAATAACTAAAACTAAAGCTTTTCATATCATATTATTTTTTTTCAATAGAAAAGACCTTTTTGTAGCAAATACATCATAAAACTTAAAAAAACACTATGACAGCGGCTAAAAGGGACGTCGACTTTATTAAAGTCGACGTTTGAGCAGAAATGTCTGGATTTATGACGAGTAGAATTTGTTTTTCTTTTTCTTTCTTACGGTCTGCACAAATGTGTAATGCAGTTAAACGAAACTTGTGAGCTTTATAGATTTGAAATAAATTATCTATTTGCCAAAATAAACACTTTAAATTTTCACTTTTTTCCGCAAAGAAATATTAACATTTTCTCCGCTTTTACGTTTTTATGCAATTTTATGTCCGTCTCAAATTTTTTTCTTAGTTAAGTTCTTTATTTGTTGTTCCTCTACATTGCATGTTGACATTTATCACACACTTTGACAATTTGCAAATAATACAGGGCTCCTAAATAGTAAATACAATCGATACGTTTAATGTCATATTTCAATCGTAAAAGTCTGGCAACTGTAGTAATTGGATTGTATTGGATATATGAAAAGAATTTTTAACGTATGAAATTTTTCAAATATGTATGAGGTACAGTTAACACGTTGGTGAAAACCAGAGGTACAAGAGCAAAAAATAAAATTCATCGAAATTAAAGTCTCAAAATGTATTTTTCTCGTTAATTTGCACGTCTGCTGCTGCATCTGAGTCAATGGACCTTATGGTGTTTATATATATAAATATAATATAAATATATATTCATAATTTTGGCATTTTGGTTTACATCGAAGCAGGATATTACCATATTATTGGAATCAAAAATAGTAAATTTATTAGCACTTCGAAAACGTTTAATTTCCTTTCAAAAAAATTTCTTAATAGTTCTGCACGAAATTTAAAATGTATATATAAAACTTTATACCGTCGGTATTTACATGAAAAAGCAAAATTCTTCACTTTATGTCCAAAATCAATTAGAACATTTAAATGAATTTAATAATACGTGATATTGAACATATAGATGCACTGAGATTATATCTCCCAACCACCAAAAACTGAATATTTAAATTTGCAAATATGTAATAAAACTTGTAGATACATTGGGTATCGCAAGGGATCAGGTGACTATTTTCGCTCCTTGTAAATTGAACATACTTTGGATGTCAGCACACATTTTTCAATACATTTTCTTGACATTTCAAGTATAAATTTCTCAAAGCGAATTGAGCTGAGTATACCTTATATGAAATTGCCTTGCTTTACCCATTAAAAATATACAAACAGACTACGTTTTTTTTCTATTTCTTACATTTTTATTTCATCAAAACCAAATGATATAAGAATCATTAAAGTATTTGTTTTGTAATTAATTACACAATCCTTCTCTTTCTTTATTAAATACACAATAATTAAATATGTATGTATAACTTAAAAAGGAGAATAATTAAATTTTCAAATAACTAAGGGATAAAACTGAGTTATAGGTGTTTTTATTTTTAGTTTAATTGAATAATTATTTAGCACTACTGCTAATATGTTTTTATTTTAATTGCAGTTTAGAGATAGTAAGAAGTTAAATAATCATTTTCTGCTTAGTTTGAAATTTGGAAAACACAATTATATTTTTTTCATTTTGTAATGTTTTAGTATATAGATTAATTCTAATATTAATTGTATGTAGTACATTTTATTATATTGTTTTGATGTGTACTTTTTGTTTTAAAATTTTTTATTTTTATTTTTTATATATTTTTTTTGCTGCAAAACAAGAGTGTGTTAAAAATTTAAATTTAATTGAAACGAAATCTCTTGCTGCCGTACTTGCGGCTGTTTTAAGATATTAAACGCTAATTGTTAGCAGTGTACTTTACAGTATTGACCGCGACGTTCGATAACTTCACGGTATTCTTTGTAGTTCATCTGTATTTCCTGAGAACGATAGCGTGTCAGTTTTATAGCTTTACGTGTCTCCGGTGTAATGATAGCACGGTATCCACCTTTTCGCAGGAGAGAATCTATAGTTTGTATTTGATCCCAACCTATAAATGGAAAAGAGAAATAAATATATAAAATATAAATGAGAATCTTGCTATTTTAAATTGTTTTATTTTTGTATTATGCTTGTTAATTTTACACTAGGGCAGAATTTAAAGTATCTATGAACGAAAGCATATTTGATGCAAAATATGTATGTACATCACACCAAATACAAAAATTACCTTGTTCGGTCGCCACTTGTGGCAGATAAGTAGCGGTTCTTTTACAACCTCTTTCATTAATAAATTCAATACGTATGCCATGTACACCTAAAGTCCAGTCTAAATGTCCATTGGCCTCTTCAAAATTTTGTAATATCGATACAGAAACGGTCAGTTTAGGGAGTTCGTCACGTGAGATCGGAGCAAATCTTGAATCTTTCAAAGCGCTGGTTAATGCATATTCGCGCAAGCCCGAGTGCAAATGCATAGCACTAAATGTTCCAATACAACCGCGTAAACGCTTATCACGTCCGGTCTTCCAGGTAACGAATAAAGGACTTAAAAAAATAAAGAATTTAACATATATATGTATTCGATATATAACTTACTAAGCATCATTGGTGAATGGTGGAGTGCCTGGTCCTTCCATATTGTTCAGCTCACAGTCTAAAACTTGAAAACAAAACAAGCACATATCGGGTACGGCAACATTATCCAATGATTTTGTAGCGTAACCATTCGTTAATCTAACGATGCCTTGGTGGCGGTTGTAATCATGTTTTCCGTCGCCGTTAGTGTAGACTTGATTGGACCCACTACTGGTGCTTCCCGAATGGTAGGAATTATGATTGTGATAGTGGTGGTTGGACATATTGTATCTACGCTTATTACGCTTTATTTTCACGTTTATTTTATTAATTAAACTTTCAATATATGTATGTATATTTTGGTTTGTTTTTATATTGTTTAATGTTGCTCGAAATTAATTTTAATTAAGTTAGACTACTAACGTACGCTAATTATAATCATTACAGTAATGGCAGTGGGTTTATGTTCTAATTAATAGTTAGTTCTATCCTGTAATAAAAACGAAATATTCTTATGAATTTGTATATACATTTAAGTATATACTATTATGTTTTATAAACCCATATGCAAAAATAACAATCTATCAGCAAGTGAGAATTTTCTAAGCTTTAAAAGAGATGTTAAAATATTTTCGATAAATAATTGACACCTGGATTTATGTATGTATGTATATATTCATTTGGCCATAAAAGGTTTTAAGAAGGGAAATATATTCTAGCATAGTTTATTTAAATTACAAGTTTATATCAACAATCACACCTATTCTAGTTGTCAACATCGACGTCAGTTCAATACAATACCAAAGAATTTGAGATTGTCTGCCCGTTATCGAAAACAACCGACTGCTATGGACAGGTATATGTTATTTTCTAGACGTTAAGGAGCAGAAATATACTATCAACAGCACAAAATTTGTTCTCGGGAGCAAGTAGACAAGCCAAAATTTTTTGATATTGTATTATTGACGTGACATCGATGTTGACAACTGGAATAAACGTGAGTATAAATAGATCTTTTTGTTACATTTACAAAATTAGATACAAATAAATTTTAGTGAAGCATATCCAAATAAAAAATGTGCGTGAAAATAACAGTTATGTACAAACATTTTGGGAAACGCGCATTCACGGACTCACCAAGTTTGGTATATCTTTTAGATTTTTCTTGGTAAATTTTTGATTCAGTATAAAAATTAGTACATATATGATTAACATATTTTCAAAAAAAAAAAACTAACGGCCTTACCCACGATGTCGACAAGAAATTATCTGTCGCTAAGTTATATTGAAAACAAAAACAAAACAAGAAAAATTGTACATTTAAAATGTAAATGTATTTTCTGTTTGTTTTTAAATTAAAAATTTGTTAACCATAGCGAAACAAGTTAAATAATATTTTTATGATAACCAAAGATGTCATGCATAGCATAGGTCGCAGAGATTTTTCCTCAATACGGCGCTTATAACTATATATTCTCTGCAAATACCTACATTCCAGACTATCGTCTGGTTTTAATGGGTTAACAAATTCAACATTTGCGGATATATATTATTTTATTATATCAACATTTTCCAGATGCTTTAAGAAACTTAAGCAATTTTATATGAAAACTGGATTTTTGTAAATAATTGTTTTTTCTTATAATTAATTTTTAAGAAAATATTTTTTTATTTGAAGGTGCTCCACTAAACACAATCTAAGGCCAAAGTTACTTTACAAAAAGATCATTAATGATTTATTTATTTCGAAAAGAAAACATGAATATTCCCAGATACCTAGTAATTTAGTTCTGAAATCTAATCTGTAATTATAATACATTCACCAATAGGTGAACTACAATGAAATGAGAATAACAACCCTCATCAACATGCTTTTGAGCACAATGATTATATTTCAATTTTAAAATTTATTCACAAGATTAAATTAATAAAGCAACGTAAGCACAAAACTGAACTATCGGGCCTGTTTTGTAAATCCCATGTCGAATCACGGCGATTTCAAAAAATTAATGAAAACTAAATCATTGCTTCGGTAAATTGCACGATTTATAGCATTGGAAGTTGGAAGAAAATATTCTATTATAAATGACAAAAACGTAGAATACAATAAAAACCCACTAACAAGTCAGCTCTTAGTACTGTGATTTTCAGAACAGGCCCGTACATCTAAAAAAAATTTAATTTTTTGATACAAAAATCATTTAGGTTCTGCCATCCCTGATATTAATAGGCATATATTTTTAATATCCTTTTAATTTTACTCTTTACTGTTTTATTGATATTTACGAAATGTCAGCAAAAGATAATACGAAATACACATAATGAAAAAAAGTGTACATACATATGTATGTATGTACGCGTCAAATAAAAAATGCTAAAAAGTTAGAAAATCCTTGACCCTCATGGATAAAATTGAGCATATAATGCTATTTTGCGAAATAAGAAATTAAATACCTTCATTCAATATATTTGACTGCTGCTTCTAGTTAATATTTTCCTCTATATTGCTTTTGACCTTTCTTTGCACCCCACTCGACGTTTGTTCAATAGTCAAACACTGGACAGTTTTTTTCTTTGTTTAACTATTTCTTTACGTATAAATTTTGAACAAATTGGCATCATCCTCATCCGGATCACCTCATACGATATATAATTTGAAAATTAAATGGACAAATTCGCAGATTTTATTCAATATTGGTGAATTTTGGATTACTGCAATTGTCTAATCGTTCTTTGTTACAAGATGAACTACTATGAATGGCGTACAGAGCTGCCAAGGCTTGAAAAATGACTAGCATTTAGAAAATAGAAACGTCAAAAAGATAAAATTTTAATGATGCCAGCTCGACAAAATTTTGTAGAGTTTCAGTCCGGTAGCTTGAATACTTTATTGTGACCAGTGCTGCCACCAACAAATTGTTGAATTACACATCCATCATGCCAAAATTACGAATTACACGCTTTCTTGGGGCAAAATAACGTATTTTGTTTTGAGTTTGATAAGCCTTTTTTTGTTTAAAAAATAGCGATTCATAGATATTTCTTAATTAAAGATGCATCGTTTTTTATTTCATAAAAATAAGTCAAAAATAAAACAAAAAATTCATACCATTTTATGTTGTAATTTATAGCTTAAAAATAAGCAAAGTGAAACATATCACATTTAATTTGAGATCAAATATTAAGAATTTTTTCAGGTCTTTGAAGGTTCCAATTTCTGCTAATCATTTTTTGAGGAGGTTCAAAATTTGGTTCACCATTTCTATGTACTCCTTCTTTAGCAAATATAGTCGATGAAATCGTATCAGATGACAGCTTATTTCTTAAATCTGTATTAAAATTGATAAACATTCAGCAGAAAATAGCTCGTAACAAAAACCGGGCAAACACATACGAATTTTATAAGTTTGTGATTCTTCCTTATTCTTCTTCATGCTGGATGACACAAATATAGTTATACCATATTTGTAATGCAAAATATCACAATGTATATTCTTATGTGATAGAAAACGATGTAGATGCATACATTTATTTTGAAAACTGTTTCAAAAATAATTAAAAAGTATTGCACAAACATGATAAATTACACATGAGCTACACATGACAAAAATATTACACATGCTATGTGTAATTACACATAGATTGGCAGCACTGATTGTGACCTAAGTATGGCATCTCCAAAATTTAATTTTTCCTTTATCGCTCTCTTCTAACTTTTTTTGTGTTTTGCGTGTTTGTCGTTCGATTTTGTTATACCCTGTGATTTCGTTCTCTTGAATGCTTCGGCCGCGGCGTAGCTAGTATATATTTTTTTAAGAAATTTGAAAATAAATTTAAAATATCACTGCAATTAGCACTCAACAACTTATAAAAATTGTTTAAGATTAATAGCATTATGATTATGGATTAAAATCATAATCATAAAGTTTATTAGCCCGGCCAAAGCAAAAAATAGAAAATTGTGTATAAAAATCTAAGTGGGAAACGAAAGCGAAAAATCGATCAAAAGCCAAGTTGACCATCTAATCAACAAAAAGTGTAAAAAATTAAGTTAATAAAACAAAAATTAAGTATGATTAAATACTGATATAGTGACCACTGAGATCTCCCTAAAAAATAAATGAAAATTTTCGCCTAACAATTCGGCACTGAAAAGAAAAAAGTCGCACTGCACTTTGTTAATTGTGTACAAAAACAATATATTGTTGTATTTTGTTTGTTTTGTATTTTTTTTAATAGTCGTCAAGCAACACTTCAACCCGACCGTCCTTCATTAAAATTGTCGATTCATTACAAACACAACAGTTAAATCAATTTTTGCCCCACCAAAATAAGAGAGTATTTTTTGTTTACATAAAAGACAAGTGCAATCATTGCCTGCCTGTTTTGTTTTGGGTGCATAAACAATTTAATCAACATCCATACATACATATGTGTTTGAAATGGTAAGTTTTTTTAATATATATATATTTATATCCCATTTAGATCTAAAAAAAGAATCTACTAAACAGTTCAAGATTTTATAATATGCGTCGATATCTTTTTTAGGGTTTAAGCAGTATCAAAACTATGAAAGTCATTAATTATTGCTGTATTATAAAATATATAGTTTACAAAAAGAATTTTATAGAAAATTTGTTTATTGAACGTTTTATAAATCTAAATTATTTTTTATGAATACGTCAGTTACTTACTTATTCCTGACGTCTTCTACCTTTCAGTATAGAAAAGTCATAATACCGCGCTAATATTCTTGAAAACTTCCGTCTGATAAATATAATTGTTGTAATAAGGTACCTTTAAATTGTATAATTCTATTGGTATACCTAATATAATAGGTATTATAATAAAAAGCAAAATGCCTCTTATTAATTTTAAAATTACATACCCATGTAAAATGCCAACATTTCCGTGAATGTTATTAATCTTTTTTGTAAGTTATTTCGGATATTACATACATACATACATATGTATTTATACATATTTATGACAATAAAAACCAAATTAAATTTTGTATATAATCATAGTAAGTTCTAATTTACACTATGGAAGTCTTATTGCTAAGCTGATTAGTTTCTTAGGACAGAGCGACGAGGGGAAAAGAAACGGTTCTGTTCCCCTCGTCTCTCTTTGCAGAAACTAATAAGCATAGCAATAAGACTTGCATAGTGTAAATTAGGACTAAATTTATATCAAATCATCAAATATCTTCAAACGCTAAACTTATGTCTTCATATAATACTAATTCATCCTTGTAAATACTTACATGTTTAGATTTTTCTCCTTACAATACATTTTATATTGACCATGAAGGCTTCCATTGTATTGATATTAATAAACAAATAAATAAATAAATATTATGAAACATGAACATTAATAAACAAATAAATAAATAAAATAAATAAATAAATATTATGAAACATGAAAACTCTTAAAATTAAATTTTTTTTAGCTAAACCTGTTAGAACATGGTGTAATTATACAGGTGAATGCGTAAGGATTTGTATACAATAATACGGCAACCAAAACAAAGGGAAGTTTTTGACATTCTTTAGCTACAAAGCACATAGCAAAAAATTATCAGTAGCGCTCCCACCTAGTTAGATACACCTTGTGTTAGAACAAGCAGGTTTCAAAGTATTAACTTGTGTTGACGGAGTAATTATATTTTTGAAAATCTCAACGGAAAAATTCAAATAGAAAATCTCACCAAAAAACTTATCATTTAAATAATCTACAGTATTTTCGGAATAGAGTGACCTAAAAAACTTACATGTAATTAAGTCAGAAAGCAATGCAGAGTCTTATATATCTTAATTTTTATTATATTTGTAGAGGAAACAGAAGGTTGTCATCAAATAAGGAAGCAAGCACCCTGATGGTCACAAAAGAAAATTTATAGCAAATTATAATGGAAGAACTCTTAGAATATTTCTTAAAAGAATACATGTAAACTATAAAATTAATTTAAAACTATAATATGTAGTAGGTGTGTGATCTTGAAAGATCTGAAATGCTTGTTCATATTGCAGCACCAAAATATGAACATTTTGTATTTTCAAGCTAATTTTGTAATATCAGCACCGTTCTATTTTGATATAGTGCTCATTTTGCATAACAATATTTACTCATTTTATTGACTTTTCTTTAAATACACAATAAAAAAATAATAATTTCTGAAAAATGTTTATTCATTGGTTACTAATAAATAGTTTAAATAGCGTTTCTCTTAACGATACCACGAACAAGTGACTCTACCTCTGTTGCTTTGGGTTTCACTGCAAATATTTACGCTTGCTTGTAGTCTTATCAGAGAAAATGAAAGCAAACTCAGATAATGCATAATATGAAATGTTTATATGGAATTTACAAAGAAATTATTACTCATGCATATGTTTTTTTTATTAGTTTCAAATATTAACTAGAAAGGGTCGCCTGCTCTATAGCGACAACCACTGTTGTTATATATCTACAATGCCAAATGTAGCATATTTTGAAGGCACCTGATCATGTACATACATCCTTTTTATAATTATTATTAATATTGAAAATACAATTATTTCATAAGTATTTGGAAGTTAGACGTTCAATTTCGATTTCAAAAGCACTAAACTCGCTAAGCTTTTATTTTTGAATTCACTTTCGGTAAACCTAAATTTCCTATAGTATATGAATTTAAACGTATTAATTTCAATATTTATCGTCATTTTTTATTTACTTCCGAAAAAGTAGAAAATATGCACTTAGTGATACTTTCAAAGCAATAAAAATTTACCTATTTTTTTTAAGGAAAATCTAAATTTTTTTTGTGGGTAGTTAAAAGCTCTTTCTTTGAACTTTGAAAGATGAGATTTTTATGAGATATTATACATCCTTTGTGCTATCATTTGTACGTATGTATGTACATATGTACATAAATACAATTTCAGTCTAGAGCTCGTTATCTTTAAAATATGAAGTAGACTATTGCGTACTTATTTTTACAAATTAAGTTAGAACAATGTACATCCACATGTACATACAAACACTGTTTGGTGTTCATAAAACCTTCAGTAATCAACAGCAGTTGTGGTGATTCATTAAAGTTCTATGTCAAAGTCTTAAATTTTGCACTCAATTATGAACTTAAACAAGCGGCTGGTCATATACATACATACATACATATGTACATACTTTGATAACATTCAAGCCAAGTAAAAATTATTACAATTTGATGTTTTCGTATAGTTTGAACGTTTATACGATATAGAACTAAAGGAAAGCTAAAAACAAAGTTGGCCCTCAAGACCGTTTATTCAATGTAATTTTTTCCACTTATAGTTATGAAATTTTTTATATTTTTTTTTACATATAAAATTGAACCGATTTGGGGGAGTGAATACGAGTATAAAAAATATTAACGGTCACTCTAATGTACCTACATATATACATATTCATATCTAATATATTTACATACATACATACAATGTACATAAATTTTTAGGGTTCCGTACACCAAAGGTGAAAAAAGGAACCCTATTGTTTTCGCTACGCTGTCCGTCTGTCCGTTTCAGGCTATTTTCTCAGGAACCGTGAGAGCTACGGACCTGAAATTTGGACAGAGTATGTAGAACCTTGTCCGCTACAACAACAAATACATGAGAGTTAAAAATTAAAGGGTGTTCCAAAACGAGCAACGAAATTAAAAAAATTAGAAAAATTAGTGTATTTTTATACACACTACAACAAATTTAAGTTGAAGGGTTTTATATCAGTTAATGTAATTTTGACTATGTAATTTTGACAACTTGCTGTAACTCAGAAATTGTAAGGGGCGAACTCTTGAAATTTTCAAAAACGGTAAATTAAAAAAAATCGCCAAAAAAAGAACCAAAAAATCGACAAAACTAAAAAAATCGCCAAAAATCTATTTTTAAAAATTAAAAAAGGAGTTATGGAGTACTTTATTGCGTTCGTTTAATCTCGTTCGATTTATGTATATGACATGCCGAAAATATCCTAAAATTATTTGCAAAGCCCGACAACAGGACATTCATTTTAAAAGCACATTCGTTGAGTGTGTGTTGAAAAATAAAACAAACTGCACACATACTATTAGATATACTACATACATTTATGTATATTATAGACGCTTTGATTTAATTAAATTTTTTTCTTCTCTATGATGTTATTTTACTATTTATATTTTATTTTACACAAAAAGTGTGCACAGAAACAAAAGAATTCAAATTGTGTACAGGGAATTTAAATAAATATCTAGAGAAGAAACAATAATAGAATAGTATGAAATTATATGGGGTTTTTCTCGGAAACAATAGCCGATTAATTAGTTTTTAAAAGAATTTTTAATTATAAACACGTCAATGTACATACAAATATACTTTATTACACGCCAGCAATATACATACATATAAATAATAAAAAAAAAATTATAATTATTCTTCTGTAGATATTAAAAATTCATAATTTATAATATGTACGTATATACAGACATAAAAAAGTAACAATGTGTTTAATCCCTGCTAGCATTTGGAAGATTGTTTTATCAAAAATCACCTAACTAAGTCTTTCTCGAGTACTTTTGACGATTAAAAACTGATTAAACACTTGCGCGCTTGAAAAAATACTCGAAAATGAGTCGTGCTTATGCTTTAAAAATAATTTATTTATTTATTTTAAAATATATGAGTCATAAATGAGTCGAAACTGATCAGAAAAGCGGGTAATAAAAGACTCCTCAAGAAGAGTCGCATGTAGGGTACCATTTTCTCCCGACAAAACTATCTTCTATGCTCAGAAAACGAGCGCATATTCTTGTTTTTTGATCACTTGAAAGTATTAAAAAAGAATCAAATTTAATTAAAAATTTCCAAAAATGCTAGCAGGGATTCTGCTGTTAATACACATTTGTATGTATGTGAACATATTTAAAATTAATTATTCTTCCTCAATTATTTGTATTTAAAATAAATATACGTACACATTATTTTAATGCTTTTAAGTAAGCTACATATTACGTGAAAATGTTTGCGCACACATTTACATTAATACATAGATATGTATGTATGTATGTATGTACATAGATTGGCCTATTAACCTTAAAATTTAATTGAGGAATGTTGTAGCACTTGATTACAAAAAGTATGGTCAATTTATATTTAAAATGTTATAATTATTATTCATTATACTTAATTTGCTGGGCCTTAAGCCTTTTGATATACACACATACATACATATCGCTCATTTACTCAAACAACAGCATAACTCAAAAACACCAATTGGCCACAAAACGAGTGTGAAGTTGTCAGTTCACACACAACTTAGTGGAAAAAGAAACTAAATATTTGTATAAAATGTTTACACAATATGAAGAACGATATGAGGTTTAATTCTGAATCACTACAAAGTTTATATTCAAAAATGTTGGGCCGTCAAAAGTAACGATATCGAAAAGAGGGCCAGTTCTTTTTTTATTAGTGCAGGGTAGCCCAAAAGAAACTAAATTTAAATGGTCTTTATAGTAATTGTATTATTACGTATTGTATTGTATTACGTATAATTTAATTTAATTTTTCTTTGGGAAAATAAATTTTTTTTTGAAAACCGAGCATAAATGTTTTAACGCAAAGGGGATATCGCCATTTTTTTAATCCAAAAACTGGACGATAACTCATTTCATTGTATGTTTTCGACAGCAAAAAAAGGGAGTTACAAAGCAAAAAAAGGGAGTTACAAGTTTGTAGTGCGTGTCTGTACAGATGTACGTACAGACCCAATAGCTGGACCAATTTTGATTTAGTTTTTTCTGTTTGAAAGATGACTTGATCGAGAGCGTTCTCAGCTATGTTTGAAAAAAAGCAGTTCAGCCGTTTATAAGATATCACATCTTGACAAATGACCGATTTTAATTCTATTTCTAATCTATACTTGAAGAAAATCGGTTCATCCGTTTGGAAGTTATCTTAAATTTTCTTCTTGATGAATCGATAATATCGTTTTTGAGGTATGTATGTTAGAAGAATAATCGGTTAAGAGCTCTCTTGTGTCTGAATTTGTGGCACCATTAGCTCCTAATCGCGGGCTACAGTGTCAACTGCATCCGAGGGTTTTTACAATTTTAAATTTTTGTTTATTACATATTTAATTAATTTTTTTTAATAAAGAGGGTGCTGCTGGCTGAAGTATCTACTGCGTTGGCTGGAATGCATATAGCGGTCTTCGAGAAAAAAACTGGCAATATTTTTGTGGCCCGTTCACGATCATAATTAATGCTTCATTAAAATATTTACATGAACTTCAACTTGAAATATTTAAAGAGGAAGTTTTAAATTACTTTTAATTTTAAATAGATTTTGTTGTAATATGGTACATATACATATGCACATACATACATATACTCATTAAAATATGTACATATACAATGTTATTTGTACTCATAATATGTTAATAAGTACATATTTATCGCCACTGTCATTATCATTAATAATTTCTTTCATGAAATGGAAAGAATGTACTTTTTTCTTCTTGATTTTCATTGTTCATATACATAAATAATAATAGTAATATGACTAACTGATGCACTGGGTAAGAGCAAAAGTGCAGGGACGTACATACATAAATACATACATATGTAGGTATGTGTACATAGGGTATGTACTTAAGTCGAGCTAAATATGCCGGTACATTACTATAAGACGGAGCGTTCGTGTCTAAAATCAGCGTGATAACGGTGTTGTGATTTCTTATCTAAATACTATTTTAGAATTTCCATTGCTGTTAATATAAATTTTATTTTATTCAACTAATTATTAAATTTGTGTTGGTTATTAATTGAACAATATGTAATAAAAAAGATAAAAAATATGTATGTATGTATGTATGTATTAGTGATGCACGAATATTCGTATTCGTGTTCGCATTGTCGAATATTCGCCAAATTCAGACGAATACGAATACGAATATTTTTCCAAAGAAATTAAATAAATAAATGCATAAATCCTAAACGAAATTTAAATAAATGACTAAAAATCTCAGTTTGTACAAATACATTAAGTTTTTTATAGAAATTTGTGTTTTGTATCATTTTCAAATATTATTCAATGACCATTAAAAATTTTTTTGGTACTTTTTATTAACTTTAAAGTACGCCAACAAGTGTGTGATGTCCTTTTTCATAAAAATTTTTTTATATTTCATATAATATTCGTATTCGTATTCGCGAATATCTTTGAAATATTCGTATTCGTATTCGCGAATATCAAAAATTGACATTCGTTACATCACTAGTATGTATGTATGAATATACAATGTATTGCAGTACAATGTATAAGCTGATCATTTATTGGTATATTGACATGCAACTAATTTTTTTCACAATTTACCACACATCAAGATTGGAATAATTTCACCTGTTCGCATCGATTTAATTTCAGCTTCATTAACCTCATTTTTATATTATTTTTTTTTGGGTTCGCAAATGAGTACATCTTGGTGTTTAATGTATTTATTATTGCAAAAGAATATAAATAATAAAGCGATTAAAGAAATTTTGTTTGCAAAGCAATAAATTGTAAGCAAAAAAACCAAACCAACTCGCTTGTACTGAATTTTTTACGTGAAAAAAAACGTTTTGTATTTAGTCCATAGATTTTAATATTGCATTTATATACATTGAGGGCAATTATGAATAAAATTCCGCGAGAAATTTTTCACAGTGAACAATTCCAACTAATAGCAAATGATAGCGAAAACAAAAAATTCTAATTGGAAAAGGGAAAAGTTTCTTGCGGAATTTTATTCATAATTACCCTGATTAACAACGTTATGAAAAAAAATTTATTTGTACATCAATTGTGTTTTAAGTTTCAATGAGACGTGCCATATAACCATAGAAAACAGCTGTTCGAACCAAACTTATGAGCAACACTGTATTTGATTATAGCCATTACCATGATACAATTATACTAGGTACATGCACAAGTCCAGCCTGTTACTGTATACATTGCATATAATTGTTAAACTTTGTTTACAAGCTGCAAAAATGTTAGTGTGTATGTGTGAATAAAATGATTACAGTGTTGCCAATGAATTTACAAATGGCGGTGTCTCCAATTACACATTGAAGAAAATTATACTACACAACTTTTGAGTAGCTTAAAATGAGAACAAAAATAAATAGAATAGAACCCAAAGTAGAATTACACACCGTTTATACAAGAATTTAATTACATGGCGTACACATGTGAGTAGAAATTACACACTGTCTTTACTACACCCAGACTGGCAACACTGAATAACTATAATCATGCAGGAATGCGGCGTCTGCAATTGTGCTTTAGTTACCCTGTAATTGTTATTAAATTGTTTATCTAATTTTTCGACCTTCTACATATGTATGTTCTTAATTTTAGAAATAGTTTCTTATCTTAAAACTATTTTTTTAAGCTTTAGGTCAGTAAATTTCTTTATATTTTTATTTTTGTATCGATATTTCGTTTACATATATATAATGTAACGAAACAAACTTTTGAAGTCCTAACCTTCAAGGAGTCTTGCTACCTTTTAATACCGGCCGTGCTCATGGAAATTGGGGTGGTTCTTGCCCCTGTCGGTTAGTTCATTATTTGCCAAATCGATATACAAATAAAAATATAAATAAATTTATGAAATTTACTGACCTAAAGCTTAAAAAAATAGTTTCATTGTATAATTTGTTTATACCAACAAAATACATGTGTTTTTTGGTGTAGTATTTTTGTTGTAGCTGTGCATGTACGTAGTATAATTGTATCATGGCCATTACCATAGAAACCAATTGAATTTTGGTTTGATTATGGCTATGGCATCATGTCTATGAAACGTCTACGAGTAATTTAAGCTTTAGTCAATATTTGTATGGACATTTTGTTTAAACTCAAGTTATTTTTCATGTATAAGGAGGTAAATATTTTACTTTAAAAGTCATGAATAGGGCAAGTTTTTTGAAAAAATGGTTTTTATGTCAATAAATAAAGAAATTGCTAATATGGCAAAAATAGCATATTCCAAAAAAAGTACCCTATTGATGAACAACTTTCAGAATTCTTTAGAGAAATTGCAAAAGCAGCAAAATATCCACATTTAAAAAAATTATACTAAAAATCAACTATGTCGGGTTGTTATCTCACCAATAATATGTTTAGATTTGGTGAACACTGAATCCAATCTGACGTTATCGAAATGTGAAGCTGTTATATTTATTTCAAAAAGTGATGGCTTTTATTGATCTTTGTATTAGCAGATCACAGTACGCCAAAAAATTTATGTACACTTCAAATACATTTCAATATGAAACAAGTGATTTATATCACATACGAATATTATTTTTTTTCATTTAAGTTTTTTTAAGAGTGTTACCTTCTTTAGGAAAGGGATAGCGATAGAAAAGTCAGGCGGTAAAGAGACAATTTTAAATTTACCACATTTCTTATTGTACTCTTAAGCAATCTTAAGCTATTCGAATTTTATTCTGTTAAAATAAAAAATTTAATAAATAATTATTCAAATCTAACTGCTATCAATTACATTTTATATATTTCTATTGCAAGTTTTGTTAGATATCTTCAGATACTCTTATTTCTATGTACATACATAAGTATGTATCGGGTTTTGCAATAGGTGCTTGACAACTTTGAATTTAATTTGTGAATGCACTATTTCACTGATCACCTGTTATTTTCCTTTTTTTCAGTAAACTGCACATTTTCATCATGGTAAAGTACACGAACGAACTAC
This sequence comes from Tachina fera, assembly GCA_905220375.1. Taxonomy (NCBI): domain Eukaryota; kingdom Metazoa; phylum Arthropoda; class Insecta; order Diptera; family Tachinidae; genus Tachina; species Tachina fera. The sequence goes on along the minus strand of LR999966.1, from coordinate 109,382,059 downwards.
GTATGCAAATTATAAAAATGTCGGCGATCGCAACTTTAAAAGTGATAACTCCAATTTTCGGTGGTTATTCAATATAACAAGTTTAGTGCAAAAATTTGAATCTAAATATTCATTGTGTGATGCTGCCGTGTCAGTGAGACAACGGGTTGGTCCAAGTGATGAAATCAGTCGATTCGCGTCGTTCTCAAGAACTACTGAGCATCGCCAAGACCACTGTAAAGATCTTTGTTTACACCCATATAAGATCAAACTGACTCAAGAATTGAAGCCGATGGACGTACGTTCTCCGATTGGGATTTAAAAAAAGTTGTCAAGTCCTTATTTGAAAACCCTATATTATAAGATCATTTAACAAAAATACATACAAAAATCGCATTTACAATGAAACAAAGCAACAATGAAAAAAAAACCACAAACAAAATTTTAATTTGTAAACTATGAACCTCTTGAAGGTTTTTTTTTGTTTATAAGTACATAGTTTGCTTTTGAGAATTATTACATATCGATGGCTTAATATAAAAAGGGCTAATCTCAATTTTTTTTTATCGAAATCGCGTTTTTAACGTTTTCTGGTAGCCAACGTATAATCACATTTGTTTAATTTTATTATTTAATTCCTGCATGTAAATGCTTTAGTTTTTATTCAGTTTTTTCCTTCTCCTGTAAGATATCGAAAATTCTAGTTACGCCTTTTTTATATTAAGCCATCGATATGTAAATATGTATGTTTGTACAGTCATACATACATACATATTTTATTCTTTTAAATAAAACGCAATTTTCTGTTTAAAGCACACTTACCATATACATTTTTGTATTAACCTGGATTTATTTATAAGTAAATAACTGGTTTCCAAAAAAAACCTTAACGACTCTATTTATGCGAGCGATAATTAAAATGTAAACACAACTCCCAAAACTAGTAAATATGTACATATGTATTGTCTTTTTACGCATTACAATTTAATTCATTATATTCTATGTTTTAATTAAAGTTTTTGAGAAATCACTTAAAGATTGTAAAAAGAATGATAAACATAGCGTTTGATAATGGCCAAGTTGTATTAAAGTTTTCATTTAAAAAATCTGAATTCAAATTGATCATCCAATGACGGGTAATACATAGAGAATATGCGGACATTAAGGGCCTGTTTTTGTAAGATGAAACGCTAAGCGTTGACAAATTTTATTTGGAAAAAATTTAAAGTACAAAAAAAAAACTTACACACATACCAATACATACATACATACATCTATACAATTAATAGGCAAACATGTTTTTTGTAATCCCTTTTACGCTGGTACTACTGCGCCGATTTTAAAAAGATTTATATGGTTTTAAAGGGTTTTTGGTACAGATAGATGTGCAGAATCTATATTTTATTGAAATCAGTTTAGTATTTTGGGAGCTATAAGCGTTTAATTTTTGCTACTACTGCATGCACACATACTACATACGCATTTATTAGCTTGCACCCAGCTAGGATTTGGGTGATAATATTTGCCAAAATCTCTTATATGATTCTCCTCAGATCACTTTTGGTGATTAAAAACTGATTTATCACTTGGGTAATTTGAAATAAATTCAGTGAAGTGCGACTTTGACCCGCGCACGAAGGGTTCCGTACGGGCACGAGATATGTAATTCAATACGAACAATATAAACTATAGTTTTGGCATTTTTATCGTTTTTGGGTTTTTTCGGTTTTAAGCGTTTTTTTAGTTTGGGGGTTTTTTGAATTTATTGGCGCTTTCTGAGTTTTGCCACTTTTTTTCACGTTTTGGCGATTTTTTTTTGGTTTTTAAAGTTTTATTAATTTTGGCGATTTTTATTATTTTAGCGTTTTTTTTTTATTTTGGCGATTTTTTATTTTGGCGATTTTTTTAATTTTGGCGTTTTTTTCATATAGGTGATTTTTTTTTGGTTTTGGCGATTTTTTTTTTAGTTTTGGCACTTTTTTTCGTTTTGAGGATTTTTTTCGGTTTTTGGCGTTTATTTTAAGTTTTGGCGATTTTTTCGTTTTGGCGTTTTTTTTTAATTTTGGCGATTTTTTTTTCATTTTGGCGATTTTTTTTTCACATAAACAATTATTTTGGTTTTGGCGCATTTTTTGCGTTTTGGCGATTTTTTTCGGTTTTTGGCGTTTTTTTCATATTGGCGATTTTTTTTCATTTAAACGATTTTTTCGAATTTGGCGATTTATTTTAGTGCTAGATTTTTTTTTAATTTTGTCGAATTTTTTCGATTTGGCGATTTCTTTTAATTTTTGGCGATTTTTTTCAGGTTTTGGCGATTTTTTTCGGTTTGGCGAGTTTATAATTTTCGGATTTTTTAGTTTTACCGTTTTTGAAAATTTCAAGAGTTTAACTCTTACAGATTCCAAGATATAGCAATTTGTCAAAATTACATAGTCAAAATTGCATTAACTGATGGACCACCCTTTAATTTAAATTTTTTAATATTTTAATGTTTATTGTTGTAGTCTATGTAAAAATACACTAATTTTACAAATTTCAAGTGTCAATATACATATGTATGTACATACAATTGTATGTATATTACATGAGATTTTAACATATTTCGTCGCTCGTTTTGGAGCAGCCTTTAATTTCTAATTCTCATGTATTTGTTGTTGTAGTGGCCAAGGTTCTACATACTCTGTCCAAATTTCAGGTCCGTAGCTCTTAAGGTTCCTGAGAAAATACCGTGTGACGGACAGACGGACAGCGTAGCGAAAACAATAGGGTTCCTTTTTTCACCTTTGGTGTACGGAACCCTAAAAAGATTCACTTATGATTCATCTGTAAGATAAAATAATGATTTCTTGAAAATAGAGGAACAAAATGCAAAGAAGCCGCAAAAATAAAACCAATGATATAAATACTACCAGAAAATTGCTCAACAATGAATCAGCAAATCGTATCATAAATGATTCTCTGGGTTGATTCATTTGTAGGGTACCATTTTCTCACAACGGGAGTATCAATTATGATCGAAAAATGAGCTCATATGCGGTTATTTTTCCCGTCAAGCTGATTCGGAAAAGATTCTATTATGATACAAAATGCCAGCTGGGCAAGTAAACAAGAAACAAAACATGAGATTCTGTGTGTGTTTGTAGTATTTCTCTTGATCTAAACATTTTTGTCTCTTTTTGTTGTATTTTGTTTGTTATTGTATGAAAGCCATAATACTAAAAGGAAGAGAGTTCAATAAATTGAATTAGCTTAGTTAAAGGGATTTCGTTTGCGTTTTTAATTTCATGTATTATTTAATTATGCATATGTACATAGGTAAGTATGTGGGTGGTTGTGTTTGAATGCATATTTTTGACGTTTAGATAAATTTTCTTTAAATTTTAATAAAATTATTTACATTCAGATTCTAGAATACGGACGAGTGTGTCGTCCGTTGGTATATCTAGTATTTATTATAAAGCTGAAAAGTTTGTATGCTTGTAATAGGTAATCTACGGAACTTCCGGCTCGATTTTAAAAATTTTATGAACAAAATGAAAAAGAAACCACCTATACTCAAAAAATACTAATTATCGTTTTAGAAGAGATCTATTAAAGCATTAGTTTTCGTACTCAAAAGAAAAACAAAGCCATTTTAACGTGAGTCGCTACTTCCTTCATTTCGCCTCCAAAAACCAAGAGGGAGATATAGGGAGAATTTTTGCATCTCCGAAAATATCTAATCAATTTTGATGAAATATAAATCATAGATAGATGAGCGTAAATAAAACACACAGGGTAACAAAATATCAATTAATTGTGGTTATGACAACGTTTGCTGAGCTCAGTTAGTACATAAATATATATTCCCCCCCACCCCATATTCATAAAATTCAAAATAATTAATTTAAAATGAATTTTATTTAAAATTTTTCATACAAAATATTCCCAAAAATTTGGATCCCAATTCATCTTATTGAAATAATATTTACGAAATAAAGCCCTGAATAAAACTTTTCTAAAAAAAAATAATTAACTTTTAAAAACAGGCGTTAAAGAGTTAAAAATTGTTAAAAAAACAAAGTTGAAGAGAAAAGGTCGATAAAGGTGAATAGCCTTTGTTGCAAGAAAGTCTTAAAGCAAAAAAATTGTTTTATAGAAAACGAGTTTTTTCCATATTACAAACAGTTATTTCGTCTATGGAAGATACTCAAAAAAATTACAAAGCAAATGACGGTGTTCGAGAGCCTGAGATCAACTAAATAAAAAAATTTTACACCACAGATTTCCCTAAAAATTTGGCCTCATTATGACTTGTAATCGATTTTCAATTATCACTGGCTTCCGATCATGAAAATCGAATGTCATATATCCATATTATGAGCATCGTAAATTTCGTTAGGAAATTAATTTTTTATCGAACAGAATTTTGTGAAAAAGAATAATGTGAAAAATTATTAGAAATGTTAGCGTTAAGCGAGTTTTTTGTTATTTTTAGCCATCCAAACACAAATTGTGGACTATTTTTTGTAAGGTCGTAAGGACTACTCTATTCGAAAAATTTCACTCATAGAGGAAAATCCTCAATTTGCTGTGCAGGACTAAATGCATTTTAGTTTCCATTACTCTTCCAGATTTGCAATTTGTTTGCAACATAGTTTTATTTTTTTTAGAGCAAAGAAGCGAAAGAAGAATACAAAAAGTATACATTTCTATTTCAACACTTTCACACATATTCAAAAATTGTAAGTCTGGACAGAGACTATGATTATTGATTTTAAAATTTTTATAAATGAGAAAGTTTTAGATTCTTTAATTGAACTGTAGTGAATTTTAATCAGAAATAATTCATAGTTAGGCTCAAGTTCAGTCATTTCAATTCTTATTGAATGAAATATTTTTATTAATTAATGTGAGTTTCTAAAGAAGAGAAGAAAAATTAAACTTAGACTTTAAGCTGGGGGAAATACCGATACTTTTCTGTGCAGCCACGCACTTCATCAGCACCCTAGTGTATCTACTTGGGTAGAGATTCTTATTAACATCAGCTATTTAACTTAAATTTACAATGAAACGGAATATGAGAAACGATTGTTGGGTATACAATTGATTTACCTTTGGTAAACACATTTATAAGTATCACTATTAATTTTCTGTTTTATCCATTTTTTTTCATTTTTCTATTTAGGTTAGCACGAAATTATATTACTCTACCTAAGTATGGCCCGTTTCACATTAGGCAACTTTACTTGCGCAAGTATAATTTTCATTTTTATTTATTTTCTTTTGAACTTGCTTCTATGTTCACATTCAGTTCATTTGTTGAGCAAGTTTAATTTTCTTATGCTCGAGTTTTCTTAATTTGTTGACGTTTTGTGGCAGAATTGCCAAGTTGTGGCAGAATTGCCAAGTTCAAGCAAGTCTGTACTCAAATCTCGGCAATTCTTTTCCCTTCAACCGACCTTTCCTCTCACACCCACAAACACAAGACTTGCGCAATTAAAGTTGCCTAATGTGAAAGGGGCCTATGTTTAACTATTCTTGCTTATCTTTTTACGATCATCACATTAATTATTTTTACTTATTCGATGTACCATCGGTACATGCATGTAAGTATTATTGTAGTGGTCTTATGTTACTTGTTGTTGCATTCTACAGTTTTATTTTGGTTATTCCAGCCTTCTGAAACTGTGATAGCCAAGTGAACAGTGATTGCCAAGTGAACATATTTTGTCACGTGCCCATGATGTATTAAGTGAGAAATTTTTAGATTCTTTAATTGAACTGTAGTGAATTTTAATCAGAAATAGTTCATAGCTAGGCTCAAGTTCAGTAATTTCAATTCTTATTGAATGAAATATTTTTATTAATTAATGTGAGTTTCTAAAGATGAGAAGAAAAATTAAACTTAGACTTTAAGCTTTAAAAAATCACAGAGATGGAAATTCACAATTTTACATTTTTAAATGTATTTATTATTCACAATAGCGACATTTTTTGTCGAATGCACGTCATAATACCAAATGCAAGTTCGTTCCATCAGCACTTTCGACTACAGTCTAAGATCGAAAGTTTATCAGCAAAGCCTTTAACAATTGCATTTACTTTGTTATATTTTAACAATTGCGAATTTCAAAACATAAGAGAATTGCAGAGCACATGAAAGAAACTCTTCTCTACTCTCTCACCAATAAACTCAAGAATTCCTGCAACAAAAATTTTAATTCTGGACGGGGACCAACCATCAAGCGCACCAAAAAATAAAAGTATTAAAAATAAGTATTATTAATAAAACTACTATGAAAAAAAAACAATACAAATCTGATAAATATGTATATTACATACTCAAAATGTTATATATGTACATACATACAAACATACAGATTTACATACATATGTACTCAGATTGTAGAAATTCGTTGAAATGTACTTACTAGAATTCCACATACGAGTGGTTAACTACTTATCTTCGTTTCAGTTTCAGTATCCACACTACATACAGTTTGAATTATCTTATCATATTATACGGTCTTATTTATTTATTTCAAGTCGAAACCGATTTGTTATCAAATGTTGTTGGTATGGAAAAATTCACGTTGCGCTTTAACGCGTAAAGCAAAAACATCGCCTTCTGTTTATATGATATTTAATGTTCTATATGATGCTGCCTTTTTTCTTTCATTAAATTAGAAGCATTGCAATAAAATACAAAGTAAATAAATATGACCATATACATACATATGTACATATGTACCTATCACAATCTTTGCAGTATTATTTGTCTTGATTAAAAAAATTTTTTCTTTCTCAATTTTCAGGTACACAATTACTAGATCTCTAAAATACTCCTAAACTTATTCATTGCAACTGTAACGACCGATCATCATAGTCTAATAAAAAAAAACTTATTTTTACTGCAGTTCATCGTAAAAAAAAGAGTTATTTTCACAAAAGACGAAATCAAGGTGCTTTTTACACATAGTCTTCGACTTAAAAATAAACAATTGTGAATAATTGCATTTAAACAATTCATTAAGCAAATACATAATTAAAAATAGAAAACAGAAACTTAAGTAAGCAAGAAGAGGCTTAACAAAAACAACATCATTAACAAAGTTGTGGGAGAATTGGTGTTGAATAAATGCTAAGTGCTGTTGTTATCTATACTACACAAATTTAAAATTAAATCAAGAGATAAGCACAATCTTTACAAAAACTAACAACATCATCATCATCTGTAACAGCAACAATAATAGTTAGTAAAATTAATTTCGTCATGAATTCTAGTACAAAGCATTTACTTCACTGTGCTCTACTGTTTATGGTCATAATAGCATTTGAAATTTTCTCTGGTGGCATAAAAATCGATGAAAATTCATTTACCGTCTTAGATCCTTGGGCGGAGTATGGTCAACTAGCTACCGTGCTGCTATATTTATTGCGTTTCCTAACGTTCCTAACTCTGCCACAAGTATTATTTAATTTCTGCGGCTTAGTCTTTTATAATGCCTTTCCCGAAAAGGTCGTTCTTAAAGGAAGCCCTCTGCTAGCGCCTTTCATTTGCATACGAGTAGTAACACGAGGCGATTTTCCTGAATTGGTCAAAACCAATGTGCTGAGAAATATGAACACCTGTTTAGATACAGGTTTGGAAAACTTTCTTATTGAAGTTGTTACCGATAAGGCGGTGAATCTAGCACACCATCGACGCATACGTGAAATTGTCGTGCCTAAAGAGTATAAAACAAGAACTGGAGCCTTATTTAAATCACGAGCCTTACAGTATTGCCTGGAAGATAATGTCAATGTTTTAAATGACAACGACTGGATTGTACATCTAGATGAGGAAACCTTGCTTACGGAGAATTCCGTACGCGGAATAATCAACTTTGTTTTAGACGGTAAACATCCATTTGGCCAAGGTTTAATAACATATGCCAATGAGAATGTGGTCAATTGGCTTACGACATTGGCCGATAGTTTTCGTGTCTCAGATGATATGGGTAAATTACGTCTGCAGTTTAAACTATTCCATAAACCATTGTTCAGCTGGAAAGGAAGTTATGTTGTAACGCAGGTAAGTAATAAGATTATTGTTTTCCGTATAAAATCTTACTATATATAAAATAAATAGATAGCTATTTTATTTATATACAATGAAGTATGTAAATCCCTATTCAGACTTGCAATTTTTGTTGCAGCAATTCTTGAAGAGAGAGTTGAATTTGAGTGTTGAAATTGAATTATATACATATATTTTGTATTCCTCTCTCGGTCTTTCTCATTAAAAAATTTTAAAGTTGCTGCAACAAAAATTGCAAGTCAAGACTGGGACTAAGAGAAACAAATATAAAACATATCCATACATAAGTTACGCTCTTTTGGGCGAATGTTTGCCAAGTGTGACCGTACCTTTAGACCACTTTCATAATTATGGGCACATATAAATATATGTATGTATACCTTATAAAACTGAAGTAAAATGTTTTTATTTCTGCTCGAAAAAATAAAAACCAGGAAACAACTTTTATTTCGGGCAAAAAAAAAAATTAAAAATCAGAAAATAACAATTATTTTTCCTCGAAAAAAATAAAAATCACAAAATAACTGTTATTTCTGCTCAAAAATTAAAAAATAACTGTTATCTTTTGACTTTTATTATAAGATTCTTAACATCCACGTCAAAACAGGATTCAGTGTATACGATTTTTACGAAAGGTATATATTAATATGACTAATTTCATTTTAAATGTAAAAGTACTTGGATAAAATTTAATGAATAGATGTGAGAACGTGAGCAAACACAAGTTTTGAACTTAAAGCAGGGGTTCCCATCAACTTTTTATTCACTAACTCCTTGTGAATATATTTGTGTTTCACGGGGACCCATCATTGATATTTACTACATGCTACAATTTTTAGGTTGTATTAAAAATCGCATCATTCGGGAGCGTTTTGTGACATATTATGTTCAATACTCTGAAAAATATTCTCTATCTTCGAGATACATATGTAATCGTTCACTTACATATGTACATTCTTTCAAAATACCATCAAACTTTAATTACAAATGTTTTTTATTTTCTTACTTCACCATTGCTAGCTACATTGGCTGACTTTTTTCAGCTCAAATTGTAGTTGTAAGAAGTATGTTAAGAAAATAAATGTAAACAAAACAACAACAGCTATTCATTGCTTTAGCAAGAATAGAGTGTTGCCACACAAGTATTTTTGTCCAGGTGCAGTCAAGTTAATTATTAGTGTTTTTTTTGGGAATTGTTACAATTTAATCTGCATTAGCAACAGTGAAATGAGCATAGTATCCAACTAAACCCCTCAATGACCAATTTCAATGAATTTTTAATAAAAAATATTTTACGGAATAATTTTAAAATAATCATTTTGGTATTATTGGTGCGTTAGCAAATGTTAAGCTTAATCACCCCTATCGTGAACATATTTTCCCTCGAAATTTTTTCACTTTTCACAAAATTGCAATCGTGAATAATTTTCACACAAAAATTTTTCCCTTTTTTGATTTCCCCTTATCACTTATCACTTTTCCCTTTGATTTCACTTTATTTTTGCAGGCGAACGGATATTTTCCTTCGAATTATATATTAAACTTTATAAATATTTATTTTTAGCAAGAGATTAGTAAGTAAAGTTCATGATTCTTAACAATAATTCCCTGTAAAACCTTTTTACATGGAGTAGGAATCGTTTTGTTTCACACACAGTAAATTTCATTGTGGTGCACCGCTGTGATATACTAAAAATTTTTTTCCACTGCATTTAGAATATTTAGAAACACAATTTTTAAGTTAAAAAAATTTAGTTTGGGACCTAAAATTTTTGTATTTCTGATTATTTAACTTAAATTTGTCTGTCTGATTTTCAATTAATTTTTAAGCTTTACAAATCTTCTTCCCTTCTTTACATTCACTGGGACTGATAACGTGAAAAAAATTTGACGTGGAATTCCCGATACCTATTTTCTGTTCGGGTGGAATACAAATTTCATGTGAACAAAAATTCCACTTGTTATTCACGAATGGGGGTGAATATTTTTTTTTTCAAAATAAATTTGTGAACCGCTGACTTAAAAGATCGAATTCTAGGAATTTTTTAATCATTTTAGTGCAAAAATAATTAATTTGTGTTACGAGTTTTGAACCACTTAACTTTTATTTATAGAAAAACGAAAAATCAAATTGTTATTAATTGATCATATCTTTTATTTTATGATTGAAAACAAACACTATACACATATATACATTTATCAGCAATATTCTCAATATTTAACAGCCTAAATTTAATTAAATTTTATAAAATGTAATAATTAAATTTTCTTTCTACATATATTTAAAATGTTCATATTTTACAGGTCGGTGCTGAACGTCAAGTATCATTCGACAATGGCATTGATGGATCTGTTGCTGAGGACTGTTTTTTTGCTATGCGAGCTTTTTCGCAAGGCTATAGCTTCAATTTCATCGAAGGTGAAATGTATGAAAAATCTCCATTTACTCTACTGGATTTCTTGCAGCAACGTAAACGTTGGCTTCAGGGCATTCTACTTGTCGTACACTCAAAAATGATACCCCTCAAGCATAAACTCTTGCTGGGCATTAGTGTTTATTCGTGGGTGACCATGCCCTTGTCAACATCAAATATAGTTTTTGCGGGCCTCTATCCAATACCTTGTCCTAATATTGTAGATTTTGTTTGCGCTTTCATAGCGGCCATCAATATCTATATGTACGTGTTTGGTGTTATTAAATCTTTTTCGCTATACCGTTTTGGTTTGGTGAAATTCGTAGCCTGTGTTTTGGGAGCTGTATGTACAATACCAATAAATATTGTTATTGAGAATGTGGCTGTTATATGGGGCCTTGTGGGTAAGAAACATAAATTTTATGTTGTGCAAAAGGATGTAAGAGCATTCGAAACTGTGTAGGTTTAGTTTTTTATAATAGCATAATGTATTTATGTATGTATAAACAAACAAAAACGCATCCAAATTATTGTTGCACAATGAGAAGCAAGTGTTTGAAATGCTTTTCTTTTATTAAAAAAAAACCTTGTTATTTTTTGTGATAGGACTTACATTAAAAAAATAAAAAAAAATAAATCAAATAAGAATTAATAACTCTTTCTTATATACGTTAATTACTTCAATTTAATTGTAAGCTAAACAAAAAATATAAAACGATGAAAAAAATTTTCTTTAATATAAACAAATTAAAAACGAACCAAAAAGTGATGCAGTTTGGAAGATTTTCTTCTGTTATCACATTAAAAGAAAAAAAAACTTATTGAACAAATAATGTTATGTATGGTCTTGTGCTTGATAAATGATTATTTAAGTATTTCTTTCCCTCATGTTAAACTATACTTTATAATTTAGCTTGATAATTTTATTGTATTAACTTCTGTCATAAAGATAATTAAAATAATCAGTATTAAGCACATGCCACCAAGTACACAATTTTTTTACACGCGCACACAAAAAACAAAACACAAAAAAATTAATACCTAATCACCAAAAAAAACAATAACTCCTTTTACGTAATAATAATAAAATATTTATAATTGTATAGGTATGTAGATGTTTTAGTTATTGCAATAAGTTTTTTTTTGGTTTTTAAGTTAAATACTAACATCCTTGTTCATAAAACTTATAAAGGCTTTGTAAAGGATTTTTAAAACAAATGTTCATACAAATATTTCCTTAAAAAGCCTTTATAAAGCCTTAATACTTTTTAAAAATAAGGCTGTAAATTTCTTTACAATTATTTATTATCTATATTTTTGTTAAAATGTAAATTTGTTTTGTATATTTTTTATATATACATAATTACACACTAAATATTAATACATATAACTTACCGATTGCCTAAGGTTTAATTTTTGTTAAACCAGCACCTTGTAAAAAAGCACTCTTTTTTTTAATTCACCATAATTTATTCTTTACACTTGTATTTATAAATGCTGTTCTAAAAATGATGCAAGTAATGAAAAATATGTATATACATACATATGTATGTACATACAAACGTTGAAAAGAGAGTTATTTAACATCGAAAATTCGACATATATTTTCTTCTTATTGTTCATAATTTAACACAATTATGTATTAAGGGTCAATTTCACCAAATTATTTAAATATCAATTCATATTTAAAAGTAATTTTTCCATACAAAAATTAATGAAAATCGACATTTAAATATGAATTGAATTTTAAATAGAGTTGGTGAAATTGGCCCTAAATATTAACATATTATTATTATTTGTTAAAAACTTTGTTTTATATTGAAATTATAACAAATATGTATGTATGAATGGTTTCTGTTCAACGATATCGAAAATTAACGTTTGTTTCGATAGTTTAGATTGAAAACAAAAATAAAAATTTCTGACTTTAGTCGTGGTTCTTAAAGTGAAAGTTTTCTTTCAGAAAGGGTGAGTTTGTTGGTGAGAGTTGGAATGGTGGGGGGGGGGGGGGGGGAAGAAGTACATATGTACACACTTTAATGTACATGGAAATTCTCTTTTGTTTTCTAATTCGTAGTTGTCAATATTATTATAAAATAAATTTTTAGTAACACATTTCAGTTTTTGTATTGGAAAAATAATCACCCCCGTCCTTAAACATTGTTTACCTCGAAATATTTCACCTTTTTGTTAAATTGCAATCGTGAATAATTTTTCTCTAGAAATATTTTCCATTTTTTTGATAACCCTTATAAATAATATTTTTCACGGGGATTTTTTCACGTTTCCCTTGGCTTTATTCATTTTATTTTTGCAGGCGTACTGAATTATTAAATCGCATAATTTTGATAATTACCTTCGAATTAAATATTGAAAGTAATATTTTATTAATATAATTAGGCCAAATTAGTAAATAAAGTTCGCGATTTGTTAACAATTATTCCCTGCAATAGCTTTTTTCATGGAGTATGAATCTCTTTGGTTCACACAAAGTAAATTTTGTGGTGCTGCAGCGCAGTTGTATACTAAAGAATTTTGTTCCACTGTAGCTAGAATATTTAAAAACACAACTTTAAAACTAAAAAGTTTAATTTGGAACCTGTGTTTCTTATTATTAAACTTAAATTTGTTTGATTTTCAGTTAATTTTTAAACTGTAAAAATCTTCCTCCTTTTTTACATGCACTACGATTGATAGCATGGAAAAAATTTCACGGGAGCAAAAAAGTCCACTTATTATTCACGATAGGTTGTGAATGTTGAAATGAAAATGTAAAAATTTCATTAAAACAATTTCCATGTGTAGACGCGAATGAAAGATTAAAATAGAATTAAAGAAAGAAACATTTCATAGTGTGAACCGCTACTTATTGTTGTTATCAATATAATTCTTTTCGACATCGTTGAACAGGCTATACAACTAAAATTAAGGTATAGTTTCCACGTTACAAATACTCAACTTGTCTAGAAAGTTTATGTAGAACAACTGAAACCATAAAAAAAATTCATACAGTTTTAAATCTGTTTGTATGGAGATTTCGATCGATATCGAATGCAGTAATTATTTGGCCCGCTGGGTGCTTTTCATGTGGATTTTCCAGACAAGTAGACTGTTTGTTATATGGAAACTACATATAAGTTCTTTTTTCAAAATAATGTATGTACATACATATGCATGTATACATACATATACATATGTAAAAGAGTGCTTGAAACAAAAACTTAAATAAAGTAATCAAATGTAATAATGAAAACTATATATGTTTTCCTTCTTAAAAGAATTTTTTTTAATACACATGTACTTATTGAAAACACAAATGAAATAAGAAACTAGAATACGATCAAACAAATAATAATGATTTAAAAAAATGTATGATCAGCCCGTATTGCTTAGAAAAGGAAGAAGAAAAAAAGAAAACAATACCAATAATGAATTAAAAAAAAATTGAATTTTTGTTATACTGAACATTTCGCTTTCGTTTTAAACTCATCTTATTTATTTAATGAAATTATATGAATATGTTGTATATGAATTTTGAAGTTTTTTTTTTATTATTTGCTTAGTTCATTGGCTCACTTAATTCGAAAACATCATAATTAAAAAAAAATAGTTTTACAAGAAATGTGTTTAAAATTTTCAATTTACATACAACTTAATTTTCTCTCCAAGATTGCATTATACAAGATATTTTCTATGAAATTTTTAGACAATGGGCCTTATTAAGGTTCTCAAATTTGTAGATTCGACTTCGACTTGCTGTACTAGATTAAAGAAACATACAAAATTTTTCTTTAATCTGGTACAAACACTCGAAGTGGAATAGAAAAATTCGAGAACCGTAATAAGGCCCAATATGAATAACGATATTATGGTTAAATAAAAATACCATTTTTTTAGTTATGAGTTGTTGATGTAAATGAATGATATGTGCGTACATACCTTTGTATGATGTAATGATGTTTTTGATATTTATCAATGGGGGTCAATGAATGTACATACATATGTATGTATGTATGTACCTATATGAGAAATTAATTTACATTCTGCATAGACAAACAAGTTAAATAACTGAAGATGAAAAATATCACAAAAAGACACTACATATTAATTACACTTTGAATATTATTTAAGAAATAGTTTTTATTTAAATTTGATACACTATTTATTGCTGTTCAATTGTTCGAAGAAAGTTTAAATGATCTATAAAGTACAAATACATGTGTATTTGTACATACATTCATATGTATATGGCAAATACAAAAGTAGTGAAATGAATAGGAAATTTGAATAAAGTTTAATTTTTACAGAATAAATATCTACATTTGGTTACCTTGATATAGAAAAACCCTAACTCATTATTTTTTTGAAATCGTTTTTTTTTATATTTCGATAGAAGAAAATATCGACAAATGTAAAAATCTCTATTTTAAAATAATTATTTACGGCTTTTCTATATTGAGGTAACGATATGTATGTATGAACATATGTATTGTATGGTTGCCGTTTTTAAAAATGTTTACCATTATGCAAAATACTAGAAACTATTATTAATTTTTTATAGTTTAGAAACTAGAAACGTTTTAGGGAGAGAATTTTAAGAAGGCTTTCTTTCTTTCGCTCTTTTGGCTGCTGTAGGTAGTCAGCGAACGCAAGTATGTAAATGATATTATCGCCTTTTAAAATGTTTTTTTTCGCAACGTTTCTGGCTAGCTCTTGTACTATTAAGACAAAATCTGTTTTTGTAACTGGCGGTACGGAACGAGTGAATTTATATGTGAAATGTGAAATTTTAAGTTTCGAGCTTGAAGCCTACAAACCCCATATTGCATACTAGTGATGTGCGAATATTCGTATTCCAATTTTCAATTATTCTGTCATTTGTAGATATTTGTATTAGTCAAAGTCAGGCGAATATTTGTCGAATACTAAAAAAATAAATTTAGAAATCCTAAAAGCAAAGGTAAAAGTATTTTGTCAAAAATAAAAAAAATCGACAAATAAACAAGAATAAAAAATAAGACATTAAGGAGCGGTGATGTCCTTTGACGTTTCTTAATTTGTTGCTCTTTTTAAAAGACATCATTTTCAATAGATAATATTTGCCCAAAATCAGTTATCCATATTATAATTTAATTAAAGGCCTGTCCCACGATGTCATCAACGTTCGACTTGTCGCACAGTTACATTGGAAACAAAATTTTTTAAATTTGCTTTGTTTGTATGAAAATTTCGATCGGTATTGAAATTGGCGGTTTAGAACAACAGTTAAAAAATATACAAAAAAACCGAATGTCTGGAATTAAATTAATTTACAAATATGAGCTAAAAATTTGTTTGCCTTTGTCAGCTAGTTTCAATTTCAGTAATAACAGCAATCGATATAAATTTGATTTTGCATTAAATTTTATAATATACCCTCAAAAACTAATTTTCTTAATAATATTCTTTTAATATATGAAAAACTACAAAAAAAAACTTAAAAATAAATTACAAGTTAAATTTATCAACAATAAATAAACCTATAAAAAATGAATATCAAACTGAAAACTAATGGCTTCTGAATAATGTATAGTTTTAACCAAACTACAGCCTGGCCCGTGATCTCATCAGAAAACGTTCCACCGATTACTCATACTGAAAGGAAAAACAAATTTTCTTGTTTTCAAAACAAGCCTTCGATTGAAAGTTCTCTGTCGTTGTTGTGGGTCAGGCCGTTAATTGTATCTTGTTTTTTTCAGTTAACTTTTTAGCAATAAATTTTATAAAAATTTGTAATTAAAAAAAATTACATGAAAACAGTATTTGAAATATAATTTCTCAGAAACAAATAAGATCAAACACACGTATAAATTAATAAACAAGAACAAAAAAATCTAAAAATTTGAATAAACAATTAGATATTGTATTGATTAATCATAGTGGTTAGAATAAAATGCTTTAAAATAACAACATTTTGTAGTATGTATTAAAATAAATTACACGATAATAAAAAAAACTCTAAAGTAAATATGAATTCTATGGAAATTTTAATTAATTACTGTTTTCGTAATACTACTGAGAATTCATACATACATACATACATATATATATATAGTACATAGGTTTTTTTTAATGATTTCTATAAGTTTGTTCGACGAGTTTCTCGTTCGTTTTACAAAAGCTGCAGTTATTTTTAAAATTGCATGTTGAAAATCGTCAAGAATAAAATATGATTTAAGTTATGGTTTTTAGATTTTAGATGATTGTTTTCTCGGGAGAAAATGGTACCCTACCTGCGACTCTTCTTGAGGAGTCTTTTATTACCCGCTTTTCTGGTCAGTTTCGACTCATTTATGACTCATATATTTTAAAATAAATAAATAAATTACTTTTAAAGCATAAGCACGACTCATTTTCGAGTCTTTTTTCAAGCGCGCAAGTGTTTAATCAGTTTTTAATCGTCAAAAGTACTCGAGGAAGACTTAGTTAGGTGATTTTTGATAAAACAATCTTCCAAATGCCAGTAGGGTTATTTCATATACATGTATGTATGTACATACATATGTATACAATCATATGTACATATGTATATTAAAAACAAAAAATAACTAACATAGCTGCTGGTCAGTTCTGTATGAATGTACTATCAGTTCCGTATGAATATATATTATTTGAATATCCTTCAATTGAAATTGGTATTGTGTACATGGATGCTTTTCGTAAAATAATACTAACTTCTAAGAACACATCAATTAAAATAAAACAACCGGCGAATGCAGTATGTACGTTCTATTGAAGTTTCAAGTACTTTCCAACTAAAATGGTAGATATACGAGTATACATACATATGTATGTAAATATAATCCAAAAAATAAAATCATCCTACATAATAGTTTTCAATTTGTACTTTTCAATGTATTTTTCATGTTCTTAATTAATGTCTCAAAATGAAGAATACCACAAGATTTCTTTAAATAAATAAAAAAATGTAACTGTAGTATTTATTTAAAAGTGGATTGTTTTTGTTGTGTGAGAATTTGATGGTTGATAATTTTTCTGCAATAAAAAGTAGAAGTTTATTGCTTACCGATAAAATTGATTTTTCATTCCATTTTTAAGCCGTTTCATTAAATGTCTTTACCAATGGTAAAACCTGCCTGCACGCATAATAAAAGTTTTGTGGGCTAATTACAAAGATGGTGTTTGTTTAAAAGTGGATAATAACATAAAATCGAAAGAATTTTCCCGTGATCGTATTCACAATATCTCGCACTTGTGTTCGCGAAAAATTAAGGATTTTTAATATTCTTATATAAATTCGAAGCCGCAGGATTATCAATATGGAACAGGTAGGCTCGTTAAATGATTCACACGTTTCTATTATATTAAGGCCCAATAATTGACTTCCCAATTTAGCTAATTGCCACTTAAATTTAAGTGTCACTTAAATGTAGCTTCATTTTTTCAGCGGTGAGTTAAAGTTCTTATTAAATTATATTGAAAGTACGGCAGCACTACAAAATATCCCAATATTAGGAAGGCTTTTTAATTAACAGCTGCTTATTATAAATAAAAAAGTTAGGTTATCAATATTAATAAAACTAAAATTGTTACAAACACACTGAAAAAATGAAATCGTATTTAACTGCAACTTAATTTTATATAAAAATTAGCTAATTGCGTACTTAATTATTAAGTCAAAAATTAGGGATAAGGCACAAAACGCACAGAATACAGCAAAGATGATACAGAGAACAAAGCCGATACTGGCTTGTCGGCGGCTACTGACCAAAAGTATACGGCTGCGGCTAAAAAATACTTGCGCTGCAGAAACCTTTGCAGAACCTACCAACAAATAATTCAGTCGGCGGCTAAGTAAGTATGCATACACTACATACATAAGGCGAAGCCGAAATTAGCCTAATTTGGCTTCGTTCACCGGTGACACCATTGAAATGCGTTTTAGGGTTAATTTTGTTGGCGATTGTTCTACCAGCGAGATCTCCAAAACGTACGTTCAATGCAAATGACTTACTCCCAACCCTGCGTAAACATATTTGCAAGTCCGGCAACTTTGAATTTTTGTGTTTATGTTATCGCGTTTATTTTAATCTTCTTTCACAACAATAGTTGGTTTTTTAGCAAAAATATTGACAAAACAATTTTTGCATATCTAAACTTTTTAATTTGCGAAGAAAAATAGCTTAGCTACAATATAACTATTTAAAAGTTCCAAAGAGAAGTTTTACTTGTACAAGAAAACCATGACAAATGGCTAACTATGAATTAATAGATGAAACAAATGGTGTGCGGTAGGAATTTAAAATAAAAGTAAAAAGTATTAAAATAATCTAAATTGATTAATTTTAGTTACAAGCATTTAGGATGGCGCATAGCGTTGTTGATAACTTTATGTATGTGCTCCTCGGCGTTGGTGTATCGAATATGGCAGCATATTTATGAACCTTACTATACTGTTATCTTGAGATATCCACAATTTAAACAAAGTACGTCGTAACAATACTGTACACAAAAACTTTACATGTAATTTATTGAATTTTTAAGGTATTCCCCAGGAATGGATTGATCGAGCAAATCTGTATAGCTTAGCATATCAAAATCAAACCCGAGAATCACACGATTTTCGTCTAGTTAAAAATTCCACATTCCGAATTAAATACTTGCATTCAGATCAAGAAGGCAATTCTTCGGCACCAGTTCACAGTATTCTAACACCTTCGTCGAATGAAACTCGAGTAGTTTGCTATTATACAGTATCTTCTACAGATATGCAATATGACAACTTGAATTTAACACAAGTTAATGGTACCTTATGTTCCCATATTAATGTGGGTATGTCATTTATAAGTAAATCTTCTATTACTATTAGTCGGGAGTTGGAAGAAGTCTTACTTCATGATGTACCGGTACTTAGAATGCAGTTTCCACATTTGAAATTTCTTTTATGTATAGGAGGTGGTGGCTCATTGAGCGATGGTTTCCCGGATATGGTGAAAAGTCATGAAAGTCGTAAAATATTTATTCAATCATTGAAAATTGTACTCAGAAGTTATAAACTGGATGGTTGTGATTTAGATTGGGAGTTTCCGAGTGCTTATCACCGCGAACGTATGCATTTCTCCCAGTTGCTTTATGAAATACGTCAAGAGTACATAAGAGAAAAGAGAGCGTACTTGTTATCGGTGGCCGTGGCTGCACCAGAAGGCATCGCTTTGTTTGCCTACGATGTAGCTGAAATTAATAAGTACGCAGATCATGTCAATTTAATGTCTTATGATTATCACTTTTATACCAAAGGAACGCCTTTTACCGGTCAGTAGATTTTTCATAAACTACTTTTAACTTATAAAATATCTACATTTCCAATTTCAGGATTAAATGCGCCGCTCTATGCACGTAGTAACGAACATTCAATTCTTGCCAGCTTAAATATTAATTATTCGGTAAACTGGTGGCTTAAAAACGGCCTGGATCGTAAAAAATTAATTGTAGGTTTACCAACCTACGGCCATTCATTTACGTAAGAAAGATCACTGAATGCATCAGGTTTTTAAAATTTTATTATATGAATATTTTTTTTTAGATTGGTTAACCCTTTTAATACTGCTATAACGGCACCCGCTGAAGGCTTTGGCCATACTGGGGTGCAGGGTTTTGTATCATCAGGTGAAATATGTTGGTTTTTGCAACACAATATTTTAAGTTCCTTGGAATATGACAATGATACTTGCTCTTGCTATACGAGTAGCGCTAAGGAATGGATTGCCTTTGACCAAGCTACCAGTATAGCCTGTAAGGCTAAGTATATAAAAATGCATGGATTGGGAGGTGCAATGATATTTTCATTGAATACTGATGACTTTAAAGGAATATGCGTGAAGGGAAAGCGATTTCCCTTGACTGAAGTAGTTTATAAAATCCTTAATAATGGTTAAAATGAAGCAAATGAATGGTAGACCAAATAACATTTTTTCTAATGGTATAGTTTCAAAAAATGCAGCTAGCTGAATTGTTTTTTAATTTTATGCATGTATGTATATTTTTTAAATAGGGTAAACCATGATAAATTAATATTATATTATACTATTGTATCATGGGGTTAACATAAGTAAATTAATTAATAAAACTTATAAGAACATTAAAGAAAATATGCGCAAATGCATGTATATTATTTAGTCCAAGACACTTTGGGTATATCAAAGTGTTCAGTAAGAGAATCCAAATGTTCGTTAAATTTTTCTACCCTTTCCTTGTGGGTAGTCGAAGCCTTTTCCATAATGCGTTTGTTGCGCTTTAAGTACACATGTACATACATATATGATAGTTATTGGGCAGATATAATTAAATGTTGACTTACCATTTTCTCCTGTTGCTGTTTAAAGGCCAATTCAGCTTTGGTTAGCTGGCGTTCCTGCTTAGTTTTGGAGGTGGAGTTGCTCTGTTGCAATGTTTGTTGTAGCGCTTCACGTTCCTTGACTTTATCTTTGTCTTTGCTTTTCTTCTTTTTCTTTTTTATTCCACTATCATTTTTAAGTTTCAACTTACTTTTAGATGCACACGCGTATTCATCAGACATATTTATTTATAATTATTTTGTAGAAATCTTGGTAAAAGAATATATCAGAGCACAGAATATCAGAGTGCGAATTGTAAATATGTTTCTTCCGAGTTGCCAGATGAAACTGGGCCAAAAGTTAAAAACGGATTATAGCGGCCGCTTCTTCCTGTCTTATGCCGCCGATTTTTTGGGATATCAGCGATGAATAATAGGCTTGACAATTTGATTTCAGTCGGTTAAATCGATGTCAATTCCACATTGTGTACAATAATATAATGAGCACGTCACTTCTCCTTGCTGGTTCTGGCTTGATATATCAATCAACTATCATTCAAATCATCAAGAAACACTTGAAAATGTTATCGCACATTCAAAAATAATTTTTTGCATTTTCTGCAAATACTTGTTATATGAGACTAACGCATAGAGGTATAAATATATTCTAACCGGTCTTAGAAATTCATACGTCAATATAAGGACTCGGTTTTAATAAAACACATATTTTTAAATATCTAAACTGTCTTAAGAAAACTCTGCACAGTCATCACTGGCCGGAACAAAATCAATACGTGACAGTGACAGCTCAAGGCCCAAGCAGCTTTTGACAGTTTAAACAAGAAAACACAGAATATCATCAGGACGATTGCGTTGACCTGATAAATAGGCCTTGTGACAGCTTATTAAGAAGGTAGTTCAAACAAACACACAACACACTGGTTGTCAATATTTATGTGAAATATATGCATAATAATTTTTAGCATATTGAGTTTGACAATTCAGTTACAAAAATCCTTTGATACACTGTTATCTTGAGATTGAAAAACTACTATTGCCTTAAAAACAGATTTTTAATATTTTTTTGGATTAAAGGACCGGAAAAATTAAAATAAAATAAAATATGTCTTCGGCAACGGTAAGAAATGTAAGGACTTTTCAATACAGTTTTCTAATGTGTGTGTGTAGGAAGATTGATATAAATTATTGCTTTGATGGCAGATTATTTGGTAAAATAAATACTAAACTGTGTTGTCTTTACCTTTTGGTGCAATATGTATATGATGAAAAAAATGTAAACAATCTTTGCTCATAAATTTCCACGTCTTAAGGTACCACTTCTTGATGACGATACAATACCATTTGGTGAAGAAGATGAAATGCAAGATGCAAATGCATTACTTAAAAGATACACGTAACTAATTGATTGTTATTATCTATACATAATATGTATATAAATATATGTATGTATATATGTATATATTTTGCAGGCATCCCTATGTAACATTCTTCCATATATTCTTTCGGGGTTGTGCCATAATAATTTATATGTTCTGTGGTTGGCTTAGTGATTCCTTTATAACCAGCTTTGTATTTATTGTGTTATTTCTTTCCGCTGACTTTTGGACCGTAAAAAATATAACCGGGCGCTTGCTGGTGGGTTTACGTTGGTGGAATTATGTAGACGATGAAGGCGTATCACATTGGGTTTATGAATCAAAAAAGGTAATTGTTAAAGAAATTATGTTAAATCGCAAAAGATGCCTCATGGTTTCCACAGCTTGGGCATTCTTTTCTAAAAAGTCGCAACATCGTCCATCATATGAAATACTTTTCAGTTGCTTAAGAAACGTTTTAGCTTGTTCACAATACAATACTTTTCTTTATTCAATATGGTTTGAAAAGACTTCTTGTCCATAGACTGAAACAATTAAATAAAGAAATAAATTACGATTTTTAATATAATGTTACTCCCATGTTTTAAATGAAAAACCATGTAATTACAAAAAAAAAACTCAAAATTGGTTTCTTTACACCTAATTACAAAAAGTTATGCTGTTTTTTTATCCAAATTTTACCTTATACCGTAATATACACTCCCCATCAGTTGATGATTAGTTCGAAATATCTTTTTATAGTTATTTCTATTGAGTTTTTATGTTTTTGTTTTAAATTTGAAAAAAATATGTTTTGATCTTTGCTGAAATCCTCGATATGGAATTGACTATCTGGCGAATAAAATGGCTTTACGTGGTTACTCATTATAAGTCCTAAACAAATTTTTTCTTATACTTTCAGGGAAAAATTAATAATCACGAAGCTCGGATATTTTGGTTAGGACTAATATTGTGTCCAGTTTTTTGGGGACTATTTTTTATTGTTGCTTTATTTGGTCTAAAATTCAAATGGTTACTGTTGGTTATGATTGCCTTGGCATTAAATGGAGCTAATCTTTATGGTTATGTGAAATGTAATTTTGGTGCCAATAAAGATATAAATTCTGCTGCCAGCGACTATGTGAAAACGCATCTATTTAAAAATGCCATGGATATTATAACGAAGCCAAGTGCTCAGCCGCCTACAGTTAGACCTACTGGCGTGGTATAGATCTTGTTTAAATAATTTAAGTATTCCCTTTTAAGTTCTTTACTAAAATTAATCGATATTCCTTTTTCTTTTACTTCTAAGATAATTTGTCAGCAGAATAATAAAAGAAAAAAAAAACTGTACATAATTATTAACTTAAAAACTTATTTCTTTTGTTTATTTATGCAATTATTTGTAATAATTATTTTTTTTAACTAGTTAAATACATAACATAACAATACAAATACAATTATTTATGTGGTATAATAAGACATTAGGGGTTAGTAGTTTAAATTTTTTCAAACGACCTAATAAAATAATAAATTAAAAGTTTTTTTTACACGACCTAATAAAAATAATAACGAAAATTGAAGTAAGAGAGAACGAAACTTCAAAAATGATCATCATCACATTAGAAGATAATCAATTATAATTATTAAATTGCATCATGTTCTTACTTTTCCTAAAAGCTCTTGTATTTGAATTTTGTAGGCATCTTTACACTCTTTCAAATCTAATTCCAGTTCTTCGCAGCGTTCTATTTTTTCGCCATACATTTGCAATAAGGCATCGTAACGAGTTTGTAAATCATTGTAATTAATTTCCAACATTTCTAATGTTTGTAATTTATCTTTTAACTATGGGAGAGGAAAGAAATATGTTTTGAAATTTGCAAAAAAATATTCAATTGAAGTTATTAAAATTAAACTTACATTTTCCATTTCCATTACAAGTTGCGACAATTCTTCCTGCAGCATATTCCGTTCGGCTTGTAAACGGGATAATTCCCATTGCGTCTGAGCCACTTCTCCATCCTTTTGTTTCAACATTGATTGCAAATATTCAAAATTGGATGTGTTTTGCGATAAATAATGGACACCTAAACCTTGGATACCCGAGGGCCGGCCAGAGTTCGAGATACAGTCTAAGTCATCCTGAGTTTAATTAAATAGAGTTAAAATTTTCATTAAATTCAAGAAGATTAAAGAATTACTTGGTGCCAATCTATACTGCCAGCCATACCATCCTCTAACGAATTCACGCCTGCACTTACGGCTGGGGAGTGTGGCCTTTGCGGGTTTTCTGTAGAAGAATGTTGTTGCATTTCTCCCAATGAATGTGAAGACTGTTCCCTATGAAGGTTTTCTTCAGCGGCCAATACTTTTCTTTCCGCTTCTTTAATTTTCTCTCGCAAAGCTAGATGAGAATCCTCCAAGTTCTGTATTTTTAGTTGACTTAATTCCAATTCTTGGTTTAATTGAGAAATTTGCCTGAAAGATTGGTACAATATTATGAAAAATTATGAAAATGTCTGTTTCAACATACTTATCATAATCAATTTCTTTCTGTCTTAACTCCAGCTGAAGCGAGATTTTCGTCTTTTCTTCCTCCATAACAGCGTGAGCCAGCTTCTCTTCTAATTCCTGACATTTCCTTTTCAACAAATCAATGTTAGAGTTTGCGCAATCCTCAACTGTTTCTAAGGCTTTTAGCCGATTATGGGCAGCATCTAATTTTTCCAAAAGTACTTTTTCTTCTTTATTCCAATTATTGGTGCGTTGATTCAGTGTTTGCTGCAGCGACTCTAAGTGACGCATAAGTGGTATGGTTGTTTGACTTACTTCTTGTGTGGACGATTCAGCTCGTAGTTCAGCCGCTTCAAGTCGTGTCATTAGTTGACGATTTTCTTCCCTTAATTGTTGATCTCTTTTCATGGCTTGGTGTTCAGTTGATTTAATTTTCTCTCTCAATTCGTGCAATTGTTTTTGCAGTTCTTGGTTTTCAGCTTTAGCCAAGGCTTTTTCCTTTTCAGCCGCTTGTACACTTTCTGCAGTGCGTGAAAGATCGGAATGTTGTTTGGAACGTTGCTGTAACTCGCTTTTCACAGCGTCAAAACTGCGTTGGAGAGTGTTTAGTTTTTGCTGTGTGTCATCCAATTTACTACGCAACTGGGAGTTTTCATTAGATAATTTTTGATTTTCCGAGGTCATTTTGTGGACGGCTTCTATTTGCGTTCTTTCAACTTCTTCCTTGACAGAGAGGGTCTTTTTCAAGCGTTCTACTTCTTCATGTGTCAGCGACAACTGATCCTTTAGGGTTTTTAGTTGGCTATCAGTAGCTTTTTCCTTAGCTCTAAGCTTTTTAATGATGTTAGATTGCTGTAGGACTTCCTTGGCCAGTTTCTCACCCTCCAGTGTAAGTTCGGTAACCATTTTTTGGCTTTCTGTCAGGGCATCGTTCAAATCACTTTTGGGAATTTTTGTTTCTAAATCTTTAATTTTGGCCCGTAATAAATCGCGTTCCCGTATACAGTTTTGGAACTTCTTTTCAAGTGAGGACACACGTTTTGTGTACTCTTCAGACGATTGTAAATCACTGCTATTCACCAATGCTTGAAGTTCGTTATTGCGCTCTTGCAATTCGGCATTTAGCCTTTCAGATTGCAACAATCGCAATTCTCGAGCTTCTACTATGCCATTTAATTCTGAAATGTGCTTGAGAAGTTTTTCGATTTCATCTTCGGATTGAGAGTCCATAGAAAGTATGGATATTTCAGAAGGTTCCCGACAGTGTCCTTTGCGACTTATGAGAGAAAAATTATTGCAAGCCATTGTTGCTGAAGCCATGTTTATATTTTCTGTTTTCTTGCCATTTTTCAGAGGACTAGTGCGCGTTGTATTGCTAGCTGTGCTGGACGCATCGCCATTAGGATTTGAAATAATTTCGATGTCAGAAGAGGTGGCAGTTTCCATTTCATCATTAGAATTGGGTGGTGAAGTGTCACTTTTGCTACTCTGAGAAACTTTCTTACTAGGCCGAGAATTTACCAAACTTCCTTTACTGGCGGGTAATTGCAGTTGTACATCCTCAAAACTTTGTGTAGAATCAGAATCTAATGTCTGAAATTCATATGGCACAATTTCCATGGATTGCAAAAGCTTATTACTAGCAGTACTGCACTCCATTGTTGTAAACGTTGTTTGTGTGGTTTCTAAAAATTATAAATAAAGGTACATACATAATTACATATAGATACTTTTTATACATGTGATGTGAACTCTTTTTTTCAACTTTTTCTCCTTTTACCTTCCATACTTTCCACCAAAGTTTTTGTGTCAAAATTCGATGAATCGTCTAGTTTCGTACTTTCTACTTCAGCATCTAAACCCGCATCACTTGATCTATCAATTATAACTATACTGTCAGACGTTGCTGTAGCGGTCAACTCTCCAGATCCAGAAGTCAGCATATCACTTGTGGCCGTAATTAATTCCACCGATTCCGAAATGTCTGTGGTCTCATCTGAGCAAGGTGATATTTGGGGTGGCGATAGCACGTCCACCGACTCCAATGTGGAGGCAACGGAAGGTCTTTTATCAGGCAAATCAATTGGCACTGGGGTACCAGCCTCCAGTCCAGGCAATGTGGCTTTTGATAGGGCTGCAATTTCCTTGGTGACTTCTCCCACTTTGGGAGCAGTAGTAATCATTCCCTTTTGCTCACAACCTTTTAAAAATGTTTCATCAGATAAATCTGGGGACGAAGCAGACACATGTACAGTGGATTCTCCTGCATCGCTACATTTGCCATTGTCCACACTTTCGGAACATTTAGCGGCTCCGGGAAGCTTATTACTGGTACTTTTTACTTCTGTTATCATTGCACCTTCTGCGTCATCCAATAATAAATTTCCAAGCAGATTTTCTCCAGTAGTACTGGCTTCCAAATCATCCTGTATGTCAAGCACTTTGTCGATTTTCTTTTGGGCTTCTTTTAAAGCTGTTTTTGCCAAACTGGCAAAATTTTTCGTATCGAACCAACTCATACTTTTACTTTAACACTTTTTTTACGCAAGCACATAACTATTGTTTTTAAGAAATTTCGGCCAAAAATGTCCATAAACTTTGATAGAAAATTTCTTTATTTACTCAATCTCCATAATTTTTCACTATTTGTTGTATTTTTATTATTATTTTTTCTAATCCCGCAGTTGTGTTCAGAAGAATTATTTACGTTTCAAAATTGGTAAATAATAAAAAGTACTATAAAAATCAAGTGTGGTAATTGCCATAGAAGGAAATATCTCATATGATATCAAAGATGGGATGTGTTAATAAATGAACTTTGCCAGCAATTCAAACACAGCTCCAGTGGCGCAATTGGTTAGCGCACGGTACTTATAATCAGTAACTTGTGAGCAATGCCGGGGTTGTGAGTTCGAGCCTCACCTGGAGCATGTTTTTTTTTCATATATTTTTTAGATATTTAGAAATTCATGTGTGTAGGTAGCTCAAATTAATAATAAATATAAATTTACTAAAATACAATCAGACTTTTTTTGATTTCTTCTACTCTCACACCACCCCCCCCAACAAAAAAAAAAAGTTGTTTTATAAAAAAAAAATACAAAACAAATTTCATACCGACAAGTTGCGGTTTAGGGGGTGCGTCCGGCCCACAAGCCCATAATTTCAATTTAATTTTTTTTGGTTTATTTTATTTTGACTATATCACTCATTTACTTCAATAGTGGCACAACTCAAAAAAACCAGTTTTGCAGAAAATGCGTTTTAAGTTTTCAATTTACATACAACTCAATGGAAAAAAATCTGCTCGCAGGTGATGGTACAAGCTTATGAAAATTTTACAAAAGATAAAATACGAAATGCCGAATCTTTCTGTATTTATTAACTCAAAAACCCATTTTTTTGAGTTATGCCACTATTAAAGTAAATGAGCGATATGTATATGTATGCAATAATTTAAGATACATATCGTTAACTTAATACGAAAAGGCCCCAACTCATAATTTTTCGAAATCGATATTTTTACATATTTCGATAGACCATTACTAGATACACCTCCTCCAAAAAAATCAGATGAATATAAAACTAAATTTGTAGTGTTTTTAGTAAAACACAAGTTTAATAAAATTTTTTATCAATATTGCATCTTTTTTTATTTAGTTTTTTCCTCCTCCTGTAAACTATGAAAAACATGAGTTAAGGCCTTTTCGTATTAAGTTAACGATATATAAGCTCTTATTGTACATGCTTCAAATGAAAAATGTCCATATAAATATAATTTTGTTACATAAAGTTTATGGTATTTTGTTGGTTATTGTCATTATTTTCTAAAATATTAATTTTAGCAAAAAAAACTTTCTTTTAGACTAATGTTGTTGACTTGAAGAGCTGAAATATTGCCATATGTCATATTCTTGTAAAACGATTTTTTAAAGAGATAGTCATATGCAAAAAATTACATTGAAAAATGGGCTTGAAGGCCAACTTTGAGGGCCGGACGCACCCCCTAAAACGCAACTTATTTTTTTTTTTTATAAAACTGAACCGATTTGGGACGTGACGGCAATCCTAATGTACATATATCAAAGTCCCAATGAACTTAGCATGGTGAAGCGAAAAATTTCGATTTTTTGGGACTTTTTTAACTTTTATAGAAGTGCAGCGAATTAAATAATTTTCTATGAATAAATAGTAATTTAAAGGCAGAGATAAAACATGTTTATTGTGTTATGATATATTTTATACATTTCAAGTAACTTAAATAAAAAAAAAATTGCAGATTTTCGCCCTAATTTTTGCCATACAATTTCAAACTTTTAGGCCAACGTAATATTACTGTTAGTAAACTTAACTTAAATGTGAAACCAACACAAACAAATAAACAAGCAAGCAACGTAATATTTGAAAAGAAAATAATTAAAACACCCAAAAAAAAGAAATAATGGAAAACGCGGTTTATGAGCCAAAATCACTTAACGAAAAATAAAAAATTAAAGAAATCAAAATAGTAATAAAAATTGCCAAATATTTTTGAAATTCATAAAAACGCACAGAAAAACTATTAAAAAATGCGGTTTTGGCATAAACCACTTAAAAAATAAGAATATAAATTGCAACATTTTTTTGAAAATCATTAAAACACCCAGATAAACTAATTTATAAAAAATTAAAAAATAAAATAAAATTAATAAAAATTGCCAATTATTTTTATGCAAAACTGTTTTTTGCTTCTATTGAAAAATTATTTCAAAAAAAAAATTAAATAAAAAACATAATTATTGGTTTATTTTTAATAATAAATGTAATTGTTAAATAAAAATATTGTTTGAATTAAGCAATCAAGGTGGTTAAACATAGAAAGAATTTAGAGAAGATACATTTAAAAGTTGAATATTAAAGAGTTTAAATTTAAAAAGAACAAAATTATATTATAATTTATTTTTTTAATTTAAAATTTTTAGCTGCTGAAAAACACTCGGTATTAAAAAAAATAAAAGGCACACTTCAGTGTCCAACCACAACACACTTGCACCAAAAATATGTCCACAACCATAACACTGCAACATCATACCGCCTTCCATGTCTGCTTCTACTTGATTATTATCATCATCATCATCATCATCATCGTCATTACCTCCGAAATCATACTCTACGCCATCATTTTATCGTAAATAACGAATGCAAAGCGAGTCGAATATTGGTTTAAATTTACTACTGGCCGACAACTGGGTGACAACTAAAAGGGGTCGGACGCGTTTGGTTGTCTGAATGTTACGTAACTAACCTGCAATACAAAGCAATACCTTTTGAAAGAAAATCTCATGCTGCTTACTTATTGAAAATGGTTTCGCCCAATTATTATTACCTACATATAGTGGCAGTCGTTCTGAATTGATAGTCGGTCTTTTTTCATTGTAAATTGGTGTTGATGTTGCTTACATGTGGTTGTGGTTCTAAGAATCATTTTGGTTTTAAATTCTATTTAATATGATTTAATTTGTTTGCAAAAGCCTTAACCATGCTCCTTGCCGGGGGGAGCTGTTGTCCGTAGCCAACTACACCCAAGGAGTCCAACCTTCATATAAAGACGCAAGATTTTCTTCATTAGTAGCTTCGCGTATAACAAAATCCACCTGCTCGGCAACAGAGCTGCGACGATTATGGTCAGGATCGCGACCCTCCAATTTCATGCGTATACGTTTCCATACCGAAACTGCATAAGCATTACGTTTCTGTTCGCCAATTTCATTACTGATAGCTAAAAGAGAAATAAACATATTAAGTATGAGTATCACATAAACAATCAATTATCTAATGTACCACCATCTTTATTGGCGATGTCGTTTTGCGATGATGTTTTCGTAGCACTTGTTTGTTGCTCACGTTCGGCATCGATTTGCAGAAAACGCTTTAATAATAAATTCAAGTCGTCATTATTTCTTTGACATAATTCATATAATTCATTGATTTTTTCTTGTATTTCGAACAGAGATAGTGAATCAAAATCTCTTGATAATATTTGTGTCTGTAGCTCTTTCAGTTTTTCTTGTAATAACTTTAAAGGCTGTTGTATATTCTTCAGATCCTGGCATAATTCTTCGCCATCAGATTTTATAGCTTGTTTGCAAAGTTTGGTTAACATTTTTAATAACTGGCGTAAATCCAAGCGTAGAGTTGAATCCAAAAGTGACTACATAATAAAAAAAAAAGAACATGAAAATAATGAATTAATATTTGCTAGAAAATATTTTTGTTTAATTTTAACCTGTATTTGCTGACCATCAGCTAACAGCAGACTTTGCATAGTTTGTTCTTCATTTTCCATTTCGCTGAGTTTCTTTTGTACACTAAAAATCATTTCATCCAATAGGCCTGATACATTTTCCATCCAATGCTGATCAATCTTGTCTTCAGGATCTAACAGCTGCACCAAATTGCGTTCAACAACTGTTATAGCTGCCTCACTTTGCAGCCATTGCTGATGCACTTCGTTAAAAAGTTCAAGCAAATTCTCAAATGACTGCTCCTCCGTACACATTTCGAATTGTAATAAAAGCCCTGCATATTCCAAAACTTTTATGCACATATTCATAAAGAATTGGTAGCGTTTATTTATGGCATTGATATTATCCTCATATTGTTGCTGCTTCTGAGTTATATCCTCAGTGGGTGTCAAGGATTGCATAAAATCTCTAAAAGAGTTTCGATGTATATCCAAATCAGCCTGTATTTTTAACATTGTTGTCTTCCATACGGCTAAAGCTTGATAGACTTCACGAAGTCGTACCAAATAATCATGCTTATTGGTAATAAAAGTGTGTGAGTCTGATGTTGCCTTCAAGTATTCTTCATTTAGCCAATAGTAAGCCGTTGCTATAAGCTGATACTTCTCTAGTAGCTTTGTATGATATATAACTCTAAAATCGTCGCTTGCCATTAAAGATTTATGTTGTAAGGCCACAAAGCAGTTGCCACATAGCTGATCGGCATTCGATAAATCAATCTGATTCATTGTTTCCAGCGGCGTAAGAGTACTTAAAATATTTTTATTTAACGTTTCTACGGTATGCGCTACTAAACCTTTAAAGAGATTCGTTTGTAAATCAAACAGCAATTCATCAACGCTATAACATATTTTACGAATATCGAAAACGTTATTTATATCGTGCATTTTCATTGAGTCAACACTATGCTTTAGTTTGCCCACTAAAGTCGATTTTAAATCAGTGCTTAACTTTTTAATAATAATATTTATATTTTTATTCCAAACAGCCAGCTGCAGTAAGGAAATAATGAAAATTAAAAAAAAAAAATAAAATAATAATATAAACCAAACCTACCTCAATGTTTTCTTTTGCTTTGCTTTCATCAACTTCTTGTGCATATAATATTTTCTCTTGCAGTATATTGACACATATTTGCAATTTGTCCATTAAACCATCAATATTATTTAATATTTCATGTATATGTGTTTGTTTCTCTAATGCATTTAAATTCATTTCACTTTCAAAATCCTTGAGTACATCTTCCAGTTCGACATTATCATCCATCATAAGAACACTAAATATTTTACACACCAAATACTCAATGCTTTTCCTAATATCGCATATGCACTCCAAGACTGTTGTAAGAGTGTTAAACATTTCATTGTTGGGCAGAGAAGTGTTGCAAGTATTATATATTTCACTCATATATGTTTTAATAAGTTGCAGAAAACTTAATTGTATGTGGGGCAAGAAATAGTCACGATTTTCTATGACACTTCGCTCGTGGAGTTGGAAAACTTGTGATGCTTGCGTAACGTGGCGTAGCATACATATTAAAAGAATTTGTCTGTTATATGAGGTATTTGACGAAATGAAATCGTTGATGGAATTTAGCGCAGCTGCACTATCAACAATCTGAAAGAAACAGCAAATTTATTTAAGTATTGGGTGTTTTTTATTGAGGTATAGAACTTTAAGTTGGCTTCACTTTTTTAACTGGCGGCCATTTTGTCAGCTGTCAAGTGATTAATATTTAGTTTGGTTTGCCATTTCATCATGAACAGGTTGACAAAAGAACAACGCTTGCAAATCGTGCAAATTTATTTCGAAAATAATGGTTCAGTTCGCGAAGTTTACCGCAAGCTCCGTCCATTTTATGGTCGACATAATCTTCCATCAGAGCAATTAATTCGGTTAACCATGGATCGTTTTCGCACTACGTTTACTCTATGTGATAATACGCATCCGCAGAGACGTCGAACAGTGCGCACCGAAGAAACAATTGCCGCTGTAGAGCAAAGTGTTGAAGAGGACCCGAATGAATTGATTCGCCACCGGAGACCGGTATAGAGCCATGATAACCGACTATTTTGTTCCCGAATTGGATGGCATGAATGTGGATGAGTTGTGGTTCCAACAAGACGGCGCTACATGCCACACAGCGCACGTCACAATCGATTCGTTCGATGAGCGCATAATTTCGCGGAATGGACCTGTCAATTGGCCACCAAGATCGTGTGATTTGACACCATTGGATTATTTTCTTTGGGGATATGTGAAGTCGCTCGTCTACGCCAACAAACCAGAAACGTTAGGGGATTTGGAAGCCAACATTCGTGGCGTTATTGCCAACATACGGCCCATATGCTCGAAAAAGTGGTTGAAAATTGGACCTGTAGAATTGGCTTTATTCGAGCCAGCCGCGGCGGCCACATGCCCGAAATCATATTTAAACATTAATGGCATAAAATTATCCTTCCAATAAAGCCAAATTGTGTTTTATTTCAATTCGAAGTTCTATACCTCTAAAAAAAACACCCTGTAGATGTCAAAATGATTTTGATATTCGTTAATGAGCGTTAAAAAACACTAGTTTTGAAGTTGAATTCGTATTACTAATTCTGTAGTTACATTATAAAATTTTGCATGAAATTTGTTACACGAAATTATCTATTTATGCAATTGATTCATTTCGCAAGCAATCGCTAAAACCGAATTCGCATATCTATGTGCGTTCCCCAATTAAAAAATAACGCATAAATTGCAATTGATGTATTAAAAGCCAAACAAACTAGTATAAAAAATTCAATAATCAATTTCAATATATTTTTAAATAATTCTGCCAAAAAAAATCGACTTTAATGCAAATATCCGATAGAAAATTTTCGAAAAATGTTTTGGGAACAAACTAAACTCTTTAAAAAAAATTTAAAATCTGTTGTTTAACAAGTACGTGAAATATAAAATTAAATTTAAGTGGGAGTGCCTCCGCCTATTTTTTAAATGCATGATTATCGGTCATGTCACAGAGTTCAATTCAGTTCGGAATATCGGAATATCGAGCACTAGCCTGCATATATCGCAGCAAACCAGCGCCCCAAACAGTCTGGGCACACCTGACAAATTTCCGTATTTTAGTTTTCTTTTTTAGATATCATCTCCCAGCAAAAGAATAAACATTATAAATCATGAAACATGCATGATTTTTACATTAGTTTGTCATTAGAGATCATGTGTTTGTGCGAGAATTTAAATACTTTGATATCCATTCAAATTAATGAATTTAAACCCATGCAAGTTCCCTGATTCGGTGATGTTTTTTCACGTAAATACAAAACAAACAATTAAATAAAAATTTCTGTCGCAAGATACGAACCGAGCTGTTCTGTTCTCACGCTCAAGGCACACTCTCTACCATTGAGCTATTATACTCTTGTTATTTGTTAGAGATAAAACTTGTTTTATGAACATGTACCAAAGTGATGATTTAATTCCGTATTTGCATCTCTTTTTCGCTGGGTACCCAGCAATATCGCATGCGTTTGTAATGAGTTAAAAAATTATAAAATTATTTATGACTTGCTATGATATTGAGAATTATTATTTAATTTTGAACGCGTTCATTTATTTTTTGCTGGGCTCCTACAAAAATGGATTGTATTGAACCCTGTCACATGGCCGTATGTGTTTTTCAGAGGTCAGGGTGTGTGTTAAGTTTTGTAAAAATCGGTACAGTAGAACCACTTAAAATATAATATTAAATTTTAATAGGCGTGACTACGCCCATTTTTTTTAAATGGTAGATTGTGTCTATTTTAGAGCTCAAGGTGTGTGATAAGTTTCACAAAAATCGGTTAAGTAGAACCACGTAAAATATAACAATAATAATAAATTTTAATGGGCGTAGCCCCACCCATGTTTTCAACTTTAAAATTGTGTAATTACAAGAGCTATAAAGGATTTTGCTAGTTTCCGCAAAAACCAAATGAGTAGAATGTCATAAAATCAAATTAAAAAACAAAAAAAGAAAAAAATACAGACGAATTGAAGTCGATAAAAAAAACAATTAATTAAGGTTGTTCTGTAAACCGTGCGAAAAACAGTGTTCTGCTGATCGGACGATTTAATTCATTCAGAGTTAAGTTCATATAAATTATCTTAAAGATCTAAAAGATTAAACCAAATTAAAAAGCTGCAAAAGGTCACCTTTTCAGTTGAGTTCTTGCCTAAAAGTTAGGCGATTTCAAATCGCGCGATTCACTGAACACCCCTGAATATTTTACTATACAAGTTATATATTAATTTTGGGGTAAAGTGTGATAAATATATTAAAACCTAATCATTCATATCGTAAACAGTTTTTCAATAAAAATATTTTCCAATTAAGTTTAAAATTTGTTAATGCACTAATAATCCCAAATTATTCACCGTTATTTAAGTTGTCGCCATCGACGTCACTTCAACACAATACCAACAAATTGAGTCTTGTTTACTCGCTCTAGAGAACAATTTTGCGCAAGTGACAATCTATTTCCGCTCCATCAGGTACAAAAAAAAGCATAAACCTGCCAACAGGAGTCAGTTGTTTTCCACAACGGATACACAAGCACCAATTTTTTTTGGTGTTGTGTTAAAGTGACCTCGATGTCGACAACTAGAATAAGTGTGATTATTTTACTTATTCAGTAAAATATTTTTTTTGATTAAAAATACATTAGAAATTGATTATTGAGGGGTTTAGCTGGATCCTATGCGCAGTTCACTGTTGCTAACAGATTACAGATCATCAGGGAACCTATATCCAAAAGTTTCTTTCTGTTCCCTTTTCTCCAAATTACAATCGTGAATAGTTTTTCCTCTAGAAATGTGTTCCCTTTTTTGGATTACCCTTATCGTGAATAATATTTTTTATGGGGATTTTTTTCACTTTTCCCGTGATTTCGTTTACTTTATTTTTGCAGGCGAACTGGCTTAATATATCGCGTAATTTCAATATTATACTTCCAATTGTATATTAAAAGTTATAAACAAATTATTTTAGGATAATTAATAACAATAATTCCTTGCAACACCTTTTTTCATCGAATATGAAGCATGCAGTAAACTTTATGGCTAAAGAATCTTTTCACGGCACCTAGAATATTTAAAAACTTAAAAACATTGCATTTGAAACTCAAAA
Source organism: Tachina fera (assembly GCA_905220375.1). Lineage (NCBI taxonomy): Eukaryota > Metazoa > Arthropoda > Insecta > Diptera > Tachinidae > Tachina > Tachina fera. The sequence goes on along the minus strand of LR999966.1, from coordinate 109,345,933 downwards.
TTTGTGTATTTCTTACTATTAAGTTTAAATTTCTTAGATTTTCAATTAATTTTTAAGATTTGCAAGCCTTCTTCCCGTTTTTACATTCACTACGCATTAATAGCTTAAAAGCTTAATAGCTTAAAAGCCCATTTATAAAAAAAGAAATTAATTTTATTAAAAGAAAAAATAACCCGAGCAAGAAGGGTGTACGGACACGAGATCTGTAAATCAATACAAACTTTAGCCCATATAAACTATAGTTTTATCATTTTTTGTTGTTTTTGGGTTTTTTCTGTTTTAAGCGTTTTTTTAGTTTTGGGGTTTTTTGAATTTATTGGCGATTTTTTTTGTTTTTGAGGTTTTTTTTAATTTTGGCGATTTTTTTTATTTTGACGATTTTCTTTATTTTGGCGATTTTTTTAATTTTGGTACTTTTTTCTGGTTTTGAAATTTTTTTCAGTTTTTGGCGTTTTTTTTTAATTTTGGCGATTTTTTTTAATTTTAGCGATTTTTTTAATTTTGGTGATTTTTTTCATTTTGGGGATTTTTTTCCCATAAACAATTATTTGGGGTTTGGTACATTTTTCGCGTTTTGGCGATTTTTTTCGGTTTTTGGCGTTTTTTCTCATTTTAGCAATTTTTTTCATATGGGCGATTTTTTCGAATTTGGCGATTTATTTTAGTGCTAGAATTTTTTTTTAATTTTGTCGATTTTTTTTTAAATTTTGCAGATTTTTTTCAGGTTTTGGCGATTTTTTTCGGTTTGGCGATTTTATAATTTTATAATTTTTTGGCGATTTTATAATTTTTCGATTTTATAATTTTACCGTTTTTGAAAATTTTAAGAGTTTACAAGATATAGCAAGTTGTCAAAATTACATAGTCAATATTGCATTAACTGATGGACCACCCTTTAATTTATTTTTTTTTATTTTAGTTTTAGTTGTTGTAGTCTATATAAAAGTACACTAATTTTACAAATTTCAAGTGTCAATATACATACATATGAAAATACAATTGTATGTATGTATATTACATGGGATTTCAAAATTTTTCGCTCGTTTTGGAACACACTTTAATTTTTAATTCTCATGTCTTTGATGTTGTAGCGGCCAGGGTTCTACATACTCTGTCCAAATTTCAGGTCCGTAGCTCTTACGGTTCCTGAGAAATTACCGTGTGACGGACAGACGGACAGCGTATCGAAAACAATAGGGTTCCTTTTTTCACCTTTGGTGCACAGAACCCTAAAAACAATAAAGCAAATGAACAAAATCCCCTAAAATTACGTTGTGAATTTTGTAAGAACAATTTAAGAATCAGTCTCTCTAAAATATTATAAATCACTTGCATCCATTATCATTTAGACAGAACCATAACATTTCATTTAAAACTTACCGGTTGTTGTTTATGTTCCTCCAGAATTTTTTTAGCTTGAACTACATTCTTTTGTAAATCTAACAAATTTGTTTTCATACATTCAAAATATTGACTGCAATGTTTAAGATTTTGTTTGGTGTCCATTTGTAAGTCATCATCACCAGATTTCCCATCAACTCTCATCAAATTGGCAAAAGTTTTCTTGTATTTCATTAAACGATAACTTTCTAGGCGAGCACGTGGATAAAACTGCATTACCCGACAGTAATACGTTAGCAGATCTCGACAATCTAAAGCCGAACGTTGAGTTTGTATAAAAGCATTTTCCATATCTTGTCTATTAAATTTCGCCTGGACATAGGCATTATTCCAATTGCTGTCACTCAGTAAGTCTTTAATAACTTCGAATTCACTATCACCAGAGTTGTTAGTTTCATTGCTCTTCGGAGTTACCTCAATGTTATGTAACATTTCAGGATTGGAAATCATATTGAAATAGGTTGAATGCAAAACATCAAGCTCGCTAACAGTTTTCTGTAGCATTGATTTGACTTTACTAAAGTTCTCCCAATCATGTTTATAGACATTGTAACGTTGAATAAAGGCGTGACTGGCTTGAGCGGAGCCCAAAGCTTCTAATTCTTGGACCAAAGCTTGTTGTTTGCTAAAATTATCGCGTTCTTGTTCCAGTTGTAAGATAGTTTTGTGAATCTCTAAAATATTTTTTATATGCAGGTTTACGTTATTTATTCGTGAATCAAAATCGTTTCTAAAAAATAAGAAATTAAAATTATTTAAATAAATATTTAATTTAATAATTATATTATAACATTTAGGACCTGTTTCCACAAGTGAGATATACGACTCGTCTAGAAAATTTGTATAAAAATCGCTCACACAAATTAAGAGCTTTTCATATAAATTTTATAGGTTGTAGAGACAAGGGTTTACTTACTTGTATTTAATCCACGTCGGCTTAATTTCAGTTACTCTTAACGCCATAGTCTGCCTTGCTAAATCTACCTCCTGCTTTCTATTCTTGGGCACACTCTTAGGACTTAAGTGTTCAGTAGTTGTTTTAATGTCCATTAATGCTATTATATTAGCAGCGGTGTATGCTGAAGTTCTTCTTGAGACAGTTGTAGTGCCATCATCGCTTACGGTCCAATCTACTAAAGGATCATATACGAATGCTTCCAATAGTGTTAAAAGTGTTTCCCGTTCTTTGCGCAATATTTTCAAAACATGTGTGCATGCCAAACGAAAAGCGCCCTGAAACGAGATGAGCAACAAGATTATGAAAAAAAAGATTGTATGTAGTACTTGAAGTTCATTTCCAATCCAGGACTGTAAGGATTTTTTTTAAAGAGAAGTAACTCTTAAGCAATGAATTCCTACTGCTAAAGGGTCCGCCAGATAACTTTTTTTTTTTTTGAAAATGCTATAAAAAAACTACTGAATATTTTCTCAAATTTCTTTTTTTATTTGAAAGTACAATCCTTCCGGTTAATAATGAAAAATAATTTCATTTAAATGGCTGCCTCGGCTGGCCATGCAGTAGCCTACACGATCGGTCCAATGTTTAAGCACATTATCGATTGTGTGCAGCTGTATTTCACCAATGGCTTCACGAATATTGTCCTTTAAAGCGTCAATTGTCTCTGGCTTGTCGGCGTAACACTTATCTTTGACGGCACCCCACAAATAATAGTGCAACGGTGTCAAATCGCAGCTCCGAGGTGGCCAAACGACATCAGCTCTGCGGCTGATAACGCGATCTTCAAAAACATGGCGCAAAACATCGAGTGTAGCTTCGGCTGTGTGGCACGTAGCGCCGTCCTGTTGAAACTAAATTTTTGTGAACAAAAATTCGTTCAACATGGCTCCATAACGATCGCCATTGACTGTAACGGCCATAATTTGCTCATTTTCGAAAAAAATGCCCCAATTATGCCTCTGGACCAAAATCCGCTCCAAACAGTGACTAGTTTTGGGTGCGTCGGCTTTTCAATATATGCGTGCGGGGTTTCTGTTCTCCAAATGCGACAATTTTGCTTGTTTACATACCCGCCAAAATCAAAATGAGCTTCATCTGGAAAGATGATTTCTTTTTGTGGCAAAATCGGCATCTTCTGTAAGTCGATCTCAGGCCCACTTAGCGAAGCGAAAACGCATTGGATGGTCAGTTGGCTTAAACTCCTATACCGTATACACAACCATATTCGTTCAGCGGAAGGATACAACTAATTATCTGTCAAATCAGACATGAGCTAAGTGTTACCATTCACGAAATAAGCACTAGTTGAAAAAAAAAACGTTAGATGGCGGACTTTTATTACTAGGAGTTAGCTTCTTTAGGAAAGGGATAGTTATAGAGAAAATAGGTGGTGAAGGAAGATATAGAGGAAAGCTTCATTCTTTTTTGCAAGTTTTTAATAATGCAGTGTTGCAGCGCCTCTGGTGTTAAATGAGGCGTATTAAATTTTTTACTTATTTTTTTTGAAGCTGTGTTTAGTAGCAATTTTATTGGTTATTTTACTTCGCCGATGATTCTGCTATACAATTCCGACGAAGGAGGTTGCTCTGATGTTACAATAGGATTAGTATCCGCTGAAGCAGGAGTAGTTCAGTGACCAGTGTCTATGCCTTCATCACTTAAACTTTTCCTACAACAACTGATACAAAGGGACACTAAAGCAATCAGAAAAATGCGTGGTGTTATTTTAATGACTGTTGGATATCGGGCTCGAACCCAGGACCTTCGGTTTTGTAGTCAACTTGCTAACTATTTCAGCCAATGTCACCTTCTAAGTCCTAATTTACACTATGCAAGTCTTATTGCTAAACTGATTAGTTTGTTGGGAGAAAGAGACGAGGGGAAAAGAAACCGTTCTGTAACCCTCGTCTCTCTTTCCCACAAGCTAGTCAGTAGACTTGTGCCATTTAGTTCATTTCAGTGACCGGTCAGTATAGTTCATTATTTATAAATGAACTAGTTCGTTCATTTAGTTCAATCGCTCTTTTTAGTTTAATGAACTAGTTAGGTCGTTTTAGTTCAATGATTGTACATCAACAATTCTACCTACATATGTATATGTGTATCTACGTATGTTGTGGTCTTTAACAATATTAAAAGAACGGATTCTGTGATTAAAAAAGTTTACGAAAACTAAAATTAATTAATTAATTAATAAATTTGCTTTATAAAGGGTTTATAATATAAACTTTATATGCAAAACAAATTAAGTTTGAATTTTTTTAGAAATCTCATAAATTCAAAATATTTTGTGTGTGTTCGTGTGTTTTCTTGTTTATTATTGCATTTGTGGTAGTAGTAGCCAGCAAGAACAAAATGCACATACATACATATGGATGAGTATAGAAGCAAAGCACAATAAAAAGGGAAAGCAAAACGTTGAAAACATTTAGTTCAGTTTGTGTTAGTTCATTTTGTGTCTCAGTTCCTAGTTCAAAAATTGAACTATTGAGCGTAAAACAATTGAACTAGTTCACTTAGTTCAAAGTACTGAATCGTTCATTTGAACTAGTTCGTTCATGAACTACACAAGACTACTAGTCAGCTTAGCAATAAGATTTGCATAGTGTAAATTAGGACTTAGAAGGTGACATTGGCTGAAGTAGTTAGCACGTTGACTACAAAACCGAAGGTCCTGGGTTCGAGCTCGGTATTAACGATTTTGATTAATTTTTATCAATTTACGAGTATTCGAAACCAATTCGGATGTTACTAAATTAATTTTAAACTTTTTCCACTAATTAGTTAAACTTAGTTTAACATACGTTTGAGTTAACCAAGAGACGAATTTAAATGAGGTTTAACCACCCATACTGTTTTTCAAATAAAAACTTCAGTAACTGAATTCAGAATTTTTAGAAAATAAAAAATAATAATATGGACATAAAAAATAGAGACGCTTCAAAAATAAAAAAAATAATAAAAGTGTAAATCCAGGGAAATAGAATTTCTTTCCAACTAATTCTAAAATCATCATACACAGACCTCTTTATTAAACGAAATCTTTGCAAGAACTCCAATTTATTATACACATAAAAATTATTTGGACGTATTTTTATCTGTCATATTTTTATCACAATTGCCCGTCATATCCAATTTATTCTGGTTTCATAATCACTAAAATCTTCGTCGGCATAACAAGCATCAATTTTATTTATTTATGAATATATTTATTCATATAATAAAATAATATATAATATATTTCATATATTTATCATTGGATAGCGCTAACTAAAGTTTAACTGAGCAATGTTGCCCGGTTAAACATATATTATTAACTAGGTAATCTTTATTTAAGAAACAAAATTTTAAGTTTAAACTAGAGTTAATTGTTAAAAACTTGCTCTAAATAATTTTTTTAATATGCATGACAAATAATTGGTTAAATTGTTTTAATTCGAAAAATTTTTTCACTCAACTTTCCTCGGTAAATAATTCCAAGGGAATTAATTTTTTCAGATAGTTACAGCCCAGTAAAAAAACTGAAATATGTAATTCAAACATATTGGAGTCTATTCTGTAATTCGAAACGAAATTTGAATTTACATGCAATAAACATATTTTGAAAGCATTTTCTTTCGTTTCGAATTCTTAATCGCTACATGAAGTGTATTCATGTTTAACTCTTCCTTAAATTTTAATAAATTCTTTATTATTCAAGTAACATCCTAAAAGCTTCAAAGTTAGGGAATATGCACGGGTTCATCACCGCCTGATAAAAAAAAATTATTTTTTAATCTATGAATTTTTAATCTTCGAACAAGAGAATATTTATTGAATCGATTCATTGATTTAATGAAGATCAATTTATTTGAATTCCCGCACAAACACATGATCCCCTGAATCGAACCGGTTTGTCATAACTTGAACTCATGATTCAAACCCATATTTATTATGTTTTTTTTTTGCTGGGAGAGAATTTCGAAGTTTTTTTTTAAATTTGGGGAATAAGGAACAGGGAAAAAAGAAAGTCTCAGGGAATTTTTATTCAGAAAGGGTAGCAAAATTAATTTTCTTAGTTATTGCGAAAAGCGACTCTTCTGACTTTTATTCGGCCACTATTGGCATTGTCTTAGATTGTTACCTTGTTGTCTTAGATTCCACCTAACTTACACATTGGTATTGCATTCAGAACTTTAATAATATTTAATTTTATAGCTGTCAAGTGCCATAGTATTTTAGAGTAAATATTAATTGCAATTCACAATACTCAAATATATGTAATTGGGTTCTGTCAAAGTTGGGTTGACTTTCAGCTGAGAATGGCAATAGGAGAAAATTTTTGGATATTATAGTATTCTCTAATTTTACCGAACTTTGCCCAAAAAGTGCGAGATCAAACCTAATAATATCTCCAAATTCTTAATTAACATTTGTGCACGTTTTCTACAGTGTCATGCGTAAACTTGCTTATTATTCAATGTTAACGGTTCTCTATTTGAATATTTATTAACAATTTTGGTGGTGGTGGTGGTATTCTTATGGAAATCACTTTATATAAACATGCAGTCAATAAAATAAATAAAATTGGTGTAAAATAAACACTGTCAACATGTTTTGCGGATTATTATTTTATTGTACATCTAATAAAAATATATTTTTTTTTTGCTATTTGCGCGACTATACTTTGTTGTTCTTTGTACTGGTGTTAATCTTATTTAGTTAAAATTATTGGTATTCAAATGAATGTGCATGAGTTTGTATGCACGCTCGGCTTTGACGAATTTTATACACGCTTTTAAAGTGATTTTGACAACTTGTTGTATCTTGGAAACCGTAAGAGGCAAATTATTCAAAATTTCAAAAACGTGAAAATTAAAAAAAATTCCAAAACAAAAAAAGTGGCGAATCGAAAAATCGTAAAAATAAAAAAACGCTTAACCTCCAGTTTCCACAACACGGACGGTCGACTTAAGTAGAAAATTTATATAAAAAGCACTCATATTTTTGAGATATTTTCATAAAAATTTTCTACACGAGTCGCCTGTCTTACTTGTGGAAACAGGCTCTAAATGAAAAATATAACCAAAAATAAAATAAATCGCTATAACACAAAAAATAACCAAAAATACAAGGTTCGAAGCAAATAAAAAAAAATCGCGAAAATCCAAAAAAAAACGCCGAAACTAAAAAAACACCAAAAACAAGGAAAAATAAAATCGCCAAATTAAAAAAGAGCCAAAACGAAAAAATCGCAAAAACCTAAAAAATCGCAAAAAAACGAATAAAAAGCCAAAACTAAAAAAATCACTAAATTAAAAAAATCGGCAAAAATCGAAATCGCCAAAATCTAAAAAACCCCAAAACTAAGAAAAATCGCAAAAAAAAAAGAAAAAGCGTCAAAATTAAAATATTACCGTGTTCTTAAAATTAAAAAAAAACAGAATGTCTACATCAGGTAAGATATTCGATTATATAGGATAAAATTCGAGTTATTATAAAACTAATACGAGTATTAGTTTTATATTTACTCGACTTTCGGAATTAGTATATATTTTCAACAAGAATGGTATTCGTTGACACAGCTGACTATTTAAAACATTTTCCTGAAAATTTTTAGTAAAGTTATAAAAGAATTCTTTTTCTTAGCCCCTGTCCAGACTTGCAATTTTTATTGCAGCAATTCTTGAGTTTATAGGTGAGAGGAGTGATAAGATTGGGGAGGGGTACACAGTTTCATGTGCTCGGCAATTCTTTTTTAATTTGAAATTCGTAATTGTTTATATCATGTTGTTAGTTGTATTTGACGTTTTTAATTATTCAGTTTCGTGAAAAATAAAATATATAATAAAAAACAAATATAATTTTTTACTTTTCAGGGAAATTTGTGGTGTAATAGAATTTCCTAATGTGAACACTTATGCAATTTCAAAGCAGAATTTTAAAAAATTGCTGCAACAAAAATTCCAAGTCTGCACGAGGAGTTTAGTCCCTGTTCTGATTTGCAAATTTTTATTGCAGCAATTCTTGAGTTTATAGGTGAGACAGGTGAGTGGATTGGGGAGGGGTACACAGTTTCATGTGCTCGGCAATTCTGTTTTGTTTTGAAATTCGAACTTTTCAATTTAAATGATTTGATGTTTTATTTTATTTTCTTTCTTCAGTTGTATGAAATATACAAAATATAACAAAAAGTAATTAAAATTGTTAATTTTTAAAGGAAATTTGTGGTGAAATAGAATTTTTTATTAAATAATTGCGATACTAGAATTTCATAATGTGGACATTAATACAATTTCAAAACTGAATTTTAAAAAGTTGCAGTAACAAAAATTGCAAGTCTGGGCGAGGACTAAAAACGTAAAATATACCCACTTTCGTTCATATACCTATTGCTAATTTTTTGTGTTATCACGTTGTTTTACTAAATGAGCATTATTTAAGTACATATCTATGAATCTGGGTCAGTAAAAAATTGCTAATTTTGTCATTGTCCAGGAGAGCAATTTTAAGCTATTTTTAGTTACTTCCGTTGCATAGTCGTAATTTACACTATGCAAGTCTCATTGCTAAGCTGATTAGTTTGGGGAAGAGAGAGATAGACGAGGGGAGCAAACGTTTCTTTTAGCTTAGCAATAAGACTTGCATAGTGTAAATTAGGACATAGCAAAATGTGTACATCCTGCCGGTTCTCCATTAAATGGAGAGAGTGTTATGTCATAATTTTAAATAACTCAATGGCATATAGAAATGTGATAAGCAAAAAGTGATTTTGCAATAACTTACAGAAAAATTTTACAAATAAAACTAAATGCCGGTACAGGATACTTTTGGACTGGGCCATTATAAATGGTGTCACTAACTCAATTTTAGAATTTTAGTCGACTTAAGCACTTGTTCCTTTTTGCCACAGGTATAATAAACGATAACATGCTAACAAATTGCACTTGCAATGTCAGTTTGCCGGAACTAAGATAGAAAGTATTTTCTCTACTACTCACTCCATCGAATACATATGTATGTATGTATGTCTGTACGTGTGTTCATTTTCCCATTACATATACATATGTACATATGGTGACATGTACAAATATTATTAATATTTAGTAAACATTTGCGTTTTATGAATGGTGGAATTAAGAACAAAACAAACAATAATAAACAAATTATTTATTGTAAGGGAAAAGCCAGTGAAAGAAGTTATTTCGTTGATGTTGTATTCGGCAGTATAAATATTCGGCACTAAAAGAGTTATAAACTGATATGATAAATCCGTAACACATTGGCATATTAAGTTTGTATAATATACATACATACATACATACATATGTACATACATTTACATATATTCATATTTATGTATACTGCCTTGCAAGTGTTTACATACGGTTGGTTAACAAGTTTATGTCTTGATTGTAAAAAAAACCAAGTAAAACTTTAGTATTACATTTGCATAAAAATCCTCTTTCGGAGAAACTTATAAAAATAAATTTTTGAAACTCGTAAAAAGTGTATTTTTATACGATTATAACATTTTAATTTCTTGTTCATGTGTACATATATATATACATCAGGGCCGGTCGATATTTATGGAGGCAAAAAATTCGCTCAAATTACAAGGAAAATCGTATTCAAGGGATCAAAATAAGAAACTTTGCCGAAGGAAAAATACCTCTAAAATGTATTTTGGTGTTCCGACTTTTGAATGGAGTTAAAATGTATGACCGAGCCCCACTAAACATTTGTGTTTTTTTGCAATGAGGAACTCTAAATGGGTCAAAGTAAGATTTTTCCAAATTTGACCCTTTGGATCAAAAGTCGGGACATTAAACTACATTTTAGAGCTATGGTTCCTACGGCAAAGTTTCTAATTTTGATCCCTAGAATACGATTTTCCTTGTAGTTTGTGCAATTTTTAAATCGACCCACCCTAATATACATATATTAGAGTACATATATTAGAGCGACTCCCGACTTTGTTACCCCTCTTAATCCAAAGATTGATCTTTTTAGTGGATACTCTCAAAATGAGGGGTCTAGCGTTGACTATTAGTGAACTGAAGCGTTTTTAAAAGGGCTATATTTTACAATTTTTTTTGTGCATATTTTCGTATTTTCTCCCAAGACAACATATTAAACAAAGTATGAGAATTCTCGCAGACGAATATTCGACTCGACATACGCAATACGGATGAATGTCTTACATTCAGTTATAAGGACATTTTCAAAGTCTAGTCGTATGTGTCCACTGACATCCATACATATGTTCCTACGGTGTGGTATGTTTCTTTGTCCGATCCATTCTTCCATCACTTGAAGACATTTTCTAGCAAGAGGTGCTTCGTATCTAATACGAATGTCTATAGGTTGGGCATAAAGTATGGTCTCCAATGCCCTGGTGGATGTAATTCTCACAGCGCCACTTATTCCTAGGCAGCACATTAGTTGAAACTTCTTCAAAATTTTAGTGTTAAACTTTCTACCCATTGACCTTCAATATACTACCGATGCGTATGTTATACCGAGTACATACTATGGCATTATGTGACATCGCAATAGTGTATACAAGTGGCAACGTTTGTCATTTCCGATATTTCCATATAGAAACACAATGTGAAAGAAATGCCAGATGTGTACTCAGCATTGGAATTGGTCTGATCACACTCCTATAAAGCCAGACAAACTCCGAAGCTACTTTGGGTTGTCTGCAGAAACACTGTCTCCAGCGACCCTTCGACTACTAGACTGCCTACTAGCCAAAAGCGAACTCACCTGATCTTTGAATGAACAACTTTGTATTTCTTATATCGCAAGGTCATGCAGAAACGGAAAGCCTATCAAAAACTCCCTTCTATTAAAGCAAGAGCCTAGTAGAGAGTAGGTGGTCCTCCATGTCCCAGAAACTTCTACAGATGTAATTTTACTAGAGTTTCAATCTCCCCTAGCATGTATACATATGTATGTATATGAAATTGGCCTGTTAGTACCGCCACTAGTATACAAAGCTGATTCCTTAAAGAATGGTAGACCATCTGGGTTTGACCATCTAGTCTGCGCAGTTGTGAAGAGTTTCTGTTCCACTTGTGATTTGCTGACCAGTTGACCCATGAATCACAGAATTTGCTCGCAAATCTAAGAATATTCGAATGTTCGCTAAAAGTTCGAACTTCTCTCGATAATTTTTCGAATGTGTGATGGTAGCCGGGTGGATGTGTGTCAGCCTGTTAGAATTGAGGTACCATGTTCAAATCCTGCAGCGTAAGTTAAGGCATTAAAAAATAAATAAATAAAATAAGTAAGTTAAAATAAAGAAATAAAAAATTTAATTTCTTTTTTACTTATTCTGTTGCCTTTTTCCCATATCGAGATTAGTTCGATATTCACTCACTTTTGATATTGCTAGCGACACTTTGAGATCGAATGTTTTTTGGGACAAAACTGGGCGACAGGTGAACTTTTTTCGATTCATTTTTGAGGGTCACTCTTGATAGTTTTACACAATAAATGTTCGAGATATATTCGAAATCGATATCAATAACGAAAGTCTTGGTCAACTGGGAATGTATAATCTTGTATTCTTTTATTCATGCAGTTGACCGGTATCCATTTTGGCATCTTCGTGTACCACTGTTGCCACTTAAGCATTTTTACTGCTAGATTTAGCATATTCTTTCATAACAAAGGATTCAAGTTTTTCAAAAAATAAAATATAAATAAAAAAAATCTAAAGAAATTTAAAATGAAGCTTTAAAATCCTTAAAACATTTTAGCAGACATCTTGGACCTATTTAGCTTTCTACTCTCATCATTTTCTGGTAACACTTCCGTGCTCCAAATACATGGACTAGCGCCATCAATCATACATGTGCAAATATACTTATTGTATATTCTATATAAGCCTAGAGATGTATTTCAAATAAGTTTCTGTGAATAATTACTATGAGAAAATGTTTCGCTTCCAAACAAAAATAGAGTAACACTTGAAAGCACGCAATATCAATTTAAATGTTAATTTAATACACTATATAAGAACCATTTTACTTAACCGTATGTAAACTTTTGTTGGAATGGGTACATATATGTACAACAACCATATAACGATATCATCATATACATACATTTTAATAATTATCATAAAATCAAAAGGGCAGAAAAAAATAATAACATGATACATATATTCAAATCATAGTCAATATTCAATCAGCTTAACAGCGGATAAGGTGCTGCTTGCTATCTTTCTAATAAAGCAGACAGACAGACCTATAGGCGTTTAATGAAACAAAAAAGATTTAAAAAAGATGCAAATAAATATAAAAAAACACTTAACAAATATTTAAATAATATTTTTCTTGCCATACAATTAATTGTGTAAAAAAAATTTACTGATTTGAAAAAAAAAACAAAACAAAATTACACAAAATTAATTAATTACAAAAACAACATAAACACCAAATTACAACAATATGCTATGGAGTTTATTTTAACTGATGTCACCAGCACCGGCACAATATCAACAACATTACTAACAAATTCTTCTGAGGCTGCCAATACTCTAATAAGTGTTAAAAAATTGTACTGGGACACCTATTTGTGGGCCTTCGTAAATGTTGTTTTACTCATTTGCATTTTGGGCGGAAATGGTCTAACAATAATAGCGGTGCGCGCATGCCGTCGCCTACGCTGCATTATTTCGAATATGTTTATTTGCTCTTTGGCCGTTTCGGACTTAATTGTCGGCTTGAATTTACCTTATCATTTGGTGTTTTATTTAGGCTCGAATTGGGGCCGCAGACATGTGTTATGCTTGATACGCTTCTATTTGATTATATTCGCTTGCTGTGTCTCGATTTCAACACTAATAGCCATATCGATTGATCGATATATTGCTATCGTTTATCCACTACATTACAGAAGGTGAGTGAGTAATCTTTTTCTGTTTTTTTTTTGGCAAATCTGAACTAACAAATACATAAACAATTTCAAAGGAATCCCAATACCAAAAAATATTAATGTAAGGGAAGTTTATATTGATGTTATGACGAATATTACACACTTAAATATGTGCCCTTAATTATAAAAGTGGTCTAAGTCAAGTGTATTTTTGCTTCGAAATATTAAATAAATCTTTAAAAAAACTTACAATAAATATTTAATAAATATTAAATAAATTTATATTATTTATTTATTTATTTCAGTCTATGGACAAACAAATCCTTACAGACTATGATAACAAAATACCTATAAATTATATTGTATAATTATCTAAATTAACAATGAAGTACGTGTAAAACCTACAAATCACAGCTAATTTTTATATTAAAACAGTTATTTTATTACACTAAAAAGTAGAAGTTTAAACCCAGATTTCTCAGTGCCAAATTCAATAAAAGATTGAGAATCTTTTTTGCAAATTGAAGTTAATCTCATTGAGCTGAACAAAGGCACGTGTTAACGTAACATTACGTGCATAATTAGTCCTATGGAAGGGTACATCGAATAGCTTAACCAACCTAAGATTTCTAGGAGGTATATAAAACGGTACCATGTAAAGCAAATCTGGGCAATCAATAGAACCATTGATAATATCATTCACAAATAGTGCCGATTGAACTATTTTACGTGCTTCTAGAGTACGTAAGCATATAAACAAGCATTTAGACTCATACGAAACGGAAGATAAGTAAGGTAGTGAGTGTACGGCAAATTTAATAAAAATACGTTGAAGTCTTTCAACACGAGAGATCAGATTAGATACGTGAGGACTCCAAATAACAGAAGCATATTCTACCTTAGATCTTACAAACGATGTATAGATAAGCTTGAGTGTATATGGGTCAACAAATTCAGAACAACTTCTTTTTAAAAAACCAAACATTTTATATGCCTTGGGAAGTATATAATCAATATGAGCTGCAAAAGACAACGAGCTGTCAAACATCACCCCTAAGTCCAACTTAGAGTTTGATGTGTTCAAATTAATACCATTAATATGAAAGACAACCACAGTGGGAGTCAGAGACCTATGAAAGGAGACATGTAGAAGTTTATTAATGTTTAGACTAAGACTATTAAGCCGGCACCAAGCACTTAGATTATTAATCTCAATTTGCAGAATATGCGCATCATTAATTGATTCCAATTTCATAATTTCAAATCATCGGCATATAAAAGATACCTCGATTTCACAAAACAGCTATCAATGTCATTAATGAACAAATTAAATAGCAATGGACCAAGTATGCTTCCCTGGGGAAAGGGTTAGATCTAAAACCTTCAATACTCACAGAGCAAATTCTATTGGATAAATATAACTTAATCCATACCAGGAAATTAGAATGGAAGCCCATTGATCTCAATTTCGATCAAAAGCTTTAGAGAAGTCAGTATAAATTTTTTGCACTTGGGAACCATGTTCCAGCGCATCTAAGCAATATTCGCTGAAAAGAGTCAAATTAGTTACAGTAGACCTCCCAGAGTAATAACCATGCTGATAGGGAAAAATCCATGGCTTGGAAAGGAAAAACAGTTTTTTGTGAACTATGTATTCAAAAATTTTTGAAATACATGATAACTTAGAAATAGGCCTATAACAATTTACATCGTCTCTCTTACCTTCCTTAAAAATAGGAGAAGCTGTAGCAACCTTTCACCTATTAATAAATTCACCCTCTTGAAGCGACAAATTGAAAATATATGTAAGAGCAGGTACGAGGGATTTAGTAGTACAACTCTAAATTAAAATGTTGCATAATAGGTTTGTTTCTTTACTTTTTGGGTAAAGTTCGGTAAAATGAGAGGAAACTATAATTTCGCGCAATAGCACTATGCAACATAAAAATGAACCTTTAAAATGAGGTGTTTTCTTAGCTAATTTATTTTTCGCGAAAACGCGACACTTGTAATTAGGCCAAATATTGTATTCTAAATTTATTAAGTTTTTGGCGAATTAAAAATTTAAAGCTACCCAGGCAGAAAAAGACAATCAGCACGACGTTGCTACGATTGTCTGCGGGTACAACTAACATCAGTACAACATTCGTTTACCAAAAGTTTAATGTACTCATAACATTAAAATGATAACGCCCAATGACCGTCCTCCGACTCTTGTTTTCAATTGTTGTCACAATACTCTAAATACAAATTTATAAGGTCGTCACAATGTAAATTTCTCAACTTAAGTAACATTTTTGTATTTACGGTGTTGAAGCGGTAAAGAATTATTGTAAACGGGGTATTTGGGGAACTAAAGTAACATTTTTGTATTTACGGTGTTGTAGCGGTATAGAATTATTGTAAACGGGGTATTGGGAAACTAACGTCAGATTTTTGTAAATACAGTGTTGTAGTGGTACAGCATTATTAGGTCTGTCTGCGTACTTTTCCAGTCAACTTTTTTGGGATAGTAAGACCAATTTTACTCTGTCGACTGAAAATATCTTAAAAAGTACGCAGACAGTATCCAGTGAAATCTTGCAAGAAAACAGCTGATCGGTGTGTAAACAATTGAAATAACAAAGCAAAATAATTTTAGCCAGAAAAATAGCATTACTGGAATCATTGGTTCTGCTTTTACGCCACGGTCGCACTGTATATTTGGACGTTTCTAGCATGAAATAAAGTGTTTTGTTTATTATAATTTATTATAAACGTTAAGAATCAACACAATTGTAACTATTTACCTCTGCCATTGTTAAATTTCAATTTCTATTTTCATTTCACAAAAATTATTTCATTCAAAAAGTAATAAAAACAGCTGTTCAAACTAGTTGCAAAATCTTGCAAGAAGAAATTTCTCCAGTAACATTTTGCAAGTTCTCTAACTTCCAAATGTCAAAAAGTTCTCTTTTTGGCTCTCTCGCTGCAAGAGATTTGGAGTACGCAGACAACATTTTGTAAGATTTTGCAACATTTTGCACAAAATGATGCAAAATATTTGTACGCAGACAGACCTATTAAGAACGCGGTATTTGTAAACGTTAAGTCATAATTTTGTGTTTACAGTACTGTGGTGGTACAAAAATTTTGGAAGAGTCGTAATTTTGAATTTGCAGTGTTGTGGTGGTATATATTTTTTGGGCAAAGTCACAATTTCTGCCTGGGTAAATAAGGAATTTATTTATATTTAGCCAAATTTAATGCAAACATATTTAAAAATAATAATAAAAATTACTTTATCATTTAATCTTTCAAGATATATTACACGTCGCGTTGCTATATTTATTATAACTATAACGTGGATTGTTGGAGCGACGGTGGCAGTAGTGCCCATGTTTTGGAACAATTGGAATACTGCCTTTCAATGTGAATTCGATGAAGTTTTGCCTCCCTGGTATATGGCAGGCATTATAACTCCCGCATTTATAATTATATGGATGTTAATGTTCTTTATTTACTGGCGTATAATGAAAGAAGTTTCTAAGCAAGCAAAGCAACTGAAAACTCCCAGGCGCAGTATAAAATCTAAACATCTTCATTCAGATTGGAAATCACTGCAGGTTAGTCATTCATTTCATTGCATTTCAATTTAAGGCAAAAATATAATAATAGATTTTTTTTCTAGGTGGTTATATTTATTATGGGTTGCTTTTCCATATGCTGGCTTCCTTATTTCATAGTGGCGTGCACTCAAATATTTAAAATCTGTTATATAAAACCTTTCGTTTACAAAGCGACATTCTCTTTGGCTATGGCAAACTCAGCGCTTAATCCTGTTATATATGCTTGGAAAAATTCAAATTTTCGTAAAGCTTTTATCTGCTTATTACATTGCAAGTCACCCAATTGTTATCAAACATCTCCAAAGTTTAGCAAAGAGCCGCCAATGTTACAGAAACGTTACGCCGACACCGCTAATGATTTACCTACAATCGACAAGAGATGTTCGATTTCAAGTGCTAATATACTACCTATAAATCACAATGTGGAAGAGTGTGCGATTAGTGGAGCAGATGTTGAAGTGTGCGTGACGGATACCAGCACGTTGCCTAAAATTTACACTGTTTCGATTTAAAAAAACATAATATCGGATTGTTTGTCGGTTGCATTAAAACTGGAATTTGTTTTATATAAATAATTTTTATTATATTTTTTTTTGTGTAAAATATGTATAAACAAAATCTGATTTTTCCATTCAATAAATTTTCATCCTCCTCTTAGTTAAATGATATAAGAAACGTAGCCTGTATGGAAAACTATACTATTCAGAGCCCATTTGCCTCATTGTGGTGCTAAGAGAATTCTTCTCACCACCAAAGTCTTGACAATTGTGCATCCCGAGAATTATGTCGATCTTAAAAAAGGTGGAAATAGGTCCAGCAGGTGCACTTCCTTGAGACAATCCAGCTCTTAAAAGAAGCGATTACTTATGTCTCAACATAAGATCCTTCAGGACCGGCCATTCATAAATATGATAACGGACTCACTTTTCTAATTTCTCGGCAAAATACATAGCTCTTGTTCTACGGGAAAGCCCAAAGCGATCGTGCAGTGTTTTGTGTGATGTAATATAAGAGAACGCTGGGCGCTATTTATTTTAGATGAAAGATAAAGAGTACTGAATATCTAAGTATACTATAAGTAGTATATTATCGACCACATGAATGCCGCCTACTTCAAAGCCCACCCTTTTAGGTTCAATCAGACGTGCCATAACCATAACCGTACAAACCAGCAGTTCGAACCAAACTTATGGGCAACACTGTATTTGATTATAGGTGACTCGTCATTACGGTTATGTCACGTCTAATTACTCTTGCGTGATCACGTTGTTTGCCATCTCTGAGGGTTGTCATCGGTTGTCAGACCGGTTATTTCACATGGTTGTGTGGTATGGTGGGATTCATTGAGGAAGGAAAGTCACAAGAGATTAGTTGCCAAGGTTCAGAGGTCAGCCTCGCTGGACATGACAGGCGCTCAGAGGAGCATACCTCAGGCTGCCTTGGACGTCATTCATCACCTACTTCCTATCAAAAACTTTGTGGTGAGAACGGTTACTAGAAGTCTCCTTAGACTCGTAGAAACAGGTTTAGTGAGGACAGGAATAACAGGTCACACATCAACCTTCAATAAGATCGGTTTTAGTGATCAGGGATCCGTAATAACTGGGTTCACGGATTAAAAGGTCGTTGAAATTAATTTTAGTAAAACACCCTCACTGGTTATTCCGGATAGGGACTATTGGGTCAAATCCGATAAGCTATATGAGAGCCCTCAACTTGCTTATGGACAATTATAGTGCAAGACTATGTTGCCATAACAGTGTTGTCTTGCCTGAGCTGGCAAGAATAAGGTCGGCGTTAGATGAGGGAATGTGTAATAGATCGCTGAAATTACCGTTAGATCTTCAGTAATTGGGTAGAGAGCAAGATTATTAGTTCATGGCGAAGTAGGGAGGATTGTAGAGTCTCGAGGAATATGTGGCCAAAACTTGACTCAGGAAGATTCAAACTGCTACTGGATATGAAAAGGAAGGCGATAAGAATCGTGATAGTTGCGATGACTGACCACTGCTCGGTCAGAGTAAGAACCAGCATTTGGGAAACTGGAGCTCCAGATTTCTATAGGATGTGCAGGGATGAAGAGGAACCAGAAACCATTGAACATATTATCTGTCACTGCACGAAGCTGAAGTCATAAACTTAGATGGCCGAGCAAACGTTATCATGAGAGCATTACTGATATCGGGAAGTGTAATCTGGAGGATGTAAGGGGCTTCATCATGGAAATGCAGTGGCTTACAGGCGGATAACTGGGTCACTTCTGGGAACCAAAGGGTGGGGGGAGGGGTAAATATTACTTTTAACGAGCAATAGATGGAAATAACAATGAATCCAACCGAGTCTTCGAATGCAGGTGCGTAATAGCACCAACTTTCCTAACCTAACCTAACATATGTCCTAGAACTCCATCCCGAAGACGTTACTTGTGCCGATTAACTCAAGGGAGACACAGGAGATCTGATGATATGTCAAAGAAAGAGAGAAAGAAGCTCTCGGCATTTGTGTCCTATATTTGAGGAAAATAAGGAGGGATCTATGTACACATAGAAAAGCAGCAATTTGCTTGCTCCATAACGCTCAAAATTCTTATACTTAAGTCCCCGTCTTTCAAAATAAAACAATAGAAATAACAAAAAAAAAAATCAAATATCTAGGATTTATAATAAATTGTAGACAATCATGGAAAGAGCACACAGAAGGTACAATTAATCGGCCCTGTTCTGTAAACCGAATCCGAGCAAATTTCTCGTTTTCAAAAAATTAAAAATTATCCTGTAGACGGGTTTAAGATCATACACGATAATTTTCTTTCAGATATGATATTTGGGAATCTATACCATAAAAAATTTAAAACCATCTAATAAAATTTTTCTATTGTCGGAGTTAGTTGTCTAAAATCGCGTGGTTTCAAATAGATCGGTTTATAGAGCGGGGCCGAATATTTATTTTAGATGCACTTACCTCTGTTCCCACTAGACCTAAGGCGTCCTTCAAATTTTGAGTCATACGGAAGGGCACTTTTTCCGGTACCCGCAAAGTTTTACCTTTCTCAAAACAAACACTGTAATCAATGTGTAGAATTTCTCCCGTGGCCAATTTGATTAGCACATTATCCAAATGACGATCACCCAGACCAATCACGTAGCCTATAATAGACATGACGGCCAGAGACAAGGAATAGCGACGCACTGATTTACGCCATTCCACAGCGTTGGCAGAGTAACACCAAATCTCCTTGGCTAACAAATCCTTGGGGGTTTCAGCAGACAGTTCTTTCAAAACTCGCTTTAAAACACTCATCGGCCATTGACGACGAGGATCGGTAACTTTAAGGTTGCACTCGGCTAAGAGTGGAGTCAATTTATTGTAAAATAGCTCAGAAGGCCGGGAAGCATTGACTGCCACAGGATGGTGCTGCAACTGCTCTTGCCCTTTAGAAGTAGACTGGCGTTCTTTTTGCTGTTGTTTAAATTGTGCATCACGTTGTTGCCATTTCTTATAAACCGCAAAAAGCGGAAAGCAATTATCTACCCATCTGATGAGACCTGAACGAGATCCCAAAGGTATTACCGAATAATGATTGGCCTTGAAGCAATCAGTTTTTGCATTTGAACCATAAGAACGGGCCATCATAGAATTTGATATGGCTAAAAATTGCATTATACGTTCATCCAAGTGCAAGTCCTCTTGACCCTTAAATAGATACGTATAACGCTGACCATTACTGCCAAAGAATGAAAGCTTTTTGGGTTTAGTTTTAGTTGATGTAAAAATAAAAGCCGAGATGTCTACAGATTTTATGTAGACTGCTGGTTGCTCATATGTATCTACCCCAGGCATGGCTATACTTGTATTGTGCATATTGGCTAGAACTGGACTTATTTCGGAAATACGCAGCACTGAAGAAGTTCCTCTTAAGGGTCTTTGCTGGAATAAATTGTAAAGCTGTTTGATTTTGTGCCAGCATTCTGAAGGGTTAGCTTCCGACTTCGATTTATGCAATTCTTTTAGCACTGCTTCAATATAACTACCAAAGCGATCTTGGAAGTTGCGTTCATAATTTGTTTCTGGTTCTTTTTCCGTTACCGTAGTTATTTGTTTAAAATCAGCTAACAAATGTTGTCTAAATACCTCGTATTTCGCCTGCATTAGTTCGGTTTTATTGCATTTTTTCATTTCTGCATCGAGGGTATTGTAGAGAGGAGAATATTCTGCATACAATTGCGATAAACTATGCATCCAATATTCATCCCATAATAGGGTAATGCGTCTTAGTTCTTTAACCAACAATTGAACTTGCAACACAGTTTCCGGTATTTGTTCCGATAACGAGTTCAACAGAGTTCCAAAGCAGTTGGTTAATTGTGTTTGACTGTCAACACTACTGCGGCATTTCAATTCTTGTTGAGCACCCACAACTGCTGGAAATATTATCAATTGTGGCTGATTAACAGCGAGACGACAAAGTAATTCTGCAAGGCTTTTACGCACATACGGCTCATGATGATTTAGCCTACTGAACAGTTGGGGAACAATAACTTTCCAAGGCCGTAAAGGAGTATTGCGTAGGCCTTCTTCGAGAACATCCTAGAAAATTAAAAAAAAAAAAAAAGAAATCGAATTACATATGAGAAAAATAAAACTTTGAAGAAACTTGTGCATGAGCCTTTGAATGCACACGATTTCTTAAATTAGTTTATTAGTTGCAACAGTAAGTATAAAGTCTGGGACGTTATAGATTTTTTAAGGCCACTGGTTTTTTATATAGATTTTCTTTCGCCCCATCGGGCGGTAGTGTATTTTTTCACCGATCATTGAGTAATAACATCATTTAAAATATATCTGTTCTGTTCTTGCGCCTGATAAAAATCCATTTTCTAATATTAAGGTGAAATCAGCAACTTCATATTTTGAAAAGCGGGAAGTTAAAAAAATATGTGACACCTGTTTCACAATAACGAAAGAAAACTGAAACGAAACTTTCGTCTGAAAATGTATATCGATAACAACAATAAAATATGAAAATTTCTTTTTGTTTTCGATATAAATTGTAAGTCGAAAGTTTCGTTTCGTTATTGTGAAACAGGCAATAATTTCACTTTTTCAATTTAAGTTAATTTGTAATTATTTCATGTTTTTGGATAATATTTTTATTTAAGTTTCTTACATGAGATTTGTTTCATTAAAAAAAAAAATACCAAAATTTGAGGTTGATTTGACCTCAGGCTTTTTTTAACTTTCCCGCTAGAGGCAGTTAATGACTTTATTCTAGTTTTCGAAAATCGAGTTTTCATCATATTTCGACGTTTTGAGGCCTCAGGAGTCGATTATGGCTACAAAAGATGTTGAGCTCACTTAGATGTCGTAATATAGAGTGAATCGCTTCAGTTCGGTAGATTTCGAAAATTTCCGAAAATAAAATTTTCACAAAACTGTGTTTTTCTTCAACAAATTTTAAACAACTAAGATGATCACGTTCAAAATCATCAGATCTTATTCAAAAGACACGTCAATTTACGTCAATTGAACTAAAATCTCGTGATTTCTTCGAGTAATATCGTTGACGAAAAATGTAAAAAAATCGTTTAGCGGTATGTGCAAGGGATGGCCTGCAAGATTAACCGATTCCCATATATTTTATTTTGTAATTAAAATTTGTCGGAACCTATTTCACTTTTTATGGCCCGCTTTAATTCGAAGCTATTTAATTTTGCAACTTATTTCTTCGACTGTTGTTTTTTTAGCTGCTTTTTACGGTTCCGTACACCGAAGGTGAAAAGAAACCCTATTGTTTTCGCTACGATGTCCGTCTGTCTGTCACAGGCTGTTTTCTCGAGAACCGTAAGAGCTACGGACCAGGCATATTCATAGAATATGCAAAACTATGGTCAGTTAAAAATTATTGGGTGTTCTAAAGCGAGCAACAAAAAATGTTGAACAAATTCTAATGCAATATACAGGCAAATTATATGCAGCCAGTTGAAATTTTGAATTATTGCTAGGAACACAACAGGAAGAAATGACGAATTTCGTCCACGTCAAGGAAGAAAGAGAGAGACACATTTTTTGTTTCGTCGTTCGTCGGCGTACAAAATTGAAAGAAATATCTCTCATAGTTCGTCAAGCACGTCGAATTTCGTTCTACGGCAGTGTTGTGTTCATTTTCATACGTACAAATTTTTAATGAATAAACTTCGCACCGAAAAACTCGTCGTTCGTCTCACTTGTGTTCCTAGCATATAGTGTTTTTTCATACAGTATTTTTTATGCCGACTACGAAAATTAACACTCAAATTTAAAAAAATCAAAATTAAACAGTATTCTATTAGTAAATGTAATTTTGAATATGTATATTTGACAACTTGCTGCATCTTGGAAACCATAACAGAGAAAAGAAACTCTTGAAATTTTCAAAAACGCTCAAACTAAAATATATCAAAATTGAATAAAAGGACGAAACGAAAACTCAGCAAAATGAAAAAATCGTTTAAATGAGAAATACAAATAAAATCAAAATAAATCTATTAAATGCAAATAAATTACCAAAAGTAAAAAAATCGGCAAAAAACTAAAAAAATCGTCGAAATCCGAAAAAAAACTCGCCAAAAAAAAATAGCGCCCAAACTAAAAAATCGTTTAAACTAAAAATATGCATTGTAAACAAAAAAAAACAAATGCCAAAAACTGCAAAAAATCCGCGAACGCAAAAATAAAAAATCGTCAATACTAAAAAAAATTGTAAAAAACCGAAAAAAAATCGCCAAAATAACGAAAAATTCGATATCGAAACAAGCGCCGTACGTACGTTCGTGTGCGAGTCAATGACGCACTTTAAGAAGTAATTTTAATTTAATTTTTATTTTTTAACCGACGTATTCATAAAAAATAGTTATTTAGGGCTTATTTAACATATTTCTATGGGAAATCAAATTAATCTAAAATGACTGAATGAATGAAATGAATACGACAGTTAATGTTTATAGTAAACTTAAAAAATAAGTTAATGATGAAGTAGCAAGACAAAAAAAATATAATTTCATCCTTTATCTTACCTGTAATCCAATCGCGTGCTTGACAATCAAACGTAAAAGCCGTAAAGTAGTTGTAACAAACGTACAATCCTCCACCTCATTATTATCTGAGTTCGAAACATCCGATCGTTTAGAAACCTCTTCACTTTCAATAGCTAAATATTTGAAATATGCGATAGTAGCTTCTTCGTAAAAACTATAAACGCCCTTTTGAGCCTGACGCCAAATTGTAACTATAACATTCAATTGATCTACATCGAGGGAGCAAACATTTTTCAATTCTCTCTCCAAAATTTCAGTCGTATTTACAGAATTCGAGTTTGTATCCAAATCTTCTGCATTATCATCGTTTAAAGCGTTTATGATGTGATTGTTGAGTACCTCAACAATTTGTTCTATAACAACAGCAGCAAATTTGTCTTTAAGAGTTTCTTGTATTAAAAAGATATTGCGCTTGGTAAGTTTACTATCTCTAATGTCATAAGCAGATGCTGAAGAAGATTGGTCCGCAACTTTAGCTTCCATTACCTTTTTGCCCCAACGATAACACCAATTGCCGTAGGCAAACCAAGCATCCCCATTGTTTGGCTTGCACAAAATGCTGGTGTTCAAAAGTTTCCCTATGTTATAGTCCGTAGAGGGTAAAACGTTTGATTTGGCATTTTCGGAGGGAGTACAGCAAGTTATTTCGGGCAATTGTTGCTGTAATTTTTGAAATTGCTGTGCATTTGTGAGATTGATATTGTTCAAACGGTGGATGGTTAACCAATCGGCCAGAGTTAAAAGTAAATTTGATATAGAGCCGGGCAAGGGAGAGTTTTCATTTCTCGAGGAGTTTTTCTCTAGTTGTAGAATTTCCGAACAGCATGCAGAGCCCAGTTCTAAGGCTTCCGGTAACGAGCTTGTTTGAGCATACACACACTTTACCAATTCCTCTACACCTTGCACTAAAATTTTATCATTGTAATCAACATGCAATTGATTAGTTTTCAATTGTTGAGCAATATCATTAATTGGTAAATTTATGTGTTTCAATTTAAAGAATTGATTGAGCAAAGATTGGCAGTAATTTAAATTATTTTCTAAACGAGCTTTAGACACTAAATTCAGCAAGAGATTAGACTGTTGTGTAATATTATAGTGGCCGCATGTCACGGACCAATACAAGCATTTGCTCAATAAAAGGGAAGACATCTTAATGTCCAAGCAAGTATCGTTATATGAAATTTGTATATCTTCATCATTTTGCAATTTTTTTGATATGTGGTTCATAATCATTAATTCATTTAGTTGACTATTATTGCAACCAGGTTCATAGGATCTCAATAAACCTTCTCGTATGCCTTCTTGCACACTGGTTCTAACGGATTCAATTACCCCATCGGGCAGATTGTACCGGGTGCTGTGTTTTGTTAAACAGGAATCTTGTAGTTTACGCAAAACTTCATAATACGAGTAAGTTTCTAGCTTGGGAGTAAATTTATTGTTTCCACCGCCCCTTATGTTGTCAGGCCATTCGGTTAGCTCCAACAGAGCCACGATGAGATGATCTTGATTCGGATAATTATGTGTTCGATAGCCCAACGATTGGTACGAATTTTCCATGATTTCCAAATGATGCATTGAGTATATGGTCTCTTTGCTTACCGCGGGAATCTCCGACCATCGTGCTGTATGATAAAAACAATCTGTAAGTTGTTTCTGTATAAATTCTTTCATATGAGAGTCCATAGATTTGTTATTTTCATCGTTTAGTGTTTGACAGTAACCGTTTGCAGCTTTTTCTAAATGTCCATTCGCCTGCTCTGCTACATATTGTACCCATTCAAAACGTTTTCCGTGTTTCATTTTTAGCCAAGTTGTTAATCCAAAAAGAGTATCTGATTCCTCGCTATTATACAATGCCCCTACCAGGGAAGTCACTGTGCGATCAATTAGTGCCAGATTGCCGTGATTT
This sequence comes from Tachina fera, assembly GCA_905220375.1. Lineage (NCBI taxonomy): Eukaryota > Metazoa > Arthropoda > Insecta > Diptera > Tachinidae > Tachina > Tachina fera. The sequence goes on along the minus strand of LR999966.1, from coordinate 109,320,109 downwards.
GAGTCCATTTGCAATATAATCTAAGACGCGTGAACAAAGAAATAAAATAAAATTAAAGTTTAAAAAAGATTTAAAAAATTAAGAATTTAAAGTGACCTATAAGAAGTAAATATAATTTTTATGCAAGCAATGAATAGTTAGATAATTTCTAAATCATTTTATAAATATTGAGAGTTGTTTAACAAAATGTGGGTGGGGGGGGGGGGGGAAAGAGGGGAACAGTTTTTTCGCGCGAAACTATCGGCCCAATCATGCATGTAGAATTTTGTAGTAGTACAAGTGAAACCGATTATGGCCTTGAGGATAGGTTTTTCTTTTTTGGATGAATAAATTAAATGAAATAAAATGAACATTTCCTTGGAATTAAATTCCCATGGAAAATAATTTTTTCGAAAAAAAAACTTCTTTAATCGTAAATTTCTTGGAAAAAAATAAGTAATACGTAGCATCACCGCAGTACGAAGCGCGCTTGTTTGTGGACATTAGCGGTATTCACGGTTGGCTATTGTAGATCTTTAACATATTGTAGCTTTGATAAATCGTGGTAAATTTAAAACACGACAAGAACAAAATGCATAAATTTTTAATTAACACCATCTACTACACTAAAAATAAAAACTATTGCAGATATTGTATCCAGGGACCGTAACGATTACAATTTTTATTTTATTTATTTGGACAAAGTATGTAGAACTTTGGCCACTACAACAACAAATACATGAGAATTAGGAATTAAAGGGTTCTTCAAAACGAGCGACGAAAAATGTTAAAATCTCATGTAATATACATACAATTGTATGTACATATGTGTATTGACACTTGAAACTTATAAAATTAGTGTATTTTTATATAGATTACAACAATAAATATTAAAATATTAAAAAATTTTAATTAAAGGGTGGTCCATCAGTTAATGCAATTTTGACTATGTAATTTTGACAACTTGCTATATCTTGGAGACCGTAAGAGTTAAACTGTTGAAATTTTCAAAAACGGTAAAACTAAAAAAACGCCAAAAACCGAAAAAAATCGCCAAAACGCGAAAAATGCGCCAAAACCATGATAATTGTTTATGTGAAAAAAAATCGCCAAAAAGAAAAAAAAATCGCCAAATTTAAAAAAATCGCCAAAACGAAAAAAATCGCCACAATTTAAAAAAACCAAAGCCAAAAACCGAAAAAATCCTCAAAGCGAAAAAAAGTGCCAAAAGTAAAAAAAATCGCCAAAACCAAAAAAAAAAATAAAAAAATCACCTATATGAAAAAAACGCCAAAATTAAAAAAAATCGCCAAAATAAAAAAATTGCCAGAATAAAAAAAACGCCAAAATAATAAAAATTGCCAAAATTAAAAAAAATTTAAAAACCAAAAAAAAAAAAAAAACCGCCAAAACGTGAAAAAAAGTGCCAAAACTCAGAAATCGCCAATAAATTCAAAAAACCCCCAAACTAAAAAAAAACGCTTAAAACCGAAAAAACCCAAAAACGAAAAAAATGCCAAAACTATAGTTTATATTGTTCGTATGGAATTACATATCTCGTGCCCGTACGGAACCCTTCGTGCGCGGGTCAAAGTCGCACTTCACTGAATTTATTATTTTATTGCTTAATTTTTACTGCCTTATTAATAAAAAATATTTCGGTTTAATAATAAGAGATTTATGAAACAAATTTTCTAAGGAAATTTTATTAATAAACCTATTAAATTTATTCATTTCAGAAAAAAAATTTGAAAAAAATTTTTGAATTTTTTTATCCTGTGTTTTTTGTCAAAAAAATTACATTTTTCCAACGAGAAAAACCTGAAATGAATACCTTTATTATAAAATCAAAATACTTTTTATGAATTAAAGAGAGAGTCTCTTTGAATTGAACCAAGGCGAATTCAGTATCAGGTGAACTCTTCGCTACAACAATTTTACAACACAAAAAACAAAATGTAGTTTGCTGTGCTAAAAAACCAATCTGTCAGAAGAAGTTCAAGCAAATTTTGACATGTTGGTTCAAATTGTTCAATTTGGCTTCAACAGCTGATAATCAGCCGGGCTGAAAAGGTCACCTGATACCGAATTCGCCTTGGAATTGAACAATAAACATTTTTGACAATACAGAATAAGAGTCTAAACACAATGTTTGCGGTGCGGTGCGATTTTTCGTTGCGGGAGAGAAAAATAGACATAATACAACGAAAGACGGCGCCGCTAATACTTGTCATTGTTTGTTTAAATTTTTATTAATTTTTTTGTGCAAAAATTTTTATAACTAAAAACAAAAAATTATTAACATTTTATACATTCGCAGATATATTTGATATGTTTTTTACACTTTTACAATATAGGACAAAAATTTTTGAACTTCAAAATCATGTTTTTTTACAATAATGTTGTGAACACAGCCAATTATTCAAAAACTACGGCAACCTCAGCACGAGAAAATTGAGAGAATAAGAAAGTCCGCAATGAAAATAAAATAGATTTTAATTTTATTCCGTCCCGCACTGCGGATTTTTACTGCAAAATTGTATGGTAATCCGCACCGCAATAAAAAATCGTTACATTGTGTTCAGTCTCTAAAATGTCACTCACGCTTGGACGTTTAAAATCGTAGTATATTTAAAAGGGTTTCAATATTAATTAAATTAAAAAGCGATACGAACTTTAGCCCGTTCAAATCATAAATATAGAAATAAATTAAGTTCGAAAAATAATAATTAAAATTAACTAAAATTAATAGCCATGGGCCTGTGGCAAAAATTAAATAAATATACTTAATAGTAAAAAACCAAAAAAGTTTGTCTTAAGTAGAACAAAAAATAAGCAAATTAACTAACATGTGCATAATTAGTAAAGAATAAACGACAATGGTAAGTCTGTTGTAAATTAGAGATGGTAAACTTGGGCTTTCATTACAAAACACGTTTCAGAAAATTAAAATACGATGAATCAAAACAATTCACGTATTCCATTTTGCAAGAAAGTTTCGTATATAAGGCAGATATCTACATCAACTGACACCACACACAGTGGACCAACACAGAAGAACGCTGTTGAGGAAGGTTTTTAGTGGCCTCCGAAAAGGGCTATCTGTTCCGTTCAACTATGTGTTATTGTCAGAATATTTACAACTGACTTTGATGTTATTTGTTCATTAATAATTATCACTTGTAATTTGGCTTAAAAAGCGATACGAATTTTAGCCCGTTCAAATCATAAATATACGGCCCTGTTTTGCAAATCACGACATGTCAAATCGCGGTGATTTCAAAAAATTAATGAAAGCTAAATTATTGCTTTTTTGAATTGAATGTAACGTTGGAAGTTGGAAAAAACTATTATATTACACTGTACAACAAAATAACATTTTTTGGCTGTCCTTTAGATAAAAGTATGCGGACTATATGGATTTCGATGCGTTAAATTCAAATCTGCTTTCAGTTTTTCTCTATCACGTAGAGATTTTTTTTATGGGCGTGGCTAATTTTGCCCCCTAAATTAGTCGGCCATACTAATATATTTTACTATAACTCGAAACCCGCTATTTCGATTTTAATAAATAATAAACCAAAAGACGAGCCACAAAATTTTGTTAAAAAAATTAATAATCATTTTTTACCTATCTTTTATGGTTTCGGAGTTATTCAGAATTTAAAAAAGAAAAAAGTTTTTTTTATGCAAAAATCGCGTAATTTTTTTACATGAAAATTGCAATAAAAAAATCAGAAACTCAATAGTTTTATATTTTTTACATTTTTCTTAAAACCACATATCCTAGGAATAAAACAAGCTATAAAACGTGAAAATCCAGCAATAAATCTTGATTTTATTCGCAATTTAAAGCAGGTACCTTAAAATGGAAAAATGTGTGTAAAGCATTAAATGCTGATCCAATGTTTTTTTATTTCAGCTGCTAATAATTTCTCAATAACTCCGAGTATTCAGAAATTATTGGCGAAATAAATAATTTTGGTTTAATATTAATTTTTTTTAGCTCTCAAAATATAATGAAAAACTTTTAGTCGCAAATATTTTTCACTTTATGTATTATTATGTATGCTGTCAATAAACTAAGCTAGAAGCGCTAAGTATGTATATTCAGTTTTAAGAAAAAGTGCTAGCTTGAACTACAACACTTAACTATTTGAAATAAAACACCATTTTTGTAAGAAAAATATTTGTACTTTAAAAACGTTTTAAAATTAAAAAGTGTCTTGTTATTTACTAATTGACATTTTTATTCCTATTCATATCTTCAATTAAGTTTCTCGTCGAATGGACCAACAAAAATCTGCAAGCATTACTTCTAATGATTTTCCATTGTAACGCTTTTCTATATATATCATGTCTTGATGAAACCTTTTACCATGTTCATCTGATACGGCACCAAGATTTTCGGGGAAAAAATCCAAGTGCGAGTTTAAAAAATGAATTTTAAGCGACATATGGCATTTTAGAGCCTCATAGGCAGAAAGCAGTTCTTGAATGATTTCATGGTAGTTTTCACTTTTTTTATTTCCCAAAAAATTGTTACACACATTCACAAAAGCCGTCCATGCTCTTTCTTCCACGCCGTTCAACTTCGTCTTAAAGACTGCGTCCTTCATAAGCTCTCGTATTTGTGGACCAACGAAAATTCCTTCTTTTATTTTTGCATCACTGATTCGAGGAAATTTGCTCTTAAGATATAGAAAGCCATCACCATCCTTGTTCATTGCTTTAACAAAGTTTTTTATTAGGCCTAGCTTTATATGAAGAGGTGGTAAGATAATTTTTTCCTTCTGAACTAGAGGTTCTTCTGAAACATGTTTTTCTCCTGGAATAAAATTTACTCTCTTTGGCCAACTTTTAACTTTATAGTGATTTTCTTTTGAGCGACTATCCCATTCACATAAAAAGCAACAGAATTTGGTATATCCACATTGCAATCCATTTAACATTGCTACAACTTTCAAATCAGCACAAATGCTCCATGAGTACTGTGTGTATTTAATTTTGTTAAGTAACACTTTCATATTATAATAGTTTTCTTTCATGTTTCTTGAATACGCTAGTGGGACTGATGGATATTTGTTGCCATTGTGAAGCAAAACTGCTTTCAAACTCGTCTTTGATGAATCAATAAAAAGTCGCCATTCTTCAGATTTATCACTGAACGAAAGTTCTCGCAGAAGACCATCAGCATTATTACAAAATATTAAATCCCTGTCTTTGCTGAAGTATTTCAAATATTCTTCTTCTCTGTTTCGAAAGTATGTGACTTTCACGTCTTTATCTACCAGATTCCATTGCTTCAATCTGGATGCAAGAAGTTCTGCCTTTGTTTTTGAAAGTCCTAAATCACGAACTAAGTCATTCTGGTCGCACTGCTTCGGAAAAAAACGTTTGCTCGTTGGACTTGTAAATGTTGAACTTGCAGAAGCAGCCATCGCGGCGTAACTGGATTCAGTACTTGCAGACTTAACATCTTCTTCCTCGTATGTAGGGGACATTGGAAGTAAATCATTACTTCTTAGAGGAACTGGTCGTTTGGCGGATGAAATATTGGGATATATGACTTTATTTTTGTTCTTTCTGGAAAACCCACGTGTTGTAGTCATACAAAAGTAGCAATCATTTGTATGGTTTTTTGGTTCGTTCCAAATCATTGGTGTCGAAAATGGCATAGACTTGCGATTTCCTTTGATCAAACCTCTTAAAGCCCTTGAACAGCTATTACAACATATTTTTGGTAGCCAATATTTATCTCTTTCATCGATAGGAAACCCAAAGCATAGCTTATAGGCGTTCTTAACCTGGGAAGTTATTGTCTGGCGTTGCGATTTTAATGTTAAATCACCACATACATAACAGAATGAATTAGCAGAATTTTTACAAAGCCTTGGCATTTTGAAACCTGCAACAATTTGATACAAAACTATTACTTCGCATCATAAATACAACATTTTGAATTAGTAATAATAATACTTACCAAAAAATAGATGAAGAAATTATCACTTTTTAAATTCAGCTTATGCTAAAATTTTTTAGCTACTTTTTTTTTAATTTTGTTGCGGTTAAAAATTTACTTTTCGGTTTCACAAACAGTTATTGTATGGCAACTGATGAGTGAACATACTTATGTATACCCAAAATTCTTTATTTTATATTTTCTTTCAGTTCTGTTACCTGCCCGCAATGCCCTTTCAGTAGCATTACCAGATGTAAATGTGACTGCATTTAATGCATTACACACATTTTTCCATTTTTAGGTACCTGCTTTAAATTGCGAATAAAATCAAGATTTATTGCTGGATTTTCACGTTTTATAGCTTGTTTTATTCCTAGGATATGTGGTTTTAAGAAAAATGTAAAAAATATAAAACTATTGAGTTTCTGATTTTTTTATTGCAATTTTCATGTAAAAAAATTACGCGATTTTTGCATAAAAGAAACTTTTTTCTTTTTTAAATTCTGAATAACTCCGAAACCATAAAAGATAGGTAAAAAATGATTATTAATTTTTTTTAACAAAATTTTGTGGCTCGTCTTTTGGTTTATTATTTATTAAAATCGAAATAGCGGGTTTCGAGTTATAGTAAAATATATTAGTATGGCCGACTAATTTAGGGGGCAAAATTAGCCACGCCCATAAAAAATCTCTACGTGATAGAGAAAAACTGAAAGCAGATTTGAATTTAACGCATCGAAATCCATATAGTCCGCATACTTTTATCTAAAGGCTATTTTGGCTGTTGTACAGTGTTATTAATGACAAAAATTTAAAAACACACTATATCAAGTCAGCTATTAGTAGTTTACTTTTGAAATCACGTGGTTTGAAATCACCGTGATTTTCAGAACAGGCCCGATATATTCGAAAAATAATAATTAAAATTAACTAAAATTAATACAATCAGTTAATTCCGCTTTAATTAATTCTTTCTTTTTTTTAGTGAGAAGAGAGTAAAAAAAAATTATTTTTTGGACTTATTTTAATTTTCTTTATAAATCAATCATAATTGACTATTATTAACAATAATATTTTGACCAATAACTAGACTACTCACCTCTGAACATCTTATCACTGTCGCCGGCTCCATGCAATGTATTGAAATCAGATTGACAGCAGTACGTATGCGCTTAAACCATTCCCTGCAGGTAGAAGCATTGACGCGGAAAAATGTTTTCGCCGGTTTTTCAGCTGGCAGCATAGCATAGGCTGTACCCTCGGACGCGTTGTAGATATGCTTTTCTAAACAGTCCAAAAATCCCAACAACATCCGACAGTTTCCTTGTACTTCCATGACATTAAGTAAATTTTTATATAACAAAGGTAGACCTTCCTTCTCGGCTAAAAAACGGGCATATTTCATTATTACAGCTTCTACGGCCAGAAAAGTATCTTGTGGTTTTCCTAAAGCAGTGCGCAATTTTTGCTGGACACAGTAACGTGCCGCCTCATATTGCAAATGATATGATAAAAGTTGCTGATTTTCCTGCAGAATCTTTAAATATTCTATAAAATGTTCGCGCTGTATATTGCACGAACTTTTCTCTATAAATGTTGCATACAGCGCACTATTTGCATGGGAATTGGGATCCAAGGACTCCAAGAATGATTTGAAATATTTTGGCCTGAGTCCATTAAAGCAAGCTGATGATTTATGCCATTCGTAGAGAGTTAATAGTTTTTGTTTATTTTTTGCATAAAATTGTTTATCATAGTTGGCCGTTAAGCATATTTCCAAAGGTAAACGGGCTAAAATATTGCAGTAAGCATTAGATAGTTTCTTATCTGAACTTTCCATCATGCATAAAGCCACATCTCTGATATTTGATAATATTTGTTCGGGAATTTTTGGATATTTGAGTAAAGATTCCAGTATATTTGAGCATAATTGAGGATGGTTGAGCACAGACATTATTATATTTTCACATATATTCAAAAAGTCGTCTTTCTGCGTTAATATTTCAAAATCCTCCAGACATTCTTGCAAAATATTATCCAACCATTTAAATATTAAGTCAGAGACATGCCATTTCAACAACTCGGCTAAAAATTTCAATATCATAGCAAAATTCTCGGATGAAGGAGAATCTTGATGCTGCTGCAGCAAACGTGACGACTGGCGGAAATTATGGTTCTTCTTACAATGATCTATGATTAATTCCAATAAGGCCTGATGTAAAGTGGGATATTTGCTCCACAAATCAGCATTCGAAGCCTGACAAATTTTGATAAGCAACTCCAATATTGATGGCTTTAGCGCATACATGCCTATAATCGACGAAGTCTGACAGGCCAGGGCTGTTAGGCTTATCAAATAGAAATTAAACAACATTTCACACCTCATCATAGTATCTGGACTTTCCTCTTTCATATTTAAGGAGGCCACTATTTTGTAAATATCTTCAAGTATATGCCGATAGGCTTCCTGCAGCAGTGGCACATTTTTTATGATCAAAATTTCATGGTATATTTTCATCAATAACTTATATGTTTTTAGACCATAAGTAAGTTTTAAATCCTGCAGCACTTGGCAATCTGTTCCCAGCAAAAGTGTTATAAAACTTAAGGGCAGTTGTGTACGATACTGTTTCACAAGATTCAAAACCATATAAAGGAAACTGGATTGTTGATTCTCATTGAATGTGGATAAATGTTTTAGTTGCAATTTGATTATATTTTCAAAGACATTTAGGTTTTCCACACTTCTATCATATTGCAAAATGATGGTGTAGAACTCATTTAAATTTACTACGGTTTCTTCACTTAGCAGCGGAACCACATTAAAACAAATTGAGGCCACTTTATTTACAACTTCTTTTGTGTTTGCTAAAATAGTGGCGGCAGCAACAAAATCGCTTAGGTTAATTCCTTTAGAGGCCAATGCCTTAACAATTGATGTAAAAGCCCCTATAAAGGATCCCACGCGAGTTTCAGTTTGCTTTTTCATGACTGCAGAGTTTTCTGCCGCCAGTATGTCCTCACAACAGGCCTCTAGATCTTCAATAAATTGTCCCAATAGACCAAAAGTGAAATCAAGTTCATTCAAAAAATAATCTGCCAATTGTTGCAAAGTTTTCGAGCAGTGACGTTTAAGTTCAGCAGGTTGATCCACCTCTAACTGCCAACCTATGATGATATCGACAATATCGGTAAAATGTCTCTGAAATGAAGACTTGTAATTTTTCGAAAATTCCGCTATAGTCTCACTTATCGCTATGAAATTCTCAGTTACTTCAGCATTTTCAAGATACTCTTTCAGCAGAACTAAAAGACGTTCGCTATAGGTTTTGAGATCTAGGTTAACAGCATCACATCTAATAGAAGTAGTGGAGAGATAATTTCCATAAATGATATATGATTTTTTTGTTATAATAAGCATTTAATATAAAACATTTTAAAAACTATTAACTAAAGCTATTTCCCCCAATACATGACGTATGCTTTTATGAATCGTAGTAATGCAAATACGATTTTGAAAAGTAATTTGCATGTACATATATTTTGGTGAAAAAATTATAACAAAGAATTTTAATATACAAACAAAGAAGAAGTCTAATTTTTCTAATTATAATTTCGGAAGCATTTTCTTTCGTTTCGAATTACAATCAAGTCCCAAAAAAATCTTTATCATGGGTATATACATGGTCAAATGATTCTGCCGATTTTTTTGCAACCTGTACTAAGGTTGCAAATTTAATTTGTAAAAGATTTATAAATGAATAAATAAATATTTCCTTTGTGCACTTAAAAAAAGGCTCAAATCGCATACATACAATACTATTTTAATAATTTTTCGTTTTTGAGAAACCAGTTTTATAATTATGCGCAAAAGTTATCTACACTCTACAAAACCAAATAATGCATACTAACCTTAAAGTTGTCTTCAATGCCATCATTAAATATTTACGTATACTTTTAAAATTTACATATGCTTTGACCAAGTGCCCCTTATAAACCGCAAAATCATAGCGATTTATATAGCCCATTATACCTAAAATGTTGCTGGCATTGTCCAAGCACTCCAAAGGACATTGGCGCAGTACCGTAAGCATATTGTCAAATAATATATCAAATGAACGGCATATATAACTCGCATTGGATTGATTACGAACGGCAGTTTCCAATTTTTTGCAAAGTTCAATAGCAGCCTTCCGATTATTTTCTACCATTAGTCGTCGAATGATTTTTGAAATACGCAAGTCCTCTGGCAGCATGGCCAAATGACCTACGCGACCAAACTTATTAACAGGTTCATAAGAATGGCCCGCCATTTCATTTCTCATTTGAGTGCCTATAACGAACGGTTCTTACTTTTGTTCCACATTATATTGCTCTTGTTCAAACTTACCTTCCTTGCTTTGGCTGCTGCTATTGATTACATCCTTCGATTGTCCCGCTTCCTCAAATTGCGTTTTGTCAATTTGTGCGGCGGAGGGCACATTGCTCTGGTAGGCAGTGTGGTTAACATCATGTTCATTGTAATGCAAACGTTGTTGCCCTTGGGACTTGTATATGGTACGCTGGTTTAGTCCATTTAAAGAAGGCCAACGATTATTTGCATTTTTTTCCAAGAGAATTCCTTCCAAATTTTCCGCCAAATTCATCTCACTATTTTCTCTAACATTGTGTGGTGGTTTTATAGCTGTTGTTTCCAGATCTAGACGTCTAGGACCACCATCATCATTGTATTCCATTCCTATGAATTGTTAAACAATATTTCAAATTAGATGCCATGCAATTGATTTCTTCAGCTAACACAAATTATGTTTTATTATAATTTTTTTGCATATGACTAGCAAAAACACAATTTCACGAAAGTAGCGATGCAACTTAACATATGGTTGACAGCTGTCACAAAATTGGTAGTGCCATACTCTTTTTCTTTGCATTCAAATGTCAAAAGACGCTATTGTGAATAAATTGGAACTGATATTTGAGTAGAAGAACAAGCATTTGCAGTTATAATAAAAAATGTCGGGAAAATAAAAAGCAAAAATTTCGTGAGTGTTTAATTGTAAAATTAATGTGTAAAAAGTGGTTAAATTATTTATATTTATTGCAAAACTTGAAGTATGTGTGTTATATTTTATGCTTTGAATGAAATTTGGATGGGTACATCGATATTTGAGAAATTTGAAGTTTGCGACAGCAAGGTGCAACAAGTGTTTCATTTTGTGTATTTAGTTATACATAAACATATATTAACTAAACGTTAAAGTATATTTAGAAATAATCGAAAGTTTCTAGTGAGAACGTTAAACCTAGAAGCAAATCAGGAATATAAATAAGTAAGGTCTTGGCAGAGTATGTATGTATGTATGCATGTCCATATAAATGTAGGTATGTATGTAACTACAAACCAAGGCTGCCACACACTGTGTTGCAAAATGTAAAAATAACTGCTAGTGTTGGATAGTGATATATTAGTAAGTCACTATCGGAAATGAAAGGAACATAAAGCGGAAATTGTGTAAGAAACGGAAATATAAACCTGGAAGCTGCATTGAAGTAAATAATAAATCAAATGATAGATGGCTACGTCTATTTATTTATGTGGGTATGCATGTATGCATGTGTACAGAGATGTATGAATATAAAAAGAGTAATAAATATGCAAATAAATGAGAATTAATAAAAATTATGAAAAAATATAAGTGCTGTGTTAACCAACACTAAACCAAATAAAATTAAAAATTAAATACCTACATACATATGTATGTATGTGATTTGTTGAGTGTTTTTAAAGCAACATGGATTATGAAACAGTGCAGAAGTACAAGTTACAAGGTGAGTGAATAGAATAAAACGATGTCTTTAAAGCTATATAATAAAAATATATATGTACATATGTATGTACATACATACATATATACATATGTATGTACATACATACATATGTATATACATATATTATATATTATCTATACATATGTATTTGTTTTTTTTTTATGTAGATAGGCATATCCAAATAGGAACATAGATATTTATGTATACATATGTATGGAAATACATCCATATGTACTTATGTGTCTATGCATTTAATTATATTTCTGATCCAAAAAACTACCAAATAACATAAACCTTTCCAAGAATTATTTTTAAATCATTTAAATCACTGTTATTTACTATTTTCTAACTAAAATACGAGTTTAATACAGTAAAATTTGGCTTGATTTCGACACTTAATAAATTTTAACATATGAACAGGGTACTTAAGGTCAATGAATTTTGATCCGACTGTAAATGTTGTATTGTATATAACTACAAATTTAAATTAAAAACGTTTCTGCTACAATTATGGAAATAGTTTATTTGCAAAAGTTTAATGGTTTCTAGCGAGCTCTACTTTTCTGATATTATAGTAGTACGAACTGGTATCGGGATACTTAAACGGAATACTTAAAGTCAGTTGCCCATTAGGCAAAAGATCCATATATCACACTTAAAGATCCGAATGTAAACGAAGAAGTTATAAAATTTTTAAACGGCAAATAAATTAAACATTTTTTCTAAGATTCAGTGGCACAGACTACAACAAGTAAAACTGGAGGTCTACTCTGTAATTCGAAACGAAAGCAAATTTTTTCGAATTGTAATGTTAAAAGCATAGAAATTCGAAAGTATTTTCTTTCTTTTCGAAATACAGAGTAGACCCCCTGAAATTTAAAGAAATCAAAATTACAGAGTATTCTAGCAGTTAATGTAATTTGGACTATGTAATTTTGACAACTTGGAAACCGTAAAAGGTAAACTCTTGAAATTTTCAAAAACGGTAAAACTAAAAAGCCCAAAATTAAAAAGAATACTGAAACGAAAAATCGCCAAAATGAAAAATATATCCAAAAATAAAATAAATTGCTTAAAAGCAAAAAATCACTAAAAGTAAAAAGGTCAGAAAACTAAAAAATTGTAATATGTACGTAAATATGTATGTAGTACATACATATATGTATGTATGTATGTATGTGTTGGGAAAAAAACAAAAATATACCGAAACGAAAAATGGCCTAAATGAAAACAGCAACTAAATAAAAATATCAACAAAAATAATATAAGTCGGTAAATGTAAAAAAAATCACCAAAAGTAAAATAAATCGGTAAAATGCAAAAAATAGTAACAAGTAAAAATGTCGGAAAACTCGCAAAAACTAAAAAATCGCTAAAACTAAAAATATGTACTAAAAAAAAGTCGCCACAAAACGTAAAAACGCCAAAATGAAAAAATGCCAAAAAGTAAAAAAGAGTCAATACTGAAAAACTCCATAAATCTAAAAATTCGCCAAAATGAAGAAGCTCGTAAATTAAAAATTTCACCAAAACTACAATAAATCGGTAAAGTGAAAAAAATTAGCACAAGTAAAAATATCGCCAAAAACTAAAAACAGTCGCCAAATAGTTAAAAAAATCACAAAAAACAAAAAAAAAAAACGCCAAAACTTAAAAATCGCTAGAACTAAAAATATGTATTAAAAAAAAACAAAAAAAAAATGGCAAAAACCGTAAAACACGCCAAATTAAAAAAAATCAAAAACTTAAAAAATTGAAATAGTAAATATGTATTCTAAAAAAAATGCCGAAAGGAAAAATCGACTGAATAAAAAATATCTCCAAAAATAAATTAAATCGAAACAAATCGCTAAAAAGCAAAAAAAAAACACCAAAACTAAAAAGGTGTCCAAAAACTAAAAAAACGCCAAAATTAAACAACGCTAAAGTTAAAAAGCGTTAGTATTGACATCAAAAACCACCAAAAACCGAAAAAAGGAAACAAGCGTCGTAGCGAACGTTTTTGTGCGAGTTGAAGACGCTCTTTTCTGAAGTTATTTTTTATTACCTTGCAAATATAGTTTATATTCGAAAGTGTGCGGCAGAATTTCTTCTTGCGGTACTGTCTAATGGACACACCAGAGAATGGCAAAAGTATCTTTGCAAGTACTTTTTGAGTGTTGGCCGTCAAACAACTTCAAATGTGTACAGCTAAAAAATCGCAAAATACATACAAACACACGTACTAATTTTAAACCGAATACGTATAACTATAAATATCCAACAACTATGTTTATAAAAAGTTTTTAAGTTACGCAACACAAACGACAACTAAAATGTATAGAGTTCATAAAGCTACAATCCTACGCATGAGTACAAAAATACTCTGACTATTAACCGGCTACACATGCGTATCTATAGGGATATTTTTTTTACACACAAATTAATCATGTTTTCAAGCAGCTATACACACACATCCACTCATTTTCCGTTCCATTTTACATATATAAAAAAATTTATGTATACGATGACAAATAACGAATAAATATCCGAGTATCAGCGTATTTTTCTTTTGTTCGATTAAATGTCCACAGCCTGAGTATAAGCATAATCATACTGTAAGTATGAGAGAGAGTCAACGCGTTTTATAAGCATTTGCCTTTTTAGGGTTCCGTACACAGGAACGCTGTCCGTCACAGGCTATTTTCTCAAGAACCGTAAGAGCTACGGATCTGAAATTTGGACAGCGTATGTAGAACCTTGCTCGCTACAACAACAAATACATGAGAGTTAAAAATTAAAGGGTGTTCCAAAACGGACAACGATAAATGTTAAAATCCCATGTAATATATGTACATACAATTGTATGTATGTACATACATACATATGTACATATGTATGTATATTGAAAATAGAACTTTGTAAAATTAGCGTATTTTTATACAGACTGCAACAATAAACACTAAAATTAAAAAAGACTGAAATTAAAGGGTGTTCTATCAGTTAATGCAATTATTTTCAAAAACGGTAAAATTAAAAAATCCCAAAATTATAAAAAGGCCCAACCAGAAAAAATTGCCAAAAACAAAAAAAAAATCACGAAAATAAAAAAAGCACCAAATTAAAAAAAATTCTTACACTAAAATAAATCGACAGAACCAAAAAAATCGCCAAAATTAAAAAAAAACGCCAAAAGCCGAAAAAAATTACCAAACCGCGAAAAATGTGCCCAAACTAAAAAATCGCCTAAATGAAATAAATCGCCAAAATTAAAAAAAAATCGCCAAAATGAAAAAAAAATCGCCAAACAGTAAAAACACAAAAAACCGAAAAAACGGCAAAACTAAAAAACACTCACAATAGAAAAAAAATCCAAAAACGAAAAAAATGCCAAAACTATGTATTATATAGGATAAAGTTTGTATTGAATTACATATGTATCTAGTGTACGTACGGGGCACCCTTTGTGCCCGGGTCAAAGTCGCACTTCACTGAATTTATTAGCGGAGTTCGATGTTTGATACAAATTGTATTGCGTAACTGCAAATGCAAAATATCGTAGCTTTTCTTTAAAATACAACAACAAAATACAAACGCAATCCAAAGAAAAGCTACGATATTTTGCATTTGCACCCAGTAAAAAAAGATACTCCAAAAAAGTCATGAAAATGTAGAGTTTGCGATGCGGAAGTAGTGAAAATTTCGATCTGATCTAATGATTTTTACATAGTGTTGTCATTGCAAGAAGTTCTCTTTTTCGATGCCTGGTCACTGAATTGGAAGCGATATTAAGAAAAATTCCCTTTTTTGTGTTCTATGATAATATTTTCATCTAGGTAAAAGGGTAAATAGTTACCTATTTTAAGAATCCGTTTCTTTTTATACGAATTTAATCCCGAAACAGTGTTTTCATGTAAATTGAAGCAAATAACTTTTAAATTTTAGACTAAAATTAGTTCATAAATTGTGAGTATTTTCCAAAACTATGGAGGAGTTACAAGGTTTTGTATGACTAAAGTAAGCTTCTACATGGTTTTTTTGCTCACTCTCGGCAAATTAAAATTATCGATTTTTTGGAAGCAATGAAAATGTAGTTCCACTAGAATGACTTCCATTTTTTTTCACTGGACACTTACGCAAGACAATTTGCATTAAACATCGAACTCCGCTGTTATTTTTAGTTGTAGCCAGTGTTGCCAAAACGGCGCTTTTCCCGCTATATATGACTGTATTTTGTTGTCATTAGCGGCAAGTCTATTTAAAAAACCAGCAGCGGGAATTTTAGCGGAAGAATTTCTTAGTTGACGGATTTTCAGCGTTTTTCTGAAACTTATAAAGAAAGGTATTGAATCAAAATAAAATATTTTTAACGCAGCTCTGCGACATGTACCCTGGTATTTATGTACAGTTTTTTTTCGATATAAGCACGCACAGAGAAAAGAAACTAACTTCACTTTTTTGCAAACAAATAAAAAATTGACACATTGTGGTCGTGTAGTATAATGTGAAACGTTAAGAGGTTAAAAATAAAAACATGTATATACATACGAGTATAAAAGTGAAAAAATCTCATTTTTAGTGAATAAAATTTAATTAGAGATTAAAATTATATTACAAATCAATTTAATCATTATTTTCGTATCAAAAACAAATCTTTAAACAACCCGAAAACTGGGTGATTGGACCAGTGAGTATGAGGAAAACATAATATCAACCAAAATGTCTCAAAACAATAGCTTTTTCTGAATAAATTGTTTTTGATTAGACTTTTTTAATTAAATTTTCCTTCGAAATTAAACTTCAAGCCAATTTGAATTGAGCCAGAGAGTTTATTTTATTAACACTATTTTTTAATTTCAGATAGTCAGAATGTCAGGAAATTTTAACAAAATTTTACAAATACTTCAAGCAAAACGGCAAGATATTATACTGCACTTGTAGAATAATTGGGGTCTGGTCTATCGCAGAAAATATTAAAGAGATACTGATTCAGGTTAAACATTAATATTATAAGATGGAAAAGTCCCTTGGATTCTACTTTTTCCTGGTTCGATGTTCGTGTATGGAAACTCTGTAGGAAATAAAAAAAAAGAGTACGCTGAGTTTTGCTTACAAATATTGGGGAAATATGAGATTCCAACATACATATGTACATACATATGTATGTATATCTATGAATATGTATACATATTTTATAAAATTTATCTTATTCTCTTTTTTTTGATCAATAAACCATAAAAAAAGACATATTATGTTGGTTATAAAAAGTTCAGCGGTTACATTAGCGTTAATTTTTATTCAGTTAGCGGTTTTTAGCGGGTTTTCAAGGGCTATATGGTGGGAAATGCCTACAACATTTTGGCGACACTGGTTGTAGCGTAGTTTCGTTTTTTTTTTGCATAAACAAAGTAGAGATGCTCCTGTATGTTGGAATCCGTTATAGCCCTAGTTGCTTGAAGGAAAATATGTGAGCGTACAAATTGTTTGTCCGACAATTAGAATTATCAGCAGTTGCTAAAATTAAGACTATTTACTTAAGTATGTGTGTATATATTTTTTTTAGTACTTATTGTCATTCTCTGGTATAAACATGAGTTTATTTTTACACGATTTTATTTTTAAGTGTTATCCTCTGAAACGTACATATGTATATACATATGCATGTATGTATTTATGTACGTATGTACCGCGTAAAAAACGTGTTGCGTGTACTATTATATTATTGGATACAATAAATTTGTTGAAAAGTTTTAAGTTCAACACTGCAAATATTTTATGCCTTAGATATCTATCTTATGCTGATTCCAAAAGTTCTACAAACTCGAAACCATTAAGATCTATCTCATTCTGATGTTTTACATATTTTTTTTGTTCACCTTTCTTCATTCATACATTATTCATTGATTTTTGTTGTTGTTGTTGTTGTTGTTGTTTGTCAACGCTTTTCCTCTGCGCTTAGCTTTTACGTAAATGAAACAACAATTTTGTTTTTGTTACATTATAAAAAAATTTGTTTAACATCTAATGATTTATTTACGAACAATTAATAAAATATACAATAACACAAATTTACATATTTACAAAAAAAAAAAATAATAAAAATATACATATCTATATATTTTTTACACATTTATTTGTTTTATTGTTGTTGTTTTTTTTTTAATGTATGTATGTATGTGTTTGCGTACCCTGATTTTATTCATGTTTGTTTGTGCAGTGTCACATATGTACATACATATGCAAACATATGTATGTATGTATGTATGCATATGATTTATACGGTTATTTTACTTGAAATATATTTATATTTACTCGTAGTTCTATATTGGGATAGTGTATGAATCTTAAGTTTTCTTTATGACTTTAAGCTCTATTTTGATTTCTTAGATTTTTATAATATTTCATGTTTTTTTATATTTTCATTTTATTTTTGCAGTTGTGCATATTTTGAGTTGGCAATTGGTTTAAATGACTAAAAGAATATATATTCAGTTTTATTTCAACTATTTTAACTAAAAGCTTAAAAATGTGAATATGCTTTATATTTAGGTTTATTTTGTATGTATGTATATGGCTTTTTGTTGCAATTGATATAGTAGAATTTTTGTTGTTGTTGTTTATGCATTTACGCATGTACAAACATACCTATACATACGCTTATATGTACATATGTATGTATGTATGTATGTGTGTATGTATAAATATATCTTTGTTTACAGTCTGGTTTCCATATATAATAACTTTAGATTCTTTTTATAGATTCTTTACCCAGAGCTTTAGTTTCAATATTTGGTTGGTTAAAGAAATACAAACTAAAATCTAAACTAAATATGTTCTTCTATGTATAAATATGTAGATATAAAGTGTTTTATATGTAAATAAACATTTAATTTTCGTTTGTGCTGACTGAGCGCAGTCAGTTTCTTTCGTACTTATCTTTTGCGACGATTTGCTGTCATCATTCGTATTTATTTATGTATTTAATAAGTAACTAAAAATAATAATAATTATAAAATTAAAGTCAATCAAAAAGGACAGGACAATAATCCATTCATTGTCATAGCATTTGTTTACAAATATTTGAGATCATTTCATAAATGGGATTGCTTGGTTGGTTTCTTTTTCTTGTTTTTTTTTTACTTTTTTTGTTGTTGTTTGTTTGTTTGTTTGCTTGATTTAGTTCATTGACTTGTATGTATGTATTCCATTTGAGCATCGTTAATGAATTTCTCTTGCAGCTTTGTTTGTTTTATGTTCTGGCAGTGGCAGGTGGTGATCTATGTTGAGGTGACGGCTGAGTGTCAGGCGCTTCATCATCGAACATATTTTCTGGTGCAGACCAACGTCTTTTACGTGACATTGTAACATCTAGAGGTTGAGTTTGTGGTGGTGGTTGTTGTTGTTGTTGTTGTTGTTGTTGCATAAGACCATTTTCAAAATTAGCGGGTTGAGGACTAACACTTGCGTGCATATTATAATGCGGACTTGCAAGTGTTTGTTGATTATTTTTCATTTCGGCTTGTCTCAGGTGTTCTTGATGTTGATGCTGCTGTTGCTGCTGGGCTAAGTGAAATATTTGGTTTTGATAGAAGGCTGTCATCATTTTTGGCGGTAAATTTTGCAGCATAGCAGCATCCATAACGGCTTCTTTTAGCTGTTCATGCGGCAGTTGTGGCAGACCCTTGGCGTAGGCGTAGGAAGACATTAATTTGGCCATTTCATTATATGCCTGCTGTTGTACTTGATGGTGATGCTGCTGCTGCTGTTGTTGTTGTTGTTGTTGTTGTTGTAGATGATGTGCTGGCTGCTGTGGTGGTGCATGTAATGTATATGAATAAGGCATTTCCGTTGTGGAACTTATTGTGGGCAATGAGGGTGATTTTAAGTGGGCTGCATTTGGGCTACATACTGGCAATGATGCATGCCTTGCCTGATAACCAACAACAACTTCGCTCAATTGAGGTAATGTACTCGTTTGAGCGGTTTGGGGCGCCGGCGGTGTTGGTAGTCTTGGCTGTTCACGTTTTGTCAAAGATATACAAATATCACCGACTTGCAAGCGCTGACATTTCAAACCGAACATTTTCAACGACATTTCAGGATTGCACGAAGCCCAACCTTGGCCATACACAAAGAATGGATGATCCAATGATACTTCCATATCAACCTATTTGATTTTAAATAGAGAAAAAAAATTGTGTTTAATGATTGCTAAAAACAGAGATTTAAATTGTTTACAAGTACCTTCGATCGATTTTTATCGTAACTAAAAGTGATCACAGCCATATGGGGTAGACTAGTATTGATCTTAACAACAGTAGACTCGGCCAACTGATGATGTGGACTACGTTCAGCACATTGTATAAAATCTTCGGTGCGCATGTCCTCAACTCTGCGTAAGGTTCCATTAGCAAGTTCGATATAGTTACCCTTCTTAAAACTCGAAGTTGTGCTATAGGACCTAAAATGGAAAATCATAACAAAATGTGTGTGTGTGAAATAGTTGTGTAATATGCAGTTTTATAATTTTTTTTAATAATTAAATTTTGATCCCTTTGGCAAGAAAAAGTAGGCGCGACCACAACCATTAATTTATTTTCATTGATTTTATTTATGTACATATCTTTACTTCTCTGATCGTTACGAAACTTGGTACACACCTTGGGCTCTCGAAATGACAAAATTTTGCATTTGAAAAGTGGCCGGAGTTATGATCATTACAAAATTTTTATTATCATATTTCACCTCGTTATACTTAACTCGTTCGTTCTTACGAAACTTGACATATGTACATACATTCTGAGCTCTGAAGTAACAATATTTTGCTTTAAAAAAAAGTGGGTGGTCCCACATAGTATTTTATTATACATACATATCGCTCATTTGCTTCAATAGTGGCACAACTCAAAAAAACCAGTTTTGCAGAAAACGCGTTTTAAGTTTTCAATTTGCATACAACTCAATGGAGAAATGAAAAAAAAATCTTCTCTCAGGAGGTGATGGTACAAGCTATTTGCATGAAATTTTTACACAAGATAAAATACAAAATGCCGAATCTTTCTGCATTATTAACTCAAAAAACCCATTTTTTGAGTTATGCCACTATTGAAGTAAATGAGCGATATGTACTTCTATTTATTCGATTCCCACGAAACTTGGCAAACAGTTTTTGCTCTTGTAATGACATAATCTTGTGCTTAAAAAAGTGGGAGGGGCTACGCGCACTATTTTCGGTGATAATAATAATGATAATTAGACTCATGAATATGTAAATATAAAATTTGTTAACCTGATTGGCAGCCACTTTGAATTGCGCCATAGGTAACACATATCAAAATGTTTTATCGCATTTACATGAGTAATCGATATGCATTTCGTTTCTGCTTCAGAAACCCGTTAGTAGACTTCAACCAAAATATTTTTGAAAACAATCGAAAAAACTTCATATCGTGATATAACCGCCACAAAAAGTTTAAGTGACATAATTTTAAAATTTATTTTTTTTACCAAAATCGGTTATTTGCGACGGTAAATAACCAATTTTCGTTAAAAAAAACGAAGTCCAAAATATCTGTAGCAATAAGAAAAAAGTACCTAAGTCGTATTTTACTATTTTGCAGGAGAGCACTTTTAAGCGTTCAAGTCGATTTTTAGAAATTTATTTCTTTTACAGTTAAATTGGGAAGTTCTCTGTTAACCTTTATTTTTTAAGCAAACATCGTTCTACACATTATAAGTAATACATTTAAGTTGAAATATACCAAAGTATAACATCAATTAAGCTATTATTCCAAATGATATTAGAAGTCTAAAAAAGATAAGTCGATAGTCATCGTGCTATAAATTCCTGAAAAATCACACAAATTAATTGAAATTTTGACCAGGGGTTCTTTCAAATATGCAGATTACGGAGACACTAAAGACTCAAAATTAGCTTATCTCGACTTCAGCACTTTTTCCTTTTTGCCACAGATAGATAGATAGATATGTTTATAGAAAAAATCTCAGCCCCATATTCATAACATTTAAAATGTTTAAATATATATATATTTAAATAGTTTTGTTTATCACATAATATTTATTTTTCGATTTCTATTTAAAAAAAATTGTTTTTTGCTCAATGTGTTTAATATGTTTGGTACAAAATTTTATTTAAGATATAGTCTTAAAAAATATTTTAAATCTAAGCATCTGAATAAATCTGAATTTTTATCCGATCAACACATCCCAGCAAAAAAAGAGACTCCAAAAAAGTCATGAAAATGTAGAGTTTGCGATCTGGAAGTAGTGATAATTTCGATCCGGTCTAATGATTTTTACGTAGTGTTGTCATTGCGAGAAGTTCTCTTTTTCGATGCCTGGTCACTGAATTGGAAGCGATATTAAGAAAAATGCCTTTTTTTTGTGTTCTATGATATTTTCATCTAGGAAAAATTCTAAACAGTTACCTATTTTAACAATTCGTTTCTTTTTATACGAATTCTTTTTATACGAATGTAATTTTAAGCAAATAACTTTTTAATTTTAGACTAAAATTAGTTCATATATTTCTTTAAAATAATAATTTTTTTTTAGTTCTCGTGAGTATTTTCTAACACTATGGAAGAGTTATAAGGTTTTGTATGACTAAAATAAGTTTCTACATGGTTTTTTGCTCACTCTCGGCAAATTAAAAATATCTATTTCTTGGAAGCAATGAAAAAGTAGTTCCACTAGAATGACTTCCATTTTTTTTACTGGGATTATACATAAATATATATGCATTTCCACAGGACTGTCAACGTTTTGTAGCATGCGACACCAAGCAAATATGGTTGTTTTCTCAAAGAAAACTAAATTTTTTTTACTTCTTTATATATTTGTGTAGGCCTTTAGCAGCTTTACGTTAGGTAAAATTTTAAGAAAAATAGAGCCACGTTCTTTAG
This sequence comes from Tachina fera, assembly GCA_905220375.1. Classification (NCBI taxonomy): domain Eukaryota; kingdom Metazoa; phylum Arthropoda; class Insecta; order Diptera; family Tachinidae; genus Tachina; species Tachina fera. The sequence goes on along the minus strand of LR999966.1, from coordinate 109,297,435 downwards.
AAATACAAGGTTAATTGCTTGCTGTCGCACGCTACAAAATAGTGAAATTTCTCGGAGAAATGCCTATATGCTGATAAAAGAAAACCATAGATTTTCAACGGTGTAAAAGATTTTTCTAAATAGCTTTTTAAACTGCAAAAATAAAAACACGTTTTCGTGAATATCTCGAAAACGTTTCTTAAGAGAAATAAATCAAGGCCACATTTGTCTTCTGCAGCTCTAATTTAATTATAGAATATTTAATTTTTAAGGTAATTTTTTTGTGGTATAGTGCTTTCTTATAAATTGATGTTGTGTTATACTTCTAATTGAAAACCCATCAACCCATTGTGAACTTTTATACAATAGTATCTGATGAATAGTTTTTTACAAATGCTTTGATTAATTTCCTTATGAGCTTTGTATTTTTAAACGCCAATATTATATACCGCTCTTAAATCACTATTAATGATTGATAAAATTAAAAAAAAAATAAAAAATATGTTAAAATAAGAAGAATTAAAAAATCGAAAAAAGTCAAATTTTTTGCCGGTTTTTGTTATCGAATATTTTAACTAAAAAATACTGTTTCGATTTCGTTTAAAATCGAACAACAAACACTATTTTTTATATATCGTCGACTTAGAGTGCAAACCTGCTAAATCCACTTTTTGTAATATATCGAGGGTTGATATTCAAAAAGTGCTATCTGCAATTCTTGAATATTTTAGTAGACAAAATAAAAATGGTGTATTTGATTAACATTACTAGATTAAGATGTCTTCTGTTAATGGTACTATTCATCAAAATTTAGTTATTAGCCCTTGCACTTTGAGAAAATAACAGTTTTTTGCGCTCTTCTAAAATTTTCAAGATTTGCAGATAGCACTTTTTGAATATAAACCCTCGATATGACATTTTAATGCCGTTCGAAAGAGAAAAAGACTCCTCATCAACTTATTAAAGTATTTATTTTAATTTGAAGCTCTAGATGTCGAAAAAACTTAATGTATTATACTAATTTCTGAAATTTCTTTCTCTCCTGTAAAATTTGTTGGAAGTGAGTTAACAGATTTGCGCTCTAAGGCGACGATATATTAAAGGCATTCACAGGCAGTCACTAACTTGTAGTGATTGTTTACATTAATTTTTTTTAAATAATATCAATACTAATTTTACATATTTTAAAACTTTACTGCATCGAGCCATAACTTCCAAAAAAAAGCTTAAGTATAATAATTTTCGAAACGCATTTTTTGATGAAAATCGATTATCTGCGATCGTAAATAACACTATGTAACAAATTTAGACTTTTGGAAAAACACCCGGTCCTGACAGTAAAGGTTCGATAGTACTTCTAAAGCGTAGTAAAACCCGATAACCAGTTTGGAGATTTCGGTGACCAATTTTTAATATGGGCCTCCAAAGATTTCGAAAATCAGTGCACCCTCAAAAAATAGAGTCATCTGTTTTTGGCCAACAGCTTATGCAGACTTAGTGATAACGCTTAGCTATTGTATATAGCAACTAGCTGACCCCGATCCACGCCCTATAGAGCATGTATTTAAAGTTTGGTCAAAATCGGTTCAGTACTTCTTGAGTTACGGTGCAAAAACACAAAAAAACTAAATATTGCGCCATATTTCGGACGAACTTCAAACTACACAAAAACACTACTCACTACCCATAGAGAATATATATATAAAAACACGCGCCGGTCTTTTACAAATATTTTGTGGGGTGGAAGGCGAAAATCTGTTGGGGCATTGAAGAGTTGACCCCTAACAAATAAACGTGTTTTTGATTTTTATATATATTAAGATAATGTAACTAAGAATCTACCGAGAAAATCTTGCTAACATCTTATGCCAAAAAATTATTTCTTAGTGAATTTTTTATTTGAAAAAAAAATTAAGGAAAAAAATTTGTTTTCATTTTTTTTAGAATAACTTAAAGGGACTCCCCTAGGGGCAGTTAGAGCCCTGCTAGTAAATTTTATAAAAATTTCCCCCTTGTATGGGAACACACTTAAGTAGTCGAGGTAGGGCATAGGTATATTCGGAGGAAATGTTTAAAATAAAAAGTTACTTTGGGTCGGTCTTACATTTTACACCTCTGGGAGGCACCATAAAAGTGGAACAAGCGGCTTTCTTAAAAAAAATATTAAAAATTTTTTATTTTTGGTCTGGGGACAACTTTAATGGTTGAAGATAGACGATAAGTATGTTTGGAGAAAATCCTCGTATTGAAAAAATATTGGTGGTTAATTATACATTTGAATTTGATAGGTACGCCCTATGAGCAGTTAGAGTCCTGCGAGTAAAGTTTATACAAATTTCCCCTTATGGAGTGAAGTTAGGCGGTCGGTGTGTTTGAAAAAGATGTTGGGCTCATTTTTCAGATCCTTATACAATTAAATCTTTATATACGTCTCTTATTGTAAAAATTCTATTGCCCGTATCGAAAGAATACAGCGAAAATTTATTAAGTTTGCTTTGTTAAATTAATTTTATTAACGCATAAATTAATTAATATAATATATTAATTAAGTTATAATATAATATTATTATATTATATAATATTATAATAGTCTGTAAGGAACACTGTTCTATAGACCTAAATAAATAAATAAATGTGTGCTAATTATACATTTGACCCTTGTAGCGGTGACTCCCGGAAAGTTATATGATTTTTTGTAAATTTATATGGTTTTAACATTTTTTTTTTGCTTTTACCCTTTTACCCATCTGACGCCCACCACTTCTTGGCTCAAATATTTTTTTCCGTACCTCACAAAATGAGGGGTCCTCGCATGTCGAAATCGAAAAGTCGTCCACTATGCCATGTAGATTGTACGTATGTATAAATATTAGGGCGGGTCGATTTAAAAATCTCACAAATTACAATAAAAATCGTATTCTAGCGATCAAAACAAGAAACTTTTCCGAAAGAACCATACCTCTAAAATGTATTTTGATGTCCCGACTTTTAGTCCGAATAGTAAAATTTTGAAAAATCTCACTTTGACCCATTTAGAGTTCCCCAATCGAGTCAAAATGTATGACCAACCCCCACTAATTTTGGAGGGCCGACCCACCTATGCCAGTGGCATGCCCCCTGCAACCACCCATGAGGAGTTCCCCAAACTAACATTTCAAAAAATCACAAATGAATACGATTTTCCTTGTAATTTGAGCGATTTTTTTCCCTCCATACAAATAGGACCCGGCCTAATGTATGTATATATAAAAGATGCTACAAAAATATTTTTTTCAATATTTTATTTATACAGTGAAACTTCGTTATAACGAAAAACTTAATATAACGTATGTTTTCTTGAGTCCCTTGAGAAAACCTCTTTATTGCAAAGTTTTTCATACAAAAATACACTATAGCTATAACGAAAGAATTCTGAGCAAAAAAGCAAAATATTCCTTCAAATGCATTAATATAATGAAATCAGAATAAATCCTAAATGATAAAGTCCCGTTAAATAAACAGCGAAGTCTAAATATACTCGTATTTACAGGGGCATTTGTAAAGCCTCTATACAACAAAGTACTCGTACAAAAGCCTCTATACAACGAAATATAAGCTTTTATTAGCATTCTTATGTTAAAAATAATTTTAATAAAGAAAACTATAGTTATAACGAATTTTTTTCGTATTTTTTTAAAATTTCGTTGTATCAAGGCTTTCCTGATTATATTTATAGCGAAGTTATAACGAAGTATTTTCCCCTTGGAATTCGTTATATCGAAGTTTCACTGTATTATAATTAAAAAAAATTATTTGTTGCTGATTTTTAAAAACTATATTTTTCTTTGTAAAAAAAGAATTATATCGTGTCATAAACGCTAAAAAGCTCCAGCGACATTATTTTTAAATTTATTTATTTTTTTTAATAAAAATGTGACGCTTAAGCTTTTTTTTGGCGGTTATGGCTCAATATCTTTCGACGAATTTAAAGTTTTTGTAAAAAAAAGCAATTTCATCAATAATTATTTGTACATACCTCATGACAGGATTTTTAACTTGTTCCGTCGGTCCATCACTGCTGCTGGATGGTCTTAAGATGCGATGTTTCAGTGAACCTTCTTTGCCGTTGGGCACTTTGAAATGCGAATCTTTTGTTGCCGCACCACCAGGCAAGCGCTCATTCACTTTATTATTTAAGTAGGTGCCGGTACTATTATTGCTGGTACCAATTGCCCGGCATGCTACTTGGGGATTTAACGGCGCTGCTAGATAGTCCCTTTTTTTCTTCTTTTGCTGCTGCTCCGTTTCTGTTAAATTATTATTTACAATATTTGGTGAATATTGCTGCTGGGGGCGATGCGGAGATTTGGAAACATCCATAGGTTGTGAGGAAGGCGCCAGCGCCATCATTGATGATAACGCGGGATTGTGAACTGCAGCAGGTTTAATAGACGTGGACGCCGATGGCGGAGGTGGGGGTGGGGGTGGCGCCAAAGCTGTGGGACTATAAATGCCACAGGCAGCGGCTTGTATGGCCTTAAGGTAGGTATCATTGGGCGAAAGAGCTGCGTGCAGTGGTAGTCCCGCCATATAGGAAGCATGAGCAGCATGTATGGCACCGGAAAACATAACGGGAGCTCCATAAAGGGCTGCATTATTGGCATACAGCTGTTGATAGTGGAGCGGAAAGCCGGAAGAAATGGACCCAGCTGTGAGTTCCATGTTGGTAAAGGCACTTTGGTTGGGATTGCGAGTATCGTTGAGAAGAGGATTTTGGATGTGAGATGGAATGCTTACTGGAGACATAATCCGATCAGAAAAATCGTCCCTGTCGTCGTTTTCAACGTCTATGGAGGGTGAGGTAGAAGAAGAGGGCGTTGAAATAAATGAATGGTTGTTGTTGTTGTTGTTGTTGTTGTGATTATTGTCATGCACTAATGCTTCGTTATTAAAATATGTGCTGAAGGTTGCTTTTCCTAAGGAATGACTTAAATCCAAACACGTGTTTGTTACTAGGTTCATAGGCACAAATTGGGAGTCTATGAGGCGGTTATCAGTGTTATTGTTGCTTCTGCTGATACTGTATCTCTTGTCATTAACATCATTCGTTTGATATGAATGTAACGTGGAAGGAAGATGAGGAGGAGGAGCAGCTGGAGTAGAAGCAGCAGTCTTTATTGACTCTGTAGAGTGTTTATCGTTTAGTTTAAATGGAAATACTGTTTGATGATATGCGTCGTTGTTGAAGCTGTTGCTGTTGCTGTTGCTGTTGCAGTAGTTTTTGTTGTTATTTATTGTTGACTGACCGTAATAAAAATGTTCATAGTAGTTGACCAAAGATTTTTTGTGTTCATCATATGACATGCTACATAGTATGTATGTACATTTATTCAAGACATCCAATTAAAGCTCACACATGCACGTAAATCGTAAATCGTAAATTTTGCGATTGCACTCATTATTAATTAAGATGGGCGAAAATAGTTTCAATTCACTTTCAGTCAAAGTTACAAAGTCAATTAAATTAAATTAAATTATTTTGTTTTTGTGTTTGTTTTTAATTATCAGCGCCGCGGCAAAGTATGCGAATTCAGTTAGTGGAGATCATTTTTAAGACTTAAAGCAACAATATGTTTATTTTTTATAGGCATTCTTTTAATTTTGGCACAAATATTTTTCAACCCAAACACTCAAGAATCTGTCTAATTTTGCTGAGATTGCTCATAAGTTTTGCTGATTATAACGCACGTACATTTGATTCGGCCTGCAATAAACACTATTAAATATTAATATAGTTTTTATGTTAAATTTATTATGCGTGTTTTTTTATTGTTCATTCAATCTTGTTTTCTTGTTAATTCATTGTGTCTTGATTATAATAATTCTTCTTATATCTAGTATGTACGTTTGTATTTCTTTTTTCTTCTTAATATTTTGGTTGTGCTTGTTGTTTTATCCAAAAATAGTTCTGATCAATTATTTCAAAATGTTTTATTTTTTAGACCAAATAGCAAAAAAAGGCAAACAAAATTAAATAAATTCGAAAATGTATACATAGTATTTTTCACACGTCAGAGTACACCACACCGGCACGATTCGTTTGAGTTTAAATTGTTTTGTTTATATGATTTGATCAGATTGAATTTTTATTTTCATTAATTGAGAATTTTCCCCATAACCGTCCTACGATTGGTATTCATTCTTTCGTTTCGCGTTTTTATTTATTTATTTTTTTGATTTTCTCGCTTAACAACTAATACCAGCACTTCTCACTCTGATTATTGAACTCATACTAACACGATGTATCAACAGACAGCTAACTAATCGTTTGGCCTTCTCGTAAGAGCACAATCGCGCTCGATCATATAAAACATAAGGCAACATCACCAAACAACGAACGCAACATCACACTTACTTGTAGATGCATATACACAGGGAGACAGACATACAGGCGGTCGGACGGACGGCTGGACGGACGATCGGGCTATACGAGAAGAAAAAAAATTAATAAGAGAACACAACAAAAAAAATAAATAAAAAAATAAACAAATTTTGCTAGTGTTGCTAACTTTTTTTCCCAAGAAATATCCCTAAAAATTTTTCGAAAATAGCTAAAGTTTTTTTATTAATAAAATATTTAGCCTTTAATTGCTAAACAAAAATTTAGGAATTTTTAATACAAAATTTTTTTAAAAGTCTTATTTTTAAATTTTTAGTACCAACTTTATATTTTTTTTGGGAGCGTGGTTACGCCCAATGTGGCAAATTTTAGTGTCCGCCTCCTTTTCTAAATTCAAAATCGCTTCACTTTCAGAGCTCAAGCTATGTGCCAAGTTTCGTAAAAATCGGTCAGACACGAGCACATGAAATATGATATTGATCTTGAATAGTCATGGCCCGGCCCACTTCTTTAAGCATAAATTCATGTAATTTTAAGAGCAAAAACTCTTTGCCAAGTTTCGTGGAAATCGGATAAGTAAAAGCCCAGCTAAAAAAATATGTATGGAGCATATATGATATCCCATATATGGTTCGGATCCGAAAAATGAGGGTATATGGGCATATATGATTATATATATTCAAAGATTTTCATACATGAATGTGTAAATTCCCTCCACAGTATGCAAAGTTCATATTCATACACTCTTGACTCACAAAAGCGCACTGCTGTGCAATAAATTAAATTACTGAAATTAAATTTTTTTAGACTAGAGAGAGAGGTTGCATTTAATGAAACATTTGTTTGGACAAATAATTCAAAACAAACTAAAAGTCATTTCATTCATCAAAAGGTGAATCAGTTATTTAAAAAACACATAAACCATATTCGTACATAACATTTAGATTAAGAAATCAGATTAAAAACTAATGCAATTAATTATAAAAGAAAAAATAATCCGTCTAACAATAGTTTTCAATACACTAATATGAACTTTGTTTCTTATCTAGAGAATTTTGTTATTTTCTATAAAATTAATGACTGGATTATCCTTTTGATTATTTGATATATTAAATGTGGCCACAATGTATAAAATCATACAAGAATGGTTTTTTTGTAACAAAAAGTTTTTCTTTTTTAAACGTTGAGGGTACGCATATAAACTTTGCATACCGCATGTATTTTCTAATGGATTTCCAATTCAGCAGTGATAAAATTCCAAGCTTTTTTGATTGTAAAAACGATCTTATGTGAGATATCATGTATGTATACATTCTTTTATGGCTCCATATATAAAATCTTATATTTATATATGGATCCACGTATGAAGAGCTTCATAATTAAATTTTCATATATGAGCTCATATGTTATAATAAATTTCATATATTAGTCCATATATTAGTTCATATATAATAGTTTTGCCATGTATAATCCCATATATTTCCATACATGAATTCATTCATATTCATATATAGTTATATACATTCATATATTAAAAATATATGGACAATATATAATTTTTTAGCTGGGAGTACATATAATTTATTATTAATCTTTCGTGGGCATGAGTTATGAAGTAACAAAACACAGAAAAAGTACAGACGAATTGCTAATTTTTGCAGTCGTTTAAAAAGGACATTCTCCATGTAGAAATGAATAATTTTGTACTCTGTGAGACCACTGTTGGTTAAATTATATAAATTTTTCCCCGTAAATATTGTGCTAAAATCGCTAGATATGAGCAGAAAATATCTAAAGTGGCAACATTGAATTTTACTATAACTTCTAGTGCAACAAGAACAACAACGATATTAGCCAGTCAGTGAGTGAAACGTACTCGTGCTAGTGTTTATACACTAGGCAGGCAGCCCACTCACTTCTGCACACACTTTACCGAAAACCAACAACAACAGCAACTAAAGGAATTTCTATCCATCCAACTACAAACTAAATAGCTAACAAACAAGTCAAGTCCGTCCGTCTGTCCGGCGTACTATTGTATGTATATGCATACCCATAACTATAGCTAAAGATATACATATGTATGTTTGTATGTATGCATGTAGATGTACATATGTTTGTATGTAGTAGTAAGCAGGCAAAAAACCAACAATCTAGCAAATTTATCTAGTCAGACAGTCAGCCAGCCAGCCATCCATCTATCCATCCATCTATCTATCTATCTATCCTCGTTTGTGTTTGCTGAAACATTTTTCTACTACGGCTACATATGTATGTACAAACATATATACATATATGCTTATATGTATGTATGAATATCTATGTGTTTTATACCGCCAATTACCCACAAGTTCTACGAATACTCACTCACTTATAGCATGAACGATCGATCGTACGTACTACGAAAAAATTCTTTACTTTGTTCATTTCATTAATTTAAGGAAGACCAGACTTTCTTCAGCATTTGTAAATGAAGAATTAACTTTTTCTTATACATATTTATTATTTTTATTAATTGAATGTGGCTTTTATTAATAAGCAACGTTAATCATAACACCACGAGAACATACATACGTAAATGAGAAAACAAGTTTCTCAAAATTTGGACCAAGTTCTATCGTGGCCCAAAAGAAACGAAAGAGTTTAAATGGTCTGGTATAGTAATTTCATTACTGTAGTATAATTTTATTTTATTTTATTTTTCTGATATTTAGTTGTAAAGAAGACTAGGGAAATGGGGGGATGATACACCCACTACTGAACAACGAAGTAAAATAATGTAATTTTAATTTTTAGAACCGAGGGTAATTGTGTCCAATCTAAAAACTGAACTTTCAGAGGGCATGATAAATCATGATCATGCTTGCATGTGCTTCAAACTAGAAGACCATACAGGTATGCGACAGTGGGATTTTGTGGACCACTAAATTTCAAAATTACGAAATTTGCATTTTGATTTTATATTTGAAAAAAAAAATAAAGTTCTTGCAAGGGTGCTAAGCAAGATTATTATATTATTATAATTATTATATTATATTTAATATTTATATTATATTTTCATGCAACCCAGTGGTCCATTTATGTAAAATTTTCTGGATAATACCATTTGACTTTAATATTTTCTGAAAAATATGTATAGCATTTCTCCCTATCTATCTATGTATATTAAAGTCCTGCACAAGGCCATTTGTAAGACATATCAAGACATGAGAGATTTTCCAAGTGCTTTACTACAGCGAAATATTCTAAAATGAACGCTAAATAACACTGTTGACAAGACATTTGTTTCAGTTGTTTGTTTTGCCAGGACACTAATGTATATATCGTCATATAAAATCAATATATTCAGTAAAGTGCGACTCTGACTAGCGCACTAAGGATTTCGTACTGACACTAGATATGTAATACTAATGACTTTTAGCCTATATAATAGATATTTTTGGAATTTTTTTCGTTTTTGAGATTTTTTGGGTTTTGAGCGTTTTTTTAAATATATTTTTTTTAGTTTTAGCGTTTTTTCGGTTTTGGAGATTTTTTTGTTTTGTCACTTTTTTCTCGTTTTAGTAATTTTTTAGGCTTTTGGCATTTTTTAATCATTTCGACGATTTGTTTTTCAATTTGGCGTTCTCTTTTTCAATTTGGAGCTTTTTCCCGTTTTTGCGATTTTTTCGGTTTTGGCCAAATTTTTTCGGTTTGGCGATTTTACAATTTTGAGATTTTTTAGTTTTACCGTTTTTGAAAATTTCATGACTTTGCCTCGTACGGTTTCCAAGATACAGCAAGTTGTCAAAATTACAGATTCAATACAACATTAGCTAATGGAACACCCTTTAATTTAAACTTTTTACATTTTAGTGTTAATTGTTGTAGCCGGTATAAAAATATGTACGCACAATTGTATGTACATATATTACATGGGATTTTAAAATTTTTCGTTGCTCGTTTTGGAACACCCTTTAATTTTTAACTCTCATGTATTTGTTGTTGTAGCGGCTAAAGTTCTACATACTCTGTCCAAATTTCAGGTCCGTACTTCTTACGGTTCTCGAGAAAATACCGTGTGACGGAGAGCATATGGGCGGAGTCACGCCCATTAAAATTTAATATTTTTAATAGTGGTTCTACTTTACCGATTTTTACAAGACTTAACACGCAGCCAGAGCTCTGAAAAACACACAATCTTGCATTTAAAAAATGGGCGGAAGCACGCCCATTAAAATTTTATTTTATATTTCAGGTACTTCTTCTTATCTGCTTCTAACAGATCTTTACACTGAATTCGGTTTTTTTTTGGTAGAAAAAATTATTATGAGTTTAATGGGCTCGTAAAAGAAGGTTATGCGAAAAAATCATTGGAATTGCTTGTGCGGTGGGCGTCAATTTTCAATAATTTAGTACCACTCCTTATAGTTTTTGCCCAAAAATTTATAAAGTCATCCCATTGTGCGCATCCATGGTTACGAATCGGCACAAAAAATCGGAGCTATTGTGAGAAAACCTCGCCAAAGACTCTATACAATCATCTTTATGACTCTATACATATGTATATGTATGTGTACGTATATGGATATCACTTATTTACTAAAACAACGTCATAACTCAAAAAACGAAGTTTGCCAGAAAACAAGTTTAAAGTTTTCAATTTATTATACTTTTATTGTAATCAAACGCGGAACCCAATTTGCGCCAGTAGTGTTCTCATCTTCAAATTTTCGGTAAATAATATTGGCGCCTTCTATAGCTCAGGTCGGCCAGTTTTGCGACCGCCCTCGTAATCTGAACCGGTCAGTCTAATTAACATACTTAAGTGCAAGATTTCATTAAAGAATCTGACCTGCTCTTTTTCTTTAATTTTCTTCCTTAAAAACTATCAATATGTACAAACATAAATACATACACATGTACATATATATATATATATATGTATGTATGTATTTATGAATATCAGCAGCAGCGGCTACAATAAAAATATAAACCAACAAAATATTAAATATATATATGTACATACATACTTATGTATGTAAGTATGTTCGAGTATCTATGTTTGTCCCTCTATCAGTACATTCTTATGGTTTGTTGTCTGTATTACAGCGCTGCACAAGACCACTTATAATAACTTTTAAGTTTTCAAATGCGTTACTACAGCGAAATCTTAAAAAAAATACATTCATACATTAGTTGTGTGTATGCTCTTGTATTTTTCTGCGCACATACAAAAGCACACATGCACTGACATTAGTTGTGTGCGCTTGCTTTAAAAAAACCTCCCTTAAACACATAATAGCTTACCATCTATATTAAACACATAATAGCTTACCATCTATATCCACACTCAAACGTACAGTATGCAAAATAAAAAGCATACACGCATCAACACCAGACAACTGCAGCGATACACCGCAACAATAAGTACACAGTTCAAACACACAGTCTATCGTTGACAACTGTGTCTCTCACACCTCAACGAAAACTGTGCTGTGTGTGTTTTACTCAACATTCTTTTGCAAATATCTTTATGCGATCACAATTGTACTTTGCATTATTCGTACAGTGCCAGAGACTGTGTCATTTTTGACACTGTACACATATAAAACTTACTGTGTCGGTGGCACCGCAACCGCAAAAAACCAAGCACACTTTCTACACTCCACAGGCAATGACACACACACCAGTCATTGAGTAACAAACAAAGTGAGGCCGCTCTTGATTGATTAAAAATAATACTTGTCGACACAGTACAGATTGTACAGATTGCTGTTGCTGTGGGACCGACACAGTAATTTCTATGTGTGTACAGTAAGTGGCAAAAATTACTGATTATGCAGTTCCCTGATCAACACTATTGCTTTTTATTGTTTTGTTACGAACAAAAAATCTTCGCGGCATCGTTAGTTAACACTAATATACATGAACATCAATACATCCATCGTGCTTATCTTATAATCGTGCTTATCTTATAATTTGACAGCATTTATTATTAGCTTAGTATAATAGATGCCCCGAGAATACATTTAAAAAACAAGATGTATTTGTATTTCAAGACTTTTTACGCAGACCTCTAGTCTGTATAACTTATATGTAGTTTTTATAATGTAGTTGGCTGAGAGCGCACAACAACCTCATCATCGTTATGATCATGATGATCACATTAACTAAACACAAACACACATACATACGTATACATAATAATCATTACATAAAAACCTTTCAATCTCTGCCGGCTGTTGAAGCAGCCAAAGTACTATTATGTATGTATGTATGTATGTATGTACTTATGTATGTGTAGTTATAAAAAAAGAGAACAGGTACCAATTCTTGTTATTCAGGTTTTCTTTAATATATATATATGTATGTATGTATTTTTTTTTCTTCTTACTCCAATACTACTCGTACACTACAAACTCTATCTACTGTCACTAATACTACGAGTACAACTTTACTACTGCTGCTGGCTGGTGTTGCTTTTTTTTTTTTTGATATAAACTTCTTTTACTCTTTAATTCATTTAACCAATTCGATGATTGTGTAGCACTCCAACACACCACTCAATAGAGTTGGCCATAACAATACCAGTACCATCGTGACAGACGGACGGACAGACGTAGGGATCGACCGACTGTATAGTATGTTCGTAAAACAAAATGTTCACTTGAGTGCGTTCATGACGATGCGTCCCAAATAATTTTTGTTACGATTGATTTGATTTAGAAGTTTTCTTATTATATACATACATACATATGTGTATGTATGTATGTATGTATATCTATACAAATGTATTTATACATTTAAAAGAAATAGTAGTAATTCCATTATACGTTTGGTAGTTGTTTATGGCCAGAATATAAATGATTTTAATCTTTTTCCATTCATTTTTAAACAAATTGCTAAAGTGCATAAATCTTAAGGCACTAGCGCATGCGAAAGAATATACGAGTAGTAACACTAAAATAGTTAACGCGGATGCGGAAACTAATGCGTATGCAAATAACATACATATTTCGCATTTTAAGAATTGAAATTTATAACAGGCATACATACATACATACCCTCTAGTCAGCCTAGAACCATATGTCTCGTATGTCAACACTCTTTTTTTCTAGCGACAATTGCACTAGTTGAAATGTCGACAACCTTCCTTTTATGCGCGAGTAGAGAGAGATACGTTAGAGACAACACCCAGCGGGAACTAGAAGGAGTAGGGATGCCTTCTAGAAGGCCTCTGTACTCCTTTTTTGGATGTAGAAGCCCTGCTCGCTCCATTCCATACTCATATCTTTTTTACACGCGTTGTCATTGCGAAGCAGGCCTTCTGTTCTTCTTTCTTTCGCCAGAGATTCTGGCAGGCCTCCAAACTAATAGATTTTGTTTTTGCTTTGGTAAAAAAACAAAACAAAACATGTTACTCCTTCTCTTCTCGCTTCTCCTAAAAGCGAGTGTGAAATGTGTATCGTTTATTTTATGCGAAATAGTCCTTTAATAAGGCCTGCACCAAGAAGGTCTTATGAGTTTTACAGCTGGGCAGTTCTAGTGTTTTTCTGGTGACATTGTCAATGAAGGCGTCAATAGTTAGTTTTTCATTTTTATTATGCTGTGCAATAATGTTAAAAAAATATATATGTACATATGTGTGCAATCATTATAAAGCTGTAGAGGAGTTTCACCAAAATGTATTAGTGAATCTTTTGTTCAAACTAGGGATGTAACGAATACGAATACCGATTCCGATACATCGGTGATATTTCTGATTTGTCGATATATCGATATCGGCGATATTTTAGTCTTGATACAATGATACTTCTTAAATTTTTTTAGAGCTGTTTTGAAAAAACAATTCAATTTTCAACGATATTTTTTGCATAAAAACTAAGAGAAATAACATAATAAAAGCCGAAACAGAAAAATTAAACGTTTCTTTTGTTTTGCTTTGCACCATAGTAGTGAAATGTTCTCTGAATGCTAAATCATGTATGTATTAAAAAAAAGAATTTTTTTTTGTCCAATGTCATTTTAAATATTTATAATATCTTGCACTATAATTTTGTATAATAAAAGGTTTTGTTAATTTAAACTTAAGTTCAATATGCGTATCTGTATCGGAATCGGTATCGTCGATATTTCTTTTTGAGTATCGGTATCGGCATCGGATCGGCTAAACGGCGTATCGTTAGATCCATAGTTCAAATGTCTCCATATGGTAGTAAAAAAATAGTGCTAAAGTCTACTGGAAGATTTTAAATGACAACGCTATGTTATACTATATGTCAATAGGCGATTACATTGGTTGGGCTACACCTAGTCAGTAGTACTATTGACACAGTCACTAGTAAATCACTACTATTTTACTATTAACATCGAGCGAGGAAGAAATCGATATTGTAGTCTAGAGCCCGTTAAAATTTACTAATGAATCTTTGGTACCAATGTCTCCATGTGGTCCCAAAAGAACTACATACTCAGCAGTGCTACAGTTTAGTGATAGATTTTCAATGACAAGCTAATGTTAAATGTCAATAGATGTTTGTATTGGCTGGGGTAGATCTGGTCAATAGTACTACTGACAATGTCACTAGTAAATCACTACAATTTCACTGTTCGCAGTACCCTACAGGGTACTTCTAAAAATACATACTTGCATACATACATAGATAACACATTTATGCATGAAACATATAAACTCGCATATAAATTCAAAAGCTAATTACAGGTCATGCAGGTACGAGAATATAAGGAAATATTAGGATGGGCTTTTTTTCATTAAAGCCGTTGTTTAGGTATTTTGAAAATTATTATAGTGCAGCAGAAAAAGTATTTTTTTAAACGGTATTTCCTGGGGAAAATCCGCACATTTTCCTCAATTGAAATCCCGGCAAATTTGTGCTGGAGTTCCCAAGATTTAATGTTTTATTATGGCAAATTTAGTTTGTAAGCACATACGCGTATGTATGTATTTCTTAATGAGTGTCGTTAATGATTTTATGAATGCGTTCGATGGTACAATAAAATAAAAGGACTACAGTAGTAGATTCTATAAGTTAGAAAATATAATATACATACATACATACATACATACATATGTATGTGCAAAAACTATTTTGTGTAAAGCAAAATTTCCTAGTTCATTTGAGCAGAATTCAAAAATTTGAAATATAAGCTTTAAAATCATAAAAAAAACAAGACAAGCCAACATTGGCAAAAAATTCTAGTAATAGAAAATAAAATTTGAGTGTCTTCGAAAGTACAATTTATTTTTTAATCTCTCAAACTTAGCAGCCTTTATTTGCCAAAAGCCGAAAATTAAATTCAAAATAATGTATAACGAAATAAAAGATCTGGATTTTTTTAGTAAAAATTCTTTCTGCCAAGAAAAAAACCAACTTCAATGCAAAGATCTGATAGAAGAAGATAAGAAAAACTATGTGAAATATAAAATTAAATTTTGATGGGCGTGCATCCGCCCATTTTTGAAATGCAATGTTGTGCGTGTTAAGCTTGTAAAAATCGTAGAGTAAAGTAGAGCAACTTAAAATAAAATATTAAATTTAATGCGTGTGACTCCGCCCATTTTTAAATTTGGCGATTGAGTCTATTTTAGAGCTCAAGGTGTGTGGTAAGTTTTGTAAAAATTGGTTAAGTAGAACCGCGTAAAATAGTATAATAAATTTTATTGGGTGTAGCCCCGCCGATTTTCTCAACTTTAAAATTATGTGATTACAACAACCAAATATATTTTATAGGCTTCGAAGCAATCAAATAAGTGGAATATCATAAAATTATATACAAAAAAATTTGGGAGTGTCTCTGCACACTTTTTTTTGCAATGGGACCAATGGGAAACTATATTCTCTCACACAACAACAAAAAAATTTTACAATCGGTCTAAAATGTACTAAGTTATGAAGATACACGCCTTAAAAAAAATAGATACGAATTGTAAACTTTCTCTTCTTTTTGAAGTCAGTTAAAAAGAGAAAAACTTTTAATCTGTGGCGATAAAGAAAAAGTGTTCTGAAGTCATATTTTGCCGTTTTGCAGGAGAGCACTTTTAAGCGTTCAAGTCGATTTTCAGAAATTTATTTCTTTTACAGTTGAATTGGGAAATTATTAACATGTAATTTAATTAATAATTTTAATTTGTTTAAGCACACTATAAGTAATACATTTAAGTTGACACAAACCAAAGTTTAACATAAGTTAAGCTGTTATTCGAAATGAGACTAGAAGCTTACAAAATATAAGTCGCAAGTCATAGTGCTATAACTTCGTGAAAAATCATAAAAATTAATTGAGATTTTGACCAGTTCATATCGATATATAAGCCAAATGATATGCGATAATTATTAATGAACAAATAACAAATAACAAATAAAATAATAATAATTTAACTAACTAAAAAAACTTCGTTCCGACTTCATTAAAAAAATTTTATAATTTCATGTGCAGAAGAGTTGTATATACAGAAAAAATTATGCCCAAAAAATGTTTGTTTGAGAGAAAATTTAGTTTCAATAAATATTTTTTTACTGTTGCAGTCAGTAAATTTATTGTTCCAAATTTATTTGTCGTTTGTTGAATTTACATGTATACAATACGATCAATCGAAATAGACAACAACAAGAGCATAACATCACGTTGTACCTATTAAGGTCCTGCTTAAGAACACTTAAAAGAATTTCTAAAACATGCGGGATTTTTCAAATGCTTTACTACAGCGAAAACTTCTAAAAGAAAGGCTAACAACACTGTTGGC
This sequence comes from Tachina fera, assembly GCA_905220375.1. Classification (NCBI taxonomy): domain Eukaryota; kingdom Metazoa; phylum Arthropoda; class Insecta; order Diptera; family Tachinidae; genus Tachina; species Tachina fera. The sequence continues at coordinate 109,280,330 of LR999966.1, read as the reverse complement.
AAGACATGTGTTTCAGGTGTTCTTCACCCAATGGAATCATCTATTGACATTTAACATTAGTTTGTCATTGAAAATCTACCACTAGACTGTAGCACTGCTGAGTAACTAGTTCTTTTGTGACCACATGGAGACATTGGCACTAAAGATTCACTAGTAAATTTTAAGGGGCTGTAAACTACAATATCGCTTTCTTCCTCGTTCGATGTCAATAGTAAAATAGTAGTGATTTACTAGTGACAGTGTCAATAGTACTACTGACTAGGTGTAGCCCAGCCAATGTAATCGCCTATTGACATATAGTATAACATAGGGTTGTCATTTAAAATCTTCCAGTAGACTTTAGCACTATTCTCTTGCGAACATATAGAGACATTTGAACCAAAGATTCACTAATTCATTTTGGTGAAACTCGCTTACAGTTTTATAAAAGTTGGGGCAACAAAGTTGAACACATACACAGAAAAAACAAAATTATCTGAACGCAATGTTCAGAAATAGTCAAACTGAATGCTAGTAGGCACATTTACTACGCCCCTTTAAATTTGCATTCAAAAATCGAAAAACTAAATGCTTATTTTACATACATATGTAATTTTTTTAAATTATTGCACAACATAATAAAAAAGAAAAACAATTCGCATTCGTTGACAATGTCAGGAGAAATATACTAGAACTGTTGTCTCTAACGCATCTGTACTCGCGCATAATAGGAAAGTTGTCGACATTTCAACTAGTACAATTGTCGCTAGAAAAAGAGTGTTGACATAGAGACATATGGTTCTAGGCTGACTGACACACACACTTAAACGTACAATATTCAAAATAACAAGCATATACGCATCAACACTACTTCTTTTGATTGTTTGTTATGGACAACAATTCTTCGCGACATCGCTTGTTAACACTCATATACACGAACAGCAATGCATACATCATGCTTCTCTTATAATACGACATCATTTATTATTGGTTTAGTATAATACATGACACGAGTGTGTATTGCTAAAAATTACTTTAACAAAGACTTGGTGTATTTATTTGTTCAGTGTATATATGTAAGTATTTGTCAAAATGATAAGAATTAATTCTTTGTAACCTCTGTTTCTGTTTGTTGTTGCGGTTGTTCTTATTAATATTTGTTTGTTACTACTATTTTGTGGTGTAACAAATATAATTTGATGTGACTTGATAAATTGCTGTTTGCTACATGAAAATAAATGTTAATGTTGTTGAATTTCTATTGGGACGTTTAATACAAGAACATGTTAAGACTACAAGTAGATATTGAATAAAAATTATAAATACTATAGGAAAAAACTGAAATTGTTTGTTAGAGATCATTGTCCTTATCAATTATTGTTGTTTTTCATAAAGCATGGAAGAAAGCACTGCATACCAACTATTAATCTATCTATCTTCTTGGACTTGGACAACCATTCAACCGATCGAGCGACTGACCTGCCAGCCAGCCAGCCAGCGAGACAGACAAATAGACAGCCAGCCCAACCATCCATCCATCTATCCATCCATCTAACCAAAATCAGACAAATAATTTCATGTTATATTTTTTTATTAACTTTTAATCGCATATTTATGTTTGTATGTACGTATTTGTTTTGTTGTTTATTTGATGTTTTATATTTTTATTTATTCTTTTTTCTTAATTTTTTTTTCTTCATTTAATGGGAATTTTGTTTCTATTTATAACTGCAAATCCCTTCTATCCACCACATGGATAGATTCAGTTAGACTGTCTCATTTATTCGCATACTAAAGTGGGATTAAATTTTAATCATTAAAATATCTGCCTAGGAATATGCAAATGCATGTTCATATGCACATGTTTATATACATACATATAAAACGGGTCTTCCAATAGGGACTTTTAACATTTGACAGTAAATTTGTCATTTGACAGTCAATTTGTAAAATACCTGTTATATACCGTGTAACGTTCATTGAAAAGTCATCTGTCACGTTGAGTACAATTTCTCAATGAGACTCATCGAATCCACTTGAGATTCAAGAGCGCCCAATGCATCTCGAAAAAAGTCAAAGATTTTGGATCTATCAGTCTTATTCTGAATAATAAGCTCTGTTCTGTAAAACGAATCCGAGTAAATTTATCGTTTTCAAAAAATTAATTATAGTCCTGCAGGCGTGTTTAGAATCATACACGATAATTTTCTTTCAGATATAATATTTGAGAATCTTTAAAAAATCTACAAAAATATTTCTATTCTCGGAGTTAGTTTTCTAAAATCGTGCGGTTCCAAATCTCTCCAGAAGTTTATTCCCTATTATTATTTTCCCTCATTTTAAAAAGTAATTTGCAAGCTTTCAGTAAAAATAAAACAACTGGAAATTCGAAGTTCTCCCTCAAATTTTAATTTATAGCTCAATCTGTTTAGGATAGGTTGATTTTGTTTTAAGAAAAAAAAAAATAGTTCTGTGGAAATTATTTCCCACATATTTCGCAGACAACAATGTTGACAAGGCCACCACTGTCAACGGCTAATGCTATAGTTATGATTACCAACTTTTTTTTGGCCAGAATTATATGATATGGATACCAATTGACATTGGCTATAAAACCAGAGGACCTGGGTTCGAGCCCGGTTCCGACAGCCATTAAAAACAACAACAACACCACGCATTTTTCTGATGCGGACTAGTGTTCCTTTGTATCAGTTGTTTTAAGAAAGTTCAAGTAATGAAAGCATATATACTGGTCACTGAACTACACCGGCTTCAGCGGATAATAATCCTAATGATATAGCAGGATCATCGACGAAGTAAAATAACCAATAAAATGACTACCAAACACATGATTACTGAATACATTTAATACGCCTCATTGACACCAGAGGCGCATTATTAAAAACGCACAAAAAAGCAGAGTTGTAAAGGAATGAAACTTTCCTCTATATCTTCCCTCACCATCTCTATCACCATCCCCTTCCTAGAAAAGGTAACACCTAGGAATAGTAGAAGACATTGATTGCTTGAGAGTTACTTCTCTTTATTAAGAAAAAATATGGTTTTAACAGGAGCGCACTATGTGCCACACTGCTCATGCCATATTGTACATTCGGCAGCGGTTTGAGGGGCTAGTGAACTAACGTGGAGCTGATGTCAAATATCCACAGACATCGTTCGATTTGACACGGTTAGACTTTTTCTTTTGAGGTTGTCTTAAGCCGCATGTCTATGTGAATAAGCCACAAGCCACATCAGCCTTAAAAGTCAACATAACCTATGCCTGATGTATGTTCCAAACTAGAGATGGGTGCGTGTCAAATTGTTTCAACACGACACGACACGAACACGAATATCAAGACGCTCAACACGTACGAAACACGCGAAAATGTCGTCAACACGATTGTGCACAACACACACAAAATATTATTGGTATGGTGTTGAAGATAAGGCACCGATTCTATCCATATACTATTTACGTACAGAACTTAAAGCTGCACAGGCCCATACAATATCTATAAATATGTTGATTTTGTGTGTTTGACGATACAAAATATTAAATTTTTTCTCTACTGGAAATTCATTCATACAATTTTTATATCTAAAATCGTTTCGTGTTTTTCGTGTAAATTTTGCTCAACACGAATCGAACCGAGTCGTGCGTCTTCGTGACACGAAAAAAATACAACACGGGCCCATCTCTACTACAAACTCATGGGAAATAGGACATTTTGGATGCACGATATTATATTCCTCACACAGTGGCATCGATAGGCATTTCAAAAGAAAAAAAACATTTTAATGCTATCTCACACACTTTATAGGCCCCAGTTATTCAGAAAAATATAATTTAGGTTTACAAAACGTTTAACAAACACATTTCCATACAAAATTTGTTTTGTAAGCCTTCCATAAACCGAAAAATTTTTTTTCTGAATACGGCAGTATATGTACATATATATTATTAAAAATTTAAAGATCGACCGCGCCCAATGAAAAACCCTTTATTTGCATCCATGAGTATCAGAGCTGTAAAAAATTGCAATCAATTGTGATTGCAATCAAATTGATTTCAGCCATACTGATTTCATTCTTTTGATTTCAAAATGATTTCAGATTTCAAAATGAAATCTTTCGTGATTGCAATAATTTTGAAATAATTTTCTTTAGAAATCATTGATTGCAATCAATTTAATTGCAATCAATTTGTTTGCAATCAAATTTTTGTTGAAATCATAGGACTTCAATCAATTTGCCTGAAATCAAATCTAAAGCGGTAGCATTCAATGAAATATTGTAGAGTGCTTAGAGAGGTTGAGTTTAAGCTTGCAGTTTTGACCTTTGTGTCCTGAAAATTCACGGGCGATAGGATCCTCCATAGTATTAGTGAAAAGCCCCAGATTTTAGTAGAAATTACTAAATTTGTGGTCGAAACCAACAAATTCTAATTCGTTTAATTTGTTCACTTTTAACAATGAATACTATTATCAAAAATTCCCGCAAAGTAGATTATATTATAAAATATTTAAAACTTATCGGATTGTAGTTAAAAATTATGTTCAGTAATTTTAATGCATTTTTCAAACAAAAATTACCATTATTATCAATTCAAAATTATCAGAATCAGACTTATTTCTAGAAGAACGAGCTTCGTTTGAAGAGTACTATTATTTTGATTCTGATTTAATTTTGATTGCAACTAAGATTTAATTTCAATCCAATTAATTGCAATCAAATCGATTGCAATCAAATTTAATTGCAATCAATTGATGTATAAATTAATTTCAAAAAATTGATTGCAATTAAAATCTTAAATTGATTTCATGATTTCAAATGGAAATCATAAAACAATTTACGGTTTTGATTGCAATCAAAAAATTAGAAATCAGTGACGTGGAATCATGTCATTGCAATTAAATTGATTGCAATCTTTTACAGCTCTGATGAGTATACATTAATATAAGTAAATGTTTTAATTTATTTATTTTTTAATGTGCAATATGTATGTGCGAATGTATTGCGCTCCCGTTTTGTTTGTCTTATTTAAATTTGCGTAAAAATAGTATTTATCGCCGGTCTAGTGAAGTTAATGTCTGGCAATAGAATTTTTTTAATGCACACTCGTACGAGTATGTAAACTTGTGCATACATATGCATATATACATACATACATACATTCTTAAATTTATACAATTTATAATTTATAAATACGTATTTTGCATTTAAGATCAGCAGATTATTTAGTGATCTTTTCTTGAAGAAAATCTTAAGTCGGTCAACGTTGTGGAGGTTTTTATGTGGGTTTCAAATAAACAAGACTTAATTTATTGTAATTAAAATTAAACACAAAAATGACATTTAAGTCATTGAAATTATAAAGCTTGCTTGCTTTTAAAACTTGACACGTTTTATAGTACATATGTATGTCTGTATATGGAGAATACATGTGCGAATAGGTACAATATTAAACCTTAAAATGAATTCAAAAATTTTGTCAAATTTCTATGATGTTCAAATTGAAATTCGGATCTTTTTGGTCCTCGGGGGCTTATAATATAATTTTATGGCCAAAAGTTTTGTTAAACATTTTGAATCATTTTATTGATGTTTAAGGATTCTTTTTTGTATCCCTATTTCGAATAGAACTAATACTTTTTCCAATTTTTTTTACTGATTTCACATTAGACTTTTGTGAAGGAAAAATCCACTTCAGGAGAGAAATATGTTGCCAAAATTAAAAAATATCTGTAACTCATTTAAAGTAGGGATGTTTGCTGAGATTTCGGTATCGACGATATTTGACTGTCTTTTTCCTAAATTTATTTTATAGTTTTTCTTTTAACAAAGAATTAAATTATCAATAATTATAATTTGCATAACAGCTAAGGGCCGCTTTTTGAGTTCAAGATTAGAGATTAAATTAACCTTAATCTTCATTTGTATTTTTTGTTTAGTCTATCATATGGTTTTAGTTGTTAGTTTAAACGGCCAATCGTTGTGATTTAATTTCAAATTAAAACTGCCAGCATACACTACAGAAAAACTAAAAATTATATGATAAATTAGTTAAAAAACACATAACTAAATATATGTACATATATATTCTATATAATTTATAGATTTCCTTTAATATGACACTTGCACCTGCACAAAATCTGGCAGATTTTAATTAAAATCTTTATGAAAATCTATAACATTTACTCCAAAACCAGACTCATTACCGACCCTTTCCACAATGTATGATTATTTTCTTCTTAACCAAAAATTAAATATTTAATTCCAGGTTTGTTTAACCAAGGGCTACCGATTTCCATTTCACCATCCTGCTGGCACTTAAAAAAAACATTCGATAGAAAATATGGCAATGCTGTCTCTATTTGCTATGAAAATATTTAATTTTTTTTTGTCAGAGCGAAAATAATTTTTCTGCTCCTTACTTTTTTATATTATATTATAAGTTGCAAAAAATATAAATTTTGTCCTTTCATTTTCTATTATATAAATTTTTATAAATTTTTAAATATTTTTCTTACAATTAGTATCGTAAAGGATAAATTTTATTCCGTTAAATTTAACAGACAATTTTCCGCTAAATCGTGTCTGTTAAAAGTTAATCATATATTGTGAAAAACAGTGAAGCATACTTAACTTCTGGTTAAAGTTCATGTTATTTTTTAATCAGACATTGTGAATAAAGCCGTAACTGAAAAATTTCCAAAAGTGCATTAAAAAAAACACAATGTAGCCGATTCACACACCCCTTTTAAGCAGACCATAGCTAATTCACTAATTTTTAACATAAATATGTTGTACAGGGTAGTAAAAATTTATTTAAAAATATTAGAGTTTAAGTAGATTTCCTACAAATCTACTGACAAATTAGATTTAGGTTTGTATGGGAAATCTAATAAAAAGTAGCTAGATTTAGCTTGAAATCTCGTAAGTACTAGATTTTGAGACAATGTAAATGCCCTATATTTTACTTGTAAATAATAAAATTAGGCAGATCTTCTTCTTCCCACAAACAAATCAAAGTATGTTAATTGCATTATGACTTTTTCACAGAAAATGTTGCCACTATTTTGTTCCTCAGTATGGCAATACTACATACAAAAAGAAGTGTAAACTAACGCTCAAAAGCATCAAACTGAATTAATGTGAGATTAAGTTAATTTCCGGATTAATTAATTAGATAATATAACTATGTTTAATCTTGAACACAAAAATTGGCCCTCTGAGAAATAGCACTTTAAAAAGAAGACCACAAGTTAATGAAATTGTTTCTGCGAATTAGTGTTCCCAGAAAATGATGATGGGAGAATGCTAAATCGGTCAAAAATATCTGCTGAAATGTTTTAAATTAGCATTTTTTACGAAGGAATATGCTAAATCTAGCTGTAAAAATGCTAAAATGGCAACACTGATTTGAATTCTTAGCCGTTCTGTTTTGCACCATGGTGGTGAAATTTTCTTTCTGTCATTCTAAATCTTTATAAAGACTATTTTCCATTGCAAGTATGGCTTAAATGAATTCCCAAAATCGTCTGTCTTGACAAAAGTTGAAAATAGTTTGTTTTTTAAATAAAAATCTTATTAATATTAATTTTAAATATTAATAATCTTGTACATAGTAATTTTGTGTAATAAAAGTATTGCTCTACCTCAGGTTTGTTAATTTTGACTTGAATTGAAATTCAATATACTACATATCGATACGAGTCGATATTTCTTTTTCAGTATCGGCTTCGGTATCGTATCGTACCGGCAAAAAGGCCTATCAGTACATCCGTAGTTCAAAGTGTAATATGATGAGGCCTAGAATTTATTTTCGAGCATCAAACAAGATATTCTCAAAAAATAAAATATTTTTACTGGGTGTTCTTTTTACAGATTCAAAACTTTGAGTTGAAAACACTTCTTTATGGGATAACGTATGTACATACATAAGTATATGGTAGACTTACACGAGAGCAATAATTGCAAATTGATGAAATTTTCTATCAACATAATGGCGGTATTGGGTGTTTGATGCAATTGGTAAAAAATAAAAAATAATATTTGCTTCTGCCTTATGGCCAAATTTTGTAAAAAGAAACGTTTTTTTTTTCTTTTTGAAATTTTTAGGGAAAAAATATTTTTTGAAACGAATTTTCGTTATTTCTCATACAAATTTGAAACGTTTAGAAATGAAATTTTTTACAAAATCTGCCTATTAATATAAAAATAATAACATAGAAAACAACTAATTTTAAAAATTTTCGACAAGTTTAATTAATTAATTAAAGTTTATAGTTTTTAAAAATTAAAAAATTTTAATATAATGTTGAAGGTGAGTAATGTATTTATTATTGATATTAGTCAATAGTTCTTGTTGGCTCCCTATGCTCAAGTGAGTGTTAAAGGAATAAATATATAAGTGTATATGTACATACATATGATAGTTGTCACGAGTGAGAGGATGTGAGCGTGAATGTTACATATTTTTTTTCTTCGTGAGATTAAGTTTCAACATTTTTAAGGACCTTCCGAAGATTGCTGTTAAAAAATCATTTAAATCGGATGTGCCGTTTATCCGTTATTAACTATGGCCATAAATAGGTAAAATTTCCTCTACTGCAATTAGGGATGCCAATCGGGATCGATTTTTGGAATTTGTAAATCCCGATCCCGATTCGGGATTTTCGAGATTTCGGGATCTACAATTATTTGGTAAAATAAATATTTTTTTAAAATAAATATTACTTTAATAACAAATTTTATGCATTTTAAAAGGTTTTATGTTGATAATATTATATTGTCTTTAAAGTTAACAATTTTCTAATACACTCGTAAAATAAAAAATAAATAATAATAAATAATGCACTCGTAAATGAAATACAAATCAAAAGAATTTTTCTCATCATCACATTTGATGTTAGAGAATTTATACTGAAAATCGTAAGTAAATATGAAAATTTGTTTTTGTTTTCAATATATGTACATTTTTTCTATAATTCTAACCAAAACGAACCTACATATGTACATATCTATGGACTTTTTAAAAACAAAACGCATTATTCGGTAAATATTTCTTACGTTTAGGTCAACCCGACAAAAAAGTTTGAACTTGCCTTGTATTGTATTCTATAGGTACTTCAATTTTAAGTCCTAATTCACACTATGCAAGTATTATTGCTAAGCTGATTAGTTTGTTAGGAGAGACGAGGGGAAAATAAACTGTAATGTTCCCCTCGTCTCTCTCTTCACAAAATAATCAGCTTAGCAATAAGACTTGCATAGTGTAAATTCCGACTAAGGAGCTGTCAATAGTACTCAATTGTTACCGACAAGTAGGTAATTGCTATTTTTTCTTATAGCGTTGTGGGGTTGATTTCCATATTATTTGCTACTGTTTAAAATTGTTCCCCGGGAAAATTTCTCGTGGAATTTTATTCATAATTGCTCTCATAATATAGATTAAAACGGTATAAATTTGTCAAACTTATGAGTTTTCCAAATGTTATTTCCCTTCCAAAGCTCATATGCTTCTTTCTGTTTTCAAAATAATTCTTAGTTGTATATTGTGGCTCCTTTGATGAAAATAACCGTGAGAAAGTAGTTAATTTATTTTGCTCTTGTACGTATAAAATTATATGGGACTTTTAAATATTATAAAAAAATACCATAAAATCAAAGAAAATTTTAATTTATAGGTAAATGGTTTTTTATATACAAAATTTCTATGAAATCCCGAAAAAGAAATCCCGGGATTGAATTTTACAAATCCCGCGATTTCGGGATTTCCCGTTTGGCATCCCTAAGTGCAATGCGCTGAACTACAAAGTGATATTAATTTGATTATCCATAAAAATTTTGTTAATTTTCTTGTTGAACAAGTCCATAAATCGTATTATCAGTGAATATAAACCAAAAGCTTTTGTACAAAAATTTACTCAAATAAACTTTTGATGAATTAATAATTTCACGTTAATTGGTCACCAAGATCTGTATCCACGTTGAATTATTTTATGTGGTGGATAAGCAAGAAAAAAATTTAGCCCATGGATATCAAAATTCGATATTGGCGAAATACGGTAGCAAATTTTGCGAAAAGTTTGTAAAAATTTTAGTGCCAGATGGCTCAAAATCATATTTAAATATGAATGATATTAAATAGTAGACTTGTATCGAACTCTTTCAGTAGATCGTTTTTGACACAAACCAATGATCAAACCCATGTAATTTAAATGGCTTTGATACAAGTCTATTAAATAGAAACAATTTAATTGATATTAAAAATATGTTTTTGTGCTTTGTTTGCATTTTAGATTTTGTAAATAAACATATGTACATATGCATGTACAAATGTACATGATAAACAAACCTGTAAAATTCGTAAGTTACAATGTTAAAAAATAAATAAATAAGTAAAAAATAACTACTACACTTAAAGATCAATGGAATTTTGATGAATAGAAATAGACTAGAAGTCTATACAAATGTCAATGAACCAAAAAAAAAAGGAAGTTGTAAAATCGTAATGTTGTTGCAACAACTAATGGCGTTTTTAAAGCGAAGATTATACATACGAGAACATGTACATATGTATGTGCAGATAAACATTCTCTGTATCAAATTAATATTTAATGCCTCAGCTTACTTGTAGAACAAAATAAGTCAATACAATCATGTTTTATTTAATTTTTTTTTACTTTAACATAAAACACTCTTAAGATATAACTAGATGTTGTTTTATTTTATTTTTTGTCATTCTAAAAAAAAAGAAATATCGTAGAAATATTTTCATCATCATAAATTTAGATTATGTGTCATTGCAATGTTGTTGACGACGACGTTGTTGTTCCCTATAATACAATACAAATTAAGAATCGAGTGGCTGACTGACTGACCATAGTTTTTGTTAGAAATAAACAAACAAACCAAAAAAAAAAAATAACGATTACGATAAATAAATATGTACATATCACGTACGACGTAATGTGTATCAAAGCACAGTGGTGCAAAATAGAAAAAAATATATATGTATCGCTTATTTACTGGGACCAAGTCATTTCTAAAAAAATAGGACTTTTGATTTAATAATGCTGAATTAATCCTGAGAAATTCTTACAATAAAATTTTTATACCTTAGATATTATGAGTTAAGTTCGATATTGAAGCTGTACTGACTTTCAAACATCTTAAAATTATCGAAATTTCATACCGTGGACAAAACACATGAACTCTGATGACTAAAATGTCTCTCAATTGATTTGTAAATTAAAAAATCAACACGTGTTCATTCGAACTAACCGTAGCAATTTCAAAAGAAAGTTTGGGTTCAAATATTGCAATATCGGCATTTTCGTCGGCCACTGAGTCCCTAAGACTATCCCACAATTTCGAAAACTTTCGACTTGTCGCACACTTACATTTGAAACAACAACAAAATATTAACATTTGTTTTTCTTTTGAATGTAAGTATGCAACAAGTCGAACATTGTCGACATCGTGAGATTGAAGCTTAATGTTTCAATGTTTTATTGTAGTGAAAAATTGTCGAAAATGTGTCTAGCGGTTAGTATTTGTTTTCACTCACTACGTTTGAACGTCGTCGAAAGATTAACTGAAATTGGGATTATTAACGAAGCTAAGATAGTAAGAAAATAAATCAATTTCCAAATGTGGGACGTACCTACTAAAAATGTTTGCTTGGTTCCAAATTCTTTATTTATCAATATTTCGCAACGATAGGTCCCACTATGCGTCAAACACGACGTCAAATACAACAATGGAATCAATCTTCATCATTTGTTGTGTTTTTTATGTACGTACTTACATACATACTATATATTATGCATACATACATACAGTACGCCCTCGCATAGTGTAACCCTCAACAGGCAAATTTCGTACATTGTAGACTCGATAAACCGCAACTTCATTTTGTTACCGTTTGCCTTCAGTCAAATAAAGTGTGTGTCCATAATAGATAAAGCGTGTTTTTTTTAGAGTGTCACAACTTTGAGTTGGCATCACTGCTTTATTTAAGCACCCATTTAACAGCTGATAGTTGCTTTTTGTTTAGTTTACTTTGAAATTTCATTATGAATCGACTGAAATTTTTAATCAAAATAATTGTTCTATTCGTCAAACTCATCGTGCACTTCTTCCATTTTCGAAGAACAATACTATAGATTGTTTTTGGACCACATTTACTGTTACTGATAATGATCATCCCGTGAGGCGCCGAACAGTGTGCACTGAAAAAGCTGTAGCCATTGAGCGCGATGAAGCAATTCGAACTTTTTAATAGTTTGCTCGATGACTACAAAACTGAAGGTCCTCGGTTCGAGCCAGCTCTCCGATAGTCACTAAATAATAACACCATGCATTTTTCCGATGTGTATTAGTATCCATTTGTATCAGTTGTTGAAGGAAAAGTTCTAGTGATGAAGGCATAGAGGCACTAGCCACTGAACTACACCGGCTTCAACGGACGCTAATCATAATGCAACATTAGAGCGCCCTCCTTCATTAGCATTGTGTAGCAGAATCATCGGCCAAGTATAATAACCAATAAAATGGCTACTAAGCACAGCTTCGAAAATTTAATACTCTTCATTGACACCAGAGGTGCTGCAACACTGCATTAAAAATAGGCAGAGTTGAAAAAGAATGAAGCTTTTCTCTATCTCTTCCTTCAACACCTGTCCTCTCTATTACTATCTACTTCCTAAAGAAGGTAACACCTAGAAATAGTAGTAGACATTCATTGCCTGAGTGTTACTTCTCTTCTTGGAAAAAAATTTAGGCCACCGCGGTGCACCGTATTGGGAGATGTGTGAACTGGTGCATTATCTTGATGAAACAACACTTCATTAATTAAACAATACTCGTATTCTAATATATCTTGTATGCAAATTTATGTGGCTCAGTGTACCTGTGCGTACATATGTATAATATTATGTGTATATTTTCCTTAACCCTGGAAAGTTACTCTTCGGCACACTACCCCGTGCTTTGGTGTTTCTTAATGAAATAAACTTTAAATTGCAAAGAGAATCAAAGTCTTATATAGAGTTCAGCACTGAGAAAAATGATTTTAAACTTGTTCTTCAAAGTGTAATAAAATAATATTTTTATTTGAAATTTTGCTATCATTTTATAACTTTGTATATTCATTCGTTAAGAAATTAGCTCTCTGTATTTTTTTTTGTTGATCTTTTACTATTTTACTATATATATATAATCAATCAATCTTAGTTATTAAGAAAAATGTACCTTTTTATCGTTGTCTGAAAGGAGTTTCTGTCCATAGACGGAATTAAATAAATTTTTGTACATTAAGGTTACTCTTCGTCGAATCGACGAACTATTTCTTATAAAAATTCTAGAAGAACACTTTTTAAAGTTAAAAACAAAAAAAAAACATATTTTTAATTAGATATTTGATTAGATCATAAAGAAAAAATATATATAAAAAATAAATAGTCTTTTTCTCTCTTAAAATTCGATAGGAATTTGAACTATTTTTTTGGCTTTTCAAAAAGTTACCTTTTTTTAAAACAACATAAACCTAATAAATAATAATAATGGCTTATTTCATTCGCAGCTTTTGCAGAAAATCAATCAAATAATGTAATACAAAAAAAAGAGTTTTAGTTAATAAACTTATTTACACAAGAGACACAACGAACGTTCAACTTTGTGTTCACCACAGATGCCTTTCTTGCATATATAACATGTAGATTTTGTCTTGGTTTGCTACTCGGTGACAAATTTACAAATTTTTTGCTACTTAATCAACGTTTTCAACGCCTAACTGCGTATTAGTAATATATTTTGAGTGTTTTCCTTAATTGAGGTCTACAAGTTAGGTATCTCAAGTCTGCCATTAGAGATTATGAAGATCTTTCAGGTACTGTCGCCAGATTTTGATTTCTAAAAAGATATTGTGGGCAAATGTATATGAAGTAGCCGTTTACAAAAGTCTTTATAAAAAGTTAATTATATTCGTTATTGAGCGAAAGACATTGAGGAGAATCTCATTTTCATCTGAAGGTTAATCATTGGAAAACTCAGACGACAGTGGTGCGTTATCTCCAGCGACTGGTGCCTGCTCTGCTTCTAAGTCAAGTTTTCTGACTTCCTTCACGCAAAGAAAAGATATGGTTGTTGAATGGTTGAGAAAACAATATTATGTTCTCAGAAACAAATGTGTGTCCGTTGAAAACTAGTTATTGTTATTTTAAACATTACTTTTGTTACGGTAAGCAAAGTAATGTTTGAATTTAATAATTACATTATTATATTCATAAAAAAGTGTGATATGGTTATAGTTTAATAATTAATTTTGTTAAAAATGTATGACTGCAAACATAATTTTTGTTATTATTTAAAAACAATATAATGTAAATAACAATATAAAGTTAATGTTAAGTTTTTAAAAAAATCATTCATTCATTCATCGGCAGTGCTCGCGTTGTGTTAAATAAATAAATAAAATAAAACAAAAAGATAGATCAATAAAAATATTTATACATAAATATATATGCATATCTCTTTATACAGACGTGTCTGTATTTCGTTTATACACACATATGTAAGTATACATTTCTATATATACATTTTATTTCAACAATATTAATTTATTTTTATATCGGATTTAACGCACAGCTCTTTTAAACAAAATATCTACTAATAAATATATCATTGAAAAATAAAATTTTATTATTATATTAAATAATACTGTTGTCATATTCAACAATATTATTATAATACATGAACATGGTATGGTGAGTCTCAATTATATTTTAGTCACATCTAACAATAGTGTTGTGATATTAACAATAATAAGATTAGGTGTAACAAAGTTCATTGTTTAATAATAATATTATTTAAATTTTGCTTTTCTATTGACAATAATATGATTTAACTACAACCATATAAATCAATCATAGCATGTTGCTGTTTTTCTTATGGTTACCTCAACCATATTTTTTCTTTGCGTGTTCTTAGCTAACGTCACCTTCTTCCTCTGAAATACCCAAGAAATTAAAATCGTCGTCGTCACAATTTTGCAAAAATCTATCTATATCAGCGTCTGTTAGTAATATCTTAGAGCTGATTTTTTACTCTAAAAAACAATTTTAGTATGTACATATATTTAACATAAAAAATAATAAATTATTTGATATTATAATACTAATACAAAACAATTAAACAAAACCGCAACATAAAACAACAAACTTATTACACTGTCAACGAAAAAGTCACACTAAAGTTACTCTTCGACGTTTCGACGAGTACACACCTCTGAATTTCAACTTAAACAAAATAAGTATACAGCATATGCCCACGCACTGCAAGCTTTACTTAACAACTGACGTTGTTGACAAAAAGAGCATTATTACTACACACATAAAAACGTTATGCACTAAAAAGTAAATGAGTCTCATCGATTCGACGAACAGTAACCATCCAGGGTTAAAATAGGACATTAAAATCGATTATATCGAAATCATCATACAACAAATTTCAATTTTGGAAAATTATCCATCCCAAATTGTTGCACAAACCGAGGAAGTACTGTACATACCATGTAAGTGTATAATAGATACTTCTATTTCTTTTTTTTTCTGTTGCTGTTGTAGATTACAGCAGAAATATGTACATATGTTGTTGAAACGAACGCTGTTCGTTGTAACCAAAAGTTACAATTTTTCTAGATATTGAAAGACGTGCATTTTATATTTTACTTATAAATAGTTTAACCCCAAAACATAATCATCATCATTGTCGTCATGACGATGATGATGTTAATCATTATGGAACTATTTAGTTATAAACGTAGTATTTATTCCTACACATTCTACTCATAGTGGACGTAGTAGTAGAAAAAAATCTTGGAGGTCTTTGTTGTTGTTGTTGCTGTTGTTGTATTAGTAAACAGTAGTTACAAAATAGTAGTAGAATTTGTACGCATCAAGTTTAAATATTGTTGCTGGTGCTGTAGCTACAGTCTAGTCTGTCTGTCCGTGGCGGCCGTAGCAGCAAAATCTTGTTTTCTTGCGAGTTTGAATTTTCCAAACAACATTGTTTTTCTAAATGTTTACATTTATAGCGACAAGGCCAAACATAAATAAGAAAGAAAGACCAACAACGACAACAACAAAAGAGCAACAAAACAATACAAAAAAAAAAAAAACTAAAACACAATCAGCCATTCGAGTGGGCATCGTAGTAATTACGAGTACGTAAAGTACGTGTTGTTGTATTGTAGTAAATTTTTATTGTATCTTTTCTTCTTCATTGTACAAAAAACGCACGTTTTTGAAGGTGGGTTCATTTGAAATTTGTTGAAATCATGCGGCAAATGAGTTTAAAGTTTTTAATTTACATACAACTCAATGAATATACAGATATTGGACCTTATTTCGCTTGTCGAATTTTTCGATTCAACTTCGACTTGATGAAAATTTATTTATTTATTTCGTTTCTCTAAGGGCGACTTTTTCAGTTGAAGATTAGAGATTAAATTAACCTTAATCTTCATTTGGAATTTTTGGGTAGTCGATTATATTGGTTTACTTGCTAGTTTAAGCGACCAATCGTGGTGGTTTAATCTTACTTTAGTATTGACAACAAGCACTTGTGAAACATATAACTTTTTTTTTCAAATTATATGGTCAAATAATTTAAAAACACTTAAATAAATATATATATTTTATATTATATATATATATTTCCTTTAACACGCGCAATATTGTACTTGGAAATAATAAAATATGCCAGTTTCTTCTTCCCACAAAAAAAATCAAAGCGTGTTGATAACATGTACGACCTTGCACAAAAAATTTTGCCACAAGAAGTTTAAACTACCACTCAAAAACATCAAACTCAATTATATGAGATTAAGTTAACTAATCTCATTCACGAACCCAAAAAGTCGCCCTAATAGAAACTGTTTTAGATTCAACTTCGACTTGATGTACTATGTTTATTAAAAAATGCATTATCTTGTTTAGTCTAATACAAACTGTCGATGCCGTATCAAAGAAATCGACAAGGCAGGCTAAAAATTTCTTTTCATAAAATTTTTACTAAATTATTTAATTTTTTTTATATTTTTTACTAAAAAATTGTATTTCCTTGAGAGGTGGGTGCGAGGCTGTTGATGGCAGAAGTAGTGATTGCGTCGACTATAAACCCAATGCGGGAAAACCTATTAAAACCAACATCATATCGTCAGCTAAAATGTAGAACCACGTAACTAAGAAAAAATTCAATATCGCATTTTAAATTAATTATGTATTTGGTATTACATCGAAACAAGTGTCCCTTTAAAATTTTCAAACCTTTATCATAGCAATCAGCCGTATTGAAAATGAAAATATAGAATCTTTACTTCAGGCAATTGAATATCTCTCTTCTATAAAATTAAAAAAGTATATTTATGTCATTTTGCATTTCAGCTATCGATAGTGCTGTCTATGGTAATGCATATCGCAGCGCCCTACTTTGTCGATATTTGTAGCAATGAATCGTCGGCGAAGTAAAATTACTAATGAAATAATGCGCCTATTTAACACCAGAGGTGCTGCAACGATGCTATAAAATTAACAAAATGCATAATAGCAGAGTTGTATAAAGTAATCTGAAAACTTACTTTTTCTTGTCAGCAACCTCTTAACTCCGACCTTATTACATACAGGTGAGGCCGTAACTGAATTTTAAAAAGTTTTTAACCAAACTAAAATCGAAAACCACAAGTTCCCTCTCAGGCAAAAAAAAAAATCGAAAAGACTTCGCGAGTTCTGAGTTAATGAGCATAAAAACTATAACAGAATTCAGTGATTTCAATGTAATTGTCAAACCACTTTAATCAAAACTTTTTATAGCGAAACCATCCCCATACTTGGTAAATATATGTATATCAAATTTGTCTATTATATTATAAGTTGGCAACCGAACTTTGGTTGCGTTGCCAGTCGCTAAAATGTTGTTACGTATGTCATTTAAATTATGACAACTGTCAGTTAACATTTTTTTAGCTTTAGTTGATAACTATTGGCAACCGCGAATATTTAGCTGTTGCATATTTTTTTTAAACGAAAAGATGGTAAAATTAAAAAAAAGTGAATAGAGCTTAATTAAATACAATAGGGTTTAAAGATAAAAAATAAGTTGTTAGTTAAAACTTTTCAAGCAATAAGATATTTTCATAGCAGAGGCTGTAATTGTACAGGATTGTATTTGACGCTTATTTTATGATAAGAGCGAGTAATTTTTAGCACTTACATTTTATAGGCTTTATTCATAAAAAATATTTTTGATTTATTTCTATAGAACATTTATTTTATAAACCATTTATAAAACAAAACTATTTTTTTATGAATAAGGCAGCATATATTTTGAAACTTTGTTCACATTATTTTCAGTGGCCAATTTGTGATAAACGTATTTTCAAAAACTTTTAAGCAACTGCGGAAAATTGCCATACATAATACTAATTTTAAGTATAATTGCGTTGCCAGTTCACAGCGCAACTGACGTTCGTTTGTCATCCCTAATCGAGCCATTAGTAAAATTTTATCCTAACAAGTCAAATAAAAAAATTCAAAAATAATAATACATATTAACTTTTAAGTTGCCCTACCTGGAAGCGTAAAAATTATCATGAAGAAAAAAATAAACATATTAAATTATAGGTAACAAAAAAAAAATACAGTGTACTGCCGAAAACGCAGAAAATACCCGAAAGTGATTCAATGCAAACAAGGCGTATAAGTTCTAAAACGTGAGCCACATTTGCAGAATAATAATTTGTTATTCTTGCTACCTACACATACATATTTACATATACATGTATGTACCCTGTCGGAGAATGTGTGGTTAACTACAAAAGTAATAAACTTATTGTTAACTTTTCGTAGACTATCTAAAAGCTAACTACAATGACATCCAGAACTGAAACAAAATTAATTCTTACCTTTAGTACGTAATCGCTCAAGTTCAATCAGCTACTTTGTAACCTTAGTTGGGTAGTAGCGCTTTGACTGTGCAATGAGTAAAGATACTTACTTGGAAACCCAGCAAATTTTTTTTGTAAATTTACTGACTACCAAGTGACTTAGATAAAGTCAAATTTAAGTTAGTTGAAAAGTAGTGCAGAGTGAGACAATTGACTAACAGCCTGTTTTTCGAAAATGAATAAGTGTATATATTCTTTAAAATAACGAACAAAACTATGTTTGCGTTTTTAAAACATTTATTTATTTTCATGTGAGTGACAACAAAAGAGCTTTCAGTTTTCTACACTCATAAAATTTTTTATGTAAAATTAATTAAAATTCGGCCTACATATTTTTCATTTGACTTTAACGAAAATCCTATTTAATTTTTAAAGTTGAAATGTTAACTGACTTAAAACTCTAAGAAACAATTTTTTTCTTTTATTTTTCACTTTAACTTACAAAAATAAATAAATAAACCAAAAAATGTGAAAGACTTTCTCCGCTATGCAAAAAAAAAAAAATATCGTGCGCTTGAAGTGTACAGTAAATCAAAATTTTCAGACAAAAAACGGTTTAAACGTACACTTGAAGCATACGTTAGTTTTTTTTTTTCAATGTCTCTTGTTTCTGTAATATTTCTGTTACCAAATTCAGTATAACAAAATAATATTTGCATTATTTTTCATGATTTAACTGTCAAACAAATAACAAAAATTTTTAGCATTTAGTCAAACTAAAGTATTAGTTATAGGAAAAAATAAAGTTCTAATAAAAACGGAAAATATGAAATACAATGAAAATCTATATTAAGCTGTGTATAATTTTCTAAATGAATGCTTGAATCAATTACAAAAAATAAAAATTTTAATAACCCCCAAATATACCTAGAGAAGATGCCATATCTTCTAAACGGCTGGTCCGGTTTTCTTAAAACATAGCTAAGAACCTTCTCGAGTAATTCAGATTCCAAACAGAAAAATCGGCTGGACTAAATCAAAATCACTCCAGCCGCTTGGTCTGTACATGGACACCGACAGAAACACACAAGCTCTTTTTACGACAAAACGAAAGCTTTTTAAAATGTTTTATAAAAAGCAAATTTTAAACGTTATTGTTTATAAACGAAACATAAAAACGAAAGAGCTTATGTTATTTAAAAACAGGCTGTAAAGCCTAGGACATCGCAACGTTAAAATACTTAGTTGTTTCCAAAGTAATCCAAGTGTCAGTCAACAAAGTTGCGAATAGTTAGCTTAAACTTAGATCAAAGTTAACTTAGTTTCCGACAGGGTATATTGTATTTCCAAAGTGTAGTTAGAAAAAACTATAAGTATTTGTGCAAACATTTTGTCTTAACTAAGGCAAAAGTTTGTTCATTAGTATTTAAAAATGTAAACTATCGAAAATATGCACCTCTTAAAAGACTAATGAGTCTCAAACAAGCAGTTGACAAAGTGTACGATTATTTTTTGGCAATAATTAGTTAACATGTTTGCGAGTTCACTGTAATACGAGTTCGCAAACAAATATTATGACCGCAAATAATAAAATATTTATATAAACTTCATATAATTAATTTATAAAGGCATGTATAGTATATTTATTGTACGTTTGAGAACATAGAGTTGTTCTATAAAAAAAATTAAAATAAAAAAAACACAGCCGCATAAACAACATTAAGATTTTTAAATTAATAAGTCTGAAAGAGAATCTTGTAGCTAGCTATCTATCTGTTGTTTTTATGTTTAATTTTTATTATTGCAATGAAATATTTGATTGTCTCAAAGGACAAAAACTATGATATGCTCACGCATATTATGCGAAGACGCAAACGTAGCACACACATGTAGTATAATTATTTTTGTAGTTTCTATCAAAACAGCAGTTGAAAAGAGGAGCAAGAATTCATATGCACTCGAGTAGTAAAATTAAAAAAATAAAATAAAAAAAATAAATAATAATAAAAAGTAGCAGCTATCACATATTCATTCTATGACTGAAACAAGCAACACAAAATTATTGTCAATTGTTTGCATTGTTGGCTGAATGACAAACGGCGACAACAGCTATGAGTGCAACTAAATACTAAATAATTGAACATGCCACGATTGTCTGCTTGCCCGCTCCGCTCCGCCCGCCCCACCACGCAAGCCTTCTTGACTTGGCCATAGCTTTTCGCATCTCTATTACAGTTGATCTTAATAATCTTTATTTGTTGTTGTCGTCTACTGTTTATTAAATAACTTCACATACATATGTAAGTGCATGTACGAATGTATGTATGTATATAAAAATGTATATGTACAGTACGACCTCGTCCATTGCAACGGGCAAAATTTTTACATTACAGACTCTGGTTGTGTTCGTAAATGCATCACTGCTCTGCATCATAAGTGCAAGCTTTTATTTAAATGCAATGCAAAAGTTCGCTGATAATCTGTTTTAGTCGTAATCATGTTTGAACATTATACTTGACATTTATTTGTGCGTTATCTACTTCAGTGAACCAATTTAGAACATTTAAATTTCCATGATGCATTTACGAACAGAAACTCTTTTAGCACAATTCCACGACAAGGTTAATGTATCTTGTCATTTTTGTTCTCAAAGTCGAAAAGGAATCCTACGATGTCAGTCTATCGTTCGCTAACAGGCTGCTTCTTGAGAACCATAAGTCCTACGGACCTGAAATTATTACAGTATATGTAAAACTTTGCCCGTTACAACACAAAATATGGGACGTATTGTTTGCGCTACGACGTTCCTCCGTATGTCTGTCACAAGCTATTTTCTCGAGTATCGCAAGAACTGGGACCTAAAATTTTCACAGATAACAAATAAATGACAGTAAAAAATTAAAGGGTGTTCCAGGACAGGCAACGAAAAATTTTTAAATCCCAATGTAATATACAGACAATTACACTGTGTGTAATATTTTAAGTCATGGAAATATAATCATATACGTACACCGAAAGAATTTTTTCAATCTAATTTCACAAATTTAATGAAAATTTCACGAATATTGTGAAAGAATTTCATTGGAATTTCTACGTTGTTATTCTATGACAACAATATTTTCTAATTATTTATTTTATTATTATTATTTATTGTTGCTTTAAATAAAGATTTATATATAAGTACATACCTTAAAGCAATTAAGTTAAATTTTAAATTCTTTAAAAATAAAAAAAAAATAATAAAATATACAGCAATTTAGAATTTCATTAAAGCTATGAAATTTATTCGTTGTCCCAATGAAAATTTCATTGTAGTGATGATAAATTAAATGTATTTCCACAGTTGCCAACCAAAAGCTTGCATCAAAGGTAGTTCTGTATGCTTATTTACACATACAATTTAAATTAAGTTATTTCGTTGTTATAATAAAATTATTTAATTTTTCATTTCATTTTTTTCATTTATTCATCCAAGATAGAAAAACCTTTCCTCATGGCCATAATCGGTTTCACTTATACTACTATAAAGTTCTACATCAATTTCACTGTTTTTGTGAAGTTATTTCATTGTTTTAATGAAATTATTTCGTTATTTTAATGAAATTATTTCGTTAGAAACTATCTCGTTGTTTTAATGAAACTATTTCGTAATTTTAAAGAAATTATTTCGTTGTTTCCATGAAGTTCTTTCATTGCATTGATGACCCTGTTTCATACATTTGACGTAGTTTTGATTAAAATAATTTTAACGAAACTGGTTTCATTAATCCAACGAAGCGTGACGTTGGTTGAATTTTAATGATTTTTTTCATTGGATTAATGTCAAAATTCATAGAACTTATGAAAAAATTCTGTCAGCGACCCGTATCTCCCAGTTTTGTCCCAAGCTATGAACTTCTTTTATGGGCCCCCAAAAAGTTTTGGGCCCTCAGTGACATTTTCATTTTTGCAAACCGTTCAGAATTGTGATTTACTCTCTGAGGCAAGGGAGTAGGTAGCTCTTGTCATAAAAAAGAAAATTAAAAAAAATCCGAAACGTAAAATCGCCAAAATTAAAAAAGCGCTTAAATGAAAAATCTCGCCAAATATAAAATAAATCACTAAGATACAAAAAATTGCTAAGAAACGAAAAAATAGCCAAAACTGAAAACAATCGCCTAAACACCAAAAAAGCACCAAACCTAAAAAAATCGCTAAGACTAAAAATACATATTAGTGTCTTTGATTGGAAATGTTACAATTTAAGTTTAACACTTATTAACGCACTAATAATCCCAAATTATTATTATTATTAGTGCGTTAATAAACGTTTACCGTAAATTTTAACAATTTCCAATAAAAACACTAATTATTAACTTGACGGTAAAAGGTCAAAAATACTTGTGTGGCAACACTCTATTCCTGAATAGCTGTTGTTGTTATTTACATTTATTTTCTTTACATAATTTTACAACTACAATTAATTAGAGCTGAAAAAAAGTCAGCCAATGTAGTAAAGTAAGAAAATGTAAAAAAAACATGTTGATTATTGAGTTCTTGTTGCAACTTTGTTATTTGTTGTTGATCTTCTCATGTGTTTAAATTAAAGTTTACAACATAATAAGTCAAGTTGTTCTTAGAAACTTTGTGTAAAGGTTCCCTGATGATCTGCATTAGCAACAGTGAAGTGCGCCAAGGATCCAGCTAAACCCCTCAATAATCAATTTCAATGTATTTTTAATTAAAAAAATATTTTACTTTATAAGTAAAATAATAATTTGGCATTATAAGTGCGTTAATAAATGTTAAACTAAAAATACATATGTTTTTTAAAAAAATAAAATCATTACACCATTTAAAAATGTTTGGGCCAGGCCCAAGTCGGCAACTGGTTCTTGCAACCGCCTCTGTTCCAAATTGTGGCACAACCTGGGGGCTTACTGTACATAGATGGATATTTATGTAAACACATTTACATGCATCTCTACATATGTACATATGTATGTACGTATAAATATAAATATAAATAATTACAAACTCGTAAATTTTTTTATTGCGTACAATCAACGAGTAATGAAAATTCCGGTTGACAACACATTCATTTGTTGTTTTTGTTTTATATGTAAATTATATTACTTGCTTCAGTTTTATTTGCTTTTGTTGGTGGACAAGACAATAATAATAATAATATTAATAGCAACAACAGCAACAACAGTATCAATGCTTGCAATTACAATAATAACAACAACAACTGATCTACCCCCACTCTACACTACACACCATGCATTTCTGTAAGCTATTTGTGCATGTGTGTTAGAAATAGACTACTGCGGACTGATGTAGAGTAACCATGCCAAATTTTAATTAAAGTAAATGCAATCAATATCAAATAATTATTAATAAAAATATTTGCATAAAAAATGTATGCTTAACTCTGCTGCCTATATGCAGCACATGTTGTTAATGATTTTTATTAAAATTTGATTTTAAATATTGGGAATAATTAGTAATAATTAAATTACAATTACATAAGTGATTAGTTTACATTTCGTTCATAAATTTATGCCCTAATTCTGTTCCGACGATTGTATCGTCTTGTCTATGGACGAAAAAAGCCGTAGTTATGGTTCTTTAAAACAAAAATTATTTATTGTCTATGCTAGAAGGTTCGTGTATTTGCTTTATAATTTTGTTCCAAACATTATATCCAACACATATTTTTTCATATATTTTGCAGACTATTGTATAATACTTTAATTTAATTTTTATGTTTTAAAAACATGGCAATAATATTTTTATTTTTCATTATCAAAGACAACAACCATTTTTGAAGAAAATAATTTAGAGAATTCAAACAAAAGAAGTCAAAAGTATTTTCAAACAAAAACGTCCTAAATCTTCTAACTGAATTAGGGCATTAATGTTTTTTTTTTGAAAATGGGCTAAGGAAATTTTTATCTAAGTATTTGAGCCAGTTAAAAGTATTGAACTGAATGAGAAGTTTTAATACAAGAAATTGAATCTTAACAATAACTTGGTGCAACACACAAAACATTAATTACAAGGTTCTACTAAAATTTTGTAGCGAACATATTTCTTGGAATTTGTTTTTTACTTCAAAAAGAGATGAACATACATACACATACACTTATTTCTCTATGGAAGTCAAAATTTACTTTTTTTTGAGTCAAATCCAGATTTCTAGATATTGTTTAAGTTTAGTTGACTCTTCAGTTTTGGTGAAGGTATAATAAGTTTATTTTAATTGAAATTAATTTGCTGGTGATTAAGCATTGTCTATATATTTCATTTCTAAAATTTTAAATTTAGATTTTATGTTTCATTGTGTATAAAGTGTAGACAAATAGAATGGATTCGTATCGAATAAAAATTATTTGCTGGGGTTTGTTAAAGTTTCTAAGCCTATTACGCTAATTTTTCTCTTCAAAATATGTGATTGAAGTCCATTGACGATATGGTAAAGCACCAATAAAATATATAGATAATGCTTAACCATCAGCAAATATACTTGAATTAAAATAAACTTATACATTTCTTAAATTTATATTTAAAAAAGAAATAAATTAAATCTAATATTTATTTCTTTTTTCCATCTGTCATTTTTAATAACCGCTCACCTTGAAACTCCATTTAAAATGTGTTCATGCTTGATGAACAAACGCAAGCACCACATCAAACTGTGACATCAAGTAGGCCAAAAATTAATATTTATTTATTTTTCATCAATTATCGTCGTACAGTGCTTCCAAATTGAAGAAGGGTAATACATGTGTATCTGAGAAATTTGCCATCCGATAACAAAATGTTTTATGTAGAAAATAGAGAAGAAGACCTACCCCCTTATACAAAAAAATATTTTACTTTAGCTTTAAAGTGCATATTTGTTGACAAGCACTTTAAGGCTAACACTGCTTTGTTAAAAAATTGTATGCAAAACACAACTTTAATTATTTTGTTATTTAATAACAAATTCTGGTAACACCACCGTATTCAACAACCACTTCACAGCTTATGATGTACAAAATCTAATACAATTTCATTCGGGTATTCAAATATTTTTTTAAATTGTTAAACAAATTTTTATTTTCTTGAAGTAAAGCAACCTAATTTAAACAATAGGAGCTTCTGACATGGTAGCAAAACACATAAACATTTCTATGAAGTAAAAGTAAAAAAAATATGAGGAACAAAAAAGAATTATCACAATTTCTTTTATTCGAATGAAATGAGTATTTGAATATCCAGCTTTTTTCAATTTGTTTTGATTGTATGTACATCACTAAAACATTTTCGTACAATTGTATTTATTTTAATATTTTTTTATAGATTTTACTATGTATTTCGAGTCAGTTGGATAATTTGATGATGGTTTCCATTACATGACAGAAATAGTAAATCTAAGCTAAGAGCTAACACTTCTAGCTTCATTTTCAGATGTAACATGAATCAATATGTGTTAGATTAACAAAAATATTTGAGGTACAAAATACACATTTTGAAAATATCAACTTAAAGTAGTCTTAACAAACGTGGGGACCTACTTTAGAAATTTGATGAAATAACTTTTTTAGAATAGAACTTTACTTAACATTGCTTTGCAAAGCGTTGTTAAGTTTTTTTGCATAAGACCCCTAAACTTTAAGAGTATCGAATTGGAACTACCCTGTTGAAACACACGGGTGTCAAAGTTGACTACACCGGGCATGATAAACCTTGATGGTCGTCTCATAACTTTTTTAAATATCATCTGATTTCAGTGGCTTTAATTATTATGCAAAGCTTTTAATTAGGAAGAAAGAAAAATAAATAAAAAAATGTAGATACATACATACATATACATATCTTTAATATTTTCAAAGAATTGCAAAAAAAAAATTCTTTGAATTCTAAAATTTTGGTTTTTGGTCTACTGATTTCGTAAATACCTTACAAAAAAAAATTGTAAAAAAAAATTCTTTGAATTATAAAATTTTGGTTTTTGGTCTACTGATTTCGTAAATACCTTACAAAAAAAAATTTCCAAAAAAAAATATTTTACAATTTTCAATAAAATTCATGATAAAATAAAAAAAAATTCTTTAGCTACATATCTCATAGCTATACGAAGCCGTGAAAAAAAATCAAAAAATAAAAATTTTGAAATGACAGTGAAAATGGCTTAATTTTAACATAAATTGAACTTCATTTTTTAATGCTTTTCTAAAAAAAATTTTTCAACTAAATATTTTCCCTTGCAATACACCAAAAGTAAAGACTGCGGATAAAATTTTAAATTGATTAAGTCATCCACGCTATATGCAGCATTGGACGAATATAGTGAATTTCTATACGAAATTTTAAATTAATCGTTTGAGAAATAAAATTCCATATGGAGTTTTTAAAATTTTTCTGCATATTGTAATATCTGTGGCAAAAAGGAATAACCCCATTTGTCAAAAACAGTTGCACAAAATAACAATATTTGTACTGAAAAAATTCAGTAAATTTTTACTAATAATGAAATTTAATTTGCATTACCAGTGAAATCGCAGGGACGTATTCATAATAAAATTGTAACAAGTGGTAAGGTTTTTATCATTCAAATTTTGAAATTTTTGTATGAAAAACATCTAGCCACTTGGTAGAATTTCATTACTGATTACTGCAAATTCAATGCACCTCATCATATAATAAATAAATCATTTTATTCACTTTATAAAAATTGCAGAAAAAATTTTAGTAATCAGTAAAAATTTACTGGTTAAAAATCTATTTTTACTGAAATTCTAGTAGTACTGCAAAGTGCCCATCTATGTTAAATGCCTTAAGTACAAATAGTTAAAATTGGCTTATGGTAACTAAAATAAGATATATAAATTTTTGACTCTACTGTATTTAAAAATCTATGGAAAACTGCATCTATAGTAGTGGAATTATTAGTTGTGGGGATTTGTGGATAATTGCTCATATGCAAGTGGAAAACGTAAACAAAAAATTTTGATAAAGCTTGCGACTGTGGGTTTGCAAAATTTGTATTAAAATCTCCACCCATAATAATTGGCATGAGATAGAGATTGTTACCCAATTGTCGTACACCAGCTTCAGTGTAAGGCAACAGTATGTAATGAAGATATGTTATAATGTAATATTAGAAATTCTTTACACAGCGTCTACAACTGCGACCAACTCTGACATAATATGTGAGAAAACGTCGACAGAATAACAAAAATAAAATGCCGATATTTCTCTTCATCTTATATTTACAAGGGGACAACGTAATTTAACTTTTCTTATAACATTTCATTTTATGCAAATTTTCATCGAGTTAACATGTTTTATTTTTGTATAATTAGTTATTTTATTTTCACTTTTGCACACAAACTTTATTTTATAAATCAACTAAACACGTTTAAACATATACGGTCTAATTCATAAACAATATTTTAGGTTTATTACAGGTTTATATGACTAATTTCCCATAGAAATACGTCAAATAAGCTCTTAATAAACCTGCAATATTTCTTATGAATTAGAGCAAATAAAATCCCAGACATTTTGTTCAAAGCATAGTTTTTCATTTGTTTTAATAAACACTCACATATGCACACTAATTTATTTTCATGTACGTGTGTTTTTTGACAGTTCATCGTATAATATTGTTGTTATAGGATTTTTTATAACAACGCTCTCAAGAAAAATTTTATAAGATTGAGATAACACTAATCTGAAGTCTACACGTAACATAATTCTCTCTGCGATTGAATTTGACGCTCTCTTCTTACATATTATGTTAGGTGTAGACTCTATGTTATAAAGACTGCTACATAACTTTTAAACAAATGTTTGATATTTAAAACGCTCTTTTATTTAAAAGTTAATATACCTGATGACGCGCAGTGTATATTTTATTTGTTTTATATTTTTCAACTTTTTAAGAAAATTATCCCCACTGACAACACTATTACACTTCACAAGCAATTTCTATTAAAATTAACTCCTGAAGGTATGCTTTAAAATTCGGATGACTGTACTGTTTCTATGCAGCTGTTAAGTTTCTTTGTATGATTACACTAATACACTCATACATAGCTCACACCGATTTCATAACGCGGTGTACATCTTACCCCTAGCGTATAGATGTTTACAAATCAAAAACAGGTTTTGACAGTTCGAACAGCTGTTTATCATCAGGAGTGATGAGATCACCTGTTTCTCAACTCGCCTTGATTTAGTTTTAATGTTAAATAGACTTGTTTCGAACTCTTTCAGTAGCTCGTTTTTGACACAAATCTATGATCCAACCCATGTATTTTAACCCTCCGGTAGGTGAGAAGGTCCCTGGGTACCTTTTTCATTTTCAAACTGAAATTACTCCCTGATGGTCCATGGGAAGTATACCCAACCTCTACATGTATTCCAAGGAAATTTTATCTAAAATCATTTAAAAAAACTTTCAAAGCGATCCGACCAATAGTTTAGTTTTTAATAATTGTTTTGTGTCAAAAACGAGCTACTGAAAGAGTTCGAAACAAGTCTAATGTTAAAGCACGACCTTTTAATATTTTCTTCCAACATTTTTTTTAAAAATATTGATGGTCTCAAATTCTTGGATGCTTTAAAAAAACTTTTTCTTCAGTCATACAAATTTAAGCAATTTAGTCTATAAACTGTGCTGGCAACTCCAAAAATTTAATACGACTACGAGCAAATGTGCTAATGCAAACTAATACTATCATGTTGAAAAAAAAACTACAATCTTGGAGTAAATCTTGAATTCCAATTCACCCATACTGAAACTGATTATTCAGTGTTCGAACCTACAATCGCACATGCGAGCGATTGCACACAAACAACAACATCTTGCATACGACAAACATACACAAACCGATTATGCATACAAACATACATATACCTACAACATATTGTATGTAGTATGAATGTTTGTACGAGGTACGACATCGACCAAGCGACCAAGAATACGAATACAAAATGATATTCAGGAATGTTGATTTTTTTTAAAACGTCTACGTCTGAAACGTCTGCCTACGACGAGTGGAGTAGAGTGTTGTACCACGAAACGTATTGGTTTAATTTTTATTAATTTTTTTGTTGTTGTTGCTGTTGCTGTTGCTGATGTAGACGTTGTTGTTCCATATACTTACATATTTACATAGATACATACATATGCATACATATGTAGATATCAATGCATGTGTGTAAATATGTATGGATTTTTTTATCGTTGTAAGAAATTCAAGATAAACAAAAATTGAAGCTCAAGAAAAATATATTAAGAACAGCAAGAAAATTGTCATGATATTTACGAAATACCCGTACGTACTTAGTTTGACTATCCAGCAGCAGCAACGACCAGCAAAAATTACTACAACAATGTTTCTTCGTTCGTACCTACAAAGTGCTGAGTTCAGTATTGTTTTCGCTTTTGTTTTTGTTGTTGTTTTTTATTTTTTATTATTTGTTCTTTTTATTGTTTTTCGTTTAATTTTTTTTTGCTGGCTGGTTGGCTGTTGTTGCTTCATTTTCATAAATGTATAAATAAATAAATTCATTATTAAACAGTAGTTCGTCGTCGTCTCATCAACAATAAATACAACAGCAACAGCAACAGCAGTAGCAACAAAAATCAGCAAGCTACACCAACAAAAAAAAAAAAAAATTAATTTGAATATAACCGCCAGAGTTGCCGAATATATTGAAATAGAAATTGCCGTGTGTGATGTGGTTTTCTGCGTATGCCCAACTTATTTCGTAATACTGGGGTCTAATCGTCGATTTCGATAACGAGCTGTTTCGATCACGTTTTTTCAGTTTGAGATTATCTCATTCGCTATCGAACAATGTAATAATATGACTCGATATCGCTTGCGATAATCCCAAATTGAAAAACGTGATGAAATCAGCTCGTTATCGAAAGCATTTGGCCAACAAAAATATTACATTCATACCTTTTTAATTTTTATTGCCTAAAATAAATAATGTAGGTACTTATTAAATTTAAATTAAAGGCGATACCCTCGTATTGAGATTTTAATGCTGAAATGAAATCATAACCAGAGAAACCACAAATATACGACCCTGGGGGCAAATCACGGCATCCGATACGACTCGTAATTTAAAAAAAATATCCATATAAACTCTATTGAAATACTTGTAAAAATAGAGTTAATTTTGCATTTTTCGGCAATGATTTTGCTTCATGTGTGTTTCATGTTAATTTAACATGATTTATAGTAATTTTCAAAAAAATTTTTTTTTTAAATAACTTTATTTCACGTTGAACTAACATTTGAGTACTGTTAAAATCAAAATGAAGAATCATGTTGAATCAAAGTTATTTTAAGTTAGATCAACATGAATTTAATTTAATTGAATAATTGTATATTATTAATTATTTAACTTGCGTTTGGTTAACATAGACATCAGAAAAATGCAATTAAATTAAATTGGCCTTATTTCACTGGCCAAGATTTGAACTCGGAACTCATCGCGTGGTAGTCAACGTGCTTACCCCTCCAGCCACAACAACTTTAAATATTCTTTAGATACACACTAAATATGTACCATCTTGAATTAAATTATAATTTAACACTATTTCTCATCATTTAACATACAATTTAATTGAAAAGTTTTAGTTTTAGTTAAAAAAAAAAACTAAATCCTTTGACTTGAAAAGTTTTAGTTAAAAAAATAAAATAAAAAATCTTTGACTTGACTCCAGGATTCGAATCTGCGATCCTCTGAATGCAGGACTGGTACACTGTCTACCGGCCAGCCGGCTGCTTACAAACATTAAAAAACAACAACAATACAAAAACAACCTTCACAACTAAACAGAAAAGTGTATTGCAGCTATGAACAAAAACACCAACACACTCAAGCAACATATTATTTCTTGTAAATTTAATGTGATTCGAATTTGAATCAACCTTTTGGCATCGTGATCTTACATTGGTATTTTTTTCTGACTAAAACAATTTTTGATTTAAACAACAGCCTTAGAATATTAAACTCAGTACTTGCAGTGTTTGGTATGCAATGATATTGGTAAACTTATGGAAGTAGTTCCGACTTAAATTTAACGGACTGTACTAGAAAATTTTTAAAAAAGTCCCATAAAAATGTTATAGAATAATAGACTCCATTTAAAGAAGAAGATCGATTGCTTATTTCTTCTCTGTGGTTCGTAGTTTGAAGCTATGAAAAATAACCCAGCAACAAATTTAGGATTTTTGGTAATGGGAAGTATATTTTTTAATGGGTGACAATGCTGCTGGGTTGTGCTTATTCAACTCATTATTTTCGTAGGCCTAATAACTACTTGTTGTTGTAATGAATAAAACGAAAAAAGCGCTTAAATCAAAAATATCACCAACTATTAAATAAATAGCTAAATTGAAGAAAAAACAAATCACCAAAAGTAATAAGGCGGCTCAAAAAACTAAAAGAAATAAAAAAAAATCGCTAAAAAAGCGTCAGTACTAGAAATCGCCAAAAATAATAAGGCGCTTCTTTCTTTTTTCACGGAATCCATCGTGTGCGACTCAAAGTCACACTTTGCTGAATTAATTTTTTTCTCTTATATTTCAAACACGGGCTTTCTGGTGTCACAAAATAAGCAATAGCCAAATACTTAAAGCGAAAAAAACTAACAAGGAAAAAGAAGACGCCAACATTAGTTTTAGAGTGAACCCGATATTTTTTTGGTTGCTAAAAAAACATAAGTATTGCTACTTGTTTTGTTTATTCTAATTTTATAGGAAAAATTATCGCTTTCAAATTGTATATGGGCATTTCCACGGGAAAGTCCTTGCTTTCGTCGCGTGCGACAGCATGCAATTAAGCTTGTATTTCAGAACCATGTGACTCGATTTTTCTTAAAATTTTAGTAAGTGTAGACCTGCAGACGGCCTACGCAAATGCATTTATCCCTCGATTTACACGATACTTTTTTTACACGGATTCACTTTTAGACGATTATTTTGGTTTTCGTGTAAATTGAGAGATATTTCATATATCGCCTCGATTTACACGACTTTTTATGTGTTTTATTGAATATTTTTGTCTCTAGTAGGTTTATTTTTATGTGTTTTGAGTAAACCCTTCTCATATTTTAAAAACTAAGTTGAAATACATATATAATTTCATAATAAAATCAATTTTTTACGCGATTCTGCCTTTATTATCGATTTACCCGATTTTTCATACAAAAATTTAAAATTTCGATTTTCATGACTCTCAGGAACGTATCTATCGTCTAAATCGAGGGATAGGTGTATATAAAGAAGTAGAAAAAAAGTTTATTTTATTTTAAAGACAAGCATATATGCTTAAATTAGCATTACGCTTAAAAAATCTGTACACAGCGAACGCGCATTGCTCACTCGACCACTGCGATATCGTGACTAACAAATCCGCTAAATCGATAATTCCAATGGCGCCACACATCCTCCCTTCGCACCGTTTATTGCCTTTGGAAATAATTGTATTTAAAAATATAAATTTGCCACCAGACGGGCACCCTGTATTTTTGGTTATTAAGTATAAATATTTAAATAAATAATAAACTTCTTTCAATTTGGCTTTTCAATAGCTGGATTCAGTAACTTTAATTACTATAATCGTCTTGCTATTATAAATACGACGAAAAATTTATCGACTTTGCTATTCAGTAACATATTTTAACGATATTCGATGTCAGTTAAAGTAAAAAAAGTAATTCTTCTTTGTGCTTTAAGCTTATTTTACCATTTAAATGGCAAGTAAAACACGGATGTGTTTATAGTATTAGAGAATCACATTATTGTTACCGCAAACGAATAAATATATCGATAAGTCTCACGATTTTCGTTACTGAATCCAGGTATAGGTATAGCACACTGAAACATTTTCATTAATACTCTAAAACTTTTATAAAGTTATCACTAGGGAAACCTCGAATATGCAAATTCATGTTTTTTCTTGTGCGACTTATTAATACGGCGACAAAATATTTATCCGTTTCGGAACTTTTTATGAATTTTGGCATCAATTTGTTACTGCATATTTTTGCATATTTTACTTTTTAAAGCTTATTTTTGCATATATAAGACCTATACGCATATTTTTAGTATATTTTCTAGTTTTTAAAGCATAATTTTCACTTTTACAAACTATTTTTATACTTTATAGCATTTTTTTATTTTAATATGATTACAAGCTTAACTGTTGGACAAAATTTTTATTTTTCGCCATCTAAATCACATTTCCAATGTTCCATGTGGTGTATACATTTTTCTTATATATTACATAGTTATTGCGGACATTAGTTTTGTTATTTGCGACGGACTCTGCCCCGTTTAGACGTTGAAAGAACACTGTTAATGTGGAGAAGTCTATTTAGCTGTGACAGGCAACGATTTTATTTGAAAATCTATTAATAAAAATCTTATCTTATTTATCCAAAATACAGTGCCAAAGTTTTAATTCTGATATCGTGATCTCTTTTGAACTTGAAGTTAAATTTTTACGAGGTTATCCAAAAAAAAATTAATTGGTATTACCGGCTTTAGTCCAAAATTTGTATGCCAATTTTGTTTCAACGTGCACTTCAAACCCAAATTATTTTTTTTAATACGGCAGTTATTCTTTGTTAATTTTTTTATTCTTTCCTTTTTGGCTTATTATATTTTTGTCCTATTTTATATGCAAATGTTAATGAATTTTTTGATTAAAAATATACTTTCATTTACAAATAAATAAATTCATTTAATTTTTTTTTTAGTTTTTGTTGCATATTTTCAAGTTTTTATGTGCATATTGAATGCGCATAAAACACTTTTTTAGAGCATATTTCTGGTTTCTCTGTTTATCACCAATTTAATTTAAATTTTTTCTGTAAATTTTCGTTTAAATAAACAAAAAAAAGAGCTATAGAGAAGTCTTCAAATTCTATGAAATAAGTCTGAGTATTTCGTCGTATCGATGGGAGAATTTAAGAATACACATCTTTTAATTGAATATCTGCTGACACAAAAATGTATCCAGTACTTCACAATGAAGAAAGCATTACGCGCAGTTGAAGCGTTAACATAGGCGTAGAAACACCATAAATTTTTGTTGCCACTCCTCCCACTAATTAATAAAAATTGCCTGCAATTAACTATTTTTTTAATTAATCGTGAAAATCACCATCCATAATGCCCTCCTCCTTTCAGAAAAAATTTCGAAAAGCTATATACATATTTATGTACTTAGATTTCTGTTCTAGCTACTTAAGTTATAAAAAGCTGTTATATTATGTAGCAGAAATAACCGCAGCAATTTAGCTGCAAGAAATACAACTGGTATCTATTATTTCTAACAAATAAATAACATCATTAAAATCAAATAATTTTGAGAAACACAAATGTTCAAAAATACCTTTCACTTAATAGACACTTACATAAAAAAAATACAAACAAGTCACAACCATTTTAAAATTGATAAAATGTGTATTTGGCACAATTTCACTCATAAAACGTAAACAATTTCTTAATCTAAAATTAGAGAATCTAATTCTGTGCAGAAAATTTATTTAAATATACATAAATATATTTCTTTTTGATAATATATCTATTTGTGAAGACGTCAGAGAAACGTTGATGACGGAAATCGATTAAGAGCCCCACAAATTGTAGGCAAATAGCAAGATAATAATAAATTGTATGTACAGTGGGTCAAAGTTATAATGGGACAATTATTATAGTCAGTAGTTTGTCTAATATTTTGTTAAATTTATAAGCCTTATAACAAAACTTTTACTTAAACTTTTTTATATTGCAATAATTAATTGAAAAAGGAAAGGAAAAAATGGAAAAATTATTGTGTGAAAAAATTAAATAGCAAAAAGAAACTTACATAAGTATCATCATGATGCATCATATCATATCATGAGTATCATGTAAACTTCACATCAAAATTACAATGCTTTATATATTATTAGGAGGCCATATTATTGCAGTGTACCGCGTTCACTCTACTTCACATTGGTGCAATAAGTTTTTCAATAATATGGTACGATATCGTATGCCACAATCTCAATGTGAAGAAACGTGATAGACCTCAGGTTGTATGCTTGTCCATTTCTCCTTCAGAGCCACAATCAGTTAATTGTTGCTATACATTTATTTTACTTTTTAAATTTTGCTCCAAATGACTCTAAACTTTTTTTTTTTGGGATTATATACTCGTATATTGATATTGATTCCTATAGCTACAAGGTAGAAAGAACAAAGAGCTGTCGCAACAAAGTTCTTCCATTGAGATCTATACTGGGCTATCTGCTTCACTTCGGCCTAGGACTTTCCAATAGATTTTGTTTCACTTTCGATTTATACCCTCCAGGTGCTAGCGGGTCTAACTCTTCTTCTAATGTCTTAGAGGTTGCACTCAATTGTCATCTTGAGAACATGGCCTTTTACGATTGATTATTTGGGGGGTCTACTCTGCATTTCGGAGAAAATGCTTTCGAATTTGTATGTTATTAACCTTATAATTCAAAAAAAATTATCTTTTTTTCGAATTATAGAACTAAACCTCCTGGTGTTTCAGCTGCTCTTTCCCACAGGTCTATGTTTAAGATATAATTTGGTGATTAATCTGTACCAGTGAATTACAAAAGTATCATTTTAAGTACTCTTTGAGTATTGGCCGTCAAAAAACTATGAATCCGTACAGCTAAAAATAAAAAAAACAGGCTTATATGCAAATGCTTGTGGCATTAATTTAAAACCGAATACGTATAACTGTTAACATCCAACAACTATGAACTATGTTTCTACACATTTTTTTAATTATGCAGCACAAACGACAACAACTTAAATGTAAGGATTCTATAAAGCTACAATGCTACGTAAGAGTATAAAAATACTCTGACTAGTAATCGGCTACACATGCCTATATACAGGGCTATTTTCATACACACACACACACACACATACACACACATAAAGCAGCCACACACAAATCCACACATTTTCAATTTCATTTTATATACACAAATGTATGTATGAATAACGTGGCGAATAATGAATAAATATCCCGAGTATCAGGGTACTTTTGTTTAACCTGATTAAATGTCCAAAGCCTGACTATAAGCATACTCAGACTGTAAGTATGAGAGAGAGAGATAAGAGAGAGAGAGAGAGTGAATCCGTTTCATACGCATTTGCCTTTTAATTTTTATTTGAAGAGTATGTAATTTATTTTTTTTTATAAATGAAGTAGAGATGTAATTTTTCATACTGACTTATTTAGATCTAATAACACAGAATATTTACTCACGAGTGCAAATGCAATATATTCAAGTCGGCTGGATTTAACTAAGTATTCGACAAACCACCGACTATGGAAATTCTGCTTTTATAATATCGAGCCACTGTGCACACATGCATGCCATACATACACGCTAGTGTCCTGCACAAGACCATTTATAAGACCTTTTTTATTCTAAAAAAAAACTCCAAACAAAACTGTTGGCAAGACAATCAACAGTGCCAACAGTGTTGTTTAAGGCTATTCCAGACTATAATACAAGTATTAATACTTTTGACGAAAATTCATCCCTGCTCTTATATTTGTTTCAAAAATTTCAAAAAAACAATAACAACTCAACATGTCAGAGCTGCATTTTCCACAAAAGTCTTTATACATGTATAATAGTCTGAGTGGCCCTTTAGCGTTTGTTTTAAAATATTTCGCTATAGTATTGCATTTGAAAAATCTCTCATGTCTTGAAATATCTTATAAATGGTCTTGTGCAGGACTTTAATACACACACACACATACATATGTATGTAGCCATGTATGGATCAACATATGTAAAATAAATTCAATTACAAATTTTTGCATATTATAAGTATTATTTTTAAACAAAATATTTAATGCTGCAATATTTTTATATACATGCTTATATGTATATTGTAGGGAGCTTATACATATAAACACATATGTACAAATAAAATCCCTTTTAAGGGCAAAGAGCTCAACTACCCATATGTACCTTGGCAACACTAGACTTTACACACATTTTAACTCTAGAAATTTAATTAATGTTTGTGAATACAACAAGTTACACATTTCTTATTTTTTCTGCTACCTTATTTTTGCTTGTTTTTCACTTTATTTTTATACGTTTCTTGTTGTATTTTTTTATTAAAATAATCAAACAGAACTTGTGAAACATTAAGAACAACAACAAAACAATAATAATAACTACAACATACGAGTATAACAAAATAAACAAATAAGAAAAAAAACAACAACTTCATAGATACCATATTTTTTATATGAAACATACATATGCATATACTTATGTATACATATGTATTTATGTATGTATGTTTGTATTATAAGCAATATTTTCCAATTCATTCGAGTTATTACTTTCTTCATTCAGTTAGTAGTGTGTTTTTATTGTTGTTTATTTTATTTATAATGATTTTTTCAATGTTGTATGCACGCACGTTCATGCATGTATAGCTTTGCTTTTCATTCTTTTGCTGCCGTTTCAGAAACCCACTAAACGGACTTTTTTTCAATTCACTTCACTCCTTTTTCATGTGTAAGTTTTTCATCAAAATTCTGTCACGACATTATTCTACGAAGCTTTCGAGCAAACTGAGAGCCTACAGACGACAACATTTATCGAGAACTATTATATAGAATATTTTTTTATTTTATTATTTACAATCTACACTCAACCAGTTACTTAGTCCAGCATTTATTCGTACATATGTACATAGTACGTTCGTATGTTCCTCAAGCCCTGTGGTTGTTGTTATTTGTGTTTAAAATACAAAAAAAAAACGTATAAATGTTTGTGGTGCTTTATCGCCTACAAGACAATAAAAAAATATTGAATAAAAAATCAGCCATACAGACAAAACACAAACAATAACCATAAAGTATCCACTAAATCTCAACCTGTATAAATGAGCCACACAGAGTGAGAGAAAGAAAGAGAGAGAGAGAGAGAGAGAGAGAGAGAGAGAGACAATTACCAGTTAACCCAATCCCCACAATCAGCAACCAAAAAAGCAACAACAATCAACTGAAACCCCAAAAACAAGGAGCCGAGCAGCACCAAACATAACAATGAGCTTTAACCGGCAGTCTCTCTATATATTTTTTTCAAGATCTTTTATAATAATGTTTTGATCGGTTCGTTGCTGTTCACACTCTTTCCCCACATTATCAACAACTTTTAGAATGCGGCTATTCTTTTTTTATATTTTTTAGTTAGATACGATTTGTGTTTATTTGTTTTTCGAAGGTTGTCTGAAAAGTGTTTTATTGGGTTATTGTGTTGGTAGATAAGCAGGCTAAAATAAGTTGGGGGAAATTTGGAAATATAGATTAATGAATTTTAACTATAATGAATTGAGCGCATAAAACGCTAAATTTAACACACACGCATTGCTAGGGTTAAGCTCTGTACAGACGGTTATCAAATCTGGCAATATGCTGGAATTTTAATGACAATTAAAAAAATCATCAGCAAAAGTTAGTTAGTGTCAGTTCACATGGTTGTATCAAAGTTGTCAGCTAAGCAAGCTTACAATTTATTGCCAGACTATTGATTTAACAAAAATTTTATATCTTAAAATTTGTCAGTTCTCACGCTTGTCATATGTAGAAATGGTCATTTTAGAGTTAATGATGCAGAATTAATTCTAATATACATAATTTTTTATAATGGCATAACGAAAAACAGCACAAAAAGTAAAAATAAATTCGGTGAAGTGCAACTTTGACCCGCGCACGAAGGGTTCCGTACGGACACTAGATATGTAATTCAATACAAACTTTAGCCTATATAATATATAGTTTTGGATTTTTTTTCGTTTTTAGTTTTTTTCGGTTTTGAGTGTTTTTTAGTTATGGCATTTGTTTCGGTTTTTAGAGATTTTTTTTTAAGTTTTTGCGTTTATTTAGTTCTTGCATTTTTTCTCGTTTTGGCGATTTTTTTCGGTTTTTGGCGTTTTTACAGTTTGGCGATTTTTTTTAATATTGGCGATTTTTTTTCATTTAGGCGATTTTTTTAGTTGTGGCACTCTTTCGGGGCTTGGCAATTTTTTCGGTTCTTGGCGTTTTTACAGTTTGGTGATTTTTTTCATTTTGCGTAATATATTCATTTTGGCGATTTTTATTCATTTAGGCGTTTTTTTTTTAGTTTTGGCACCTTTTTCGAGGTTTGGCAATATTTTTCGTTTTTGGGGTTTTTTTCGTTTTAGCAATTTTTTTTATTTTCACGATTTTTTTCATTTTGCCGATTTTTTCACTTTGGCGATTTTTTCACTTTTGCGATTTTTTCGGTTTTGTCGATTTTATTTAGTATTAGAAACTTTTTTAATTTGGTGCTTTTTTGGTTTTGGCAATTTTTTTTTGAATTTTAGGCGATTTTTTTCTGGTTTGGCGATTTTATAATTTTGGGATTTTTTAATTTTACCGTTTTGTTCAAATTTCAAGAGTTTGCCTCTTACGGTTTCCAAAATACAGCAAGTTGTCAAAATTACATAGTCAAAATTGCATTAACTGATAGAACACCCTTTAATTTTAATTTTTTTAATTACTTATTATCTCCTCTCTTTTCCATATTATGCACGATTTTCTTCTTCTTATTTAATAAATAATGACAAAATTTTAAGTTATATCAAAATTACACTTTTTATGGTGCACTGAGTATATTTGCTTGCAAATGTCAACTTCGACTGCCTATAAATCGGCTGATATTTGTTTTTCCAAAAAGTTATTTGCGTATTTGCTTATTCTTATTCGAATTTCATTAACAATAACATTATTATTATAAGTGTAAAAAATTATTTATTACCAAGATTTCGGGTCAAATTACCCACTGTGCACCGTAGCGAAATCAATAGGGTTCCACCTTTGGTGTACAAAACTCTAAAAAGTGGAGTCACTGACGAAGTTTGTTCAGTACCATATGAACTGGCAATTTTTGTTTGACAACGTCGTCAGTCCATTTTTTCCATACAAACCCTTATTAGTTTGCTCACATATTACCTAAGCCTCAATAGGTCGGGAATGGGACACGTTCGAGTTTTGTTGTGATTTATTACAGAGGAAGGCGTTGGGGCCTTTAAAAATGTTATGAAAATAAATAAATAAAGCAAAAATTATCAATTTCTTGGGAAGAAATTACAAAAATAATTATCCCACTATTTGGAGTGCTACCAAATACAGAGAGAACCAGAGAACAGAATGATACCATTCGCATTTGCTAACAATTCATTAATTCGTTGATTTTGCCAAGCATTTATTCGACAACAATAACATATGTAATTGCTTTGATACAATTTATTGCGATTGGTTGCTCATACGCACTCTACAATGCCGATATAACACAAGCAGCGAGATGAAATGATGCAGCATGAAAGAATGGATTTCTTTCATATCATTCACTGAGTATTCACTGATCTTTTGTATATCACGTTTAAATAAAAAGTTTATGTTAAGTGATTTTAATGGTTATAAAAATAAAAGAATGCACTTTGAGGGAGGAAATTTTAGAAGAAACAAATGTTAATATTTACGGTTTTAGAAAAAAAAAAATGAACGACCCGCCCTTAAGATGCCCCGAATTTATTTTTCACTGCACTGTACAATGTACGAAGAACTTTTTCGAATGCCTCTTACGATTTCACATACAAACACACAACCACACACACACATTCCGTCCAAATATGACGTCACTATGTTTATGTTTTTGATTGCAGCCATCCAAACTTGTTTTTCCCACCATTATTACGTTTTTCAATGTGTATTGTCGTCTGTACCACTAAAAATGGGAAAAAGAACACATTTAAAATTAAAAAAAAAAACATTCGAAAGATACTTTCTGCCTTGTCGAATATTTTTACGTGCAAATCACATGAGTTAATAAACCCCAACAAACACGACTCCTTTTTCAATGGAGATTAACAATATGTATGTATAATAATTTATTAATGTTTGCATTTTAAATTCGATTTCTCTAATGCAATCGTGCTTTTTGTTCCCCTTGACCCACTAATAATGCAAGTTATCTTTCAATGTCGAAAATAAAACTTTCCGCAATTTTTTTTTCTTCTTAAAATTTCTTAAAAAATTTATCTCATAATCGTTTGGCCTAGAGCTTTAAGTTGTGTGTGTGTGTGTGTGTGTGTGTAGTATGCGTTAGCAGGAAATTTAATATTTTATTTTTTACGTTGAACATTTTGTTTGCAAAACTTCCCCAAGCCAGTTCAATGCTCCGTAAAACCGTTACAAAAATTAAAAAAAAATAAATAAAAAAGATATTAAATTACTAGAGGAGTTGTTGGGCAATGACCGAAAGAAAGCTGTTGTTGTGATTAGTGCTTTTTCTTTTAATTTTTTCCAACAAATTTATTTTATTTCTACGTAAACTTAAATTAAAAAAAAAAGTAAATCACAAATGATTTACAATTCTTTTTAATAAATTAAAATTAATTGAACTTGCATTTTACATGGTTTAATATTACTTGTGTATTTTAATTTTATTTATATTACATGAGGTAACAAAGTTAAACAAGGTTCTAACGAGCTGAAAACTTTATACAAGTTGCAGACAGTGATGCCAACTTTTTTGGCTCTTAAAGCACAGCAGAATTTTATAAAAGCACTAAAAAGCTTGCAGCCTTATTTATAAAACTTATTAAGGCTTTAAAAAGGTTTTTTAGAACAAATGTCCATAAAAATTTTTCTTAAAAAGTCTTGATAAAGCCTTAATAATTTTTATAAATAATGGCTGTTAATTTGGATATCTAAAAAGCATAAAAAGCACTGACATGACAAACGAGCAAAGTTTAATAATAATTTTCCTAAGATATTCTCTACTTCGGCAATATTATCAACATATTTAATGAAATATATGTATCAGACGAAAAATGTATACTTTACAACTGGAAAAAATAAATACACCAAGTTTTTGTTAAAGAAATTTTAAGAAATATATAATCTTGTTTAAGCAGAAGAATAATTAATAGAAATCCATTGGGAAACAAAGAAGGTATGACTCTCTCAATTTGAAATTCTAAAAAAACAATTTTTCTCCATATTTACCGCTATAAAATCACTTTCCAAAGTGATCTAAAAAAACCAAAGGTACTTTTATTCTCTATGGACTTCAAAAAAACAGAATTGGCATATGAGAGCCCCTGAATAATTTTTTTCTCAACTTTTGTATCACAGTGTAATGAATTGCTTGATTATAGCTGAATAATTAATAATTGATTCTATGAGTGAAAGGCTGAGGCGCTTTAAGAAAGCAAATTTAATATTGATCCTCTAAGTTAAGTGTCTGTTTAATATAATTTTAAGTCTTATACAGAAGTTTTGAAATTGAAATTGAATACGAGAATTGTTTATGACAAAAATATGAAAAAAGCACGAATAATCGTTGCACTTAGAAACAATACATTTGTTCTTCGTTATATGTATATACAGTCAATCACGCCTATCGTGAATATGAAAATCTATGAATGTTTTGTTATTTGTTACTCAACGATAATGTAAAAAAACCCGATAAGAACCGATAAAAAGGAGATAAAAAAGTTTAAATACAGAGTAAAAACCGGTCTTAAAACTGACTAAACATTACAACCCGCAACAAAAAGTGCCTTTACTGGAAGAAAAATTTGATTTTCGGAAAAAATTTGAACTAAATATAAAAAAACCGGTTCCGAACCGGGTAAAAAACAAGAGATGTTTCACGCTGGTAATGTAGCTTTCCATTGGAGAAAGAATTTTCAAAAACGTTTAAGCGGTTTAAAATCCCTACCAAATATTAAAAAAACCGGTTCCGAATCGGATAAAAAATTAAACTATGTTTGCCGCTGGTAATGTAGCTTTCCATTGGTGCAAGAATTTTCAAAATCGTTTTAGTGGTTTATTCGTGAAAGTGTAGCAAACAAACTCACTTTCACATTTATAATATTAGTAAGGATAAGGATAACTGCTGCTCCCTATTTTGGAAATAAAAATTATTTAATATTTTTATTAAATATACAATGTGATTTTATTTAAGTCTCTAATAGTTCTAAGAAGTTGTAAAAAGAAATACTCAAGGTCATTTTTGATGTTCTATCTCTGTGTAATTCTTTCAGTAAAAGCAGTATGTTTTTTTTTACATTTGTGCATCCCGCATACCTGCTAGATATGAGAGCGTGAGTAACGTGAGCACTCAAAAATATTTTATCATTATTTGAAAAGTCATGCTACAGTATGCTCCTTATATGGAAGAAACGAACTAATACAGTAAACTATCGGTAACATGAACATTCCAAAACATGAACTAGTCAGAAACGTGCTGATACGGTCACGTTTTTCAGTTTGAGATTATGGAATTCGCTATCTAAAAATGTAATAATATGGTACAATATGGAATGCAAGTTAAAAAATGCGATCGAGTCATCTTTTTATCGAATGCGACGATTAGACCCCAGGACTTTGTTCACGTTTTAGAGTAGTCAATGTAAGAAAGCTCTGAAAGCTCTAAAATGTGAACAAAAATATCCAAACGTTTGGCTTAAATATTGTAAATGTACTTCTTTTTCAAATTTGGAATATATCCTTTTTAAAATTTGTAAAATTGGTGTATTTTTATATAGACTACAACAATTAACACTAAAATTTAAAAAAATTTAAATTAAGGGGTGGTCCATCAGTTAATGCAATTTTGACTATGTAATTTTGACAACTTGTAAGAAACTCTTAAAATTTTGAAAAATAGAAAAACTAAAAAATCTGAAAATTATAAAATCGCCAAACCAAAAAAAAAAAAAAATTGCTAAAAATTTGAAAAAAATAGCCAAAATTAAATATAAAAATTTGTAACACTAAAATAAATCGCCAAATTCTAAAAAATCGCCC
The DNA here is from genome assembly GCA_905220375.1 of Tachina fera. Classification (NCBI taxonomy): domain Eukaryota; kingdom Metazoa; phylum Arthropoda; class Insecta; order Diptera; family Tachinidae; genus Tachina; species Tachina fera. Next base: position 109,235,488 of record LR999966.1, on the reverse strand, counting down.
AAATGAAAAAAATCGCCAAAATGAAAAAAACGCTAAAAACCGAAAAAGAAGCCAAAACCAAAATAAATGTTTATATGAAAAATAAATCGCCAAAATGAAAAAAATCACAAAATTGAAAAAAAAATAACCAAATTCAAAAAACGCCAAAAACCCGAAAAAATCGCCAAAATAAGAAAAAAGTGTCAAAACTAAAAAAAGCTACAAAATCAAAAATGTATCCAAGACAAAAAAAAAACGCCAAAAACCGAAAAAATATCCTATAGGAAAAAAATCGCCAAAAATAAAAAAAAATTGCTAAAATTAAAAAAACGCCATAAACCAAAAAAAAAAATCGCCAAAACTAAAAAAGCGCTAATAAACGCAAAAAAACCCCAAAACTAAAAAACGCTTAAAAATGAAAAAAAACCCAAAAACTAAAAAAATTCCAAAACTATTTTATATATGTAGGCTCAAGTTCTTATTGAATTACATATCTCGCGTCTGTAGGGAACCCTTCGTGCGCGGTTCAAAGTAGCACTTCACTGAATTTATTTTATTTTTAGCGAGTTTTTTCGTCTACGCGATTTTTTTAGTTTTTTCGGCGACCTTTGCTCTTTTGGTGATTTTTTACATCTAAGCGATTTATTTCCTTTTTAGTGATATTTTTCATTTAAGCGCTTTTTTATTTTCCCCATTTTTGGTGTCAGAATTTTTTAATTTTATAATATTTTAGTTTTTAACATTTTTGGATAAAACAAGAGTTGATTTCTTACTATTTCCAAGATACTAAGATACTAGCTGTAATACTTAGAAAAAAATGACATTGAAAAATGGGCTTGAGGACTAACTTTGAAGGCCGCACGCACCCCCTAAAACACAACTTATCGATATGAAATTTTTTTGTATTTTTTTTACATAAAACTGAACCGATTTGGGGGAATAGAATATAAGAAATAAAAAAAATTCGCCATGCAACTAACGGCCACTCTAAAGCTTAAATTAGACGTGACAGAGCCATAATGCCACAACCATAACCAAACTAAAATTCAATTGGTTTCTATGGTGAGAGTTATGGCGTTGTGACGACTCACCAATAATCAAATACAGTAATGCCCATTAGTTTGGTTCGAACGGCTTTTTTCTATGGCTATGGTTATGTCACGTCTGATTGAGCCTTAATGCTTATAAACCCGTGGACATGCACGCCCAACTCTATTGACTACATGTTAAACTCTCTCTCATTGACGTTTTATTACAACCACTTGAAACTCAACCTCAAAATACATCAAACATACATACATATATGTTGTTATTACATTTAACAGGTTGCCAAGTGCAGCTAAGAGGTTTTGAAACACAAGTATCTACAAAAGAAAAAAAATGAAAATGAAAATGTTTATAAAATTTTTCTTTCGGTGTGTTGTTTGCTCTAATGTTTTCTTGAAGAATATTTTTTCTCAAGTATCCCTCCCTAGTCTTTCGGTCTGTTAGTCTAAGCATGGCGCTTCTAAGTCTAGTATGCATCTTATGATACTTGAAATTCTTTTATTGTTTACTTTCATTTAAATCTGTAAGAGCGCCTGGTATTTTCATTCTATCTGTCCGTCCGTCCGTCTTTACTATCGCATATGCAGTATATACTACGAGTATTGTTCCTTTATGTTTTATTTTTTTTTAAATGGATTCATTGTTCAACATTTCAACAAAATATATCCATCCCAGCTTGTATTGTATTGTGTTGTGTTTTTGTAGTTCTCAGAGTTAAAGTTAAAACAGCCCAGCTCGCGAAACCCTTGTGCCTTAAATTATATTTAGGATTTGTTGTTCGTTTTACCAGTAGGTTGCATGCATGCATGATGTTATTTTATATACATACATACATACATACTCGTATTATTCATTCCTTTTTGATAGAGCAAGTGTTTAGTATTGTATCCCTACATTTATCTACCTACTTTACTACGAGTATTATTGTTGTTTTTGTTTGGCTTACTATTGTACGATACATACAATGTATTATTATCGATCTTGGGAGAGTTTATCTTTAACATTTTATGACACTTATAGGTCGTCAATGTTTTTTTTTCTTCTTTTATTATTTTTTATTCTTACTATTATTTCTCATGCCATTTTGCAGGTAAACAATTATAGAATGAATAGCAAGCGCATCCTTGGAATCCAGATACATGTACATACTCATATACAAATGTAACTGCTTTTCAGTTCAAAGAAACTTCGCACCTCAGCTATTGTGTTAATTCCTTTTGTTGGCTAGTTCATTTAGTTTTTTGTTTTATCTAAGACTATGATGTTTGAATGTAAAAGAATAGAGCGGTGTTGTACTCGGTGTATTTCTTTCTTCATCAATTACTTTTCTTCCCGCAGCGATTTCAAGTGTTGTTTATTGTTCGACGTCATACAGATTTTTACGCCTTCGACAATTTGGTACCATCATACAATTTTCAAGTGGTTATTAAGTAAAATCTTTTCATAAGCCTGGACTTAACAAATGCATACTGTAGATTACACTGAGCAAAATAAATCGCAGCTTTGTACAAGAAGAAAAAGTTCTCTATAGCAGGTTGGATAATGTTTGCACCTAACAGAGGCTCGGCTTTGAGTAACTTAGAGCTTATATTCTCTATGCCTTCAGAAAAAAAAATACCAATGTAAAATCAATATGCAAAAATTTTGATTGCAAATAATGTTTAAGTTATTATCTATAATAGTCCAAATCGCAGTCTTTTACAAATTGTCTTTCATTGTAGCATGTGCAAAATATTATAGTATACTGATGCTCACAACTAAGAATTGTTAAGTGTTGCGTATCAATATATAGGGGCCCCCTAAACACAACTTATTGGTATAGTTTTTGCATTTTTTTTCGTTTTTGACGATTTTTTAATTTCTGCGATTTCTCATTTTGACGATTTATTTAATTTTGGTGATTTTTTTTTGGTCTTGGCTATTTTCTTTTGGTTTTTTAATTTTGGCAATTTTTTAGTTTTGACACTTTTTTTATTTTATGGCGTTTTTTTCGTTTTTTGCGTTTTTTATTTTTTTGCGATTTTTTTCATTTTGGCGATTTTTTCTTCATATTAGCAAGCATTTTGTTATTGGCGCCTTTTTCGCATTTTGGCGATTTTTGCGGTTTTTGGCGCTTTTTCTTCATTTAGGCGATTTTTTTCAGTTAGACGATTTTTGAGAATTTTGCGACTTATTTTAGTGTTAGAATTTTTTTTTTAATTTTGGTGATTTTTTTCGTTTTGGCGATTTTTTTAAATTTTTGGCGATTTTATTTTTTGGTTTGGCGATTTTATGATTTTCAGATTTATTAGTTTAACCGTTTTTGAAAATATCAATATCTTACGGTTTCAAAGATATAGCAAGTTGTCTAAATTACATAGTCAAAATTGCATTAACTGATGGACCTCCCTTTAATTTAAATTTTTATAAATTTTAGTGCTAATTGTTGTAGTCTGTATAAAAATACACTAATTTTATAAATTTCAAGTCTCAATATACCTATGTACATACAATTTTATGTATGTATATTACATGGGATTTTAAAATTTTTCTTTGCTCGTTTTGGAGCACCCTTTAATTTCTAATTCTCATGTATTTGTTGTTATAGCGGCCAATGTTCTAAATACTCTGTCCAAATTTCATGTCCGTAGATTATACGGTTCCTGAGAAAGTAGCGTGTGACGGACAGACGGACAGCGTAGCGAAATCAATAGGGCTCCTTTTTTCATGCTTGGTGTACGGAACCCTAAAAATAACGGCCACCCTAATGTACATACATATAGACATACATTTATTCCCAAAAATATTCTCCATATTTCCTTATCATTTTATAACATAAAAAGCATTCAATATAAAAAAACGTTTTTTCTTGCAGTGTTAAAAAAAGTACATATAAACAAAAATTCAGTTAATCGCGACTCTGACCCGCGCACGAACGGTTCCGTACGGACACTAGATATGTAATACTATACGAACTTTAGCTTATATAAAATATAATGTTGGCATTTTTTTCGTTTTTTGGATTTTTTTCGGTTTTGAGCGTTTTTTGTAATTTTGCGTTTTTTAGTTTTGGCGTTTTTTTATATTTTTTTGATTCTGACGATTTTTTTTAGTTTTGAAGCTTCTTTCTTGTTTAAACGATTTTTTTAAATTTTTTTAATTTTGGCGATTTTTTCAGTTTTGGCGATTTTTTTTTTATTTTGCCTATTTGTTTTCCTTTTGGCGCTTTTTTGGATTTTGGCGATTTTTTCGGTGTTTGGCGATTTATTTTAGTTTTAGAACTTTTTTTAATTTGGGGCTTTTTTTAGTTTTGTCTATTTTTTTTCCAATTTTGGCGCTTTTTTTCGGCTTGGCGATTTTATAACTTTGAAATTTTTTGGTTTTACCGTTTGTGAAAACTTCAAGAGTTTGCCTCTTACGGTTTCCAAGATACATTAAGTTGTCAAAATTACATAGACAAAATTACATTAACTGATAGAACACCCTTTAATTTTGTTTTTTTTAACTTTATAGTTAATTGTTGTAGTCTGTATAAAAATACACTAACTATACAAACTTAAAGTGTCTATATCATAGCTGCCCACAGAGAGAAAACCGAGAGAAATCTATAAGCGAATGTGTATTCATTTGTATAAAAAGTCGATTGATGTTCGGCACATCGGCGCCAGCTTGAACAGCCTGGGTCTATATACATACAACTGTATGTATGTATGTATATAACATGGAATTTTTCGTTGCTCGTTTTGTAGCACCCTTCAATTTGTAACATGAGTATTTGTAGTTCTACATAATGTGTCCAAATTTCAGGTCCGTGGCTCTTACGAAAACAATAGTATTAATTTTCACTTTTGGTGTACAGACACTCATAGCAGCTTCCTTTGTCACTAAATACAAGAGCTTTGGAATAAGTTTTATAGAATTGCTCTAACTATATCATATGCTTTTACAAAAGAGCTTTGTGCTTTCACACCGAGGAGAATACAACAGATCTGTTTACTATGGAAAGAAACAAGAACAAATTGTAAGAGCTTTCAAAGCTATTTAAACCAAACGCAAATGGCAGAGTAATGTGTGTTTGTACGTAGCTGCTCTATATAAATGTATGGATAAATAAGTAAATTTAAATTGAATTAAAGCTTTTCTCTCCGTGTACTACGCCGCCTCCATTGTTAGTTTTGCTGTACAATTTTCAATGGCCATGTAAACAACCATTTTATTATGATGTCGCCCCGAATCTATTGTCTTCTCAAGTGGTTCTTTATATTATTTTCAAGAATTTATTATTTTTAGTTGGATTTGTATTGCTCTGGCCCAACAACAACAAGAACAATAAACAACACGGCGCAACTCAAACAACAGTTCTTATGAATTGGCAAAAAAAAATATATAAAGCCAACAAAACGCACAATTGTCGTAATTGTCTTTTTTTTTGTTCGTAGTGTCCCTTTAGGTCTATTACTGCTTGCTGGCTGACTGTTGCTTACAATGCATTTTACCTAGAATTAGATTAAAACCAAGCGAGTAGCATGAAATGTACATGCACACATATTATGTACATAAATACTCGTATGCATAAATGTACTTTCTTGTTGCGGTGTATCCTTAAATAAAAGGAAGATGCTGCATAGTAAAGAAATTAAATGAAATGTGAAATGTGCAAAAGTGTTTGCATGTGTGTGATCACGATCATTTGCAGCCACTTGAAATTTCTTTCATTACATTTTGAATGTCAGTGATACCCACTCGACTCGCAGCGGGCAGCTTAAAGAAAAAGGTGTGCGTGCAAATGGATTTCGTTATTTGGGCGTATTAACTAACTAAAGGTGGAAATTTTTAAGAAAATGTGGAAAAACTTATTTTAATATTAATGCAAAACTCATTGACAGCCAACTGAAATTCGCACGCCAATTACATACATACATATTTGTTTGCTCAAGTAATCTATGTCCTTGTGGATAATATGCAAGAGCAGTTTTCCTTAAGTAAAAATCTTTTGGAAATTTCTTAAGAGTAAAAGGATGATTCTGTCTACTTCTGGATTTTCGCCTGATTTTATGTTTCGCATAGCATTTTGGTGTCAGTCAACAATAATATACACACATATCTACATACAGATTTGTGTATTTAATTAGCTTTATATTTAAAATGTGTTGTACATTATACCCACGTCGTGTATATTTTATAATACTCGTATTTGGAAATCCCGCGCATTAAGACGTGCTACTTACTGTTGTTTATATTAGATAAAGATTTTTGAATTGTTTATGACTGTTTGTTGTGTATATATATTTTGATTTCGGTTAATTGTTACTACTTGATTTAAGTATTTAACAAATTAATAAATTACAAAAATTTCCCAAAGAATCCTCAAAGTTGTTTACGTACATTTGCACCCTTGTGTTTATTATTTCCTGGAATCAATTAGAAGGATTAAATTTCCCAATATCGAAAGTAAAATGAATGGATTTTTCTTAGGGAATTTCATAATTCATTTGCAGGTAAACGTTTAAAAAGAAAGATTGTGTGAACGCCACAAAAATAGACTTTGAAGCCTTGGATAAAATAGGATGAAATGTATTTTAAGGTTGTTAAAGCTTTTTCTTAAAACTGTAGGTTTTGAGGGCTTAATTCCGATTTTTGGTAATTTTCAAAGCATTCGCAAGAGAGTTTTTAGTATTTTTTTTAAGATTAATGGATTTTCATATACATACAGGCAAATCCTGGTATAATGGACGTTGTAATGTCAAGCCTAATCAATTTGAGGTACCCATCGACAGACTTGGGTAGTAATGATTACATTTTGTAATTGATTACACAGCTCTGATTTCAATTACAATTACAATTACAATTACAATTACAATTACAATTACAATTACAATTACAATTACAATTACAATTACAATTACAATTACAATTACAATTACAATTACAATTACAATTACAATTACAATTACAATTACAATTACAATTACAATTACAATTACAATTACAATTACAATTACAATTACAATTACAATTACAATTACAATTACAATTACAATTACAATTACAATTACAATTACAATTACAATTACAATTACAATTACAATTACAATTACAATTACAATTAAAATTACAATTACAATTACAATTACAATTACAATTACAATTACAATTACAATTACAATTAGAATTACAATTGCAATTACAATTACAATTACAATTACAATTACAATTACAATTACAATTACAATTACAATTACAATTACAATTACAATTACAATTACAATTACAATTACAATTACAATTACAATTACAATTACAATTACAATTACAATTACAATTACAATTACAATTACAATTACAATTACAATTACAATTACAATTGCAATTACAATAAAAATTACGTATTTTGTATTTTAAATTTTATATTTTATTTTTATATTTATTTATTTTTTGTATATTTTAAGCCCCGACCAAAAAAAGGGGTTTTATAAGTTCCCTATAGTCAGCCTAGACAAAAGAACTACTTACTCAGCAGTGCTACAGTCTAGTGGTAGATTTTCAATGACAAGTTAAATTTTAAATGTCAATAGATGATTCCATTGACTGAGGTACTGTCAATGTCACTAGTAAATCGCTAAAATTTCACTATTCGCATTTTCTACAGGATTTGTAGTGTGTGTATATGTATCGGTGTATCTGTGTGTCTGTACGAGTCCACGTACAAACCAAACGGCTAGACCAATTTTGATTAAGTTTTTTTTTGCTTGAAAAGTGACTTGATCGGGAGGGCTCTTAGCTATGTTTGAAAAAAATCGGTCCAGCCTTTTAGAAGATATCACATCCTCTCTAGATATATTCGAGGGTTTTTAAAATTTTTAGTTTTTGTTGTTAATAATATTTTTTATTAAGTTCAACAAAAATTATAATTGATATAAAAAATTAAAAAATTAATACTTGTCATTATTTGTTTAAATTTTTATTAATTTTTTTGTGCATACACTTTTATAACTAAAAAAAAAATTATTAACATTTTGTACCTTCGCAGATATATTTGATATATTTTTTAAACTTTTATAATCTATGACAAAAATGTTTGAACTTCAAAATCATGTTTTTTTACAATAATGTTGTGAACACAGCCAATTATTCAAAAACTACGGCAACGTCAGCAAGAGAAAAAGTATCAAAAATTGAGAGAATAAGTAAGTCCGCAATGAAAATAAAATAGATTTTAATCTTATTCCGTTCCGCACTGCGGTTTTTTACTTCAAAATCGTATGGAAAACCGACCCGCAATAAATAATCGTTACATTGTGTTCAGACTCTTAAGGATATGTTGGAGTCCCTTCCAGAGACCAGCAGTCTGGGGTCAGAGACTCTAGTCTACACAATACTACAGCGGGTTAAGCTTCTTGTTGGTATTCACATAAAAAAAGTCATTAAGTAATTTGTAGTTTTGTTCGTAATATTCAATAAATAAATAAATAAATATTTAAAACAAAATAATTATAAATAGTAGTACGTGAAAAATTATTTAATGTCGGTTACATTCGATACTGATACTTTATACTGCATTTTACATTCGTCACAATTTCATCAAGCTAAAAAAAATTTACAATAGCACTTAGTCAATTTTCCATCCTTGTTTGTGATCACACGCAGTAACAGCAGACTTAGCAAAGCCTCAAACCCAATACTAAAACTTTAGTGCTTTTGTTTTAAAATAACATTATGTTAAGAACAGAACAGTGTGCAAATGTAAGCATTTATTGTTTAACTTTATAAAGTGTTTTTGTATGTGCTTTTTCTTCAAGTTTTTCGTGAAATTCAATATGTGAACTTGCTGTGCCAGAAACGCTTATTCAATATCCATGTTGAGCAATAAAGCAAGAAAACTGTAGGCATTATTCATGGTCTAAAAGATAAGACAATAAATGAAAGAAACACATTTGTTTACCTGTTAAGGTGGAAATAGATTAAATATAAAATTAATTACCTTGGTGTACGTTGTTAAGTCGATGTTAAAAAAGTAGCCAGCTTTTATTACGACCGGCTGTTGTAAATATTGCATGTATTGCAAAATAATCTTGCGGTTAAGCACTGACATTTCGGGCCAATTGCAATTGTAAATACTTTTAAGAAGGCATGACGATTCTGTTGTCAATTTGTTGCCATAAAAACAGAACAAAAAGATCTGTAGATTCATGACCACTGAATATTGCACTAAAGCCAAGAAATTTATGGGATCTTCTAAAAAGTTAAAGTTTTGCAAACGATAGAGACTGAAACACAACACAAAGGCGCTCAATACGATTTGTGTCAAAATTGGATACGTTACAATTGCTTCGCACGATTTGCACATGCTACGAGTATAAATAATTACAAATAGAGTTTTAGTGCAATTTAAAATAAATATTTGTATAACAAATAAAAATTCACCTTTTCAATTTAAGATGCAATTCAATTATTGCCAACAATTTTTTTGTCACACCAGCATTTGTTTCGCTCTTGTTGACGCCCAAATTCTCCAAACGCATCGCCATCACTTTAAAATGTAAGGCCAAGTGTTGCATCATATAACACAGCAACATGTCCAATGAACAATTCGAAATACATGTCAACGGCATGGCAAGCAATTCATATAAGTAAGCATACCAATAGTTTGAAGGATGTTTCCAATTAAATGGTGTCCAGTAGGGAAATGGCAATTGGTATCTGTTGTCAAATAGCACAGCCACAAAAACACAACCAGGAACACTCAAACTGCACGTTATATAAAGGAATGCCAAAAGACTGTACTTTTTAATTGTACGCTGCCACACGACACATTCACGTCTTGTTTGCAACTTGAACATTTCATTTTGCTGCCATTCATTAAACAGGGACTTAAGCAATGCATCATAGTGCCATATGCTTAGTATCTTTACCACCAGCGCTGTTTCCGTTAAAGCAATATAAAGTACATCGGTGGCCTGATTTAAATCCGCACTGCAAACAACTTCCAGCCACATCAGAAGGGTGAAAGTAAACGTCAATGGTGCGTGTAAGATTAATTTGTAATTAATGCGTTGAAATTTTGAAAACTTGTTGTAAATCTTAACGCTGGTTAAGACACAAATAATGGTCAGGATCTTTAGCAGTAAATGTGACTTTTGCAAAGTATCGTATGCCATTACTATTAAGCAATTAAATTAAAAGTGTTCTAAAACATTATTTCGCAATCGAATTTAATTTATAGGAAATTTGAAGGATATGGTTTTCTATGATACACCGTGATTAAGAAAAGGTTTTTGGTGTTATAGTGAAACTTTTTCCAAAAAAATTTAACGGAATTTAAAAATAAGCACTAAAAATTTAAAAACAATTTAGATTCAGTTAAGTAAAATATTTTTATATTTTTTTATATTAACCCATAATGCTATTCAAAGTCGGTGCCTTCGGGTGAAGGAATTCTATATTTACTTGCTTATGAGTTTAATCACCATTGTTATTGTGACCGTCTTTAAATAGTATTATACGTAAAATATATACATATATATAAAAACTTATGTACATATATAAAAATAAAACATTTTTATACATATGTATGTACTCGTATTAAAGAAGAACTTTTAAGACATGAGGGATTCTTTAAATGCTTTACTACAGGGAAATCTTCTGAAAGAAACGCTAAACAACACCGTTGGCAAGAAATTTTTTTCAGTTATTGCAGGTATATGAGCAAAACAGAAAATATTTCGTGACGGAAACATTTGTGTAATACATAATAGCTTACCAACAACATCTTACACACACACACACTCTCAAACGTACAGTATGCAAAATAACAAGCATACACCCATCAACACTACTTCTTTTGATTGTTTATTATCAACAATAAATCTTTGCGAAAACGCTTGTTAACACTTGTATACACCAACACCAATGCATCCTTCGTGCTTCGCTTACACTCGTAATACGATCATTTATTATTGGTTTAGTATAATACATGCCACGAGAATACATTTAAAAAACAAGAAGTATTTACTTTTCAAGAGTGTTTACGCAGACCTCTAATATGTACATATGTGTTGCCTGAATCTAAGTTATTTATGATTACTTAACTGAATCTAAATTATTTTAAATTTTTTTGTTGTTATTTTTAAAGTCGGTTTAATTTTGTTTCTAAAGTCTTATTTTAAAAGTTTTAGGGGCACTTTTATGTCTTTAGGGGTCGTACGTCGTACGTACATTTTTCTAAACTCAACATGGTATCATATTCAGAGCTGAAGCTGTATGCCAAGTGAAATATGATGTTAAGCCTTAATGGGCATGGTGCCGCCCAACTTTTGTGCCCCAAAATTTAGATAATAATTTCGAAGATTTTTTTTAAAATGCCAAAATAATTGATTTATTAATTAATTAAGCAATGTGTGTGCCACATGTTTCGTAAAAATCGGTAAAGTATAAACACGTGAAATATATTTATATTTTAATGGGTGTGGTGCAGCCCACTTTTATGAACGCGAAACTGTGTCCTTTTAAAAGCTCAAGGCGTATGCCAAGTTTCGTAAGAATCTTTTAATTACAAACACGTGAAATATAATCCAAAATTTTAAGGGGCATGGCACCGCCCACTTTTTCAACGAAAATATTGTGTATTTTTTAGTGCTCAAGGTGTGTGTGAAAAAGCGCCAATAACAAAAAAATGTTTGTATAAAAAAAAATCGGCAAAATGAAAAAAAAATCTCAAAAATTAAAAAAAAAATCGCCAAATTGAAAAAACGCCAAAAACCGAAAAAAATCATTAAAATGAGAAAAAAGTGTCAAAACTAAAAAGAGCGCCTAAATGAAAAAATAGTTGCCAAAATGAAGAAAAGCCAAAAACCGAAAAAAAATCGACATAGCTAAAAAAATCGCCTAAATGTAAAAAAATGCCAAAACGAAAAAAAACGCCAAAAAATTAAAAACGCCAAAAACTGAAAAAAATCGCCAAAACGAGAAAAAAAGTGTCAAAACTAAAAAACTTTACAAAATAAAAAAATTATCCAAAAACCGAAAAAATCGCCAAAACCAAAAAAAATCGCCTAATGAAAATCGCCAAAATTAAAAAAACCTCAAAAACGAAAAAAATGCCAAAACTATGTTTTATATAGGCTAGAGTTCGTATTGAATTACATATGTATCTCGTGTCCGTACGGAACCTTTCGTGCGCGGGTCAAAGTCGCACTTCACTGAATTTATTAATCAATAATAAAAATAAAAAATAATTAAAAATTAATTTCAATAATGATGTCTTTTATCCAAGAAAAATCCAATTTTTAACGTTATTTAATTTATTTTTGGTCAAATATGTGATGGTGGATTTATTTCAAAATATAAACCAAATGAGAATTACTATATGAAAGCTAAATTGCTGCTTACTAAGATGTGTAAAAGGCATCAAAGAAACTAGTCACTTATATATCAATGAAAATGTTACTATTCTGGAATATACATTTCTACTCAATTATTTTCTTTATTACTGAAGCGCATACCATCGTGTCACGTTTGCTACTGCATTAGCCCACTGTTGCAACCATTAAAATTCAATCACTACGTATTATAACTATCAGTAATTTTTGCATAATCTAGTCGGCAATTACTGGCTTCTTGGCTTTACCAATTAGAAAGCCATAAATAATTGAAAACACTAAAATAATTCAAATCCACCTCATATTAAATAAATTAAGTTTTACGTTTATTTTTTTTCTTTCTAATAAGTTTTTGTCGTTTATTTATCAAAAGTATGTATGTATCTCTTATAACAAAATAAAAAATTAAAAAAAAAAATTTTAAATTACATACAAAAATTACATTTACATATATCGCAATAATTTTACATAAGGATTTCGTTTGTGTTGCGTAACTAAAAAAAATTGAGAAACTTAAAAAGAAATATAATTTTTTATTTATTTTTACTTATGGGTCTTAATTAATATTTTCTTCTTTTTCTTTTTTCTTTTTTCTCTTTGTTCTTCCATTGCAGCCACACTCTGATTCTTATGTGACTGTCAAACAAACTACAAGCTACCAGAATAAAATGAAGTAAGTTTAATAAACAAATTAAAGAAATTAAAATAATTAATTTACAAATAAAAAAAAAATAAAAAAATAAAAAAGAAAAAGTGCTTTTAGGGGGAGAGGAGGGACAACATAAAGTATTTATTTCCTAAATAAAAGAGTTTTTATCCTTTTCAAGATACACAGTTATTGTGAGCAGCATTTGATAGATTTTTGAGTACTCGTCGAGTTGTGGAGGCAGAAAAGGGCTTAGAAGCTGGTTAGGGAAATTATTTTATTCACAATAATGTGCCGGGCTTTCTTAAAGGTAATCGCCTTCTTTGGCCCAAAAGACCTAAGCCGCGAGGTTGTTGCTTTGTGGTGGTTTCAGCTTCCTCTGTTGTCTCGTTGCTGGCCTCTTCATTGGCTGAGTTGGAGGCTTCTTCTTTAGAATCACTTTCTTCATCCGAAGCGGCTGAAGACTCTTCTGGAGCTGGAGCTGGAGCTGCTTCTGAAAGTTGGGGATAAAAAAACAGTTTAAAACTTTTTTATTTATACAAACAATTTTGTTTAACATACCTGTCGTGGAGGGGCCTACTTTGAGGCGTCTGTTGGCAAGCAGAGGATTGACCTTGCGTGGAGCTAGTGGCGCTGGTGCAACCTTTGGTTTGATATCAGTCTTGTGCAAACCACCCAAACGTGGACGATTCTTTAGGCGATTTAAGCCACCAACATTGGCATTGGCAGGCTCTTCGGCTGGCTTTTCGGCGGGCTTGTCGGCTGGTTTTTCACCCCCTTCCTCACCTTCGCCCTTGACATCATTGTGATGTGAACTGTCAGCAGCCGAATCCTCATTTTCAGCATTAGCTGGAGCTTCTGTGGTAGAACGTCCAAGCTTGGCACGTACAGGCAGACGACCACCAGCGGCTCGGTTCAGATTAAAGCGGGAAGGTCTGGCGGCTGCACTGTTACTGGGTGCTGCTGCTGTGGAGGGCTTGTCATCTACGCTGTTATCGCTGTCATTGACGGTTTCCTCTTCTGCATTAGTTGGAGCCTTGGTAGTTGTTGTACGGCTGCGACCTCGTATATTAAGTGTGGGACGGGCTTTCAATGTACGAGCAGTAGTGCTGGAAACGGCTTCTTCATGACCCTCATTGGAGTCAGCGGAAGCGGCAGCTTCAGTGGTAGTAGTACTGCCGCGAATGTTAAAGCGATTACGGGCTAGTGAAATGAAATGTTAGTCAAATATTTTTTTTTGATAAAAAAAGACTTACGTCTGTTGCGTGAAAATCCAGAGCTAACCGGTTTGACTTCCTTGGCGGCAACCTCTTCCTCCTGTTGAGGTTCTCCAGCGCTAGGAGCTGCTGTTGTTTTGGAACCTGCACGATTGCGGCCGCCAACAGAAGGACGAGAGTAACGATCTGAAATAAATTTCAAACATTAAATTTCGCTTCACTTTCTAAGAAAGATAATTAAAAAATTTTACTTACTCTTGCCGGTCTTGGGAGCATCTGCAGGTGCCTCTGTGCTGGTGGTTGTAGAGGGACTGTTGCCAGACTTGAGCTTAAAACGATTGCGGCCATTTGTGCTGCCAGCACCACGTCTGCCACCATACAATGAGGGAGCCGGTGTTGTGGTAGTCGTCGTTGTGGTAGTTGTTGTGGTTGTAGGTTCTGGCGTAGTTGTGGTCGTTGTAGTGGATGTTGTGGTAGTGCTGCTGGGTTCATCATCTACAAGAGTGGTAAGAGCATCATCATCACTATCGGTGGTGTCCGGCAAAATGGTGGTGACATCAGCTGTGTCTGCATCTGTGGTTATGTCCATGTTGTTGTTTTCATTGGATAAGAGAGCGTACAAATCCAAGGCGGCCTTTTCCATGGTGGGAGTAGTTTGTTCAATATCTCCATCATCACCCTCACTTTCTGTGTCATCTTCTGCTGGTTTTTCTTTTGCCTTGGCAGCTTCAGCTTCTTCAGCAGTTTTGGCGGCAGCGGCTGCTGCTTGAGCCGAAGCTAAAACAGCCATTTCTTGTTCAATGGTAATGGCGGACTTGGTGTCATCAGAACTACGCGAGCTTTTGGATTGTTTTTCATCGGTATTGAAAGTTTGGCTATCGACCAGTTCCAAGCTGGGGCGTTTTACACTGATTTTCTTTTTCTCGGCGGCCGAATCTAGTGAGTCTAAAGCTGGCGTGGGAGTTACATCCAGCGTCTTGCCACGACTAGGGAAGCGTGTATTTTGGGGCAACCTTTCGGCCTCAATGTTTTCTTCAACATTCGAAGAACGACCCTTGGCCTTGCCACTAACCAAACTGTTATCGACTGGTGTGGCAGCCGTACTACGATCAATATTAGTATAACGCGACTTGCCTCTGGTCTCAGCCTCTTCACCATCCTCGGCTACGGCACCTTTAGGCTTAGCATCCTCCTCTTCATCTTCGTAGTAGTAAACATATTCATACTCATAATCCTGGCCATTGGGACCCTTTTTGATTTCAATGCGTGATTTCTTGTTATTCTCAGTACCTGCGGTTTCCAAGGCAATGCCTTGATCCACAAAACCCACATTGATTTCATCATCATTTTCCAATTTGCCCTTTGTGATGGGAGCTACAGTTGTGAGTATATTTATTGGTGCTTCTGTAACTTTCTCCTCAACTTTTTCTTTGGCTTCTTTTATTTTTTCAATCTTTTCTTCTTCCGCTTTGACGGCGGCATCTACTTCAGCTTTAATGATTTCCAATTCAGCCTGTTCAATGGCACGCTTAGCTTCTATGCTCTTCATGACATCTTCATTGATGAGGGCGCTCAAAATGGGATTCAGTTCGGGTTTCTCTTTGGTGGGCAAGATATTCATATTTTCCACATCATAGTGATTTATTTTGTGCGACGTTTGGAATTCATCATCGCCCGCAGTTTCGGGTCGTTTATGTGCTGTTTCAAAGGATACTGAAGATTCAACACGAACTTCGGTGGGTATCACAGTAGAGTCGTCGATGGAGTTGTCGGCTAATGTTAGACTTGCCATCAGGCAACAAAGGAATCTTGAAAAGAAAAAAAGAATACAAAATAAAATATTAGTTAATTAAAGCAAAAGAAGCATCAGGCTAACATCTCTTTTCACAAGAACTTTAACTAACAGTTCTTCATACAAAACCATCCGCTAAAGTCCGTGTTAGCTTTTAATTGTACATTGTGAAAAGGGCCGCAAGAGTAATAAAAAAGTAATTGCGGTTAACCCAAAGTTTTAATTAAAAAACCCCTAAATAAGTCTTCCCCAGCTACAAATTGTAGTGTCTCATAATGTTTTAAGATACCATATGATTTACGTCAACTTAACAACAAAAATAATTGTTGCACATACACGCACACTTACATGCATAGCACATACACTTGAGTGCATCAAAACAGAATCTAAAAACTCCTTTGCATTGCAAAGTCATGACTGTACGACTATAACATTTAGTTTAAAATTACAATTTTCTTTTAAAGGTAGACTGCTCTATCAACCACATTTTTCCAGAAGAAGCAGGCAGAAAAAAAGAAACAATTAAATGGCAGCAAAATATCCAACGTTTTTTTTTTTTTTTGCTTAACAAAGACTTTATGCCACAAATACAAATTACAATTTTTTTTCTTAAATGTTTCTTGTTGATTCAATTGAAAACAATTGTCTCCAATACACTCATGCGCGCTCGCGCCCACTTTTAATTCGAGTCGCAATAGAATTGCGCAGTGCTGCGGTGGTCTGTGAAATGGAGCTTAATTTTTTTTTGTTTGACTCACTTTATCTTGATTGTTGTGTACGAGTGCAAATGAATTATGGCAACATAATGTTAACCCTGTTAAAACCAGGCGGTTCACTCTGTAATTCGAAACGAAGGAAAATTCTTTCGAATTCACATGTTATCAAGAAAGTGTTTTCTTTCGTTTCGAATTAAAGAGTAGTAGACCCCAGCGTAGTAGACGCGTTGTGCTAGAACTATAGCTTCCACATAAATAAGGGTCACAAACGTGAAATTTCCAAGAAAGAAATTCTTCTCCACCCAACTCAATTTGGTCAACTGAGTCAACCCAGCTCTCACACAATCAATATTGTTGTGCAAAGCAAGAACAATTTAATTTAATCGCCGTTAACCGCCCTAAGAAAAATAAATGAATCTATTACAGAGTTCAGCGCCTATGACGAATTTCAGCCCACGCACAGTGGTGCCAATAGCGGTTATTTCACGGATTAAGTAAAAAAAGTTCGAGTTCCGTAAAAACTGAAAGTACTTGCTTAAAGTGCATAAAATTCTACATCACTAGGTAAAAAATAAGTTCCAGAGAAGAAACGGTACATATCGTTACCTTTATATAGAAAGGCCCTAACTCATTTTTTTGAAATCGAGATTTTTTAATTATTCGTTATATTAGATGTTCTTCTATCAAAATATACAAAGGTATAGATTTCAAAAAAAAGCAATGTGAGTCCGATCCCAGGGGAGACGTGTAAGCATCTAGTAATGAAAATTTGTTTTTAATATTGGCTTATGGTAACTAAAATAAGATATATAAATTTTTGACTCTACTGTTTTTAAAAATGCATGTAAAACTGCATCTATAGTGGTGGAATTATTAGTGTAGGGGTTTGTAGAGCATTGCTCATATGCAAGTGGAACACGTGAAATAAAAATTCTGATAAGGCTTTGCGACTGTGGGTTTGCAAAATTTGTATTAAAATCTCCACACATAATAATTGGCATGAGATGGAGATTGTTATCCAATTGTCATGCACCAGCTTCAGTGTAAGGCAACAGTACGTAATGAAGATATGTTATAATATTAATATTATAAATTCTTTATAAAGACTGCTTTATATTTTTGAAACAAATATTTTACATTTAAAACGCTTTTTTATTAAAAAGTTTATATTTATTTTATTTATTTTATATTTTTTAACTTCTTAACAAAATTATCCCCACTGGCAATACTATTACACTTCCCAAGCAATTTCTATTAAAATTAACATTGCTCCTGAAAATATGCTTTAAAATTCGGTTGAGTATATTTCTATGCAGCTGCTAAGTTTCTCTGTACTTCTTGTTCGTATGATTACACTAATATACTTATACATATGTAGCTCACACCGATTTGATAACGCTCTACGATCTTACTCAAAATTTGTGATTGTAGTGTGAAAAATATTTTTACTCAATAGCGTATAGATGTTTACACATAAAAAATTAAAATGAGTTGGTGCCTTTCTAAATTACGGTAACGATATATAATGATGCGTTACAATTGAACAATTGTGATAGAAAAGTGTTAAAAATAAGCAGAAAAAAGCTTTAAACTTAGGGTAATTAAACCGGCCGGCTTCCTTAACGTAAGTTGCAATGCGTATTTACAAGGCATATACTACACTTTGTACACGCATGATTAAACTTTGTGGCAACGTCCAATGTTTCTAATCGTTTGGCAACTCATTTTAATGAGTTTCAGTTGTCGAAATTGCGCATCATTTGTATTTTGTATGCAAACATATGTATGTATGCGTTGCATAGTGACGTTACCAAATGCCAATGAAATGTAAAAAATATCTTTCCAACGCAAGGTTGCACTTAAGACATGCTTAGCATTGCACATGCATTTTTTTAAATTATGCATTGCAACTTGCGTTTAGGAAGTTGACCATCCTATTAACCTTAACTAATTGTGAAAAAAATAATAGATCTAACCATGGAATCATAAAGTTAAGGTATTTATTCAAATATTTTGCTAGAATTTGCTATCAAAATTATTTGAGGAAGTGTCTTTGTTTTTAATGTTTATATTGGAAGTTAAAAAAATGGATTTTCTCAGTTTAAGTGAGCATAAAGTTGAATTGGGCTCCATAAAGCAGACATTTCAAATATATTTTAAAGTTTAAATAAATGGGCGTTTGTTTAGAAAAATTTATGCAGCACATCGTTGCGCCACAGAAGTTATATATGTATGTACGAATTAGTAAAAGCCTCACGTGTTTAACCGCTTAATGACTTCTGCCAACACTTTTATTGCGGTTTATTTTGTAATTGTTTGATCTATTAAGGGTGAGTTACTTATTAGTCACGTGTGAGTCACGCATGAGTCGCGTGATCGTGGTTGCTTTTTACATACAATAATGATTTAAAAAATAACGTGTGTCAGTTTAGCTAGTTCTCTTAGGCTTGATAAAAAATCTATTTGTGGATAATTCGCATCCGAAGTGATCCAGTGGCAGGCAATTCATGCAAAGCATGCAATAACAAAACAATTAAATTTTTGCTTTTTACACAAAAAAAAAATTTAAATTAATTAATCGGGCCTATTCTCGTTCCAGTACCGTTTTAAAACGACACGTAAAAACGAAAATCTTACATTGAAATGGTAATACGGTGCTAGGGTAAAACGGTATATTTTCAGTATAAAATTGTCGTATTTATGTGTCTTTTTAAAACGATTACTTAAACGAGAATAGGTCCGAATAATTACTTTCTATGGGGGTAATCGTCTCCTCACTCCTATACTCCCAATATTTTGATGAAACACACAGCTTGTTTTAAGACATAATCATAACAAATTTAAAGTACAGCGGTAATTTTTAAACGATCTATTCACCCGTATTCCGTATGTCACGTCGAATATTCATCTTCGAGAATTTCCTACTAGATTAAAGGAAATGTGTAAAAGGTTTGTTTAATCTATAGGACAAAATTCTCGCAGTCGAATATTTGACTTGACATACGCAATACGCGTGATTATAACGGAGTTATCCCAATTTTATTTAAATTCGATTTAATCACTTATTTACGTTTGCCGCAAAATTTCTGTTAGTGTACTATGTTCACATTTAATACATTTTGCCTTATGCTGGCTTAAAAAAAAATAACTAATTAATAAAATTTTACCACTACTTTGGATTATGATTTAATCTGCAACATTCCTAATAATTCATAAAAAGACAGACAGACACATTTTAACAATAGAATTTTGGCCTAATATTGCTGGTAATGGGCAAATACTGTAACGTCTAATTAAGTTTTCGCATGCTTAATGGTTACTTTAGTTAATTGTTATTATTTTTATTTTTTATTTTTGAAAGGTTCAGGTGTAATTATTACCAAATAATAAAAAATAACTGAGCTAATGAAGTAAGTAACAAAAGAGCTTTTATGAAGTTAAATCAAAAATGCATTTCAGGCCACATTAAAAAAACTGCATTTTGTTGAACCTCCTCTCTTTTCTTTAATAAAACACAATTAAAAATTTAGCACTTTAGCTTTATAAAATAAAATGTAATTAGACGCAGATATATGGGTTTGTATCAATACCGAGTAGCAAATTGTGTAGATACAAGTAAATGAAAAAATACTTTTTTTCAGTCAATAAAGAAATTTAAGGAATCAATGGAAAATGTTGTTGAGTAAAATTTTAGTTTCATTGATAATTGTTGTTATTATTAAATTAAAGTATTGCTCTTTCAACTTGAAATAAAAAAAAAAAATAGCAATATAAAATTCACCATATTTCAACTTGAAATAATTTTGATTCAACATTATTCTCTATTTTGATTTAACAGTATTGGCATGTTAAATCAACATGAAATAAAGTTGTTGCAAAATGAAAAAGGAGAACAACTATGGAAGAAATTTCGACGATGTGGTAATATTAAATAGGGGGAAAATATGTAAACGTTTCAATATAGAGAGTCTACTCAAGATTAAATACACAAGACTACAAACTCTAAAGATAACAACGATAACACAAAGCTTCAATATTCAATAGCAATAACTTAAATTAGGCAAAGATCTGTGATATTAAGGATTAAGTTGCCTATTGATTTTGTGTTGTGATGTAACAATTTATTTATATGTGACCTTCTCCGAGAAAAGGGAACCTAGTGTGTGAAATAGAAGTTTTGAGAAAAACGAATTTAAAGTTTAATGTTTTAATGTTTTTCTCATTTTTATAGATTTTCCCAAGAACCGTTTTGTCTTTTTTTTGTATATTTATTACTATGTGTGGAGATAAATTCAGGGGTTTCTTAACAAAAATTTTTACTGTGTGTCTCCAAACCCTTCTTCCTCAGCAAATCAAACCTGGTGGAAAATGAAGACCAAAAAATGTAATATTAAATTGCTTTTACAGCATATCTGAGTTGAATTTGTGAATTTTTTTAGATACTTTGGAAAAAATATGATTTATTGAAATAATCTTATTTTTCAAGTTCTGTGAGGGAAATGTCCCATGTGGCCAAACCATCAGCGAATCAAACCTGGTGGAAAAGGAAGACAACGAATCATACTATTCACATACATTATTTATTATTCATACTCGTATCTGTGTCCTGTAGTCCATTTTTTATCATAAACATTTTAAAATTATTTTGTTGGTAAATGAAATGAATCGTGTCTCTCATGAGTTTCACATCCGCATATTTTTGTTTCCTGACATTCACTTCCAAATAATTTTGTCGTTTTACTTCCGACTGCACTAAGCAGCGTGAAAGCAAATAGAATCTCTTATTTTAACACCCGACCAAAAAAAGGGGTGTTATAAGTTTGTAGTGAGTACCTGTGTGTCTGATCGTGTCCACATACAGACCAAACGGCTGGACCAATTTTGATTTAGTTTTTTATATTTAAAAGGTGACTTGATTCCAGATGGTTCGGTCCAGCCGTTTAGAAGATACCAATCACATCTTCTTTAGATATAGCAGGAGGTTTTTAAAATTTTTAATTTTTTTGTTATTACACAATAATATTTATTAAAGTGAATTTTAATTATTATTGTTCGAACTTCATTTGTTTCTGTGTATATATGAAGTTTCTTTTGAACTATTAATGGAATTTTACGGCCAATGAAATTTAAATAAAATACAATTTTAAATTATGAATGTCATTCGACTTTTTGTTGTTCTTGCAACTTTTATTGCAAATGGAATATGTGAATTGTTTTGATTCATCATATTTCAATTTGCTAAAAGCTGCTTTTGTAATGAAAGGTCAATTTTACTTTCTCTACATCATAATTAGTAAAGAACAAACGACAACGGCAAGATTGTTGTAAATTTATAGATGTTAAAATTGAGCTTTTATTATAAAAAAAGCTTTCCTCAAATTTTAATACGATGAATCTAAATAATTTCCATATTCCATTTGCACTGTTATGAAAAACTCCCAGATTAGCAACCAATCTATCAAAAATATTCGAAACCAAAATACAGGCAAATCCCGGTATAACGAACGATATAATGTAAGGCCCATTCGTTGTACCGAAAAATACGTTATAGCGCAAAGATTTTTTCAAGTGTTATTTAAATTATTATTATTGTAGACATGATACAATACAATAAAAAAGTGAGGGTAATTTATTTTCAAATAAGATACCAAATACCAACTAAAGGAATCACATTTTTTTGCATTTACATTGCTGCTGTAGATTTTGATTAATATTTTTTGCCGTTAGTTATACAGAGCAGACATATATGAAAATATTCGCTATAAAAAGTTGAACAAAATCTTAGAAATATGTTCCTAGCAAGTTTTTGTTTTTTATTTTGCGATTTTTTCTTCATAATTCGTTATATACAGTACAAAATTAGGCTAGTATATTCGCTCTATAAGGTTGTTAATACCAAAAAATTTGGACGTTCATTATAATATCGGATTTTCGTTAAAGCGAGATTCGTTATACCGAGACTTGCCTGTATTCGCAAAATAAAATGAAACAACATAATTTTTCAATACCTCGCATTCTTGCATAATTGTTTCTAAATTGCCATTCGAAAATCAATTCGAAAAAGTTAAAAGTTATGTGGATTGCTGACATCAAATCTTTTTGGCAATTCGGAAATTTTCATTCTAATTGAAAGCTTTCGAAACTCATGTCAGACACGAATATATTATGATTTTGTTATATTATGTTTTATGCTAGATATCAATAAAAAAAGCATCCCTGAAGAAATTTGTAAAAAAAAGAAACGAAACGTTTTGTAAAACAAAATAAATATTATGTAACTTTTATTTACATTTGGAGACAAATTGTTGACCACTGACCCACTAGCCCGTGAAAATAAAAAGACAGTTCGGTCAGAAAAAATAACTTAAGAAAACATTTTTGTTTTAAAGTTACTATAAATCATGTTGAATTAACATGAAACACATGTAGCTCAAAATAACTTACAAAAAATGTTAAATTACCATTTTCTTCGTAGATTTTAATACGAAAATTTTCAATATAAATTCTATGAATCAAATTAAATAAAATTTGAATTAAGTAAAAAAATAATCTGCTACGAACTTTAATATTTTCATTAAAACCATTAAATTAGTTCACATCCCTGCATATTTATGTAAATTTTTTTATACGAGTTTATACATAAGTACATACATACATATGTATGTATGTATGTATATGATTTTGTGTGCTTGTACATATGTACAGAGATGTTGACAGATAGTTACATGTGTGATGAAAGATGACACACATTTTGAAAGCAGAGGAGATTATTAAAGTTTCGAGTTTGCTTGTGCATCTTTTGTTTGTTATGATTATTTTTTTAAATTAAACTTTTTTATATAATTTTTTTTTGCAAAGTCAAGTCAGGTTGAATTTTTAAATATCAACTAGTGTTGTTTGTTGGCAATTTGATATGTTTGCGTAAATATGATACATGCAACTGACTAATTTGGCGAAAGGGTTTTTTTTTTAAATAAAATTAAATGTTGCAGTATGCTCTTGCTGCTGCAGTGTACTAGCGATGTTGTTTGTTGTTGTTGTAGTATTAAAAGTTGTAGTTTTAACACAATACCTACCTTCAAATTGTAATGCAGCAGAAAAAAAAATTAAATAAAACGACTATAAAAACTCACCAGTGTAAATGGTTGTTGCTTGCACTGGAATTCACCATGCAGAAAAGTATCAATTTTGAACCGGTTTAGTTGCTATATGGTCCCCTAACAAATGCATAGAAAAAAATCTTTGAATTGCCCGTTAATAAGTTTGTCTGTCTAGGCGTCTAAGCATTTGTCCGTCTTTCTGTCTGTGCTTGTGTTTATTATGTTTTTTTTAGTATTAAAAACAAACTCCCCTTTCAGTTAGAAGGTAAACCAGATAAATTTAATTAAAAAAAAAAAAAAATTATAACTAAACCAGCTTACTCGTAAAATAAACTGGTAAGTGATTTAAACTACTCGATAATAGAACGACCAATCGACCAACTGTTCAGCGTAGCAGTAACTTACAAAAGCTGCAGACAACGCCACGAAACGCCACGCCTCGCCACGCCACACCACACCGTTCCAGGTCTAGTACAAAAAAAGTTTTACACTTTAGTAACAAGCAAAAGTGGAAGACAAAAATTCCGGTCTTTTTTATTTTAACTTGCAGAGATGTCAATCTAGCAGCCATACTTTTCTTACACGCTTTTTGCCAGCACATTGTCTTTTATTTTACACAATAATACAACTCAATATTTGTATGCACATACTCACTCGCATATACATTTCTTTCTATATACATATATATTTTATATCGGCCGTTAGCCTTGAATTTTATTTTATTGTTTCATGCATTAATTTAACTTGTCCATTAGTTAAATAATCGAGGCAGCCAGCCAGCCGCTTTAATTTATGAGATGTCTTGTATTTCATGTACAAATGCATTTTTTTCTTCTCTCTATATTCCTTTTTATTAACTTCTTTCTTTCTTTCTTCATTGTTTAATTTTTTTTATTGTGGTTTAGAGTTACTTTGGCATTTATAAAAAAAACATAAAAAAAAGAAAATGAAATCAAGTAATGCGGATTAAAATTAAAGTTGTTTGTTTTTTGTTGTTTGTTAAAGCTGTAATATTTTTCATCATCGCTGGCATTAATAAACGGCTTGTTTGCTTCTTGCAATTTGTTATTTGTTTAAGGAGCGGTGGGGGAGGGGAGGGGTTGGGGTTGGGGATTTCCCCATTACTTTGTTTTCTTGGTGAAGGGGGAAAGATAGTTAATTTACAGCGTTGTCAACTCGGTGCTTTTCGCACCGTTTTTAGTGCTTTTTGAAATTTTCGACGCGAAAAATTTTGAAGTTAGTGCTCAGTGCTTTTTTAAATTCATTTCGGTGCTTTTTGTTTCGAGTCGGTGGCACTTAACCAAAAATGGGTAGAAAAATTTCCTCACCTATTTTTTCTTTCGAGGAAATGTACATATATATAAAAAAATAAGCTCTGAACTTAAGTGGAGCATTTAAAAAAATTCTACCAAGTTTGTACAAGGCTTGGTGAAGAAATAAGCGACATGTTTCCCTTAAACTTTTACATTTAAATCATAATTAATATAAAAATATTTTGTCACGCAACTAAGAAGACATAATTGAAGTATTTACACAAGTATAGTTTAATATCGAAATTTTATCTAGTCTGGGGAAAATATAACTAGTCCACTGTCGAGCTTTCAGTTGAGAATTATCGGATATTTATAGTTTGATTGCATTCGACAAATACGTTTGTTTCCTGACGAAAAATAATAAACATAAAATTTTTTTATAATAACTACAAAAGGCTTCGTCAAACTGATTTGAGAATTCATTGATTCTTATACAATTAAAATGTGTATCGGATGCCTCAAATTTATAGCTTTAAAAATGTATTGCAAAGTCAACCGATTATGATATTTTTTATATGCATATTCGTGTATAACAATTTTTTTTAAATATGATAATAATTAAAAATTTAGTGCTTTTTTACTTAAATTACGCGCTTTTTTAGTGGTTTCAGTGCTTTTTGAAATTTAAAAGTTGACAACGCTGTTAATTTATATGGCGTCATTAATCACAATGTGATATTAAGAACATTTATCGAAGTAATCCTAATTGAAGGATAATCACATGAAATTATAAAATTTTTAAGTAGCAACTACTCTACTTGCTGTGTCCTCAAAAACAGCCAAACCTCGGTATAACAAATACTTACTTTAACGAATTCGCGATTTAACGAATGGGCAATTTTTTATATCAACTAAATTACAGTGTGTGACAAATTTTAATAAAATCGAAATACTTGGGACGTGTTACTATTTTTCTGGTAGGTATTGTGGAGTATAACAATAATCTTTTTTTTAATATACATATGTGCACATTTATTTATTGTATCCTCAAATCTAAACTAACAATAAGTATTCAAATCTTAAATCTAAAATATAATTATTAGGTTCGACCACTGTCGGACATAAACTTGTTGATAGTTATTAATGAAACATAAGTAGTGATAGTCAAAAAGGAAAAAACCCGGCTTTTCGTACCCGTAGGTGGGGGTGAAAATCTGTTGGGGCATTGAAGAGTTCACCCCTAACAAATAAACGTGTTTTTGATTTTTATATATATTAAGATAAGATATTCATAAGTTAAAACGGATTAATGATTCTTATAGCAGACAACACGTTCTTTCTAATGTAGCAAACCACAGTTTTTTAACTGCATTAGTTTTGTCATAGATTAGCTTCAAAATATGCTTTTGATAAAAAAAAGTAAAAAAGAATATGTTGTGAAAAACATTTTTTGCAATTGATATTGAATCCGCTATTTTGATTTTAAAAACCTAATACCAGAATCGTAATCAGCTACCCCGAAACCCCACCGTAACGAGTTTTAAGTCAAAAAAGCGTTCAGGCACCTCAAAATCAACTTGCTAACTTCAAAGTCGTTTTTCTCCAAAACTTATTTTTGGAAAATAAGTCTATCCCTTTTAACTTTCCCCGTCGCATATTCTGGAAAGTATATATATATGTATATGTATAAAGTAAATGACAAGCCTACCCTGCAGGAACAGAAACTAACACCAGACTAGTCACGTGATCGGTCCCCAAGTTCGACCTGTCCAAGTTCTACCACTTCCTATGAAGCGGACCAGTAACTTTTATATGGGGATGGCCTAGAATGAAGTAAATTGATACTTTGTATGCACCTTGTGACTTGTCACTGAACTATCTCATGGGGACCTAATTGGTGTGGAATTATATAAATTACATATTTAAAAATGTCATTCCGATATTTAACTGTAACAACGGCAACTTATAATATTTTTTTATTGTTACAAATGCAATTATAATTTATTGTTAAACATATATTTTTTGGGACTCGAACTGATAACCTCCAGCATGACATGCTTGCACACTACCCACTCGACCACAGAGGCACTCATATTTCAAAAGAAGTTAAGCTGAGGTTAATATCTAACTATAGTTGCGGGACTGGTTCCAGAGTGGAGATAACAATGAACATTATGTTTATACTGTTTGATAGATCCTGGATTCAACCACATGGAAATAGTTCAGTGCCTTTTACTATAATACTTGACCAAATCCCAATTAAATTGACAAAAGATCACAATTATACATCACGACAATGGTGATTATACATATAACCATTAACATGATATGTTCTTTTTTCACCATACACTACTTCTTACTTTTGGTAACAATCCCTTTTTCTCAAGTCATAGGACGAGTACTTCTGCATCAATTGTCACCAAATTTTGAAGGTGAAGGGTGTAAAAAGATTTGATTTCGATAACACAATTATTCAAAATTTCAATTTAGTTGCACCATCAGTTTTTTTTTTAAATAAACACTTGCAAATTCTTTCTTAATTACAAAAGTTTTAAAAATCTTGCATCGAAAGAAAAATATTAAGGCATTGAAAACTTATGGAAATTAGAATTCTTTAACTTTGAAGACATGTCAGTATGTACATGAGATCGTCTCGCCTTACAGGAAAACAAAAAAAGTTCGGATAGTATTGTTCGGCATTTACAGTCGGATCTTAAAGTGTTACATATCGACGTTTTTGTCTCGAGGAGGCCAATGTCTTTGAAATCAAATATCTTCTTTTAGTATTTACTAATCCCAGATCTTAGGGTGGTAGGTATACAAGGGTATTCAATTATTAATACGGACGAAATAAGTTTGTGTTCGAAGATGCTTTCAGACAAGGTTTTTGGTTCATGCTGAAGAAGTAACTGCTAGAGGTATAAAATATCAAAAGAACAATAAGTGCTCTTTTCGGCCCAAAATTATTTGGCTAACAGGGAGGAAATCTCTTCTCTAATTGAAAAGACAACAAACTAAATAAAAAACACTGGCCACTCCGAAATAAAATTTTATAAGCTACTTGCATTTTAAATAATGTATTTTTATTAAAAATTACCTAAAGTTAATGAAATTATGCATACCAAAAAACTTCACGATATATAACGCATTTTTCATTATAACGAATAGGTCTGACATTATATCATTCGTTATACTGATAACTGTATTGTATACCAAAAATCTATCAGCCTTATTTATAAAAATTATTAAGACTTTATAAAGACTTTTTAAGAAAAATTTCTATGGAAATTTTTTCTAAAAAACCTTTTTAAAGCCTTAATAAGTTTTATAAATAACGCTGTGTTATTATAAACTAATCTGAAGACATATATTCATTAAAAGTATTTTGCATTCCTGGCTACTAGTACATTTCCTAGAGGCCTACGTAAACAGTCTTGAAATGTAAATACGTCTTTTTTTTTAACGTCTTGTTTTTTAAATACTGTCTTTTAATAAGCAAAGCACGATGGATGTATTCATGTACGCGTATATGAGTGTTAACAAGCGATGTCGTGAAGACTTCTTATTCGTAATAAACAATCAAAAGAACTAGTGTTGATGCGTGTATGCTTCTTATTTTGCATACTGTGTAAGTGTGTAAGATGTAGATGGTAAGCTATTATGCGTTTAAGGGTGGCTTTTAAAGTAAGCACACCCAACTAATGTCAATGTAAGTGTGCGTTTGTATGTGGGGAAAAAAATAAAAGGTCATACACACAACCTGTGTGTGTATGTGAAGAAGCAAGCATCACAAATTTTTCCGTCACGAAGTGTTTTCTTTTTTTACTGCTATACCTGCAATAACTGAAACAAATGTCTTGCCAACAGTGTTGTTTAGCGTTTGTTTCAGAAGACTTTGCTGCAGTAAAGCATTTGAAAAACCCCTCCTGTGTTAAAAGTTCTTGTAAGCGGTCTTTTGCAGGGGTCTAACTCATACTTAATAATAACTTAATTAAGCTTATAATTTGGTGTATTTCAAATCACATTTACACCCAGAGGAAAATTAATAAAAACCATATTGAACTAATAAGAAATATTAACAAAAGTCTAGTCATGTTGAGATTTTTTATTTCAATATGGAAAAATATTAATTTGCAGTATCAATTTATTTTATTTATTTATTTTTAACTACATATCTCAATATATGTAGATTTTCTATTATATTGAAAATTATTGAATTAATGCAACACGTTCTTATTTTGAAGTTGCAGCTTTTCCCTGAGTGTAGAATTCATAGTATGGAGAGCTATCAGTTCCTAAAAAATATAAAAGTGCACAGCGAATTGCCCAATTTAACTGTACAAGAAATAAATAAATCAAAACCGATTTAAAAGCTTAACAGTTGCTCTTCCACAAAATAGTAGAATATTACTTAAGCCCTTTTTCCCTAGGGGGTTACAAAATCTCCGAAAACATCGTTACGTATTATGTGAATGTTCCCTAATTGCCACAGAAAGTTCAATTCGACTCCCTGTTTTTTTTTAATAAGCTGTTCTTTCAATCTTTGGAATTTCTAGCAGACAGTTATGGTTTTAAAACAAAGTGTTACAATCATATTGTATTATATGAAAATGCATAACATTGTAAATTTATAGAAAGCTGTAACGGGAAGTAAGCTTTTCCAAGGTTGGTTGTCTTGCTTTAGATTGCTTTGAAAAATATGCTACAAAATAAGCAAAATTTAGCATTTCCTTGATCGTAAAGATTTCTTCTCTTATGTATGAAAAGCAATTTATTTTGCAACAACTTTTCCCCTCACCCAATGTAACAGAATATGTTTGCATTAAATAAACTTCGAAGTCTTGAAAGTAATTTATTTATTAAATTAAAAAAAAAATAAAAAACTTAGCAGCAACAATTGCAGTTAATTTAACACAGCCATGTGCATGATCGATTTTAAAGCATGAGTAGACAGACAAACGGAGATACTGAGAAGGACGTATAGACATACATACATAGAGCAGATAAGAAATAAAAAAAAAAACAAAGACGATCACTTACTTACTCTGCAAGCAAACTTAATTATTGCATGTGCAACATTGAATGCAAAATAATTTTGCTTGCGATTCTGCAGACAGACTTGCATCTACTTAGCTGGCATCTGCCTTTTATATACTATGTATTTCTCATATTCCATGAACATTTAATGAATGCAAATTGTAAAGCAAGCAGTAATTGAGATTTTGTATGTGCAAGTGCATTTTTTCTTCTTCTTTACTTTCTGTGTTTATAGTACAATTACTTATTGAGGCAAATTACTCTGCAAGCATCCACCATCACACATCCATCAGCCATTAGTGCACCAAAGGAGAATTAATATAATCATGGCACTGGTGGATGGGTAGACAAAAAAAAATAAAAAATTAAAAACTGAAAATAATCGTTTATTTCAAGGACATTGTTGCATAATTAATCCTGTTGCAAATGCAACAACTGGAGGTCAGCTGCATTTTTAAAAGTTTGTTAAAACAAAAAAACTGGTATTCACTCGCACTCACTCCACTCACATTTGTAATAATCACACTTGCAGTTTCATTTGTATCTGTATCGGTGGCGAGTTTTACATATTTTTTTTATATATTTTTTTACTTGTCTTCTTTGTGGGTTACGCAACACTGACGAAATGGAAATTAATGGAAATTGAAACCACATAAAAAACGAGTTCTCTTCTCTCTGCATTGAATTAACAAAAGTTGTTTGCATTTGAATATTCCATATTCAAGATTTTAAAAGTTTTTTTTTCTTAATCAAGAATTCGCTGGATTTTTTTTTTTGGTACCAGTATTTTTATAACAAGATTTTATGTTTTTTTTTAAGGTTTGGCCTTAAAACTTAAAACACAAGTAATGATTCGTCTGGATAAGCAACCTACGACATTCTATTTTTAATTAATTTTGCTGTGACATCATTTTTATTGGCAAAAACAAAATTAAAATTATAATTATTTAAAATTTCTTTTAAGAGCATTAAATTTTTGTTGTCAAAGAAGAAAAAAAACCTCACTTTGATACAACAAGAACTTAAAGTTTCTGTTTATGGTTTTTAAATTATAAATCAATTTATCTCTTGCATTAATTCAGTATAAAAAATAAAATAATTTGGAAAAAAAAATCAAAAGAACTTGTTTTACAAATTTTAAATCACATGAATTTTATAATGGTTTTAATTATCATATCATTTCAGTTAGATAAAATTTTTTTTATTTTTAACCATTTAAATGCCATTTATGTATAAAGGGTCTTGCAATAAGAGGCTACATTTTCATAAGTAAAAACAAAGAGTACAGTATTTTTATAGAAAATTATTAAATGTTTTTTATATTGATCAACAAGAGCCCTAAAAATTTTTTTTGTAAAAACAATTGCAAAAACATATTTAAAAAAATTTAAAAAAAAAAAAAAAATTTTGAAAAAAAAGTCTGAAAAAAATTTTTTGTTTTTTTTTCAAAAAGTTTCCTTAAGACGCATTTTCATTAATACATTTTTTTATAAATCCTTTAATATCGATATAAAGGTTAATAAATGGTAGAAAACTGGGAAAAATTGCAATTTTTAGGACTTTTAACCAATTTTTCAATATTAATTAGATTAACCACCATTATATTTTACCTACCCACTGCCTCCCCGGTTTTTTACAAAAAAAAAGTTTCCGATTGGAGCACAGTGTAATTTCAAACAAATGCAAGCATAGATGTGGTGGCCATTTATCTGATATTCCCCCTTATTGTAAATGGCGGCGTCGACGACACATCAAGACGACATTAAAAATTGTCACTTGTATACTCTTTGTCGACAGCAATTGACTACTATTAACATGCTCGATTAATTTACAAAGCCTTAGAGCTGAGCAAGATATTATCAATAAGATAAAATTGTTGCCGATAAAGAGTATACAATTGACAATATTTACTGATGTTACGTCGACGACTCCATTTGCAATGAGGGGGAATATCAGATAAATGACCACCACATCTATGCTTGCATTTGCGGCTGTATGCCTTCAATTACTGCACACGTTCCCTCTTTGAGTTCTTGAATCTTATCTCTCACTTAGCCCTCAAAAACAAGAATTTAAAGGTGTTGAGTCTCAAGATCTAGGCGGCCAAGAAATCACCCGATCAAGAGACTTTTCAAGCAAAAGAGCGCTGAAAACAAAAGTCATTCACATCAATATAAGTCAATAACGGTTATACAAAATCATTTGTAGAATATAATAAAAATAATATATAATTCATAAGATCGACGAGAAATGAGCAAACCCGGGTTTTTTTCAACACTATGGGCTACACCAGCAATAATCTTAGTTGATTTTAAGCAACATGCTTCGAGTTCGATTCTTTACATCACTAACTTGTCCCAATAGATAAAATTTTTCACAAATTTTGCAATTTCCCGCCGAGAAGGAGCTTTACGACGACCTAAAGATACTTTCGTTTTGCGAAGTGTTGTTAAAGGGCTGCTCATACTCTTAAATTATCTATTAATACACGTAAAAAATTTAAATAATACGTGCAGTGTATATTCTGACACTCGCATGGTTTTCAAATCGCATGTGAGTTGCAAATCGCCGAACTTGTTTTTACAAGTTCTGTAACTCATGCGTTTTGCTTGCGGTTTGCTATATTTATTTAGGTCAGCTGTTTGTTGAAATCGTCAGTGTATAAACATGCGAATACAAAAGTAACAATTGTTCATTAATAATGATCACATGTAATTTGGACCGTTCCAGTCATAAATATAAAAACAAAAAATTTATAAAATATTATTCCGTTTTTTTCTTTAAATAAAATTTTTACGAAACCTTACCATTTTTGATTAAAATCGAAAGAAAACACTTAATCATTTTAGTGTTTTTTTTTAAAGAAGGGTTTAGGCTAAATACATCAGTTCTCTTCTTGCGGCTTGAATTGGTCAATAGTATTGCAATTTCAAGTCTCAGCAGGTATTATGCTAGTGTGAGAACATGCCCCATTGTGAAGGCAAAATGTCATGACTAATAAAATTAGACATCCCATAAGTCTTGACCATTTTTTTTTGTAAATTTTTTAAACGATATGACTTTTAATTTCATCAGAGTTGCATTCTTACAAACTCAAGTATAAACAAACTGACAAGTAGTCTGTTTCAACGCCGATACCGTGACGTTGTTTATTGTGTTTATTTGTTCGTCTTAACGCGGCTCTGAATATTGAATTATATTTCGTGTAAGCCATGCCCAAAAGTTAACGACATTTTTTTATTTTTCTTTTCTTTATCTTATTTAAATCAACTACTTTAATCGCCGTCTAGTTTCAAAGTTTGGCATGTCCACAGCCTCCATGAAACTGTTATGCCGCCGGATGTAAATGATTTTTGCAGGCATGTTAATCAGCGATGCCAACTTGATGCTATTGGCACTATTTTTAGTGCTTTTTGAGGACTCAAAACGCCTTGTTTTGAGCGATAGTGCCAAACTAAGAAAAAGCACTGAGTAGTACTTTTAAGAAATTTGTGTATTTCTTAAAATTACTTTAATAAAAAGTTGGTGTATGCATTTTTTCAGGGTAAAGCATATCTTATTCGTCTGATATATTTCATTAAATATGATACTAGTGCCGAAATAGAGAATAGACTAGAAAATATTAAACATAATTAAACTTCAGTCGTTTGAATCTTCACTCGTTTTTGACATTAGTGCTTTTTAGGCTTTTTAGATCGTAAAATTACGCTTTTAAGTGCTTTTTTTTTAAACTTGATGTGCTTTTAGAGGCAAAAAAGTTGGCATCACTGATGTTAATTCTCAACAGCTATTTGCTTTCTACTTGTGTTTATAATTTGAGCAGTACGGTGTGAACGCAAAATTTCACTTTTCTAATTCGATTTTTTGACAGTCGAAATAAATGTCGTTGAATTTCTTTTTCGTAAGATGTGATAAAAGTCTGTAGACATACATATATGAAATGAAAAATTTTATTGCAACACCCTGAATATTTCAAGTTATTTAGTTAAATAAAAAAATAACTGCCATTATCAATATACATATTTGGATTTTGTTGAATAAAATAAAAAAATCCTGTTCGCTGATATTTTATTTAAAAGTATAAAAAATTGTGCGCGTTTCATTAAAATGTTTCATTTGCTTGAAAATAATATTTCAGTAGAATGCGAAATGTAATAGTTCAACTTCAACGCTGGCACATTGCAAACCATGGCTCGCTTTAGTTTTAAGTAAAAAACTTTTCAGCAGTTTTATGTAAAAACTTACGTTGAACATTTTTCTGGAACAAATTAACCCTGTAACTCTGCTCCATATTTGTCTTTGCTGGTTCTTTTGTACAAAATAGTCCAATAAGTACCCTTAAATGAGTGTATAATGGGTTAAAATGTTTTACAAAAATATTCTGTATACAATTCTAACACAAATCCTAGAATACACCATAGCTCGAAATAAGATTTAAACAGCAAAAACTAGTCCTTTGGAATTCCATTTTATATAAAATTCTACTAACGTGTAGTTTATATAATGCAAGCAAGCTAATTGTCTGGAAAATGTATATGGAAACCATTCAAATATTCCTACACAAATTCTCTAGACAAGTCGCTTGATTGTGTTGTGGAAACTAAACATAAGAAATAATTTGTGAAACAATTTAAATTAGTGCTACCCATATACATTTTTTCTCAAGTAGTTCGTCCGGGTTGGTGGAAGCAGGGTGCAAGTCTTCGAATATACATATGTATCAAGGCTAGAGGTTTGATTGCCACTATAGAAGTTACTCAAAATATGAAATACGTTTCATGGTTAATTTCATACTCAAGGAGAATTGTAGTTTATATAAGTAATGTGTCTGGTAGTTTTATGTAAAATTAGATAAACAAAATTTTTGTGGAACATTTTAATACTTTAGATCTGCTCCGTAAGGGTCTTTCTTAAATTTTGAGTAAAAAGGGGCCAAATAAATACCCTCAAGCCGGAATATAAAGTGTTAAAATTTTCTGCAAAACCAATCGCCATAAAATTCTGTTGTAAATAGATGAAGACAACACAGTTAAAATCAGAAGATATATATTTGTAATTTGTTTGTGTCTTATGTCCCACTGTGCATCCGTGTAATCGAGTTTTATGAGGACTGACTAAATTTATAGAGAAATTGTTAAATTTTTGTTTTTCAAAATCGCTTTACAAAAACGAAAATTTACGTTGGAAAGATACCGTTTTACCCTAGCACTGTATTATCATTTCACTGTATTTCTTACGCAATTGAGTTTTCGCGTCACAAAAACTTATTGCAATATTGAAAAAATAACGCAGTCACAGTTTCTATTACATTTTTACCTTCTACTGTAAATTTACAATTATTTGAGTTAGGGCCTTTCTACTTGAGATCTACGATATGTATTACTGAAAAATTATTCTAATATCAAATATTTTACAATCGAATATAAATTTATTAGCATGAAAGTTTATTCGAATGAAAATTTGTTCGAATGGCAAATTATTCGAATGAAAATTTATTCGAACGAAACTTTATTGGAATGAAAATTTATTGGAATGACAATTTATTCAAATGAAAATTTATTCGAATGAAAATCTATTCCAATGAATATTTATGGGAATGAACATTTATTCGAATAAAAATTAATTTCGAATAAAAAATTTTTCGACTAAAAAATTATTGGAATGAAAATTTATTCTAAAGAAAATAAATTCGAATAAAAATTTATTCGAATGAAAACTTATTCAAATAAAAATTTTTTTGAATAAAAATTTATTCGAATGACAATTTATACGAAAAATATTTTATTAGAATGAAAATATATATTCGAATCAAAATTTATTAGAATAAAAATTTATTCAAATGAAAATTTGTTCAAATAAAAATTTATTCGAATGAAAATTTATTGGAATGAAAACTTATTCGAATAAAAATTTATTCTAATGAAAATTCATGCTAATGCAACTTTATTCGAATGAAACTTTATTCGAATGATAATTAATTGGAATTAAAATCTATTCGAACAAAAAATTTATTAAACGAAAAATTATTCGAACGAAACTTTATTCGAATAGATTTGTATTTAATTTTCAAATGTTGGAATGAAAATTTATTTGAATGAAAATTGATTTTGAATGACAATTTATTCCAACGAAAAACTATTCGAATAAAAATTTATTACAGTTAAAATTTATTTGTTTTAAATTTAATTCAAATATATTTTTGAATTAAAACTAAATAATTATCTTTTGCAATAATTTCCTCTGTTACAAAAATATTTTTACTTATTTTAGAGAAAATTTCTCCTTTAATTTGGTGCCAGGAAAAATGTAATAAATCATTTTATATTCACTTAAAATTTTTCAGAAATAAATCTCTTTTGCAATTTAATGAAATAACAAAAAAGAAATACATTGATGTTAATTTACGTCTCAGATGTTAATATATGTAATAATGAATCCAGTAGTGCATTAAGTTAAATATTTATCAACTTCAAAAGCATTTATTATTATGTCATAAAGATGTGGTAACCACAATTAATTCAAACTGCTGCATGTTTTTATGCAGTTTTAGTTTGTTATTGAAATTAAACGCTTTGAGGCTGCTGCTAATTTTGTTTTATTATGTTTCTTAAAGTGATAATTTAATTAAAGCCAAATAAAAGGTTTAAGACAAACATTTAAATAATAAAAACTTGAGTAACAAACATAAATTTTTTTTGTTGTAAGGAAACTTATGTTTTTAGCTGTTTTTCTTTTAATTTTCCTTGAAAGAAGATGAGCGAAAAACAGTAGTAAAATAAAACAAATCGCATCTCATTGGAAATTAAAAAAAAATAATAATATTCCAAACAACATAAATTCAACACTTGGCTGCACCTGAACCATAAAAACACAAAAGATGAACGATAGAAAAAAATAATTTTTTTTGGTTTAATAATTTTTTGGCTTCTTGTCGTTGTTTTGTATGTTGCTTTTGTTTTTTTTTTTGTTTTTAAATGAAAATTCATTGTTATGTATAAAAAGTGCATGAAGAAAAGTTTTCAAAATGAAAACATTTTGTTATGTTTTGGCACTTTTACTGATACAGCCATAGACACAGAGCAGAGCAGAGTGTGTGCAGAAAGTGCAATGAGGGGTAAAATGAATGTATGTCTAAAATTAATTAATAGTTTATTGCATTTGGAATTTTTTTTTATCTATTTGAAGAGATTATATGAAAGTACATAATAAATATTTAAGCCCAGTTGGAAATTTTGTTTTGCCAAATTATTTTAGAGCTTTTTTCGATACCTTAATTTTATGGCATATTACAGCGGGACAGTTGTCACAGGCACCGACAAAAGGTAAAGTGTCCAGTAGTGCAATTCACCAATTTTTTTTAACGATAATTGCATCGTTAAAATAATTATAACGAAAATTTTTTCGAATTTCTATTGAGTAACATTTTTAACGATATTCGCTGTAGGTTAATGTCAGCTGTGTTTTTATTTAAGGTACAATAATTTATGTGCTGTTAATTTTATCGACATAAATCAACAGAAAATATCTGCTGCGTCCTATCGTTAAAAATAAGTTTCAGAATCATACAATCGTTAATTTAAGCGACAAAATGTATAGAAAAAATTTACGATTGTCGGATCGTTAAAAGTTACTGAATCTCACTACAAATGTTGTGAATATTCAATATAACTAGCTTTTGTAGTAAGAAAACTTATGTGCGAACCATCCCAGCAAAAACTACTGCTTCAACGAAGCTGCCCCTCTAAGCGCAAGTTGAGCGTTCTAATGTTTCATATCGCGCTTCTATAAGACATTTCGGTCTATTATCGTTTGAATATCGTTTCAAAACGACACGAAAACGACAATTTTATATTTAAACTAGCAAAGCCCGGCAAACGTTGTTTTATCCACAATTAATTTATTATTTACTCTGATCTATTTATAATTAACATTTCATCAAATTTAGTTACTATTTAGTAACTATTGCTTCAAGGAAATCCTCTTAAAACCATAATTAATATTTTCTGAGTACATAAGGCTTAGCGCCCTTCGACCCTATCCTTAGCACTTGAGTAGAAGCTTATGTACTATATGCCCGTAAGGAGGTTCCATTCTTCATTTTCTTGAAAACATTTTTAAAATCGGACCCGGGAGTTCCGGAGATTAGCTTTTGCAAACATACAGCCCAATCATGAACAAAAATTCCGCGCGAGTTTTTTCACTTTTTCCTTTTCTCCTATTATGAATTTGTTTTTTCCCTGCTTTTACTAAATGCGGGAATAAAAAACTACCCGTTGAAAAAAGTAGGTATTATGAACGTAATTGAACTTGATTTTTTCACTAAAAATTTTTCCCTTGGAAAACAGAAGGGAGTTTACATAAAAACATATTTAATACTCCATTAAAACAAATTTTTTTATACATAAGCTTTTACTTTACAGAAAAACCACAAATAATCCTCAAATAAATCATTTATAAACTAATTTTTAAATATTTTTTCAATTTGGTGAATTTTAATATTTTTTGTTACTCTCTTACTCAAAAAAAGGAAAAACAAAATGTCAACAAACAAGCAAAACAGCGATCTTGGTAATGCGGTGATGCCACGTATTATTCTATTTTGTTCCCAAAGAATTTATGATTGGAGGAATGTTTTCTCGAGAAAATTATTTTACATGAGAAATAAATTTCGAGGGAATATTCATGATTGGGCTGATATTAAAATAAAAATTTTTCAGCTTTTTTAGTATATATGTATGTATGATAATACGGTACTACGATAATACGGTAGCTATACAATGCAAAACTTGTCATTTATATGTAAATGATAACACGGTGCTATAATAATACAGTACCTTTTTAATGTATAATTTTCGTTTTTATATGTCATTTTGTATGTACGGCCACCACAACTCTCGACTTATTGAAATCAAAATGGACTTTTAAATTTGTCTCCAAGTTCGTGCAATTGTATAATTATCCCTTATTTCCGGTGAGGATACGTCACTGGTTTATGCAGCAATTGACACCATAAAAGCCAACATTGTTCGTATTATTCGCGACATACAGCCAGAAATGCCCAAAAAATTGGCCCCAAAATTTAACGCCCACAAGGCCCTTCGCCGAGAATAACTGCTATATCGGCTATATCGCTCATTTACTCAAGCAACATCACAACTAAAAAAACTAGTTTACCAGAAAATGAGTTTAAAGTTTTCAATTTACATACAACTTAATGGAAAGAAAAAATTTTACTTTCCTTTCACGAGTTAAGTAAACGATATATTTGTATGAAATTTTTACACAATATGAACAACGATATGAGAATTAATTCTGCATCATTATCTCAAAAATTAATTTTTTTTGATTTACGACGTACTTTGAGTAAATGAGCAATGAGACCGGAATCATATTTAAATATTATCGGCCTGGCCCACGATGTCGACAAGAAATTATCTGTCGCTTAGTTATATAAAAAAAATATGTAAATACGTAAATTTGTTTTTGTTTTCAATATAAGTAAGCGAGAGATAGTTTCTTGTCGACATCGTGGGCCAGGCCGTGAGTTAAAATATTGATCTTTAGAATATTTTTTTAATTAAAGTAACAAAATTAATTAATTTAAGTAAAAAAATTATTTTGTTGTTGGTTAAGCAAGTCTAGCACGTCGTATTCTTTTAACTCTATCGGCCTTAAATACAAAAAAAAAACGCTTTAACAGCATTTAAAATTTCTTAAATTGGGATACTTTGCATCAAAACAATTCTTGTATTCTATTTCATCTTGTATAAAAGACTAAAGCTTATGTTAACTACGTCCCTGTCTAAACTAACTCTTGAGTTTATTGGTGAGAGGAGTGAAAAGATTGAGGAGGAGTATACACTTTCATGTGCTCTGCAGTTGTTAACTTAAAGTTGGTAGTATGAAAAACACAATAATAAAATAGAATTGTTAATTTTTTAGGGAAATTGTGGTGTAATAGAATATTTTATTACATTATTACAAAACCAGAATTTCATAATGTGAACACTAATGCAATTTTAAAGCAGAATTTTAAAAAATTGCAGCCACAAAAATTGCAAGTCTAGACGAGGACTAAAAAACTGTAAAATGCTAAAAATTATTTTATCATATTGTTCTATTGTTGTATTGTTTTTGATGGTGTTAGAATAATTAAAAAATTTCTTTGACCTTTTTATTTCTTGAAAATTATGGTATGTCCAGTAATTTTTTTTTTAGAAGAGTAAGAAGATTGGCCTAAATCCATTAAGAATTTATTTTATTCGTAGTCGTTTTGACTCGCGTTAAGTATAAATAAATTATTTGATTATTTGTGTTATAGCAATTTAAATTGTATCGGGCTTAAAGAAAAACAAATGCTTTAATAGAATGTAAGATCTCTTGAATTAGAATACCTTGAGTCGAAACAATTCTCGTATTCTATTTCATTTTGTATAAAAGACTGAAGATCATGTTAACTAACAGATAATGAGTTGCACACGTTCTTCTGCCTTGCTGCTGTCAGAATAATTAAAAATTTCTTTAATATTTTTATTTTTTTTAAATATGATGTGTCCAGTAATCTGTTTCTTATTCAGGGCAATCATGAATAAGATTCCGCATGAATTTTCTCCCTTTTCCAATTAGAATTTTTTGTTTTCCCTATTACTTGTTCCCAAGTGAAAAATTTCACGCGAAATTTTATTCATGATTGCCCTGTATAAGAATAAGAAAATTGACCCAATTCCAGTTAGAAAGAACGACAATTTTTGGATTAGAGAAAAATATGTATAAACTTCTCTTATAAATTTCATTGGTTAAACCACCTTCATTAAGTTAATTAAAGACTGTGGGTTTGCGCCCAAGGTATTCACTTTCATGACATAATTAATTTTTCAATTCAAAACAATAATTTTCCACAGATTTTTTATTTTATTTTGTTAGCACAGTTCTTGAGGTGATACTCCAGATAATGAGCTTCTACCTAACGCCAGGTGCTGTTATTTTTTCGAATATCGTTAACTGAAAGGCAAAACGCCCTAACTAATATTTTCATAATTTAACAGGAGAAGAAAAAACACGTTAAAATTGAAATGTCCAAAGAAAAATTTAATAATGTTAAAGAGTAAATAAACGAGTATCTTCATAAATTTATGAAAAGTCGATTTTTTTTATGAAAGAGAAGTAACACTCAGGCAATTAATGCCTACGACTATTACTAGGTGAAAGGGATAGTGCCAGAAGATAGGTGCTGAAGGAAGAGATAGAAGAAACCTTTATTCTTTTACAACTCTGATTTTTTAGATAAGCGTTTTGCATTTTAGGTGACGATATGCATTTAAAATTTTTTTTATTTAATAAATAACAATTTTCTTAGTTGATTTTTGCCAAAAATAAAACATAAATCACAGAATATATACATACATATATAGAGAGTCTTTCAATAATTTATTTCATTCACTCAATTTCCAGCTGGGGTTTTTTTCAAATAAATTTTAAAGATATTGAGAAGAAAAAAATGGTACACTTACATTTTAAAAAACATTTTGTTTGATATTTTGTACTTGCTAAATTATTAAATATTTTTTAATATTATTTTAAGTAATTAATTTATTGCTTTGTTTAAAATTATGTGTAAAATTGAAGGAAGTACTTTCACTTTAAGCAATTGCCAATAATTAACGTCAAATGTTTTTCAAATCAAAAGTTTAACAGCCATTCGTTAGATATCTCACAATTAATTGAAAATATGTATGTAATCTTTTTTTTTTTTGCTAGTTTGAAATGCAATTTATTGGTATCTTCTTATTTTTCGAATTCAAAATTTCTGCACTTTTAACGTTAACTACGCCGCGTAGCAAGCGTTATTCTTTTTTTTAGTTTTTTTTTCTTCTTTGTTGTTCAAGTGTGTTGCGCTTACTTGGCAAGCCACTTTCGATTTCTTTGCCAGCCGAACGAGAAATGGCAAAATGATGAGCTTTTTAAATATCGAAAACCGATTTTATTTAACAGAAAAAAACATACACAAAATTTATAAAATGAAGAAAAATAATGAATATGAATGGTACGAGTAAGAAACAAACTACTGCATCCGTTAACGACGAGTAACCACCGCAAATATCATTTCAGAAGAAAAACGAAAAAAAAAAATTTCAACAAACCACAATCGACGAGATCACGACACACGATCACACCGTTACACCTTAGAGTCACATATAACACTAACACAACGGCCTCTACTCGTTCAAAAACACACACACACAGACGAAGAAAAAAGCAGCAGCAGCAACAGCAGCAGCGCACCACCAACACTGTTAATGGCCACCAACACCAGCTTAACTTCAAGCGCTGGAATTAACTAAATCTTGTGCTTTAAAGCCGAAGATTTATTAATTTTTAATGTTTCTTTTTCTTTCAAATGTTTTTCGATTAAATAATATTTTTTTTTCATAAAAAATTAAATATTGTTTTTTTTTTAGCGAAACGCTTTTAAAGGCCAAGTAGCTGTAAAAAGACTGACGGAACGTCCAAATTTTAGGTTTTGACCAACAGTTATACTTATGTGCATATGTAAGTTTGTATGTATGTTTATTAGCAAATACCAGCCAGCCGACAATAAAGTAAATTCAACCGGTCATAGAATATGATTATGAAATACTTATTAAATTCCTCGTTTACACTCACACATAAATTTTTTTTATTACGAACCAATATTGACCAATGGATTGACCAATAATTCGCTCTCTAACTCAATGATCTTTTACAGTGGAATGCAGATCAACTTGTAATTTTTCTTTGTTTCTGTATTTTTTTTTTTTTTGCTTAAGCATAAACTTGTAAAATCATACCAAAAGTTATTGATATATTGAAACAAATTATTAATATTTTTTAATAGTTTTTTTTTGCTATTAGCAAGCTTTAAAATTTTTTTTATTAAATTTTATATTCATAAAGAATTATTAAACAAAAATTAAAATATCTTTTTAAATGTTTTTGCGATTAAATAATATCTTTTTTTTTCTTTTAATTTTTGTTAGTGCGCACGCGCCCGTTTTTGTTATTCGCTACAACACCTTTGGAGTACAAATTACAGGAAAATAATTGTTGAAAATGTTAAAAGTGTCATGCTTTATGTTTGTGGTTTTGTTGCTTCTAACACCAACATACATACATACAACATATAAATTTATTATGCATGCATTTGTTGCAATGCAATGTATATATGTATTTATGTTCACAAGCAAAAAATTATATGGTTGAGTGACTTTCTTCAAAAATTCAGGGTTTCCCAAGCAGTTGATTTTGAAGAAAAAAAAAGCAATGTGAGTTCGATCACAGGGGAGATGTGTAAACATCTCGAATGAATTTTTTTTTAAATATTGGCTTATGGTAACTAAAATAAGATATATTAATCTTATCTTAATCTATGGAAAACTGCATCGATAGTAGTGAAGGTTTGTGGAGAATTGCTCACATGCAAGTGGGAAACGTCAAATAAAAATTTTGATAAGGCTTTGCGACTGTGGGTTTGCAAAATTTTTATTAAAATCTCCACCCATAATAATTGGCATGTGATGGTGGTGATTGTTACCCCATTGTCGTGCACCAGCTTTAGTGTAAGGCAACAGTACGTTATGAAGATATGTTATAAAATAATATTATAAATTCTTTATAAAGACTGCTTTATATCTTTTAAACAAATATTTGACATTTAAAACGCTCTTTTATTTAAAAGTTTATATTTATTTTATATTTTTCAAATTTTTTAACAAAATTATCCCCACTGGCAACACTATTACACTTCACAGGCAATTCCTATTAAAATTAATATTGCTTTAAAATTCGGTTGAGTGTATTTCTATGCAGCTGTTAAGTTTCTCTGTACTTCTTGTTCCTATGATTACACTAATACACTCAAACATAGCTCACACCGATTTGATAACGCTGTGTGTATCTTACTAAAAATTTGTGATTGTATTGTGAAAATGATTTTTACCACCTATCGCTTAGATGTTTACACATAAAAAAAAAATAATAAAACGGGGAAAGCTTTCAGTGTTTTATTTACATGTTGAGTATCCATAAAG
Source organism: Tachina fera (assembly GCA_905220375.1). Taxonomy (NCBI): domain Eukaryota; kingdom Metazoa; phylum Arthropoda; class Insecta; order Diptera; family Tachinidae; genus Tachina; species Tachina fera. The sequence continues at coordinate 109,191,278 of LR999966.1, read as the reverse complement.
TTAGAGGAGTTATAATAATTTTTAAAGCTTTCATAGGATGATGCACAGTGGCTTAAATACATTTTATATAGTCTGGAATTTTTAATCGGATAAAAACGGTTTTTTTGCAAATTAACTCTTCAAAAATCAATTTCAATGTATATATTTTTAATAAAAAATATATTACTATTTTTAAAATAATAATTTGGGATTATTAGTCCGTTAATAAATGTTAAGCTTAATTGTAACAATCCCCCTACTAAAGATATGGGCTTTCGGTTACAGCTTATGAAATATTTGGGAAACAAATTAAAATTTAAACTTTTTTATCAACCTTGGTCCACTATTCTGCTAATGAAGAAGTCAAATCTTGTTTATATATTTTTAATATATAAAAAAATCTGGTATTTAAAGCACAATTAAGTCAACAAGTTATACACAATTTAAATTAAAATTTTGAAATTTTTTGATTATCCTTGTTTTTTTTTTTGCAAAACAATGTGTTAATTATATTGCAATTATAAAAAAAAATTGCAAAAACTCCAGTCCCATATTTATACTTGTTTAAAAAATAATGCAATGGTTTCTCATATTACAAAGTAATGTTTTGTTAAACATTTTCATTACTGAACAAACCAAATCGTTTCGAAACAGACCTATTTTTGCTATAAATATCGAATTTAAAACGATTTATTCAAACACCAAAGCTGAAATCAAAAAACCTATCATAACACCTTGAGACATAATATGCTTTGAAATGTTTCCAAAAATAAGAAAAAAAACAGAAAAAATTCTGAAAACTCCATTTTGGGGATTTTGTGAAGTATATTTCGGAATTGTGGGGAACTCGGAAGAAAATATTGAATTTAAAGCCTTTTGTGTCTCAAAAACCAAAGCTGAAGCTAAAAAATGTATTATAACAACTTTAAACATAATATGTTTTAAAATATTACCAAAAGTAAGAAAAATCCAGCAAAAAATTCAAAATCCCATTTCGGGGATTTTGTGAAATTTCTTTCTTTCTTTCTCAAATTCCAAAGCTAGAACCAACAAATTTATCATAACACCTTGAGGCATAATACGTTTTAAAATATTACTAACAAAATAAGAAAAATACTGAAAAGTCCCATATTTGGGATTTTGGGAATTGTCGGGAACTGAGAAGCAAATAGCGAATTTATGAAATTTTTTCTCAAATTTCAAGGCTGGAACAAAAAATGTATCATAATACCTAGAAACATAATATGTTGTCAAATGTTTTCAAAAATAATAAAAATCCAGCAAAAATAATGAAAAATCCCATTTTGGGAATTTTGTGAAATTTATTTGGGAATGGTCGGGAACTCAGAAATAAATCTATTTTTTTATATTTTATTAAGATTAATGAAATGTTAAAACATTTTACACGCAAGTAAGAATTTTCAGTTAAAAATTAATAAATTTATTTTTTAGTAAAATTTATTTAGTCTATTTATATGGCACAAAATAGAGTTTTTAAAATTCTGTTTGGCTGAATTAAATTCAACCATTTGAATTCCAGCAAAAAAATCGGATTTAGTTCCAAAGATTTAGCACTTTCATTGCATATGAATCACTACAGGTACTGAATTTAATATTCTAATGTTGTTGTTTATACCAAACTAGACAACCTCTTAAGCACATACCTTTTAATTCACACACACACTGAGTGAAAGCTTAATTTCAAGCTTAAGCTTATACCAAATTTCAACGTGTAGTCCTTCAAATACTTCCCCCCAAAAACCATTTGCGAATCACTGATCTAAGCAACATAAATACGTACCACAAAAGTACTTGCACATAAACAATATAAATATTTTTCCAATTGCTTTTTTCTTCTTCTTTGTTTCTCGTAATCTTGTGTATGACTTTTCAAAATAAAACTCATTTCAATATGTATGTGCTTGGAATTTTTTGCTTGAGCTTCAAACTGCTTTCCATAGTGAGTGTTTTCATAAGCTTTGCTTTATTTTTATTGAACAAAAAAAAAATTAAAAAAAAAATACATTTGAATTTTAAACGAACAAATTCACTCACATACTCATGAATTGCTACACTGTTACATGAACCTGATTGTAAATATTAAATCATGTTTTCTTTTATACTCTCCCCTTCATCTTTTTTTTTTTTGATGTTGCATGAACATACTGCTTGGTCGTAAAAGTTGTATGTTTGTGGTTAAAGATTTGTTAACATTTTATTTGGATCAGTTAGCAATATTTTTTTATATTTCTAATCCATTTACTATTTATTTATTTCGGTGTTTGTAACATTTTTTTTTTGAGCAGCAGCAACAAATGAGTTAAATTTGTTTAAGCGGTTTTAACGCTTAAACCCTCAAAAAAAGAAAAACTTGCAGTTGTGTGGCAAACAAATATTTAAAAAAAAGTATTTAGTGTCTATTTAAAAATGTATTGTTTAGATTAGCTTTTATTTTTAACAATGCTTTTTTGCTGCTTATAAATTTGATATGTTGGCGGTGTCTGAACAATTAAATTAATTAGTGTTGATCATAATAATAAAAGGCATTTAGGCAATTATCTGAAAAAAAATAAAAAGTTAAATAACTCTTGGCATTTGAAATTAAATGCGGAATTCATTAAATATTAATAATAATAAACATTTTTTTAATGTTTAAGTTCAACGTTTTTTTTCTCCATTAGCTCCAAAAGATTTGAAAGCTTTGAAAATAAAAATATTGTAGGTTTGGCCAAAAAGTGTGTGTAACAAAGTAACAACAAGGCAATTAATTTGCTTACTAACAACAGCGCATGTGTTACCTTCTTTAGGAAAGCCATAATGTGTAGGCAGGACAGATGTTGGAGTTAAATAGATAATCTTAATAATTTTTATCATTCGCTTGCTGTTAAGTAGGCTCATTACTTTAAGCTGCCAACAATTCATTGCCATAAATGCCGATTAATGAGAGCGCCGAAATGTACATTAGGGTAAACACTAATGCTAATCAGTCTGGAACTCGTGAGATAAAGTACTCAACCTCTAAAGACCAAAGTTTGTTTTGTAGCCAACGTGCTACCTATGAACTTTACTAACCAGTTATTTAAATATTATTTGATAAAATATTTTTATCAATAAAGAATTGAATTATTTATATATAAATAAAATGCAGAAAACTTTTATATGATTTAAAACAAAATCTGAAAAGAATCTATAAAAAAGCGATTTTAAAACAATGACATCCGATGGCATAAAACTAAATGGCCGCTGAATGAACAACAGCAGTTACGGTAAGATATAACTCGTAAAAGAGATTGAGTGGTCCTGTCCGAAGAATGCAAATCAGGTTGTTCACAAAATCCACTTGTGTTATATTAAGTACTTTTTGTCTTAAATAGCTTTTTAAATTTAGAGAACTAACTTGCTCGTAGCTAACTTCAGCTCAACTAATTAAAGATTAACCTAATTTAAGCTTAACCTGACCTAACTTAAGCTTAAGCTAATCCAAATTAAACTTAACTGAAACTTAACATATTATAGCATTAAAATTCCCTAACATCAATATACTTGAACCAATCTAATTTAAGCTAACGTAAACCTTATATAAAACTAAGCAGAACACAAGCTAAATCTTAACTAAACCAAAACTGAACCTTATGCAACCTATCTATACCTAACCTTAATTTATTCTAAGCCTAACCTAACTCTAACCTTAACCTAGCCAAAAACCTAAATAAACTTAAAGTAAACCTAACCTAAACATAATTTAGGTAAGGTTAGGTTAGGAAGGATGTTGCTATACCGCTCCTCCACTCGGAGACCTAATTTTGTTCATTGTGATGCCCACATTTGTGGCCAGAAGTGACCCTATTATCTGTTATTTGTAATTTGAATGTAACTTAAATCTAACCTTAACCTAATCTAATATTAACCCACACCTAACCCAAACTCATCGAAACTTTAAATATCTAACCTAAATTTAACCCAAAACCCTAACCCAAAGATAACCTAAAGTTATCCTTATTCTAATCTAAAGATAACTAGACTTATGGGCTGTTTCCCACCTGCGAAAGACAACGTTCGACTTAAAATTTATATTGAAAACAACAATAAAATATGAAAATTTGTTTTTGTTTTCAATATAAATTTTAAGTCGAACGTTTTCTTTCGCAGGTGGGAAACAGGCCATTAACCTAAAACTTATACGAACTGAGGAAAACGTAACGTAAATCGGACTCAAACCAAACCTGAACCTAATCTAACATAAATATAACCTAAACCTAATGTGAACCTAACATAAATCTAACCTAAAGCTAACATAAACCTCGCCTAACTTTAACCCAAACATAAAGCTAACCCAACCTAAACATTAACTAAACCTAACCTAAATTTTGTCTTAAAAAGAGAAGTAACAATCAGGCAATGAATGCCTTCTACTATTACCAGGTGTAATCTTCTTTAGGAAAGTCATAGTAATAGAGAAGACAAGTGGTGAAGGAAGAGATAGATAGAGGAAACCTTGATTATTTTACAATTTTGCTTGTTTGTACGTTTTGTTTATAATGCAGTGTTTCGCAGCCATTTTATTGGTTATTTTATTTCGCTGATGATTCTGCTACACAATACCGACGAAGGAGGGAGATCTGATGTTATATTAATATTAGCATCCGCTGAAGCATGTGTAGTTAAGTGACCCGTGCCTGCATCTCTAGAACTTTTCTTACAACACATGATACAAAGGGACGCTAATACACATCAGAAGAATGCGTGGTGTTGTTATTTAATTACTGTCGATGACCGGGCTTCAATCCAGCATCATCCGTTTTGTAGTCAACGTGCTAATTACTACTTCGGCCAACGCCATCCTCAAAATTTAATCCAAACCCAAACCTAAACGTTAAGTTGTCTTAAACCTAATCTAAACTTAACTTAAACCTAAACCTGACCCCACTCAAATCTAAACCTTTCCTAAAGCTAATCTAAGACATCGCAGGAGGTCAAAAACTGACTTGCGAAAGTATTGATCTGTCGCGCTGACTTGCTGAAAATAAAATATAATATAACGGTCTAAAATAGACATTGAAGAATATTTTTCAGGATTACATAGATTCGCCCATTCCAAGTCAAATAAAGCCCATAACGAATTTGTCGCATTAAGATTTTTGTTAGAGTGCTCATCAATCAAGGAAGCAATTTAACACTATTATCTAATACTGAAAAAAGAAGTTAATAATGTTCTTAACAATATTGTACCCGACCTAAGACAGGAGTTGAACTCTCGCTGCCAAATTTCTCGCATGTTTGTAAGTAGCAGAGTCATTCGTTAAGCAGCTCTGGATTGGGAAACATATCTCGCGTCATCGTAATTATTTCTTAGGTGCTGTCAGGCTTGTGTTTGTTGTTTGGCCTTCGAGTTTTTCGTCTCGCTCGTACTGGTTGACTAATCTGCCACGCATTACCAAATAATCTTGCGGTTCTTTTGTGAAATTTCTTTTTTATCAACCACGTTACGACTTCCTATGTGAAGGCATAGTTAGTGTACAGTCAGTCACAAAACTTTTTAAAATACTGTTAATAACATCTTGGACATATGGTGTAGTTACTCCGCTCATATTTGTGCAATACCATATTATGAAAATTTACTTTGTATAATATGTTTAAATAAATAAATAAAATACTAACAGAGTCATAAAGAGACTAAAAATTTCAGCAGCACAAATTGCGTGTAAAGAAATTTTAACTAACAAGACAGAGGTCATTTACAATTTTAGTTGTTTATTTTAATATTAAAATTTTAATTTTAGTTATTTAATTACTCAACCGTAATTTACAGTAAAATTAACAACTCAAATTGGTTAGATTAAACTTTCTCATTATTTTGGGATTTGTTTTGTCAAATGAGTTTCTTGATTAGATTAATTAAGAAGATAAATATTTTTTTTTGCATTTCAGCTATCAAGAGAACCACATTTATAAGCAGGAATAATTTTATATATTTTTTTAGAAATAAATATTTTTGTCAAATATTTCATTCTATCATAGTTGAAAATAATGATTTTGGAAACGATTAAAAATTATTCTTGTTTAAAATTCATTCTACTTTAATTTAATTTAAATATGTATGAAATGACAATTTACATTGACTGTAAATTAACAGCGAAAATTGGTAAGATTAACCAATAAGGAATAGTTTGTTGATTTAAAATTCATAACAACTTTAGTTACAGTAACATCAAGAATTAAAGTTGTTGACATACATTTTTTTTTGGCTCAATGAAAAATCGCCCCAAACCAAATCGCCCAAAAATAAAAATTAAAAATCGCCCAAAATTTTCAAAATGAAAAATCACAAAAAAAAATTAAAAATCGTCCAAAAAAATAAAATATCGCCCAAAATTAAAATACACAAAAAAAATATTCAAAATTATAGTAATATCATTTTTATATTAAAAAGGAAAAACAAAAGTTATAGGGAAGCGTAAATAATATTCGTTCGTTCCCGAGTTTTCTACACAATGGTGTTTTCCATGTCGGGCAGCCTAATAAAAATTTTCTCCTTTGCAAAGTTTTCCCGCTTGAGAACGTTTTCTTGCAGTGCCGGTCTTCGGCCTAGCTTAAGGTTTTTCTCCATCATGGTGTTTTCCGATACGGCGCTGATAATAACGATTTTCTGCCTTGCAAAGCTTTTCTGGGTAAGAACGTTGTCTTGCACTGCCGTTCTTCGGCCGGGGTTAAAGATTTTCTCCACCATGATGTTTCCCTACACGGCGCTGCCTAATACAGATTTTCTGCTTTGCAAAGTTTTTCTGTTTAATGACATTTTGACTGACGGCCTTAAGGATTTTCTCTACCATGGTATTTGGGTGTATTTTTCCCTTTAATTTTTAAATGTTTGAACATTTTTTTTTGGCGATTTTACATATGAGAAGTTACTTAGAATTTGTATGGAAAAATTTTGGGCGATTTTTCATTTTTATTTTATTTGGTTTTGGGCGATTTTTCATGGAGCCTTTTTTAGTATTTTGGGAATACGATGAGTTTTTTTCGCATGTGCATATCTGTTAAAACAAATTTTAAATTCTAAAAAAATTTCGCATTGAAAAAAGTTATTTTCAGTTGGGGAATCTTGTCGTTTTGACAGAAGATTGAAATGCAATTGTTTTAAAAAAAAATAAATAAAAATTTAACTTGTTTGTTTAAAACGAAAGTATTTGTTTTTTGCAGCAACATTTTTTACTATCATTATAAATTTAACCACAACAATTATTTGTTCGTATAAATAACAAGGACAATTTGCATTAAAAATAAAACAACAAATTCCAATTGGTTAGATTAACCACACACAATTTGGTTTATTGGAATTTCAACACTTTAAACCCCAATTTATTCTACTTATATGAGGGGATACAACTTTGAATCAGACTAAAGTTGAATTCAACGTAATATACCATCTTATAATATTAAAATTTTTGAGTTTTTAAATTTTTACGGCCTGTGTTCCTCCTAGGAATTCTAGGATTAAATATATACAATATTAAAATTTTTAAGCTGCTTCAATAAAGGTATTCATTTCAGGGGTTTCCCGTTGGAAAAATGGAAAAATGAACAATTGACAACAAACACAGGAAAAAAATTCAAAAATTTAAAAAAATTTCTTTTCCTGTGTTTGTTGTAAAAAATTACATTTTTCCATTTTTCCAACGAGAAAAAAAAATGAAATGAATACCTTTAATATCTTTTCAATGACAATTTAAACTAAAAATAAAACAACAAATTCCAATTGGTTGGATTAACACCACACAAAACTTGGTTTATTGTAATTCTAAAAACAATTTATATCAGGTTAGGTTAAGTTAATAGAGAAGAAATCAATATTGACTCAATTCATTTCGGCTGACACTTATGGCTATTGCGCGCTTTGAAGAGAGTTACTGGCCGTTAGGAGGGGGGATTTACCTTAACCTTAAACTTGCCAATTTTAGTTGGTTAGATTAACCTGCGAGTTTTTTTTCTGAATATTTAAAAATGTCTAAGCCGATGGTGCGCTTCAATTACACTATACAGTAATATAAAACTTTCGAAAGGATTTAACAACTGATTTTGATAGAAAAGACAAAAAAAAGCATCGATGTATAAAACTATATAAATCCATATATAAATTTTAATCTCTTAAATAATTCGCTGGCAGTTGACGAATGTCGTAAAATTTTTGTCCAATTTAATTATGACGCAAGTCTTTATTAAATTAAAAAAAACTTTTACACACCATCCACACCTTTTTGCTTTGGTTTTAAGAAGAGTGCAATAAAAACATGGATGACGTTTGGGAATGTGTAAAAAATTCAAAAATCCAAAAATTGTTTACTGCTCATGCGACCTTGATCTCTTTTAATGATGATGAAGATAAAAAAATATGACTTCAAATTGGTATTTTTGCTAAGTTTTCTTTTACGGGCATATTTGTGTGTGTTTGGGTTTTTTGTTTTCAATCAAATATTAGTCATTTTAAAATGGAAAAAATTTTGTAATTCAAAAAAAAAAAAACAAACATGTTTTATAATATTATACGGTGTTTTAAGACAAAAATTAAAAAAAAAATATCATTAATGCTAAACTGGTAGAAGGTCTTATTTAAATAAAAATATAAAAGATTATAACTTTAGCAAAACACACAGTAACTCTACTAACGAAATGAAATCGATAAAACAGAATATGGTTTGCATGCATAAATTAAACTAAAAATGTAACAACACTTGCCAAAAATTTGATATTTTTTTCCAAGTTTCATGTCATATATTCAAATGAACTAATGAATAAATTCGTTATAAAATGGTGCCGGTTCAAACATTCACATCAAGTTAATTAATTATTAATTAATAAATTAATAATCAATATTAAATGGAATTTTCTGGTGTATTAATTGTACAACAAAAAAAAACTAAACCAATTTTAACGCTTAAGACATGTAAACAAGTTGCAATTGGTTGGTAACTTGTTTGTTGTCTCGCTGTGGCGGACTAAAATTAAACAGCAGCTGAATAGAGTACTTTTTTGTTAAACACACATACTTAACTTGGTAGTCGCAGCTTTGGACTTTGAGAGTAACCCAGTTACGAGTACCAGTTATAGGCTGTGGATATCGTTAGTACCAATGTAGTATCGTAAATGTATGCGGCTTCGCTTGTGCTCGAAGGAACATAACTAAGCTACTGTCACGTTACTAATTACAATTTTTGTCGCTGGTTGGCGGTCCTCTATAATTATTTATTAAATGAATAAAAGACATATTGCTTGTGGTTTTAAAGATATCTTTTTTTTAATAAAACTCCAAAGATTACCTTTATTGTTCAATTAAAATAAATAAATTTTATTTCCTAAACAAAAAATAAATAAAAAAAAATATTTTTATTTTTCAAAGGCAAAATATAACTCAAGAAAGATCTTCTATTTTCTAAAGAATATATAAAACTCACACAGAGAAAAAACTGATTAATAGAATCAAGAAGATTTTCTTTATGAAACGTTTTTAGGCAGATGGCTATCCCAGCAGAAAGAAGCGAAGATTTTTTCATAGAGATTCCTTATTGTTTTTATGTGGTAAATCTTGTTAATTTTATCAAAAAGAAAACCACATAAAATCAAGAAGAAATCTTATTATTCACAACTTTTTTTTACTCGATTTCCGTTATTGTTGGCACCAAAAAAAAAAACAATCCATAGAGAAAATCTTCTTGATTCTATTAGATTTTCTTATAAATTGTTAACTATAGGGATTTCTTATTGATTTTATTAGGTTGCCTTATTGATTTTTGCAAAAAGGTGTTCCTTATTGATTTCATTAGGTTCCTATTCGATTATGTGTAAAGCATCTTATTAATTTTTTTAATAAGGAAATCTTGTTGATTTTATTAGGTTTCTTGTTATTTCATATCTATAAATAAACATAGAGATAATTTTCTTCATGATCTTTTTCGTTCTTGTATAAGCATGTTTTTGTACAATAACTTCAGTGCGGATTCAGGCTGCTTGTTAGCATATTGGTTAGAGTTCTTGTCTATCAGTCAGAAGGTTGCTGGTTCAATACTTGTCTCCTACCAAGTAATAAATATGTATATTTGGTGAGTTGTTAGTTAATTAAGAATATAATAAAATATGTACGTATGTGTATATAAATAAATAACATGTAAATATACTACCCTGCAGGAGATAGAACTAGTGCCCAACTGGTATTTTACTAGTACAGAAATCACCACCACTACTTCCCAACTGTAAACTTTCCTATAACATCTTAATGCTCAAATTAACATTGAGTATGTTTAGAAAATTACTAGAGCCATTGGTACTAGTTTAGCACTAGTTTATTAGCAGTTCTTTTGCAAAGAAAAATTCTATAAAATTGGTAATTTTATTCCTTTGTTACCCAGTGACAACTGCTAATTAAAATTCGCAATTATTTATCACAATTCAAAAATACGAAAGGTTAATTATAATTATTTGATTACAATTATATTTAGATGAACCTTAAACTTTAGTAATTTTCGTGCAGTGCAAGGGCTCTGTTAAACAGTCAAAATTTATTTTGCAATGTAGTGCCTTGGCACTACTTCATATACTAGTACTCATCAGAACTAGTAAGTAAAGTTATATAACAACTTTCAACCTTTTCGCACTAGTTCATGCTGTTCTAGTAATTATACTAGTAACTTTTAGACAATTGACGCCTATTTTCCTGCAGGGTACATACATACATACATACATATATATCATACAGAATTAAAATGAAAATACATAAGTACAAGGAATAAATTTACACTAAAAAAAATTAACTAAAACTTTGGAAAATTTTCTAAATTTGAATAAAAAAAAGTTGTCGTATGGCGCCAAAGCTGTTTTTTACTTAAAACCAGTAAAATATTTACTAAATTTCTAGTTCATTAATGAACTAGTTTAAAGTAATTATATTTTCATATTTTAGTAAAATTTTCCTACAATTAAGTAAAATTTTCCAATAAAATTCATAACTTTGCAAAAAAAAATTTTTCGTCTTTGATCTCAAATTTAGTAAGTTTTCCATTTTTTTTTGTCTTTAATTCTGGTACTTATTTTTATTTTTAATTAAATTCTATATCAAACCAAATGATATGTTATTTATTATATCTTCATATTATATTTTTAATTATAAATCACCATACATACATACACATACATAAATTCCATGAGAGGAGACAAGTATTGAACCAGCAACCTTCTGATTGATAGGCAATCACACTAACCCAATTGCCAACAAGGCAGCCTTAATAAGCATTGAAATAATTGAGTTTTAAATGTTTATTTTATTTACAAAAAAAAATTCAAGTTCAAATATTCCTCGAAAATATGAAAAATTTACTTAAATTTTTTTGCAAAATGCAAACTAATAATAAATTCTATAATTCAAGGAAAAAATTCTTAAAACATGTAAATATTTTCCTAAAATTTAGTATATCTTTTTACATCTTTTAAGTTAGTCAAATTTCATGAACTAATCAGGAGTAATTCATTTCCTAAAGTTTATTTTTTGATTTAAGACGAAATTTACTAGTCCTTAATATAAAATTTCCTTCAGTTTATAACCATTTTCCTACACTTAGTAAATATTTCATTTAAGTCAGTAAACATTTCCTGAAAAAAAAATTTCTTAATAATAGTACATTTCTTTTTTTGGAGTGTATAATTTTTTTTTTATTTTTTATTAGTTTGCCTAATAAAATCAACAAGATAACCTAATAAAAACTACAAGATTTCTTCTTGATTTTTTCAAAAAGGTTTTCTCTATGAAATTAATAAGATTTCCTTATTGATAAAAAAACCACAGAGATATCTTATTAATTTTGTTCTATTTTATGAGGCATTTATTAGGCGCTGTTTTCTCTGTGCAGCAAATGATTTTTTTTTATAAAACTTAAAAAAATAAAAATTAATAAAACTAAAAGTAGTCCACATGTAGCAAGGATTATTTTGGTGTATTCCTTGTGCATTTATTATTTTTTTAAATGAATGAATTATTATTTTTTTGAGACCAATAAAAAATTAACAATTCAAATAAGATTCTTCGAAGCTGATTCTTATGAAAATACTAAAATGGCAACGCTGTATATTATTAATACCTTAATGAAGGATTTTCGCTCTACTGGCTTAAGTAAGAAGGATGAATGGCTCCTGTCCAACTAAAAAATAAGAAGAAGAAAACGATTTCCGTAAATTTATTTAAAAATATTAATTGGTGCTTCGCATCATAAAAAGCTCTAGATAAATGCACTAAAATATTTATGCGAGTATTTACATTTTTTTTTCCAAGTATTCTTTATCTGCTGTGTCGTGTTGCACGTCCATAAAGCATTTATTACCACTACACTATTTTGTTTTGTAAGCATGCAACGTGAAACAGAATTTTTTCATCTTTTGTTTTTGGTTTGAGCTGATCATTGAACTTTATAATGATAAAAAATAAAATTGTTAAAACAAAAAATAAAAATATTTTGTACTTGTAGTAAATTAAGAAAACTGAAGAGAGTGAGGGAGAAGTATTAGCGTCAGCTGAAAAGTTAAATAATTACTGGCCAAATTTTTCTCCCAAAAAATTAACAAAAACTTATAAATTATTTATATAAATTTATATTTTACAAAGTTTTCATCTCAAAATTAATTAAGTAAGGTAGTGCTTTTGCATAGAAGCTGACGATATATTCCTTCCCCAAACGCCCTTGAATTTATAAAAAAAAATTTGCTGGTTGGCAGACCTAAACTTTTTAATGGTTCATTTATTTTTGTATAAAATTATCATAACTCTACTAAATGTAGCAGCATTACAAAAAGAGTTTGTCTGTTCACATGGTTTCTTTAAGATGATTCAAGGACATGAACGAACGAACGAAGGAACGCTCTTAAACTATAAAAGACATGAGAATGTTTCTTTGAATTTTAAGTAAAAACCAATACTAGTAACTTAAGAAAATATCATTAAGTTTTTTTTAATGAATATACAGGCAAAAGGATACATACACCGTGCTTAATAAAAAATAAATAAAAATAGTCCAGAACAAAGGAAAGAACAAAATGCTTTTTAATACAAATTTTTATTTTTGCAAACAGGTTGCGTGCGGTAACAACACTGGCGATATTTTTTAATTTAAAATTCTCTTTTCCATTACAATATTTATGGTTTATTTTACAAGCATCATAAAATATTAAACAGTTGACAGCTGGGTATTGTTTGATGATGCACTTTTCGTTAAGTAAAGTTCATCAATATCTTTCAACAAGTTAAAGGACATGGCTTTTTATCAGTTGCGGCACATTTGTATTTTTTTTTTTTTTTGAAATGCAGCAGAAATGTCACAATACATTTTAGTTTATTTTTCATACAACAAATTGAAGGTGAATAAATAAAAGCAAAATGCACAAATTAAAATCATACAAAAAAAAAAGAAAAAATAATGTTCATTCGTTACACATTTTTATTGATTTATGGTTGACTTGCGAAAGAGGAGAGAAACCCTGCCAACAAAAGATAAAACTAAAATCCAAAAGGTAACTGCTCCATATAAATGTCTGTCTTGTCTGTCCTTCCGTCCGTCTATCAACCTTTTGTTGCAGTTGTTTTTTCCCTTTTCTGTCGCAGGCTTAAAATATCTATATAAATGAAATAAAGACACTTAAATATTTGCATAAATACTCACTCACATACACTCAGACACTCACTCACACTCAGACACTTTAACCCATATGAACTGAATTTATTTGTGGCAACCAACCGTTTGACGGCTGCGAATGACGAATGCTTAGTATCATGCATATCAAAATATTTTTATATATTTTATTTATGGCATATTTTTCTGTTTATTTTAACAGGAGTGGCCATTATGGTTGGAATGTTTGCCTTTTTAAGTGTTTAAAAATAATCAAGTGTTTGTGCATGATTAAAAGTTACATGAACTCTTAAGTTTATGACAAAGAAAGGTGTAAAATCATACAACACACATTTCCATACTAACATACTTGTGCCAACTTATAGACAGACAGCTAGACGTATGTACATACACACATGTGTAGAAGCAGACGGATGTAAACCCATAAATACAGACAGCGACATATTGATTTTATGTTCATATGTATGTATATAAAGTTGTTTTTCATTAAATACATTTTTTGTTTATTACATGTTCGAATACATGCAGAAAATTACATTTTATTTATAGAACAGTGGGACAAGTATTATTTCTTTAGTTAAAAAAAACTGTGTATATTCCAAAAGCATATTTTTTAAGTGTTTATGTCTATGTCTATGTCTATGTCTATGTCTATGTCTATGTCTATGTCTATGTCTATGTCTATGTCTATGTCTATGTCTATGTCTATGTCTATGTCTATGTCTATGTCTATGTCTATGTCTATGTCTATGTCTATGTCTATGTCTATGTCTATGTCTATGTCTATGTCTATGTCTATGTCTATGTCTATGTCTATGTCTATGTCTATGTCTATGTCTATGTCTATGTCTATGTCTATGTCTATGTCAATGTCAATGTCTATGTTTATGTCTATGTCTATGTCTATGTCTATGTCTATGTCTATGTCTATGTCTATGTCTATGTCTATGTCTATGTGTATGTCTATGTCTATGTCTATGTCTATGTCTATGTCTATGTCTATGTCTATGTCTATGTCTATGTCTATGTCTATGTCTATGTCTATGTCTATGTCGATGTCTGTGTCTATGTATATGTCTATGTCTATGTCTATGTCTGTGTCTATGTATATGTCTATGTCTATGTCTATGTCTATGTCTATGTCTATGTCTATGTCTATGTGTATGTCTATGTGTATGTCTATACCTATGCCTATGTCTATGTCTTTGTCGTTGTTATGTTCATAACCAGGGAAACCGCAAATATGCAAATGCATGTTTTTTCTTGTATGACCTAGTAATGCAGGGACAAGATATTTATCCGTTTTATGAATTTTTGCATCGATTTTTTAGTGCATATTTGTCCATATTTATGTATTTATTAAATATTAAAAATACAATGACAAATTATATTATAATTTAATTTTAAAGCAGAATAGTACCAAAGACGTTCACTCGCTGTAGTGAAACAGACCAGAGTCAATGGTGGGAATCGAACCCACAACCCTTTGAAGCATGTTTTTGGATATATAAGTCTTAAATGCATATTTTCTAATTTTGAAAATCTAGGTCAATATTTTGTTGGTTATTGCAATAAAATTTATAAATAAAAATCTTGTCTTATATATCCAAAATACAGTTCCAAAATTTTACCCCCTGTTTCCACAACACGGACGACTGACTTGACTAAAAAATTTGTGGAATGAATGAATGAATGAATTAAGTCTAGAGGGAAGCACAAGACACTGCGATCAAAATTGATCTATTGTATCCCCTGGCAGGTGTTAGAGCACCTTATCTAGACCTACTCTCCCCATGAATCTCAGGAGAGTAGTTCCCAATCCTTCAATAGGTGCTTGCTCAATTGGCTATATCTTCTGTGGCATAACGCTTCACAGTCCTGATTTTTGGAAACAGAATATTCATTCTGATATCGTGATCTCTTTTGAAATTTAATTTAATTTTTAACAAGAGTATCAAAAAAAAGTATTATTTTCTATTATTTGCTTTAGTCAAAATTGTTAAGCAATTTTTTTTAACGTGAACTTCAATTCAAACCAAAACTATTGTTTTTAATATGACAGCAGTTCTTTGTTAATTATTTTATTGCTTCCTTTTTTTTTGCTTATTTTATTTCTGTCTAATTTTATTTGCAAATGTTGATGAATTTTTAGATGAAAAATATATTTTCGTATACAAATAAGCCAATTTATTTTATTTTTAAGAGCAAATTTTTTGAATTTTTAGTGTATATTTTCAAGATTTTAGTGCATATCGAATGCGCATAAAACAATTTTTTATAGCATATTTCTAGTTACCCTGGTCATAACTTTCTACTGTTTGTGGATCAAGATGTCATATAGCTTTTTCTTTGCTAACGAGTACACCCAGAAAAAAACAGCTTAAAATTAATAAAAACCACATTGAATTAATAAAAAAACATTAACAAAAGTCTAGTCATGTTGAAATTTCTTATTTAAATATGATTTACAGTATTAATTTATTTATTTTTAAGTATCTCAATATACATTTTCTATTATATTGAAATTCATTGAATTAATGTTACGCGTTATTATTTTTAAGTTGCAGCTTTTCCCTGAGTATATATGTTCAGATTAGTGTTTAGCAGTCTCAAACTTATATTTAAGCTTGCGGCCTACTGTGCCAACACTTTGCATTCATTAATTTTGATCATATCTACATTCAATATAAGTTGCGTATGCTTGAAATTTGTTATTGGTTTTTGTTTAAATCCAAAAGGAGTTGAAGAGTTTGTTTCTTTTATATATTTTTTTCCAATAATATTATCTTGGCCTCTTTGTTGCTTGATGGCTGGATGGATTTTGTTTAATATTTTCCTCACCTTTTTTTGTACGTTATGATGATTGTATCTCAAAAATCTATTGGATTGGAATTCCACTGAAAATAATATGTTTTTCGATATATATGTATTTATTAAATAAAAAGTAAGTGAAAAAAAGTTTATACAACAATAGCAATAAAATTTATCACTGTCAATTATTATGCAAGAGTTTAACTCTCCAAACGACAACAGCAACAACAACATGTACACAATAACAGTTACAATTATTACAAACTCGCAACTTCAATCGAACAATAGCAGCCAACACTCATTTAAACAAAAAATATTTTTTTTATTGTTTTTAAATTTTTTTTCTAAAGAAATTTTTTTTACGTAAAACTTGCACGTATCCATTAATAGTTAGAGGAGAGTGAGTGTGTTGGTTTAATGTGCAGACGCGTCATGCGACAACATAAAAGTATTGACTTATTTTGTGAACGCGTGAGAGTTTGGATTTAAGCGTTTTGATTAGAATTATTTGATGTTTAGTTCTTTCCTAAAAACAAATTAAATAAATAAAAAAAGTAGTAAAATTTTAATTTCTTAATGCATTGAACCGCTAAAATTAGAGTTTAATGTTCTTTCGAACTGTTAAGCTTAAATTATTTTCTAGCCCAGACGTTATAGTTATTAAAATTGTAGCGGGGTTAACGTTTCTAGGCAAGAGGCCATTCATATCGAACTTTAAAGAAAAAAATAACTGTTTAGATTTTAAAATTTTGGTTGAGGGATTTTGTAAGTAGAACTGAGAACAAGTGATGAAGCTGTATGCGATTTCAAGTTTAAGTAAAACCTGTCGATACGACTCGTAATTTAAAAATATTTCACTAGAGTTTATATGGAAATATTTTGAAATTACAAGTCGTATCGCATGCCGTAATTTGCCCCTAGTATTCATTATCCCGAATACAAAGCGGATTCAGTCTATATATTGAATAAAGGGGGGCGGGGGTCATTCGAAGGAAATTTACACGGAATAGTGGCTACAATATCAATGTCGACTACCTCATGGGTCATGATACCTCTTGAATCCTTGCTTCCCCACAAAGTCATAAAACTTTTGAGAAAATGCAAAGAACTGATATATAGTTTGCATAAAAGAATCAGCCTTATCGGGAGTTCACGTGAAATGTGTTCCCTTTACCTTAAACTGTGATAGCTAATGTTTGAGTTGTTGCTGTGTCAGTATACTCTTTTCTAATTATGTTCGCCATTTTTTTCACGTGAACAAAATGTTCGCCATTTATTCCGGATAAGTGTGATTATGTATTCCATGGAATATCAAGTAAATACATATATATGTATCTATGTATCTTCACATACACATTTCATTCTATTCCATTCATTATACTCCATTCAATTCACTTCCACATATTTCATTCCATTTCCTTCCATTCTAATCCCTTCTATTCCATTCCATTCCGTTCTATTCTAGACTTAGGTCGAACTCGTTCACTAGTTCATTTTTGCCACAAATCAATGATCAAACCCATTTAAATGAACTAGTGAACGAGTTCGACCCAAGACTATTCTATTCCATTCCATTCCATTACCTCGAACTCCACTCCATTCATTTCTATTTCATTTAATTTTACATAATGACATTCACTTCCATTTTATTCCCTTCTATTCCATTCCCTTCTATTCCATTCCATTCCATTACCTTCCACTACACTCCATTCCATTCCATTTCAATTCATATGATTAAACTCAATTTTATTTCATTCCCTTCCATTCCATTCCATTCCATTCCATTCCGTTCCCTTCCATTCCATTCCACTACATTCCATTCCATTCTATTCCACTCCATATCATTCTATTCCATTCCCTTCTATTCCATTCCATTCCCTTCCACTCCACTCCACTCCATTCCATTCGATTTCATCTTAGTAAATTCACTTCCATTTCATTTCCACCCATTCCATTTCATTTCATTTCATTTAATTTAATTTCATTTAATTTAATTTCATTTAATTTAATTTAATTTAATTTAATTTAATTTAATTAAATTTTTTTATTTCATTTCATTCCATTTCATTTCATTTCATTTCATTTCATTTCATTACATTTCATTTCATTCCATTTCATTCCATTTCATTCCATTTCATTCCATTTCATTCCATTTCATTCCATTTCATTCCATTTCATTCCATTTCATTCCATTTCATTCCATTTCATTCCATTTCATTCCATTTCATTCCATTTCATTCCATTCTGCTCCATTTTGTTCAACTTATTGAATATAAATTTAATCAGAAGTTTCAAATAAGTTCAAACAATTCTCATCATCATTGACTCAAAAACTACACTATCCATCTATCTCTCTGTTCTATTTCGAATCTAATGCCTTAACAGCACAATACAATGCACTATGGTCCCAATGACAAGGTTTTGAAGCAATAAATCACAGGAACCAGCTAGATCTTTGAAATTTCGTACAGATGATTATAACGTGTTTTTAAGTTTTCAGTAAAAAATTCAAGTCAATCGAGCAGTGCCACGCCCATTTCCAGTAGGTTGATTATAGTGACACTGCGGTTGAAAATCACGGGGAATTTATTATTGTCTAATTTTCAATTAACGCACTATAATTCTCACCAATAATTTTTGTAAACATTTCAAGTCAATCCGCCTACTGCCACGCCCACCTCCAGTGAGAGCTCTCTTTGAAATTTAGCGAAAATTGTATCATTCTGTTTGATATAACATATATTTAGCAACTAACTTAAAATCACAAAATAATTCGTTAAAACATTTCAGAAATTTACTTAAAAAAGAATGGTGTTTGGATTGTAAAGGTATCATGAATCAATCTAAAAAGAGAAAATTTAATTAATACGTACAAAAAACTGGCTTTTGTAATAAATTCTTACTTGACACTTTTCTGATTCATCAACTTCTAATTCGAAATTAAAATAAAATGATTCCTCTTCGTCCTCTTCAGAATATGAAATATCTTTATTTATAGCTGCATTTGACGTACTTGGCAGTTGATACTCATGGATTTCAGGAATCTTAAGAAGAGAAATAACTTCTCTTGGCAACTGCAAACTTCTCTTTTTTGAAAGACGATTTTTCAGATATATACTTGATAATAATGGGTCAGAAGAATCCAGGGCCCTGTTAAAAACATCCATTATATTATGCTCCCTAGAATCCTTTCGTGCGTGCTCCATGCGGTCTTTTTTATAAAATTTGTTTCTCGCCTCAGAAGCATGTTCACCAGCACATCCGAGAGGTACGATTGACGCTTGCAATATTTGATAAGAATGTGCTAAAATTTTATGTAATGTCGCTGACATTGGGTACCATTCATAATTTTTAAAATAAATATCTGCAGTCTCACCGCAAAATTTTTTTAAGTGGTCGCCACTTATTTCAAATTCAGAGTTAATGGTGATAAGAATTATATGTAAATGTTTTAAAAAGTCGATATTAATGTTGGTTATAGAAGAAAATAGTTCCGGATTAGAAAATGCTTTTCGTGCCGTATTGCCGTCGTTTGTGGAGCCACTCCCATTAGTTTTTGGCTTATGGACATGAAGGCCCATGTTTTGCCAAAATTGTTCTTGAATTTCACTCTTTCTCTTTAGCATAAGAAGTTTATCCTCAGCACTCCGAATTTGCCATTTTTTAATATTAAGTCTATATGAAAGATTAAGGACAAATTCGAAGCATCGAATCCAGGCGTGTAATGGGCTTATACCATATTTTAATGTATTCGATTTTGGCTGAAACACCGATGAGCTTAAATCTTTTATCGACAAAAACTGTTTCGGATTTCCACCGCATATTGGACACGACTGAGTACTCTTTGTTCCCGTTAGTACGTTCAACACTTTTCCATCAATTAAACTCATAATAAGCTCGTAGTTTACAGTGATCTTTCTACTGTTTACCATATAATATTCCATAGGCTTAATATTTGATATTTCCACATCAAGATTTGCTTTTTCTTTCAATATATGCTCTTTAGTTTCCTTTATAAATTCAATTTTAAGTGGTCGGCAAAAACGGACTGATTGAGGAGTACGGTTATTCCAAACGACTGCATTACTTGATGTGACTATTTTTAATGGTATAACTGACGTTACAAAGAGCGAGTTATCTAAACTTTCCGGGGAATTGCTGGTAAATATTTGTTTGAATGCACTCTGTCCTGTGGAACCGTCAAAACCGTAACTTAAAACAAAATTTATTTCATTGACTTCATCCATTTGCAGCAGAACTTCTTCCTGGCATGACAAAATTCTTTTTGCTGTATGATCAACTAAACTTTGGAGAGGAATATATGCTGATGAATCCGTTACCGTTAATCCATCGGGTCTGCATGCCAACTTGCTCTCTAGAATACTATTGTAACTGGGGAAAATATCACAGTTTCTTGACTTGCACATCTGTCTTATGTTAGTATATTGCTGTTTTGTTAAACTATTCTCTAGCAAAAAGCTTAATGCTTCTTCAGGGGAGAGCGGTAATGGCATTTTCTCGTTAGAAGTTATTTTTTTTCTCATTCTAGTTGCTTCTAATGGAGACGAGACAGCTTTCTTTAAAATAAAATTTAAATCATTTTCTTTTGCTAAATTAGCAGAAATAGAAGCAGCATGAATCAAAAGCATGGCATCATTTCCCTGTTCGGACGACACTTCTGAAGCCATTTTTCTTTTTTGTCGCTCACTTCCCTCACCATAACCCACATAAGGACGGCCTTTTTTCTTTGCACCATCCCTTTCTAATAGTTTGAACACAGTCTCACGAGATAACCACACTCTTTCATTTTCCAGAAAACGCTTCGTGGTCCTCCGGTTTTTAACCCACTTTTGTTTAGCATGTGCGCAGAAATTATTAATTTGATTTTTCACTGTCGTCATACAGTTGTCATTGACACTTCTATTAAATTTCGCAGAAATCCAGTTGATAACATTATTGGGTTTTCTATCATTTTCCAACCAAAAGTTAAAAATATCCAAATTTTTAAGTTTTACATTATCTGGAAATAGATTTTTATAAAAAACGGCAGATTGGGGCAGATCGTTTTTCTAAAAACTTTTAGTACATATTATTACCTTTCCCCACACATAAATTTTTTCACGGATACTCTCCGATAAACATAGTTCTACTCCAAAGAACCTATGGACGACAACACAAACTGCACAAAAAATACAACACATGTTGATACAAACTATTATTTACCACATATTTTTTTGTTTCAATTTTTAATAACATTTTAATTTGCATACCTTTACAAGTGTTTTCCATTTTACAAAATTATTATAATCTTCACAGAGCTTGTTTGGTGAGCCAAATTCCTTTGTTGTTTGTTTATGATTGAATGTCAGAAAATGTAACAAAGAAAACATGACAACTTTGGCAGCTCGGCATGTCGTCAAGGGTTGCCACCTGACTCTAATATTTAACAGTTGAGTGTTTCAAAGTGTTAAATATACAATTCCGTTATTATTTTTTTCAAATGATTGACTTTGAAAATTGACTTTTTGCCTCAAAAACCTGTCATTGGGACCACTGTGCAATGCGAGGATTATATACATAACTGCACCACCACCTCGTCGAACAAAATTGCATGAATAACAACTGCTAATAAAAAAAGCGAACAACAATAGTAAACTTCCTTGATATCTCCTTATCTCTTTAATTTTTCACAGAAGAATATATACATATGTATGTGTATATGTATGTATGTACGTGTGAATTTTTCTCTTGACGTTATGCTTATATTTGCCTACTTTACGTAGTTTTCCGTTTTACATATTTGCAATAATACTCACAAGGCTTTCTTCAAGTGCCGGCAAAAATATTTTTTTTATGGTGTTAGTTTGTTGTTGACAAACACTTGCATGATTTATAACCAAATAGAACTTTTCCTATTTGCGCAATTTGTTTGTTTCTTTTTGTTTTTAAATCCAGTTTTGTGCTTAAATATACTCTTGGTGATTTTTTAAATTTTTTTAAACAACAAGTTTGCGCGTTTATATACCGAATCTTTCAAACGAATCACTCATTCTTGGTAGTATGTAGAGAAAAAGAAAGATACGAGTATGCAAAGGCAACAAAGAGTTAACTTTTGGCATTTGAATATTTTATGTGACAATTTCTATTGCATATTCAGGCAGGCTTTTTTGCAGCGGATAATGGCTGGCAAAGACGGCTGAAGTGTTGCTAGGTTAGTATATTTGCTTTAATAATTTTGTTGGGTTTGTTGGTATGTTTTGTGGCTTAAAGTCTTGTTTTGATTTATTTGTACACCACTATGGGGAAATTTAAACTTTTTAGCCTTAAAGCAAAAAAAAAAAAATAGAAAAAATAATTTAACAAATTTTAGTTGCAAATTCTACAGTTAATGAAAACTAAAATATTTTATTATCAAAAATATGCCTGTTTAAAATCTGTGAGGGCGGTCCCAAAGCTAGCGGACCTAACTAACAACATAATCCCATTTAGGGCATTTTGGGTAAGTTCTTTGGGAATTCCCGGAAACTCAGCTACCTGAAATAACACTACAAATAAATATTCATATATTTAAATTACACACATCTGATTACAGTAGAAAAATAGTTTCCTCTTAAAAAAAAATTAATACTGAGAAGACATTAGAGGTCTTGGGAAAAAAGATGCCATAAAAATTTTAATTAACAAGATTTTCATCTGAAAATTCTTACTTACAAATAAAATATTAAAAAATCAGATTTGCTTCAGAGTTCCCGACAATTCCCAAAAAAATTTACAAAATCCTTAAAAATGGGATTTTACAGTTTTTTGTGTATTTAACTTATTTTTGGAAATATTTGAAAATATATTATGTTTTTTTTTTATTTTAGCTTTTTAATTTGAGAAAAAAGGATTTAAGTTCGATATTTGCTTCTGAGTTCACGACAATTCCCAAAGAAATTTTACAAACTCCCTAAAATGGGATTTTTCAGTATTTTTGCTGTATTTTGTTAATTTTTGGATATATTTGAAAACATATCATGTTTCTAGGTGTTATGATACACTTTTTGGTTTTAAATTTAGAATTTGAAAAAAAATGCCTTAAATCCGATATTTGCTTCTGAGTTCCCGACAATTCCTAAAGAAATTTTACAAAATCCCCAAAATGGAATTTTCAAGTATTTTTGCTGTATTTTGCTTATTTTTGCAAATATTTGAAAATATATTATTTTTCTATGATACACTTTTTGATTCATGCCTTGGAATTTGAGAAAAAAAGGACTTCAATTTATTTTAGCTTTGGAATTTGAGAAAAAAGGCCTTGAATTCAATATTTATGAAAAGAAATAGATCAGTTTTGAAATTTTGAACAAAAAATTTCTTTGCAATATTTATCATAGTATTATTTTTTAAATAAATATAAGTATAAGTATAAACATGGTGGTATTTGATGCTTTTTCATATTTTTTTATATAGATAGTTAATGGAAATAAAATAAAAACAAATAAGATTGACTTCTGAGTTGCCGGCAATTCCCAAAGAAATTTCGAGAAAGCCCAAAAGTGGGGTTTTTTTAGTATTTTCTTTGTATTCTTCGTCAGCCGTAGATAATATTTTTAAAAATATTTAACAACAATATTTTTAAAAATATTTAAGGTGGCATGATAAATTTCTTTATTCCGGCTTAGGAACTTTAAATTCGATATTTATACCAAAAATAGGCCTGAAATTGATGCTCTTTATCCCACTGTACAATTGCAGTACAAATTTTGCCGGTTGATGTTTTTTGGGCTATTAACAGATATTTGTATTGTTGGCATTCTTAAAACAGCTGCTGGGTAACTTGTTGTTGTTGTCGCTGCTATTGGAATATTTGTTTACTATACGTATGCATACAAAATGCATACAGCGATGTTGCGCTGTTGCTGTCGATTTGATTGGTGTGTGTGTGTGTGCTGAAAGTGTTGGCTTTAAAAGGTGAACAGCATTTTTGTCTTTACTTAAGAAATAAAAAAAAACTCGTATAACTAAAATTATGTATAAGACTCAGTATGTGTGTGTGTGTGGATTTGCAAGTACCTACACACACACACACACACACACACACACACACACAGCTTATACGCTTAAAACATTCATCAAGCGATGTTGTCAGTCACTCAATTCTCCACTGACACTAATTGTTGTTTATATAAATGCACTTTTCGAATCAGCAAATTTAAAATCAGGAAATAGTTCACTGTGAAAAATACCTAGTATGTACTTATGTATTTGAAAAAGTAATGCAAGTACTCGCACATACATACATACAAACATACATACAAACACATACGTACATGTGTACGTACTCGTCGTACCTTTCGTAAAGTGTTACTTTAAGATCAAGTTTTATTATTTTGCTTAAGAAAAGTGGAGCAATTGTTTAAGTAAACCCAAGACATACTCGTATACAGGCCATTTTTTTTACACGAGTTTATTGTTTGTTTTGAATGTTATGTCACTACTAGTGGGGCTAATAATATATTTTATTTAAAATTCAGACAAATTGTGCTTCGTGTAATTTACTATTAGTGTAGAAAACAAAAAAATAAACATAATAAGGACTTTCCAATTTATGCAAATTGCCGTAATTAAAATAGATTTATTATTTCTTTAAATAAATACAACTAGAAAAAGAAAACAATTCAAGAAACATTTAAAATACACTTTAGTAAAAAATAAACATTGTTGCTTAAATAAAAATTTTACTTTTGGCGAAAGAAAGGAAAAATTGAAAAACTGAACATGAATTGCCTGGAATTTAAAAGTTTTCTGATTTTAGGGTCACAAGTTGTTTTTTTTTCGAGAACGGTAATATCTGAAACATCCAGAGCCATAACTCAATAGATCGCTCAAACTAAAAAATCACCAATAGTTTTAAGGTTGCTAAAAAACCAAAAAAAAAGTTTCAAAAACCAAAAAAATTGCTAATTCGCAAAAAATCGCCAAAACGAAAAAAAGCGCAGAAATAAAAAAAACGATAAAACAAAAACCAACCGAAAAATTCGTCAAAAAAAAAGAATTAAAAAAGAAAAAAAGAGCGCAAAAATTAAATAAAACCCTTAAAAGAAAAATACCACAAAATATTAAACAAATCTCTCAAATGCAAAAAAATCACCAAAAGCAAAAAAGTTGCCGAAAAACTAAAAAAAAACTTGTTAAAAAACAAAAAAAAACCGCCTGAACTAAAAAATCGCCATAACAAAATAAAAACTAAAAAATCATCAATAGTTTTAAATTAAAAAAAAATTTTTAAAATATCGCCACAACCAAAAAAAGCGCCGAATTAAAAAAAAAATAAAACAAAAAAAAACAACCGAAAATATTGCAAAAAAGAATTGAGAAAAAAATCTCCAAAAGTAAAATGAAAAACAAAAAACAAATTTACAAAAACCGAAAAACCGCTAGAACGAAAAAAGCACATAAATTAAAAAATCGCTAAAACTAAATAAAAACTAATAAATCACCAATAGTTTAAGGTCGCCAAAAAAATATTCAAAAACCAAAAAAAATCGCCAATTCGCCAAAAATCATAAAAAAGAATAAACGCTGAAACATATTAAAACGCTGTAACAAAAAAAAAACGCCGAAACAAAAAAGAAAACTGGAACTAAAATTCAAAGGAAAAAATCGCAAAAAAGAATAAAAAAAAGAATCGAAAAAATCGTCAAACCGAAAAAAGCGCCAAAATTAAACAAGCAGTCAGATAAGAAATATCACCAAAAATAAAAAAATCGTTAAAATTAAAATAAAAATAAAATAAAAACGTCGCCAAAAAACTAAAAAAAAAACAACAAAAAACGAAAACAAAACATTAGAGCGAAAAAAAGCACCAAAACTAAAAAATCGTTAAAACTTAAAATTTTTATTGAAAAAAAATCGCCAAAAAAACGCGAAAACTAAAAACATCAATCAACTGAAAAATTCGTACAAAAGAAACCAGCGCCATAAATACTTGCAAAAAGTTTTGTTTATCAAAAATCGTCATCACAGAAAATTCAAAATAGTTTTTTATTTAATTTTTAGCTTCATAATCAATGATAATGAGCAAAAGAAAATTAAATCTTTGCTTTGTTATATAAGAATTCAGGTATTTTACTTTAATAATTTCTTACCCAAGTTTACTTCCCAGCAAAAAATTACAAATTACCATCGGAACTACCTGCCATATTCATTACCAAAATTTCATTACTCGCATCACATTACCTAAAATTTAAAAAAATTATTATTATATTATATTATTACAAGTTGCTAAATGAGGATAATGATTTTTTTAGATTAAATAGATTGATTACGGGAACAAGTTGCCAAATAAAAAAGTAAGTACATCTCAAGAATCTATTATTTTAATCTCACGCCTTGTTAAAATCATTAAGTTGGTAATTCAGTAGAGAAGAGCTTCCACCAAAAATGCTTAATTCGAACCACGATTACCTTTTTTTGACATTTTTTCTTGGTACGTTCTTTTGAATTATGGATATAAAAGCAAAAGTCAAAAAATTGATAGGCTACACTCAAAAAAAAATTAACTAAAACTTTGGAAAATTTTCTAAATTTGAATAAAAAAAGTTGTCGGATGGCGCCAAAGCTGTTTTTTACTTGAAACCAGTAAAATATTTACTAAATTTCTAGTTCATTAGTGAACTAGTTTATAGTAATTATATTTCCATATTTAAGTAAAATTTTCCTAAAATTAAGTAAAATTTTCCCATAAAATTCAGAGCTTTGCAAAAAATTTTTTTCGTCTTTGATCTCAAATTTAGTAAATTTTCCCATTTTTTTTTGTCTTTAATTCTGGTACTTATTTTTATTTTTAATTAAATTCTATACCACATGGTATGTTTTTTTATATTTTCATGTTATATTCTTAATTATAATTCACCATACATACATATAAATTCCTTGAGAGGAGACAAGCACTCTAACCAATTACCTAACAAGGCAGCCTGAATAAGCATTGAAATAATTGAGTTTTAAAATTTTAATTTATTTACAAAAAAATAAATTTCAAGTTCAAATATTCCTCGAAAATATGAAAAACTTACTTAGATTTTTTGCTTAATGCAAACAAAATATATATTCTATAATGTAAAGAAAAAATACTTAAAACTGGTAAATATTTTTCTAAAATTTAGAATAACTTTTTATATCTTTCAAGTAAGTCAAATTTCATGAACTAATCAGGAGTAATTCATTTCCTAAAGTTTATTTTTTGATTTAAGACGAAATTTACTAGTCCTTAATATAAAATTTCCTTCAGTTTATAACCATTTTCCTACTCTTAGTAAATATTTCCTTTAAGTCAGTAAACATTTCCTGAAATGTGAGAAATTTAATGTGTATTTTTCTGAACTATTTTTGACGATATGAACTTTTTATTTTTTACTCATAATAAGTAATTTTATTAGATTTTTGTAAAAATTTACTTAAACTTTTAGGCAGATTTGGTAAAAAATTTCGTTTCTAAACGTTTCAAATTTGTATGAAAATAACGAAAATACGTTTCAAAAAATATTTTTTCCATACAAATTTAAAAACGAAAAAAAAAACGTTTCTATTTACAAAATTTGGAAATTTTAAAAAATTTTTGTTACATGTTCTTTTTTTTTTTTTTTCGAGTGTAGAGGCATGTTAGCTAACCTTACGAATCTTAATCAAACAAAAACTCTACTTTCAGTTTTTTTATGATACGTACTTTTAGATTTTCGACGACGATATACATATTTGCTTTAAAAATTTTTTTTGCGTGTTTTCGCAAAAAAAAACTTTTTTTAAACGTCTAAAATATGCCTGAGTTGCTTTAAACGACGTCCCACTGTAACTTCAATGTATCTTTTTATATTTTCATCGGATAAGCATTTGGTTACAGGGTTATAGCTGTCGCCATAATAAATGATTCACCATAAAAAATGAGCATTAGTTCTTCTTTCCTTTACCCCTCCAAAATCAAGCACTATGGGTTTTATGCAAACGCTGCTTTTGCTGCTCACTGGCGCACACACAAAAAAGTGTGTGTGCAATAAAAAGGTAAACAAATTTATAATTCCATTAAGTTGGTGAAAAAAACTAGAAACACGAACAAATATATTCTTAAAGATTGCATATACAAATCGTTGCAACAGCACTAAAAAAAAACAAAACAAACAAGATGTCATAACAAAAAAAATATACAAAACTACAAAATTTACACCGTAAAAAAACTAAAGAGACAAAAAGGTGCGCACTAATGGCCTGCGTAAGCAGTCTTGAAATGTAAATACGTCATGTTTTTTAAATGTACTCTCGTGGCATGGATTATACTAAGCCAATAATAAATGCTGTCGCAGTATAAACCAAGCACGATGGTTGTATTGGTGAACGTGTATATGACTGTTAACAAGCGATGCTGCCAAGACGTCTTGTTTAAACAAACAATGCAAATAAGTCCTATTGATACATGTATGTTTGTTATTTTGCATATTGTACGTTTGGGTGTGTGTGTAAGATTTAAGGGTTCATTAGTCTTTACTTTCTGTTGCTGTTCTGTGCCGTTCTTTTCCGTATACAATATTTTGCAATTACTTTTTCTGTGAAAAAAATCAGCTGACAACCTATAGAATTGATTACACTTGTACACAAAGTATCGCAACACACTAATACATACACACTTTTGGCTGTCACTTAACATTGAATTCTATTGTCTTCAGATCTGTCCGCAACAGAACAGAACGAAAAAGGAAAAACTAACCACACATACAGATTTTCAACTAAACAGAAACTAAGCAGCTGATTCAGAACAGAACAGCACGTACAAACTAATTCTGACTTTAGATGGTAAGCTTTTATGTTTGTGTTTAAGGGAGGTTTTTTAACGCAAGCGCACACATCTCATGTAAATGCATGTGTGCGTTTGTATGTGCGCAGAAAAATAAGAGAGCATAAAAAAATTATGTAGGTATGTATGTATGTACATGCATGACGTTTGTATACGCACCAATGAGAGAAAAAAGCACAAACACCACAAATTCTTCAGTCACGAACTATTTTCTTCTTTACTCTTATACCTGCAATAAGTTAAACAAATGTATTGCGGAACCCGTTGTTTAGCGTTTGTTTCAGAAGATCTCACTGCAGTAAAGCATTCGAAATTGCCCGCATGACTTAAAAGTTCTTATAAGACGTCTTTTGCAGGTCTTTAGTGCGCACAACATGTTACGAGTAAATAAAAATTTGCTCGCAAATGCGCAACAAAAAGACAAGTTAAATTGAAAGAAGTGTTTCTTTGTTTTTTCTTTTTGCTACATACATATCTGCAGTTTAAACTAAATACTTAAAAAGGTATTGTTTTATAAAAAAAAAGAAAAATAATAATTAAAATCTCTCAATGATAATTACGAATATAATTATAAAGCTGAGAATACTTATGTATTTACTTTTTGTGTGTGTGTGTGTGTGTAATTTTTTTGTTAACACATTTAATGCAAAAAAAAAACATCAAACGTTGACTTGTCATGGCTTGCAATGGCCACATTAATGATGCTGGCTGAAGATTAAAATGAAAATGACTTATGGCTGGTTGAGCGAATGAGGGAATTGCTTAAATGACTGAATGACTGGCTGACGCACTGACTGGCTGGCCAGCTGGCCGTAATGCCAATGATGATTGGCAAAGTTTTCAAATGCTCAAATGCATTAAGTAAAAGAAGAAAAAAAATTTTTAACAAAAAACTTACCTTTAAAACCTTTTTTTTAAAAAGTGTGTGTGTGAGTGTGTGTGTGAAAAAACATTTAGCCATGATTATGATTTAACATGAGTTTGTTTCTCTTTTTATTATTGTGCACTTTTAGTTATATTTTTGTTTTTATTTACTTTTTGCACAAATATAAAAGAAAAACTGCAGTAGAAAAAAAATAGAAGGTGTTTGCAGACAGACCAACAAACTGTGAGCAATCATTTACGTTTGTGTTGCGACTGACCGTGATATTGACCCACTTCACTTTTTACTCGTCCATTATTGCTCACAAATATTGATGCCAAAGATTTTAATGCAACTGCTGCTCACTCACATTTTTTAATGCTTCCACTTCCCGCGCCCCCTTCAAGTTAAGTTTATAATAATATTTATTAACACTTTAATATACATACATAAGTGTACAACAATAGCCAGCTAAAAGTTAATAAAAAATATTGACTAAGGTGTGAAACTTCAGGCACCATTTGAGCAAAGCTGATGTGGTAAATGCTATTGGGATTTTATATTTATTCGTATGACTTCACCAGGCTAAAGTTCATATGGGGTTTTTTTTTTGCTTAATTATTAAAGACTTATACCGGTATTTATGATTAAACGTTTGTTGAATTTAATACGGCATTCGATAGCTATTGAAATTGCAAAATATTGTAAAATATAAACTTCATTGAAATATTTTGAAATTGCGTTTGATATCGAGTGCCTTAATTTGTCCCTTGGCTTAAAGTACGATTTTCTTATGTCAAAAACTGGTTTGAGGAATGTCTTAAGTCTAACAATCGTTTATGAATACCGGTGTAGTTGTTCATATGTGATTTAATTCTTAAGGTTCCGTACACCAAAGCTGGACAGGTACCATATTGTTCTCTCTACTATATCCGTCCGTCAGGATATGTAAAACTCCGGCCACTACAACAACAAATACATGACAGCTAAAAATTAATGAGCGTTAGAAAGCGAGCAAGGAAACATGTTGAAATCCTTATGTTATATACACATAATTATATATAGCCACTGAAGTCCTGCACAAGACCACTTACAAGAACTTTTAAGACATGAGGGATTTTCCAAATGCTCTACTACAGCGAAATTTTCTAAAAGAAACGCTGAACAACACTGTTGGCCAGACATTTTTTTCAGTTATTGCAGGTATAGGAGTAAAGAAGAAAATACTTCGTGACGGAAGAATTTGTGATGCTTGCTTTTTCATACGCATGGGCGTGTATACAACCATCATGCATGTACATACGCACACACGTTGTGTGTATTATCTTTTATTTTTGTGGGCACATACAAGCGCACACATGCATTGAGATTAGCTGTGTGCGGTTGCTTTAAAAATCCAACCCTAAACAGGTAATAACTTACCATATACATCTTACACACACACACAAACACAAACACACACACACTCAACCGTACAGTATGCAAAATAACAAGCATAGCATACACGCATCAATATTACTTCTTTTGAGTGTTTGTTACCAAAAAGAAGTCTTCCTGACATCGCTTGTTAACACTCATATATGTACATGAACATCAATACATATGTACATCGTGCTTCGCTTCATTTATTATTGGTTTAGTGTAATATATCCCAGCTAGCATTTTATATCTTAATCGAATCTTTTCCGAATCAGCTTGACCGCATGTAATCTCATTGTTCGATCATAAATGATACTTCCGTTGTGAGAAAATCGTGCCCTTCATATGAATTACACCAAAAAATAATTTATGATACGATTTGCTGATTAAGTTTTGAGCAAATTTTCTGGTAGTAATAAATCACATTTTTGTGGTTTCCTTGCATTTTGTGCCTCTATTTTCAAGAAATAAATATTTGGTCATATAGATGAATCGTTAGTTAATTATTTTTCAATCACCCAAGTGATAAATCGGTTTTAATCATCAAAAGTGATCTAAGGAGAATCATATAAGAGATTTCTGGAAAAATGGGATGGGATGCCACGAGAATGCATTTAAAAAACAAGACGCATTAATATTTCAAGACTGTTTACGCAGGCCTCTAATAGACACTTGAAATTTTCCAATTGCAATCAGAAATAATTTCTTATTCGTGCTTAAGAATTTACCCCAGCTATAAGGTCTAGTTTAATTTTTATTCTGCTCAAAAATATAAAAATTAAAAAGAAAAATTATTTCTGCTTAAAAAAATACAAATTAAAAATTTTTTTAAATTATTCGAGTTTCGAAAAATCTAGTTGAAAAATATTTAAATTGTGTGATTGGTCACGTTTTCTCGTACTTAATTTTTTTCTTTAAAAATTCAAAAATAACTATTATTTGCGGTGCCTGCAGAAAATTAAAAAAAATCTCCAAAACCGGAACAAAATTACAATAAATTCACAAAAAGAAAAAAGTGTCAAAACAAATAAGAAATATCTAAAACTAAAAATTAGTCGTAAAAATCGCAAAAAACAAAAAATCGCTGAACTAAAAAATTAAAAAAAAAGAAAAAAGCGCTAAAACTAAAAAGACACCTCAACAAAAAAAAATAAGATAAGAAATTTTAAAATGTCTACATCAAGCAAGGTATTCGATTATATAAGCTAAAGTTCGTATAGTATTACATAGCGTTACATTAATATAGAAAGGCCCTAACTCATTATTTTTTTTTTAATCGAGTTTGTTGTGTATTTCGATAGAAGAACATCTAATGTATCAAAAAATTAATAATTTTCGTTAAAAAAAATAATGAGTTAGGGCCTTTTTATATCAAGGTAACAATATGTATGTATTGTCAAAGTCGTACTTTACGCTTCACTAGAAACAGCAATAATGTGTAAAGATTTTCTATGTATAGTTTCCACAATATTTATAAATTCTGGCCAGTCTAATAAGCTATGCCCGCCTGTCTGTCCGTCTGCGTATCTATCCATTTTAGTGTGTCTGTCCGTTTGCCCGTCTATGAAATGGATTTCCCGAAGCCCTCCGAAAAGTTAGACTTCGGTTTCGTGCTCATGTGTTAAAGTTTTTTCTCAACAGATTGGTATTGAAAGTTAGCGCAATATCAAAAGTATGGTTCCAGGGCTGGAAAATTGCAATTTTTTTTGTATTTTTATTTATTTGTTAATTAAACATATTTAGGGCCATTATTATAACTTGACTTTAGCTAAAAGTAGGACATTATTGGATGGATAAACACTTTTTCATTATTACAACTTCATTTTAACAAAAAGTGAGCGATAAGCTAAAGACAAGTTCATCCTACCTGTAACTTTTATTGTGAGGTATAGTCATTTAAAGTTGCCACATTTTCGCCACTTGCCACACTTTCTACTTTATAAAACAAAATCAAATTTATTTGGTCAAAATATGGCATAAAACAAAAGCAAGATAACACAAAACACATAAGAATAATAAAAAAACAAAAGAATTGACAAAAATATTTTCATTATTTTTGTAATTTGACAAATAAACAAACGCAAGTTGCCACTAATCATTTTTAGCAAACAATATCCACAATATCCACAGAAATGTTGCCACCAAGCAAACATTTTATTATTTTTTTTATCGGACAGTTGTAATAATGGAAAATTTTTAAGGTCACTTTATAGCTCAGTTTTGCTAAAGTTAGGAATAACTATCCGAAACTTTATCGTTAAGTCATAATAATGTCCCTTAGTCTTTTAGAAAGCTAAAAGACTTGGCACTGAAAATAAGTAAAATAAAAAAGGCGATTCAAGGGCTGGAAAATTTAAAATATTTTTTTTGTTGTTTATAAAAGAAACTTAATAAAACAAATTTTTTTTCTTTATTAATTAAATATCATTGTTTCTGGGTACATAATTTTTGACGACTATGGAGACGTTGATTTTTATTCACTTTAGTACTTTAGGAAAACAATTTGCAATTGCGAAATATTTTTTTTAAACATTTAACTTGTATAATGTATTTCAGTTTTCTGATCATCTGATTTTAAGAAATAGAAAATTTTAAATTTATGCACACATTATCCCCTGAAACGGAAAGATAATCCTCTTTAATCACACTTGTGACTGACTGACACACAAATTTTGTTTAATTACTAAAATTGCATATCAAGGACATTAAACGATTAATAAAGTACTGTGTGGG
Source organism: Tachina fera (assembly GCA_905220375.1). Lineage (NCBI taxonomy): Eukaryota > Metazoa > Arthropoda > Insecta > Diptera > Tachinidae > Tachina > Tachina fera. The sequence goes on along the minus strand of LR999966.1, from coordinate 109,156,981 downwards.
AGTTTATACAAAAACCAAAAAAAAAATATAACTCTTTGTAGGCAAGTACTTAGATCAATAGTGTAAATATGTGTGTACATTATACATGTATTCAAATGCAATATATAAATATGTACATACTTATAGAAACCACAAAACAAATTTCTACAAACAACTTTATTCAAATATTTAAATACACCACACATTTAATTTAGCAACCAGTTTTAAGTTTATTTTGTATAAAAATTCATTTTTTTTGGCATTTAATTACGTGAATCTTATGCAAGATTTTCGTTATTTTATTTTTTATCTTAATAACGAACCAGACCAGTTTGGAATAATTAATAATAAAAAAAAAGTTATTTCAAGTTGCACTTTTTTACAAGCATACATAAATACATATTGGGAGAAAAACCAAACGCGTTCTACATTTATTTATTTATTTGAATTTTTTTTTTATTTGTGGCAACACACTTTGCCTGTGCAACAAATTTGAATTATAATGTTTGAAAACTAATTTTGAATGTAAGACATACAAAACATCGTCATTAATCAGGGGTGTAAATATTTGGAAATTTTTATAAATTGAAGAGATTTTTAATGTTTGAATTATCTGCGCAACTTAATAGCACACGCGGGAAAAAATTAACTTCAAGGATTGAAATTGCCACAATCAGCGAGCGAAATTGCTTGATGAGTTGAACTTCTCCTTCGTTTAAATGAAAGTTTAACATAATACATATTTGTAGTTTTTCTAAGAAACTTTTTGATCTGCATTGGCAACAGCGACATACGCATTAAAGTCCTGCACAAGACCACATACAAGAACTTTTAAGACATGATGGAGTTTTACTACAGCGAAATTTTCTAAAACAAAAGCTAAACAAGAATTTGTGATGCTTGCCTCTTTCTACGCATGGGCGCGTCTGGCATGTACATACACACACACGTTGTGTATATGTTCTTTTGTTTTTCTGTTGTACGCGCGTTTTTTTTTTGCTTTAAAAAATCGCCCTCAAACACATAATAGCTTAGCATACCCAGCGGTAAAACTCAGCAGACCTTCTTGGTGCAGGCCTTATTAAAGGACTCTTTCGCATAAAATACGCAATACACATTCCACACTCGGTTCTAAGAGAAGGGAGAAAATAAGGATTAACATGTTTTGTTTTGTTTTTTTACTAAAGCAAATACAAAATCCATTAGTTTGAAGGCCTTTCAGAATCTCTGGCGAAGGAAGCAAGAACAAAAGGCCTGCTCCGCAATGACAGTGCATGTAAAAAATATATGAGCATGGAATGGAGCGAGCTGGCCTTGTGCATCCAAAAGAAGGCGTTCAGAGGCCTTCTAGAAAGCACTCCTACTCCTTCTAGCTCCCGCTGGGTATACATCTTACACACACACACTCAAACGTACAATATGCAAAATAACAAGCATACACGCACCAAAACTATTTCTTTTGATTGTTTGTTATGAACAAGAAATCTTCGCGACATGGCGACACTCATATGCACAAACACCAATGCATCCATTGTGCTTCGCTTATTCTATGACAGCATTTATTATTGGTTTAGTATAATATTATAGCACGAGAATCTATTTAAAAAGCAAGGCATATTTACATTTGAAGAATGTATACGCAGGCCTCTAATATGCATAAGATTCAGCTAAACGCCGCAATAATCAGTTTCAATGTATTTTTAATGAAAAAATATTTTACTGAATAAGTTAAATAATAATTTGGTATTATTAGTGAATTAATAATATATTAAACTTATTTCAAATACTTTTTTTTTAATAAATAACAAATGGTTGGGGATAAACCTAAAGAAATTTGTTAAATGAAATTTTAGCAAAAATTTATTTTGAGTGTAAAATTGTCAACAGCAATTCTCTAAATTAAATTAGGATATTTATTTGTGTGCATTAAGCGTTATTAAGAAACTTTCATATTTTAGAAAGAAGCTTAAGTGACATAAATTGCTAAGAATAATTAATCATATTGTTGATTATGTATGTATTTATATTTAAAATTTTAACTAAGTTTTGTTTGATAAATTTTTATTGAAAAAAAAGTAAATAAATATGTACATTTTAGATTCACAAGCTTTTAACAATTCCAAAATTAAACTAATCTTAATATTATTAACATTAGAGGCCAAATTATAATTTATTATTTATTTAATGCAAATATTGCCAACTCTGTTACTTATTAGCTGCAAAGATCAAATGATACCGCAGCGATGCATAAATTAGTAAAAAAAATTTCACTCGCATACGAAGGGTTCCGTACAGACACTACATACACTAAAAAAAATTAATTAAAACTTTGGAAAATTTTCTAAATATGAATTAAAAAAGTTGTCGTATGGCGCCAAAGCTGTTTTTTACTTGAAACCAGTAAAAGATTTACTAAAATTTTAGTTCATTAATGAACTAGTTTATAGTAATTATATTTCCATATTTAAGTAAAATTTTCCTAAAATTAAGTAAAATTTTCCCATAAAATTCGGAGCTTTGCAAAAAATTTTTTTCGTCTTTGATGTCAAATTTAGTAAATTTTTAAATTTTTTTTGTCTTTAATTCTGGTCTTCATTTTTATTTTTAATTAAATTCTATATCATCAAACCAAGTGATATGTTATTTATTATATCTTCATATTATATTTTTAATTATAATTCACCATACATACATATTCATAAATTCCTTGAGAGTTGACAAGTATTGAACCAATAACCTTCTGATTGATAAGCAAGCACACTAACCAATTGCCTAATAAGGCAGCCTGAATAAGAATTGAAATAATTGAGTTTTAAAATTTTATTTTATTTACAAAAAAAATTAATTTTAAGTTCAAATATTCCTCGAAAATATAAAAAAATTACTTAATTTTTTGCTAAATGCAAATTAATAATAAATTCTATAATTCAAACAAAAAATTTTTAAGACAGGTAAATATTTTCTTAAAATTTAGTATACGTTTTTACATCTTTTAAGTTAGTCAAATTTCATGAATTAATCAAGAGTAATTCATTTCCTTATTTTTTGATTTAAGACGAAATTGACTAGTCGTTAATATAAAATTTGCTTCAGTTTATAACCATTTTCCTACTCTTAGTAAATATTTCCTGAAATTTGTGAAATTTATTGTATATTTTTATGAACTATTTTTGAGGATATGAACGTTTTATGTTTTACTCATATTTAGTAATTTTTACTAGAATTTTGTAAAAATTTATTTAAACTTAGAAAAAATTATTTAAACTTCGAATTTTTTTTTACTTGAATTTAGGAAAAAAATTTCTTAATAATAGTACATGTCTTTTTTTTGAGTGTATGTAATACTATACGAACCTTAGTATATATTATCGAATATCTTAGCTGTTGTAGATATTTAATATTTTTTTTTAATTAGGCTTTTTTTAGTTTTATCGCTTTTTATAGCTATGCTATTTATTGCGAGATCCAGCAGTTATGATGTAATACAAAAATAATCCACATTATTACAGATATAAAATTATTTTTGTATTGATTTTGAAACATAATGTTTAGTGTTGTTTTGTTTGTTTCGTTCTCTGAAGTGACAATAACAAAACAAAAACAATGATACACCCAGAGATAAAACAGCTTAAAATCAATAAAAAACCATATTGAATTAATAATAAACATTAACGAAAGTCTACTCATGTTGAAGTTTCCCATTTTAATATGGAAAAATATTAATTTACAGTATTAATTTATTCATTTTATTTATTTTTAAGTATCTCCACATACATTTTCTATTATATTGAAAATTATTCAATTAATGTAGCGCGTTCTTATTATTAAGTTGCTGATTTTCCCTGAGTGTAAGAATTGCTCAGTTTGTTTTTGTATTGTTTTTGCTCATAAGCACAAACCAGAGAATGAAGCTGATTGCTGTAAGTCGGCTAATCGTCTACAAAAAAAATACATTAATTTCGCCAAAATGAAAGAAACACGCCAAAAAAAATCGCCAAAACGCGAAAAAGGCGACAAAACTAAAAAAATTGTTTATATGAAAAAAAATCGCCAAAATGAAAAAAATCGCCTAAATTAAAAAAAATCGCTAAAATGAAAAGACGTCAGAAAACGAAAAAAATCGCGAAAACGAGAAAAAAAATTCGCCAAAATGAAATAACGCTAAAAACCGTACAAATCGACAAAACTAAAAATAAATTGAAAAAAAATTGTTAAAACTAAAAATCGCTAAAATGAAAAAAACGCCAAAAACTGAAAAAGTCGCCAAAAGTAACAAAAAATTGCCTAAATGAAAATAAATCGCCAAAATTAAAAAAAATAAATAGATCGCTAAAATGAAAATAACGCCAAAAACCGAACAAAAATTAAAAAAATGGCTAAAATAAAAACGTCAAAAATTTAAAAATCGCCAAAACGAGAAAAAAAGTTCGCCAAAATGAATTAACGCCAAAAACCGTAAATATCGACAGAACTAAAAATAGATTGAATATATAAAAAAAAATCTTCAGAATAAAAACAAATCGCCAAAATGAAAAAAAACGCCAAAATTAGAAAAAAAATCGCCAAAAACCGAAAAAACGCAAAACACGCCAGATTAAAAAAAACGCTCAAAAGCGAAAAACCCCAAAAACGAAAACAAGCCAAAACTATATTTTATATAGGCTAAAGTTTGTATTAAATAACATATCTAGGATCCGTACGGAACCCTTCGTGCGTAGGTCAAAGTAACACTTCACCGAATTTATTTTTTAGTTTTGCCGATTTTTTAATGTTTTTTTGCGATTTCTATAGCTAGAGCGATTTTATTAGTTTTGGGGATTTTGTTTAATTTTGGAGCTTTTTTTTCGTTGTTGGAAATTTTTTGGCTGTCTTTTAGCTTTAGCTTAATTGAGCTTATATTTTGGTAGATTGCACATGTAATGTACATATTATAAATAATGTGTAGAATGATGTTTTTATAGAATAAAAAAACAAATTATTTATATCGAATTGGCTAATTTAACTGAAAAAGAAACAAATCTCTGAAAATCGACTTGAAAGCTTAAAACTGCTCTACTGTAAAACAGTAAAATATGACTTAAACACTTTTTCCTCATTGTCCCATATATATTATTTTTGGTGAAATTTTTCATTTGAGCTGTTTTTCCGGTGTTGGCGATTTTTTTAGTTTCACAATTTTTTTTTTACACAAATTACATAAAGAGATGGAATACCCTTTAATTTGATTTTTTTAAATTTCAGTGCTTATTGGTGTAGTCTACTTAAAAATAAATTGACTTTGAAGATTTCAAGTGGCGATATATAATTGTCTGTATATTAGATTAGGATTTCAACAGTTTCTTTGCTCGCTTTGGAACACCCTTTAAGTTTTAACTGTCCTATATTTATCTTGTTGTAGCGCCCAATGTAAACATTTTAGGTCCTTAACACTTACGGTTCTTGAGAAAACAGCCTGTGACAGACAGACAGACAAGCAGAACGAAAACCATAGAGTCCTTTTCACCTTTGTTGTACGCAATGCTGAAAAGATGACAATGTGTATTTGCATCAAGTTTAGTTAAATGTGGCAATTCTTTTAATTAAAAAACCGTGACAATTGAGCAATATGGTTACTCATAACTTGTTTCTCAAGACATTGTGTTAATAATTTTTTTTAAATTGTCGCTAATGGGTTAATAGAGAAATTCAATAAATCAGTTCATTTAAATACGAGTACTTGCACATTGTATACATTTGGCATGATCTTATTGTCTTGTGGCCATTTTAGATAAGACATGTCGTTAGATTGATTTCAGACCACAACAACAGGCACTTGTGCTTTCATTACAATTTTCATATCAAGCGTTTTCTTTGTTGTATATCAAATATTTTACACTCGATTAAGACAACAATCAGCAAAACAATACAACGTCAACAGCAACAGCAACAGTATTAATTGCAGCAGCAGCAGCAACAACAACTATTACAACTAATTATTGCTGGCAATGTCAGTGGCAACCGAACTCACTAATAACGAGCACATAAACACATCAAGATTTATTTAAACCAAAATCTGGTTGCGAACAAACCATTTGCGTGCATATTGGTGTGAGAATGTGTGTGTGTTTGTGTGTAAATACAGATGTATGTATGTATGTAATGGGTTTGAGTGCAGGGGTTTAATGACGCTTATGTTTTCATTATTATTATGTATTGACAAAACAATGTATCTAATAGATTGTATTTTTTATTTTTTTTTTTTTCATAAACAACAAATAAATGTAAATTTTTATACTTAATTTTTGCCACACACACACACACACAAGTTGTGCCAATTTATTTAATGATAAATAAAAGTAAAATATTCATTGTACACATACGTGCACATGATTTTCAAAATGGCTTAAGTTCAATTGCATGAAAACAATAAATCAGCTTTTATTTACTGTCCGTCTGTCTGTCAATTGTGACTGTCCGTCCCCTCTCTCTCTCTCTCACGCTCTGTCCTTTTTTGTTGGCTTGCAGTTTTTAATGAAAGTTGTTTGTTAGAGACGCAATGCGACAACAGTGTCTTAAATAGATTAATGTTTGTTTTTAAACCATTTTAAAAATGTACTTGCTGTTGCATTTCATTTATACATACATAAGCACACACACACATGTACATTTTTTGCAACTCTGTTTTGCAGTGAAACTTGCTAACTGCGAAAAGGAAAGTAAAAGGAATTTGCAGCGAATGCTTAAACTTGTATTTGACTAAATCCACTGAAAATTATTGATGTCAAGGTTAAATAAATCGGATGCAAAACAAAACACCAAACAAAAATTTTCTTGTGCTTCAGCATAAGCCCGCGTAAGCAGCGTCATGTTGGCTATTTATGCTTTGCCAAAGAAAGTTTTGAAGTAATTAACAACATCCAGCCCCATATGAAATATTAGTAAATAAATACACACATTCACAAATAATGCACACAATACGAGTAAATAAATGCTAATTAAGCCCAGATATTTATCCAGCATTTTAAGCTTTCCCAACAAAGTCTATTATCAACTTCAAATGCTGATTTAAATAAATTCAAGCCAGTTTGTAATCAAAGCACGCAGAAATTTGTTTCTTTGTTTTTTTTTTTAAATTTTAGTGACATAAGACGACTGTCTTTATTTCTTTAAAACCAGAAAATCGTAAATAAAATGAAGCAAGTATTATAATTATGCAACTGATATATATATTTTTTTTACTTCATCATCTGCATAAAGCACTAAAGTGTTATAAATTTTTTTTAACTTAGAAATATTATTCTAAACTCATGTTCAAACTTGTTAAATAATTGACGAACTAAGAAGCGTGACCATGATAATAATTTAATCGAAAATGTGTTAGTTTATCTTTTTTATTATCAAAATAATTTAATTGATATGGAATTTTTATTCGTTGTTCACTCGAGTAATCCTATAAAATTTACAATATATTTAAAAAAACTAATATTCCACTGCATTAATTATTTATTCGTAGAAGTGAAAAAGATTTAAACAAATTTAATCGATTAATTTAGTCGAATAACTTAATTTATTATTCGAATAAAATTTTTTTTAAATAAAAATTTCGTAAAGATTATTGCAATTCTTAAATTATTAAAAATGTTTTTCATTATTATTCTTGCGAATAATCGATTAAAAGTTTTGTTTTAAAATATTCACAGTTTGATTTAATTTAAAATTTTTATTATCAAATAAATAATCAACTCTTTGAATATTTAGAAAATTATAAATAATAAGTAAAAAATTATTTAATTGACTAATTTTTTAATGGATTAAAATTTATTTTAACCCATTTTTTTTAATTAAAGTTTAATATTTCTACTAAATTATTGCATAAATTATTTATTTAAAAATAATCGATTAATAAATTTTTTAGCTAAATTATTATTTAATTAAATCATTTACAATTTTTATTATCAAATAAGCTTATATTATGAGGTTTGTCAAATTATAAAAATAAGCATTCCTTGTTTATTCGAATAATATTATAAACCATGTAAACAAATTTAATAAAAATAATCGACAACTCTATTAAAATATTTTCGCATTGAAATTCCCTTTTTATATTAAACTATTTGACTACTTTTTGAAAAAATCTTTTGTCCCATTATCATTCAAATAATCTACCAAAACAGTTAAATTTTTTATTATTTGGGTTGATAGATTAACTGAATCGATTATTCGAATAAAAATTTTTTTCCACTAAAAATTTTATAGAAACTGTAAGGCGGATTAAGTTATTGATTTTTTTTTTTAATATTTAAAAATATTTTTCCATCATTATACGAGTACTAGTGAATAATCGAAAAAAAACTCTTTCATTGATGAATTTTTTAGCATAAATTTAATTTAAAATATTTATTACCAAATACTCGTAAACGAAATGAAGTTATTTTACTGTTTCACTCATTACAATTTGAATAATCTTATAAAACAAGTAAATTTTTTTATAATATTATTTAATCGATTAACTTAATAGATTTTTGGAATATTCTTTTTCAAATAAAAATTTCATTGAACTTATTGTTTAATTTATTGCTTAAGTTATTTATTTAATAATATTTTTCGAATAAATAATCGAATAAAAATGTTTTAGATTGCTTAATTTTTCAGCTTGAATATAACTTAAAATATTTATTATTATTTTAACAATTATAAAAAATCATTGCTTATTCCAATATAATCTTATAAAACTGATAAAAAAATTTAAATTCAATCGATTAAAAAGTTTTAAGTAAATTTTTATTTTTTAACTAAATTATTATATAAAAAATCGATTAGATTAACCTTTAAAAATTTGTTAATGATTATTTTATAAACAATTTATAACTTTACAATTCTTGCTTGTTAAATTAACCTACAAAATTTGTTTCTGTGTAAAAGAATTCTTAAGTTCTTACGATTTTTTTTTGTAAAATAATGTCGTAAAAGCATCCGGAAGTTTTAAAAGAAAAATACATACTTGCATGTAAGTAGTCATGCAATAAAGTTAAAAAATAATGTGTTGATAAAGATACACGTTTTTTTTGTTGGAATGCTTAAACCATTATGGTTATTTTATGCAAAATAGTTAACAGTTTTACTACTTAACTGTTTTTTTCTGCCTTTGGATGGCAGGCAGGCAGGTCTGTATAAATATTTTTTTTTTATATATTTACATATATTTATTTTTATTTTTTATGTTGTAATCAACTTGCTGCCAATGTGTTGCATATTAATAATTATTTAATTATGCATTAACAACAAAACACTTAATGAAAAAAATTTATACTATTTGAGAAAGAAAAAAATACCACAATATAATAATAGTTAAAATATTCTTTTTTTTCATAAAAAATAATGAATCGGTATTTATTGAAAATATCGTATATACATATTGTATTTTTCATTTGCATGCAACATACGACTGCGGAGCGATAATAACGGCTTTCAATAAATAAATATGTTAATTAAAAAAGTGTAAAAAAAATATAATTGTAATTTAATTACAAGCAGAAAAAGCAACATTGGTATTCTATTGGGAGTAAGCACAATAAAAGCAAAATTTTTATTTTTAATTTTGTAGAATATTTAACACGGCTACAGAAAATTAATTAACTTAAGAACGTGCGAAACAAAGTGCCCATGAATTTCTGAAAAAAAAATTATTTTAAAGCAAAGGAAACAAGGCCTTTAAAGTACATTTTGTGGGTTCATTGTTCTTAAGTAATTCATAAATGACAATTTTGTTATATATATTTATAAACATACATATTTTCAATTAATAACTTTGAAAAATATGCCTTTTATAGCGTAAAGTATTTCCCTCAAGCTCACATGAGCAGCCATGAAAGCAAAGCCTTGCAATTATATTAATAACTAGTTCAGTTCTCAAAGAACAACCAACAAAAAGTCGTAAAAAAGATAGTTGAGTGCGTATAACTACAAAAAATTCTATCTATTATATTAACAAAAAGGTTTCTGAAAATTTGCTTGTGGTCCTATGAGCCAAATTCTGTTCATCCATTTCGTCAATATTTTACTTACTATCTTAGACATGGGCGTTGTCTGCTTGCAATTGATTTTTTTAAAAATAAAGCTACAGAAATTTTCTTTATGGCCCTACGAGCCAGATTCTGTTTCAACAATTTCTTGAATTATTATTATGTTTTACTAGTTATGACAGTCTTTGGCGTAGTCCCTTTTTAATGGATTTTTAAAAACTTAAGTTTCTGAAAATTTGCCAATGGTGCTTCGAGCCAGACTCTATTTCATCACTCATATTTTTATATATTATCTGCTATACCATCCAAGGGCATTGCCCGGTTGTAATTAATTTTTTTTTTTTATAATAAAAGTTTCTGGAAACTTGCTTATGGTCCTTCGAGCTAGGTGTCGATCATCCATTTCATTACATATTTTTATGTTTATCAGCCAGCAGCATTGCTCACCCGAAATAAATTTTTATTAAATAAAAGTTTAAAAAAAATTAGCTTATGGTCCTACGAGCCACATTCTGGTCATTAATTTCTTGAATTATTATTATGTTTAAATATATATGTCAGGCTTTGGTGTGATCTGTTCATTAATTTCTTGAATTATTATTATGTTTAAATAGATATGTCAGGCTTTGGTGTGATCCCGGTGTGATCCCCTTGGAATAGATTTTTATAAATCTAAAGTTTCTTAAAAACTTGCTTATGGTCCTTCGAGCCAGATTTTGGTCATTAATTTATAACTTGTTTCAATATTTTACCAGCCATGCTGCCAGCGAGTGATGTTGTCCGACCGGAATTGATTTTTTTTAAATTAAATAAAAGTTTTTGAAAATTGCCTTATAATCCTTCGAGCCATTTTCTTTTCAGACATTTTATTTATTATTTTCATGTTCCATTGTTATCTTTTATTTTCATATTCTATTGTTATCTATATGGAATTGATTTTTATTAAATTAATTAATTAATTAATTAATTTCTGAAATTTTTTAATGGTCCGTCGAGCTTGATTCCTTACATTTAATTTTCTATTTTTATGTTTCACTAGCTTTGCCAACCAGCAGGGTTATCCGCCTGGAATTGACTTTTATCAAACTAAAGTTTCTATAAGTTTGCTTATGGTCCTACGAGCCAGATTCTGTTCATCAACTTCTTTATTTATTATTATATTTTGCTAGCTATGTTAGTGTTTGGCTCAGCCCTTTTGATGTTTATAAAACTAAAGTTTCTGAAAGTTTGCTTATGGTCCTTCGAACCAGTCTCTATGCATCCATTTAAGTTTCTTATAGTCCTACGAGCCAGATTGTGTTCATCAATTTCTTTTTATTTATGTTTAAATAGCGATGCCCGGCAGTTGCTGTGCCTGCTTGGAATTGATTTTTATTAAATGAACATTACTGAAAATTTTCTTGTGCTCCTTCGAGCCAGATTTCGGTCATCAATTTCATATATTGTTATTATGTTCTACAAGCTATGGCAGCCAGTGGCATTGTTCATTCGGATATGATTTTTCTTAAATTTAAGTTTAATAAAATTTGCTTATGGTCCTTCGTGCCAGGTTCTATTTATTCAGTTTATCTGCTATTTTGTGTTTTACTAGGTATAGCAACCATCGGTGTTATCTGCCTGGAATTGATTTTTATTAAATTAAAGCTTCTGGAATTTTACTTATGGTCCTTCGAGCCAGATTGTGTTCATCAATTTCTTTTTATTTATGTTTAAATAGCGATGCCAGCCAGGTGCTCTTCCTGCTAGGAATTGATTTTTATTAAATGATCATTTCTGAAAATTTTCTTATGGTCCTTCGAGCCAGATTTCGGTCATCAATTTCATGTATTGTTATTATGTTCTACAAGCTATGGCAGCCAGTGGCATTGTTCACTTGGATATAATTTTTGTTAAATTAAAGTTTTGTAAAATTTGCTTATGGTCCTTCGATCCAGGCTCTGTTTATTCAGTTCATCTGCTAATTTTATATTTTACTAGCTATGCCAACTATCTGCGTTACCCGCCTGGATTTGATTTTTATTAAATTAAAGCTTGGGGAGTTTTGCTTATGGTCCTTCGAGCCAGATTTAAATCATCCATTTCATCAATTATTTTTGTGTTTTAGTAGCTGTGCTGCCCAGCGACGTTGCCCGCTCGAAATATATATTTATTAAATTTAAGCTTCTGAAAATTTTCTTATGATCCTTCGAATTTGATTGTATGCACCCCCATTTCGTTGCCCCCTCTTGTTAGTTAGTTTTTTTTTATAAATTTAAAAACTGTTTGCTCTTTAAGATGCAGTTGTATTCAGTATGTTTTGAATTTTTATAAAAACAGTTTTTGAGGGCAGATGTTGCCCCCTACCCTGCCCCTAGATCAAAGTTTAGGAATTTTGCATATGTATATGTATGTGCAGTAGGGACAGATGATCTTATTTATGTTTTAGTTTTAACAGTTCGCCGCTGCAATGAAAAAATCATTCTATAATAAAGAGAATATTTTTCGAAGTTGCCAGTCAAATGGCGAGAAAAAATCCCATGAAGAAATCATTCTAGATAAAGATAATATTTTTCAAAGCTGCCATATAATTTCGTTGGCAAAATTTACGACAGCGTTGTTTTTTGAATAAGGAACAAAATCTCAGAGAAATTTTATTCACAATTAGAGTGATAAAGACACTATTCGTTGAACCAAAACTTCCCGAATAATAATAAATATTATATATATATATAAATATCTTATATTATTTCAGGATTTTTCAACTAAGAAATTAAGTCACAACCCATGAAAAATTAACTCCTTGTACTCGTATCTTTTGTCTGTTGTCTATCACACTAACAAATATTATTTATTTATTCTGCATAATGTCGCTGATACTCAATTTAATGTGAGTGTATATTGCAAAATCAAAATGCAAATGTACATTTTATTAAACAAAATGTTATTTGAATATTTTGTGTCAAACGTTAAAATTTGCCAACAAGAGTTAAATTTAAATGTCAAGACATAAGGTTAGATATTTTGACATTTACGTTTATTAAACCATTAACCGAACGCTGTTGTTGCTAATGTTAGATGCTGGCTAATGTTTCTTTTTTAAAGAATAAAGCTAAAAAGTTAGTTTGTTCGAGACACACATATGTACATAATTTTTTGTTGGTTTGTTTGTCGTTTGTTTTAATTTCACCTTGATATACTAAAATAAAATCTCTTAAATATTTTATTCACTGATGGTACCATTTGAAGTTAAGAGCTTGTCCTGGCTAGTTTTTAAATTGTGTGTGTGTTTTTTTTGCCAAGAAATACGAAACAATTGACATTTAAAATTAAAGTCCATTAAAATTATATACAAAACAAAAAAATTCGCTCATGTTGTCCATAGCTGCTGGCTGGTTGCTTGCTTGCTTGCTATAATGTATAACAACTTCCTCAACAACGTTATGAATTCTTAATAAAGCATGAAATTAATAATTCTTTCATACACAATTCCACTTAAATTAACAAAGAAGAAGGAAAAAAAAATTAAATAAATTAATGCGATTTCATAAAATACCAGTTGATGGTAGATAATAATATAAAACTCTATTTATATGCGTTAATAATTCGCACTCATGTCTAGATACATATGTGAATCAGGGCTGGACATTTTAAATGTTGCTAAAAAAAATATATACATACATGTTTTGCTTTACAGTTTTATTTTTAAATTTTTTTTAATATTTACGTTTTGTAACACATTTCTTTTGCTGTTGTCCTAACTACGGAGACACTAAGAGTGTTAAGCGGATATTAAACTCTGCAAGTACTGGAATACTAGTGTAATATTTGTATACTCGCTGGTAGTGCTGACAGACAATTAAGGGAAAATAAAAAAAATTTATTTTCAGTGGATTCCTGTAAGTTATTTTTTTATACTTTAGCCTACAACAGGCCAAAGTATTGACCTAAAGTTAACAGATGACTGCGTATATTACACAGGAATTTAATATCCTGTTTTCAATACTAGGTACCCTAAGGCAGCTACGTTCAAACACAAATACTCTGATATTTATTTACATTTCAGGTGAACAGCTTTGAAAGCTCTTGCAATTTGTTCCTGTTACTTTACAAAGTAAGCAGCAATTATTTGCTGTCGCAGAAGATCTGATTGGCTGTTGTGCTCTCGTCGATATGAAAGCACAAAGCTCTTTTGTGAAAGCTCGCACATTGTGAATATGGCTGGGACATATTTGCTACAAAATATCATATAAATCTTTGAAAAACTTCAATAAATATTTAAACATTATTAAATAAATTTATATAAATCGAGACTAGTACATCTCTAAATTAATATGTTGCATAACATAAAAGCACTTTTTGATTTGTTCAAATATAATCTATCAAATATCTCGACTAAAGCAACATATGACTTAGACCACTTTCATAATTAAGGGCACATATGTAGCTGCTCTAAGGCCTGGACCATTGAATGAACTGAAAGCGCCCACAGCTAGAGACGTTAGTTAATGTTGTATTTTATTTATTTTCACTCTGTTTCATTCCGTTTCATTGCATCTGTCCCATTATTCTATCTAATAAAAATCCTTTCAAATCCCTTTCATTGTACTTCACATTACTTTACTTAGGTTCATTACAAATAGAAGACAAATTAACATAAAAGATGACAGTAGTAATAACATGGCTTTTTCTGTTAGCCCAGTATGTCAAAAATAGCAGCAGGGCGAATTTTTGTAATAATAAAATAAATAGCGTGAGCTTAGAATTTTGCTGTAAAATGCATTTAAAATTAAATTATAGCCTCACGCGTTGGTTGAGTTTACCAACCTTAACGTTTAACGACTTCTGCTAACACTTTTATTTCTGTTGTTTTTGTAATATTTATAAGATTTTGCGAGTCACGCATTAGTCACGCATGAGTCACGTGGGAGTCACGTGTTTCTCGTGATTGTATTTATATGCAATAATGATTTAAAAAATGTCGTGCGTGAGCTTAGCCAACTGTCTTAGGCTTAGTCACGCGTTACTTGAGATTGTATTTAGTGTGACTCACTCTTGTATTTCTGAAGGTATAGGAAAAATAATAACTACTTTGTAATGGAAGGGGGCTGGGGGTACCCAATATATTGTTGGAACATGCAATTTGTTCCAACAGCTATCCACATAGAATTTTGTGATGCTCACTATTGCAGTTGTGGAGATATGAATTGATGAGCGAGAAAAAAAAGAGATTTTGGGCCCACTGTGCCCACGGCACTTAATAAGCAAATTGAAGACGCTTAGAATTTTTTGCATTTATCAAAAGGTTTGTTATTTTTATTTTATAATTTAAAATTTTTTCTTAACAAAATTTT
Source organism: Tachina fera (assembly GCA_905220375.1). Lineage (NCBI taxonomy): Eukaryota > Metazoa > Arthropoda > Insecta > Diptera > Tachinidae > Tachina > Tachina fera. The sequence goes on along the minus strand of LR999966.1, from coordinate 109,141,671 downwards.
TATTAAAGTTGAAATTTTCTTTTTTAAAAAAAATTTTTGACGTTTTGTGATAATTTGAAATTGACAAAGAAAAAAAATTACAGCACAGCTGTGTTTTAAACATTACCAGTGAGAGCATTGGCATTTTTTAAACACTTTTTGTTAATTATATTTTTATAGCTATGCTATTTATTGCGCGATACTGCAGTTAGGACGCGATTTTCGTAACAAAAATAATTGACACTATTACAATTATAAATTTACATATTTTTGTTTTAATTTTTTTTACTTAAAAAACAGAGTAAATTCACTAAAACTATTTTTCATGAACAATCGCCTGAGTTAATTTTTAGAGCTATGCTCTTTAGCTGCGACTCAGAGGCTAGGATGTGATTTTCATCACTACTGCAGTTATAAATTTATATTTGCCTTGGTTATTTTGTACTTAAAAGTAGAGTATGCAAATAAATCAAACAAAATGATGTGAGCGAAACAAAAACAAAACACAGCCAATGAGAACGATGGCTCAATTTGAGTTTGTATTGTTTTTGCACATGAGCACAAGCAATACATTAATTTAATCGTACGCCTCTAGAAAAAAAAATAAAGGGAAATAAATGGAAACATTTTTAAATATTTGCAGAGAATTTGACATCATCATATAATATAATTTTATTGCATTATTATTTCAGACACGAAATTCGTTTAATATAACTGAGCAACATAGCTATTACCGGGTGTCCTCAGACACCTCTCTTCTTTTTCTTTTAAACTTATATATCTGCAGACAAGCTTTTAAGCTTTGCGGAAGTTATTCTAGTAAGAATTGTATGAAAATTATTGAAATAAAACTTAAATTTAAACTTATATTTTGAAGCTTCATTAACACTATTTTCAGTTGCGAATCTGTCTTAATCGTAATTTCGAGCGGTAATATTCATTACCGCTGTGTTAGAATTCGACAATGAAACTGAAGTTTGATTTTTTGTTCGCCCCTTATACAATAAACTAAAACCTATTGCATGGTATTTCATATTATTTAATTCTTTTCTTGGTCGCCGTTTTGCCATAATTCTTCCGTCATCTCGGCCCGAATGTGTTTTCTAAATTTAATTTCTACTGTATGAGCGAATAATAATTTTAATATCGTGCCAGTACAGTAGTAATTTTCAGAGTGCCGCAAAAATTCACAATAGTACACAATTTTCCATCTCTGGCTGGCACTAGTATCAATTTTGAATTTTGGTGACGTTTTTTCTTTACTTTTTTTTTTAATTTATTTAAGCAGGAGTTTTATGGCTTGTTGTACACAGTAAATAAAGAGCCTAAAAAACTAGTTCTTGAGTTAAATTTATGTTCGCTGGAAACAAATGTTATATGCCATAATATCGCAGGAAAAAAACCCCCAAATGAGTCAAAACAAAAAATTAAAAAAAAAATTTAAAAGTTAAATAAGCCGTGAAATATATTATACATATGTACATATACGATATTTCTTATTAATATGATTCAGTGTCTTAAATATTTATAGAAATAGACCACTTTCATGACATGCTGACATTCTTCTAGTAATTTCAATGTTTCGTTTATTGCGTGTCAGATTTTAAAAAAAAAAATTGGTTAATAAATAGATGCGGCAGTCTGATTTTCACATGACTCTGAAGGAAATATGTTTGAGATTAAGCATCAAATTGCTATTTTATAATCTTCTTCTCTGTATCGTTCCAATTTTAGTATGTGTTCTGCCGAAGTAAAAATTTTTGCGGCCATGTCGACAGAAAACTTTCGATCGACAACTTATATTGACAAAAAAAAAACCAATTAGAATAAGAATTTTTTTTCTTTATTCATGCTTTGATTAGGCTAAAGTTCGTATCCCCCTCTGTAAGCCAAATTATATGTGATAATTATTAATGAAAAAAAAATAACACCAAAGCTAAATGTGAATATTCTGAAAAACTCGTAGTAGAACGGAACAACTAGCTGTTTTCGAAGGCCGCTGCAACTTCCACATCTGCGTTCTTTGTGTTTGGTCCAGTGTGCGTGGTGATGTCAGTTGATGTAGATTTCAGTTTTTCAGTGCAAATTGAATGTGTGAATCAGGGATGGCAAAGTTAGTACAATTGTACGTTTTTTGTAAAGTACAATTATACACAATTAACTAATTTAGTACATTTAAGGAATCTCTGCAGTTTCACTCCGTATTTCTTTTCAAACAATTGCATATGTCAATTTTCACTTTTAAACAGTCTTGGAAAAGCAAAACGCAGCAAGAAAATTAAAAAAAATATGAACTATTCCATTTCCAAATCATCGGATGCTGGAGCACATGCTATTACTTTGTATATTTTAAATTTCAACTTAAACAGTTTTAAGTTACAAGAAAATCTAAGAAAACGATTCGCTGGCCATAACAAAGTCGATTATTTTAATAAAAATTAATAAAAATATGTAATTTTAACTAAAAAAATATTTTAGTACAATTAAGGTCAAAAAAGTAAAATTTTTTAAAGTTGTTGGTACAATTTTAAAATTCTCAATGCCTTCCCTGATGTGAATTTGTTTTGCTTCATCATATTAGGCTTTGCTGAAAGATTTTTTTGTAATGAAAGCTCAATTTTTGCCATCTCTAAGTTTTACAACAGTTTGCCATTGTCATTCGTTCCTGTTTTTTTTAAAGAGAACTAACACTCAGACAATGAATGTCTACTATTATCACTAGATGTTACCTTCTTTAGGAAAGGGATGGTGATAGAAGAGACAGGTGGTGAAGGAAGATATAGAGGAAATTTTCATTCTTTTACAGACATGCACGTTTTTAATAATGCAGTATTGCAGCGCCTCTGGTGTCAATGAGGTATATTAAATTTTCAGTAGCCGTGTTATTGGTTATTTACCTTGCCCATGGTTTTGCTACGCTATACCGCTGCTCAAATCGCTATAGTTAAGTGACCAGTGTCTATGCCTTCATCACTTGAACTTTACTACAATATCTGATGCAAATGGAGACCGGAATCGAACCCATGACCTTCAAGTTTGTAGTCAGCCAACGCCACACCACTTGGAATCTAAGCCTCGAAAAATTAAGTAATTATTTCTTTATAAAATTAAATGTTGACTGTAGGGGTTCTTGAAAATGAGCACAACCGCTAATTAAAAACCCTACTTTTGATTTTTTTTTAAAGTTTGGTCTCTTCTCAACAGCTTGTGGCTCCTCAACTGCTGACATTCTGCTTATTTTGGTATCAACTTTTCTACTTGTATACTTAATTGTGTGGTATTATGTAATATTTCTTTTTAATTATAATTTAATGGAATTTTAAATTGTTGGCTTTACATTTTTTAATACCTGCCTAATATTTGGCTGTTAAGCCAATTAAGCGACAAATTTGTGTCTCAATGTTCTTTAGAATTGTCTAGACAATTTTTCTGAAGTGATTTGTTTTTTTCACCTATGAATTATATATTAATATTTATTACACTATACAACAAAGAAAAAAAGGTTGGTAACAAGGCTTAAACACCACTGATACGAGCAGAAAAGAAAAGAAAATTATAGCAACATCGAAGATTTTAAAGCTTACATATATGTGTCCTTAATTATGAAAGTGGTCTAAGTCGTATATTTCTCTGTTCGAGATATTTAGTAGATTACATATGAACAAATGAAAAAATATTTTTATATTATGCAACATTTTAATTAAGACTTGTTCTAGTCACGATTAATATAAATATATTTAATATTCATTTAAGGTTTTTTTTAAGAATAATTTGATATTTCGTAGCAAAAATGCATATGACTTACACCAATTTCAATGCTATTCGTATGTGGAATAAACTACCTACGGAAGTGTTTCCTGTCACTTTCAACGACGGAAGATTTAAATCGAATGTCCACAGACACTACTCCCTCTATCCTCCTCCCCATAACATATTTTCCTAGTTCTAGCACAATGCATTGCATGAGTAGGGATTATCTCCTGAGTGGTGGTCCTACTTAAAAAAAAATAAAAAAAATAATTAAGGGTCTCATTTAACCCACCGCGTGCTGGCGATGCATCGTCATTGAAAACCATATAACACTTGCATTTGAGTCAAAAGATATTTATTATTTACATGATATTGAACTTATATAAATATATAAGATTAATATAATTGCTTAATTCACAACAATTTGAATCGTATATTTGTGTATCAAATACACTTTTTATTTTTTAATTGTGAACACCCTCTGTGTAGTGTAGTGTAGTGTAGTGTATTAATGTATTTTGTATTTTTAATGAAAAAAGAAGAACAAGCTGCATACAAATTCTCTCAGAGAGCCTCTCTCTGAATACAACATTTTAAAAACATATAGAATAAAAGTGTAATAGTGTATTTCATTTTTATATGAAAATTTCATACAACAAATGTTACACTCTTGTATTTAATATGATAATACAATCGATACAGAGATACAAGAGGTTTTGTGAATTAAGCAAATATTTTAAATATCACTAGCTACTTTGGCTATCAGCTATTTAAAAGATATGTTTAATACTTTAATATCAAATTTAATGAAAAACATTTTTGTAGAACATTTCAAGCCCATAACTCCTCTTCTTTTGAAAAGATGTAAAAAAAGTACCCCTAAGCGGGGGACATACCGGCTTTAAATATCAAAATATAAGCCTTAAATTACTACTATTAGTCTCTGAATGCACACAAGCTTGAAATTAAATTTTAGCATGAAAAGTTTGTCAAAATTTGAAATCCGCATGAGGGTTAATTTCGCACTTATTCACACTTATTTACGCTTATAATTTAAGCATGGGATATACATATGTATGTAAAATTTTAAGAGGAACCTTTTTGTGGAACATTTTACCTCTTTAAATCTACTCCGTAGAGGTCTTTTTGGATCCCTGAAGTATTAATTTCGTACTTATGCGCACTTTCTTTTTCAACTATTAGAAGCTTGTTATTTTAGAAAAAGTTTAATTAGTGTAACACTGCTGAACAGTGTTATTAGGCACATGATTAACAAAACAAGAATGAAATCAAATTGTAATTTAACTTCAGACAAACAATCATGCAAGTGGTAATAATTTTTACTCAGTCACTGTGTGTAAGAGCCAAAGTATTTGTAAGCTTATAAATATGTGTGTGTATGTATATACCCTGAAGGAAATCTCGATGGTGAAAATGTGTACTGAGTCACTTTTGACTTTGTCACCAGTACTACTCTACAATTATTCCCCATATAATACTTTGTGCTATAGACATTTAGCCTGCGCTTGCCATTGAAAATCTACTAGTAACACTAAAACAATTGACTAGGTACTGACCACATAGTTCTTAGGGGACATGGAGATATACCAACCAGACATTTACTGGTACATTTCTATACCTTAAGTACATTCACATTTACTTATGTTGACAAGTTGTTGAAAACTCCACCGGAAAAACACCACATCTGTATTCTAGCTCTCTTTTATACTGACGAATAGAAGAGAAATTTTGTAGACAATGTAAGTACTACTGGAATTTTAGTGTTGACATAGAGACATTTGACCGCAGTCTGACTGCAGGGTATGTGTGCATATATGCATGTTTATGTGTATGTATGTATATACATATGTATGTGTGTCTTAAATAGATTTCATAAGAAACGTGATTAAGGCAGTTTGATAACGCATGTTAAACCAAATTTAAGTTGAAAGAAATTACACCAGAACATGATTAAACATGTTCAAGTACTGTCAGCCATGACAAAAAATAACAACAACAAAAAAGTAACAACCAACTACGAGTACATAACAATATAAGCCGATCAAGATTTTTATTAAATACGAGTATTGCAGAGATTCATGAAAGCACAAAACAGCAACAACAACAGCAGCAGCTAACAAGCTGATGAAATTAAAAACTGGAAAAATAAAGAAACAAAACACTCTGCCATACCTTCATACGAGTACTACAGCCTAGAGATGGGTGCGTGTCGAATTTTTCCAACACGATACGACATGTGCACGAATACCAAGACGCTCAACACGTACGAAACACGAACGCGAAAATTTTGTCAACACGAGCAGCGTGACCGTTCGAGCGACTAAAGTGGCAAATTGCCACTTTTTCGACTGCCCTTGCCACTTGTTGTCTCCATTTTTTTACAGCGAATTATATAAAAATACATTAAAAATAAAAATTTTAGTGAATTTTAGAAATTTTTTTTAATGTTGCCCTTTTTAGGGTTCCGTACACCAAAGGTGAAAAAAGGAACCCTATTGTTTTCGCTACGCTGTCCGTCTCTCCGTCACACGGTATTTTCTCAGGAACCGTAAGAGCTACGGACCTGAAATTTGCACAGAGTATGTTACTACAACAACAAATACATGAGAATTAGAAATTAAAGGGTGCTCCAAAACGAGCGACGAAAAATGTTAAAATCTCAATTAATATACATACAATTGTATGTACATATGTATGTATATTGACACTTGAAATTTGTAAAATTAATGTATTTTCATATAGACTACAACAATAAACATTAAAATATTAAAAATTTAAATTAAAGGGTGGTCCATCAGTTAATGCAATTTTGGCTATGTAATTTTGACAAATTGCTATATCTTGGAGACCGTAAGAGGTAAACTCTTGAAATTTTCAAAAACGGTAAAACTAAAAAATCCGAAAATGATAAAATCGCCAAACCGAAAAAAATCGACAAAATTAAAAAAAAATTCTAGCACTAAAATAAATCGCAAAATTCGAAAAAATCGTTTAAATGAAAAAAATCGCCAATATGAAAAAACGCCAAAAACCGAAAAAAATCGCCAAAACGCGAAAAATGGTCCAAAACCAAAATAATTGTTTATGTGAAAAAACCGCCAAAATGAAAAAAAAAAATTGCCAAAATTAAAAAAAAATCGCCAAAACGAAAAAAATCGCCAAAATTTAAAATAAACGCCAAAAACCGAAAAAATCCTCAAAACGAAAAAAAAGTGCCAAAACTAAAAAAACGCCAAAATTAAAAAAAAATCGCCAAAATAAAAAAATCGCCAAAATAAAAAAAATGCCAAAATAATAAAAATTTCCAAAATTAAAAAAACTTCAAAAACCAAAAAAAAAAATCGCCAAAACGTGAAAAAAGTGCCAAAACTCAGAATTGCGCCAATAAATTCAAAAAACACCCAAACTAAAAAAAAAACGCTTAAAACCGAAAAAACCCAAAAACGAAAAAAAATGCCAAAACTATAGTTTATATTGTTCGTATTGAATTACATATCTCGTGCCTGCGGGTCAAAGTCGCACTTCACTTTATTTTTTTTTGAAAAATCCCCTTTTGGTAGCTTTTTTTGAAAATTGTCATCGGTCAACCTGAACACGATACTGCACAACACGCACGAAATATTATTGGTATGGTGTTGAAGATGAGAAAATTTAATTGCGTTTTTTGAAGAGTCGCTTTTCAAAATATGGCACCGAGTTGGCACTGCCAGCTGATACTATTGGTTTACGTACAGAATTTTAAGCTTCAGATGACCATACAGTATATCAATAAATATGCTGGTGTTGTGTGTTTGACGATACAAAATATTTAACTTGTTCTCTACTGGAAATTCATTCATACATATTTTACATCTAAAATAATTTCGTTTTCACGAAATCAGATTTTTTTCACAAGCACTTCGTGTTGAGTCGGGCGTATTGGTGTCACGAAAAAAACACGACACGCGCCCATCTCTACTACAGCCACAGTTAGCTCAAGTATACATATTTTTGAGTTGAAACTTTTAATTTGAGCCAACAAACAGAAATTACGAAAAATGTTACTCAAGCACACAATACTGATGAACTTGTTTTGAAACAAAACACAAATAATCTCTAGTCCTAAAAGACATGAAAACAACAAAATCCATCAGCATGACTGACATAACAATTACAAAAATTAATATTATCGTAGTGCAGGTGACCCAATATGGATACAAACAAAAATAATCTAGGATTTTTAGTCATAATGTTGAATTTTTTTTGTCAACTTTCGCAATTCTTCTAAACACAAGAGAATCACTGTTTATTTTTGGACATTCGGCAGTATAACCAATATGTTTTAAATCGATCGTTGCGCTCATGGATCCATTAGTTGGCCTTTGACCGTATTGCAGTTATATTGTTTAAATAATTGAAATTTATTTGCTGGTGGTTTAGCATGTCTATATACGTATTTCATGGCAGTATAACAATCATCTGTTATTATTTATTCTATTTAATTTTAATAATTTAAAATTCAGCAATATATTATTAAAAAAGGACGAAGGTATTATGGAGTTTTTAGAATATTTTTGCTCTAAATTTTTGATGGCAATCTAAAGAAGCAATTACGTATCTTCAAAATTATCTAATCTAAAGATGCAAAAGCATAAAGTGAAGTCTTTTATAATATCCATTGCAGACAATTTCTTTAGTATACATACATACCTTCTTTTAAAACTTCAATATTAAAGTAATTTTTGTTAGATTATTAATAGAAGATGGAATGCATACACATAAATAACACAGTACAATATAAAAAATACAGAGTTCTGACAATAAATTCTGTCAGAGGAATTTAGGATTTAAAATTTTATTGTAGAGAGTGTTAAAATAAGCTCCCTTAAATAAAATTCCCATGAGGTCTATTAAAATGTTGAAATACATATATATTTGTTTTGTGTAATACGCCGTCATTTTGGAAATATTAAAAAATTTGTTGTACAGTGTAATTAAATTTCTTCGATATATTTTTCAATAAAATTGTCTTAAAGCTTTAAATGCATTATCTTACAATTATTGACACAATTTGGCAGAGCACTTTTACTGTATAATATGCTTTTAAATTCATATTACCTTTTTTTTAAGTAAACTTTAATATTTCCTTTAAAACAATCTCCATAGACACTTAGAACAAGAAGTGCTGGAAATAACTTTATCCTTAGACGAACTTTTGACCTACATTGACACATTTGGTTTCTAATCTCTTCTGTTAGACAACAAAGTGGTGGACATTTTCATTTATGTATTTGTAATTTGTTTTAGTAGCTCTTATGTTATTATTTTGCCATAAAATCTCTTAATTAGATTTAAATACTTGAAGATTCTTTGAAAGCCACAGAGTTCATTAGAATGCTTGTCATTTACATATTTTTTTTCTCTCAGTTTATTGTTTCATTTTATAACTTGTCTAAGAACTCGTTGGCTTTTGATGTTATTTTAATTTTTCAGTTTATTAGACTTTTAATTAGTGTTTCTGTGTGTGATAAAGTGAAGAAAAACAAAATGCTTAAACATTTTATGAATAGATTTTTTTCTTCAACTGCTGTAAATTACTTGCAGAAGATAATTGTTAAAGCAAATAAAGTTACAAAAATTCAAACGCTTTAAGATTTCTTTAACGGTTGAGAAAGAAATGAAATAGATAATTGGTGTTCTCGAAGACTTTTGATCTCAAAGCCAACATAACTCATTACATTGGACAATTTTTGAATGATTTATTCACCAGAGACATTGAAAAATTTACATTTCGGCTGCTTCTCATTCAACCAAGGCACGAAGGACTTTTGGAATGGATAGTCTTTTCAAACAAATGTGTGTTTTTAAAGCGTTTTCCACAAAATCCTTTATGAACAGCAATTCGAAATTAAATTAGCTTTCGTTAAAACATCCAAAACAAAAAGCGTTCATTAATTTTAAAAAATAATCATTAACACTCAGTAAATAAAATCTAAAAATTGAAGTAAAGGCTTGAAAGGAAAATTAATTATAATAAGAAGCCTTTTTATTTGAATGAAAGCATACACACAAAAAATTAATATAAATAATTTTTTAATATCATTTAAAAAATTAATTAAATTTCCAGCAATAAACAATTTTATAATATCAATTAAGTTTTTCCACACAAATTAATTATTACAATTAAAAACTTTGACTCAATTAGAATCAATTAAATTCTTTATAGAAAACATTAAATGGTGAGTACGTTTTTTTGTGTATTAAACGATTTTTTTCAAATAACATATCATTTTATTGAAGAAATCAATAGCATTAAATATTTTTATTAATTTAATTTCATTTAATTTATTGCATTTTCAAATATTCTGCGAATATATTTATTAATAAATAATATAAAATTTTTATTATTAAAAAACCTAAAGAGTCCTTTGAATATATATTTTTTCAAAGAGTTATTTTTTAAAATTAATTAAAAAGTAATAAAGTTCATTACTATTTTCCTTTTCAACATTCTGCAATATTTTTTTACACGTATACATTCCTACATTTTTCCCATAAATGTTTTTTTATGTTAAAAAAAAACGAAACATTTTAGCAGCAAGTTGAAATTTAAATTTTTTACACGCACATCTGTACACGCAAACGTTTAAAAATTACATGCAGTGGTAAATGTATGCAATGCATGTAATAAACATGAATAAAACATTAAAAGTAACATACAAAACATATTTTTGTTTTATGCCTGGAAGTATGCTTTATTAATATGTAAGTTTTTTTGATGTTATTGTTGTTGTTGTTGTAAATAGTGTTAAAAATTTTTAAATGAAGTAAACATGCTTCAACGCACTTACCCACACACACATACTCAACTGCACTCATTTATTATTATGCCTACACGCAGCGTTGCCAGGTGTGCATTTTATTTGCTTATTAGAGTATTTGGAACTGTAAAGCAATTCTAATGGTTTTTGTAAAAAAAATCAGTTTCTCTTTAAAATTAACAGTTTTTACGTTATTTTTTGGTTTTGCCTTCTTTAATTCTAATTTAGTCTTAATAAAGTTTTAAATTAAAAAAATATATATTTCATTTAATTCATCGAAGTGCAATTTAGATGGAAATAAAAATAAAAACTATATATAAAAAATTTATTTTCTACTAGCCTTATTTAAAAATATTATTTAGGTTTTATAAAGGCTTAATAGTAATAATTTTGTATTAAAATTTTTTTAAAACCCCTTTATAAAGTCTTAATGTTTTTTTATAAATAAGACTCTAAATATTGAAATATTCTTTTTATTATATTAAGGGTTTTCATGAAAATTTTTCAAAAGTCTCGCATAGTGTGCATTTTTATACTCTCGTAAATAAAATGTCAAAAATTTTATGGAAATTTATTTACACAAAAAAAATTAAATATATTACTTATTCTGTTTTTTGACCTTTTTATATTTATTTTTGTATATAATTAATTTTTTTTAAATTTAAATAAGAATAAGCATCAACGATTAAGAAATTATTCCGAATAAAAAATTTAATTTTTTTTCTGAAAACTGGTTTTTTGTTCAAACGTTCATGGCAACACTGCCTACATGCTTGAACAAACTTGAGATATTTTGGAAATACTCTCTTTACTTAAGAGAATAATTAAAACAATCAAAAATCCATTATGAATAAATAGATGAAATTATTTACTTTTGTTAAACACACTTCCATGCATACACACTTACATGCATACATACATATGGATATTAGGGATGAAACGATACGAGTAAATACAAGTAAATACTCGATACTTTTTCTTAGAAATCAAGTACTTTTGGTATCGATACTCTACTACCGATTACCAAGTAGGTATCGGTAAAAAGTACTCGTATCGGTCAAATTTACTCATTTCTTATTGGCTACAAAAAAGTTGAACGTGTTTAACCAGTTTAACACAGTTTAACCAGTTTAACACAATTTTATTTGTTCGTCTTAAATGTAAATTTATATTTAGAATATATGTATGTATATTAGAGTAAGTTCATGAAAATGAGACCACCCAAATCAAATATTTTATAAAAAAGACGATAAAATTGCGAGCCGCAAAAAATTTTTTTTAAAGCGTGTGTTATTGCGGAAACAAAATGAATTTGCACAAACATTTAAAATGTCATCTCGACTATATCTTCTGCTCCAGTCCAGCCCAAACGTAGCAATTTTTCCACTTTGTTTGGCATCTAAGTTTTTGATTTGGCAACATGTCGATTTTGCTGGAGACAAATGAATTTATCGGCAATTTTTATGGTATGTTTTTAACAAAATTTAAATTAAAAATTTTTCCTATTCAGAAAAATTAATTTACCAAATCTCGTCTGAAAGAAATTTAAGCAATTAGTTTATTCTTATATTAATCGCGTCCGAAATCTGAAGATTTTGTAGACTAGTCATTAAGAATTCTTTACGAATTAAGAGCATTTGATTTGGTGGGTATTTAGTTTTTTTTCACTACTTTAAATCATGTGAAAAGCTTGACCGATGCAAGTAAGTATCGATGCTTTTTATTCGATACTGAGTATGTATCGATACTTCTGAACCGATGCCGTATCAAGTAAAAGTATCGATACCTTACTGGTATCGTTTCATCCCTAATGGATATCTTTTATTATTCTTAGAATTTATTGCTTCATAAATAAATTAAATGAATGAACAAAACATCGACATTTAGCAATAAATTGCTGTAAAATTTTCAAATTATTTTTAAATTGTTATTTCACTTGTATGGAGTTTATGCATATGCTTAAACTATTTGCATTTTCCTAAACAGCTTATAACAATATATTCAAGCTGCTATTTAATGCGTGTAGAATTTTATCTTTACACGTGTAAGTGTTGGCAAATATCTGCACTTAAAATTTTTGTTAATACAGGTATTTAAATTTGCACTTGCTCGCTTGCACATGGAGGAATATTGCCTAAAGTTATAAAGAGTACATATACATACGATTACATAATTACCTGTGTATGTGTGTATAATGCGCGAATATTCATGTTTGCAAGTATGCAAAGATTATTACATAGAAGAATTTTAAAGTTTTTGGTAGATCGAACAAATAGTTAGATGTGTTTAATTTTCTTTTTTGTTTAGAAATATTTTTTTTGTAAGTTGAAAAAATTTGCCAATAAAGAAAGACCATAATGTTAAGACTTAGGTAAATATAATTACATATAATATTAGGACCTTATGCAATTACTAAAAAAAATCATGTTAGTGAGAAAGGAAACAGTCTAACGCTCACAATAAATATATACCAGCAGGAATAAAAATGCTTAAAATTATTCATGTTTAATAGATTGAAACAATTTTTAGTACATACATATTTCGGGAATACAAAAGAAATCTTCTGAAAACTGAATTATAAAAAAAAATGTTTTTTATTTCATATTGTTAAGCTGTACTAAGGATCACATTATAAAAAAAGCCTTCTGAAAAAATGAAATAAGATTGGAATGCCGTTGAACTTAAACCAAGTCTCACATTCTATTTACATTGAACATTTTTTTATAGGAGACTGAAATTGATATTAACAGACACCACACTCTTTGGGCTAAACATATTAATGCTAATGATAAAAATAAAGTACCCTCCGCAAACATCATGTTGTTCCGTTCTGCTAATATTCGTTTAATAATTAAATATTCCTTGAAATAAATAAAATAATATTCCTTTAAAAATCTTAAAATGTATATGTGTAATCGTATATACATACACGTATATATATATGTACATATATAGACTAAAAAAAATAGTACATGTATACTATAAGGAGCTGTTAATATATTACGTAAGGCTCCAGGGCGGTTAAGAATTTGATACAGTTTAGAAAATTTATAATGAAAATTTTTAAAAAAGGGGGAAGGGGGTGGTATGCGAACTCCGAAAATAGCTTCACGTAATATGTAAATGGCCCATAAGGCAAAAGTTTCTGAAACTTTACAATTAATTAAAAGCCTTTTCCGTGAACCGATTTAAATAAAAAATTTATAAATAAATATAAATAAATCTAGAAATAAATTTGTGGCAAGACATGATTTATGTAGCAGCAACAAAACTAAATTTTTTTTCATACAAATTGCTTGAATATAAAACTGAAATTTTTGGCAGTTATAACTCTTCATTAAAGACTTTTTATATATAAAAAGGGCTAATTTGTAACGAAAAAAATTAGTTTTGTAGTTCTGAGAGTTTATTGTTACTATTCGAAAAAAAAATTTACATACCAAAAAAATCTGTTTTCCAGCCCTGGCTTATAATAAAATAATATCCATAATAGGAACTGTTTTTTTATTTTCCGGATTTTCAATGCCAATCGTACTTAAACCAATTTTAAGACATCAGTCCAACAGTGAAGTCTAGAAGTCCAGACGTACAGACGAACATTGCTTATTCGGCCATCTTTTCTACAATATGTATACTTTCTCATGTTACATACGAATATTGCGAAAAATATCAACGAAATGACAACTTTAGTATATGCCGCCACCCGCTTTGCGTAGGCATTCAACCAGAATCTATATGATTCTTCCCTGAAAGACAATGAACTTTGTAACGTTTTTACATTTTAAGTAACGTTTTAATTTTTTTTGTTCGAATATATGCAGTTAAATCAAAGGACACCACAGTTCAATTCTTATCACGTCCAAACATATAATTTACTCAATCTTGATATTAAAAACTTTTAAACACACAATGTTATATTAAATCAAAGCTACCATACCACAATGTTAACTTTTATGTTATTTACGTAACATGGTATGTTTAGCTGGCACAACGCCTGTTTAATACTTCATACAAATGTGTTAAATTTTTATCGAATCATAACACTTTATTTACTCAACGTTCAACCCCACAGTGCTATATTAAATCAAAGCCAGAATACCACGATGTTAACTTTTATGTTCCTAACATTACATAGTGTTTTAAGATGACTGAACGCCTGTTTAATACTTCATACAAATGTGATAAACTTTTGTCGAATCATAACACTCCTTTTTCCTCAAAACTGCTGTTAAAAACATTTGAACCCACAACCTTACATGAAATCAATGCTGGAATACCACAATGTTAACTCTTTTCACCTGAAACATCGCCTTTTATGCTTAATAGAAATGTGTTAAATTCTTATTGAATCATAACACTTTATCTAATCAAAACTGCTGTTAAGAATGTTTTAACCCGCAATGTTACATTAAACCAATGCTACAATATCACGATGTTAACTTTAATGTTATTTATTTGACGTTGTCTTTTAAGCTGACACAACGCCTTTTTTATACTGGTTACAAATGTTTTAAATTCTTAGCGAATCATAATACTTTATCTAATCAAAACTGCTGTTAAGAATCCCAGGCAGAAATTGTGACTTTGCCCAAAAAATATATACCACCACAACACTGCAAATCCAAAATTACGACTCTTCCAAAATTGTTGTACCATCACAGTACTGTAAACACAAAAATATGACTTAACGTTTACAAATACCGCGTTCTTAATAATGCTGTACCACTACAACACTGTATTTACAAAAATCTGACGATAGTTTCCCAATACCCCGTTTACAATAATTCTATACCGCTACAACACCGTAAATACAAAAATTTGACTTTAGTTCCCGAAATACCCCGTTTACAATAAGTCTTTACCGCTTCAACACCGCCCAGGCAGAAATTGTGACTTTGCCCAAAAAATATGTACCACCACAACACTGTAAATACAAAATTACGACTCTTCCAAAATTTGTGTAACACCACAGTACTGTAAATACAAAAATATGACTTAACGTTCACAAATACCGCGTCCTTAGTAATGATATACCACTACAACACTGTATTCACAAAAATCCGACGTTACTTCCCCAATACCCCGTTTACAATAATTCTATACCGCTACAATACCGTAAATACAAAAATTTATCTTTAGTTCCCCAAATACCCCGTTTACAATAATTTTTTACCGCTTCAACACCGTAAATACAAAAATTTTACTTAAGTTGGGAAATTTACATTGTGACGACCTTAAAAATTTGTATTTAGAGTCTTGTGACAACATTGAAAACAAGAGTCGGAGGACGGTGATTTGGCGTTATCATTTTAATGTTATGAGTACATTAAAATTTTGGTAAACGAATGTTGTACTGATGTTAGTTGTACCCGCAGACAATCGTAGCAACGTCGTGATGATTGTCTTTTTCTCACTGGGCGTAAATACAAAAATGTTACTTAAGTTGAGAAATTTACATTGTGACGACCTTATAAATTTGTATTTAGAGTATTGTGACAACATTGAAAACAAGAGTCGGAGGACGGTCATTCGGCGTTATCATTTTAATGTTATGAGTTCATTAAAATTTTGGTACGCGAATGTTGTACTGATGTTAGTTGTACCAGCAGACAATCGTAGCAACGTCGAGCTGATTGTCTTTTTCTGCCTGGGATGTTACATTAAATCGAAGCTAGAATACCACGATGTTAACTTTTATGTTCTTTACATATCATTGCCTGTTTAGCTGACACATCGCCTTTTTTATACTTAATAAAAATGTGCTGCGAAATATTTTTAAGTTCTCTTTTAAAACTTTTTCTTTTATTGTTTAATATATTTTCTCATATATTTCTCATTTAATGAGATCAGAATGATATACTCAATAAAAAGCTTATGCAAATGTAAAACAAAGTACCCTTTTCCCCCTTCATCCAAAAACCGGAAAGTCTTGCAGAAAATGTTCTCTAGTATGGACGACAACTTAGCAACATCCAGGGAGTCCTATAAAAATCAAAAGCCTCTCCATACTACCCTTCGATGGGTCTTGTTTATGTTTTTATGTGCGTGTACGTCGACAATCATGTGTGTATATCAAAGCAATATAGTTGTTGATGTTTGTGTCTGGCGTACGCAGTGGCTTTTGCATTTGTGTGGTTGTATATTTTTTATTCAGCAGAAGGTACAACATTATAATTGTTTAAATGCTTTTAATGGTTACTTCAACATCGTCTTGTACGTTTGTTTGCTTATGTTTTAATAATATTCCTATTGTAATATTATATTTCTTCATGTACATTTGCGTGAATTTATTTAACTGCCAGTTTATAGAAGACAAGTAAAAATTCTCGTTTGTCTATTTATATTAAAATTTTAAACCAAGCACTCAAACTCGTTTTCGTTTTCAATATAAATAGACGAATGAGAATTTTTACTTGTATTCTATAAAGTGGCCGTAAGTAATACTTATAAAATAAATTAAAAACAAATTGTTTTATGTCTCTGTGTCTATCAAAAATTCCTGCTTATTTGAATTTTTATATAAATCATGCAATTTGACTATATTAAAAACAAAAAAAAAACAAATCTTTTAAAACTGCTACAACTCTAATATGTTCTTTTACCAAATGCAGATTTATGATTTCTATAAAAATTTAAGATGCTCGCCTTGTTGCTTGCATTCATAAAAACGTTATAAAATATTTGCCATAATTTTTAATAAACACGAGTGTTCAAGTGTGTGTACATGAGCTGCAATTGAATATAATGGATGATTGACAATAACTCTGCAGATTTAATATTAATTTTTTTTCCAAGTTTATCTTTCTATAACGTTTATAGGTTTCTTATTTTTGATATTACTTATTTCATATCCTTTTTTTATTTTCCTAACTTTAGTGTCAAAAATTTTACTGCAAATGAATAATGTTGTGTTGCATGTAATAAAATGTCTTGTGACATGCTGTTGTTACATTGTGAATCTTTAAAAGAAAAAGAAAAAACGTATAAAATTTTTGCAAACAAAAAATTTTTGGAAATGAAACGTAAATTTCTTATATTTTTAAGCATTCCTGCGTTTCATTCATGTGTTAGAAATTGTTGTTCTTGTTAAGTGCACACACACACACAAACTGTGTTTTTTGGTGTGAAGTGTTCAAGATTTTGTTTCTTCCATACAATTTATGCTGTTGCATATGTAATACATAGAAAGAGAGAACTCTACACGCATTCCTTTGCTACTCTACTGCCAGTATAGTTTTGCAACATTGTAATGATCATCAAACACTTGAATTTAAAATTTTATTATTTCTCATACGTACGCGTTACACTGCACAGTGGCCATGCAGGCCATCAAGTAAAATCTAGAAGATTCATTTTTGAAAAGTGGAAGGAAAACAAGCAAAAAAATGTATATAGTGCAGAGCATTTCAATTCGATCTGTGCTGCGAAACCTTAAAGGCTTCCATATCAAAAAAATAAGAAGAATATATATATATATATATATATATGTAAATTTTATTCGGGAAGAAAATAGAATTTTTCACAGATGTCGGCTATAAAACGTTTCTTCGACAATGTTTGTAAAATTTATTGTGAAAAATAGTTTGCTTAATAAAAAATTTTTAATTCCCAAATATTTTTCCAAAATCCCCAAAAGAAGATTTTTAACATTTTCTTTTTTTTTGTATTTTCCCCGTTAATAGCCATATATATTATTGAACATATATATTAATGGAATTTAAAATTTTCCGTTTTGAATATACAGATAAAAAAGTTATTCCTAGTTAAAATTTATTCTATTTCAAGTAAATTTAAATATCTATTTTGAAAATGTTTTAAAATTGAATGGAAACCCTTAGTTTTGTTGTTAGTGTTAAACATCAATACTTTTGAAGATAAATTAATTTTCAATGAAAGCACAAAATTCTTTTTAAATGATAATCAAACAGTTCCCAAATTTTTATAAAATCCCCCAAATTATTTTTTTAGGCTTCATTCTTAATTATTAGTACGAAAATATTTTGGAACGTTCATATACATTTTTTTATGTGCAAATATCACATCTGTGAGGTCATTTGAAAAAAAGGGTAAAGCTTCCCTGATGATCTGCATTAATGAGTAAAATAATAATTTGGGATTATTAGTGCGTTAAAAAATTTTAAACTTAAAGTGTAACAATTCCCATAAAAAAAATTAAACGAGGACATCTTGTAAAAACTCAGTGAAAATATTTTTCATTGCTATTTTTACAATTATTTTTTTATAAATATTTTTGCAGGAAATGCTCTGATAAATATAAATCTTAAAATTCCTAAGAAAAGAAAAAAATCCCCAATAATTTGTGTTTGCTGAGCTTAAAATAGTTATTTTCGGAAATTCCTTAGTAAATTTAAAAAATACCCAAAATGTAACAGTACTTAATTTATTTCTTCAAAAAGTATTGAGCTTAAAATATATATAGATCCCTGAAATTCCTAAAAAAAATATAAAAAAACCCCAAAAATGTGACAGTTTTTTGTTACAAAAAAGCTGTTAAACTTAAAATAGATATTTTCCTCAAATTCCTTAGAATATATAAAAAAATTCCCAAAATGTGGCAGTACTTGTTAAATTTTTAATAGATATTTTCGTGCCCCATTATTGGGATTTTATACCCAATAATGGGACAGTACTTAATTTATTTTTTTTAATCTGTTCAGCTTAAAATAAATATTTTCGTGAAATTCCTAAGAAAGTATAAAAAATCAAAATCAAATCAAAATGTGACACTACTTGGTTAAAAAAACATGTTAAATCTAAAATAAATATTTTTCTGAAATTTTTGAGAAAATATATAAAATCCCAGTAATGGAACAGAACTTAGTTTTTTTTCCTAAAAATATATATTTTCCTGAAATCCGAAGAAAATATAAAAAAATTAACCGATGGACTAAATTATTAAGTTTCTAGTTTAATAATGAACTAGTTTATAGTAATTATATTTTCATATTTAAGTAAAATTTTCCTAAAATTAAGTAAAATTTTCCCATAAAATTCGGAGCTTTGCAAAAAAATTTTTTCGTCTCTGATCTCAAATTTAGCAAATTTTCCAATTTTTTTTTTGTCTTTAATTCTGGTACTTATTTTTATTTTTAATTAAGTTCTATATCAAACCAGATGATATGTTTGTTATTTATTATATCTTCATATTATATTCTTAATTATAATTCACCATACATACATATAAATTCCTTGAGAGGAGACAAGCATTGAACCAGCAACCTTCTGATTGATAGGCAAGCACTCTAACCAATTACCTAACAAGGCAGCCTGAATAAGCATTGAAATTATTAACTTTTAAAATTTAATTTTATGTACAAAAAAAGAAATTTCAAGTTCAAATATTTCTCGAAAATATGAAAAATTTACTTAGATTTTTTGCTAAATGGAAATTAATAATAAATTCTATAATTCAAACAAAAAATACTTAAGACAGGTTAATATTTTCTTAAAATTTAGTATACGTTTTTACATCTTTTAAGTTAGTCAAATTTCATGAATTAATCAAGTGTAATTCATTTCCTTATTTTTTGATTTAAGACGAAATTGACTAGTCCTTAATATAAAATTTCCTTCAGTTTATAACCATTTTCCTACTCTTAGTAAATATTTCCTTTAAGTCAGTAAATATTTCCTGAAATATGAGAAATTTATTGTGTATTTTGATGAACTATTTTTTAAGGATATGAATTTTTTTATTTTTTACTCATATTAAGTAATTTTTACTAGAATTTTGTAAAAATTTACTTAAACTTAGAAAAAATTACTTAAACTTAGAAATTTTTTTACTTGAATTAAGGAAAAAAAATTTCTTAATAATAGTACATGTCTTTTTTTTTTTGAGTGTATATTATATTATATTTTAATATGAAGTAAATAAATAAATAAGAAAAAAATACCCAAAATGCGACAGTACTTGGTTATTCTAAATGTTAAACTTAAAATATATATAGCCATTAATAAATATAGTAGATATCTTCTTGAAATTCTTAAGAAAATACAAAAAATCCCCAAAATTGGAAATTTTTTTGCTTAAAAAAAGCTGTTGAACTTAAAATACATATTTTTCATACAACCGAAAATATTTTCAGTCTATGGCATGAAATTCACACAAAACATACGAATCCCAAAATATATAAAAATTTCCAAAAAAAAGAATAAATAGTGTAAAATAGTTTGCTATATGCAAATCCTGAAATTCCTAAGAAAATATAAAAAATTCCCAAAATCGGACAGTATTTATTTATTTTTTTTCTTAAAAAATCTGTTGTACTTAAATAGATATTTTCCTGAAATTCTTAAGAAAATATAAAAAAAATCCCAAAAAGGGGCAGCACTTGGTTTTTGTTTTCTTGAAAAAAATATGTTGAGATTAAAATAGATATTTTCCTGAAATTTGAAAGAAAATATAAAAAAATCTCAAAAAGGGTTTGTCACCACTGTTTGTTAGAAAAAAGAATGCAAAAGAGCTCCAGAATAGAATTTCAAAATAACACAAACGGATGCAAAAAACTCAAAGAGTATGTAAATTTTGCTAACATGGAAATTTTTCCTCTACATCACAGACAAAAAAAAAAAAAAAAAAGAATGGAAAGTGTGCACTTGTGCTTTTGTCGCAAATAAACTTGAAGCGAGCGGCGACACAGACGTAAATACTCACGTACCCAAAATACATGAGTGTCAAATGCAGGCAAAAACTCTAACACACACACACACACACACACACACACTGACAGTCACTATTAACATCATCATGTGGCATTTTAGTTGCCACACAATTGCAACCTAAAAAGACATATTACAGCTTTTACTGCATACTGTCACTATTCATATATCTATTTTTTTTCTTCTTCTTCTGTTACAAGTGAGAGTAGTGTGTTTGAAGGCAACATCAGAATTTTTTTGTGTAGAAAAAAAATGGTTAAAACAATTTATGCTTGAATTTAAAATAACCTTGTAAAGTATCACATATATCTTTTGCACTGAGCCATATAAATGTTTTGGTTCCCTTCCTGCTGCTCTTCTCTCGCTCAGTTAAAAACAATTTCATTCGGTTGTTTTACATTCTACATTTTTTTTTGTCTGTCCTTTTGCAAATGAATTTTAATAAGTGCAGAGACATACATTTACTTTTAATTTGGTTAATTTTGAAAAAAGGGCAATAAATATAAGACAGTGATGGGAGAAATTTGAACATTCTATAGGGGAGAGAGAGAGAGAGTTTTAGCATGTGAAAAGTTAAAAGTTTCTAAAAGTAAACGGGCAACTTTTTGCCGTTAAGAATAGAACACACTGAAAATAAAAGCATATATCATATGGGATTGTGAGACTGAGTTGCGAATTTTCTGAAGCTTTAAAAAATTATTACTCTGGATTAAAAATACTACAAATTCTCAGAAGCTTGTAATGCCAATTTCGATGTTATTTACTAACCTGGAATTTTTTCTCGGAATGCAAAATTTTTTCACATGTAGTAAATCAATAATTTATGGCCAATTGAAAAAATTGCATGAAAGTTATTGCCAACTTAAACTTATCAATCAGCAGCAAACTTTTTAATTTGTTTATTTTAATGTTGTTGCTGTTGCCTTGCAACAAAATGCAAGCTAATTAAAGATGATTTCCTTCCTTCATAATATGCATAAACTATGACTTATTTCTACTACATTTTTTTTTAAATGCTTCCGTCTACATTTACATGACAAATTGCTTTGCATTTATAATTTAATCCTGGAAAAATCACTATGCAAAATTGCATTGTCAATCACACAAATTGTTGTTATAAATCCTAAAAAAGAAGAAACGCATTTTTATGAGAGAATTTTTCTTTTTAAAATAAATATTGAGAAGCAAAGAAAAAAACTAAATTCAGTTTAAGGATAGAAATATAAAAGGAAAGTTTTTTTTTTGCTACAAAAGCTTTTATTGTTTCAAGGAATAAAATAGAAAAAAGCGAAAAAATGCAAAATAGTAAAAAACAAGAAAAAGAAATAGAAAAAAATTTAGTTTATCTTTAGAAATCTCCACTCTCGGTATTTGCGTTAAAAAAGCTGTATTGTAGATAATTTGGATTTAAATCATTTTTTTAAGTGCTAATAAAAGATATGGCAACTCTGTTGATTTCTCATAACGCTTGTGCTGTCCACAAAAAATTTTCTTTCACGTCTTTAAATACTGAAGAGTGTTTTATATTATGTATTTTATATTTTTCCTATAAAATATTAAAAAAAATTAGACGAGAACTGCCAATTTCAAAAATGGAGTTGCCATATCTCAAAAACTCCATGAAACTATTTTTTTTTAATTTATGATTTTCCTTAAATAAACAAGACTACGAGTAAATAGTTTGAAAACAAAAGTTCCACAAAATGAAGCAGCTTTCTTTCAGTTTAAAAATAATTGACAATTGCATGGCTGCACAGAAAAATATCGGTATTTCCCCCCAGCTATAAAGTCTAATTTAATTTTTCTTCTCTTCTTTAGAAACTCACATTAATTAATAAAACTATTTATACAATAGGAATTTAAATTACTGAACATAAGCCCGAATAAGAAATTATTTCTGATTAAAATTCACTAGAGTTCAATTAAATATAAAAATGTCTAATTGGCATTGTAAAAGTCGGCACCAAAAATTTACGTCTACGAGAAAATAAATATGGGATATATGGCAATAGATTCTGGTAGATCACACAAAAATAATATATATGATAATAATATAATAAACAGAGGAGATAACAAAAATTATACACGAGTCGCAAATTTTAAAACATGACACTGATATTTTATTTTAAGTTTCTTAAGTTTCCTCCACTTGACCTATTGTGCATTATATCACTATAAAAAAGTATGTGTTCCTTTGTTTTTGTGAAACACATTTACCCTCTAGTTCCACACATAACAATTTTTTTTGCTGTATTCTAACAAATCGCAAAAAAACTCTCCAAAAAGGTGAAGGGGGGGGGGGGGATGAAATGTTTTGCAAAAATATAGGCTATCAAATTGTACTTTTTTTTAATTACTATAAGTCTTAAATGACACCAAAATCTAAAATTTAACACAATCAGTTAAAACCAGCCAAACTCTAGATTACCCATTTTTATTCCTCAAAATTCCCTTGTGAGACAATTAAAACACAAAAAAATATTAAAGTGTTGTTTCGCTATTACAAACAATCAACTTCTCTAGAAAATATTTATGAAAGTAATTAAATCAATTTAGTAGGTTTCTATATATACATTAATTACCACAGAAGAATTTGTAAGAGTCAAAATGGGTAATCTTTAGTTCGAATGATTTTTGCGGTTTGCGTTAAATTTTAGGCCTTGGTATGATATGATATAGAAAAATGTTTGTACAAAATTTCATACAAATAGTTGCCTTTTTTAGATTTGTTTCATACGATTTGTTTGAATTGTGCTAAAAGTTGCCACTATGTGGAGTAATCAGAGGATGGGATACGTTCCACAAAAATATTTTTCTTAATCTGCTACTGAGACTGCTACTGAGATGAAAAGAACACAAAGTTTTATATAACCACATGCTACATTAACAGGCCAAAGAGGGTAAACTTTAAATTTTTGAAAACTTTTTCAGAATTCAGTAAAATATATTTTATATGGGTTTTAAGGGCCCCAACGCCCATTGCCAATTGTTATGAAATTCGATATGCATTGTTGTTTTATTCTAGAAAGAATATAAGAAATAGAAAAACTTATGCTTGTATAGGAAAATTTTTTTCGTAAAAGTCTACTTGGATTGAAATTCAATTTCTTTTCATCAAATTTAGTCAATATAATGCTCGATACCAAATTTTAGTGCTCCAGGAGCGCTCCTTATATTTTTTGCGCACAAAAATGTATGATACCCTTCCACTTTGCAGTGTATATGCTTACATACATAACAAAGAACAGATTGAATGCCTAATTTTATTGTTTTGAATGCAATCACAAAAAACCTACATATTGTTATCAATCCAAAACATTTCAAAAAAACAATGCATTGCACAATCAAAAAAGATGAGTGGAGCGAATTTTATTGCGTGCATTGCTTGTTTTATATAAATAATCACTGGTCTTGTCAAAAGCAACGAATACTCAGTGAATGGTGCGAATACTTTATGCTGTCATTGAGCATAACGTAGTCTTTGTACTATGTGCTTGTATAAAACTCTTATATGGGTATTCATAAGACGCCACATGGATTTGAAATGTATTTTACGTAAAATTTTTTATGAAACAGTTATTTGAAACATATTTCAGATATATTTTACTTTTTCCAAATTTTAATTTTTGTATTTTCTTTTTGTCTAACACCGTAAATATCGATATTTATTTATTTTTTTAAAGTTCCTCTATAACACTGAATTTTTTTATATTTATAACCATTAAAATCACTTAAAACAAAATTGTTATTTAAACATGATGTACAAAAGATCAGCGAACACTGAGTGAATGGTATGAAAGAAACCCATTGTTTCATGCTACATCATTTCATTTCGCTGCTTGTGTTATACCGGCATTGTAATAACAGAGTGCGTATGAGCAATCAACATATCGCAAAGAATTGTATCATAGCATTTACATTGTTTATTGTTGTCGAATAAATGCATGGCAGAAGCAACGAATATATGAATTGTTAGCAAATGAAAATGGTTGCATTCTGTTCTCTGATACATTAAATACGTATGAGTAATAAAAAAAATTCCTGCGTTAATCATACTCATAAAGCAATAATAATGGTAATGAATTTTTACTGCCTGGCTCACGATGTTGACAAAAAAAATTTCTTTCGTTTATTTATATTGAAAAAAAATTGTTTATTATTTTGTTTTTGTTTTGTAATGTTTAATTTCTTGTCGACATCGTGAGCCAGGCAGTTAATTGCTGAACTGCTTATACGATTGCAAAATATTGTATCCAAAAACTTTAAATGAGGATCCAAGCCTTATGAGAAAACATTTCAGATGCACATTTTAGCAACAAGAATTGAGCTCCAATGTATCAAAATGACACCTTTTTGATTGTTCTCGATAAGATGGCAGTAATTTTAAATAGCCTGGAAGTAATTGGCTACTTTCCCAAATTTTTTTTATAAGATGAATAAAACAGTTTCGTTTGACAATTTATATTAGAAAAGAAAAAAAAAACATATTTATTTATTTGGCTTTAGGCAGTTAAATGCTTTAAAATAACTTTCTTTATCAATTTAATTCAAAATTAAACCTATTCACATTAATTTACGTTTACCTCTAAACTTTTTGCCCTCAATTTTACCATTTATGGTTTTTCGAATTCCCTGCTTTCTAACAGTTTTATTTTTATTGAAGCACACGTAGTCCCAACTTCAACCAACTTGTAGCATGTAATAGAAAGCCACAAGAAAATCTTTTATCCAATATTTCTAAGTTCATAATAAAACTTACTTTAATTTTCAATTTCAATTTTATCTAGCATAAAGAAACGCATAAAAAAATAATATAATGGATGCTCCTTTCTTTACACTCAAACCAAAGAGAGAAAATTCTTTGTTAACAACTTTTAAACAAAACTCTTTAAAAAGGCCTTCAACTATGAAACAAATTCATGCACAAACCTGCATTGAATTAAGTTAAACAAAATACAAAAATAAAAGTATCAGCAATAAAACCAAAGATCTTCTAAAAAATAAAAGAATGTCAGTCACTCTTTAGGTTACTGGGAAAAAAAACTTAAAAGCATCATGCCTTGTTTTATTGAACTCACAGTCAAACAATTGCAAAGTAAATATTGTAATTCATACAGACACATACAATCCCATACAAATTCATACCCACACACACACACACACACATACACTAGTATGTGTAACACGTGCTTTAATGCCGCTAAAAATAATGGGAAGACTTTTGAATGTAAAGAAGTGCGCGCTTTCTCAAGAGAGGTTCTCTTAAAAGTGAATTGGAAAGAGAACAAGAAAATACAGTTTAGTAAGAGTTGCCAGCAAGCTTTATAGCTTTTTTAATGACTTTTTAAATTCCATATTGAAAGATGCATTTTTTTTTAATATTTTATTGAAGCATTGAATACGAAAAAATAGTTAAAAAATTTTTCGTGACTTATTTTTATATAACAATATACATATATGATTTAATATATCGTTGGCTTAATATTTTAGAGCAGAAGGAAAAAAACTGAATACAAATTATTTTCATGGAAAAATAAGCATACCGAGTTTTCAGCTGCTCTGGCAACTCTGACATTAGTATTTGTTTTAAGAGAACACGAGAGAGAATTTCCATAACTTTGCAGACTAATCTGCATCTAATACAAATTAAATTTCTGCAAAATGCCTTTAAAAATTTATAAAAAAGAAAAATTTTAAATTCAGTGAACAAAGCACATCCATCAAATTAATTTTGTATTTTAACCACAAAACTTTGAGCCCTTTTTTTCCATCACGCATTATTAAAATTTTAATTAAAATCAAAATGTTTCATATAGAAAAATCCTGTTGAAAGGTTTTAAAGGAAAATATAAAAATATATTTTTTTTTTGCTTATGTGACTGTGTAAATATTTTTAGAGTATTGTAACTTTATTTTTCATACTGAAAACTCATTGTCCATAAAAAAGTCTATGTGGCGAATGATTTTTAATCGGATTTATACTTTCTTCTTATAGACAGATTTTGTAAAACGTTTCAAATTTGTATGAAAAATTACGAAAAACGAGAAAATCTACATTAAATCTACCTTAAGAATATTTCCATATAAACTCTATTGAAATATTTCGTAATTTCGTTCGATAAACGAGTGCCGTAATTTGTCCCCTGATTTTTTTTTTTATTAAACGTAATGGCAAATATTGCTTCCCATTTATATCAATAATTTTTTAATAAATTTTTCATAACAAATTTAATTGATTTACTTGTAAAATACTTTTTAAACATTTCCATTTAAAAATTTCCCTTATAACTTAATATTCTTATACATCCGCCACAGCATCATCTTTATCATCATCTATACTAATTTGCTTTTACAAGTACATGAAAGAAAACATTTGTATTGTTTTTATTTTCAACTTTTATTTTGCTTTCCATTCAGTGTGTATTGATGATGTTGAAGATGATGATGAAGGCTGCTGAGCACTACAACACAATTTTAATTTTCTTGTGTTTTTTTTAATGATCACCGACTCATATTACAAACTGGGCCATGAAAGTTGAAAGAGTTGAAATGAGACATACTGCCAGACACACTGCTGCTGCTGCTGTTGATATGAAATGTAGTTAAAAAGAAATTAAAAGGGGGAAAAGCAATACACGCACCCGTAGTCAGCTCGAACTACCAAAAGATGTCTTGGCTAGTAATTTTCGATAATAGTCTACTACGAAGTAAATAAGAAGAAAAAAACTGCTGGTTGAACTACAGTGGGTTTCACGAAAGTATCAAGCAACTTTCCCGATTTAATTTTTAATTGCAATAAACGCAGTTTTAGTTCAGTTATTTTTTTCTAAACTAAACAAATTTTAAATTGCCAAAATGGGCTCCAAAAGTTATTAAAATCTCCAAAATGTTTCAAATCCCCCAAAATATACTAAAAATCCCCAAACTGGGATTTTCAGTATATTCTCTCACATATAAAGTTATTAGCAACTTAAAATGTTTCAAATCCCAAACATTTATTAAAAATGCCCAAGCTGGGCTCTTTAAATTATTAATAACTAAACATATTTTAAATCCCAAAAAATTTACTAAAAATCGCCCAACTTAGATTTTCAGTATTTTGTCTTACATATTAAGTTATTAACAATGAAAATTTTTTCAAATCCCAAACATTTATTATAAATACCCAACCTCGGCTCTTAAAATTATTAAAATCTAAACATTTTATAAATCCCAAAAATTTACTAAAAATCTCCAAATCAATATTTTCTCTTACATGTTAAATTATTAAATACTAAAAATTTTTCAAATCCCAAAAATTTAATAAAAATCCCTTAAATGGGCTCTTGAACTTACTAACAACCAAAGATTTTTCAAATCCCAAAAATTTATTAAAAATCTCCTAACTTGGATTTTTAGTATTTTCTCTTCTCTTTTCAATACTAAAATTTATTAATTGAGTCAATCAGTAATTTGTCTTAGATTTACTTACAAGTCCCAAAAATGTTTTAAAAATCCCCAATCTTGCATTTTCAACATTTTGTCTTACATGTTAAGTTACTAACAACTAAAAAATTTTCAAATCCCAAACATTTATTAAAAATACCCTAAGTCCAAACCCCAAAAATGTACTAAAAATCCCCAATCTTGGATTTTGAGTATTTTCTCTTGCTTTTAAAGTTATTAGCAACTTAAAATTTTTCAAATCCCAAAAATATTAAAAATCCCCAAATTGGGATCATAAAGCTATAACAACTAAATTTTTTTCAAATTCCAAAAATTTTCTAAAAATCCCCAATCTTGGATTTTCAGTATTTTCTCTCATATTCTCTCATATTAGCAACAAAATTTTTTTCAAATTCCAAAAATTTAATGAAAATCCCCAAAATATGTTCATAAAGTTATTAATAACGAAAATATTTACAAATCCCAAAAATTTACTAAAAATCCCCAATCTTGCATTTTCAGTATTTTCTCTTACATTTAACATTTTTAACAACTAAAATTTTTCAAATCCCTGGAAGAAATAGAGATTATTTATTTTTAAGCACAGTGATTTTGTTAAATGAATTGGTTTTCCAAAATGCTTACCACTTTGTGTTTTGCTCTACTGTAATACTGCTATAACTACAAACATATGTATAAGCTTCAAAAACGTTTGTTTACACTATACATTCTTTTTTAGATGCTTTGTATTCAGATCAATTCAAGCAATTTCCGATTTATTCAACACACAGTTAATGGTAAAATTTTTTTTCTCGATATGTATTTAGATTTGTTTTATGCTATCTGCACACGAGGCAATTTTTGGGGCGAACTTAGACAAGTTGATGTAACTAGTGTTGTTCATGTGTCGGCTGTTTAAATAATAAATTTACGCATTTTAATATACTTTGTTTTTGTTTGTATCGCGATATAATATTTTCTGAGTAAATAACCGTTTGAGGATAAAGGTTAAAGTGATCTACAACTGCCACAAAATTTTTTGTTTAAGTTGATTCTTGCTGCTTAAGTTGCCTCCTGTAAACTTAACATTAAGTTTAGAAAACTCTACCGAAAACTTTGAATTTGTTCGTATTCTCATAGTAGCTTGAAATTGGTTTCCATTGACATGACCATCAAAATAAAAAGAATTCAAATAACGAATTCAAACTGTTACTTGCTTCTCTTTATTTTGTTTTATAATTCTTCAGTATTTTTGGTCTTTCTTTTGCTTAAGCAAACTTTTTTTTATTGCAAATGCAAACATGTATTTATTTTGTTTCTATCTGAGTGCCTCTTATGTGCTTGTTTTCTTCATACTTGCTTACTGGTAAAAAAAATCGTGCACAGTGTTCTGCCTCATACTCTAAAATGTCAAATATTACTTTCCTGGATACATATACATACCTTTAAATGTTATATTCTACATGAAAATTATATTGTTTAAGAAATGATTGAAATGTTTCTAAAAGTTTTTTTTTTCATTTTTAGTTGCAAACGAAAAATTTTTTTTTTTAAATAAAGGATATATGGGAGGTAGGCATATCCTTTATGTGACAATTATGAATGTGGTAAGGAGTTAAAATATGTTATTTAAAAGAATTGCACTATTTTTTATATCATTTTGATTTTAATTATTGATAAAAATTATTATACATATATAATGTCAAGGATATATGGGACGTTGACATATCCTTGCACTTATTGAAAAACAATTTCCCAAGTAGCTTGTTTGTATAATATTAAATACATTTTAAGCTAAATTAAAAAAAAATTAAATTTTTTTAAAAGTTTTTTAAAAGTTATTTTTTTTTAAATTAAGGATATATTGGAGGTAGGCATGTCCTTTAGTCGACTATTATGAAATTTTGCAAGGAGGTAAAATCTAAAAGTTATAAGGTTTGTACAATCTTTAACTGAATTTCGATAGCAATTGTTGATAAAAATTAATATTTAATATCAAGGATGTATGGGAGGTTGGCATATCCTGGCACCTATTGTAATAAAATTTCTCCAGCAGCTTGATTGTATACTTTTAATTACATTTTTAATAAAATTAAAAAAAAATATTTTTTAAATAAGGATATATGGGAGAGAGCATGTCCTTTGGCTGACTTTTATGGAATTTCGTAAGAAGGTAAAATGTAAATATAAATTATATTATATCATATCAAAATATCATTTTGTTCAGAATTGTTGATAAAGATTAATATATAATAAAAAGGATATATGGATGATAGGCATATCCTTGCTCCGATCGCAATAAATTTTTTTTCGAGCAGATTTCCTGTATAGATTTGATTCTATTTTGTATAAAATTTTCTAAAAAAAATATATTTTAAAATTAAGGATATACATATGTATACATGGGAGATAGGCATGTCCTTTTGTCTACTATTGTGAAATCTGATAATTGACTGAAATGTAGAATTTAAAAAGATTACACAATCATTAATTTTATTTTGATTATAATTCTTGATAAAAGTTAACAGTTGATATTAAGGATATACATATGTATATATGGGAAGTACGCATATCCTTGATCTTATCCAAATAAGATTTCTCAAGGGTCTTGATTGTATATTATTAACTGCATTTTAAACCAAATTTTTAAGGAAATTAAGTTTTTAAAATTAAGAATATATATATAAAAAGTTTAAAAAAGCTGTAAATGCATTTTGATCACAATTTGCTGATAGTAATTAATATTTAATAAAAAGGATATATGGGCGGTAGGCATATCCCTGCTCCGATTACTCTATTTGGATTTGGAACATCACTTGACTGCATAATTTTAAGAATATATACAAGTTTTGCGCGCAATCTTCTCACAGTTTCCAATAAATTTAAACAATTAAGAAATACCCTTTTTGAAAGCTTGGAATATCCTTTGGACATATGTATGTTATGAAATTTGCCACAGATTTCGATTGTATTATATTTAATACATGTATATTGGTCGAAATTGCAAATTAAATTTAATTTTTAAAATTAAGGACATATGTGAGATAGCCATATCCTTTAAACAAATGTTATAGAATTTTACCAGAAAATTTACTGTATAAAGTTAAGTTTATGTGTAAGTGACAGTTCAATTCTGATCACAATTGCTAATAAAATGAAATTTTTTAAATAAAGGATATATGAAGAGCTCATCTTATCCTTTGGCAAACAATAAATTATTAAATTTGACATTCTGAACTATATAATTTTGGTAAAACTTGTAACTTGTTGTGCTATAAATGGATTATAATTACACATGTATGTATGTACGTCAACAAAATTTAATATTTAATATTAATTATATGTGCGATATGAGCATATCCTTGCTTTGATCATAAAAAAATTTTACAAAGAGCTTTTGTGAATAAATACTTGACTTTTTTTTAACAAAAGTGTCCAAAAAATTAAGTTTTTAAAATTAAGGATATTTGGAAGGTTTGCATATCCTTTGATTAATTATTACGAAATTTTAATTCGAACATTTTTCAATTACATTGTGATTACTCTTTTTAATAAAATGTAATTTTTAAAATTTAAGGACATGTGGGCACTAGTCATATCCCTTGCCAATTATTATGAAATTAGACGAATAATTATATTGTGTATTTATAAGTGTATTTACAGATTAAAATTGCACTCTGGTCAACATTTTTAAAATAATCTTATATTGTTCAAATTAAGGACATGTGTAAGGTAGGCATATCCTTTGGCCATGAGTTAAAATGCTATTTTCTATAGTATTTTTTGGAATAGCTTTAGTCATAACTATAAGTTCCTGCTGAATTCTGATCGTAATTATTTTTAAATTTAATTTTTTTAAATTAAGGATATGCGTGGCAGATGAACATGTCCTTGCGGTGATCAAAGCAGCAAGCTTATATTTGTAGTATAAGAAAAGTTTTTAATTCAGGTTGCATCCTCATTTCATTTTGCGGCTAAAATTAAATTTTTGCCAAAAAAGGATATATGGGACGAACGGATACCCTCGTCCTGATTCCTTTGAAACTTGACACAAAACTTGTTTATATAATTACCGAAATTGTATGCAAATTTGTTTTTTACTCTGATGACAGTTCTGGAAAAAATTAAATTATTATTTTTATGAATTACTACCACAGTTTCTATAATTTTTTTCTTACACTCATTGACAAATGAACACTGTGCTTTATTTTGTGTGTATGTGTGTGCTTATGTTTGTTTTTGCTTCTCACTCTCAAAACTAAAGATGCAAAGTTTACTTTGATTGTTCTTGAATTTTGTTAAGAGTAGCCCAACTCATTATAATGTTTTTGTTGGTTTAAGGAAATTTTTAAATGAAAAATATAAAATGAAAATGGGTGAAAGAAATAACAATTAGAAGCATGAAACTCAACAGAATGTAGGGAATTTTTTGTATACAAACAAGAAGATTTGAAATTAAATGTTTTTCATTAAAGTTTTTTTTGCCGTAATACAAATTAAATGACATTAACTTAGCTAATTAGTTGTTGTCTTAAAGACAAATTAAACTGTTGAAATGAAATGCAAGAAACACATGGATTTGTAAAAATATGTCTTAAGGGTTAAATCGCGCGTTATCTTTAGTATACAAGGGTTTAAATTTATTTAATACTTGATTTTATCTTGAAAAAGGATATTTATTTTGGCCTACATTTTCTTTATTGTAAAAGCGATAAATTAACTTTCTATATTCGTCCTGGCAGCGTTTGCCCTTAAAAAATGCAATAGAAAGTTTCCATTGCACTTCCCACTTTTGCAAAAGTGAAATCAAATGACTTTTGGTTTTGAAAGGTGTTTCCTTATTTTTTTTTGGCGAACTATATTTATACACTTATATTTCTCCCACTTTTTGGCCAACCAACTCTTACGAATACTTCTTTAATTCTATTTAAGCAACGGAATTTTTATATTCCTTATGCACACAAATACATTTGCAATCATTGATATAATGAAATATTTAGCAGATTGATAGAAAAACGAAAAAGAAAAATAAGCCAGCGGAAGCTCGCTAGGGAAACAGAGAAAGTAGTTTGAAATCTATTTTTTATTACCCCACTTTACAGCTGCTTAAATACAATTTATATTGCTTTTACACGAACGAATTTACGAATTGCAGAGCAAAAAAAAAAACAAATAAATAAATAAATAAATAAAAAAGTTGGAAAAACTTTTAAAAAAGGTTATAAATGAACAAAATAAAAGGACACACCAACTATTGAAGCAGTTGAAGCTGCAGCAACAACAGGAGACTAAATTTTTTATTTTTTTGTAACTATTTTATTTCTTTATTGCAAATTGTATATAAATCCCCCCACAACAGCAGCTGCTAAATGACAAATAATTGTGTATGCATTTCGTTACTGTTTTTCTTTTTCGCGCTCACTGTATTTAAGCTCAAGAAGAATGTCTCTAAAGAAAAATGTATTTATAGTCAGTTTTATACGTGTGCATGTGTGTGTGTGTGTGCCTCGAGGAAAAATTAATTGTTTTGTTTTACTCCTTTTTTGTTTTGCATTAAAAAAAAATAAACACTGTGTCCTTAAAGAATTTATTATTAAAATTTTTACGCAAAGGTACGTCTTCAGCCCATAAATAGTCTTTTTTAAACCGAAGAGCTTTTCCATTTGATGGATTCTGGAGTCGAAAGTATCAACAACAAAATATGAGATGCTCTGCGCTGATAATGGAGCAGGTTGCATTATTCCATATTAATTCACCCTTTGACTTAAATAAAATACTTGAAGAAGTTTTTTTTTCACATCTGCACTCTCTTAAGTATGAAACAAACTGCACTCGTATTGAAAAGGAAATTTAAGTAGTTGAAAAGGAAACAAAGTGAAGCAGAAAGCGCATTACTGTAATTAATGTGCCGGGGGAAGGACTATATGACTATAATGATGATTTAATTTGGTTATTAAAGGCTCGTTCGACTTTTGAGAAAATGCAGCCCTGCTTTAATGAGTTTTTATTGTTTTGTGGACATTTTCATAATCTCCATTGTGTCAGGGTTGTATTTTTTTTTACTGTGTAGGACAATGAGTGGCAGCCTGAAATAAGAATGAATAATTTAAATATTCAGCAGCTCGAAAACGAAGAAGCAGCAGCAGAATATATAGTGACGGTAAATCTTTGCACCATAAATTTATAAAAAGATTCCTGTTGTATGTACACGTATTAGTCACGCATTATTCACCCTTTGAGTCACGCCTTTGTCATTAAATAATTAGTCACTTGTGAGCTCATGCCTTAGTCACGTGTGAGTCACGCGTTTTCTACGCGTTAGTCACGCTTCTACCACGCGTTACCCACGTTTTAGACAAGCGTTGGCTAAGTTTTAGTCACGCGTCAGTCACGTGTTAGTAATATGTGTGACACGTGCTAGACACGTGTGAGTCACGCGTTAGTCACGTATGAGTCACGCGTTAGTAGCATGTGAGCCAATCGTTAATTACGTATGAGTCATGCGTTAGTCACTTGTTATTCACGTGTTTGTCATGTGTGAGTCACGCGTTAGCCACATGTGAGTCACGCGTTGTAGAATTAGTCGATTCTTATTGTGTTACTTTTGAAGGTGTAGTGTGGTTTAATAGCCTGTCCCACGATGTCACCAACGTTCGAATTGTCGCGTAGTTATGTTGGAAACAACAACAAAGTTTAAAAATTTGTTTTTGTTTTGAATGTAAGTTTGTTGACGTTCTCCCTTCTATACCGCCAAGATTTCGTTGGAACATGCAGATTGTTCTAAAAGTTATCCATATATAATTTAGTGGCCCTTACTATTTTAGTTATTTTTATGAATTGATCCGCAAAAAAGGAGCCTTTGGCTCCACTGTGCGCCATTGGTTGGTTATTTTTCACTTATTCTGCTGCTGCCAACTTGCATCGCTTCAAAAACAGCCGCCCATATTATCGTACAAAGTAGGCTAAAACATTGGCTCCGATTTTCTAGGACTGGCGACCATTTTGAAAAAAAAAAAAATTTCAAAATCGATTTTGAAAACCGAATAAAAACTTCTTTCATATTCAGCCTCAATAAAATTTTAATCGAATTAAATTCAATGCATACACTTTATTGCTAAATAGTCATAATTCAAGACGCCAGTTATTTGTAAAATTTAATTTTTGTTTACTCCCTACCCATGACTGCATAAAGAATACCTTCCCACCTAAACGTAGACAATCGAGAATTTAACTACACTTTAGACTACTAGAACTTAATATTGCATTAATACACAATCCATAAAACGATGTTAATGACTTGAAACAACAACAACAACAGCAGCAATACCAACTATATGAAATGCAAGCATGAAGGATGCATAATTTTTTAATTTTTATTTTTTGCATTCATGGGTAACTGAATAAATTCCTGTAATTCGCCCTGATATTCCACTGATGTTGTTAAATAAATTCTTCCTCCCGCTCGTACTTTCACAAACTCTCTTCTGTGCCGTCAAATATGTATTAACAACAATAGTAATTGTTGTTTGACATAAATTTTTGTTATTTTTTTGCATATAAAGTTTTTGCCTGACTTTGTGCTAAATCGTGACTGGGAAAGACGTCACGTCCTGGCAAAACCGACCTCAATGAATACACCATTTACAATCTATCGAAATTTATGTACTGTTTCGTACATGTCTTAATATTTGTCATTGCATTAGAGTGCAGTGCAATACACGGGTAGTAAAAGTTAAAAGGCCTTGATATTTTCCAACTAAAGAAGGACATGTTAGGTTGTTGTTCAAGCTAAAACATGGCGATAAATATTTTAAAATTAATTTCTTAAAATAAATATTCCTTAAGCGGCAAAATATATTGGCAAATTTCAAAAGATTTTTTTATTTTTATTGTACAATCAAGACCATTGTGTAATGTGGTGGAAATATTGTTCCATGTTTTTTACTTTTTCACTGTCAGGAAAATTGGGCAATATTTTTTCTTTAAATATTATGCCAACCAAAACGACAATAATATATACAACAACATATGCAATAATATTGTATAATGAATGAGCGCTTTTAAGCAAAATAACAGCATCATTTGGTTTTCAGTTTTGTTAACGATTTTCTGCCAATGATAAGCAGGATAAAAAGGCACTTTTGAGAAAATTAAAGTAAATCTTTTTATGTACTTTTGACAGTGAATGAAAAAAATTTGTTCTTAAAGAAAGTAAATTTTTAAAATGAAGAACTTTGTAAAAAATACCTTATGGAAAAAGTACCTATAATAAAAGTACATTTAAAAAAGTATCTTTTTATAAAAAGTGCCTTTAAAAAAATACATTTTTAAAAAGAGTACCTTTTTAAAAAAAGTACCCTATAAAATACATTTAAAAACTAAGTACCTTTACATAAAAAGTATTTTTTATAAAAAGTGCCTTTTTACAAAAAGTACCCTTTTTAAAAAAGTAACTTTAAAAAATACCTTTTTAGAAAAGTATTCTTTTAAAAAAGTACCTTTTTCCAAAAAGTACCTTGTTTCAAAAAAGTACCTTGTTCAAAAAAGTACCTTTAAAAAAGTTCCTTTTTAAAAAAATACTTTGCCTTTTTTGAAATAGTACCTTTTTATTAAGGTTCCTAAAAAAAACTAATAAAATTTTTTTAAAGTACTTTTTTAAAAGTACCTTTTAAAAAATTAGTTATTTGAATAAGTAAATTTTTTAAAAAGGAGCTTTTTTAAAGTCCTTTTTCAAATTTAAATTTTAAGAAACTTATGCTTATAGAACACTAAGGTTTATAAAAGGGACCTTTCAAAAAAGTATATTTCTCTGAAAAGTACATTTTTAAGAAATAGTCCTAAAAAACGTATCATAAAAGTACCAATTTCTAAAAGAATTTCAATAAAAAATTAAGGTTTAAAAAGTGCCATCTGAAAAGTATCTTTTAAAAAAGTACATTTAAAAAAGGTACTTCATAAAAAGTACCTTTAAAAAGAGTATCCATTATAAAATTACCTTTTTAAAAAAGTTCCTTATAAAAGTACCTTTTAAAATAAGTATTTTTTTAAAAAAGAAATTTTGAAGAATTCACTTTTTACAAAAGCGAGTAGATTTTGAAACAGTACCTTAAAAAACACCTTAAAAAAGGACCTTAAAAAACACCTTAAAAGAGTAACTTTTAACAAATGCCTTCAAAAAGTATCTATTAAAAAGTAGTTTTTAAAAATTACTTTAAAAAAGTACCTATTAATAAAAAGCACATTTTAAATTAAATATTATTTAAAACAGGTATCTTTTAAAAAGGTCACATTTTAGGATTGTCATTTTTAAAAAAAGAACACATCTAAAAAATAAATTAAAAA
Source organism: Tachina fera (assembly GCA_905220375.1). Lineage (NCBI taxonomy): Eukaryota > Metazoa > Arthropoda > Insecta > Diptera > Tachinidae > Tachina > Tachina fera. The sequence continues at coordinate 109,103,671 of LR999966.1, read as the reverse complement.
AAAGAACTTTTAACAATTTTTATAAAGGGTTATTTGGAAAAAAATTATTTAAAAAAGCACATCAAATAAAGATAATAGAAATTAAGTTTCTAAAGCGTTCACTATTTAAACGTTTGTAAAAAGAGTCTTGTGAAAAATTAAGTTGTCTCATTCTATATAAAAGGCCCTCGTCATTGACTTTTTGGTGTTTACACATTCTTGGTTCTTTCTAACTGTAAGCAGTGTTGAAATGAAGAGTAAATTGCATAGTGCATCATGCACACTGAAAATCCTTTGTGCACTTTTTGCGGCCTTTAAGAAAATACTATTCGAATTTGTTAGAGCCACGTTTTCTCTCTCTATTTTCAGTGAGGTTTTCTTTGCCTTGGCCAGTTGGAAACTTAATATTTCATTCACTCTTTGTTAGCTTAAATAATTATCTTGCGGAATGTTAAGGCAATCAATTTAACGGCAACGTAAATTGCTTGCAGTTGCCGTCCTTCTTGCTATTACTGGCATTTCATTTTATTTCCGTTTCCTTTTATTATCGCCTTTGGTGCTGGCGATGGTGTTGCGCTATTTTCATTTGCCTGTTTATGTTGATAATGATAATAAGATGAATTTTGTATGAAGAGATGTTTCAGCAAAAAGTTGACTTCTTCTCCTAGACGTTGGTTATTTTTTTCTTCTTTTTTTGTCATAAAAAATAATGCTTTTGTATGTTTTTTTTATTTAACAGGAATATATTTACATTGTCATGTTTAAAGAGCAGCAAGAATTGAAAGGTTTTTTTTATTATTGCTTCGAGTCAATTTCCAATTGTGGTATTGAAGTATTTTTAACATGAAAATATTATTTAGTTTATTGTGATATTGGATCATTTGAGTCTTTTAGATGTTTCTATTGCAAAATGTAATAGAGAAATCTTAGAATTTTTTTGTATGATCTTCTATTATAGCGCAACCTTAGTGCCTGTTTACACAACCCATAAGTTTGCTTTAAGTGGCAAATTTATTTAAAAAGCATACATTTTCTGAGCGCTTTCCATATACATAAGTAGTCTGCAGAAAGTTTTATTATATAAATATTATTAAACAATTGATTGTCTATGAAAAAAATAAAGCTGATTCTAACCAAGCACAGCAAGCATTTCAATAAAAAAAACCCTGCGCATTGCAAAATTTTCATTTCTTTTAAAAAAAATCCACATATTTCATAAGTGTTTTTTTTGTTATGAATTCGTATAAAAACTTCAACAAGCATTTAAATAATTCTTATTGACTTTGCTTTGTATATTCCAAAAAATATGCTTTTAATATTTTTTTTATATTGAATGAAAAAATAAACACATAAATTAACTCTTTATTTTTTCAGCATCCACAAAATTATTTACACAAAATGAAATTAATAATAAAATTGTCAGCAAATACAAAGGATAAAATTATAAAAAAATACATTGATAGATCCTTTATCTGCAAAACTACAGCATGATGAAACAACAAAATGTTAGACAAAAAAAAAACAACATCAAACCAGAATAATGGACACAATGTTTTTTTATCTATCTGACATAAAAAACATCATCAATTAGTGTTAAAAATTATTTGTGGACATGATGTCGTTGTGTCAACAGCAGTTAATAATGAAGACAACGAAAAATGGTTTGAAATGTCATTGGGGGGAAAAAAAATTATGAAAAAATATGTAAAAAATTTATAAAAAATTTCATGAACTATTTACTGTATGAAGGATTCTAGTTTTATGGGGGTTTTTTAAATTTAGTTAAATAAATTTTTTTTAATCTAAAATTTTTTTTAATTTTTTTTTGTCTTTACACTAAAGCACGAAATTTATAAAAAAATAACAATAACTAAATTTAATGGTAAATGATTTTGTGTAACATTTTATGGCAAATAAATACTTGGGTTAGGTTGAAAGGAAGTGCAGTCAATATTGACTCAATCCGTTGTTTCATATATATAGAGCTTTAAATTTATAAAGTTTCATAAAAATATTTCCCTTATACTGCTTAACATATTCTGTATTTCAATATCAGGATATCATGTTTTCCTATGAGGATTCATGGTAATAATTTGCAAAAAGGGGACGAAACTTAAGCACCTCTTAAATAATAGTTTGAAATGTAAGCCTTTAAAATGCTGATGACTTGTTTGATATCTTGTGTCAAAATCAAAGGTTCCAACCTTTCGCCAAAAAATTTCAGAGACCCCTATTGTTTTCGCTACGATCGATGTCCCTCCGTCCCACTGTCCATCTGTCTTTCTGTCCCAGGCTGTTTTCTCTTACCACCGTAACAGCAACTAACCTGAAATTTTGATAGAATATGTAAAACTTTAGAAGCTACAACAATCACGCCACAAATCACAGTTACAAATTAATTAATTAATTAATTAATTAGACACTTGAAATTTTCAAAGCCAGTGACTGAAAATTAAAAAAAATCTAAATTAAAAGGTACAATGACAACTTGATCTATCTTGGAAACCGTAAGAGGCAAGCAAACTTTTGAAATTAAAAATAAAAATACTGCAACTAAGAAATTCCAGAAATTAAAAAAATTTAGAATAAATGAAAAATCGACACGATGGAAAACGGTCTCAAATGAAAAATATCACCTAAAATTACCAAAAATAAAAAAGTCGCAAAAAAACTAAAAAATCATCAAAAACACAAAAAAACATCAAAAATAAAAGTATGTATTGTAAAAAACAAAAAAAAAATGTAAAAAATTTATAAAAATCGACAAACGGAAAAAACCCCAAAAGCTTAAAAAGCGTCATTTCTAAAAAATTGTAAGAATGAAAAATATCACCAATGCCAAAAATAACTAAAAGTAAAAAGGTTGCCAAAAACCTACAAGAAATCCTCAAATCCCGAAAATAATATTACCAAAGCGTAAAAAGCATACAAATTAAAAAAATCGCTAAAAGTAAGAAAATATCCAAAAACCCAAAAAATCGCCAAACAAGCAAAAAAATTAAAATCGCTCAAACGAAAAAAATCGCTAAAAGTAAAATTGTAAAACAAAAAAAAATCTCAAAAAAACCAATCAAAATCTCCAATACGAAAAAAGCGTCAAAATTCAGAACAACCGCCAAACCTAAAAAAAATTCCCCAAACCCAAAAGAGTCGGCGAAAGGAAAAAAAGCGCTAAAACTATAAAAACGCTAGAACTAAATATATGTTTTGTAAAAAACAAAAAAAAGTCGCCAAAACCCAAAAAAAAATTTCTAAAACAAAAAAGGGCCCAAACTTAAAAAGCGCCCAAACTAAACAAAGGGTCCAAATTAAAATAATCGCCTAAAACCCACAAAAAAATCGGCAAACCGAAAAAATACTGAAATGAAAAAAAACGCTAAAACCCAAAATATGTATAGTAAAACAAAATAAAAAGTCGCCTAAATAAGATTAAAGATATAAAAGAGCAAAAAAAATCGCCAAACCCCGAAAAAAGTACCAACACGAGAAAAGCGCCCAAAATTAAAAGAATCGCTTAAAATAAAAAATCGCCATAAAGTAAAAAAAATCGACAAAACGATAAAGAGCGCCAAAACTATAAATACGCTAAAACTAAAATAATAAGTCTATGTTCCAAACTAATCTCTGCTCAAGTTAAAGAAAAATCTACCAGTTAATATAAATGAAGATCTTATACAGTCGAACTTCACTATAATGAATTTTTTTCCATAATGAATTGTTTTATTTTTTTATTATATATGATTATTATTATTTTGAATTTTGCAAAATTCGTTTTAAAAAATAATTTTTTTTCTTAACTCATCAACTGTTTACAGAACCCAGAGAGTTAGAGTAGTCTTAAAATTTTTATTAAAATTAATAAAAAAATTTACTTCAAGTCGAGCAACTGGTTTGTTCAAACAGAAAGTTAACAATGAAAACCTAAAATTAAAAGAAATAATTTTAATGTTTGTGTTTATTTTTTTGCAGAAATTTTATTCTTATGCCGAACAATTTCATGGAATTAATTCATTGGGCTTATGCAGCTAAAACTTCAAAAATTATGAGAAATTTATATGTAAGTACAAGAATTTTATTTTTTACGAAAATTCTATTAAGCTTTAAGATAAAAATATTTCCAATACAAAAATTTTAAAGAAGAAAAAAAAAGACACAAGAAAACTTTAGCCATGAATATAATTTTGTAGCATGATGATGATGCTCTTGCACTGTAAATATGTATATCTTGCACTTTTTTCTCCATTCGCTGCGTTCTTCATTTCATTTTACAATAGTCAAGTTTTGTAAAAGTTTAGTTGGTTCTGATAGTTGCCGCCGTGGCTTCTATGGTTATTATGCTGGTGCTTAAACTTATTTTCTTATGCAAAAACTTATGAATAAATTTAAAGTTAAACAAAAAGCTAAACTGAGATAAAAATAAAAAATATTTATATATGTATGTATGTATACAAAAAAAAAAAGAAAATACTTTGCAAGTAAAATGATCTGAAAACCACACTGACGTTAATAGTTTAAAGAATATTTTGCGCGTATTACAAAGAATTGTAATAGAAGTTGAGAAAAAAAAGAAAAAATGAAACAATGACTGTGTGTGTCTGTAATACTCGTAACAACAATTGTTGTAAAACAACATAAAATTTGTAACTTAGAAGGGAAATAGATACACAACGCAGCAGCATTACAGATATTAAATTGAATCTGTGCACAATTGTAATATTGTTAAGACCATTTAGGTACTTTGCTTCATATTTTTTTATATATTTTTTATTATTTTTATTAGTTTCTCGGCTGGTTGGCAGAGTTTTGTTTTACAGGATAATTGAAATTCATATTTTAGAAAAGTTTATTATGCAAGATTACGACCAATGAACTAGAGGGTGGGCGAAAGCTTTTTACTTATGCAGATAATGTTTCAACTATGCAAAGCGCGCAAAAAAACCAGGGACAATAAAAGTGAAAAGGAACCCTATTGTATACTCTACGATGTCAGTCTGTCTGCAATAGGCAGTTTTTTCTCGACCAGTAAGACCTAAGACAGTAAAACTTTAATGGGGGTTCCAAGCCAAGCCACGAAACATGTTGCAATCCTAATGTAATATACATACAATTATACATATGCAGACACTTGATATTTTCAAGGTTAGTGTATTTTTATGCACTCTACACCAACTAATACTGAAATTTAAAAAATTTAAATTCAAGGGTATTTCATCAGTCAATGTTATTTTTATAACTTGCTGTATCTTGGAAGCCGTAAGAGGCAAACTCTTGAAATTTAAAAAAAAAAAATTAAAACTAAAAAAACCCAAATTATAAAAATGCCGAAACGAAAAATCGCCAAAATTAAAAAAGCGCTTAAATGAAAAATATCACCAGGAATAAGATAAATCCCTAAAATAAAGAGAAAAAATCGCCAAAAGTAAAAAATCACCAAAAGCTAAGAAATCGAAAAATTAAAAAAAGCGCTTAAATGAAAAATATCACCGAAAATTAAATGAGTCGCTAAAATGTCAAAAAGCACGAAAAAACTCTTAAACTAAAAATATCTTTAAAGCTAAAAATTTTAAATTGTAAAAAACTAAATTGCGAAAAGTAGCAAGAAAGCGAAAAAAGCGTCTAACTAAAAAAAATCGTCAAAAACCGAAAAAAGCGCCAAAACTAAAGAAGTCGCTATAACTTATTTTTTTTTAATTAATTGCCAAAAACCCAAAAAATCGTTAAAATTAAAAAACCAGCAAAACTAAAAAAAGTGTCAATAGAAAAAAATCGCAAAAACTAACAGCCTGTTTGTGTAAGACGTTGTCGTTAGAAATCTTAACGTTTCTGTAAGAGATTAAAGAAAAATTTTACAAGTTTCATTTAATATATTACAAAAACGCCAAGATTTGTAACGTCAACGTCTTACACAAACTGGTGGTAACAAAATTTAATTTTTAATTTTTACAATTTTTTCTATCTTGGAAATCGTAAGAGGAAATTGAAATTTTCCAAACGCTAAAACTAAAAATTCCCAAAATTAAAAAGAGAATGCCGAAACGAATAATTGCCAAAATTAAAAAATCGCTTAAATGAAAAATTTTACCAAAAATAAAATAAATTGTTTAAATGCAAAAATGCACCAAAATTCGAAAAAAATAATAAATAGCCAAAAATCGAAAAAAATCGCCAAAACAAAGAAATCGCTTAACCAAAAATATTAACCAAAATGAAATAATTCGCTAAAATGCAAAAAAACAACAACAAAATTAAAAGGTGCTCTGAAAAACTTAAAGAAAACTCGCCAAAAATTTAAAAAAATCGCCTAAAATTGCTAACAGTAAAATAAATGGACAAAAACCGAAAAAAAAGGAAAAAAAGTTCCAGAACTAAAAAACATACGGAACCCTTCATGTGTGAGTCATGTATTTACTTTGAAATAGAACATAGTGGCATCCATAACTCATTTAGTTCAGTTATAACTAACAGTTACTACAAGAAGATTTAAATTCCTTGCATTCCTGGTGTGATATGAACTTTATGCAATTAAATTTTAAAAAATGTAAGCATATGTGTTTCTACCGAAAGAACCATTTGGCCGTTACATACTTCTTAGGCAGCTATGAGCTGGAAACTGTTTGTGCTTTTACTGATCTTGGAATATTACTGTATCCCAAACTTAATTTTATTCAACATATTACATTAATTATAAATAAAGCAAGATGTCTACTCGGCTTCATCAAACGTTGGGCTAAGGAATTTGAAGACCCCTATATTACTAAGCAACTCTTTACATCTCTTGTTCGTCCTGTCCTGGAATATGGCTCAATAATTTGGGACCCAACATATAAAATATATATTAATGCAATTAAATCGGTACAAAAACAATTTTTAATTTTTTGCCTTCGCGGATTGCAATGGAATCCCCTACATCTTCCTTCGTATCAAGCTAGGCTTGCGCTTATTAAACTACCAGCCTTAAGTAGTCGAAGAACTATGCTAAATGTTATGTGTATTTTAAATGTAATTAATGGTAATACTGGCTGCAATTTTTTAATTGAAAACATTTCTTTCTGCGTTCCGCAGCGACCTACACGACATTACTCACCACTTTCTATTGAAGCGTTTAGAACCAATTATTCTAATTCTGATCCCTTTATAAGAAGTTGTAGAGATTTTAATAAACTTTATTTTTATGTTGATTTCTCTTTGAAAGATCATCTAATCAAAAGTAATATTCTAATCGCATTGAATAATTAATAACTTTTGAAAAATTGTATATACGTACATGTATAAATACTCTGTAAGAATTGTAAATTCATAGACTTAGTAAGTAAATAAATAAATAAATAAATAAATAAATAATAATTGCCAAGATTTGAGATTTTTACTGGCAGAGTAGTTAAGTAAGAAAGAGAGAGTCATCGGATTTTTTAGGAAAATTTATATTCCTTTATTTTTTTTATAAAAAATTAGTACTTTAATACGCCTTTTTATTCACAAAAACTTTTAATTTTATTGTATTTTTTTGTAGCTTTTAATTGTTTACATTTTTCCAAAGACCCATTCAGGTGTTGACTCGTGTTGTTTTCTATTGTTTACTTAATATGCTCTTGCGATATCATCAGCCATAATTCTAAACTTCGTTATTTCTTCCATAATTTTCACTAACCAACAGATTGATGTTAATAAAAAACAAGCAAATAACTATCAGCAGGAGTAGATTTAATTCCTTCCTCTTTGATAAACTTAATTTGTTGCTCATTCTGGTTTGCGTGTTGTGTCTGTGTGGGGACCTGCGACCTTTTTTTGTTGTTAGTGGTACTTACAGATTTTTTGGATTATTTTGAAAGTACAGTAGGCCCCCACTTTAAGCGACAACTTGGTAAACTGGGTATAATTAAAAAACCTGAAGTTGTTGCACTAGCTGAGTAGAAATTATGTGGAACAGCCAATTTTATGTTCTCATTACAGGAATATATTCTTTTAAGTTTGAAACACGTTAAGTAGCAAACACGTTTAATTTAAAAACTAAAAATCAATTAAAACTTTTTGTCAACTAAAATTTAAAACTTTAAAACATTTTATATTTCCTTAAACGTTTTATTGAAAAAGACCAGTTTGATTACCTCATTCCAGTAATACATTATTTTCCCTAGAAAACTATCAATATGAAAAAAAAATCATTTCTCTCATCATTACATTTAATTAAAATAAAAAAATAAAAAATAAATTAAACCCTTAATTGTGTCAATTAAACTTTTTCGATAGTTAAATGTTTAATTAAAACTTTAATTGATACAATTAAACTTTTAATTAAAAATTTTATTGACCAAGAGTCAATATCCCGAGTTCTATTGAAATATAAATTTATATATAAAAGTCGTTTTTGATTTAAAAAAATAATAAAAATATATGAAAAACCACTTTAAAATATGAAATTTGATTTAAGAAAATTGGTTAGGAAAAATTTTAAATAAAATATATATCAAACTTATTTTAAAATTTTATGAAAAAATTCAGGGAATTAAACGTTTGTTTGAATATTTAATTAATTAAATAATTGAATTGGCACAAATATATTTTTAATTGATTATATTGTTACCTTAATATAGAAAGGCCCTAAGCCATTATATTTTTAAATCCAATTTTTTTATATTTCGATAGAAGAATGTATTATTTATGTATTAAAAAAAATTAAAAAAACTTGATTTAAAAAAAAAATATATGAATCAAGGTTTTTCTATATTAAGTCAACGATGTGTACATTTTTCAAAAAAAGTTGTTAATGGAAGATATTTTTTTTGAGTTGTAAAAAATTTGCCTTTTGTTATGGATAAAATGAAAGAGTTTACAAACCGACGGCCTACTGTAGTTTTTTCTTAATGCTGTTAATGATGTTCGAAATAATATTTTCTTTTTTTGTGTTTGTTATTTATTTTGTTTTCATACTGCCCCGTGTAGCTTGGAACGCTTCAACGATTTCTCCTTTCACTGCAAAAAAAAAAAAAAAAATAAATAAAAACAACGAAATAACCACCAACTGTAGAATTAATTTCATGGATAAAAATAGTCCGCTTTTGTGCTTTTAACTCTTTGAAAACACAAACTCCTACATTACAAGCAGCAACATTTTATTAATCACATTAATCTTTGTTATTTAATATAAATAGCAAAAAATTACATCGGCACAACAAGAGCAAACACAATAACATAATGAAACAGCGGCAAAACCAATTACAGCGGAAAAGGATGCACGAAAGGAAGGAAGCCGCATTGTTGCAGGCCGTATTTAATTTTAGAATTTATATTGGTACGGAAATCAAATTTAAAAATTAAAATAAATATTTGTTTAATATTGATTGGTATAAGAAGCTGTAATTTAGGGGTTTTGTAAATAAAATAAAAATTTTCGTTTCAAATTTTTTTAGATATATTCAATATTTTCAACTTTTTAGCCGACTTCAGTAAAAGGAGGAGTTATCAACTTGTATGTATTTTTTTATATATTTACTTCAAACTTAGTACATTTTAGACCAATTGTAAATTTTTTTGTTTGAGAGGGTATATCTTTATATTGGTTCCATTGTAAAAAGTGGGTGTTGACACACCCACAATATTTTTTATTTAATTTTTTGATATGATACTTATTTCATTACAATGAGCAAACAGCTTTGGTTCTGGTAATTACACAATACTAAAGATGAACAAATGGGCGGGGTTACGCCCCTTAAAATTTATTATTATATTTAACGTGGTTTTACTTCAGCGATTTTTACTAAACTTACCACACACTTTAAGCTCTGAAATATAAACAATCTTCTAATTTAAAAAATAGGTGGAGTCACGCCCATTAAAACTTTATATATTATTTTAAATGGTTCTACTTTACCGATTTTTACAAAATTCAAGATACACAGCCTGAGCTCTCAAAAAGACACAATCTTGCATTTAATAAATGGGCGGAGGTACGCCCATTAATTTTATTTTATTTCACCTACTTCTTAACCATCAGACTTAAAACTTTTTTTTTGGTTTTAAAGAGTTTACTTCCAGTTTGGTCGCAGAAATTCCTTTTCAAAAATGTTCTAGTAGATCTTTGCATTGAAGTCGTTTTTTTTTTGCAGAATTATTTCAATTTCATTTGACATATTAAAAACTATTTGCTAATTAATATTTTTAATTAGAAAACTGAATGATGCATGCATAGAAACCTTTAACAGCTTTAAGCAATACAAGTGTAAGAATTTAAGAGAAAGTATTAATTGAGAAATTTTTAGATTATTTAATTGAACTGATTGAAAATATTTCATACAATAAGAATTGAAATTACTGAACTTGAGCCTAACTATGAATTATTTCTGAGAAAGTATTAATTTCATTACATGTGAGAAGATATCATTAGATTTTTGTTTTAAATTACTTAATTTCCAAGGATTCTTAAGACTGAACTTCTTTTTACCTGTTCCGTGTACTTTTTGATTTAAGATGTTAAAAAAATGTCAGTGAATTTCAAAATAAATGAAAAATAGTCCAGATACAAACTTTCTATACAAAATATATTTTTGGAATCCGTTTGAGGTCACACTTGGCAAATATTTGGCCATATAAGAGTAACCACTAAATACTATTAAACTCTTTGATTCACATACGTGCTTATTAAACATTTAATTAATTCAATTAATTTCTTAATTAACAATATTTTATAAATAATTGTAAATATTTAAAATTTATCCACTTGAATTAATTACAGCGATTAAAAAGTTAATAAATTCAATACAATTAATTCAAATAAATTTTTAATTGAAAATCTTTATTGGTGAATTAAAAAAATCATTGACAAAAATCAATTATTTTCGATCGTAATAAATGTGTCGGTTAATACATTTTTTTGGCAGTTATGGCTTGATATGTTAATTTCTTTTAAATACAAATTTTATTATAAAACATTATACCTTTCATTAAAACAAGTACTTTTTCGTAAATATATCAATCTTTAATTAAAGTTAATAATGAGCCTGCAATAAATCAGCTTTACGGGCAATAATTAATTAAATCAGAAATATATTTATACACACACTCACACACACATTTACTTACACACGCCCACAACTTGTTATAACTTATGACTTAATTTTATTCATTTATTTCATTTTCTTCAAATTATGTACTTAAATTGTAAATATTTATTCAACTTTACACTTGTATTGATTAAAAATTCTTAAATTTATTATTTCATTCTCTTGAGAGAGAGACTATCCAGCAAATTTATGCAAACGTCCGTCCGTCAGCTCACATCGACATGCCAGTTTGTGTCTTGTGCTCGTAGTCTTATGGCAGTTACGATTATATTAATTTAAATTAATTTCAATTTTATTTTTTATTTTTGGTATTCATTAAAATGTTAATTTACCAGCGTATTGTTGTCATTATGTGTCAGCGTTCAGCATTCAGCATTTCATCTTATATCAATGGAGTGGAGTGAGTGGTAGTGGGCAATAATGGCCAACTGGCAACTACGAAGTGAAGTGGCAAATCTACACAAAAGTATACAAACTTACAAACACACTCATACACACATAAAAATTAGTTACGAATATTAACGAATACAATTATTACAGGGGTCTAATCGCCGCTTTCTACAACGAGCTGATTCGAACACGTTTCCCCAGTTTGAGATTACGTCATTCGCCAACGTCACGTCGAATATTCATCTACGAGAATTTCCCACTAGATTAAAAAATGTGTAAAAGGTTTGTTTAATCTAGGACAAAATTCTTGTAGTCGAATATTTGCATGACATACGCAATACGGGTGAATTATATTGTTCGACATCTAATGCCATGATCTCAAACTGAAAACACGTGATCGAAACAGCTCGTTATCGAAAGCGACAATTAGGCCCAAGAAAATACTTCCGAATACGTATCCTTATCTGGTTTGTTTTCACAACCCCAACGATGAGCTTGAGTAGAAAAATATAAATATAAAAAAATATACATTCACCGGTAATGCGTACGTCACGTCAAATATTCGACTATGAGAATTTTGTCCCAGATTACAAAAAATTTTATAAATTTACTTTAAACTAAAAGGAAGTTCTCGTAGACAAATATTCGAGGTGACATACGCAATATGTACTGGTGTTTATATAGATTTATAAATTTTTTTTACTAATTTTTATACATAATTTTTGTTTTCAAAATTGAAGGGAAAAATTTGCTTCCCCCTAAATAACTCTGTAATTTTTCAATCGATTTTTAAAACTCTTTATTTATTTGAAAAAGTTTGCTTGCACTTTTTTCCCAAATTTTTTTTTTTGAAATCAATAAAAAACTTGTTTTCCCCCTCTCCCCCCGCTGAAAGAAACACACAAACACATACACATTACTTTATCATTTCAAAACCAATTGTTGTTCTTTGAAGAGGTTTGCCTGCAGTTTTATATAATTTTTTTTTTTCGAAAATCGGGGGTAAAATTGGCTCTCTGGATAACTGTCATTTGTCAACCGGTATTCAAATTTTTTTTTTTACTTGAAAGAGTTTGCTTGCTGGGTTTTTGTTCCTACAGTTTGTTTTTCGGAAATCGATGGATATATTTTATGCCCCTCCTAACACCCCCCCAAGCAAACCCACAAACATACACACATAAATTTTTCGTTTGAAATGAATTTTTTCCTTACTTTTGTTTCATATTTTCTTTCAACTCGCTGGGGGAAATCGGTTGCCCCCATTTATAACTCTGTAATTTTTTAACCGATTTTTAGAATTCGTTTTTTATTTTAAAGAGGTTGCTTGCACTTTGGTCATAACTTTTTTTTGAAATCGATGGAAATATTTAATTCCCCTTTCCCACCCCGCCCTTTAACCAGCCATCATACTCACACACACACACACATAACTTTTTAATTTGAAAACCAATTTGTTTTTCTTTGAAGAGGTTTGCCTGCAGTTTTGAAGCATAATTTTTTTTTTAAAATTAGGATGGGAAATTTTCTCCATCATGCATAACTCTGTCTTTTGTCAACCGATTTTCAAATTTTTTCGTGTTAATTGCTAGAGTTTGCTTGTACATTGCTCCTAAAATTTTACTTTCGGATATCGATGGAAACATTTTATCTCACCCCACCCCTTCCGCCACAAGCATACACACACATACACACACACATAACTTTTTCATTTGAAAATCACTTTTTTTCGCTTTTCGCCTAAAGCTTAGTAGCATAATTTGGCTCCAAGAACCTGCCCCCAGCTAAAAGCATGTGTGTCACATGTGAACCGATTTAAATTTTTTCCCCGAAAATCTATGGGGCCATTTTGTACTTTAAGATCTGTATAAGATCTTTGCATTGTATTTGTTTTAGTTTTTGGCAGAATGATTTTTGGGACAGACCGTCAATGTTCAAAAGTCAACTTTGTTGTTTTAATGAAGATTAAATTTTCATTCAAAGGCATTTTTTTAAAGGCCGCATTTTTACGCACTGTAATAATTCTTATGAAAACTAAATAAAAGGTTAAGGTTAAGGTTATCTATCCACTAAAAAAAAAGAATTAAAAAATCTTCATTGGTTCAAGAATTACAAATAATTACACTTGAATCATTAAAGACATTTACCACAGCAAGCTACAAGAACACACGACTTCAAATACCGCTAGCTGCATTTGTCGCCTTGTAGCCAACTACTGAATTATTTCGGAGGCGGTAGCAGCATCATAAACAGCTGATATTCAAGTATAAATACATATTGCAGTGTTGCCACTTTCAAATATTTCAAATTTATAAAATACTCTATTAAATTGTAAATTAATAAGTTTATTTAAAAAATTATAAACTTAAATTGTAATAATTCCCATAAAAAATACTAATTATTAACTTGGCTGCACCCGGCCAAAAAAATACTTGTGGCAACACTCTATTCTTGAATAGCTGTTTTTTTATTTACACTTATTTTCTTTTTACATACTCTTATAGCTACAATTTGAAGCTGAAAAAAAGTCAGCTAATGTAGTAAATTAAGAAAACAAAAAATATGTTAATTATTGAGTTCTTGTTTAAACTTTGTTATTTGTTGTTGAGCCTTTCATTTGTTTAAATGAAATTCTTATAACATAATAAGTCTAGTTGTTCTAAAAAACTTTGGGTAAAGGTTCCCTGATGATCTGCATTAGCAACAGTGAAATGCACATAGGATCCAGCTAAACCCCTCAATAATCAATTTCAATGTATTTTTAATAAATAAAATAAAATAATTATTTGGGATTATTAGCGCATTAAAAAAATTTTAAACTTAAATTAAATAACAATTCCCATAAAAAACATTAAATAAGTTTATTATTGCAGAATTTTCTTTCTGTAAAATAATATGAAATAATTATAATTATTTCGTATTATTATCATATATAATTATAGCTATCATTCATTCCACATTTTCTGTATTATTGGCAGCACTATATTTGTCGTTGAAAAAAAAATCTGATATCGTGCCATAACCGCCAAAAAATTTTAAGCGAAATAATAATCAAACTTGATTTTTTTTACCAAAATTTATTATTTGTTATCGTGAAAAATCGATTTCCCTAAAAAAACGAGGTCCAAAAAATATATCGTTTAAGTTTTTTTTTGCGCGTATGGCTCGATATAAACATGTGTTACCCATTTTAGACATATTGAAATCGGTATTCAGCCGTGATGAATGTGTTGACAATGAATGTCATGACGACATTTAAAAAACATTCTTGAGGAAATGAAACTTAAAATTAGAACAGCCTGTAGTTTTTGTGCGTCTAACTTTAAGTTTTTTTTTAAATTAATGTACTTTGTAGAACAAAAATATTCGACAGAAACATTCGCTTGAATTTGGCAAACAAAAATTTTTATATAATTATTATTATTATTATTATTAGATTAATATTCGTAAATTCGTACACGATTATTCACTGCATCACTAAAACAAACCTACACAAACAAATACTTTGGGCATAAAGACTTTTGCAGGTTAAATTAAAATAATATTATTGGCCATTTATGCTGCTTCTGCTGCTGCTGTATCTATCTGATTTTGAAATTCGCATTGTTTTTTTTTGCTGCTTTTATTTTCTCTCAATTTCCGTACTTAAGCTTAAGTGGCCAAATAAGTGTCACGTAGCCTGTGTGTGCATTGAAATCACACCGAGTCAAATCGGCCATGTTGAAATGATTTATGCGATGACATACAAATGACGTATCGCTTGTTTTACTTAACTAACGTTTCTTCTCATCTCTTTAAGCTGAAACAGTGGCAAATAACAAAACGATTTATATTTCCACTTTTCACTTGTTCTTGTTCAGTTGATTAAGAGGTTAACAAAATGTCATGAGACTAAGTGAAGGGAAGAGGGAGAGTGCGTGTGTGTGTGTGTGTGTGACAGTTGGCAAAAGTAGTTGCAAGTATGAGTTGGAGGGGAAAAACCATTAAGAACTTGTTAAATTGATATTTATTTCAATTGCTTAAATTCTATTGAGACTTAAGATTTTTCTTTTCCTCTTTCTTTTTAATAAGATCAAATATTTTATACGTGACTGTTAAGTTTCAAAAAACAACATGAAATATTTGAATCATTTATTAGCGCTGCTTAAGAGAAAATAATGTAATTAAATTAAAATTTTATAATACTGAAAAAAGCCTTATTAACTAGAATGTTATTTTCAAATCAAAAGCAAATGAATATTTAATGTTTTCTGTAATATGGCAGGTTTGCATTGAGCAATCTCTAAGTTAAAGAATAGAATATTTTTTTTATAAATTTAATAATGAGTATTTAATTTAGTTATGCTTTTTTGTTTTCCATTAAAATTTTTTATAAATTTAGTAAAGGCTCAGCTTACCACGCGGCTATTACAAGGAGTGAACTTGCCTAAAGAATTTTATATGAAATTAACTGAAAAAATGTTGTACTTTTCGTATAAATTTTCTATACAAGTTGAATACTTATAATGTAGAAACTACACCTAAAATTTTATGAACTTCTTTAATTTTTAAATATATTTTTGTATAAGAAAAATTCCTCAGGTAAATCCAAGGTAATTCAGTTGGCAAGCATATAAATAATGTAAGTTGTAGTTATAAAATTAAATTTTTCACATGAAATTAACTAATATTATATTATACTGAAATATTTACTTAACTGTAGCTCGTTTCTGTATTTCTCGCATCGTAATATTTCCCGCATGAAACGAGGAAATTGTAACAAAAACAGTGTGAATTGAAACACAAAATGGCTTTTCTCACATAAGTGTTTCTGTATTTTTTCTTTGCGAGAACTATCTGTCATTTATATAAGTTTCCAGCAATTATTGGCAACATGTGAGAAAAAGTGTTTCTGTAACAATATTTTGTGAAAAGTTTCTCGCAAGAACTGTCAAAACAAGTCGCATTTTAAATTGGTGCGAGAACAACCTGTTCAAAAACTTATGAATTTTTTGATATGTGTGTGAAAATATAAAAAATAAACTAGTTGAAAAAATATATTATTAAAGAACCGATATGATTAATTTTATTTAGGTTTTTTTGTGTGTAATTTTCTTATGTGGAGACAGTTGATAGAAAAAACTGCTTTCAAGCATTTTACATTCACTCTATTTTCATGTTCATTATTTCATATTTTCTATTTCTTGAATATTATTTCTTCTGATGTAATATTTTTGTGACATTTTGTTTTCATTTGACACTCGATTACTGGAAATATTCCAGTAAAAACAAAATCAGTGTTGTATGTTCTTGCATTCAAATACAGAAACAGTTTTTTCTCGCATATCGAGAAACGATGGAATTTTGTGTTTCACATTTCATGTGAGAAATTTTACGATGCGAGAAATACAGAAACGGGCTACTGATAGTATAAATTTTTGTTGAAAGTGAACTATTTTTTTTGGTTAAAACAATCAATATAAATTGTTATATCTAATCATGTAGGATGACTTAGCATCACAACTACGTTTATTGATAGAAATATTAATTATATAACCGTAAATAATTTTTTTTACTTATTCTCTTAATTGTTTCAAGAGAAATTCGAAAAAATTTACTTTTATTTTGGTTAATTTAACAAACTGCATGGCAAGAGGTATACCTAAAATCAAGTTTACTACAACAAATACGATTTGTTGATTTCAATGTTAAGGAAAGCTGTTTATGTCATTTGTATCAACAAACTGTTCTTATGGTTAATATAAACAACTTTGGTTGTTAACTTATTGTTTATTCCAATAAACATACATGGTTTATAAAACCACAAACAAAAAAACTAAGCTTATTCCAACCAATTTGAGTTGTTAATTTTACTACAAGCAGCAGTTGCTGAGCACTTAATATTTTTGTGTATATCTTATTAAATTAAATTGCTGCTGTTGGAATAAGTAACTTAAATTGTTAAGGCCCTAGGTATAACGAAAAATTGGCATAAAGTTAGCATAAGTTACGAAATTGAATTAGGTGTTAACGAGTCCCTCCATACAATTTGACATTAAAAATATTCGCATTACATAATTTTAAGGTAAGTCTAAGTCCTAGAATGATGTTTAATGTGAAGTTTCATGGCCAAACTCTTTAAAATCATGTTAAATTTTCTCACTTATGTTAACTTCATGCCAGTTTTTGCTTATACAGAAGGCCGTTAATGCACTGTTTTCCGATTTTTTTTCAATAAAAATATTGCGACGCAAGTTAAAAAATTTTTTTTTTCGATTACAGTGAGTGGCATTTTTATAGCAGCTCTGGATCAGTTTTTGTCTACATCTTATGTAAAATGCCTGGTTGGGAATATGTGAAGGTTTTGAAATGTATGTCTATGTGATTTGTCGGAGTACTTTGATGTGCTTGTGTATTTATTTAAGGTATAATGATTTCAGTTACTCAGAGTTCCTTGTGTAGGCAGGATAGCTTGTCTGAAATTTCTTTATATTTTTTATGTGTTTATTTAAGGTATATTGTTTGTTGTTGACTATTTTTTCTGTAGAGTTTTAGGTATCAAATCATATTTGATATCTCATATGATAGCTGATGTGATGCCTGAGAACTCTATAGCGTTTACAGAAGAAAGTATGAACAACCCAGGAAAAAAAGAGACTCCAAAAAAGTCATGAGAATGTATAGTTTGCGATCTGGAAGTAGTGTAAATTTCGATCCGATCTAATGATTTTTACATAGTGTTGTCATTACAAGAAGTTCTATTTTTCGATGGTTGGTCACTGAATTGGAAGCGATATTAAGAAAAATTTCCTTCTTTTTGTTCTATGATAATATTTTCATCTGGGAAAAATGGTAAATAGTTAGCTGTTTTAACAATTCGTTTCCTTTTATACGAATTTAAGCCCGAAACAGTGTTTTCATGTAAATTTCAGCAAATAGCTTTTAAATTTTAGACTATAATTAGTCCATAAATTTCTTTAAAAAAATATTTTTTTTAAATCCTGGTGAGTATTTTCTAACAGTATGGAGGAGTTACAAGGTTTTGTATGACTAAAATAAGCTTCTACATGGTTTTTTGCTCACTCTAGGCAAATTGAAAATATCGATTTTTTTTGAAGCAATGAAAAAGTAGAATGAATTCCATTTTTTACTGGGAAATGAAGTCAATATTCCTTAAATAAACGAACAAACACAAAAAAACACACATGTATCAAACCACTTCAATATACAGGGATCGGCATTTCAATATACACACTCTCATAATAAACCTTCATTCAAACACATTTCATAACCTATACATATATACCCTCAGGCATGATCTATACTTTGTACTGAAAAAGTGTGCCAGAAGCGGGATAAGCACACTACTGGGTGCTTACTCTGCAACTGGGTGCTTACTCTGCAACGAAATTTGTATGTAATTAACCTACCTATTCTTTTGTTTAGAACTAAAGATCATATTTTTTGAAAAGTTGGTTGATTCGATTTTCTTTCATTCAACATCTTTTGAAATTTTATATGTTACTGAAAAATAACTTATGGCTAGTTAGGATGGAGTTTATAAAGACATAACAACTCATGAGATCAGGATTGTACTTTTTCGTAAGTAGTGCGATTGTTCAGGATAGTGAGTCCCAGCCCTTAGGAAATAAAAAAGTATTAGAAGTCGTATATTTTTTTTTCTAAATATGTATCAATAATGTGATATCTTCTAAGCTGCCAGACCGATATTCTTAAAACATAGAACCCTCTCGATCAATTCACATTTGAAACAGAAAAAAGTAAATAAATATCCGTCCAGCTGTTTGGTCTGTACTTGGACACGGACTGACACACAGATACACAGACACATACAGAAACAAACTTATAACACCCGTTTTTTAGTAGGTGTTAAAAAATTAGTCAAAGAGGAAGAGATATATGTATATATGCAAATATTGTTAAAAAATGATACCTCAAAATACAGTATTTATTAATAATTTTCGAGTTTTAGGGTTTAAGTTTTTTTATTTTGCCCTACAGTGTAATTTTCACAAAATGAATTTTGCTAAATAAGGATATTTACTTGATTTGCTGTTGCACAATTTTCCACAGACATTCACTCAAGGGAACTTTTCCTGCACATGATTATTTAACACACTATTTGCAAGTGTCGAATCTTTTTTAAGTTTTCTTTGAAAATTTCTTATATTCTTACTTCTTTGTCATCTATTTAAAAGCAAAAACCACACGTGTTTCCGCTTAAATAATAACAAGAAAAAAACACTTCCTTGTCTTGCTATAAAAAACCTATAAAAAATAGTTAAAGAAAAAAATAGCAAATAAGCAATCTCAGCATTTGTTAATGCTCATTTTCGATTCCAGCAGTCGAATTAGAAAAATTGCAGGCGGAAAAACATGAAATGAACGATTCACAATTTTCTTCTATATATGCTCAATTGTACTCGTACTTACACATAGTTATGTAAAATGTTTTATTGGTCAATAACACAAACGATTTCTTATTTCTTTACTTGATAGAAAAGAAGAAGAAGCATAATAAATTCAATTCATTGCGTTTTTTTTACTAAACAGGAGTATGGAAAAAAACAAATAAAAAAGAAAGAAATATAGATTGGCAAAGATTAATGACTGTTTGTATAAGTGAAGCAAAGGTAGTAAATATTTTTAATTTAGTGCTTGAGAAAAAAAAGCCACAAACTACGAAGTTATAAGAAGCAAAGCAAAGATTATCTTTGATCATTTTTGTTTTCAATAGATAATTCGAAAAAAAAAATTAAATCCAAGCATTTGTAGATAAAAAGAAAATTTGCTTTATGTGCTTGTTACAAAAAAATTATACTTTAGTAAAGAAGAATTAATAGTTTGATACTTCAGAGATGAAACTATATATTGGAATGAATTGCATTTTTAATTTAATTCAGTGCTCCGCAAAGAAAAGCACTTGTGTGGTTGCTGCAAGAACAATAAAGAAAAAAAGTAAACAAAATATTTAAAACCCATCAACATAATATGCATAAGCTAGCTTAAAGCCATCTTAAGCAATTTTGCGAATACATATATATGTACTAGAGGCCTGCGTAAACAGTCTTGAAATGTAAATATGTACGTCTTGTATTTTAAATGTATTATACTAACAATAATAAATGCTGTCGTTTAATAAGCATAGCACGATGGATGTATTGATGTTCGTGTATATGAGTGTTTACAAGTGATGTCGCGAAGACTTCTTGTTCGCAACAAATCAAACAAAAGAAGTAGTGTTGATGCGTGCATGCTTGTTATTTTGCATATTGTAAGTTTGAGTGTGTGCGTGTAAGATGTAGACGGTAAGCTATTGTGTGTTTAAGGATGGTTTCTTAAAGCACGCGCACACAGCTAATGTCAATGCAAGTGTGAGCTTGCATGTGCGCAGAAATTAAAGATAATACACGCAACGTGTGTGCATGACGTATGTATACGCGCCCAAGCACGTGAAGAATCAAGCATCACACATTTTTCCATCACGAGGTATTATCTGCTTTAATTATACACATACAATAACTTAAACAAATTTCTTGCTAACAGTGTGTTGTTTGGCGGTTGTTTTAGAAGATTTCGCTAAAGTAATGCATTTGAAAAATCCCTAATGTTTTAAAAGTTCTTATAAATGTCTTTTGCTCGGGTCTAATGTCAACATATCGAGCCATAACCGCCAAAAAAAGCTTAACTGCCAAATTTTTTTTTTTGACGAAGATCGATTATTTATGATGCCAAATAATATATTATGGTCAAAAAATCAAGTTCGAATTTGATATCGCTTAAGCTTTTTTTTTCGCGATTATGGCACGATACGTGTAACTTTTCCTCAAGTCTGTTCAAATGTTAAGTTTGGCAGCTTCTTTTTTTTGAAGTTTTATTTATGACCCTATTGTCGTTCTCAACTCAGCTGGACTTAGTTGGGCTGCTGAGAGAGTTAGTGAACATTTTTTTTTCACTTAAATAATTGTTCTTAAAGGCTTCAGATTATTTAAAATCATTCTTCCGTTGTCTTATTTATTGCAAATTTTTTCAATATATTATTATCAATTTTATTATTTCTGTTATATTTTTTTTACTTTTACGTTTCATAAAACAAACGTGGAGATTTTGGTTATTAAAAGCTTTTTTTGTAAAGGTTTTACATAAAAATATCCTCTTTGGCTGATATTATTTATATCTTATTACAATATATTACTTTTGGGTTTTATAAATTCTATATCTTAAAAAAATTTTTTTTTTGGAGTTCCTGTCACCATAAAACTCAACAGTTGCAACAGAATTATAACCATGTTTTTTTTATAGAACTCTACAGTGGTTTGGGAAAGGCAAAAAAATAGATTTATTTAATTATTTTGCTATAGAAAAAAAACACAGTCGCAAATTAAAATTTTTTTTTTCGTAGTTTAAGCTAGGAAAAGAGGACAGCAGCAGAAAAAACCCAGACATTTGCTTGAAAAAGTAGGACTTAAAAGTAAAACGAAATTTACTTTTTTCCAATAATATTCACCCCTATCGTGAACAATTTTTCCCTCGAAATATTTTCCCCTCTTCCCAAATATTAATCGTGAATAACTATTCCCTAATAATGTGTTCTCTTTTCGGATTCCCCTTATCGTAAATTGTATTTCTCATGGGGATTTTTTAATTTTTCCCTTGGTTTTGTTCATTTTATCTTTATCACTTTAATATATTAAAAGTTATAAATAATTTATTGTAGGATAAGAGCAATAAATAATGTCCACGATTAATAACAATAATTCCCTGAAACAACTTTTTTTTCATTGAATATTAACCTCTTTGATTTACATACCATACAGTAAATTTCATGGTAATGGTATACTAAATAATTTTTTCCCCGGCACCTAAAATTTTAAAAAACTTACAAACATTTCATGCCGAACCCCAAATTTGTGTATATTTCAGATTTTTAATTAATTTTTAAGATTTACAAAGTCCTCTTCCCGTTTTTTTACATCAATTGTTTAGGTAAAATTTGTTATTTGTTCATAAAATAAAGATTTTGAACTTTCGCTTAAAGCTACGTACTACATAATTCTGTCCAATTTTACTCAACTCTATCTCATTAACAGTGTTATTTATAATATAAACTGGACGTCCAATATCAATTATTTCCCTTTTTAGTTTAATTTTTAATAAATACCATTTGTCAAGCAATGTAAAATCTAAAAATTTCCTTAAACAGTAGCACTTTCCCGGACAGTAATTTTTTCCCAGGACAGAGATTTCAAAAAAAAGGACAGTGTCCTTGAAAAAGAGAACGGATAACAACCTTATTTAAGCCAAAGTCGTGCTTTAAAGTTTGCTAAAAATAAACAGAATCTTTTCATTTATATGAAAGACTTTTTAAAGAAAAAAAAAATAACAGCCTTATTTATAAAAATTATTAAGGCTTTATAAAGGCTTATTAAGAAAAATTTTGTGTGAAACATTCTTTTTAAAAACCTTTATAAAGCCTGAATAACTTTTATTAATACGGCTGTAATTTTTTTCTCTCTAAAATCATTAAATTTTTGAAAAACTTAAGACGGAGATAAAAAACTCTTGAATCTAATTTTTCATTTATTAAAGTTTCGAAAATCTAACAAAATCTTTTAACAATTTTTGCAATTTGTAACTCCAGTGGCGACCACACTGTATGGCCATAAAAACCAAACGTAATGATGCACATTCCAAATGGCCTGTGCATTTTCATATATATTTTTATTTTATTACAAGTAATATTTTTATATATATTATTTTTATTTTTGTACAATCTTGCTGTTTTTTTTATGAAGCTATTGGTGTCGAATTTTTGCAACTGAAAATTTTTTTATTTTCATTTATTTATTTTCAAATGTACGTACATACGTATGGCCTCTTATGTTTATTTCTATATATATTTTTTTGTTATGCCGAATTTTACAAAAATTTACTATTACGTATTTTGTGTTGTTTCAGCAAAAGGTTTATATGAATGTAAACTTTTTTTACTGCATCACAATACATCTCAACAGAATGTATACGAGTACATATATTTTATTATTGAGTTGCATGCATCAGTACGATGAATGTTTGCGGTGCCAAAAACAGTGACATTTTTTTATGAACTCGCAAATATAAAGAACATTTGCTGAATTTAACCTTAATTTTGGTTGTAAAAGTTAAGAAATATTGTTTTTATTTTTTTAACGATACTTCTACAACACATGACCTGGTTGTTATTTGGAAATTGGAGTTTCTAGCAGTTATAAAAGATAAAAGAAAAAAAGATGCTAAGTAAATTTAACCCATTTTAATGATTAAAATTACATTAACCAATAAGATTGGTTAAACTAACTGTAGCGAAGCAGTTATACAAATTTTAATAAAAAATTTTGTTATAGAACAATTATTTTGTCCAAGTTGCATGTAATACATAAAAACTGTTGAAGTAACCATTGTAGGGCAGCACAGAAGGTCCTCCAATTATTTTGATATGTATATAAAATATGTATATGTATGTATGTATATGTATATAAAAGAAAACAAATATATTTAGGCTGAATAATCGAAGGTTTATTTAATTTTTAAGAGAAAGGTGTGTCACGAATAATGCAAAACAACTGCTTGCAAAATCATACCCACAGAAAACATTACCAATGTAAAATCAACATGAAAACATTTTTGATTTGGAAATCATATTAAATTTATTAGTAATAATATGTTCTTTGAATGTGTTGGTGTTTAAGAGCTTTGTTCATAGATGCTGTACAAAAATGTGCTCAGTCGTGTGACTTTTTTTTGTTTTGTTGTTGTTTATTTTGATGGTCGTAAAAAGCCGACAAACTTCGCACTACCAGCGAAAACTTTCTGCTGCTGTTTAGTAGGCAGTGTAATGGTCTTGCAGGCGAAGAGCCGCAAGTTCGAAACCTGCCGCAGACTTTTGGTGTTCTTGCAACTAAGATACGGCCGACGTTGGCTGAAGTAGTTAGCAAGTTGACTACAAAAAAGAAGGTCCTGGGTTCGAGACCATTAAAAAATAGCACCACGCATTTTTTTGACGTGCATTAGTGTCCATTCTTGCATTTGTTGTAGAAAAGTTTAACTGATGAAGGCACAGACACTGGGTACTGATTTACACTGGCTTCAGCGTATGCTAATGATAATATAACACCAGAGCGCCGTATTTAGTCGTTGTTGTGAAGAAGAATCATCGCAAAGTAAAATAGGCAATAAAATGGCTACTAAAATAAATCTTCCAAAATTTAATGCGCCTCATTGACACCAGAGGCGCTACAACTCTGCATTATGTAAAAAAATTTGCAAAACGCAGAGTTGTAAAAGAATAAACCTGCCTTCTCTATCACTGTCCCTTTCCTAAAGAAGTTTAGCGCCTGATAATAGAAGTAAGCCTGAGTGTTACTTCCCTTTAAAAACAAAAAAAAAATGTTTTTTTTCTGTAACTGTAGTTTTCATATCGAATAGATTTTATTTGTAAGCATTAATTAAATAATGTTGAATTGAAGTTTCATTCATGACTGTATTTATTTAGTGTATAAATGCAGAATATTTAAATTTTTTGTGTGGCTACCAGGCATCTACTTCAAGTTCAAATCTTGGCCGGGAAAGCCAACTACATGGCAACATATAAACATAATATGCTAATTCTTCTGCCAATACACACAATCACGTTAGTTAAATAGTTAATAAAATAAAATATCAAAATTTAGTTGAATCAAATTCATGTTGTTTCAACTTGAAATAACTTTAATTTAATATGGTTTGCTTGAATTAAATAATTCATAAAATAAATGACTACACTAAATTTATTTAAAATCATTTTGTTTCAACTTGAAAATGACTTTGATTCAACGTGATTCTTCGCATTATCTCAGTATCAAATTTACATTGTTTCAACTGCATGTAACTTTTATTCAACATGATTCTTCATTTTGATTAAAAATTATTGGCATGTTAAAGCAAGATGAACTACAGTTATTTCAATAGGAATAAGTTTCTTAGTATAAATCATTTTGAATTAGCATGCAACTTTATTTATTGTTACTAATATATTCAATTAGAAATACATATACCGAAATATAACAAAATTTATGAAATTATGAATCTAAAAAAATAAGCACCAATTTATTGCGCTAAAACTTACTGAAAACTACTCTTGAATAAGTAGATTATCAGAAAAACATTACCTCAAAACATGCTTATCTCGACTTAAGCACTTTTTTCCATTTTGCTTTAAAACTCTTGTAAACTTAAACTGTAAATGGTGAAAATGGGCTTCATCTTAAACAAGAAGGTTTTTCTAACAGATTTTTAAGGCATTTGAAAAGTTCAATAAGCGAAATCAATTTGTTCTGGTACATGTAATAAATTTTATATGTTTTCTAGACTTATTCGTATTTGTGCCAGACATTTCTGCTTTGAAATTTTCATTTATTTTCATGTTTTTATTAACAAACTACGAGTATCAATCCTGCAAGTATATTTCAAATTGTATTTCTATTCCTCCTCATGCATTCCACAAACAATTTGCCTTATTGGCCCCAAATTAACTTCGGAGAAGTAGGTCAAATTGAATTTTGTAGTGGCTGAATTTACGATTAAGTAGATCTTATGGCTGTATTTCCTGCATTTCTTAGTTTTTATACGAGCATCAAAATAATAAAGTTTTTCTTTTTTTTTTAATATTTTTGTTGCTTTATAAAGAGCAAAATGAAAGTATATTTTCATTTTATAAGACAAATTTTATATGATAGTTTAATAACGACTTCATAAATTGTTATTGAAACTTTTGAAAAAAAAGAGTATAAAAATCATGTTTTTCAAATAAAAAAGAAAATAACTTTGTCTCACATGTTAGTGATTTATAGTATGAAGCTTTATTAAGTTGTTAAATTTCATAGATTTCATATATTTTTCTTTAATATTTACTTCAATATTTTATTGCCACTATGTAACTTAAAATTAAAAAAAAAATAAACAATTATAAGTTATTTTATTTGATGGAATTTAAGAAAAAGTTTTTAAATTTTCTCTAAACCAAAAAACGAGAGAAATTTGCAATTGATTTATGGAATTCTAATAAAATCAATTTTAAATTGCTTTTAATATTTAAGTTTCATATATATAAAATTAATAATAATATTTCTAGAGCAGAAATTAGCTCAGAAAAAAATATAATTGAAATGTTTGGGGGAGGAATTGCCAAACATGCAAATAAAATATATGGGGCATTCTACGACAAATCGAATGGTTTGAATATTTTTTTGCTTTGATTTGCGCAATTTTGTGATATTTTTAGCGCCCCAAAAGAACTTACTTTTTTGATTACTCGCCTCAAAAAATCACTCTTAGTTACTTTTTTCTTGTCCATAACCTTCTTAATTGAAAAAATAAATATTATAAAAAATAAATTCTGTAAAGTGCGACATTATTTTTGTTTTTTTACAATACATATGTTTCGTTAAAGTTTTTTTTTGTTTTGGCGATTTTTTTGGTTTTGGTTTTTTTTAAGTTCTTGTGATTTTTTTTTGTAATCTTGGCTCTTGTTTTCGTTTTGGCGACTTTTTCGGCTTTTGGCGTTTTTTTTTAAATGCATACTTTTACTTTGAGCGATTTTTTTGGTTTAGTGCTTATTTTAATTTTTGCAATTTTTTCAGGTTTTTTAATTTTTTTTTGGTTTTTTACAATACATGCTTACATTTTACAGTTTTGGTAATTTTTTTTTGCTGATTTACTTTTAGCTGTAGCGATTTTTTTTTTGATTGAGGGCTTTTTTCGTTTTGGCGATTTTTTCATCTTTTTGCGATTGTTTTTATTTTTTACAATACATACTTTCAGTTTTAGCGATTTTTATCTTGGTTTTTGGCGATTTTGGCAATGTTTTTAATTTTTTTGGGTAACCTTTTTACTTCTGGTGAAATACATATTTTATTTTTGGGGAAATTTTTATATAAGCGTTTTGTTAATTTTGGCGATTTTGGTTTTTTTTTAATTCCTTGAAAATTTTTAAAGTATGTCTCTTGCGCTTATTGAATGGTTGGGTTTGTTTTTTTTCTTTAGCGCTTATTTTTGTTGGCGATTTTTTCGGGTTTGACGATTTTTTTTAGTTATTTTTGGCGATCTTTTTACTTTTGGTGATTTTGTCTTAACGATTTATTTTATTTTTGGTGATATTTTAAGATTTTTTTTAAATTGTTGAGGGTTTTTTTTTCTTGTTTTAGCGCTTATTTTCACTTTGGCTATTTTTTCGGTTTTGGCGATTTTATTAAGTTGTTTTGCGACCTTTTTTACTCTTTGGCGATTTTTTGCATTTACCGATTAATTTTATTTTTAATGATATTTTCCATTTCAGCGCTTTGTTAATTCGGCGATTTTCGTTTATTTTTAATTCCTTGAAAATTTCCAAAGTTTGCATCTCATGTTTCTTATGAATTGTTGAGTTTTTTTTAATAAATGGAGTACGATTTTTGGCGGTTTAACTGTATTTTAAAGAAATCCGAAAAGATTTAGAACTATCGAGGGTGTACTATACTTTTTTCTTAAATATTTTTGCTTGAAATTCAAATTTTAATGGTCACTAGGAAAAAAATTTTTTCTTTATATAAAATAAATTAAAAAAGTAAAAAGTGAGAAAGTTTACCGAAAAGTTGTTTTATTTTACAATGAAAATTAAAACTCCTTAATTCCGCTTTTAAACCGTTAAGTGCGTTTTTAAAGGGTTTAAATCAAGTTAAGTAAAGCAGCTAATGAAAATGAGCTTTCAAGTACTTTGTTTTTATTAAAATTTACAAGTAAATAATGTTGTTGTTGTTGTTGTTGCTGCTGCCAATTAAAAGTAACTTTCGCATTGTTGCTTAAAGCTTAAATTTTAAATTGTTGTTGAAATAATTCTTTTGTGTTTGCGTTTGTTTTTATTACTGTTATGCGCAGCATTTTAATTAATTTTTAAGCTAAAAGCGAATATCGTATCTCTCTTTGGGTTATAAAAATGAAAGTAAATTTTCCGTTTTTTTTTAATTTTTTGGAAAAAGTAAAAAAAAAATTTCACAGGAAAAAAGTACAAGCAACTAAATTTTTACACTTGCTAGACAATTAACTGCATGTTTTTGTTTTGTTGTTGTTGTTAGGGAACTGATTTTGTTGTTGTAGCTTTCTTAGAAACTCCCCTTTGTGTTGTTTAGACAGCGAGTATTCCTACACAAGGACCTTGGCTGGGTATAAGTTAAGAAAATAAAATTTAAAAAAAGAATAGCCCGGCCCGTAGAAAATTGGCAGTAGTCAAACAATAGTTATTTTGTATTTTAAATTTGTATAAAAATTTTTTAGAACACGGCAGAATTTGTTTAAACAATAAATTTAATGTTGGAAAGTAAAAAATATATTGATTATTGAGTTCTTGTTTGAAATTTCTTATTTGTCGAGCTTCTCATTTGCGTAAATGAAAGTTGTTCTGAGAAATTTTTGGGTAAAGGTTCCTTGATGACCTGCATTAGCAAGAGTGAAATGTGCATCGTTTCCAGCTAAACCCCTCAATAATCAATTTCAATGTATTTTTAATAAAAAAAATATTTTACTTAATAAATAAAATATTAATTTGGGATTATTAGTGCGTTAACAAATGTTAAACTAATACCGAGCAAAAAAGAAACTTCAAAAAAGTCATGAAAATGTAGAGTTTACGATGCGGAAGTAGTGCAAATTTCGATACGATCTAATGATTTTTACATAGGGTTGTCATTGCAAGAAGTTCTCTTTTTCGATGCTTGGTCACTGATTTGGAAGCGATATTAAGAAAAATTCCCTTTTTTGTGTTCTATAATAGTATTTTTATCTAGAAAAAATAGTAAATAGTTGCCTTTTTTAACAATTTGTTTTTTTTTATACGAACTTAAGCCCGAAACAGTGTTTTCATGTAAATTTAAGCAAATAACTTTTAAATTTTAGACTAAAATTAGTTCATAAATTTCTGTAAAAACATAATTTTTTTTTTAATTCTGGTGAGTATTTTCTAACACTATGGAGGAATTAGAAGGTTTTGTATGACTAAAATAAGCTAGATGGTTTTTTGCTCACACTCGGTAAATTAAAAATATCGATTTTTTGGAAGCAATGAAAATGTAGTTCCACTAGAATGACTTCCATTTTGTTTCACTGGGTATATAAAAAAAAATTTCATACCAACATGAAACGGCAAATATTTGATTCCACAACAAATTTATTTCAAGACATGATGTCTAACAAAGAATTTTTTTAATTTCGCTGTTTATTAAAAATAAAAATAAAAAATTTACACTTCTGTTAATTTTTCTCCACTTTAAGTGTGTAATTGTATTATGCACTGCTGAAACTCCAATACGAATGACAAACTTTGCAAATACTTTTACCTTTTACACCTGTGGTGAAGGGTATACCCATGGAAGACAGAAACAAAAAGTTAATAAAAAAAAAACAAATTACACGAGTGAAAACAAAACTCGTTGTGAGTGTGGAGTGCAACTTAAGGTAAGCGGCCTGTTAAATAATGTTAAGTTTTGTTTAGGCTTTAACTGGGTTAAAAAAAATAAACAAAAGCAAAAAAAAAATAATAAACGGAAATGAGAAGAAGTACGAGTATCTATTTAAAAGTTTGCTGTCTGTAACTTCCTTGGTTGTCATAATATGAGCTTGCGTGGTGGGTTGAAAAATTATTTTAAAAGGTTTATCGGAAAACTAGAATAGTTTGAATAATAATATTAATAATACTATTATTGTTAAAATAGTTGAATGTTTCCATTGGAAAGTAATCCAAGTGTCAACAGTACTAGTTTCGAAAAAGTATGAACAAAGCAAATTCACACCAACACACTTAAACAATATATTATTTCTAATGAATTTAATATGATTTGCAATAAAAAATTTTTCATCTTGATTTTACATTGGTACTTTTCCTGTTTGTGTTATAGTTTCCCGGGCATTATTTTTTTTACAAATGCCGGGAA
The DNA here is from genome assembly GCA_905220375.1 of Tachina fera. Lineage (NCBI taxonomy): Eukaryota > Metazoa > Arthropoda > Insecta > Diptera > Tachinidae > Tachina > Tachina fera. Next base: position 109,073,271 of record LR999966.1, on the reverse strand, counting down.
ATATCCACGGGGATTTTGGGAATTTACGTTTTTGGAATTTGCTTTTTTTACATTGCTGTTCGTTGTTTATTACTTAAAAATTCAACTCTGTAACGGTGAATAATACATATATATATATATATATATATATATATATATATATATATATATATATAAAAAACAATAATAATAATATAATATATATATATAAATAACAATAATAATAATATAAGCATTGAAGCAGATGTAATAAGAGGTTTCGAAGTGACTCAAACAACTTCAAGCGACCTTTTAACCTAAAAAGTCTTTAAAGAAAATAGTATCTAGATTGATAGATGTAGATGGAATTGCCAGCCATGCTATTACTCAAAGCATATGAATTTATTTGTTTTTATTTTGTTTTTTAAACACTGTTGTTCGTGAAATGAACCAGCGTTTAAAAACTTCCCATTTGTGTATTTTCTTTTGCTTCTGCTCATCCCCCTGCTGCTGAAAATTTAAGAGTCGTACTAGAAGTTAAAACAATGAACGAATAGCTATACAAAACGAACGACAATCGTAATTTTTGTCTATACATTTTGTCGCTTAAAATAACGATTGTGTGATTCTGAAACTTATTTTTAACGATAGGATTTTTGTCGATAAAATTAACAGCAGATAAATTCTTGTCGCTTAAATAACGACACAGCTGACATTAACCTGCAGCGAATATCGTTAAAAATGTTACTGAATAGCAAATTTATATAATTGTCGTTATAATTATTTCAACGATTGTGCAGTAAAAAAATAAAAAAGTCGAAGAAATAGCACAATTTTACGACTTTTGCTATTTAGACTGCAGTTTTTTGAACACGGAAATGAACGAATTAAGTTGTTTTTTAAATTTAAATGTTTTTTCATAAAATTATATTTTTTATTAATTAAATTCATATGTTTGTGAAATTTGCGGGAATTCCCGGGAATAAAACATTTTATTTCTCTATTCCCGGAAATTGGAAAAGTCCCGGAAATTAGAAACCCTAGTTTGTGTATTTATTCGTTTGAAGTAACAGTAATGCCATTCTGCAATATCGTTGCTACCACATAAATCGACAAACTGTGGCATCTCTGCATGCCAACTATCAAAACAAGGGAAAAGCAAAAAAAAAAAGAATAAAGGAAAATTGTTTTTATTTTAAGTATTTAATATTGTGATTTTACTCTTTTCCCCTTCAAACGACAGCGAATAAATTTATAATTTTATTGGATTAAGGTTCGTATCGCCTTGTAAGCCAAAGTTCATGTGTTAATTATTAATGAGCAAAAAAGCTAATATCGTTAAAATATGTTACTGGATGCAAAGTCAATAAATTTCCTTTTTTTATTATAAAAATATGATTATCATAATAAAAGTTACTGAATCAAGCGTCATCTTTCAGAAGGTCAGAAATAGAAAGTATTCTTACCTCTGTGTTTCAACCATTTGAATTAAGATTTCTAAAAGTAAACTTTGTGTGACTTATCGCAATTTATATTCGACAAAATTTGCATACTCTTATAAAAGATTTTTCTATCATGTGCCTCTTATAACACTTGTTTATAGAAGAATCATAAAGGTCCTCAGAGGATATATTAGTTATGGTTATCAACTGGCAATGCAAGCGTGAGATAAGAACCTTATGATGGATTATCAGCAAAATTTTTGGATATTTAAATATTTGCACTTGCCATACATCCCTCAAAATCCTTAAACTCTTTGCTAAGCATATTTTTGAGGAAACATCAACATATGAGATGTGCAAACTAATTAGAATCTCAAGATTAAGCCTTAAAACTAAAACAACAAAAATAAAGTATGTTAATTTGTAATACTTCGAAATGAAACTGTATCCTTAAGAAAGTGAACCCATGCTTTAATTTTACTTAAGCGTTTGTTTTGATAAGTAATTTCCTAATAAGCATTTTTAGTTTGGTGTATTTTTTTTTTGTGCAAAATTTGCTTGCGTTCAATTTAATTCTGCCTACGTATCTTAATTCTTATGCAACCTTAATGAAAACTTTTCTATTTAGAAATTTTGTCAGACAGGCTACTTGAGCTCTTTACAAGTATAAATAAGTAAACAGCAAGAAAAGATATTTTCCTTTTAGTCCTTTGTGGTTTGGTTTGATTATTTCGTTCTCAACTCTTTTAACTAATTGTTTAACTTGTTAAACAGATAATATTATTTATTTAAAGAAATGAAAATGTTAAAAAAGACACACAAGGTTGCCTTATTATTAATAATCAAAAATAATAATCTTACAGGATGCAAGCCTTGTTGTGTTACACACCCACTTCCGTACAAAAAGTTTCAAGAATGTAATGAGTTTAGTTTTAAGAGAATGCATATTTATGTGTGTGTGTGTGAGTGAGTTTTTGTAACTTATCAAGTGTTAATGATTAAATTGTTTACATTTTGATTCCCTTTTATTTATTCAGGGACATGCGAGACGTGTGAATGTTGTTGCTTAAATGTGTTTTTTGTTTGTTTGCTTGTTTCTTTGTTTGCCTTTTATTAAAGATCCATGTTCATGTTTAGATGTACATACACACTTACAAACATATATACATACATACATACATACATAGTTGTAAATATGTATGCTTATGTGCTTATTTCATTTCGTTTGCTTTTGATGCAATTGTTAAAGCAAAATTTTAATAAGTCGAATGCACAATGGGATGGGTAATTTCATGCAGAACCTCTTAACTAAAATTAACAATTTCAAGTCGTTATTACACTTAAAGAAAAATCCTTAATCCACTACAATGAATTTTTAACTTGGATAAAACAAGTTTTTAATTAAAAGTTGGCTTATGTGATAAAGTCTTTCATTAGGTAAATGTTCAGTTCTTCCATTTTTATATGTAAACAAAATCGAGTATTTTTAAGCGAAATCATCAGACGTTTTACGGCTTCCGTACACCAAAGGTGAAAAATGGAACCCTATTGTTTTCGCTACGCTGTAAACTCTTGAAATTTTCAAAAACGGTAAAACTAAAAAATCCAAAAATTATAAAATCGCCAAACCAAAAAAAAAAATCGCCAAAAATTAAAAAAAAATCGCCAAAATTAAAAAAAAATTTCTAGCACTTCAATAAATCGCCAAATTCGAATAAAACGCCCAAATGAAAAAAGTCGTCAAAATGAAAATAAAAAACGCCAAAAAACGAAAAAAATCGCCAAAACGCGAAAAGGCGAAAAGGCGCCAAGACCAAAATAATTGTTTGTATGAAAAAAAATTGCTAAAAAAAAAATAGCCAAAAAGTCGCCAAATTGAAAAAACGCCACAAACCGAAAAAAGTGTCAAAACTAAAAAAGCGCCTAAACAAAAAAAGTCACCAAAATAAAAAAACGCCAAAAACCGAAGAAATTTACGAACCTAAAAAATCGCCTAAATAAAAAAAATCGCCAAAATTAAAAAAAAAACGCCAAACGAAATAGTCGCCAAATTAAAAAAAATGCCAAAAACCGAAAAAATCGCCAAAACAAAAAAAGTGTCAAAACAAAAAAAATTGCCAAAATTAAAGAAAAAACGCCAAAAACCGAAAAAATCGCAAAAACAAAAAAATCAGGTATACGAAAAAAATCTCCAAAATTAATAAAATCGCCATAGTAAAAAAACCCAAAATTAAAAAAAAACGTCAAAAAACCCAAAAAAAATTCGCCAAAATGAGCAAAAAAAGTGACAAAACTAAAAAATTGCCAAAATGAAAAAAACGCTAAAAACCGAAAAAATCGCCAAAACAAACAAAATCGGATATATTAAAAAAATCGCCAAAATTAAAAAAATCGCCATACTAAAAAAAGCCAAAACTATAAAAACCCAAAAAAATCTCCAAAATGAGAAAAAAGTGACAAAACTAAAAAAGCTCCAATAAGCGCAAAAAACTCTAAAACTAAAAAAACGCCTTAAACCGAAACAAACCCAAAAACGAAAAAATTGCCAAAACTATTTTTTATATAGGCTAAAGTTCGTATTCAATTACATATCTCGTTCCCATACGGAACCTTTCGTGCGCGGGTCAAATTCGCACTTCACTGAATTTATTGATTTTAATTGTTGATTGTATGTGCCATTTGTAATGCAAAGCAATATTAAGCAAATGGCTGTAACGCCCTGAAATTAAGTTATTTCAAAATGAGAAATTTTCTATGAAGGTTATGGTAATTCATGTTGAATTAATATGAAACACATGCGAAGCAAAATCATTACCGAAAAATTATAATAAAAATTAATTTCTGAAACCATTGTTTCTACAACCCAGACGGTCGACTTGAGTATAAATGTTCCATGGAAAGCACTAATTTTTTTCGAGTGACTTTTTTAAAAATTTTCTAGACGAGTCGTCTGCCTAACTGGTACAAATTGCACATTAATCGGGTTTAGATTCAATATGTTTCAGCTATTAGTCCCATAGTGCACTGTATTCATTGTTACAAATCAAGGTTTCAGCAGTTTAATTCCAGATATAACAAAGCTTTTATCACATAGACCAACAAAGTGAATGTTCATTCGTACAGCAGATATCTGTGTTAAAATTTCGATAATATCTATATCCTTCTACGTGTTCGCAACGAAAGACTGTGTGTCAAGTCAATAAAAATGTCAAATAAAAGTATGCTTGCCAAAATCATGAAGCAAAAAGTTAAAAAGACAAAAAAGAAGAAACCAAAACTATAGACTCTGAATAGCAACGAAAATCCAAGAAACAAAAACCATAAAAACAGAGATTCAAATTGCTGACAGTGCCAAAGATACGGTACGTAAAACTATCTGTCTGTATGTTACGAGTAGTTAATATTTATGGGTCTGTTTATTTGAATAAGAGAATGTGTGTGTGTGAACTCCTCCGTATCGTGTTTCGATAACTAAATTCCTGACTTACCAACCAACTATTTGCTGGTTAATGTTGTTGTTTCCCAGTCTGACGCATTGACATTTTTTTTTTATTTTTTTGCTACAAATATTATTTTTGTTTGTACACATTAAAGTATTGCAATAAAAATATTTTGTGTTACATTTTCTTTGCTTCAATGTTTAACAAGTGCAAACAGGAATTATATTAGTGCTTTCTATTGTTTTAGTTTAAGCCTTTAATAACGTTTTGTTTGTGTGAATGAAATGAAATTATTTGCGTTCGTCTGTAAGAAAACATGTCTATACGTGGCTTTATTTATTTATTTGCTTTTATAAATAATTTTATTTGATGTTGTTTGTATGTTGTATGTGAAAGTGACATTAGTTGTAGTCGCATGTCCCTGTCTAAGGGTTTATTGTTTGTTTTCATATTGGTTTAATAGAATTGTAAACATTTCCATTAAACACAAGCTCGAAAGTGTGGAATAAATTGTTCATGTACTTCTCAATATTTTTTACTGCATTTTTTTGCCCAAAATTAAACACTTGATATTTGATTAAAATACACTATAGGAAATTTTTTATGGACCTCGTACTTAGTTTTGAAATACAAGCTTAATTGTTCGGAGGACGCACAGTGTCGTGAGTTCATATAACGAGCGACCAAAAATCGAAAAAGTTATGTTAGAGAAATGAAATTTGGAATACATATTTTAATTGGTCAAATATAATCACCCATAAAATTTGGCCACTTAATTTCCAAGGATTCTTATCCTTCCCATATATGTATATCCTGTAATAAAAAATTACCATAACTGATATAAAAATAATAGTAACTTAATGAAATTTTGTACAGATATTAATTTTAACATATTTAATGCCTCGTTAAAATTTCGACCAATTCAGAGAAAGGATATATGCGTATCCTTTCTCTGCATTAATCGAAATTTTCAAAAATGTCCTTTTTCAAAAAAGTAAAAACGAGCAAAAAAAACTATCTTCACTTATAGTAAGTTGAAATGTTTAACTAGACATAATTTATAATATAAATCACACGTGCAATTTAGTGGACTAGTTTAATTTTAAGGACAACTCGTCGCCTCGGAATAGGTTTATCCAAATATGCCACAAAGTTGGAGTGGAGAAAAACGACTAAGAATGAATCAATGAAGTTAGAAGTCAGTATTACTTTATTGTAAAAGCAAAAATACGTTTTATGCCACAAACACCACTTTTCTTATTTTATTTTCAAAAAGTAGCTTTTAGTACTCCAAACGTATATTTAACTGCTGTGCCACCGCTGTGATTACGGCCGCCGCCGTAATATTATTAACTATCGATACCCTTACACACTTACACAAGAAAAACAATTAACAGGAAGTGTATTAAATATAAAGAACGAAATTAAATGAGTTTTCTTATACTCAAACATGCATAATTAAGGTTTATTTTATTTTATTTTAGTGTTTAATAAGTTTATATTAAAAAATTAAATCGGCGGCCTGCAAGTGGATGATGATGTTTTTGCTTAACAGACGCCGTTGAATTTTTCTTACGCTAGTTTTTTTTTATTATTAATTTCTTATAGAAATAAAGCCAATCAAGAGTTAACTTTACTTTGTACATTTTTGTATGAAGAATTTAACGCAATCGCCAAACAATGGCGTTTATAGCAAAACAATATTTACTAAACATAAAAATATTGCATATGGAGCAAAATTAATGCTTAATATCTCAGAAACTATAATAAATTTTGTAAAAAGTGTTTTTGTTTCCAAAAGAGGGTATTCAAAAGATATCTATTCCATAGATAACTCATATTTTCTTAAGAATGGTCGATGGAGCAAAACTTTCTGGGTCAACGTATTGTTCTTCCCAAATGTCCTGCAACTAATTAATATGCTGAAAATATAAAAATTCTAACTTAAAAAATATTGCAAAAAATTGTAAATCTACTTGTAGAAATAGTTATAATGTGAAAGTATGAAAAATATAAATTTATTTTTCTATAGACCACTTAATTCGTACTTTTTTCACTTACAGATGTTTTTCTTGCCATCGCCTATGATTTACAAAATATAGAAGAAAATGTATTTTAGCCATATTAAACAATAATATTCCCCTTATGTTTTATTGCAAGTTGTAGTGCAATATGTATCTAAAAAAATTCTTAATTACCCGGTTTAAGTTTGCATATTATCAAATAGTTTCCTACAGGCCTAAACCTGTTGACTTTGAATCATCAAAACTCTTTGAAAAATAAACCTTTTTTAAAAATTTTTTTTTTATTTAATTATTACATGCAACAAAGAAATTTGTTCGTTTTAATTAAAAAAATTTTTTATTCATTTTTGGCTGCCTTCGCGACAGTGTGTGACAAAAGATGGACTTTTCTGTCAAAAGGTCCATTTGTGTATGTTAATCGTAATGGCCAATAAAGTGTGCAAATGTAATTTATTAAATCTCTAACGGCCGGTTCACACACCACAACAATTTTAGTTGATCAAATTTTTGGTTCATTGGCTCCATCCTTCATTACTTTCTCACACAGCAAATTTTCAACTCAAAATCTACGTAAGCAAGGTTAATTTAATTAACGATTTTGCTTCATATGTGTTTCATGTTAATCTAACATGATTTATAGTAATCTTCAAAGTAAATTTGTTCTTTTCGAAATAACTTTATTTCATGTTGATTTAACATTTGTGTACTGTTAAAAGCAAATTGAATAATCATGTTGAATTAAATTTGTTTTAAATTGAATTCTTTACTGAAATAGCATGAAGAACAATCTTGCATCAAAGTTATTTCAAGTTGAAATTTCATGAATTCAATTTAATTATTATTATTATTATTATTAATTGTATTTTATTATTTAATTAACTTATGTTTGCTGAACACAGGCATTAGAAATATGTTTGTTTGTATATAATTGGCTTCCCCGGACAAGAAATGAGCTCGGATTTCATCGCGTGGTAGTATTATTTAATTAAACATTTAACAAAATTTTTTTTGTGTGAACACAGTATACGATTAAGTTCTCAGCAAGTTGTTAAATAAGTTAAAACTTTTGCCTAAAGTTTATTTATGTGCCACGAGCTTCTGAATACTTTTTGCCTTTAATTTTCAATGTTCTAAATTATTTATGAGGTGAAGACTTTCAAATAAAAAATCTCTTTTTGAAAACAAATTATGAGCATTCTTCACATGCTTGCAATATTATAAAACTTATTTAAAACATTTTTCTTTTTCTAAATTTAATTGTTTAAGCTTCAGTTGAGCACAAATAAATGTCATTCGAGTAATTTTATTTTTTTTATAAGACAATCTAATGATTTATTGTGTAAAATGATTTATAAGGAAAAATGTCCTAAACTATTTTATGGATGGGGAAATTTTAACAAAACATACATGAATTTAATTGACAAACAACAATTGAATTCCACTGATACTTATAAACAGTTGGCTAAACATTTGTTATAACTTTTTTTTAGACACATTTTTCTCTTCATTTCACCTGAATAGTAAAAAGCAAGTTGCTTAGTTACCTAAAATTTTCCATATAAACTTTTATATAATTTTCCTTTTAAATTTCTTTTTCCCCCCAAACTATTGCACATTTTTCGGGGAAATATTCACGCTGAATGAAATGCAGAAAAAGATAGATGATTTTGTGTAAAAGAAAATGAAATAAAACAAAATGCTAACTGTGCTACAGTGTTGGTTGATTTATTTATTTATTTGTTTTTTATTTGTATAAAATTATTAATATTAGTTATAATTAGAAAAAAAGATTACTTTTTACTTTCAAAGGAAATGATAAATTTTTATTCACTGGGAGTTTTGCAAGAATTCATTATTTAAGTTAATGCTTCGCTTATTTATTCTACAATCTGTTAAATATTTTATCTTTTTTGAAAAAGAAAGTTTGCAGGAAAAGAGTTAAAGTACATTAGAGCTTCCAGCTAATATTTAATTGGAATAATTTTATTATTTTTTTTTGAAAGCAAGTTTATGATGTTTTAGTAGACTTAACCCGGCATGGGTTACGAATAATTAAAATCATAAATATGCACCGCATAGTCTAATAATTATTTATAAAAAAAAGTAACTAGATTTATGTAGATAAAATTAAAAGCTTTGAAAAGAGAATACAAAAACTTGCAAAATAAACTGAACATTTTTTTAATATTTTTTTTGTAAAATAATTAACGAAAACTCTCTCTTGGCTTGAAAGTAAATAAAAATTACACTACTACTGTTTTTTCTTCGCATGAAGGCCAAACAAAAGAAATAATTTTTAACTTATACATTAAACAGAATTGTCAAAAGTGCAAAGGGTGTTTTTTTTATAGAGTGACACAAGTTTAAAGCGTAATAAAACAAGGAAATATATTTTTAATATTAATCCCAGTGAAAAAACTGGAAGTCATTCTAGCGGAAGTACATTTTCATTGCTTCCAAAAAATCGATATTTTTAATTTGCCGGGAGTGAGCAAAAAACCATGTAGAAGCTTATTTTAGTCACACAAAACCTTGTAACTCCTCCATAGTGTTAGAAAATACTCACCAGAATTTAAAAAAAATTTATTTTTTTAAAGAAATTTATGAATTATTTTTAGTCTAAAATTTAAAAGTTATTTGCTTAAATTTACATGAAAACACTGTTTCGGGCTTAAATTTGTATAAAAAGAAACGAATTGTTAAAAAAGGCAACTATTTACCATTTTTCCTAGATGAAAATATTATCATAGAACACAAAAAAGGGAATTTTTCTTAATATCGCTTCCAATTCAGTGACCAGGCATCGAAAAAGAGAACTTCTTGCAATGACAACCTTATGTAAAAATCATTAGATCGGATCGAAATTTGCACTACTTCTGCATCGTAAACTCTACATTTTCATGACTTTTTTGGAGTCTCTTTTTTTACTGGGATGAAATGGGCTTTATTGGAAAGAAAATTTTATGATATTAATGTTTAAATATGATTTCTGCCATGTGTCCGCCGCATCTGTCAACAGCACCTACTCGCAGCACTTGCGGCTGTATTTCGCCGATAACTCTTCGAATTGATTTTTTGATTTCCAGGTGTTCAATTAACATAACTTAACTTAAATAGCCCCAAAAAATAATCCAATGGGGTTAAATCACACGATCTTGGTGGCCAGTTAATTGGGCCAATTTTTTTTTTCAATTAAGTGATTGCTTAGGAAAAACAATATCTTTGATTAATATTTTAATTAAATTTGTGTTTATATTAATTGAATTTACTGCTCTATCAAAAAAGTGTTATTTAGCAAGAGAGCTTAACTCAGAATATTATGAAATGGTTAACATTTATCACCAGGGAAACCGCAAATATGCAATTTTATGTTTTTTTTCTTGTGTAACGTGTTTATGCGGCGACAAGATATTTATCCGTTTCAGAACTTTTTATAAATTTTAGCATCGATTTGTTAGTGCATATTTTTGTCTATTTTTCACTTTAAATCATGTTTTTGCATATAGTCAGTTGTTTTTTGCATATACAGTCTTACACGCATATTTTTAGCATATTTTCGAATTTTTAAGCATAATTTAAGCTTTTAGGGCATATTTTGATACACTTGGCGCAACCGTGCTTTTAAAAGGACACTCCTATCCGAAAATATATATGTATAATCTTTTCTTTCTAGAAACTTATTAAATTTTATTTTCTAAATAAAAACTTAAGCTCTAAAGAAAAAAAAATTTGCGGTGTGGGTCAAAATTTTTATTTTTATTTTTCGCCATCTAAATTTCTTTTCGAATGTTCCAGGTAGTGTATAAATTTTTCTTTTATATTACTCAGTCTTACGGAATTTTGTATTAATACAAATTCAGAATTGCTATTTGTGATGGACTCTGCCCCGATTAGACGTTGATGGAATATTATCATTGTATAAAAGTTTATTTTTATGAGACAGAAACGATTTTCATTTGAAATTCTAGGTCAATATTTTGTTGTTTATTGCAACAAAAAAAATTATTAATAAAAATCTTTTTTGTTTATCTGAAATACAGTTCAAAGGCCTAAATTCTGATATCATGATCTTTTGTAATTGAAGTTAAATTCTTATGAAAGCATCAAATAAAAATTAATTTGTATTATTTTTTAATTAAAATTTATATGGTAATTTTATTTTATACTGCACTTCAACCCCAGTTATTCTTTCTTAATTTTAAACGCAATTAATTTTTAGGAGCATGTTTTTTTACTTTTAACTGCATGTTTTCAAGTTTTAAGTGCATATTGAATGCACATAAAACACTTCTTTTAGAGCATATTTGTGGTTTCCCTGATTATAACATACTAATTGTATGTAAATATTATAACTTTTGTTTTTATGTGTGAAAATCTCACTTTTTTACAGTGTGCCACATTGTTTTGAAAAAGTACTTTCAATTAAAATACCCAATTAATCTTTTAATTGGTTTTAATATTTTATATGGTAGAAAAAAAACTACTCAGCTTATTATTATTATTTTTTTATTCATAGTAATTTTGAAATGCGTGGAATAAAAATAATATATTAAAATAAAAATAAAACAGAGATTCATTTTCATTTGTTGAGAAATAATAAGAAAATAATAAGGCGAAATACAAGTTCGTACATTGGCGGTATTTGGGATTTTGATGTAAATGGTCTTGCGTAAGTATATATGAAAAATATATCGTAGCCTTGCTTTAAAATACATTTAAAAATTACACACACAACTCAAAGAAAAGCTGCGAAATTCTTCATTTAGACTTACGGAAGACTATCAAACATCGAATACGGCCATTATACGTACTTTTGTGCATCAATCGAAGTTGAAAAACCATACAATGCATCAGTAAGACTTATGGTACAATAGACAAACGTTTACATTTTTGGAAATTATTTATACATTTCTATGTACATATTTAACATAAATTTTTAAAGTTTTATACTATCAAATTTTTTTTATATTTCAATTACTATTTTAATTGAATCTTTAAAAAATTTTAATTACTTTTTTAATTGAATGTTAAAAACTATTTCAATTAATTTTTTAATTGAATCTTTAAAAATATTTGAATTTAATTATAATTGAATTTTTAAAAAACAACCAATTATATTTTTAGTTATTGTAATATTTTTTTAATTAGAAAAATTAAAAAAAAAATAAAAATTAAAATGGATGAGTTAATACTACAATTTCCATGATTGGTTAAAAACTAAATAATTTTTTAATTGCATCTTTGCATTTTTGAATTGAATCTTGTTTTTACATTTTTCTGTCTACCGTTCATCAGTGGCAGTAGTACTCTGACTTTCATCGTTTTTGAAAATATACGAGTATGGGCCAATGATTTCGCCATTCCATAAAGCGCACCATGTAATGGTGTTTCTATAAAAGCTCCCACTCCAAATGCTACAATTCTATTTTTAAATTAATTAAACTTGTTATCGTGGATTTCAATATGAATTTTTTCTGTCTGTATAAGACATGAATTTGATCATCCTATAGAACTGTTTCACACTCATCAAATTTTCTTTGCTAAGTTTTGTTTCTGTATGAGTGACATGAGCAAGAAATTTATAATGTTTATATACCCCTCTTCTTCTTTTTCAGTGTAAAAATCAAGCTTAAAAAAACTTAATGTGTCTGAATCAGGTCATAGTAAAAAATTTCATGTCAATTTATTTAAAAAAAAGAATATAAATCAATTTTGTTTGACTTTAAGCTTCGTAAAGAATTTTTACATAAATCTTGACAAAACCCATTAAAAAGAACTGCACATAACTAATGGAATGGTTTATAAAAACTCAAGTGGTTGTAAATTAAAAAAGAAAAATCACACTTAATATAATAAATTGGCCTATAACAATAAACTAAATTGAAAGTTATAAAATAAAACAACAGGTATTTTGAAAGATGTGTGTAACAGTAACTTACGTTTTGAAAAGCAACAACACATGGAAAACTCTCCGTCTGTCTGCCACAAAAAATAAAAACACAAACATATATAATTTATGTTTGTAATAGAGTTTGTTAACATTAAATTTAACAAACAAAAACCTTAAAAATTTGCTTTAAAATAACCAATCTTAAATGCCTTAAATTGTTTGTAAGATTTTCTATAAAAATCTACTTCAAGCAGTAGAATATTATTATCTCTCTTTTTATATACTTTTCTGAATACTGGTAATTTATTCCCTTTTTTGTTTGCCTTTTTGTGGGGTTATCAAAACAATTATAATATTTCTCAAATCATTGAGTTCATAAGATTTTGTATTTATTAAATAAATAAAATAGTTCAAGCTTCAGCAAATAAGTCATTACTGGGAATTAATCTTTTGTATTTGATCATAAGAAATGTTATTAACTAGAAGGGATTTAAAGAAATGTATAAGAAAATATAAAACAGTACGACAATAAGCCTTAACGAATTTTTTACACCCTGCAAGCAGCGCTAGAAATTGAAAAAGTTTCAACAGATTATAAAAAGTAAATTTGAAAATTTATTCTTGAAAATAGTTCCAGTCTAGATAAGGATTCATTTAATATTTTCTTTGGCTGTAATTTTGCTTCATATAGGTATCATGTTAATTCCACATGATTTAGAATAAATTTCAGAGAAAATTTTTTCCGTTTGAAATAACTTTATTTCATGTTGATTTAATATTCCAGTACTGTTAAATCAAAATGAAGAATCATGATAAATCAAAGCTATTTCAAATAGAAACAACGTGAATTTAATATTGAAATAGCACGAAGAACAATGTTGAATTAAATTTAGTTCAAGTTGAATTAACTTGAAAATAATTTAATTTAATGTAGTAATTTTATTTCACTACCCAGCTAAAAAAATATGTATGGAGCATATATGATATCCCATATATGGTTCGGATCCGAAAAATGAGGGTATATGGGCATATATGATTATATATATTCATACATTTTCATACAATTGCCTCCACAGTATGCAAAGTTCATATTCATACACTCTTGACTCACAAAAGCGCACTGCTGTGCAATAAATTAAATTCCTAAAATGAAATTTTTTTACACTTGAGAGAGAGGTTGTATTTAATGAAACATTTGTTTGGACAAATAATTCAAAACGAACTAAGTCATTTCATTCATCAGAAGGTGAATCAATTATTAAAAAAAAAACACATAAATCATATTCGTACATAACATTTAGCTTAAGAAATCAGATTAAAAACTAATTCAATTAATTATAAAAGAAAAAATAATCCCTCTAACAATAGTTTTCAATACAGTAATATGAACTTTGTTTCTTATCTAGAGAATTTTGTTATTTTCTATAAAATTAATGACTGGATTATCCTTTTGATTATTTGATATATTAAATGGGTCCACAATGTATAAAATCATACAAGAATGATTTTTTTTAACAAAAAGTTTTTCTTTTTTAAAAGTTTAACGCGTATAATCTTTGCATTCCGTATGTATTTTCTAATGGATTTCCAATTTAGCAGTGATAAAATTCCAAGGTTTTGTGATTGCAAAAACGATCTTACGTGAGATATCATGTATGCATACATTCTTGTATGGCTCCATACATATATAAAATCTTATATTTATATATGGATCCACATATGAAGAGCTTCATAATTAAATTTTCATATATGAGCTCATATGTTATAATACATTTCATATATTAGTCCATATATTAGTTCATATATAATAGTTTTGCCATGTATAATTCCATATATTTCCATACATGAATTCATACATATTCATATATATTTATATACATTCATATATTAAAAATATATGGACCATATATAATTTTTTTAGCTGGGTAATTATTTAATCCTAGTTTCTACAATACGGACGGACGGTCGACTCAAATATAAAATTCATGTGAAAAACCAAAAACAATTTTTTTTGAGTAATTTTTATACAAATTATCTAGACTAGTTTTTTGTTTGAGCTAATTAAGTTATTTTAGTAAATTAGCGGTGTATATGTGTATCTACTTATGTTTAGAAATTTTACAAACTTTAACAGTGTTGACACGAACTGGTGCAATTGTTCCAGTTTGCTGAATATTTAAGAATGAGTGTGTAGATGTATTTTTGTATTATATAATTTTATGAAGTATTCAAACCAAATAGATCAGTAAACATACATAGCCATAACCACCCAGAACCCACTTTCACATTCCCTCACACACATTTTCCCACACAATTATTTTACACAACAAAAGCAAACAACAAGAAACAACAGTTTAGGCAGGAAACGAGTAGTAAAAGACATTCTCACATTAATAACGATAAATTTATACAATGGGGCATTATTAAGAGATACATTATGAAATTTAGTATAAGTATGTAAGTGTGCACACATGAACGAACATATCGTCATAGAAAGTTCAAAAAGATGAACTAAAAAATTTTTTTTTTATTGAACTTCATATATCCCTGAACAAGTTACTTATTGTGTTAATGAAATTTTAGAAATAATATACAATTTTTAAATTTTTATAAATAAAAAAAATAAGATCAAACTCAATAAAGATAAATAACAAAAATTAAAAATTTTAAAAAACCCTGAATATATCTAGAAAAAATATGATATCTTAATCATCTTAAAATAAACTCGAAGCTAAGAACCTTCTCGATTAAGTTACCTTTAAAACAGTTAAAAATAATTAAAATCGGTACAGATTATAAAAAAAGAAAAAAAAATTATTTATAACTGAAAGGAAAAATAAAAAAATAAAAAATTCATATATCATAAGAACCAAAAAAAAAACTATATACATACATATATCCTGAAGAAGTTAATGAAATATTGAAGGAATAAGAACAAATGCAAACAGATATAAAATTTAAAAAAAATTGTTTAATTAAATATATAAAAAAGGTCGAAAAATTAGATAAAAGAATTTGATATCAAAAATTTACTTTTAATGTAAAGACTATGCAATATTATTGAGCAATACTTTTTACGATATAGTTACATAAGATTATATACATATATATATATAAATATAATAATATAATATATACATAAAAGTGAACAAAACCGTTGCGTCTAAAAAATTGCAAAACTGTATTTTCTTAAAACTGTATTTTTTCAAGATAATATTCAGTGATGCACCTGGAAATAGTTATGGTACAATATTGTCAATACATTACAAAATATTTTTTGTTGCGCAATATAAATCAAAAGACTTTGGATTTTAATTCAATATATTGTGGCATTTACCAATATAATGCACACAAACAGACTCACACAAAAACACACACACACACCCGCCCAATTTTGTCGATTATTGCACAATAATATTCAAAATGTGTAAGTACTTCAAGACACCTCAAGTTAAGATAAAATTAAGAGACTGAAGTCGTTCAGAAGAGCTGAAGGGAACTTCAAAAGAATTAACAGCAAAAAATTTTTATGACCCTGAAATCATACGAACATAAAAATAAGAAAAATTTTTTTCTATTAACAAAAATATACTTCTCCCTTGCCTGCTTAGACAAGTCATACAATGGACTTTGTCTAGAAAATGTGTATGAAAATAACTCAGAAGCATTGCGAGATATTCATATTAAGTTTCTAATCCATTCGATAGTCTGTGATATGTAAACCACCTCAGTAAAGTGCGGATTTGACGCTCACACGAAGGTTTCCGTACTACAGCTGCTTTTTTTTGGCGATTTTTTGGTTGTTTGCAGATTTTTTTTTTAATATTGACGCTTGTTTTACTTCTGGCGTTTTTTGTATTTGCGATTTTTTAACGCCTATTTTTAAATTTAGTTATTTTTTAGTTTTGGCGCTTTATTGCGTTATGACGATTTTTTGGGTTTTTCGTCGATTTTTTTCGGTATGGAGGCATTATTAGTTTTGGCGTTTTTTTCGGATTTTTGGCGATTTTTTCTTGGCTTTAGTCTTAGTTTTTGGTTTTAGTGATGTATGTATTAGCTTTGGCAATTTTTGGTTTTTTTTTTGATGATTTATTTCGTATTGCCGCTTTTTTTCTTTTTTCTCTTTAGCATTTTTTTTCGGTTTTGAAAATTTTTTTAAATTTTTTTTCGGGTTTCCAGTGATTTTTGTTTTGGTATTGAGACTTTGTTAGTTCTGGAGTTTTTCTTTGTGATTTCTTCGGTTTTTGGCCATATTTTTAGCACAGACGCTTTTTTACTTTTTTCTTGGGGTTTAGGCGATTTTTTTAAATATATACTTTTAATTTTAGCAATTTCTTTAGTTTTGACGATTTTTTTTCGTTTGACGACTTTTTCGGGCTTCCGGCAATATTTTTTGCGTTTTATTTTGCGATTTTTTGATTTTTGGCAATTTTTTAATGCACATTTTTGGTTTTAGCGATTTCTTAGCTTTGGCGATTTTTTTTTGCGTTTTTTACTTTTTCTAGTGATTGTTTTGATTTTGGCGATTTATTTTAATATATACTTTTAGTTTAAGCGATTTTTTTAGTTTTGGCGTTTTCTTCGTTTGTCGCTCTATTAGTTTTGGCGTTTTTTTTTTTTGCGATTTTTTTCGGTTTTTGGCGACTTTTTTAGCTTTGGCGCTTTTTTTGTTTAAATGATTTTCTTCGATTTTCTATTTATTTTATTTTTCATTTGAGCGCTTTTTTCATTTTGGTGATTTAAACAAAATATTTGGTCCATATATGTCTAAAATTACTGAAAGATATTCAAAAGGGTACTGAATTGGAAATATTCTTGAAAGAGATAATGCGTTTTGATCTTGCTTAAAAAAATAACATAAATAAAAAAAAAATATACATAAAAAAGAAAATAAATTAAAAAAATTACAAAAAATATATAAAAATAAAAAAAATTAAGAAAAATAAAATAAAAAATAAATTAAAAATTCATAAAAAAAAAATAAAATTAAAAAAAGTAGAAATCAGGCAGACGACTTTTAAGAAAAATTTTATGAAAATAAAGGAAAAAATTAGTGCTTTCCATATAAATTGTATACTCAAGTCGAGCCTATGGGTTGTAGAAACCGGGGTAAGACTTTTTGAATTTTAGCTGACGTTATGTTTGCATGCAAAGGATATTGAACAAAATTTAAATTATTTTGCTTGTTATGCCGGTGTATGTTAATGTTTTCAATAGTTAATTGCACAAGTTTTGTATTCATTTATGTATGTATGTTGCATTTAAGTGGTGGCTTTCTATTTAAATACAGACAACAAATGAATAGAAATTTGGTTAAGAATTTAGCTTAAGATAATTATATAATAATTATTATCTTCCGAACCTGGACCCATAATAATTATTTGTAATATATGGAATTGCATTTGCAAAATTATCATCAATATTATGTATATTGCTAAGGCTCATGATCATACAACGTCATTATTACTATAATACCAAAAATTAATTTTATATTAAAAGTTTAAATGAGTGCATCCACTTGCGGCCGCCCTTATTTTGCTGTCAAGCGCAATGTCTGTGTGTAGGGATGGTGAATGAGCCCTTCATTGAGTGTATAACCTTGAAACTTGCGACTTTAATTTAATCTGTCAAGTGTCATTATATAGATGAGGGTTTGTTTAGCTCAAGTTAAGGTTTCCTTTAGACAAAATATTTTTGTGTCAATGTGAAAGTTTAAAAGAGAGAAAAAAACCCGTATGAATGAATGAATGCTGGTGGTTGGTTACTCGGCTTTCTGCATACACTGGCAATAAATTATGGGCTGGTAAAAGATTTAAATGAAATTAATTTAAAAATATATTTCAGGAATTTATTTATTATTGTTCTATGTACATATATAACCATGCATAATGATGCACATTACAGTTTATGGCAAAACAAGACTAGTTTGATTTTCCCTTAATTCCTGCCTTTAATTATGAATGCAAAATATTAATTAAATATTATGGAAAACACATTTTGTATTAAGTTCTTATTAAATATTAGTTATTGTCTTAACAGGAACTCCCTGTGGATCTGCTTAACAAACCTAAAATGTACAACATTATTAAATGTTTATTTGAAGTCTAAATTTGAGTTGTTTGCCTTGTGCATTATCAAATATTTTCTCTTAGTGTGTTCCTTTTAGATAAATATTTACTTTGCTTTCGTCACTTTGGCTCTATCGTCGTCTAACTATTTGCAGCACATATGCACACTTAAGGAGTAAAATTTTGTCCCAATTAGTTGTTGTAAAGTATAGAAAAACAAGTGTGATTATAAGTGGACGACTGTGTAATGAAAAGGATCCCTTGATGGAAATTTACACAAACATTGCCAAGCACTTGTGCATAAATACATACATACATACATACATACAAACAAGTGTAAAGAAGATTCTATATGTAATTACAAATGATAGTTAAGAGTTAGTACGTATAACACAACATGAAAAACAAACAAACACTGTATATTATCCTTTTATCCTTTTGCAAAATGTGTTCAAAGGTTAAATAAAAGTTTTTGCCATCCTTCTTTATACATATATAGTTATCTTTATATTTATTTTTAATCTGGTTCTCTTTCAGATAAACCAAAAGAAATACTTTGCAGCAGCTTTGTTTTGTCTCCCTGTTCTTTGATTTTTCTGTTTGCCAGTGTGCAAAGTTTTAGTATTTATTTATGTTTATATTTTTTATGATATTTTTTCTTTTATCAAAGCCTTAAAACTTTTCAAAGCAAATAATCTTATACTCAATTAAATGGCCCAAAATGTAAAGGCTAGTACAGAAATAAAATGCCTTATTAAATAATTTGAAAACATATCCGTTTCGAAAGTTTGAAAGTTTAAGAAACATAAGCAATTATTTGTAATTTTCAAGTGAACCCTTGGCGTAACAGACAAAAAAATTCATTATTTGTCCTTAAACAATTGTAAAAAAGCACTAATTAAATCTCTTAATTTTATAAAAAAAGGGCAAAAAGCCTTGAAAGATTTCTATATTTAAACTCTAATTATGTAACTAATGGATTTTTCATGTTTAAAACACGAAGTAGAATTCATTGTTTATTTATAATTATACTTTTTTAAAGTTCAAGAAAGTTATTTCCCCATTTTTTATTTACGAATTGAGCGGTTTAATTAGTTTTGTGATGAAAGGTGCTCGTTTTCCGAAAGCTGCTTAGAAAATTTTATTGTTTCAACGCAATTATTAATGTTAAAAGTATTTCCTTAGGAATATTTATAAATAAAAAAAGGAAAAATTTTAAATCAACGTCTGTAATATATTTATGTCTAAAAGGGTTAAATATACTCACAGTGTTATAGAAAGTTTTATTGAGTTTTATTAAAAAAAAAAGTTCCAAACTAATTTGAAGGTAGTCGTAGTAAACAGGCTGCTGGCAGGACAACATTTTATTGTTTGATTACCTTAAAACTTGAAAAATGACCTTAGAACATTAAATACACTTTAATGGAGTGCTTGGAAATGCTGTGCACATAACTAGCAAAATTAAAAACATATATCGCACTTGTAACTTTAAAGAGGGTAAAATCGAAATTTTGGCAATTGTCACTTTTTTTTCCTAGAAAACGATGTACTGTAGTCTTAACACTGTAAAAATCTTACACAATTTTCTCTACTCTTTTCCCCAAAAAAATAGTTGCATCACTCTTTGTGATATAACAGTATAAAGAAATCAAAAAACAATGTTAAATTAACATGCAAAAAGTTTGATTTTGAAATCATATTAAATTTATTACAAATAATATGTTGTTTATTATTATGTTTGCATTAAATTAAATTCATGTTGTTTCAACTTGATATGACTTTGATTCAATGTTGTTTCTCCTGTTATATCAGTATTAAATTCACTTTGTTTCAACTTGAAATAAGTTTGATTCAACATATTTATTCATATTTATTTAATAGTACTGGAATGTTAAATCAACATGGAATTAAGTTATTTCAAAAGTAAGTAATTTCTTTGCAGACTACCGTTAATCATGTTGAATTAACATGAAACATGTATGAATGACTGATACATATTACATTTTAATTGAACTAAAGTGAATTTTATATATATATATACATATATATATAGTAGGGCGTGTCGATTTCTATTAAGGCAAAAAAATTGCTCAAATTACAGGGAAAATTGTATTTTAGGGATCAAAATGGAATCTAAAATGTATTTTGATGTCCCGGCTTTTGATCCGAAGCGTAAAATTTTTTTGATATTATCCGAAGGTTCAAGTGTTGAAACATCTCACTTTGACCCATTTAGAGCTCCGCAGTCGAGTCAAAATGTATGACCAACCCCCACTAGTTTTGGAGGGCCGAGTCACCTGTGCCAGTGGCACACCCTCTGAAACCACCCCTGGGAGTTCCCCATACAAACATTTGTGATTTTTTGAAATGTTTGTATGGGGAACCCCCCGTGGTTGTTCAAGGGGGTGTGCCGCTGGCAAAGGTTTGACGGCCCTTCAAAATTAGTGGGGGTCGGTTATACATTTTGACTCGATTGAGGAACTCTAAATGGGTCGAAGTGAGATGATTTTTCTAAATTTGACACTTCACGAAAATTTTACCCTTCGGATGAAAAGTCGCTAGTCAGGCTTCCAAGGTCATTCAAATTGATTTAAATGCAAATAATAGACAATTTTATTTCATTTATTTATATCCGGCGTTTCGATGGGATTTTCTAATATCTTCAGGGATACTATTTTTATTGAAATCTGGTAACATTAATTAATCACCCTTATTGGGAACAAAATTTCACGTGAAAAGTGTTCTCTTTTCCTTAAATCCTGATCGCCAATGTTTTCGTTGTTGTTGTGTCAGTATACTATTTTCTAATTTTGTTCAACTTTTTTTGTTCACGGGAAATATTTCACGTTCTCCTTAAGTGTGAATAAAAGAACATTTTTAATGCAATAACAACAACTTTAATAAAACAATTGATATTTTGCTTTATCTTATATATTCTGTCTTCTAATAAAACTTCCATTTAATTTGAAATAATTTCTTAGTTGGGTATTTTCAATTCCTATTGAATGAAATATTTTTTATTTATTAATGCGAGTTTCTGAAGAAAAAAAGAAAAATTAAACAAAATGAGTTAAAATTTCCTTGCATCAAAGATAAAAACTTAAAAGAAAAACAAACTTAAAACACATCAAAAGCTAAAGTTATTAAAAAAAACTACAACTAATAAACTTGAGATAACACCGAACAGGAAACGGATATTCAGTCCATCGAACGTTTGCTTTCTTTTTGTTGGTTTTGTCCAATGATTTTGCTTTCCTCTTCTTTACTTAGTTTGACTTAATTAAAATGTTTGTAGGTGATTAAACTTAAGGTTGAAAATGCCAAAAAAAAATTTAGAAAAATAATATAAAATAAGTTAATCATTCCATTTCCTTTTGTTATATACTCTGGTGTTTATTTAGAAAAGGCAAAAAAAAAATAAGTTAATCGTTCTATTTCCTTTTAATATATACTCTTATGTTGGCCGTTTATTTAGAAAAAGCAATACTAGAGAAGCGTAAGACTTCTTTGAAAATTTGTAATTCCTCATGTACGAAACACCTAAACTAAGTAATTTTATTAAATACATGAAAAAATTTGTGTTCTTTCCTTGTCTTATATTTATTTCTACCATTTCCTTTTGTTTTTCTTCAGTTCTGAAGAAAAAAAGTTTCAATTTCTTAGCGGAAAGAGAAAATAAGGTCATTTAAGTTAAAGTCAAGTTCATTCAGTGTTTGTAATCTTAACACTTAAAGCTTCAATGCCTACACCTTAACTAGAAGCGCGTTGTGCAATAGAATAATACGAGTATAACCTTAGAACTAAAGCCGCAGGCTACACACATTTTGCATAAGAGTGTGTTTGCCATAAATATGACAAAAAGGTTCAGGTGGTTGAAATGAAAATGCTGAAAATTTATTCAGGTTTATTTGCCTAAGATGTAAATGAGTCATACATACTTTTAAAAGTTAAATTTCTAATAATGAAAGGAAAAGTTTTTGTTGTAAGCAGGGCTGCAGGACAGTTTTTATATTAAAATATAATTGGATATTTCACAAACTTTATAAATCTAGCCCAGCTAAATAGCTTTGAGCTTTTGTGTAAAAGTAAACAATTTAAGTGTTATAAATGAGTTAAGTTTTTACCTGACTGCGATGATTTGGTTATTAAAATTTATTTCAAAAATTATAACGTTTGTATAAGAACTTTTATTAAGGTGTGATGTTGTGTTCAATCTGAAACAATTTGAAAATAAATTAATTTTACATCTTTGGTTTTGAGTTTATATAAATTCGTTACTTTAATAAAAAAACGATCTAAAACAAGACAAAATAAAAATTAGTTAAATTTTTGTAGTCGCGAATATTTTTTATGTGCAGTTAAATATTTATAAAAATATGCTGTAGCTTGACTTATAACAATTTCATTTTTGTTTTACAAAATTGATGCATTATTAAATTTTTACTCAATTGAAATTAAAGTCTTCTTAATGGGGTTTAAGTTCAGTAGTTTCAATTCTTATTGAATGAAATATTTTTATTAATTAATGGGATTTTCTATAGAAGAGAACAAAAATTAAACAAGACTTTTTATCTGAAGAAAATGCCGAAATATTTCTGTTTAGTCCTAAGCTTCATCAGAACCCTAGTCTATATACTGGGGCAGAGATTGTTATTAACATCAGCTATTTAATGAGAATGTTTAATGAAATGGAATATAAGAAATTATTGTATTGTGTATACAATTATTGATTTACCTCTGGGAAAATATACCTGTAAGTAATATTATTCATTTTCTGTTTTTCCGTTTTTTCATTTTCTATGCATTATAGCACGAAGTTATATCACTCTGCCTAAATAAGTTTGACTATTCTTGCTTATCTTGTGCGATCATGACATTAATTATTTATAGTTATTCGTTTTAAAGTCGTTACGTATGTACATGTAAGTATGATTTCAGTGAATTAGAGTGAATTTTAGTCAGGAATAAATTCTTAATTGGTCTTTAGTTCGGTGTTTCCACTTTTTATTTCATGAAATATTTTAATTAAAAATAATTGCTGATTAAAATTCCTGAAAATGTATAAAATTTTTTTAGTATTTTGACAATTTCTGAATTCCATCAAATCATTTAAGCGCAGCCTAAAAGCATGCTTTATTTATTTTTTTAACTTGTGCACGAGTTATGGAAATTGCATGATATTTCATATTAATCATACGTCAAGAATAACTAGAGAATTATTTTAGATTTGGTAACGGTAAAAAGTATGCAATAGATTTTGTAAATAATTTTACGTATGAGTGATATGGAATTAAATTATGATTTATGTTGTTCATACAACTTGAATTATTATAAATTTAATTATGCAGTATCAGCATAGCCAGAAAATGAAGAAACGAGATAGATAATTCAGCGAAAACTGTTCTGAAGAAGCAAATTGAAATTGAGTTTATTCCCAATTTATTTTTAAATTATTTTTTTTATTGAAGCACATATTTTTTCAAGCACAAGTATAAGTAAAATAAATACACAAACACTCATACACATTGGGTCTTATGCAAAAAAAAACTTAACAAAGCTTTGCAAAGCAATGTTAAGTAAAGTTGTATTCTAAAAAAATTATTATATCAAAATTTTAAAGTGGGCGCCCACGTTTGTTAAGACTACTTTAAGTTGATATTTTCAAAATGTGTATTTTGTACCTCAATTATTTTTGTTATTATAACACATATTGATTCATGTTACATCTGAAAATGAAGCTAGAAGTGTTAGCTCTTAGCTTAGATTTACTATTTCTGTCATGTAATGGAAAACATCATCAAATTATTTAACTGATTTCAAATACATGGTAAAATCCATAAAAAAGTATTAATATAAATACAATTGTACAAAAATGTTTTAGTAATATATATACAATCAAAACAATCAAAAAAAATCGCAAAAAAGCTTGATATTCAAATACTCATTTCATTCGAATAAAACAAATTGTGATAAATATTCTTGGTTCATCACATTTATTTTTACTTTTACTTCATAGAAATATTTATCTGTTTTCCTTTCCATGTCAGAAGCTCATATTATTTAAATTAGGTTGCTTTACTTCAAGAAAAAATTATTTAATATAATAAAAAAAATTTTGAATACACGAAAGAAATTTTATTCAATTTTGTACATCATAAGCTGTAAAGTGGTTGTTGAAGACGGTAGTGTTACCAGTATTTATTATTAAATAACAAGATAATTAAAGTTGTGTTTTGCATACAATTTCTTAACAAAATAATGTTAGCCTTAAAGTTCTTGTTTTTAAGTGATTTTCAAACAAATTTTCAAGACGATTCACCTGCCTGACTTGTGGAAACTACACATTAGAAATTTTTTTACTTGAACTTAGGAAACTTTTTTTTTAATAATAGTACATGTCTTTTTTTTTTTGAGTGTGTAAGTATAGATAAGTTTGACTGTAGTTTATTTTGTTTACAAAAGATTTTAATAAATTTAACTATTGTAATAAGTTATTTTTAAGCCGTTTAAAAGTAATAATTATTATCATAGTATTATTTTTATTCTCTAAATTTTGTTAGCAAACTACGCAGTATTTTATTTCCTTTTAAACGTTTATGTTGTATTTTACTTTCACTTTCACTTTTTATACACATTCTTCTATTCTTTATATTTTTTTCCTATACATATACGTATATGTGTATGGGGGTATATAAAAGTGATTGTTTTCTTATATTGCATATGAAACAGAAAACCATTTATTGCTTCATTCGTTCCAGCTTACATTAATATATTTTCCACTTTATTTTATTATCAAAAAAAAAAAAAACGAGTGTTGAGTTATGTTACCAGTTGTATTGAAGTGGTACAAAAAATGAAATATGGGGACCCTTGGGTATTTTTCCAACTTTTATAATAATTTTAACATAAAGAAATAATCACGTGAGCGTATTTTTAATTGAATTGTCTGTCCATATTTGTGGCTGGCTGGAGGGTCACAATATTTTTTCTTTTTACATAACTATTAAAAAAAAAGTAACTTTATGATTTGGAGAAACAAAGAGGGGAATCAAATTTATATGGGCATAAGTTGTTGCAATACACAGAGAGAGAGAGAGAGTGTGTTTGTGTATGTGTGTGCCTATATCGAATGTTTTTTATTTAAGAAATATTTCTTCTTAATAAAATGGTGGGTTTTAACGATTTTTTTATACAATGAAATAATTTTAATTGAATTTTCCAGTTAGTTTTGGCTTAAGAAAAAATTCGAATACACAAGAGGGTGTTTTAAATTATCTGAAATTGTTGTTTTGTATATCCAGGCAGCAATTTGTTCAAATGAGCAGTAAGAGTTTAATTATGGTTAATAAAAGCGTAGGAAACTAAACAAAAAAATTTTTTTATACAACATTTTTCAATCCTTACGTTGCATTTTGCAATATGAAGCCCTTAGTCTATTTACTTAAAACAAAATTCATTTAAAAATTAAATAAATTTTTAATAAATAAAATTAATAATTCATATATTCACCACATTTTATAAAACATCAAAAAAAACGTTGAAACGCGTTTCATCAAAAACATTAGGGTAACTCAAACCGTGTGTTATTTGGCCATATTGTCCTAAGGTCCTGATATTCTAGCATAGTTTAAAAAATGGTTTTTGTGCCTCAAACAAAAAGAGTCATAAGATAATAATACTATTTGAACCATGTTCTGCAACGTCGACATTATAGTGAGATAGAGAGATACAGATAGAGATAGAGAAAGACAGACAGTGGGCGAGAGAAAGAGAAAGATAGAGAAATAGCGAGCGATAGTTAGATAGAGATATGGAGTGATAGAGAGAGTTTGAGGGAGACATATATAGAGATATAGAAAGAGATATAGAGAGCTATAGAAAGAGATGGAGAAGATAAGAGTGTCGAAGAGGGGGAGGGGGAGAGAGGGTAGTAATATACAGAGCTGCTAAAGTGGAAACACAAACAGGTAAACTATTTATAACTATAAATTATGAGGGGCTGTGCACAGAAGTCATAATTTTTGATTTGAATATCCCATTTATATTTAATTCGCATTGCAATTTATATATTTGAATTTACTTGCTATCGCAAGCCTTGCTGGTTTTTTCATGTTTACTACATTTTAATTTCTCGTCACATTATGGTTTGTTAACAAATATTTAATATATTTTCGTATTGACAGTGATTATTTTTTTCACGTTGAGCGCTAGCACAAATGGACAATTTTAATATATATTATTCGCAATCTGTTCACAACCAAAATCAATAGATTTTGTTTTAATTATTTCCATATTTCCAAAATAAAATTAAATTTGTTCTCTTACCATGCCAAGCATATTTATTTGAATATGATGTTTGTTCAAGCAGCCATGAAATAGTTTCATGTGAATATTTCATTAAAATTTCGTATACATTTTTTTGTTCTACAGTGTAATTGATAGTTTATTAAGGACTTCAGTGCAAAATATTGTTTAAGGACTTTATAAATAAATCGTAGTATTTTTTTGTTAGCTTTGAGGTTTCCTCTTCAGCTGGGGGAATTGTTTTAATTTGTACTCTTCTCTAGTTCAAACCACATGCAGCGCAAAGGGAAATCGTTCACAAAAGTATGCTGTATATTATAAATCTTATAACATTTCTTACTATCCTTATTATTCCCAGTAATATATTTAGTATGTTAAAAAATTTTTAACAAATTAATTAACTTATTCCTGCTGAACATATTTATTTTATTAGCATCAACAACGAGTAACAAAAGAGCCTGCTTCCGCCTGCTTTTAACAAAAACTAAACTCAATTAATGAACTTTTGAATTCGCAGTTCAACTTTTAAATTAATCTCATATAAAGAAAAAAGTCACAAAATTTCCATTTTATGATTGCTTTAAAATTAAGTGACATTTGCACCAAGCAGCTGGTGAAGCATGCCTCTGCGTCATGAGCTCCATGACGCAATAAAAATTTTAATAGTATAATTCTAAAATGAAAAACAGAAAATAAAAAATAAATATATACAACTACAATAACTACAAATATTCAGTCAGCAAGTTGTTCATTTACAACAGGAAGCAAAGTCTGTCTTCTTGGCTTCACAATTGCCTCGTAATATACAAACGTGCTGTGGCACAGTGTCAACCATTGTCGATTTCATGCATCACCTGTTCACACACACACACACACACACACTGTGTCATAAAACAATTTTAAAATGTAATTGAAATGAATTTATGGGAAAGGGGAGGGGGTGTTGGATTTTTAAAGAGAGAAAAAGATACGGAAAGTGCAAATAGTTTTTGGGTATGAATATAAAAATACAGGGTGTCTCAAAGAGTGAAATTTTTATTCGCTTACTGGTATTAACAGACCCTTTTATATTTACCATAAGACATGATACTTCCAATCAGGATTTCGAGTGTGAAAAACGTAGCCAAAATTAAAGTTAAATTGAAAATAAATAAATAAATTTTTTTTTGTCGAATGGTAGAATAAAATAATAAAAAAAAATCACTACTGTGTGTGGGCGTGGCCGATTTTAATGAATTTGCTTATGCGTCTTTGTTTATTCTATAAAGTGTACACACAAAAAAAATTCGTATTGAAATCTATGAATGCAATATTAAATTAAAAATTTTCAGCCATGATTTTTCTTCATAAGTGTTTCATATTAATTCAACATGATTTTCAGTAATCTTCAAAGAGAATTGTTTTTTTTCGAAAATTGTTTCAGTGGTCCAGTACTGTTAAATAAAAATTAAGAATCACGTGAAATCTACTTGTGTACTATTAAATAAACTTAACAATAAGCTTTTACGGACTTTGTTTTGTTTATGGTCCTTCTAACATTAGCGGATGAAACAATCATTGGCGGAGCTTGTCTGAAATGATAAGTAATGAAAATTTAACTCCTCATTACAACCAATTTATGTATTAGTTTTCATAGGTAAAACTATATCGTTGCCTTAATATAGAAAAGCCCTAACTAATAATTATTTCGAAATCGAGATTCTTTAATTTTTCGATACATTAGATTCGTTCGTCTATCGAAATATTCAAAAAATTCGATTAAAAAATATCAAAAATTAGGTCTTTTCTATATTAAGGTAACCTTATATATCTGTGCCAATAAGGAAAAAGTGTTAAAGTCACATTTTACTTTTAAACTTTCAAGTAGATTTTCAGAAATTTATTTATCTTACAGTTAAATCAGGAAATTCGTTATTCACTTAATATTTTCTTTTTAAACATCATTCTAGACACCGTAGAAAATATATTTAATTATAAATTTAACAAATTATAACCTTAATTAAGCTTTTATTATATATGAGATTCAGAGCCAAAAAAAAATGTAACAGCAAGTCATTAGGCTATAACTTTCTGAAAAATCGCTAAAAATAAATGTAATTTTGCCCAGTGGTACTTTAATAATATAAAAATTAAAAAAGTGTCATTAATTTAAAACAGCTTATCTCGACTTGAGTGCTTTTACTTTTTTGCCACTGATATATTGTCAGCTGAAATACTAAATGGACGTAAATAACAAAAAAAAATCTAAAACGCATTTTTAATTAATTATGGGGAATTACATCGAAACACATGACCCTCTAAACTTTCCTAATAATCAGCAGAATTAAAAATTAAAATCCAAAAAATTTTACTTCAGTCACTTGAATAAACTTATTTACTTTTTTCTCTCTCCTATAAAATTTAAAAATTCTGTAAATTGTGGCTTTGACTCGCACACGAAGGGACTCTAGATATGTAAAACTATACGAACCTTAGGCTATATAATATATGTGACGCGACATGGCGAAAGGGTTCTTATCTTGACAGAGTAAAATTTTCAGTACATGCCAAAACGTGAATTAAAGCATAAATTTCATGTTTTGTGTTTTTGGCACCTAACGCTACCTACATATCTCAAGATGAACTATAATTGATCGATTAATTGATATTTTACCCGCACACGCAAATAAAAGATATGGTTGTAGAATGGTTGAGAAAACAATATTATGTTCTCAGAAAGAAATGTGTGGTCGTTGAAAACAAGTTATTGTTATTTTAAACATTAATTTTGTTACGGTAAGCAAAGTAATGTTTGAATTTAATAATTGCATTGTTATATTCATCAAAAAATGTGATATGGTTAGAGTTTAACAATATAATTTTGTTAAAAATGTATGACTGCAACATAATTTTTATTATTATTTAAAAATAATATAATGTAAATAACAATATAAAGTTGTTCAAAACCATACTATGTTAAGTTTTTAAAAAAATCTTTTTCAGAAACATCTTCTGTCAGTTCAGTGTTTCGTTTGTAAGCTATCTCGATTGCCAGACGCGTAAAATATTTTTTTATTAAAATACATTGAAATTGATTATTGAGGAGTTTAGCTGGATCCTAATCGCATTTTACTGTTGCTAATGCAACATGATGATCTGCATTAGCAACAGTGAAATGCGCATAGGATCCAGCTAAACCCCTCAATAATCAATTTCAATGTATTTTAATAAAAAAATATTTTACTGAATAAGTAAAATAATAATTTTGGGATTATTAGTGCGTTAACAAATTTTAAACTTAATATTAATTTGTTTTTGTTTCGGATTTAACGCACAGCTGTTTTAAATAAGAGATCTACCAATAAATATATGACTGAAAAACAAAATATTATATTATATGAAACATAACGTAATTAATATTGTTAATTACGACAATAGTATTGTCGTATTTAACAATATTATTATAATATAAGAACATGGTATATTTTAGTCACATCTAACAACAGTGTTGTCATAATTACAATAATAAGATTAGGTGTAACAAAGTTCATTGCGTTTTGTTGATAACATTATTATTAACTCAGATAATAATATTATTTAAAGTTTGCTTTTCTATTGACAATAATATGATTTAACTACAACCATATAATTTAATCATAGTATGTTGCTGTTTGATTATGGTTACCTCAACCATATTTTTTCTTTGCGTGCATAATGGCATAAAAGTCCATTTTTCAAACCTCTACTTATGTTATAAGGATAAAGTTTAACCTTTTTAACAAACTTTAACTTCAATTATCTCGAAACTACCTTTTTTGAAATAAAAATTTCAAAATCCTGTAACTTCATAAATTCTTGAGACTTTTGCATGATTTTGGTGTCATTTTGTCCTTTATCCATTGGTATCAAAAACTCGATTTTGACCCCTGGCAAGAGATATTTCGTCATATCGCGTCACATATAGTTTTTACATTTTATTCGTTTGTGGTATTTTTCTAGTGTTGGCGTTTTTCCTTGCGTTTTTGGCGTTATTTTTCGGTATTGGCGATTTTTTTTAATCTTAGAAATTTTTTTATTGTCGCGCTTTTTTTCGTTTTGGTGATTTTTTCGGTTTTTTGCGTTTATTTTCATTTTGACAATTTTTTTTATTTTGTCGATTTATCGGGTTTTTGGCGACTTTTGTTAGTTTGGCGCTTTTTTCTGTTTTTGGCGATTTTTTTCTGTTTGGAAATTTTATAATTTTGGGATTTTCTAGTTTTAGCATGTTTTAAAATTTCAAGAGTGCACCTGCCTTTTTCGGTTTTCAAGATATAGCAATTAAATTACCAGATAGAATACCCTTTAATTTAAATTGTTTACGTTTTAGTGTGAATTTGAGTGTTAAATTAAACTATTTTTTTTGAGCTTTAGTTCAGTTTATATTTCAATTTATTGGTTTAATATTTCCTTAACCTTCGGTTAACTTCTTCAGGATACATGTATTTTTTTTATATATCAAAAAACGAAAAACAATATATATCCCGAAGAAGTTAAGGAAATATTGAACCAATAATTTGAAATATAAACTGACCTTAAGCTAAAAAAATAGTTTAATTTAACATTAAAAAAAGGTCGAAAAATTAGATAAAAATATTTGTTAATTTTAGTGTTCACCTTTGGTGTAGGGAACCCTAAAAGAGTGTAATTATGTATGTGATTTTGTATTTCAGCTAACGATATGTAATAATGCTGAGAAAATCGAATTTATTTTAGTAAGCACGGTTTTCGTAATGAAACCCTGCTGGCAACACTCTTTTTTTATTTTTTATTTCATATATTTTTTCCCCAATTTCACTTTAAAGTTCACTTACTCTGTTATTTTTTTTCACTCACCAACAATCAATTTCAATTTCATGCAATAAAAGGTGAGCAATTTACGAAGTAATTTTATTTGTTAACCTCAACAGCACACACCTACAAAACCGTGCACACACGGTGTAACACACATGCAAACACGCACACGTAAAGACACAAATTCCACATGCATCATCTGTCTTTCTGTTTATTTGTTTTTATGCGCGTAATCTATTATTTTATTTATTTATACTTTTATTTTTTTTATATGCAGGTTTTTATTACAAGTTTTTTATTATTTATTTTATTTTAACGCATTGCTTTTATGGTTAAGTGTGTATTACATGTGTGTGTGTGTTTGGGTGTGTGAGAGAGCAAAGAGAAAATATATTTTTTTCATACTTACTAAACTATGGCAATTGTTGCTTTAGCTCACACAACTTTAACCGCAGTTGAGTGAATTTTGTTGGTTGGTTAACGCTGAGATCGTTAAATTTGTGGTTTTCCCTGTAAATACACACACACACACACCCCAAAACACAATACCACACATACTCCCATACGCATTAATACTCATAGAGTATCAAATAAATGTAGAATTATGCACATTCTGTGTAAAATTCACAATGGCTGCACATCATTCATATTGGTGATACATTCATGTCGAACCATAACCGCCAAAAAAGCTTAACTGACATAATTTTTGGACTTAGGTTTTTTTTTTGAAGTAAATCGATTATTTACGAGTACTATTGCCAAAAGCCGATTTTGAAAAAAAAATTAATTTCGAAAATTTTGTCGCTTAAGCTTTTTTTTGGCGGCTATCGCTCGAATATGTGCTAAAATAATTTCAAATAATTCAACATGAAAATAAAATGGAATGTGAAACTAAAATGAGATTTTGCACATATTTAAACAGCAGTAAAGCAAAATGTCAAATATCTTCAAGACAAAAAAAAAATAAAAATAAAAATAAATATAAAGAAAATACATCCCACTAACGCTTTCCTAGAAAGTATCATATTATAAAAGTAAATATTGTGCAGCTAATGAGATAAAAAA
Source organism: Tachina fera (assembly GCA_905220375.1). Taxonomy (NCBI): domain Eukaryota; kingdom Metazoa; phylum Arthropoda; class Insecta; order Diptera; family Tachinidae; genus Tachina; species Tachina fera. The sequence continues at coordinate 109,040,271 of LR999966.1, read as the reverse complement.
ATACAAATGTTAATAAGCTCTAATTCTCAACTTAACTTGTGTTTGCCCTAATTCAGTATGAAGATTTAGGACGTTTTTGTTTGAAAATACTATTGAGTTTTTGTGTTTGAATTCTTTAAAAAATTATAAATTAAAATTATAAATTAAATTGATAATGAAAAATAAAAATATTATTGCAGTGTTTTTAAAACATAAAAATTAAATAAATTATTGAAAAAGATATGAAAAAATATGTGTTGGAAATAATGTTTGAAACAAAATCATAAAGCAAACACACGAACCTTCTAGCATAGACAATAAATAATAGTTGTTTTAAAGAATCACAACTGCGGCTTTTTTTCATCTACAGACATGACGATACAATCGTCGAACAGAATCAGGACATTACTATTGTCTTTTACCACTTAAAAAGTAGTTGAGTTTAGACTTGTCCTGCGCCATAAAAATTTCAAGTCAAAATTTGTTTTCATTAAATTTTTTTTTTGATCTATTACTAGGGTATTCAATTAATCGGAGGTTTGATTTAATCGGTTATTCTATCGATTAATTAATCGAGGTTTTTGCTTAATCGTTTAATAATCGTTTAATTTCGGTATTAACCGATTAATAAAGTTTTTCCATAAATCAAGTGTTTGCACCAAATAAAAGTGCATGAATTGTTTATGAATTTGAGTTTATTAGTTAAACCAAAAACACACATAATAATTCTTAAAATAATTTGGTTAATTTTTTTAGAACATTCCTTGTAATACCATCGATAGTTTCTTTGGTTCATCTGACTTATAATAACAGAGCTCAGCGACGAATATTCTGCAAAAAAGTTTCTGAATTTCTTAGCTTTCGTTTTCGTTCTGTCTCCATTAAATCTAATCCTTAATTAAATTGTTGGCAACATTACTATTGGCTTTTATTAAATTATTAAATAAAAACTTAATAATTCACTTTAGTTATAGTACCAGAGTCTCTAGTAAGTAAAACTTCTTTATTGTCATGTCCGAAGATTTTGAAGTTTTACTTAATTTAGGATCACTGAACATATTTCTTTGTATGAATAATTAATTTTAATAATGATTATTAAAATTAACCGTTAATCGAAAAAAGCCAATTTTAAATTAACCGATCAGTTAATTGGGTAGTAATTAAGCGGTTATCCGATAACTGTTAACCGTTTGAATACCCTATCCATACCCTTCTTGGGCATTTCAGAAAGCATATCCCTCTTACGCGGTTTGCTGCTGTTATTTTGGCGTCATCCCATGCAAGATTTTACTGTCGTAGTTCTTGGAGTATCGTGCATCGTATCCATTTCATTTCGCTTATGTCTAGGACTTCGATCTTATATAATGTCAATTGATATTCTAGTTTGAACTTCCTTCTCATTGTGCTTGTACTCGAAAAACTGACATTAATACAATTGCTTAAATGAAACGGTCAAAACTAAATTTATTGCTAAGTAGTTAAAGCTCAAACTTCACTGAATTTCGCCCTCTCTGTGAGCATTAATAAGAGCTAACACTTCAAAATTTTTTCAAACTGGTTTCAATTAGACTGACAGTGGGGGAGACCCCACTCATCAGTTGTGCATTATTTTTTTTGTTTGAAGAATCTTAAACAAATAAAATAATTACTGCAACTTCTCCACTGAATTGCCTAATTAAATTTGTTATATAGTCTCTATTAAACAATGCCACATTAAATACTATTTGCTGCTTAATTTTTAAATTGAATATTTTCATGTTGTTTATAACAAAATGCTTAAAGTCCAAGCAATTCAAGAGATTACTTTATTATGAATTTAAGCCAAATATTTGTTCTCTGTATAAGTGATAAAACAATAAAAAGTCACGTTCGTTTATTTTAAAAACTATTGTTATATTTTTGGTAAAAATCTGCCAAAAATATATTTGGCAAATTGTAGTTATGAAATTCTTTAAAATAAAATTTATAAATACATATTATTTAAAATAGAAAATAAATCTATTTAAAACATAAACTAAACTTTTTGTATTTTTATATATGCCATAAAACACTAAATGTTATTAAATTATTAAAATATTTCTTGTCTTAAATTATGAAATTTTTATTTGCGGCGCTTGTCTGCCACCAGCAGTAAAGCACATACTAATAAAATATTCATATTTTTGCTTAAAAAAATATAAATATATTTTCATATCCTTTTTATGTTTAGATAACCAAGCCTTGTGTGTGTGTGTCCATTTGTCAGTGTTTGCACTGATGATGTCTGCTTTGCTTTCTTAAAACGGAAATCAAATCAAATTTATCACTACAACTAAAATGATAAAAAAAATTGTATAGCAAAAGCTCTTTTTTCTGTTGTTATCTACACATTTTTCGAGTGTTAACTTTGTTAACAGGAAGAGACAAAAAAATAAATAAATAAAAAAAAGTTAAATAATAAAATAAAATTTTTCTCCATTCAATTACGTTAAAGTGTTTTATTACTGGTGAAAATTTTTATTAAAAAAAAAAATATCCTTCATTTATTTTAAAAATAATAAAAATAAAAATATTTAATAATAAAAAAACCAAAACAAAATAATTAAATGGAAAATGCTTTACTTGCTTAAAAAATCTAGTTTTTGAAGGAATAAATTCAATTAAACAAAAATTTAGTTAATGCCTTAATTCAGTAATAAGATCTAGGACGTTTTTGTTTGAAAATACTTTCGAGTTCTTGTTATTGAATTCTCTAAATTATTTTCTTCAAAAATTGTTGTCTTTAATAATGAAAAATAAATATTTTATTGCCATATTTTTAAAACATAAAAATTAAATTAAAGTATAACCCCTTTATGCAAAAAATATTTTATTTCATAGTAGTTGCCAAGCACTTTAAGGCTAACATTGCTTTGTTAAGAAATTGTATGCAAAACACAACTTTAATTATTTTTTTATTTAATAATAAATACTGGTAACACCACCGTGTTCAACAACCACTTCACAGCTTATGATGTACAAAATCGAATACAATTTCATTCGGGTTTAAAATATTTTTTTATTTTATTAAATACATTTTTATTATCTTGAAGTAAAGCAACATAATTTAAGCAATATGAGGTTCTGACATGGAAAGGAAAAAAGATAAATATTTCTATGAAGTAAAAGTAAAAAAAAATGTGATGAACCAAGAATATTTATCACAATTTCTTTCATTCGAATGAAATGAGTATTTGAATATCAAGCTTTTTTCTGTTTGTTTTGATTGTATATACATCACTAAAACCTTTTCGTACTATTGTATTTATTTTAATATTTTTTTATGGATTTTACTATGTATTTTGAATCAGTTGGATAATTTGATGATGTTTTCCATCACATTACAAAAATAATAAATGAAACATTTTTTGTAAATTTTTCAGTTGAACTTTTAGTGATTTTTAATCAGAAATAATTTTTAGTCAGGCTTAAGTTCAGTAATTTCAATTCTTATTGAATGAAATATTTTTATTAATTAATGTGAGTATCTAAAGAAGAGAAGAAAAATTAAACTGAGACTTTAAGCTGGGGGAAATACCGATACTTTTCTGTGCAGCTTCGCACTTCATCAGCACCCTAGTCTATCTACTTGGGTAGAGATTCTTATTAACATCAGCTATTTAACTTAAATTTTCAATGAAAACGGAATATGAAAAAAAAAGATAAGCAAGAATGACTAAACATACTGAGGTAGAGTAATATAATTTCGTGCTAACCTAAATAGAAAAATGAAAAAATGGAAAAACAGAAAATTAATGGTGATACTTATAAATGTGTTTACCAAAGGTAAATCAATTTGTATACACAACAATCGTTTCTCACCATTTTTTTAAATTTTTTCGCTTTTTTCCGTTTCGGCGATTTTTTAGTTTTGGCGATTTTATTGATTTGGCGCTTTTTCGGTTTGGCGATTATTTTGAATTGTTTTTTATTTGTAGCGTTTTTTTAGTTTTGGCGCCTATTTTTCAGATTGTTTTTGATTGGTAGCGATTTTTGTTGGTGCTTTACTTCCTTTTGCCGACTTTTTCGGTTTTTGAAGATTTTTTTTAGTTTTGACGATTTTTTTCGTTCTGGCTTATTTTTCGGCTTGGCAATTATATTGAATAGTTTTTAATTTGAAGCGTTCTTTATTTAGTTTTGGTGCTTTATTTTATTTTGCCGACTTTTTTCGGCTTTGACAATTGTTTTTAGTTTTGACGATTTTTTTTAATTTTGGTGCCTTTTTCCGTTTGGGGATTATATTGGATTATTTTTTATTTGTTACAATTTTTTTTTAATTTGGCGCTTTTTTTCATTTCAGCGTTTTTTTTTGTTTTGGCGATGAGTTTGAATTTTTTTTATTTGTAGCAATTTTTTTTAGTTTTTGCGTTTTTTTCGATTTGGAAATTATGCAGGATTCTTTTTTATTTGTAGCGATTTTGACTAGTCTTTTTTTCGGTTTTTTAAGCTTGTTTTAGTTTTGGCGTTTGTTTTGTTTTGGCTTTTATTTTTCGCTTGGGCATTTATTTTGTATTGTTTTTATTTGTAGCAATATTTTCGTTTTGACGATTTTTTTCGTTTTGGCGTTTTTTTCCGGTTTGGCGATTATATTGAAGTGTTTTTGTACCGATTGTTTAGTCTTGGCGCTTTATTTCGTTATGTCGTTTGTTTTGATTTTTGACGATATTTTTAGTTTTGGCGATTTTTTTTTTGATATCTATGGTGATGTTTTTGCATTATTTTTGATGTTATTTTTCATTTGAGCGATTTTTTTTATTCTGGCATATAATATATTTTCGTCAGAAAAACGAGCTCCAAAAAAAATGTGTCGGTTAAACTTTTTTGGCGGTTAGAGCATGATATATTTTTGGACAATCACCTGTGGTTCTTAAAACCAAGAAAAAATTAATAACAATTTCTATGAATAGAACAATAAATCCCAAAGCTTCTATAAATCCCAGCAGGTGTGTTTTATTAAACAAAAAACTTCCGCAAACGTTTTTAGCTTTTATAAGATAAATTCCTACTAACCCACATTCAATACAAATCGATTAATTAACCTGCAGTAAGTAAACGTATTAGTTTTCTAATTAATTGCATATAAAAGAACAAAACCTATCAATATATAATTGAATAAGATAAAATATTTTTCAAGTAAATATTATTAACAAAATGAGGGTAAAAACTTAAAAACTTACTTCTCAAATGAATTTAAGTTAAAGCTTTTGTAGTTGACAAATTACTTTACAAATTATTGCGCTAAGTGAATAGTTACTTTTGATATACTTAAATGAAAATATTTTAAGTCTTATAAATATTTAAATTAAATAAAGTAGTAAAGAAATTGTTACTAACATCCAAGAGTTATTTCCATACATATTTCATTTATAATTCTCTTCTACTGCTGTATTCACACAAACGGGAGCATAATAAATGGAAACAAAAAACTATTCATTTATTAAAGTGTGTAAAGAAATTCTAATAAATTAAAAATGCCACTGCACACTCACTCTTTACTGGCTGCTTGCTACTTAACTAAGGCACGTTTATTAAAATGTACACATTTTCCTAATTTTAAAGAATTTTCATTTAAATTTAATTTACGTTTTGTTCTATCGTATAAATTTCAAAGAAATAAATAAACAAAATCAAGCACACACACACTCCCACATTGGCACGCAAAGCAGACGACATTCACCTATAGATGCAGTTACTCACCTTAACTCATAGACGAACACATACACTCTCTCTCTCTCTCACACACACACACACACATACACTAACATGCTTATACATATGTACATGGCAAATGTAAAGATTAATGTTTATTTATTTACCTTTTAGTTGCAAAGTAAAATTTAACATTAGTTGCAAAATTTTACACATCCTTCAGGTGGACAGTGAGTGCAATTAGTATAAACACACTCGCTTCAACAATGTCATATGACGCTGAGGCAATTTTCCGAATTGTAAGACTGAATTATAAATAAATAAATCTCCAAAAGAAAAAAAGTTATTCACTAAATATTTCAAAAGAGCAGCATAAGAGCTTTATAAGCAAACACACTACAGCGCTGTCTGTACAGCAGCTACGTCAAAACTCACATTTGGCATTTGAGGTAAACAGCTGTGAAAGCTCTTAAGTTTGTTCTTTTTTTTTGCAATGTAAGATTAAGCATTGGTGTTGCTGAGACCGGATGTTGTGCGTTCATGGATGTGTAAGCATAAAAGCTCTTTTGTAAAAGTTTGCACATTGTGGATATGGTTTGGACGAAGCTGCTCTACAGTACGTGTTTTTTTGACAACAAGAATTAAAAGTTTTTTGAAGTTAGTAAGTAAGAGTTTAATGTTCGAGTGTTGTAATAGAGAACCCCGGTTTTAAGCATGCTTTAATTTTAACAATCATTTATAAATACCACGCTCTTTAGCTTAAAGACTTTAAACGGCTGAACATTAAAAAAACCATAGAAAAGTTTATATTTCTTAGAACTAAAAGTATTAAAGTATTTACTTCTTGCAAATACTGTTCTTAATAGAAACACTCAAAACTTCGGTAAATCTCTCTTACCATGAGTTTTGTAATTATTTGCAGTACTTGGCCACACCGCATAGTATTAATTGTAATAGTTTTGAAATAAAATTTATGTTTATTTCATACGCGTGCTTGTGTAAGTACTCGTATTAATATAATTTAGAAATTTTTGTTTTATACAATTAGTACTTTATATAAAGTTACAATTTAGAATAATTTTATTGTTATTGAATTTGAAAACGCATTTACTTACTATAATGTCTATTAAATAAAAGATTTATAAACTAGCTAAATGGTTATTACATCCCAAATCCTTCTGTGGCACATAATTAATAAAGGCTTTCAGATTAATTTGTAAAAAAGCGAGTATTTTTTAATACAAATTATCGGATGTTTCTTGAATATTAAAAAAGAAGCTATGCCATCAATAACCGAAAATAATACTAACAGATTCTTTTCATGACGCTTTCCATCACCAATTCGCACACTTGCGGATGTGTTTCCCCGATAACTTCTCAAATTCAAATTTCGTAAAAAAACGAGGTGCAAAAGATATGTTGCTTAAGTGACATACCAACATCGCACCGTGTGGCCAAAAGCGATAATTTCACGACATAATATAAAAAAAGTTCGAGAACTGTTAAAACTGAAAGTACTCGCTTAAAGTGCATAAAATTTTACATCACTAAACAAGAAATAAATGTCAAATAGTCAACTCGGTGGTGTCAAAATTGATCATTGTGAGAGAAAACTGAAAAAATAAGTAGAAAAAAACTAAAAACTTTGCGTAGTTAAATCCAATTACCTCAAGTAATTTTTAATAAATTCAGTAAAGTGCGACTTTGACCCGCGCACGAAGGGTTCCGTACGGACACGAGATATGTAATTCAATACGAAATTTAGTAGCCCATATAAAATATAGTTTTGGCATTTTTTTTGTTTTTTTAATTTTGGCTATTTTTTTTGGTCTTGGCGATTTTTTCGGTTTTTGTATTTTTTTTTCATTTTGGCCATTCTTTTAGTTTTGAAATTTTTTCTCGTTTTGGCGATTTTTTCGGTTATTGGCGTTTTTTTTTATTTTTTGGCGATTTTTTTCGTTTTGGCGTTGTTTTTTTAATTTTGTCGATTTTTGGTTTTTGGCGTTTCTTCATTTTGGCGACTTTATTCATTTAGGCGCTTTGTTTAGTTTTAACACTTTTTTTCTCATTTTGGCGATTTTTTTTAATTTTGGCGATTTTTTTCATTTTAGCGACTTTTGTTCATATTAACAATTATTTTGTTACTCAAGCCTTTTTCGAGTTTGGCGATTTTTTCGGCTTTCGGTGCTTTTTTAATTTTGGCGATTTTTTTTCATATGGACGATTTTTTCGAATTTTGCGACTTTTTTTAGTGTTAGAAATTTTTTATTAATTTTGGTGATTTTTTTCGTTTGGGCGATTTTCTTAAATTTTTGGCGATTTTTTTTTTGACTTAGCGATTTTATAATTTTCGGATTTTTTAGTTATACAGTTTTTGAAAATTTCAAGAGTTTACATCTTACGGTTTCCAAGATATAGCAAGTTGTCAAAATTACATAGTCAAAATTGCATTAACTGATGGACCACCCTTTAATTTAAATTTGTTTAAATTTTAGTGTTAATTGTTGTAGTCTATACAAAAATACACCAATTTTACATATTTCAAGTGTCAATATACGTATGTACAAAAATACAATTGTACGTACGTTACATGGGGTTTTAGAATTTTTCGTTGCTCTTTTTGGAACACCCTTTAATTTTTAATTCTCATGTATTTGTTGTTGTAGCGGCCTAAGTTCTACATACTTTGTCCAAATTTCAGGAGTGTAGCTCTTACGGTTCCTGAGGAAATACCGTGTGACGGACAGACGGACAGCGTAGCGAAAACAATAGGTTTCCTTTTTACACCTTTGGTGTACGGAACCCTAAAAGTCAATAAATCTTACAATGAAACCCACAAGTCCAGGTGATTATTCAAATGTTGTACTTAAAAACTTTACGAAATTTCTTTTGTACTTTTATATATATATAATGTTTGTATTGGAAGTGAAATAAAAAATGGATTAATTGAGATATGACCCAAGGGTACTTTTAAATATCCAGATTACGGAGGTAGCATTAACTCAAAATCAGCTTATTTCGACTTAAGCACTTTTTCCTTTTTGCCACAGATGTTATTGCACAAAAAATTCAGTAATTTAATTCTCTCATATCTGCAGTCACATTAATTTTTGAAAACGGGAATTTCCGCTATGTTTCTGTTCTCTAACAATATATTCGTGATAGTAGTCCTTATAAAGGAGTTCTTGAAAGGTTGGTCAGCATAAGTTCATGATAGACCTATTTTAGGTTTTTTTCTCAAAATAGTTACTATAGTAATAAGTTCTTAAATTAAAAAAAAAAGTTATAATAAAAAAGCCGGTTTTTCTTGAAAACAACTTCTACTCGTACTTTAGTTTTGAAGAAATTAATAAGGGCCGTTTTCACAACATGCCTTTAGCTAAATGTCTTTGCATTAGAAAAACTTAATTTATTATTTTTTTATTATTGATAACAATAATAATAAAAAATTTAAGTTGTAATAATGCAAAGAAATTTATAGGGCGGACAAAATCATACCTTTAACTAAAGGCAAATTGTGAAAATGGCCTTAACTTTTGAATTGTAAGTACTTACGAGTGGGAGTGGAGAAGACACACACCTTTTTTCTAGCTATATAGACATTCCTAGACCAATATATTTTATCATAGTGCTCTCTAAAAAAAAACACACATTCCATTTTGTAACAGTGTCTGCTAAAGTAATTTTTTGTATTTTATTTTTATCTTGTACCGCTAAACTTTATTATTTATTTATTTGCATTAAGCTCAAAATGTCTACCTTGTGCTTACAGGGGATATAAAAGAAATGTCTGTGTTAAAGTTTTGTATTTCGAGAATTAAGTCTTTTAACAATATGTATATCACGATTTTTACTGGTAAGAATAGTGAATGATTTTTTAATAAGTCTTAACAAAGAGTATGGAAGTGTGAAGAAAAAATCACAAAGTTTCATTTGCTGACTTAAGGAGGTGTCAAAAGATTTAAAAGTTTATAAAATAAGTTTTCTTTTTATAACTTTTTGAATGTAATCACTCCCATAAAGAAGGTAAATTTGTATGATTTATATTCAGATTAGAAAAACGCAAAAGAAGTAGAGTAATTCAAGCATCGCTGCAGTAAGCAATACACAGAGGTTTAAAACCAAAGCTTGGGCTTTAAATGACTAACTCAAATATTAAAAAAAAATTATACACTGATTCAGTAAGAAGATTTATCACGTTTTTGTTTGAAAATATTTTTGAGTTCTTGGTTTTTAATTCTCTAAATCATTTTCTTCAAAAATGATGGTGGTCTCTGATAATGAAAAAAAATAAAATAAAAATATTTTACCATCTTTTTTAAAACATAAAAATTAAATTAAATAATTTGAAAAATATATGAAAAAATTTGTGTTGGATATAATGTTTGAAACAAAATCATAAACCAAATGCACGAACCTTCTAGCATAGACAATAAATAATAATTATTTTAAGGAACGTCCACATACAAGACAATATAATCTTCGAACAGAATTTTGAAATTAGAAGGTTTCTGTTTGACAAATTTGGGAGTGCTTTTGAATTCTGTAAATTATTTTTTTTCGAAAATAAAACATAAAAATTAAATTAAAGTATTATACGATAGTTTTTCTAACTATATACAAACATATGTATGTATATATTTAATATATGAAAATAAATGTGTTTTATATAATAGTTTGGAGCAACAGCGTAGAGCAAAGACACAAACCTCCCAGCATAGACAATAACTAAAAATTGTGTTAAAAAATTACGAGTGCAATTTTTTTCCCGTTCATATACAATACTACCCAATACGATACATATTTTCAACTATTTTTTTATAGAAAAAAAGAAATTAAATTAAATACATTAATTTTTTTAGATTCTGAGAAAAAAATAGTTTCTCCAATTAACATTTTTAATTGAAAAAAAACTACAACTAATTAATTAATATTTTGATTGAGCTAAATAAAATTATGTTTCAAAATTTAATTGATTAAAAGTTTAATTAAACTTTATTTTTTTAGTTTAAATGATTAACAACTTAATTAAAATTTAATTAATTCAATTAAAGTTTTGATTGATTTTTTTTTGCTTCTTTTAAATTAAAAGTATTGATTGGAGATATATTTCTTTCTGTGTGTGTACTCGTATATACAAAATTTTACAGTTTCTTTTATAATTTAATTTGAAATTTATTTGCTGGTGGTTCAGCTTAGTCTATATGCATTTCATTGTTGCTGTAACAAATCATCACCACACATTTTGAATAGTCACAAACCTCTTATCTTATGCACCGGCTTTCAAGAAAAAATTCAAATTTAATGAATATAAAAAAGCCAGGTTGGTTTTGTTTACAGCTTTTACCGTGGGTACATAGTACACTCAGGGAAAATCTACAACTTAAACATAAGAATGCATCACATTAATTCAATAATTTTCAATATAATAGAAAATGTATACTAAGATACTTCAAAATAAATAAAATTAATAAATTAATACTGCAAATTAATATTTTTCCATATTAAAATAAGAAATTCCAAGATGAGTAGACTTTCGTTAATGTTTTTTTATTATTCAATTGGCTTTTATTGATTTTAAACTGTTTTTTCTCTGCGTGTACCAATAAGAGCGTGTCGAGTTTTCTTTTGTGACATTGCTTTTACAGTGTATTGAGAGATTGAAAATAAACAATTATGTAAAATATTTTGAAGAAAATTTTGAGAGCAAGAGTTAGATTGTTAAAATATTCTACAAAATTATGCTTCAAAAGCTTCTATATAAAAGTATTGAATATGTCAAATCGTTAAATTCATTTTCGGTGCCAAAATTTTTTTTGTGCCTTCTGTCAGAATAACTCGTAAGAAACTTATGCCCTAATTCTGTTCGACGATTGTATCGTCTTGTCTATGGATGAAAAAAGCAGAAGTTGAGATTCTTTAAAACAATTATTACTTGTTGTCCTTGCAAGAAGGTTCTTGTATTTGCTCTATGATTTTGTTCCAAACATTATATCCAACACATATTTATAAAATATTATTCAAATATAATTGTATAATACTTTAATTTAATGTATATGTTTTAAAAACATGGTAATAATATTTTTATTTTTTATTATCAAAGACAACAACCATTTTTGAGAAAAATAATTTAGAGAATTCAAAAACAAGAACTCAAAAGTATTTTCAAACAAAAATGACCTAAATCTTCTTGCTGAATTAGGGCATTAATTTTTTTTTTGAGTTTAGTTTTGTTGCATAGTGTCATTGATACTTCGTTTGTTATTATATTAAAGTATAAATAAATAATTCAAAATTTTAAATTTATACTCATTCATGTTGTTTACAAGCCACACATTTCAGTTGTTTATTTATTTATTTATTTTTTTTTTAATTCAATTAATTGAAAAATTTAAACGACGTAAAACACACATCTAATCCGAAAAGTTTTCATTAATAAATTGTTGCAGGAAAAGTGCATAGAAAAAATAAATAAAATAAAAGCGAATTTGAGATTTGTTGCAATTATTTATTTGTTTCACTAATTCTAATGCTCTTAAATATGGTTGTTTGTTTAACAAATTTTCCTAATGCCTTTTGTTGTTGTTTACAACATTATTTGTTGTCACAATAAAATCGAAAGGAAAACACACAACGTGTGACACACAGCATTAAAATACAAATAATAATAGAAAAATAAATAAATAAAATGAATGGAAATAAAAAATGTTTGTAAAAAAAAAATTAGCAAGACAACTAGAAAAAGACAGAGAGCAAGAGAAAAATTGTAAGAGCATAGTAAACAAGTACGAAGGAACTTGTTCTCTTGGCCCAGTTTTTAGTAACGGAAATAAGCAGCAGAAATAAATACTGGGAATAAATTGTCTGTCATATGCTCATGCAGAAGATTTTTCACAAAAACAAATCACACAACAATAACAACAAAAAACGAAGACTTTTTGCTGCAGCCAACAAACATCTTCTTGTCGTAGACGAAATATTTGCGACAAACAGTTTGTATTAAAAGCTTAAAGCGCAAAGTTGTGGTCGGTCGCGTCGTGTGTTAAAAATGAAAATGTGTCAAAACGTTACGCCTCGTTTTTTATTTATTTAATTTTGCCTTTCGTTTTAATATTTTTTTTTTTTGCTAAAAAGTAAAATATGTGTGTTTGTGTTTATGCATACACTAACAAATTACAGCGACCTTAATGTCGTTTAAAATTTAAGATTAAAGAAAATTGAAAGAAAGAAAAAAAAAGAATTAAATTAAAAGTGTCTCAATATTTTCGTAATAAATGGAGGAAAATGTTTGAAAAATTTTAAACACAAAAATAAAAAGAGAATTTAAAATTAAACAAGAAATACATGCATAATAAAAAAATTCAAGGTATAATATTTTTTTTTGGTTTAAAAAAGAATTTCGACATGTTAAAAGCAATTTAAAAATATGATCATTATGAATAATTTGAAAAAAAATTAAAAAATTAAAAATTAAAAAAGATTTTAAGCAAATAAATAAATAATTAACTGAGCAAATTTGTATATGTGTGTGTAAGTGTGTGTGTGTGTGTGTGTCTGGCTGTGGCTGCTGAAATCAGTCGTTCGTAAACTCTTATCATGCGATGTCTGGGGAAGGGACGTAAACGCACTTAAGCGTCACAGTTCTTTTTTATTTTGTTTTTAATACTTTTTAATCTCTAAGATATTTTTTGGCGATCGTGTTTGTTATTGCAGTTGTTGTTGTTGTTGTTAAATCGTGTCGCGCAGTTTTCTTAAATTCCTGAATATAAATATGTTTGTACTTGTGGTGGGTTATTTTTTTTTTTTTCTAAATAATGTCTCGTGCAAATATTTCGTTTCGTTCTAAAAACGTTTGGTTTTGCAAAAAAAAAAAATTAAAGAAACTAGCTATTTAATGTCTCAAACAATGAGTTTTTTTCCTTTGGGTTTGAATTGAAAATTTAAAATATTTCAAAACATGATAATTGATATGACTAAATTTCCTTTCTGAACTGTTAATGCATTCCAATGTAATTACAAGTATTTTTTTCTTAATTAAATTTGACTGAAAATTAAAAAAACTTGCAACAATAAAGACTTGCTGCCATATTCATAAAAAATATTTCAGTTTTATTAAGCTTATTTGACATATTTCTGTGGGAAATATTTTTTTTATGAATATGGCAGTTATTAGTCAGAAATCTAATAAAACAAATTGAGATTTACAAGCTCTCAATGCAAGTGTGAAAACGGGAAATTGCAACCGATATATTTATTTCAATTAAATATAATTTAAGAAGGCAAACATTATTTGTAAAAAGAATCCTGTTAAAATATTTGTGGCAATAACGAAAAAAATGCTTAAGCCATATTTTACTATTTTGCAGGAGAGTACTTTTAAGCTCCCAAGTCGATTTTTAGAATTTTCCTTCTTCTATAGTTAAATTGGGAAATTCTCTGTTAATATTTATTTTTTTAAAAAACATCGTTTTGTACACTATAAGAAATATATTTTAAGTCGAAATATTTCGAATTGTAAACTAAATTAAGCTATTATTTAAATTAAGCTTAAAAGTGTAAAAAAGTTAAGTCGCAAGCCAAAGTGCTATAACTCCTTAAAAAAATCACACACATAAATTGAGATTTTTCCCAGGGGTACATTCGAATATGCAGATTACATTTGTTCCATTAAATCAAAATCAGCTTATCTCGGCTTGAGAACTTTTTCTTTTTTGCACAGAATTTATGTGTTACTTTTATATGTATGTATATTTAAAAAAAATTTAAATTTTCCAGCTCATATCTCCAGTCTCTGATTTTTATTACCAATCGAAAAAAAAAATATTAATTTCACTTTGTTACTTTAATAAAACAGTAAATTAAAGTTTTGATTTAAGATTTTTCTGATTTGTTTCTAAAAATATGTTTAATATATGTGACGCGCAAAATAGAAAGGCACCTAAGGGTAAAAACCGGTTTTGTTGGGGAGAGCCATTTTAAAGATTTAAATACGTGTATCTTTGGTGTACCATCACTAAAAAAACGTGCATATCTCTAGGAGGGGACACTTTTGGGGCATGGGATCTGTCTCATTCGATGGTCAGATTTTGTCCACATTAAAAAGAAAAAAAGTGAAAATTGATTTTTTACCCTTAAGTCCCTTTCTCTATGCGTTGTCACATATAGAGAAAAATAGAAAATTAGTGTTTGGCGGTTACTTATATATAAAAAAAATATCAACTTCCCAACCCTGCAATCGTCTTTTTTATTTGTTTTAATTGGAATACCAAATTAATTCGTACTGAAATATAAGATTGGTTTAAGTAACAAAAAAAAAAAACTAAAATTTGTTTGATACGCCAAAAAAAGATCTAACTCTCCAGCTCTGAAACCGTCTTCTTGATCCTGGCTGATTTTCAATACCAATCTCTTGTTGATTATTTCTGATGTACCCGCTTAAGACCGAAGTCTCTATCTCTTCTTCGAAGAACCGATTTCATGTACACACCGACAGACGGACGGACGGGCAGACAGACGGACAGACATCACTTAGTTTTCTTCCCTGTTCATAAGGACCCAGATCCAGATATCGAAAGGCCCTAACTCGTTTTTTCAGTGATTCCAATATATTTTAAACAAATACACCTCGCCACAAAAATTTATTGCAATAGTGTGTAAAAAATAATGCTTTTAGAAGCAGTTATCTGTTTATTATTATATTTTTACCTTCTCCTGTAGAGTTACAATTATTTGAGTTAGGGCCTTTCTACTTGTGATCAACGATATACTTTATGGGTTGCATATTTTGTTTAAAGTTAAGTAACACTCGGGCAATGAATGCCTACTTCTACTACTAGGTGTTACCTTCTTTAGGAAAAGGATAGTGATAGAGAAAACAGGTGGGGAAGCAAGAGATAGAAGAAAGAAAGCTTAATTTTTTTACAACGTATTTAATAATGCAGTGTTACAGCGCCTCTGGTGCCAATGAGGCGAATTAAATTTTTTAAAATATGCTTAATACTCTAAATGGCTGTCGGATACCGGACTGGAACCCAGAAGCTTCGGTTTTATAGTCATCATGCTAACTACTTCAGCCAACGCCACCCTCGGTTGCATATTAATATTGTTGAAATTACACACCAAATAACAAAAAATTTTTTTGGTGAAGTTTAAAAAAAATTGCATTTTACGCATATTTATTTTAAATATTTTAACGCTTTTAACGCTTAGTAAAGTATTAAACTTGTTTTGAAAACCAATTTCTAAATTAAGAATTTCTAAAATGAATTTTAAGAAATTCAGTGAAGTGCGACTTTGACCCGCGCACGAAGGGTTCCGTACGGACACGAGGTATGTAATTAAATACGAACTTTAGCCAATATTAACTATAGTTTTGGCATTTTTTTCGTTTTTGGGTTTTTCGGTTTTAAGCGTTTTAATTTAGTTTGGGGTTTTTTTGAATTTATTGGCGCTTTCTGAGTTTTGGTACTTTTTTCACGTTTTGGCGATTTTTTTTGGTTTTTGAAGTTTTTTAAATTTTGACGATTTTTATTATTTTAGGGTTTTTTTATTTTGGAGATTTTTTTATTTTGGCGATTTTTTTAATTTTGGCGTTTTTTCATATATGTAGGTGTTTTTTTGGTTTTGGAACTTTTTTTTCTCGTTTTTAGCATTTTTTTGGGGGTTTTTGGCGTTTATTTTCAATTTTGGCGATTTTTTTAATTTTGGCGATTTTTTTTAATTTGGCGATTGTTTTTTAATTTTGGCGATTTTTTTTCATTTTGGCAATTTTTTTTCACATAAACATTTATTTTGGTTTTGGCGCATTTTTCACGTTTTGGCGATTTTTTTCGTTATTTGGCGTTTTTTTAATTTTTGGCGATTTTTTTTCATTAAGACGATTTTTTTGAATTTGGCGATTTATTTTAGTGCTTGAATTTTTTTTTTAATTTTGTCGATTTTTTTTTTTTAAATTTTTGGTGATTTTTTTCAGGTTTTGGCGTTTTTTTTTTGGTTTGGTGATTTTATGATTTTTAGATTTTTTAGTTTTACCGTTTTTGAAAATTTGAAGAGTTTACCTCTTTTGGTTTCCTAGATAAAGCAATTTGTCAAAATTACATAGTCAAAATTGCATTAACTGATGGACCACCCTTTAATTTAAATTTTTTTAAATTTTAGTGTTAATTGTTGTAGTTTTTATGAAAATATACTAATTTTACAAATTTCAAGTGTCAATATACATATTGGGGGTTATTCTGGAAAACGCGTTGAAGAAGTGAAACTTTACATTCAAACAAAAACAAATTTTCAAAAATTGTTTTTGTTTGCCATGCATTTCATAAATGAAATAAACGTGAGAATATCAACGCGTTTCTCTTTCTTTCAAAAACGGTTAATTTTGTATGAGAAACAAAAACAACTTTTTTACATTTAAGAAATTTATTATACGACATATTGTCATAATTATATTTTAATTTGAAATTTATTTGCTGGTGGTTCAGCTTGGTCTATATACGTATTTTTTTGTGGTCTAAGTCTACTGATGATTTGGTTCAAGCGCCAATGAAATACGTATATAGACCAAGCTGAACCACCATCAAATAAATTTCACACTTTTTTACATTTACACAGTTTTGTTTTTGTTTTCCATGTAAGTTTCACCAAGTCGACGCGTATTTAATAATAGACACCATTATGTACATATGTATGTACATATTGTATGTATATTACATGAGATTTTAACATTTTTCGTCGCTCGTTTTGGAGCACCCTTTAATTTCTAATTCTCATGTATTTGTTGTTGTAGTGGCCAAGGTTCTACATACTCTGTCCAAATTTCAGGTCCGTAGCTTAACTTAAGTCGACTTAAGCTAACAAATACTTTTAGAGAGTTATGGCCTTACCGCTAAGATATTAAAAGACTCTAACGCATGATTCTGCTCTCGTATGGTAATTTCCTTATATATGCAGCATTGCAACCAACCACTGCAACCTTCAACTGCTCTATAATACAGCAAACTAAAGTTACAATTTGCTTAAAACGACTTAAGCGATTATCGCATACTTCCACAGAAATGACATAAGGCTTAAGTACAAACTTAGTTATGAGCTGAGTATAAAAACAAAAATATTTAATAAATACATTAAAGTTATACACCAGGGAATACTTTACTGGCCTTGTTTTATGGGTTGTATGTGCCAAAGTTATGATTAAGTAATAAAATTGTTGTTGTTGTTAACAAGAAATAAATTTACAAACTTTTATCCAAACATTTCGTTGCCAGCGCAAGCGTTAGATGTTTGTAGAGTTCGACTGAAAATTTTTCTTTGTTTTTTTAATTGTAATATAATTTTTATTTATGGCAATAATCTTTGATCAACATTTTCATTTTGAGATAAGAAATTCTTGGCCATGGTCCTTTGTTTAATAATTTCTCAGAAATAAATATAATTTTCTCTTAAAATAAAAGAATACTTTTTTTATTATTTATAGTGCCTTTATGATTTTTCTTATTCCATGGAAAACACTAAAGCAAAATACTTTCATTTCATTTTTTTATGAAATTTTACAAATTAATGCTGTTTTCTGAAGAAAACAAGAAAAGTTAATTTATACCGATTGCATGTATGCTGCATTTTCAGTGCCACCATTGAGTCAGCATCCATGTCTATCAAATTCCTTGAATAAAAACAATGGAAACAATATGTTTTTTTATTTATTTTTTTAAGAGAAGTAACACTTGGGCAATTAATGCCTACTACTATTACTAAGTGTTACCTTCACCACTATAGTTTATCCATTTATTGATCGATTTACAAAAACTATGTCTTGTTTGAAAGGTAATATCAGCTCCTTTAAACAAAAGAATAACTAATAGAAATCCATTGGGAAACAAATAAGGTATGACTCTCTCAATTTGAAATTCTAAAAAAAAGTTTTTCTCCATATCTACCGTGATAAAATCACATTTCGAGGTGATCTAAAAAAACCAAAGGTATTTTCAGTATCTATGGACTCCAAGAAAATAGAATTGGTACATGATAGCCCCTGAATAATTTTTTTCTCAACTTTTGTATCACAGTGATATTAAACATGAACTTACAAAGCAAAAATTGTTCATTTATGTTCCAAATTATATTCAAATGAACATTTGAAAAACAATTAAGAATAATGTTTGAAAGTAGGTCGAGAATAAATGAATTTTTCAATTTCAATAATTTTCCCTCTTTGTTGAGAAATCTATATTTTTCAGGATATTTTTAAATTATTTTCAAACGTTCATTGTTTGAGAAAATGTTTAATTTCAAATCATTCGCAATTTAAAATTAAGCCTGCGTGTTTGTTGGGTACTATGTCTGCATGTAAAAACTTTAAACGCTTTTAGCTTCCAAAATACTCAACCGATTTCAATAAAATCTGGATTGTAAACATCTGTGCAAAAAAAGCTTTCAAACAATATAAACCTTTTTAAAATCGGTGCAGTAGTACCGCCGTGAAAAAGGTTGCAAAAAACGTGTTTGCCCATTAATCAAGTGTTATTAGCGCAGGGAGAAGGTGTCTTAGATGGGACGATTTTACGTCATTTTTACGATTTCTTTTGACGATTTTCTCACATCACTAATGTTAGTATTGAAAGTAAAATTAAATCAATTTACTCAAATTGAAAACAAAATAACTTCCACATGCTTGCCAGTGACGAAGAACTTTTAACCCAGTATTAACTTTAGCCAGAACAAAAGAAAATATTAATTTATAACACAACGCCTTGACTTGTCTTCATTGGCATTATCGATGTTGTTGTTGTATTTTTAGTCACTGATAAATTTTAGCGAGACGCGACACTCTGACGACATTGATTTATTTTTCTTCTAATTGTTGTTGTTGTTGGCTGTTTGTTTCCACTTAATTTAAACTATGAGAAACAAAATCTGAATAAAATTCTCAATACTCTTTAAATAAAAAAAAATACAATACAAAATACTTAAACATACAAGGCAACAATAAACAACAAGACAAGTCAAAGCCTCCTTCTTTAAACGCATACAATACGTACGAAGCATGTAAACAGCTGGCCGTGTTTGTTTAGAATGTAATAAATAAAAGAAGAAGAAAGGCAGTAGAGGAACAAATAATAATAAAAAACAAAAATAATAAAAAATATAAAATATAAGAAATTTTTTAAGTGTATTATAATAAAATAAAATAAATTTAAGAATGCAAATGACTAAATTGTAAATTAAATAAGTGAATATAATGAGAGAGAATAAGCGGGCTAGAAAATAATTTATGCAGTACCAGAAAATAAAAAAAAAAACAAAAATTATTAAAATTAACAACAACAACAATTTTAACAATAGCTTTAAAGATTAAAAGTAACATGCATAAACGATTATTAAAATTCAAGAATTTTTTTAAGCATTTTTCTCATAAACAACAATAACTTTAACAATCGTTTATGAATAACGACATTAATATTTTAGAAAAAAAAATAAAAACAACGATACGAATTACAGTATTTACACAATGGATTTAAAAAAAATATAGAAAAATAACTATAATTATACATATATACACACAAACATATCACATTAAAAATATATGTGTGTGTGTAATAGAGCAAGAGTACCTGTAAATGAGAGTAACTGTCTGCTAGGCTAAAGGTCTTATGTGCGTGTGTGTGTTTGTGTGTGTGCGTCTGTTAATTACATACAAATAATTCACAATACAAATAATTCATACCAATAATTCACAATATAAAACAACAACTTAGAATGAAATTATTAACTTATTTACAGTGTTAACATCTCATGCCTTATTGGCGTTTTTTTTATATTTTTTGTTTCTATTTATTAATTTTCATATATTTATAATTTAGTTCAAGTGGCGAACAAATAAATTGTAAAAAATGTGCAAGAAAATCATTCATAAATAAATAAAAAAAATAATGAAAATAAAATATGAGAAAGAATATAAAATAAATTTTGTTGCTCTCCAATAAAACTTAAATACAAATCAAAAAGAAAAAGTGTGAATAATAGAAAACTGCTTGAACATTTATACACTGAAAAAAAATGTAAATACAACTTAAATTTGCTGCGTAAATATAAAGAGAAAAAATTGGTGAGTTACTAAAATCTTTAGATTTATAATTTTTTGATATATATTTTACACATGAAAATTAATATGTATATGTGTTAGACTAAAGGTAGAATTAGTAAAATTGTATCGTTCTACTTTACAGCTTGCCGGATTGTTCAGTCTTGTGCACAAGTTATAGAAAATATAACAGTTTGCATAGCACAATATTATAGCTATGCTATTTATGGCGCGACACAGGAGTTAGGACGGGATTTTCGTAGCAAAAATAATCAGCAATAATAAAGTTATAAATTTATTTTTGTGTTGATTTCTTTGTACCTAAAACCAGAGTACGAAAATAAACAGATTTTTATTTTATTTTGTTCTTTGAAGTGACTGAATCAAAAATAATGAGAAGGATTTCTCCATTAGTTTTTGTATTGTTTTTGCACCTGAGCACAAACCAGTAAACACAGCCAAACAGCTGTGAGCCGACTAACAGCCGCCGACGAACGCAAAAGTACATTAATTTAATTGCATGCCGCTAAAAAATAAAATAATGGGAAATAAATGGAAACGTTTTGAAATAGTTGCGGAAAATTTGACATATTCCATAATATAATTTTATTGCATTGTTATTTAGTACATTAAATTTGCTTTAGGAGCATAACTATAACCGGGTATCTTAAGACAACTCTCTTTTTTATTTTGTTTTATTTTTAATGTGGCTTTGTTGACGTTAGTAACAGAAAAATCTGTTTTCTGCAGGTTTCTACGTGAGCAGTGTTTTATAATTAGTGGCATGCATTGCATATGGTACAGTTTTTTTCAGCTGACACTCAACTTAACGATATGATTTTACCAATTCTACCTTAAAACTTATTTTCGAAAAGTCACAATATTAATGCCGGGACCACTTGAATTGTGCCTTTTACCAAACAAAATTATTGTCTGAAAATTTGAAGTCGATGTTACAGTCCGATACAAAGGGCTCAAAATCCATGAAAAGTATCATAACTATCCCTGGTGCGTCCACAGAAGGGTAAAATGTAGGAACCACCTCTTCCCCCACTAATTCCTTCTCCTCTACAATTTTTCAGATTTTTGTGATAAATTTTTCTTTTAGCGATTTCTTTAGCTTCTTCTAGTGTTCTATTCGTTTTGGCGATTTTTTAAAGTTTTTGCGCTTTTTTAGCTTTAACGTTTATTATTTGTTTAAGCGTTTTTTTTTTGTTTTGGTTATTTTTTCGTTTTCGCGATTTTTTCGTTTTGGCAATTTTTCTTAATTTTCGGATTTTTTAGTTTTAACGTTTTTAAAAATTTCAAAAGTTTTTCTCTATAGCCTGGTCAAAATAATACCTACTGATAGAATACCCTTTAATTTGTTTTTTAATTTCATTTGGGTATAGTCTGCATAAAAATACACAAACTTAGAAATTTTCAAGTTTCTATACATAATTGTCTATATATTATATAAGTGTTTCAACATTTTTAGTTGCTCGCTTTAGAACACCCTATAATTATTAATTCTCTTATATTTGATGTTGTAGCGGCCAAAGGTTTGCATATTTTGTGAATATTTCAGTTCCGTAGCCTTAGTGGTTGCCTAGAAAACAGCCTGTGGTACATATACCTATACAAACGGATATCGTAGCGAAAACATTATGGTTCCTTTTCACCTTTGTTGTACAGAAATGTACTTATATACATATGCTGAATGCATAATTCGTTTTGGTGAATGTATCTGACTGGGGAACCAGCTGCATAAAATGCAGCTCAATCTTCAATTAAAGTTTATAGTTTTTTAAATTATTAAGTATCAGCCTTATTTATAAAACTTATTAAGGCTTTAAAAAGGTTTTTTAGAAAAAATTTTCTTTACAAAGTCTTAATAATTTTTATATTTATTTTTTAAACAGCTTAAAAATAACTTTTAGTTTTCTCATCTTTTTATTGTATTTTTATTATAATCTTATTTTGTATTTAATTTATTTTTTCAATGTACATTTTTCATTCATTCATTCATTCGCGTTCAAATATTTTCTTCTCACATTGCGTTTAGTGTGTGCCTTAGATTGAATGTATTTTTGTGTGTGTTTATTTGGGTGTATGGATATGCGTGCTTGTGACCTCCACAATTTGTAAGAAATATGTTGGGAAAAAAAACTCAAGAAGAAAATTTCTGCACCTGCTGCCATTTAAAGAGCACCACCATCAACTATAAAAAAAAAGAAAATCTTTGCAGCAACAATTCGTGCGGTTAGAGTTGGACGAGTTAAAAATACACATTTATTACATTTATTTTCCTTTAGTTACAGCAGCAATAGAAAATAATATTTACAGCAACATCATCAACAAAAAAAACCAGAGCAGCATTAAAAAATAAAATAAATCTTTGTATATAGACCATCGATTAGAGAGACCTTGTACACATTTTGTTTTAGAACAGACCGGCTAAAAACTTTTAGCCCACATTTTATTTTATTTTTCAGTTTTTATATTATATTTCACTTTATATTGAAAGAAAATTGATTATTTTTTGTTGAATTGTTTTTTCCGTTTTGTTGAGATATCCCAGCAAAAGGTGCTAAAAATATCTTCTGAGGAAATCTTGCTGACTATAAAAAAGTTGTGTGCGGTTGAAATGCTAAATTAATTTTAAAATCTTGTTCTTGTTAGTTTAACAAAATTAAATAAGCATTAAAAACTGTAGCATTTTTGTTAAGTTCAAAATTAATATTAGTCATGATGTATGAATATATAATTTTTTATTCTAATCATTAGCTAATCGTTTTTGCTAATATCGATAAATGGCAATATTTTGTGAAATATATTTTTTCTCAATTACCCACAAATTATTCAGGGAGAACCAGGAAGGAATTCCTTAAAAGTTTTGCATTATAACGAATAACGGCTGTGTGCTGTACTGTTCTACCTTTTGCTGGGTATTATTTATATTAACTACTGGAATTTAGCACACACTGCTGAAAATCGTAGAAAAAATTTCTTCAAGCTTCATTGAAATAAGTCAATAAATTATTTAAAGAAATAAAAGATGATACATTATCCACGTAAGTAAAGTTTGGTACTCTTAAACATGTTTCATGATATATTAAAAAATATCAGAAAGAGATTATTTTGTTTTATTTTCAATCCTTTAAAGCTAGTTTTTGAATGTTACGCTTTTATTTTATAATATCATCAGTTAATGCAGATTTAAATTTATATTCTGTACACTTTGCTTATGATTGATGGAGCGGAGTTTTATTTTAATGTATTAGAAATCAATATTGACTGCATAACTGCCCTGTCAATACTTTTCAATCAACTTCAAAAGACTCATCTGCCGAAAACATAATGAAAATTTAATACCTTAAGACAGAACACTCTCAAAAATTAATGCATGCAATGTTTTTTTTATATGTTACAGTGAAGGCTATAAAAAATACAACAAAATGATTTGTTTTAAATTTCAATTAATTTTTATTTAATTTTTTTAACACTTTTTTTTTAGTTTTGTTAAATGTTAATAAATTCAGTGAAGTGCGACTTTGAACCGCACACGAAGGGTTCCGTACGGATACGAGATATGTAATTCAATACGAACTTTAGCCTATATAAAATATAGTTTTGGCATTTTTTTTTCGTTTTTAAGCGTTTTGTTTAGTTTTGCGGTTTTTTTTGCGTTTATTGGCGCTATTTTAGATTTGTCACCTTTTTCTCGTTTTGGCAAATTTGTTTGGTCTTTGACGATTTTTTAGTTTTGGCAATTTTTTTTATTTTGGTGATTTTTCTAATTTTTTAAATTTTTTTTCATATATGGGATTTTTTCGGTTTTTTGCAATTAGGATATTGGCAATTTTTTTACTTTTGAAACTTTTTTTTCTCGTTTTGGGGATTTTTTTCGGTTTTTTTGCTTTTTTATTTTTGGAAATTTTTTTCAATTTGGCGATTCTTTTCATTTTGGCGATTTTTTTAATTTTGAGGATGGGCAATTTTTTCGAATTTGGCGATTTATTTTACTGTTAGATTTTTTTTTTAATTTTGGCGATTTTTTTCGTTTTGGCTATTTTTTTGTTTGGCGATTTTTTTCATTTAGGTGATTTTTTTAGCTATATCGATTTTTACGATTTTTGGCGTTTCTTCATTTTAGCGACTTTTTTTCATTTAGGCGCTTTTTGAGTTTGCACACTTTTTTTTCTCATTTTGGTGATTTTTTTCGGGTTTTGGCGTTCTATCCGTTTGGCGATTTTTTTTAATATTTGCGATTTTTTTCGTTTTGCCTATTTTTTATCATACAAAATTTTTCTTTGTTATTGGCGCCTTTTTCGCGTTTTGGCGATTGTTTTCGGTTATTAGCGTTTTTTTCATTTTGGTGATTTTTTCCATTTAGGCGATTTTTTCGAATTTGGCGATTTATTTTGTTGCTAGAATTTTTTTTTAGTTAATAATGCAGAAATATGCGGCATTTCGTATATTATCTTGTGTAAAAATTTCATACAAATAGCTTGTCCCATCACCTCCTGAAAGAAGATTTTTTTTCATTTCTCTATTGACTTGTATGCAAATTGGAAACCCTTCCATTCATGGGGAAATTTGCAATCATGAAAATTTCATGGGAACAAAAATTTCACATTTTATTCACGATAGGGGTGATTTAATTTTTTAAGGAAGTTGTATATATCTAGTATATGTTTGACGAAAAATAATTTTTTTTATTTTGTTCACTTTTATATATATTCTGAGAAATATTGCTCTAAAATTTTTGTTAACATCGTGCAATTTATTCAATAGTGTGGAGCAACAAAGTACTCAATAATATTGCTTAGCTTAAGGGTACCTTTACTTTTGTGTATTATTTTGCTTGCAGTATTACTGATTTCAATGCAAAGTTATTCGCTCCGAAAAAAAACACTCATCGTTTAGCTTGTAACCCAGGTTTAACACTTGAAAAATCAACCGAAATTTAAACATATTTTTATTAACAAATAAAGAAAAACATAATTTTTTCTTCTTATTCTCTCTCTCTCTCTCTCTCCTCTTTTTTTCTTGAAGGCTCGTGTCACTCTTAACCAAAAACATCATATTTAATTAAAACATTTGTTATAAATATGTTTTGCCTCATATCGTTTGTCACTTCACATAAAAATTAATCGAACAAATATTTTAAGAGCTGCATGGAAAATTTAGTTTAGAAAAAAAAAATAAGATTTGTGGTTTTGTTCATATACTTCCTTCTGCGTAACAAGCTAAAAAAACATGAAATGTTTCTCGGAATCAAACAATCACTCCAAAGTAAATTTTTGTGTTTATGTAAGTGTGGTGTTCACTCTTGCATTAACATATTATTCTATACTTGTCATCATGTAGCAAAAACAT
This sequence comes from Tachina fera, assembly GCA_905220375.1. NCBI lineage: Eukaryota > Metazoa > Arthropoda > Insecta > Diptera > Tachinidae > Tachina > Tachina fera. The sequence goes on along the minus strand of LR999966.1, from coordinate 109,014,188 downwards.
AAAAAAATAAAGAAGGCAAAATTGTTTCAAGAAATAGAATATTTAATAGCTAAAACCTCAATAGGATGATGAGAAAAGTAAAAGGAAACAATAACAAGTGGTTTTTATTTGCGGTTACAACCATGAGCAATTGCAGAAAAATAAAAAAAACTTAAATAAACTACAAAGGAAATTTAATTTGCATTTATGGAATATTTTATCAAATAATTGTTAATGCATGAACTCATTTTTGACCATTTAGGAATTTTTGCGGCATTATTTTAGCATGACTTCATTATTTTTGTTCTCATAGTGGCAGCAGCATATGAGAGAAAAGAAAGATATTAATGATTGTGATAAAAGTTTTATTACTAGATAGTGTGTTTTAAAAGTAAATGGAAATCCATTTTTGATTTGAATATATTACTTTCTATAATTGTTATATAATTATTAATCTTGAAATTGTATTGAAGGATTATTGAAAGTCAACCTTTTCAGTGTTTGAAAAAAAAAATTAATAAAAAACCGGGGTTTAACAAAAATTTAAAACCGGATTTCACAAAAATCAAAAACACTTTTGTAAAATTTATTGAATTTTGTATAATAATACGCCTTTTTAAACTTTTATTACATAACGATATTTTCGGTTTAAAGGAACGGTTTCTGCTAACAAAAAAACTTAAAACCGGTTACCATTATCAAAAAAGTTAAAATACCGTATTTTGTGAACTATGAGTGCTAAAGGTAACAAAAAAGTCCAAAAACCGGTTAGACGAAACGGTTTCTAGAAAAAAAAAACTAAAAACCGGTTATTTATAAATTAGTCGTCTTTGAGTTAGTTGAATAACATATGGTAAAAGTAATAAAAATTACTAAAAACCGGTTATACAAAACACTTTTTAATAAAGGGCCTGGCCCACGATGTCGTTTGTCTTTGTTTTAAATATAACTATGCGACAGATAATATCTTGTCGACTTCGTGGTCCAGGCCGAAAATAGTTTAAACCGGGTTTCTAAAAACTATCTACTATTGGTCCACCAGAAAATTAAATGAAAATGCTATTAAAAAAAACTACTGAAGCTTCGGCTGTGTGCTACGTAGCGCCGTCCTGTTGAAACCAAATATTGTCAATATCCGCCTCTTCAGTTTTTTTGAACAAAAATTCGTTCACCATGGCCCGATAACGATCGCCATTGACTGTAACGACCACTCCTTGCTCATTTTCGAAATTATGCTTCTGGACCAAAATCTGCACCAAACAGTGACTCGTTTGCGTCGGCTGCGTCGGCTTTTCAATGTATTGGTGCGGGTTTTCGGTGCCCCCTATGCTACAATTTTGCTTGTCTACATACCCGCCAAGATCAAAATGAGCTTCGTCTGAAAAGATGATTTTTTTTTTGGCAAAATCGGCATCTTCTGTAAGTCGATCGCAGGCCCACTTAGCGAAGCGAAAACGCATTGAATGGCCAGTTGGCTCGTTCAGCGCAAGGATAAAACTAATTATCTGTCAAATCAGACATGAGCTAAGTGCTACCATTCATGAAATAAGCAAAAGTTGAAAAAAAAAACGTTAGATGGCGGACCCTTTATTTGAAATATTTAAATCAGGGGGCGGGCAACTTACGGCATTCGTTATCGAGAAAATTTTCATAAAATTATAATTGTCTTCGATCGAAATCGAATACCGTAATTTGCCCACAGGTTTTTCAGTATAGTTCTCAAAACCGGGTTTTAATAAAAAAATTTAAGCCCCTTTATTTAAAAATTATTATATTTTAATTACTAAAAAAGGTTTTGAATAAAATAGTTAATAACCGGTTTTTTGCAAACTACTTCTATTTAAAATATTTTTTTTTCGGAATTTAATTTTCTTACCGCATTGAATATCGAGAAAATTAATCACGTTCGACCGGTTTCGAGTGTCATAATTTTTCCCCAGATATTTTAAGTAATGCCATTAAAACCGGTTTTTAATAAAAAAATTTAAATCCAGTTTTTTTAAAAATTATTTCTCTTTGAATTAATCGAAAAGTAGCGCACATTTTAATAGAATAGTATTTTAAAACTCCACACGTTCCCACAATGAGTTAAAATGGATTACTTCAAGCATTTGTGAGTTTAATTTATTATTGTATAATTTCCATAAGTAAGTCAGACGACTCGTCTAGAAAATTTTGTAGGAAGATCACTTATCACTTATCACTTATCACTTATCACTATCAATTTAATACGAGTAATCAAGACGATCGTCTGGGTTGTAGAAACACGAGGTATGGCAAATACCGTGTTTTCTATCAATAGAAAATTGGAAATATCTCTCATATTTATAAAATATTTTATAATTTTAGTTCAATTAAATAATAACTGCTTTATTCACAAAAAAAGAATTCACGATTAAGGCCTTAAGTATTGTTAAGCATTCGAATTTAGCAAGTTTACACTCTAATCCATCGATATGTTCATCTTTATGTAATTATAGTTTACTTTTCTTGTTTTGATCAAAAGTAACATAAAGTAAGTTTTTAAGAATTAATTACTAAAATTTATAGAGAAAACGAAAAGTTTTTCAAAACAAAATGTCAAAACTAATAATTGTGATTCAAACCAAACAATCTTTAAGTTCCTAAGTCCAGTTAATTATTATTACTATTATTTATAAACTTATTGAAGTAGAATTTTACTTAAATTAACAAACTTTTTACATTATCCTTAATGCCTAATTTTCATGCTGCCGCACAGTGGGAGGGAACACAAAAATTATGATAATATTTTGTAAGCTTAAAAATATTAAATAACTGAAAATGGGAGGACATGAAAAGTGCAGACTGTAAAACACCAGGATGACTTAAGACAAAATATGAAGCTCTTAAAATTTAATTTGCCTTTTGAATTAAAGCAAATATTCATACAATTTTAATTTTGTTCATATGGAAATTTGGATCGATATAAAATGTCGTAATTTGTGTCTAGGAATTTTCTGTTTTATAGGACGGTGTTCAAAATTTTTTTATTTAAAAATAAAAATTAAAATTTTTTTTAATCTTAAATTTTTATTTAAAATTTAATCTTAAGAAGAAAGTTTGTTTACCCGACTTCAAAATAAAGGATGAGATTATCGATTCGTCTGTAATTTTTTTTAATTGGTACATTTTAGACTGATTGTCAAAATTATTATTTTTTGACTGAAAAGGTTTAACTTCCAATTGGTCTTATTGTAAAAAAAGTATACGGGGACATGCCTAAAATTGTTTTTACTAATTTTTATGATATTCTACTTATTTGATTGCTACGAAACGTAGCAAGCACCTTTTATTCTTGTAATTACAAAATTTTAAAGTTGGAAAAATGGGCGGAGCTACGTCCATTAAAATTTATTATTATATTTCACGTGGTTGTACTAAGCCGATTTTTACGAAACTTAACACACATCTTGAGCTCTAAAATAGACACAATATTTCATTTAATATTTTATTTTACTTGGTTCTACTTTATCGATTTTTAAAGAACTTAATATACACCCTGAACTCCTAAAATATACAATCTTGTATTTAAAAAAATGGGCGGAGGTACGCCCTACTACAGGGTGGCCCAGAAAGACCGAAGTGGTGTGAATTCCTTATAACTTTTTATTTAAGACATATTTTTTTAATTTTTTGTTTTTTAAATACAGTAAATTTATAGGGAATATTTTTAGATTAGTTATTAAAAATTGTATCCCGCAAGTGGTGGCCATTTTCTGCTTCGCACAAATGTGCTCTTTCCATTTCCATTATTCATAACTTATTTATGAGTGACGAAGCCCATTTCCAATTAAATGGGTTTGTTAACAAGCAAAACTTTAGGATATGGGCTAAGGAAAACCCGAGAGTACTTCATCAACGACAATTACACCCAGTTAAGTGTACTGTTTGGTGCGGTGTTTCTTCAGAAAGGATCATTGGTCCATATTTTTTGGAAAATGAAAGAGATGTCGCCATTTCCATCAATGGTGATCGATATCGGGCCATGTTGGAAAATTTTGTAAGGCCAGCCGTGGAATACCATCCGCAAATATGGTTCCAACAGGATGGAGCCACAGCGCACACTCCGAGGGCCACAATGGCTATTTTACGCGACATCTTTGGGGAAAGAATAAATTCGCGTAGAAGCAATTTTAATTGGCCTCCGCGTTCCCCGGATTTAACCGCTCCAGACTGTTTCCTTTGGAGTTATTTAAAAGGGAAAGTTTATGTTAATAAGCCTAGGACTATTGAGGAATTAAAAACCAATATTCCAGACGAAATTAACAACATAACACCGGAAGTTTTGCGAAAGGTCATGGAAAATGTGTTGAAAAGAGATCATTTGTGCGAAGCAGAAAATGGCCTCCACTTGCGGGATATCATTTTTAACAACTAATCTAAAAATATTCCCTATAAATTTACTGTATTTAAAAAACAAAAAATTAAAAAAATATGTCTTAAATAAAAAGTTATAAGGAATTTACACCACTTCGGTCTTTCTGGGCCACCCTGTAAAATTTAATTTTTTTACTTCTTTTTAACCAAGAGATTTTCAAAATTTTGTTGTTTGTGTGAATGATTTTACTTCAGGTTTGGTTCTATAAATTTTTTTTTCGAAAATGTTCTATCAGATATTTACATTGAAATCGGTTTTTTTTGCAGAATTATTTTAATGGTTTTTATTTTTTATTTTGAAGCTTTACAGGACAATTATTATAGTTAAAATTTTTTTTTTAATTCTTGAGAAATTGGGTAATAAAAATTTTAATTTTAATTTTATTTTTCCAGCAAAATTTTATATTTCCCGATTTCCCGGGATTTTCTTTGCGGGATCCCAAGACAACATCCCGTTGACAACTTTAGATATAGAAAACAACTGCTCTCACTTTGCCATTTGTGAAAATTTATTGCGAGCAACATTTTTTCTAACAAATGTTATATTTAACGATATATCTTGTCACATTGATTGATGTTTTCAGCAGGAACATATCAGTTATAAGAGAAATGACAAAAGTTTTTATAACCATTTGTTGAATTTAAATAATGTTTATAAATGTAACTAATATAAGTGAGAAATATTTTTTTGTTATAAATAACTATTATAACAACCAAAAAAGTTTTTTTTGGTTACCAATGACGATTGTCGAAAGTAATTTTATTTTTTGGTTGTCGCTACAAGAAAACACATCGTATTTTAGATTTAATGGATGCATTTCTAGGGCAAGATATTGCAATGTCTTAGGAAAACTTAAAAAAACGGTCATAATAATATATGGATATCTCACAATAAAGTAGACAATGGTTATTTTCTAGTAATATTTTCTTCAAAAAGAAAATAATTGATTTTCGGTCCTTGGTTTTAAAGTAATTTATTGAAAACATTATTCTCTTTTTTGTTTTTAATAAAATTGTCTCACATTGAAAAGTCAATTGTTTCTTAAGAACAAATCTACTGATCTGTTTTCTTTTATTTTATGTTTGATTTTATTAACTATTACGTTACTTATATTTGTAAGTTTACTTTTTTAATCTCATTATTAGAAAAAACCTTCAAGGAATTTAAAAATTAAATATTTATTTGTGATAAGATGTGTTTTAGTGAGTATTTTAAGCTTTCTAATCAAATTTGTGTTAATGCCTGGAAAATTTAATGTTTATTATTTCTATGGAGCAGGATCACGGGATCGCGGGATATATAAAAAAATTTCCCGCTTTCCCGGGAAGTGAAAAAGTATGGGAATAAAAAAACTGTAGTTTTAATATAATTTGCCAAAACGTCCTCCTGTGCTTCAAACTTTCGACCCTCATTTTCCACGAAATTATTTCATAATTAGTTCATAACATTTTGAGTCGAATAAAATAGAAATCCACTTCATTTTCATTTTTTTTAATACGAATCAAAGGAAAATAAATTTTTAATGCCTTTTTTAATTCGGTCAAATTAAATAATCTCGCCCTGTTTTTTTAGTTGCTTTCAATTCTTTATACATTTTAATTTTAATACTTAAATATCTGGGGTGGAATAAAGAAAATTATATTTCCTTTTTGTTTCATAATAAGCTGGTGAAAGTAGTTTGTTTTCTAGTCTCTTTTTTGTATGGTTTTGTATGGTGTGATATGATTGTCGTATGGTTGGTAACATGGTCGAGTGATTTAAGCGATTTTTTTTAGCAGGGTTGATAATAATACGAGAACATATAAGAAAAGTGAGTTGCTAGCTTTACTTTTTTAAATTGGTGAAAGGGCTGTTATTTTTATGTCCAATCCCATGTTACAGTCATGTTTTCGCAAATATCAATTTATCATATATCTAATTGCAGGGAACGTAAAAATATTCTGAGATCATTGAGGCTTTATGGGTGAGTGCCTTCTCACTCTATTTAACTATCAGTGGAGGCTGAGAAATCTTTGTTTAGGAATTAGTTGTTCTATGAGCGGAATCAGTGGGCTGCTTGAACAGACATACAAAGGAAGCATTTCTGGTCACTACCAAGTGATAGTCAAAAACTTACTAGTCACAACTTTTATTACCCGATCGCGCGACATGGTATGTATATATGTATCAGGATTGTGATATTTTTTCTGAAACAATTTTTAAAAACCACCAAGTAACTCCAAAATTAGTTTTATTATTTAGTTTTTCTTAATATAAATTTAATACTAAACTTATTTTAACTTAAACAATATTTTAATATAAATTTTTAAATAAAGCGTGATTCATTTCGAGGTTCCCTACTGTTTTAAAGAAAAAACACAGAAAATTCAAATTTAATAGATAATGTTTATTATCATTTGAAAGAACATACTTTGGCATTTATTTTTTTTTAAGATTATGTCTATCAAATGCATAAACTTTAGACTTTACATATCCCCACAGGAAAAAGTCTAACGTTGTGATATCACACAATCTAGGTTGCCAATTGACCGGCTCAAAACGTGAAATTATGTGCTCACCGAAATGTTCTCCTCAATAAATCCACTGATTGATGCGATGTGTAAAAAGTGGCGCTGTCTTGCTGAAACCAAATGTCGCCGAGATCACGATCTTCAATTTCTGCCATCAAATAGTCGATTATCATGACACGATAACGGTCACCATTGACGGTTAAGTTCGCATAGGCATAATTTTTATAGAAATTTAGACCCATAATTCCACCGGCCCACAAACCACACCAAAGCGTTGTTTTTTCTGGATGAAGTGGCAGTTCTTGAATCTCTTTAGGTTGTTCTTAGTCCCAAATGTGACAATTTTGTTTGTTTACATATCCATTGAGCCAGAAAAATAAAATTTGCCTCGAAAATGTCGGTTTTTCTTGGAACTGTTCAAGAGCCCATAGAGCGAAGCGATGTCGATTTTTAAATGTTGTTCAGGCGTAAGTTTTTCCATTATGAAATGCCAAACAATACTAAACAAAAATAGCATGAAAAGACGATACGACTCACACTTGATCTGTTAAAAGGGTTATTGAAAAAAGTATCTCTACTTGGATCACCCATTACTATAACAATTTAGAAGAAAATCGTCAAAAATTATTTCTTGCAAATTTTTCAAATCCAAATTCAAGATGTATTAATTTTTTTAATTGACATAAGAAAAAACATCAAAACCAAAAAATCGCCATGTCGCCAGATCAAAAATTTAGGCGAAAAATAAGTTGAAAAATCACCACGTTTCGCGAGAAATCTGCATATCTGGCAACCCTGGTATTTATGTATGAATGTGTGTGAGTTCTTCTGCGGCTCCGTATAAACGAAATGCGTGAACCGATTTTGAACACCAATCAATTTGTCTTAATCCCGGGAATGACTCTAGTTAAAACTCAATATGGCGGCGAATAGACTCAATTTTGTTAAGACGAAAAATATAAAAAGTCGGCTAACTCTACCAAAACGGGTATCAATCGACAGGTATTTTAAAATCATCTTAGGTTTCTGTTATAATATTTCATTGCGAATGACCATTTAGGATATTTAAATGTTTAAAGTTGATCGCAGTCGGACTTTTTGATTTTTTTAAATACTACTTGTTTACAGAACAGTTCATTTAAAATCGTTAATAGCCTTAATATTTTGCATGAAAGAACTTAAACAAACTATTTAAGCCTTAAATTATAATTACAACAACTACACAAAACGAGACCAACAATAAAAAACAAACCTTAGGTTGCTTGTTGCTTGCCACGCAACAAGAAAAAAAAATGTTTATCATGACAAAAAAAAATTATAACGACAAATTTAATAATGAAACAGCAATAACAACAAAAGCAGCCATAAATAAAATATAAAAAAAAGAATTAAAAAAGGAACGTTTGCAAGTAAAATATATAAAAATCTTTATGCTCTCGTAGAAAAATTGCGCGACATTGCCATGATTTCATTTTTGTTTATGTGTCCGCTGTTCATGTTAGATGCCTCCAACGGTGGCAGCGATGTTGGCCTTCGCTCTACGTTAAGTTTTTCTAATAATTTTTTTATTTTTTTGTTGCTTTGCTTTCCTTTAAATATGCGAGACCCCAACAGCATCATGGGCAAACAAAGTGTTGATGAAAAATTTTATAAAAAGAGAGAGAGTAATAAAACCAAAAAAAAATAATCACTTGTGTTTCTTATTGTATTATACTTATTTAGCCAGTTTATATATTTAATTTTATTATAACGAGCCATAACCGCCAAAAAGCTCAAAAGAATAATTTTTTTAAAATGTTTTTTTTTACGAAAATCGATTATTTACGAAAGCAAATGATCGATTTTGACCAACAAATTAAGTTTGAAAATAATGTCACTTAATCCTTTTCGGCGGTTATGGCACTTTATTTACATAAGTGTGGGAAAGTTGTCGAATAAAAGTGAAAGTTTTTGCTTGTCTGTCTGGCTTCCCCTCCCTCTCAAAAACAAAAATAACATTAAAAATGCTGGCACACACATTCTCTTAATACAATAACGATGCTTGGCCAAGCGAAGTTATTTTTTTTTTTCGCAGAATTGACCATAACTATAATAAAAATGATCTAAGTGTTACAATTCATTACACGAACACAAGCTAAATGTGACCTGAATAATTAACAAAAAAAGTAAACTTAACATTTACAACGATAACTCAACCGTAGTCGTTGACTTAATATGAACCACAAACAAACACTTCAAACCCTGCCAAACGGCAAAAAAAATGTGAATAACAAGTGCTTTTGCTGTAATAAAATTTCTAAGAAGTTCTAATGGCCAGTAATTTCATTAATTATCATGTTACAGGTAACATTAGGACCAGTTGAATTTTTTAGGTGTTAAAGTTAATGTTTATGAGACTTAAAATCATATAAGAATGCTTTGTATATAAATTATTAATTAAACAGGACCTCTCCGCTACATAAATGACGAGTATTTTTTTGGGCGTAAGAGAACCTTAAATTGTAAAAAATAAATAAATTCAGTGGAGTGCGACTTTTACCCGCGCACAAAGGGTTACGTACAAATACTAGATATGCAATTCAATACAAACTTTAGCCTGTATAATAGGTAGCATGAATAAAAAAAAGTATTTGCTTTTTACTTAAAAATTTGTTTTAAAACCCCAAATATGTATGTGTTTTTTGTTTTTTTAAACAAATTTTTAAGTAAAAAGCAAATACTTTTTTTACTCATACCACCCAATATATCGAGGGTTTATATTCAAAAAGTGCTATCTGCAATTCTTAAATATTTTAGGAGACAAAATAAAACTGTTATTTTCTTGAAGTCCATGAGCAATAACTGTATTTGATTAACATTAGTAGAATTAAAATGTCTTCTGTAAATGGTACTATTCATCAAAATTTAGTTATAACTAGGGAAAGGATTTTCATGCAAATACATGTTTTCTGTCGTTGGTCGTAGATCAACGTAAATAAAATATCTTTGCGAATCAACAAATTTGCGAAAATATGGCATCGATTTGTTAGTGCATATTTTTGCATATTTCATCATAAATGTATATTTTTAATAAATTTTTTAGTTTTTTCATACTATAAAAATCTAATTTTGAACTGCAGTTTTTACGACTGTGTAAGAACAAAAAAGGAGAAAATGAGAAAAATTTACGATCCTTTTTTTTTTGTGATATGAATCGATATTCAAAAACACAGTAGGACTCAAAGTTCACAGAAAAAATTATTCTTGAATTTTTTTCAATTAAGTTATTACTTAGAAAAAATAATATTTTTTATTAATATTTTAATTGAATATATGTTTATTTTAATTGAATTTACTGCTCTATCAAAAAAGTGTTATCAACAGAGTTTAACTCAGAATAGTATGATATGGTTAACAATTATTGTATGTAAATATTATAATTTTTTTTTATGTGTAAAAATCGAGCTATTTTTTATAGTATGCCACATTGTTTTGAAAAAATATTTTTAATTAAATTACCCAAGTAATCTTTTAATTGGTTTTGAACTAAAAACTAAAAAACTACTCAGCTTATATATTTTTTTTTGATTCATAGTAATTTTGACATGCGTGGAATAAAAATAAAATATAAAAAAAACAGAAATTCATTTTGTTCCCTTATTTCGTCGTCCATACAGTGAAACATTTGCTGCAAAACATTTGAGTTTGTTGTCGAGAGGGGAAAGAGGAATGACAAAGGGTACTTTGTTTCATGTACACGAAGTTCTTGTTAAGTACGTCATTCTCGCCTCATTCTTATGAAAAATATATGAGAAAATGACCTGCAAAACAAAAACTTCACAATGTGGACACGAATGCAGTTTCAAAAGAGAAAACAAAAATGTTTTGCAGCAAATGTTTCACTGTATGGACGACGACTCAACAATCAGATCATAATAAGAAACACAAGCTTATAGAGTCCATAGACTCTATAATATAGACCAAATGTGAACGGTAATCTTAGTATATTGCCGATATTTGGGGTCCGATTCAAATAGTCTTGCGCAAGTATATATGTATGTATGTATATGTAGTATATGGAAAATATTGTAGCCTTTCTTTAAAATCCAATCACAAAATACACACATAATTCAAAGTACGGCTACGATATTCTGCATTTACCTTTACGCAAGACTCTCCAACAACGAATATGACCATTGTACTTTTGTGCACCATTCGAAATTCAAAAGCAGCCAGTTAGGTTTTTGGTACAATACACAAATACTTAAATTTTTTATACATACATACATACATACATATTTACATAAAATAATTTTTTATACATTTTTTTATACTATTTGATTTTTTCTATATGTCAATTAAAAAAATTTTTTAAAGATTCTTTTAAAATATCTTTAAAAAATTTTAAGTAGGTTCTTAATTCAATTTTAAATATATTTCAATTAATTTTTTAATTAAATATTTAAAAATATCTCAATTAAATTTTAATTGATTCTTTAAAAAACTATCAATTAAATTTTTAGTTAATATAATATTTTTTTAATTGAAAGAATCAAAAAAATTTCAATTAAAATGGATGAGTTAATACTACAATTTCCGTGATTGGTTGAAAACTAATTAATTTCCTAACTGAATCTTTGTTTTTTTTAATTGAATCTTGTTTTTACTTTTTTCTGTGTTCAGTACCTTGGCATAAGTCAAGAATATCAATTAAAGAAAGCTTTTAATGAAAAATATCCACAGATACGATACGGATACATTCTACAGTAACTAAATGGGGGACGTGGCAGAAGGCTGTAGTATACTATATTTCTATTAACGTGTATTTTAAGTGTACGTAAAAACAAAATTTTCATACAAAACAAACATTATTTTTTGCATATGGGGGCAAGTTTTTTTACTCTAAAATTTCTTTAATTTTATTAATAGAAATATAGTATCCGACAGCCTTCTGCCTAAATTGACATTTGTGCATACGAGTACATAGTATTGCTTTCGTGTTCACACTATATACCAATTAGTGGCTTTTGTTACTTTAATACCTTCAGTTTAATTAATTTAAGATGTGGTAAAAAATAAATTCAAATATATGCAACAAATTGTATCAAAATAGTTCTAGCAAAAAAAACTTAGAAACTAAATATTCCACAACCAAAATAGCAGCATTTAAATAAGTACCAATAAATAACTTCATTTTTATTAGATAAATTTTTTTTCAGAAAAAATCGTCAAAGATTTACCTTTGACAATTTAAAAAGATTAATGTACGTAAATAAAAGTTCGACTGAACTTTACTCATATTTTGTATTCCTTATGTTTTCACAAAATATTTTTTAAAAAAGCATTGAAGCTGAGCTTTTTATATTTTTTAAGTTTTTAATGTCAAAATGTTTGCTAAGAAAGCAATGAAGATGTTTTTTTTTTTAAGTTTCTTATTATCTTCAATGGTGAAAAAAATTGATAAATGCATATTTCATTAGTTTTAAATACATATTTTTATATTTTTACTGCATATTTTATGTGCATAAAATGCATGAAAAGCCTTTCCCTAGTTATAACCCTTTGAGAAAATAACAACTTTTTGCGCTCTTCTAAAGGGCCTGAGGGTCTGAGGGCCGAATGCACCCCCTAAAACACAATTTATCGGTATGAAATTTTTGTAGGCGTTTTTTTTACATAAAACTGAACCGATTTGGGGGGTGCGAGAAGAAGAAACCAAAAAAAGGTCTCCATACAATTAACGGCCACTCTAATATACATACATACATAATTGTAATAGTCTTTTAGTTTTAAGTCACCATAAAGAACATTTGAACATAAAACAATATTTTCGTCAGAACATTTATTCTTAGCATTATAAGAAACATTTTGTTGGTATACATTAACCCTCTACCCATTCCGAAAATTTGTTTTTTTGCAAAAGAGAGTTAGAGGGTTAATATGTGCCAGCAAAATGTTGCTTATACTACTCTTAATAAATGTTCTAAAGACAATAAGGGTTTTCATGAGAACTCTTAAAATTGCCATTTGTGCAATTGGGCAAACTTGCGAGACTTGTTTCATGAAGCCCCTTTTAACCTTTTGTGCAAACAACTAATGTACATTTGAAACAAACATCAAAAAATTAATTAAATAAAAATAAAATAATAAAATTTAAAGCAATTTTTAATTAAAAAACATATTTATAAAAATAAAAAAGTGTGCGTGTGTGTCTAAAAGTGCCTAAAGAAGTCCAAAAAAGAAAGAAGTTGATGTTTACAAAATGCACAATTGCACAGCTTAAGTTTACGAGTCAAAATTATTGGGCAAACTTAACAGGTTTGTGTAAATAAATTTCTATAAAATTTTTGACATTTTATTTACGATTTTATTTATTTTTACATTAAAAATGCACAATTGCACAGTTTGCGAAACTTTTGAACAGTCTCATGAAAACCCTTAATATATACCAAAAACCTAAATGTCACAAAATTGTCTACATTTTTTACTACATAAGGGTGTAACTTTAAACAGGCCTTAAAATGAGTTTTAGATGTAAACTTAAATATATAGTTTTTTTAATCCCCTCGAAAAGAACTGCCAACTGATTCTTGTTATTGTTATTTGGAAAAAAATATAATTTTGTTGTACAGTGTTATTAGTTCGAATGATTTCGTCGATTAAAAAAAAACTATGTAGATAAAAACAAATTTATTAATTATTATAAATTTCACGTTAATAATCTTTGTATTTATCTATTACAATAATATATTATTGTCTTAAATAATTATTTGTATTATTTTCGCAAAATTAATTACTTGAAATAATTTGTCCAATTTATTTTTCCCTTGTTTGTTTTCTGTGTAAATATTTTCTGCTCAACAAAATTATAATACCAAATTTAATTATGATTTAGTTTACGCAATGCCCCATGGGAATAGCACCACAGGAATTTTTTTGTAACTCTGATTACAAGGGATTTTTAGTGGCTTTTTTATTTATATTGATATGTATGTATGTATTTACATATAATTTAGGTACTCGAACTAAAGTATGTAAGCCTTAAGGTGAACCTTTTTCTTGCAGGAATTTTTGTATTTTTAATTAGAAACATTTTATTTAAGTAATCCTTTTTATGTTGTTTGGTTATTTGTTTTTGAAAATGTTGAAGAATTTTTTTATTATGTTTTTCTAGGAAAAAACACCTAAATTTTTCTTGTAAATTAAACAAAATAAAACGTTATTATACTTAAATAACAATGAAAAGCAATTTATTAATGGGTAAAGTTGTGTACCTTTTTGAAATGATTCACATTTTATGGTGAATTTTTTTTTGTTAAAAATCATCAAAATTGTACCAGCTGTTAGAGAAATTAATTTCTTTTTGTAATTGATTATTTAAATTGTTGGAAACCTTATTAATTATTAATGAAAGTTTAAGGTATAATAAAAGGTTTTTTATGATACAAATTGCATAATAATCTCTAAAAAAATACTTTTACCATCAAATTATTAATCTATAAATTAATAATTGCTTTTAGTAGTAGAATTTTAATTTTAAATTTAAATATTAACTAGATTTTAATCTAACGTAGCACCTACAAAGATTTTTATTTGCAATTAAAAAATATTAAATAACTAATAATTATTTTTTTTTGAGATGTAGAAGTAGGTACAATAGTACGAGTATACATATGTGTAAAATTAATACAATTAAAAAAATAATTTAAGAAACAAATTTAAGTAAACGATGGTATAGTAAAACTTAATTTATTTCTTAAATATTTTTTTTTTAAATGCAATTAGTTTTTTAATTTATATGTAAAACTCTTTAAATTAATTTTTTGGTTGAGCCTCTCATTTTTTTATTTTAAGGTTAATTATTTAATATTTTGTATTCCCCTTTTTTTAAACTAAAGTTGTAAAAAATAACTGAATTATTTTTAAAAATTCAACTTAGATTAAGATGCATTCAAACTTCTACAAAAATTATAAAATGTGTTTATTTAATGTTTGCTATTAAATTTACCAATGCTTAAATTTAATAAATTTTTATAAATTAAATTAGAAAATTAAGGAAATAATTTTAATATACAAGTTAAAAAATAAAATATTTTTTTTTTAGATAAATGTATCTAAAATAATAAATTAATTTAGGTTTAATTTTCAGTCAGGCTTAACTTCAGTAATTTCAATTATTATTGAATGAAATATTTGTATTAATTAATGTGAGTTTCTAAAGAGGAGAAGAACAATTAAACTTAAACTTTACGCGGTGGGAAATACCGGTACTTTTCTGTGCAGCCACGCACTTCATGAGCACCCTAGTCTATCTACTTGGGTAGAGATTCTTATTAACATCAGCTATTTAACTTAAATTTACAATGAAACGGAATATGAGAAACGATTGTTGTGTATACAATTGATTTACCTTTGGTAAACACATTTATAAGTATCACTATCAATTTTCTGTTTTTCTATTTTTTCCCCTTTTTCCTATTTAGGTTAACACGAAATTATATTACTCTACCTGAGTATATTTAATTATTGTTGATTTTCTTTTACGATCGTCACATTAATTATTTTTACTTATTCGATGTACCATCGGTACATGCATGTAATTCTTATTATAGTGGCTTAAAATCTAAGTTAAATTTTTCTTCTCTTCTTTAGAAACTCACATTAATTAATTAAAATATTTCATTCAATAAGAATTGAAATTACTGAACTTAAGTCTGACTAAAAATTATTTCTGATTAAAATTCACTAAGGTTCAATTAAAAATCTAAAAATGTCTCACTTAATTTAGGTATTTTAAAAATATATTTAGTAAATTTAATTAGAAATTTTAATGAATTTTTTTATTATTTTATTTTTCTATTATAAGTAAGTTCATTTCTTAAATTTAAAAAAAATTTAGTTAAATAAAAAAAATATTTTTTTTTAATATTAAAAAATTCTCGAAAATTCGGCTTACATTTTTTTAAAATCTTCCTAAAAAGTAATGAAACATATATCAAATGAATGTTAGGAAAACAAAATTGAATTATGGCCTGTTTCAAGAAATCGAGAGAAAACTTTCGACTGAGAATTTATATTGAAAACAACAACAAAATATGATTTTTTTTGTTTTCAATATAAAATTTCAATTAAAAAAAATTACTAAATATTTGTGAAAAACTCAATTAAAACTAAAACTTTTTAAATTTTTTTTCTTATTTCTTAATTATTGAGAATAAAAAAAAAACATTAAGGCCCTAATTCTGTTCGACGATTGTGCCGTCTTGTCTATGGACGGAAAAAAACAGCATTTATGATTTTTTCAAACAATAATTAGTTATTGTCTATGCTAAAAGGTTCGTGTATTTCCTTTATGATTTTGTTCCAAACATTATTTCCAGCACATATATTTTTGAAACTATTGTATAATACATTAATTTTATTTTTATGTTTTAAAAACATGGCAATAATATTTTTATTTTTCAATATCAGAGACAACAACTATTTTTGAAGAAAATAATTTACTGAATTCAAACACAAGAACTCAGAAGTATTTTCACACAAAAACGTCCTAATTCTTTTTACTGAATTAGGGCATAAGAGTCTAAACACAATATTTGTGGTGCGGTGTGATTTCTCGTTGCGGGATAGAAAAATAAACATAATACAACGGAAGAAGGCGCGGCGACTGCAATACAATTGTCATTGTTTGTTTAAATTTTTATTAATTTTTTTTGCATACATTTTTATAAAAAAAAGCAGTAAATAAAAATAAAAAATGATTAAGGCTTTATACATTCGCAAATGTATTTGATATATTTTTTAAACTTTTATATTCTATGAAAAATATTTTTGAAGTTCAAAATCATGTTTTTCGCTTACAACAATCTTGTGAAGTCCGCCAATTATTCAAAAACTATGGCAACATCAGAAAGAGAAAATTAAAAATTGAGAGAATAAGAAAGTCCGCAGAGAAAATAAAATATATTTTAATTTTATGCCGTTCCACACTACGGTTTTTTACTTCAAAATTGTATAAAAAACCGCACCGCAATAAATTATCGTTACATTGTGTTTGGGCTCTAAATTGCTTTTTTTTATTTTAATAATTTTATTTTAATTAACTGTTCAAATAATTAATTAAGATTAACTGAATCATTTTTATTTATTAACTTAATTATTAATTATAAAAAAATCAATTGAAATTTTTTTTCATGCAAAATATTTTTTTACGATTATTTACATTTTTTTAAAAAAAAATTCAATATAATTTTTTTCTCACCAAATATTTTTTTATTTGTTTATACTTAATATTCTTTAGAAACCATTCCGATGATAGGCGCTACTTTTTTGTGTATTTCTTTAATTGTGAATGGTTTCTATTAATGTTATGGGTTATATTATTTGCTCAGAATTAATATTGTATTATACAATTTTATATGTTTTGTAAAATGTAGGCTGATTTATAGTAAGTTTGTAGGATTGTTTTAAAATAACAGCTAAATCAATTAGGTAATTCAAGATAGCGTTTTAAAATATGTCTTAATATTGCAACGTTTATATTTTAATTCCGTAATATAGACAGTTTGTTGCTGTTTTTTCAATATGGTAATGTTAATCTTATCAATTTAAAAGCCTCAGTGGACGCTCTAGTTGACGAAAACATATAAAATAATTTTAAACATTAAATATTGCCTCGTATTGTGAATGGAATCGTCGACGCCACATAAAGACGAGACGAGAGTAAAATTTTTCAGTTTTCTAATCTTTGTCGAAAACAATTGACTAATATTAGCACGCTGCATTAGTTTACAAAGCCTTAGAGATTATTAAGAGATTGATTAAAAGTAGACAACTGCCAATATTTACTGCTGGCTTGATATGAAGTTGACGACGCCATTCAAAATAAGGAGGATTAAAAAATTTGTTATTTTAATACTTCAATATACTGTCTTTCATATCGTTGAAAGCTTGCAATGAAAATTTTTTAGATGTGCCAATGTTGCCACCTTAAAACTCTAAAATATTCATTGTGAATTATCTAAACGTGTTTGTGATTAATAAAACCAGTACTAGCAAATAATTAGTTGAATAACATTAAATAATATTCTACTGTGCCAAGCAATTGATATTTTGGCTGTCAAATTGGCACGTGGACCAATAGTTTAGAAGTTACAGATATATTAGAAATAATTTTGAAAATGGTTTTAATGCACATTAAAGCTACTTTCTTAGTGCTTTTAAAAACATATTTATACTCTTGCAAAATATTTGTATCAAATAAAAATTACAAATGCCTGTCTAAAACCGATGAGTTTTTTTTACTTATTTCTGCTCCAAAGTACTCGAGTAAATAAAACATCCCACAATTGTCTCATTACTTTATTGTGCTCATTTTAAAAGTGTTTCGAAACTCTCCATTGCTTGTGTTGTCAACTGTAACAAAGATTATTACATTACCGCAAAAATGGTAAACAAAAATTATTTATTTAGGAACTGAGAGGCAATAGAAGAAGTTCTATATAAGTTATTTATGCAAACGTTAGTACTTGTATTTTAATGTCTGACATTAACCATGCAGCAAAAGGGTTCTCATAAGTAATATTGTCACGAGTTGTTGTCAACTTTATTGTTAAGCGCACTCTTTATCTAAAAAAAAAATAAGGAAGGAAAACTCAATTATGTTAATCATTCATACTTCATCTCATACAACAGAACAACATCATGCATATCTTTTTATTATATCCCTAAACCCAAAAACATATGCCACACCAGCCAGAAAGCAATGAATGGTTGGGTTGTTTTGTTTGGATAACCACAATCCTTTGAAACTTTATTCTACACTTTGTGTGCATATGCAGCAGAAGAACTAATAAAGTGTAACGAAATTAAGCATATACGAGTACGAGTACGAGTACAAATGTTGTTAGGAGTATGTAAAATACAACCACATCGAAAATAATGTTGTATGTCATGCAACCCACTTCAACCGATGTCAGATTTTCAAATGTAATTGTGTATTTATGTGTGGGGGATGTGCAAGTGAGCTTGTGAATATTTATATGGAAAAATAAATTCAGTTGTTAATATATTCTGCATGTGTGTAAACAATTTCACATACTCGTACTTTGCTTTTCATAATTTGTATACGAGTATTTGTAAGCCAAAATTTGTGTGTATGTATTTGTTTACATGTTTATTATTAAATAATCATTTCCTGTTCCGCAAAATAAATTTCATATACAAATTTGCTTTCATTATACATGTGTGTGTGTATGTGAGTGGAGTGTTTTAGTGTGCGTGTAGTATAGTTTTGGGGTTAGTGTAAGTTTTGTGCTCGGCGGAAATAAATTTTCAAGTTACAATTAACAGGAAGTTGATTAAAATATTGTCATAAGTTTATTTGTTTGCAGTAATTAAAAAAATATGTATACGCAAAATATTTGCAGCAAAATGTTGTCAAGGATTTTGACAGGATGTGCTTCTTATATTAATTTGAAATTCGTTGTTATGTATATTTAAATATGAATAAGAGCAAAATGTTTTCATTCCTAATGTTTCATGAAACATTTTGTGAAAATCTTAAAATTCTGTTTGCCAATTGAAGCACTTGAGTAGAGTTGACTGATTATATTTTTATGACAGCTTAAAATGTTATTGCTTATTTTTTAATTAACAAAAAATATTATTAATAAATATTTGAGTGAAGGAATATTTTTTTCTCACACAAGAAAGTAGTGTATGGCTGATTTCATCGTCACTGGTGGAAAGTAGTTTAAATGCTAAGTTTAAAAAAATTAAGAAAGTGCTAAACTATTTCTTACAAAGTAAAAATATAATTAAATCAACTAGAAATGTAATTGAATCGAATAACAAATGTACTGAATCGAATAAAAATTAAATTCAATAAAATAAAAAAAAATTTAATTTAAAAAAATTTCATTGAATCGAATAAAAATATGATTGAATCAAGTCAAGTTAATTCTATTTAATAAATTAAAAATTTAATTGAGTCGATTAAACATTTTATTGACGTACGTTTTCAGAATGTATGATTAAGAGTTAACGTGAATTTTAACTGGACGTTCTTTATACAAAATTTGCCGTTAAAGTCCCTGTTAGCTTTTAATTGTACATTGTGAAAAGGGGACTGAATCGTTTACAATTTTAATTGAATTAAA
This sequence comes from Tachina fera, assembly GCA_905220375.1. Classification (NCBI taxonomy): domain Eukaryota; kingdom Metazoa; phylum Arthropoda; class Insecta; order Diptera; family Tachinidae; genus Tachina; species Tachina fera. Next base: position 108,994,161 of record LR999966.1, on the reverse strand, counting down.
TAACAAATTAATTGAATAGTTTAAGAATTTATTTTAATCTTATTAGAATTTAATTGAATCGATTAAAAATTTTATTAAATCAAATTGAAAGTTAAACAAATTGAATCGAAATTTAGTTTAATCGAATAAAAATTAATTTGAGTCATATTACAATATAAAGAATGAAATAAAGATTTAATTAATGAAATTAAAATTTAATTCAAACGAATAATAATTTAATTAAACCGATCGAAAATTTGTTGGCTTCGAATAAAAATTTTGTTCAATCGATTAAAAATTTAACTAAATGGAATAAACATTTAATTGAATCAAACTTTAATTTAAATGAATCTATAAAATTTTTTTACCTTATTTTATTAACGAAACTAAAAATTTAATAAATCGATTCAAAATTAATTGAATCGATGAAAAATTTTGTTGAATCGAATACAATTTTTTTAAATCGCTAAAGATTTTTAGTGAATTGCATATTAATCAATCGATTAAAAATTTAATTGAATTATACCAAAATTTAATAAATCGATTAAAAATTTAATTGAATCGTATAAAAATTTTATTTCATCTCTTAAAAACTAAATCGAGTCGAATAAAATTTAATTGTACCATTAAAAGTTTAATTGATTGGAATAAAAAAATATGAATCGATTAACAATTTAATTATTCCAAATAAAATTTAATGGAATTCACTAAAAATTTAATGAAATCGAATAAAAATTTTATTGAATTTATTAAAAAATTTATTGAGTCAAATAAAAATTTAATTGAATTGAACATAAATTTAACTGAACTGATTAAAACATTTAATTTCATCGAATAAAAATTTAATTGAAAAGCTTAAAAAGTTTAATTGAATTGAATTTAATTTAAATTTAATTGAAGCGATTAAGAATTTAATTGAATCGAATAAGAATTTAATTTTCTCTGTGTAACCTGTGACTGACTTTTCATTTCAATATTTTTTTCGTTAATCGTTTTCATTAACATAAATATATATCTAAGAAAATATAATTTTAATTTAAAGCTCTGTGAGATCATTAAATGAATTTTAGCTTTTAAATATTTTGCGACTTTTAATCCTGGAGTTATTTATATGTCAATTATGTTGTTCAAAAGCTGAGCTTCTGATTCTTATTTTGGATTTCTTATTTATACTTCATCTCCTTTGTTGCCATTTATCGTTTTTCATTCTGGCACTCAATTTGCATATATAAAGTTTGCAAAGTAGTCAAAATAAAAATGAATGCTCTCGTAATTGTACTAAGACTTACTTATAATACCTTTAATGCATCAGAAAACTTTAAAAAAAGAAACTTTCTTATATACATACATATCTTATTACAAGACATTCAAGCGTTTTTCATGTAAGAGTATTACATATTTTAAAAATTTTTTTGTTCTCTTAACGCACAAACAAGTTGTAAAACTTCATTATAAACAAATCAGTCAAAATTAAAAGAAAGAAATGCAACAAAACTTGTCTTGTATAATTTATTTCGTTCTTTTTTTGCTTCACATACTTCTCTTTCTTATAAACAATATTTGCATTGTTCAGATAACAGAAAAAAATATATAAGATGTGAAAAAAATATACTTCAAATAAAAATTTTCAAAGTTACAACTTGTGTCAACTGTAATGGATGAGTTTACTAAGCGTAAACATCAGGCAGCATTAGGAAGAAATTTAAAAGGAAAACAACATACTAGACACTCTCGAAAAAAAAAATAAATAAAAGATTAATACAACCGGAAATAACAAATATGAGCAGAAAAGTACAACATGTAAAATATATGCATACAATAAACAACAAGAAAAAAAGAAGCCAACATAAAAACTCTGTTATTTTGAAAACAACAACATGCGATGCATTATTTCTATTTTGTTAAACTACTCCCAATAGAAAAATGTAAAAATTTTTTTCTATATCTAAATTTATTTGAAATTCCAATAAAAAGAGAGAGAGAGAGAGTAGCAGAGCTGCATAAACTAAATTTCTGCAATGAATGTTTTGGAAGGAATTTCCATTTAAGTACGCATTTTTAATGTTTAAAAAATGGTAAAATTTATAACACACACAGCAAGATAGAGATATAAAATTAAATAAAAATTATTCTAGAATGCAGACAAACCAAACAGAAAGAAAAAATTTGTGAATACTCGTGCCTTAACGTTGTCTTCGTTGCTTACTCGTTTAATTATACAATTTTGTATGTTTGTTGTTGTTAAAAAACAAAGATGTGTTCTAATTATACGACTGAATTCTGTGTTTTTCAATAGTTGTATTGAAATCAAGCCTGGGAATACTGTGTATGTTAAATTCATTTGTAAAAACATTTTAATTATAGGCCCTATTATGAGTTGCATTCTGTTTTTGATCTTTGCTGGGTATCGAAGATCGAAAATCGAATCATATTATGAGCATCGAAAATTTCGCTGATCAACGAATTGTCTATAGTACAGATTTTAGCTTTCAATAAAGTATTTAAAAATAAATCTAAGTGTTAAACAGTGTCTATTTTTAAGTACACAAACACAAATTGTAATTGTATTTTTTGTAGATTTTATTTACAATAATAACGTTCTTTGTCGAATGAATGCTCGTCATAATACCAAATGAAAATTCGATCGATCTGTACTTTCGACTGCAGTCGAAAATCAAAAGTTGATCATAATAAAGGCCTGTGCGATAACTAGCACCAGCAAATAAATTCATCTTTGTGATCAATATTATTTAATTAATTTTCAATTTAGTTTTCAGAAAGTTTCAATAAAAACTGCTTATAACGAAAAACTGATTACCGATTCGCCTGAAATTAAAGTTTCCATACTTGGTTGAATTTCATGCTTTCAAATGAAATGAATGTTAATTTCAATTTATGTTTTTTGAAAATAAAATAAAATAAAATAAAATAGCGATTTAACAAAGTTGTCCTTTCACGAGCGCATAAACAAATATTTTTAATCCATAAAACACACGACTGAGCTTTTGAATTCAACAACTGTTTCTAATATTACTCGAAACAGTTGTAGAGATATTGTTTTAATAGTTTGGTCTGAACCTGCACAAGTGAATGTCTTGTGCAGCTCTTTACTGCAAAGAGCACTGTGGTACTATACATGTGAAAGCACATCGCATCGTTTTCAAATTGCCTGTGAGTGAGAATCGCTAAACTTGTTCTGTAAATCATGCGTTTTGCTTGCGACTTGCCATATTGATATAGATCAGCTGTGTGTTGAAATCGTCAGTGTATAAATAAACAAACCAAAAAATACATTTTATAAATTTAAGTTTTATAATAGAAATATTACGAAACTATTACTATTTTTGATTAAAATCAAAAGAAAACACATTTTGAATTTAACTTATTAACTATTTTAGTGTTTCTCTAAAGTTTTGTTAAGGTTTAATTCATCAGTTCACTTCAGTATATGCTTGTGATTTTAACTCGCCAAGAGTCTTGCGATTACGATTTGCGGAACACCTCTCTTGCGAGTTTAAGTCACAACCGCAAATGTTATGCGACATATGAGTGTCTAAACATGCCTGAAAGTGCTTGAAAAGAACAATCAGCTTAATCGGTCCTACATCTATACGATTTTTTGGGCTTTTAAAACAATTAAAGGATCAATAAAAATTAATATATGAGTATTGATAAGTTTCAACTCGAATCAGGTATTCCCCTCATTTCCATAGCTTAACATTTATAATTTCCAAAGCACTAAAAACTTGATCCATTCCCATTGTGCAAGCGTGAGTATACATACACCTTTTGGGAAACCTTTTCCTTATAACCGTTTGATGTGTTGGAGAAAGGTAAAAGAAAAAAATTCATCTTAACTCATTTCCGTTCCTATTTCCAGCGTGTGCAGCTCCTACTTGCAACAATTCTTAAAATGAGAAAATATAGAATAAATAAAGAAAACATATTTTTGTATTTTTTTGTTAAAAAATTTAAAAATAAAAATATAAAAAGCATAAAGTTGATTTCATCTTTCATTATTTTGAGAAAAAATTTTTACAATGTCTTAAAGTATGCTGTAGAAAAAAGGAAGTTGTATACTTATATTACACTGTGTAACAAAATATGAGTTTAACGATAATACTATAAGTTTCGATCTAACGACTAATTCCGTTGGAGGAGAAAAATATTCATGTATCAATACTTTGAAAGCTTATGGCGGAACCTGCCAGAAAAAAATTTAGGAGGAGTGCAGCTCCCCAGTAAAAAAATTTTTAAATTTGTTTTGGTTTTGCATGTATGTGTGTGACAAGTCGAACGGTGTCGACATCGGGGCTCAGGCTAATAGTGAAGCATGTAACTTTATATTTTTATGTAAAATATTACGAGAAAGATATGTAATTAAGTAAAATTTTACCCCTACAACTCTTTTTTGCATATATCTTGTTAAATGAGAGCGGGAAGAGTGGCACTGTTGGCAAAAAATATCCTTAAACTGAAATATAATTTACCAGTACAAAAAAATATATTTTGCCTAATTTTATTTTTGAATATCTCCATTTTATTTATAAGCTTCGACAAATTGTGAAGCTACTTATTGAAGGCTTGTCTGCAGAAACACCCAGAGTATCCAACAGGAATCGAACCCACATTCTCCAACTACTAGACTAGTACACTGCCTAATAACCAACAAAAAATACACAGAAGCTTAAAATTAAACTTTTTGAATCTCTAAAGTTTTTTACAACACTTGCTTATGCGCTCTCACGTGATTTTTAGAAAAAGACGTGTTTCTGTCCATTTGCCTTAGTTTGCATGGGTAAAGCCCTTCTCTATTGCAAATTTGCGAAGTATATTTGAGTTCATATCATTTTTGTTCCCTTATGTAATATTTATAAAGCAATATATTCTTTGCAAACATCAACATGTTTTCTTTTGTAAAATATGAATTTGTTATGATGCCTTTTTCCACTCTTCGTCAGTTTTTGTTAGTTTTCATATTATTCTTGTTAAAGTTTGTTAAGCACATGCACTTTATATTGAAGTTATTTTCTGTTGCTCATAAAATATTTTACAATTTTATTATAATTACATATTACGGAAATGAAAATTATAATTACTGCAATCGAAAACTAAAGAACTAAAGAAAAATTTTAGAACTGCCACAAATATTTGCACAAAATGTCAGTAGACTCAGAATATAAATCTCTGATACTCTCATACTGATACTATGACCATACATAACATTTTTTTTTGGTAATCTGCTTTAAAGGTGATCTTTAAATCCTTAAAAGCTAAGTCTCTTCATAATCAACTTTCGCAATAGTGCAACGTTTTCAAAGAGATCCTTTCAAGAGCTTTTGTTTTCCTTTTTTTATACTCCGTTCTACAAAAAAAAAAACAAAAAGTGCCAGGAAAAACGTTGTTGTATTGCATGTAGTATGCTTAATCTTGCAACTGTTATATTTGCTTGTGAAAATGTTGCTAAAAGCACATCATCATACATATAGTTTTATCATTGCACATACAAAACTTGAATGTACCCAGAAAACGTTTAGGTGAGCAAAGCCACTGATGAGAATAATAAATTTGCATTTCTTAAACGAATGATTAAGTCAGAAGTAAAGGAAAAGTTGTACTGAAACCGATGAACCTTAAAGGTATTTTAATTTCTTTTTTCTGAAAGGATACTTTATTTAAAAAGGTAAATCGTACAAAACGTATATTTTTGAGATACTTATTTTTAAATTGCCTTTTTAAAATCTATTTCTGTAAAGGAACTTAAATTTTGTTTAAACTTAACTTTTCTTTAAATGTACTTTAATTTGAGAAATCACTTTATTACTCTTTTGCAAAGTATTTTTTTTTGAAAATGTAATTTTTTTATTTGTAATTTTTTGAAAAGGTACTGATCTTGTAAACGTAATTTATTTTTAAAAAGATATCCTTAAGTGAACTTAATTTTTTTTATTGCAAGATACTTTTATTTAAAAAGGTACTTTTTTAAAACTTACTGATATTAAAAAGTACTTTTTTTGAAAAGGTAATTTTTTGGAAAGAAACTTTTTTTAAAACGTACTAATTTTGAAAAGTAATTTTTTTTAAATCTCCTCTTTTGAAATGGTACTTAAAAAAAGTAAAATAAAAAAATTAGCTGGCTTGAAAGGTACTTTTTCTAAAATATACTTTTCCTAATAGGTACTTTTCCTTTTCCTTGCTAAAAGATACTTTATCTAAAAAATACTTTTCTTAATTTAAGTAAAAGTAGCTTTTTAGTGTGTTTGATAGGTACTTTCTTAAAAATATGGTTCATTAAAACATTATTTTAAACGTATTTTCTTTATATATACTATCTACAAAATTTTTTTTTTATTAAAAAAATATTTTTTTAAAAGTTGCTCTCCAGCTGTACTTTTTCAAGATCTATGATTTAAGAGCTTCTTTCTTTTAAAAGGAACTTTTTTGAAAATTTGTTTTTTGAAAAATAATATAAATTTGCAAAAGTTTCTTTTGTTGAACTATTTTTTTATTATGATGTTCTGTCTCCAAAGTATTTTTTCAAAAATAGACGAAATTTAGCCTAAAAATTAAAGAATTATTTTAATACTGATGATTGAAAAAAATCTATAAACAAATTAGTGTTCAGGCATGAAATCTTTTTTAGAGGCCATTCACAGATTACGTAACGCTCCACGAGGGGGGGGGGGTGACGGGTTAAGAATTTGTTACAGTGTAGAAAATTTATACTGAAAACTTTGAAAAACATATATATATTATAAATTTATTATTTATTTTTTATTATTTATTTTTTATTTTATTATATACATATTTATTATACATTTTTTAAAGAGTACTTTTCTTTCAATAGGTTTTCATAAAAAATTGTACCTTTTCAAACTGTACTTTTTTTAAACTAATATTTGCCTTTAGAGTTTAAAATTGTTAAAAAAAATTTTAAAATGTTAATTTCTAAAAGTTAAAAGTATTCATTATAAGGATTTCTATTTAAATTTGAAACTAAATAAAAATCCTTTTTTTTTTGCCAGAGAAGTTTCTAAAAAGACAATTTTTGAACGTTCCTTGGAAATCGGTGTTCTTTTAAGCAGTACATTTTTAAAATGCATATTTTTTGGAAATATAATGAGTCAGTTATTTATTTATTTTTTGCTTTCAAACGGAACATCTTAAAAGGTACTTTACTTTCAAGCATACCTTATAGTGGCATATGCTTTCATTACATGATCTATATCTTATTATTATAGATTTATTATTATAATTATTATTATTATGTATCTATTAAAACTGTCAAGCAGTCATTGTGACTGTAATTTTTGCGAACCCTACTTGTCTGTTTGTTTGGTTTTATCGCTCGTCAGTTCATGATAACCCTCTTATGAAATGCTTGCTGGGCCTGCAGGTGAATGAATTTTGAACACGAGTGCTTGTATATACTTCAAAGCGATAAAAAATATACTTAACAAAAAAAATCAAAATGAAACTAAAAACAATTCAGATTTGTAAGTAAGTAAGTGTACGTCTCAAAAATATTTTTAGTTTACTGCTGTGAAGCAACCAAGTATATATATCCTTGATATTTATTAATTTCTCTGGCATATTTGTAACGTATTTTTTTATATTTTATTAAGCATGATTTTGCCAGGAATCTTCGGTATCAGTGTATTAAAGCACAAAAAACACTTGTATGCACACATGTACGTATGTATGTATGTGTATAAAAAAAACATTCATTTTATATAAATTAAATGCCCTTGAGGTTTCGCATTTTTGCTTCTGGTATTTAGTTTGATTTGTATTTCCAACATTTCAAACAGTTTTTCATGTTTGATTCTATTTGATGTTAGATATCTTTTATTTTGTTCCTTTTTGTGTAAAAAAGAAAATATTCTCTATTCCACACAACACAGTAAAAAGATAAAAGTGTGTTATGATATAATATTATACGAAGGCAAAAGAGTTTTACATTTAGTGCTTGATAACTCTGAATTAAGCTAAAATAAAAAAATTTTTTATTTGCTTGAAAAGCAAAGCGGCTTTGATGACTTTGATGGCACGCATTTGAAATGTCCTGCTGACATCACCCCCGCGTGAAAAGACCAGAATCCAGATAAAATCTATTTTGAAAGATGTAGCTGCCAAAGTTTCAAAGTCTTTATTAGAAGACCCATTACTATGCTCATACATGTGCCTTTTATTTCGCTTAAAAAAAATCGTTGTTAGATTTAGTGATAAAAAAACCATTTACTTTACTTTATATAAATCCGGTGTATAATGCATTTTTATTTGTGCCAAAGGGGATGAGTTATGATTTAGAAAAAAAAAAACACTTTTCCCTTTTTGATAAAGTTTTACTTAACATAAATATTATTTTGATTTAAATTTAAATGGTAGGGGAAGCTAATACGATAAGAATTTTTTTCCACAGATGTTATGAAACATCTAATGGAATTATTATTCAGTTAGAAATTTTAGATGATAAGCTATATTGCTAAAAAAGATACTTTAATACAACAAAATTAAAAAAATATATGTAAGCCGGTCTATGAAAAAAGAGATGGCTTATGACTTAAAAAGCTCTTAAGCCCGAGAAACTGACGAAATGCATTGTTTATCTTTAACAGCTAATATCTCAAAATTTTGTTTCTGAGTCGTAAGCCACCTTTTCATAGACCGAGTCACATGTATCATCTTGAGATGTTTAGGGGTCTTCTCCAATATTCTATTTCTCTCCATCTCCTTCGATTGTTTTTTAAATATTATCAAAATCCTATTGCAACTAGAAAAGTTTTTATTTTGAAATTGTGCCATAATATCTACCACAACAGCATGTCATGACCTTGAGAGAGGTGTCTAAAAGTATCCTTCATATTCATTTCTTCCCATGTCCTGCGATTTTTGCAAAACAAAATAAAAAAATACTTTTTCAACTTGAATTTTTCTTAAATATTGTGTTGTAATTTCTACAAAAAGAGAATTTTATGACTTTCAACTATTGTTTATTAATCTGAAGATGGACAGGAGTCTCCTACAATATTTCTTTTATCCCATCGCCTGGAAATACTAAAAAAAAATTAAAAGAAATAAAAAGTCTATATCATGACTATGGGTTAAGATTTGAGCTTTCCAAATAAAGGCGGCATAGAGAAGGAACTCGTCTTAAATTTTTTAGTTTATTTGGTTATAAAAGCAGGTGTCAAGTTCATTTTGTAAAAAAACTAGTTTTTATTATATAACAGAGGTCTAGTTTTTATCAACAGAGCTCTTGTAAACACGATGGTTTGTGTCATTTAAAAATTAAACTTCACACACATTCTTGTATGAATTCACAGACATTGGCATTTCAATTACAAAATTTTCTTATTTTTATGCTTGACTTAAAGTTCCGAAGTTTATATCTTTTTGTTCAGTTATATAGTTTTGAAATTAGAAGTGCAAAATTGAGATTTTTTTAGTAAGAAAATAGAGTATTATTATTTTTTTAATTATTTAAATATTACTACGTTACATATAATTTTTTCTTATATATTTAAATATACTAGGCTTCAAAAAAGATTTTAAAGGCCATTTGGATTCATATAAATTGTCACCCTACTTTCAGCACATGTACAAAATAGTGTTTTTTAATAAAAGTTATTGACGAATAAAAAATATTGTATCGATTTCTCTAAATCCATTCACAAACATATCGCTCGTTTATTCAAAGAACGTCATAGCTCGAGAAACCAGTTTGCCAAAAAAAAGTTGAGTAAACAACATATTTTATGGAATTTTTACACATTATGAAGACCGGTATGAGAATTCTTTTTGTATCACAAACTCAAAAAATTTAACTTTTCTTTGAGTAAATTATCAATATGCATTTTAAACATTCATTACTGTACCTACCCAGACTAAATTTTTATGAATTTTTAACAATTAAAACAAAACATGAGATTAAATAAATAAAAAATGTTTTATATTTTTTTTGAGCAAAACTAATTTTAATTTTCTACATATGATAAAAATTCACTTAACGATCTGTTAAATAAGAAATAACAATTCCAACCTCAGGCATGTTCTCATGCTCAAATTTATTAGCCTTTTAATCTTTCAGAAATGAGTACGTATGAGTAATAACTGATTTTTTAGTAGTGCTCATATTACTCATACGTACTAATTTCCAAAATATCTAAATTCGATCATAAAAGCAACAAAAGTAAAGCCGGGTTTACAGCTGTGTAGCATGTGACACACAAGCGTGAAAAAAGCGTAACCAACTAATTACTAATGAGAAACTTTTTTAGTTAGTTTTAATTATTATTTTTCGAACTTAATTTGTTTCTATATTTATGATTTGAACGGGCTAAAGTTCGTATCGCTTTTTAAGCCAAATTACATGTGATAATTATTAATGAACAAATAACATCAAAGTTAGTTGTAAATATTCTGACAACAACACATAGTTGAACGGAATAGCTAGCCGCTTTCGAAGGCCCCTAAACCTTCATCATCAGCAGTTTTTCTTAAATAAATATACTTAATAGTAACAAACCAAAAAAGTTTGTCTTAAGTAGAACAAAAATAAGCAAATTAACTAACATGTATATAATTAGTAAAGAATAAATGACAATGGTAAGACTGTTGTAAACTTGAGATGGTAAATTTGAGCTTTCATTACAAAACAAATTTCAGCAAATTGAAATACGATGAATCAAAAAAAAATTCACATATTTCATTTGCAAAAAAGTTTCGTATATAAGGCAGAAATTTATTATTCTGGGTGTTAAAAAAATGACAATATCAATCATCAGGATTTAAAAAAAATTAATGTAAACCCTTTTTCCAATTAATGGAATTTAAATTTTTATCTAAAAAAATTGTTAAAAATAGTTAAGTATGATTTAAATTAAAGTGATTTTAATGTTTGATTTAGGGCCATTTTCCTTACCTTTCGCTAGTTAAAAATAGGATTTTGTCTGCCCGATAAATAGCTTTGCATTATAAAATATTCATTTGTTATTCTTTTCCATTAAATATTATTATTTTTATTATTGAACAATTCAAGTTGTAATAGTTCAAAGCTACGAGTAGTTATCGGGCTGATAAAATCCTGCCTTTAACTAACGGAAAATTGTAAAAATTACCCTTAAGCAATAAGAACCTAAGTTTAGGTTTCAAACCTATTTTTATTTCTTACTGCAGCAATGCTTGATTTCTCTAATTCTTTTGTTTCTTCTACCCTGGATATAAATCATAAAAATCTGCCTTCCTCTATCATTTTGTTTACATTGAAAAACTTAAGCACCTAGATACATATTAAAAAATTATAATTTTTTGCTGTAGTGCAATTTTTAGTAAGTGACCGATCGGTATTTTTCGATTAAATGTATTTTTTTTGATATTAGCAATAAGTTGTATATTATATTTTACACTTTTTATTTAAGAAATATAGCTGTGCTGAAAGCATAATAAGCAACATGCCACAAACCTTCGTTTAAATTTAAATAAAAGCTCAACAGATATAACAAAATTTAGAGTAAAGATCTTCCTAAAACATTAATTAAGTTTAATGGAAAATAAAATTTCCAACCCTGGAACCATAATTTATATTTTTTATATTTTTAATACTAATTTCTTTCTTTCTTAAATATGCAACATATTTAATTACCACAGAATTAGTGTGTGTCTGTAAAACATTTTTTTATTTTTATAGAAATATATAAATATGTATGTATGTTTTTAAATTAAAAATTGCTTCAACATTTCTTATATTATTTTTATTAAATGAACTTTTTGACGTTCATTCAAAATTCATGAAATAAGTTTTGAAAGTTGCCCAATTTCACAAATGTCATATTTAAGAGTTCTCATATAAAAAACCTTAATATAAACAGTTTGATACTGCTATTATGTTTTTTCGTTTTGTGCCTGATTTATTTAGTGAAATATTAACTAAAATTGGGTCACAATAAATACCAAGTTTTAAATTTATTACTAAAAAAAATTATGTATAAATTTTTCTTTTTGTTTTCGCATAAGAAAAAGCAAGGAATTCCTTTTTCTCTTGCCTATAAAAGAATAATTTCAGAACTTTTCCTTTCCTACCTGAGAAAATTATAACTGTTTAAAGTTTGACACACTAACTTCCTTTGTTAATGCGCCCGCCAGTTGTTGCAGAACAACATAAATTCAACTTTAATCCTACTTTAGTAAACAATATTAGATTTGATTTATAAACAGAGCATATGACAGCTATATAAATCTATTTATAAACATTTTTTAAGCGGAAAAAAAAACATTAATGGCAGTTTCTCCAGACCTAAATAGTTTGACAGTCAGTAGTAGGACAAACTTTAAAAAAAATTAATACACCTTTGATTTTTTTAAAATATATTAGTGACCTTTATCTATTGTCTATGAAAGTCTATGAGAAAGGTACATGATAAATGATTATATTTTATATTATTTTATTTACAATCTTACAGCCTTGATTTGATTTAAAAATAAATTCAGTAAAGTGCGACTTTGACTTGCACACGAAGAGTTACATACGGACACTACATATTGTTCATTTACTAAAAAAATGTCATAACTGATAAAAAAGTAGTTTGCCAGAAAAGGAGGTTAAAGTTTTTAATTTACACACAATGGAAAAATAAAATATAATTTTTCTCTCCAGAGTTGTGTAAACAAGATATTTCTATGCAATTTTTACACAAAATGAAGAATGATATGAGGATTGATTCGGCATCATTTACTCAAAAAATCCTTTTATGAATCGAATATCTTAACTGAATTTAAAATTTTTAAAAAAGTGTTTAATACACGGTGAACTTTCTTTAGATTTTTGCCTCTTTTTTTAAGTTTTAGCCATTTTTTTCGTTCTGTGGTTTTTGGAATTTTTTTTTCCTTCAAGTCTTTTTTTCGGCAATTTCTGGAAATTTAGATATTTCAGATTCAATTCATTCAAAATAGAAGTGCTCGCAATTTGCATGATGTTATATTTTATAAATAATAACTTCGAGAAGTATTTTCAATGAATAATTAATTTTAATAACATATCATATGGACATACTATGTTTTATTTAATTTCATTATTCCCACGAATACCAACATAAAAAATCGCATTTCCTCACAAATAACCAGGCTATACTTTTCAACTTCCCAATAGCTAAAGCTTTAATAAAATTAAGTGAAATTTCCAAAAGCCAATATTCAAATTAAATGAGGATGAATTAATGTTGTTCCTCGATTCGGCGAAGAAAGTATTTATTTCCTGAACTACCTTTTCTTTTAATTTTTTAAGAGTTAAAGAAAAACACTTTAAACTATTCGTAGATTAAAGGCATACTTAACGCATACTTAGGAAATCCATTACTGGCCTCTGCGCCCCCAACCCTCCTCAAGGGGTCATTAAAGAACATGAAAATGTATTTGCGCAAATTTAATCCTGTCAAATTTTATTTGTATTGAATTCAATTTAACAGAATTCGCAATAAAAGAAACGTAATTTATTTATAGGAAAAGCAGAAAAATCGACAAAGCAAAAGTTCTTAATACATAATAATAAAATTGCTGCTAGTAAAAATATTCCATAGACCATATGTTGCTTAAGTTCTTAACAATGTTTAATGTTTAATTTAATAAGGAAGCTGCTGCTGCTGCTGCTGCTCACCCTCATCCCAACTGCTCATCCTGTTCACTGGCGCAATTCCTCCCTGGACACACAGTGGCAACATATAATTTTTCTATAAATAAAATATAATGCGAGCCTAGAGAAAAGTACTCGTACTCGTGCATTTTTTCCATGGTAACCCAACATTTCTTAACAAAACAATATAACCAAAGAAATTTTATTACAATTTTAAATAGACGCAAAGAATCACACAGGGAATAAAACATAAGCACATTAGCGAGACTTGACCTGGTAAATTTAATTTTTTTTTCAAATCTCAAAGCCTTGAAAATTATTTGCAAATAATTTCTAATGATCTTGTTTATAAATCAAAATAAACTTTAACTAGAGTATACAAAATCATGTGATCATCAATAATATTTTTTTAAGTTAAAAAAAAAAACAATTCAGGTATTTTTAAAAGTATTTTTTTTAAGTTCTCTTTTAAGATATATTTTAAAGCAATCTTTTAAAAATTTACTTTTTTCAACACTATTTTTCTGAGAGGTATTTTATTTTAAACGGAACTTTTGAAAAGGAAATTTTTAGCAGAACTCTTTTTAAAGTAAAGTTGTTTAAGGAATATTAGACAAACGTATATAATTCAAATGGTCCTTTTTATATTCAAACGGTACTTATTCAAATTGTTGTTTATTTAAGCGGTACTTTTGCACACGATATTTTTTATAGGTACTTCTCCAAAAAGTACTTTTTAAAAGGTATATTTTGATAGTATACTTTTTGTTAGAGATTGTTTTCTAAAATGTACTTTTTTAAATTTATATTCACCTTTATTCCAGCTGCCTACATCGACGTCCCGTCAATACAGTACTACAAAAAACTGGCGCTTGTCTACTCGCTCTTGGGAAACATTTTGTGCTATTGACAGTTTATTTCTGTTCCCTAAGGTCAGAAAATAGCACGAACCTGTCAATAACAGTCAGATGTTTCCGACAACAGGTAGATTAGACCCAATTTTTTTCTATTGTATTAAAGGTACCTCGATGTTAACAACTGGAATAAGGGTGATTATATCCTGCAATTCCTACTTTTAAGTTAAAGAAAATACTTTTTTAAAGGTATCAAGGTATAAGGGTACTTTTTTTAAAGGTAAATTTTTAATTTTATAAAAAGTACTTTTCTTTAAAACGTTCTTTTTCAAAAGGATCTATTTCAAAAGATACTAAAAAATTTACTTATTGAAAAAGGTACTTTGTGTAAAAAGGTACTTTTTTAAGAAAAAGTACTTTTTGAACAAATTTACTTTCTTAAAAAAGGTACTTGTTGAAGAAAAATTACTTTATATCAAAAAGATATTGGGCCAATGCAACGATGTCGGCAAGGTTCGACTTGTCGCACATTTACATATAAAACAACAACAAAATATTAAAATTTATATATTTGTATGTAATTTCTCGACTTTATTTTTAATATCAAATAATTTAGTTTTATAGATATTGCATCTATTCAGGCTTTCAATGTCCTTCAATATCTTCAAAATTTAAATAAAAGACGTTTTTTATTTCATTTTTAATGCATCCTACGTTTTGTTGCGATTTTCCAACATCTTCATGGATTTTTATATTAAAATCTGGTAACATTTGTTTTGAATGTATTTTTTTTAATTAAAGATATTTATTTCAAAGGTATTTTTTTAATTAGTTTATAAAAAATAATTATAAAATATTTTTAAGGCTTCTTTTTGTAAATATATCTATTTCATATAAATGAAATTTATATCAAAGCTGTTTTAGGTACTTTTTAATATTCTGCTAAAGAAAGTCGCCTGCAAAGTTGCTACAATTTTCAGTAATGAGTTTTCATGAAAATTCTACATTTTGGGGTCTTTCCAATTAATTCTAATTATTTTCGCTATGATGTCCTTTTAGATGTGTGTATGCTTGTGTATGTGTATATGAATGAGTATGTTTAAAAACATCTCATTTGGCAAGCAAATTTATCTTATTAGAAAGATGTTGAGCTCACTTAGATGTCATTCGATAGTGAACCGATTTGGATATGTAGATTCCAAAATTTTTTCGAATATACAATTTTTAGAAAGCAGTGTTTTTTTTTAAATTTTAAAATTGTAAGAGCGTATTTCATCAATTCAATTTAAATATCAAGTCATATTAAAAACTTGTTTTTATTAAAAAAATAATAATAATAAAAAGAAAAAAAAACAAAAAATTTTTAAACATAAATATTATATCTAAATAGAATTGATGAAATAGGCTGTAAGCCGCTCAAAGTTCAAAATCAAATCAGCCTTTAAGCTCAAGAAGAAACATTGACTACTGCCAAATCTAGTAAAATCGGGTGATTCGTTCGAGAGAAATTTAAAAAAATTTATTTTATGTCCTCGTCAAAAGGATTTTATTGATTCCCATATTTTTATAGACATAAAAAGATAAAAAGTGTATCGGGTGAATTTGACCAAAATTTAAAAAAAATGTTTTGAGATTTAAGATTAAAGCTAAAATATCTTTATTATTAAAACTGCAGGCTCTAACATAATGAAATGTGTAGAAAATATTATTTTACTCAAATAAATCACTCCGTAGCATAAGTAAATATAAAAGTTATTATGGATGTTAAAGTACACATTCGTGTGCATATACAAGTACTTGCGAATGTGTGTGTGTGTGGGTGGGTGTGGGTTTTGTGTATAAAGGATACTTAATATATCGTTTATGTTATAAATTGTACAAATATTTTTATAATACAAGCAGGCACATTATATAATTTTATAACAAAAGAGAGATGTGTATGTGTGTGTGAAGCAGAATATTCCTGTAAGTGATACACTTAAAATAAACGTATACATATGTATATGAATAAGTATGCCACACATTTATTAGCAGTATGTAAGTGTATTTATTTTTTTGCCCCATTCTTTTATTTATATCACTTCATGAAAGGATATAATCCTTTTGAAACATATTATATAAGATTAATTTCTGCTGTGGCAATTTCCTCACTCCTTCCTCCATTGTGAGATGCTGCCTTTTTTTTAATATTTTGCCTTAAAACCAACCCTCTTTCATACAAACAGTTACGTAGTACATACATTCATGGATGGGCTGCTTTACATTTATAAATAATTTACCTTAATATCTGCATATTGTATTTATACATCTTGCATTTAAATTTAACTGTTATTGTATCTGCGTTGTTAGCACGTTGGCTATAAAACGATTCTCTTTTTTCTTGATTAAAAAAAATTCATTGTTATGTTAAACATGCTGCATGCGGATCACCAACACCATGATTGCTGCCAACAATTTTGCCATAAGAATTCTGCTTAAAATACTTACGCACACATTAAGAGAAATATATAAATACAGAGTAATGAGAATTTTTACCACAAATATACAAAAATATATATGAAGAAGAAAAGTACTCAGAAAATTAATAATGAAAAAAAAATAAATTAATATTGAAAAGGTTAAAAAAAAATAAAACAAAAGGTACACCGAAAGAATTTTGCTTCATAAATCCAATGAAACAATTTCATTAAAAATTTTTCACAAATCTAATTACACTGTTAAATAAATTTGATGAAGTTTTTAGTAAAATAATTTTAACATAACTGGTTTCATCAATCCAACAAAGCGTAACGTTGGTTGAATTTTAATGAATTTTTCGTAAGATTAATGTCGAAATTCATAGAATTTCTGCCCAAAATTCTTTCAGTGTATAAAATAATGTGTTATTTGATCAGCATGAAAATTATATAATATTTATATTTTGCTGTTCTTAATCCCGGTAAAGCTCTTTTGTTGAAATTATATTGATTTTAAGTTAAATCGCTTTTAGCTCTTTGTTCATTCATTAAGACTATAATTTTCTTCAGAACTTACTTACTTACTTACGTGCCTCGCTCTTTTAACGATTGTGCGAACTTTCGAGTCGAAAATTTTTTAACAACCTGTGAAGCCAAGGGTGAGGAAATCAAATAATATATATGCTGATATTTTTTGTTAGTTTATTTAATGCCCTAATTCAGTAAGACGTTTTTGGACGTTTTTGTTTGAAAATATTTTTGAATTCATGTGTTTGAATTCACTAAATTATTTTCTTCAAAACTGGTGGCTGTCTTTGATAATGAAAAATAAAAATATTAATGTCATGTTTTAAAACATAAAAATTAAAGTAAAGTATTATACAATAGTTTGAAAAATACATAAAAAACAATATGTATTGGATATAATTTTAATAGAAAAATCATAAAGCAAATACACGAACCTTCTAGCATAGACAATAAATAATAATTGTTTTAAAGAACCACAACTGCGACTATTTTTTGTTCATAGGCAAAACAATTCAATCGTCGAACTGAATGAGGGCATAAGTTTTGATTTGAATAACTCTGTGTAAAATAGGGCAACCAATGTAATTATTTACCTATTTCGAGGAGAAAATTTCTTACAAGTTACAAAAACGAAACACAAGACTCGCCTCGTGAAAACTAATAAAATCAGGAAACGAAATTTCAAAATATTTTAGTGCAGGAATTTATAACTATTTATTTAACCTTTTTATAAGTATTTTCCTGATGAAGCTAACCAAAGGCTGGCAAAATATTGAAAAAAAATAAAAGATGACATGTATTTTATAATACCCGGTTATAGCTATGCTGCTTAAGGTCGCTTCAGACTGTTATACAAGTATTAATACTTTTGTGAAAAATGCAGCTCTGACATGTTGAGTTGTTATTGTATTTTTGAAACTTTTGAAACAAATACAAGAACAGGGATGAATTTTCGTCAAAAGTATTAATACTTTTATTACAGTCTGAAGCAACTTTTAGATATATATATAAATAAAACCAATTTCGTGCATTAAATAGCAATGCAATAAAATTATTTGTATTCCTTAAGTTATTTATTTAATAATTATAAAATTTACATACATATAATGCGTGATCCATTTCGAGGTTCCCTACTTGTTTAAAGAAGAAAACACAAAAAATTTTAATTTAATGGATAATGTTTCTTAAAATTTGAAAGAATATTATTTGGCATTTACTTTTTGAAGATTATGTCTATCAAATGTTGGCCATTGCTATGTCGCAGATGGTCCATCCGTTGAGTCAAATTTTCGATAACTCGTTCGAGCATTTCGACTGGTAACTGGTGAATCTTGGCGGCCAATCGACCGGCCCAAAACGAGAAATTATGTGCTCACCGAAATTTTGAAGCTATTATATTGTGATGAATCAAACAACTATTTGAAAAACACTTGCCAAAAATATCTAATTTGCGTGTTGTTTAATTTTTTTGGGTCACAAATAATTGTTTTGCTGCTTTTTTTAACGAAAATTATTTAATGAATAAAGGTTAAATGTACAATAACGCATAAAATGGCCGTGAGCTCTGATGATTATATTAAAACGCTACCATAATATTAATAAATTGAGTCTATACATGATGAAATTTCATCATTATATAAATTCGACATTCATCATGATATAAATTCTTCAGGTGTGGACACTATGATACAAGCATAGAAAAAAAAACGAAAACTAAAAAATGTAAACAAAGAAATCAAAACAAAAATAAATTTATAACTGCAATAGTGTCGATTATTTTTGTTACGAAAATCACATCTCACAGCTCCTGTGTTTGACATAAAGAGCATAGATTTAAAAAGAAAAATTAAAAGACCTTAAGCTTGATTAAATATTTATTGAATTTGCTTTTGAAAGGAGTTTATGTAAATAAATTTCATAGTTTCCATAAGTATCGAATGCTGTAATTTTACCCCAGCATTGAAAGATTTTTCTGTGTCAAAGTACTTTAAACAAACATCAAATGGATTTTCTAGTTTTTAAAAATTTAAAAAAAATCCCATTATCTTCGTAAGTTAAGTCGAAAATAATTCATACTAATATTTAATTCAACCGCATCCTTAAATTGGTATCTTCTTATTTTAATCCAAGTTAATGATAATGTAATATCTCATAGAAAACTCAATAAGAAATATTTTAAGCCTCGCACGTTTAGGAATACGCTGACTTTAAATTCATAATTGACGTGTCTTCGCACCCTTCTGAAAAGTTCAAGCTTGCATATTGTGTCTGACATAAAGAGCATAGCTCTAAAACGAAAAATTAAAAGACCTTAAGCTTGACTAAATATTTATTGAATTATATTTCAAAGCAGTTTATATAAATAAATTTTGTAGTTTCCATAAGTAATCGAATGCTGTAATTTGCCCCCAGCATTGTAACATGTTTTCTGTCAAAGTTATTTAATATAAAGTCAAGTGGGTTTTAGATTTTTAAGTTCCTAAAAATACTGCTGGCATTGAATTTGAAAGAAGAAATTCCCATCATCATCTTTAACTAAATTTGTACTAATCAGGAGGGCAATCAGGAATAAAATTCCAATTAGAATTTTTTGTTTTCCCTATTATTTGCTATTAGTTGCAATTGTTCCTTGGGAAAAATTTGACGCGGAATTTTATTCATGGTTGCCCTGATTATTTAATTCCACCGCATCCTTATATTTTTTACTTGTTGTTTAATCTAAATTAATGATAAATTAATATCTTATTTTACACTGGCATAATATCAGAATTAAATTGTTTGCAAGATGTTTGACAGGTGGCATGTTATTTGCTGGGAATTAAATATTTAAGAGTTCAATAGAACTTGAGTTGTTTAACAGATAATAATTATTTTTTCTATTTTATTTTGCTTACTTTCAATCATGAATAATTTAGTATACCTGAAAGCTTTAGAAATGTTATTTTTTATTCTTTTTTTTAATTCCTGGCTTATATATTAAATTCTAAGAAAGGAAAAAAAAAGCAAATAAATGTTAGTTGCATTGTATTTTTACTGACAGTAATGCGCATTTGTTACATGTTTTATTGCTGTGTTCTAGATTTCATTTGTTTTTACTACTTTGTTTATATAATCGGGTTTTTGCCACCTTACCAAAAAATAAATCCTTTTTAAGGTTAACGCACACCAGCTCTTAAGAATTCCTACATACTTATATACCTTACCCACTAACCAACTCTCTGAGATAAATTTTCATTTATAAAGACAAATGTTTTTGCTGTTGTGCCGCTGAATTTGAGTACGTGCTGTTTTACCACACACGGTGTGCTCTAAAGCAGATTGTCTGGTGATCATTTTCCACAATTACCAACGTAAATTTTTTGCTTTAGACTTTATCTTTGGTGTACGAGTATAAAAACATACAGACATGTTTTAATATAAATATAAATTCGTTGTATTCACAATTTTTATTTTTTGATTTTCCTTCCTTTCTTATTTTTTTACATTTAACCACTCCTAAGAGCACTTAAGCAATTTATTTTAAATTTATTGTGTGCTGAAATATGTAACAAATAACAAAGTGAACGACAGTGCTTTTGTTTTAATTACTGTTTATTCTACAGTGTGATTTAAAAAATGTGATGCATAAAGGAAAGTTCTCTTTTTTACTTTGACAAAAAAGGTAAATACAATCTTACTGCGCATGCTAAAATCTAAACGATATCGAGTGAATTTTAATTCAAAGGAGTCGATAGTGCTCGTTATCTCGTCAGTTGATATTTCTTACGTTGTAATGGCTAAAAACATTTCCAGATAGAAATTTTCATTATATTTAGCCGTTTTCTTAATTATTTAACAATATTACTATTATTTGCATAAGAATAAATACAACCACATTGGAAAAATAAAATTCATTAAAAAAAAATAATCGCACAACAACACATGGTAATTATAGCTATGCTATTTATTTCACGACACAGGAGCTAGGACAAGATTTTCGTAACAAAAATAATCGGTAGTATTACAGTTATGAATTTGTTTTTGTTTTGATTTTTTTTGTACGTAAAACTGGAGTACGAAAATAAACGAAACAAATTGTTTGATTTTTTTTGTTTCGTTCTTTGAAGTCAGTGAACCAAAAATAAAACAAAAATAATGAGCATGATTGGTCAATTAGTTTTTGTATTGTTTTTGTATATGATCACTAACCAGAGAACACAGCCGTTCGTCTGTATGCCGCCAAACAGCCGCCGCCGGCCACAAACAATGCACACGTTCATTAATTTTTTTTATTTGATTTTATAATATTTTACTTCTTCGATTGACACGAAACTTATCCAACACATTAAGGCTCCCTTAGCAAAACAATCTCGAAGTTAGAAAATGGACGGAGCCCCACCCAATAAAACTTAATATTATATTTCACAGGCTCCTATATGAGAGATTTTTTCCGAACTTTGCACACAATTCTGAACTCAAAAAGGGACACAGCCTTACATTAGAAAAAATGGGTGGAGCCACTACTTATAAAACCTTCTTCTTTTGGAAAAATTTTTACCAAACGTGGGACACAACGCTGAGCACAAAAAAGACACAATTTAACTTTAGAAAAAGTGGGCGGAGAAATGCCCATTACGATTTATTCTTATATTTCGCAGCCTTCTGTTTAATTAATTTTTACGACACTTAGCACACACCCTGAGCTCAAAAAAATACAAAAAGTTGCATTTAAAAAATGGGCTGGGCTACGCCTATTGAAATCTCACTTTGTATTACACGTGATTCTAATTCATCGATTTTACAAAACTCTGCTCACATCCTGAGCTTAAAAAGTACACAATCTTGCATACAAAAAAGTGGGCGGGACTTAAACCATTAAAATATAATTGGTTTTACAAAACTTTGTATGTACTCTGAGCTCTGCAAAATGTTAAGTCTTGTGTTCAAAAAATTAGGCGGGGCTACGCCCATGAAAGGCAGTATTATGTTACACCTACTTCTACTTATTCGATTCCCACAAACTTTATTAAAAACTTTTGGATCTGGTAATGATATAATTTTGTGCTTTAAGAAGTGGGCGGTGCCATGCGCCTTAAAGATTAATATTTTATTTCACTTGCTGCTAACTGACCTATTTTTACAAAAATTCCACACGCTTGAGCTCTGAAGTTGATGCGATGTTGAATCTAGAAAAGTAGGCGGACACTCACAAGCCAGCCCGTTAGATGGCGCTGCAGTCGGTATCTAAGTTATTTAACTATACTCCAACTAAACGGCTGGATCGACTTGAACGAATTTTTGTGTAGGCATTCAAGTGGGAGCGTAAGACAACTTTTGCTGTGCTCAGCTATTATATGTATATGTATACAACTCAAATTTTTTGCTTTGAGGGCAACAAACACACCAATATGCTGCCGGAAAGAACCACACACGTACATACATATATTTGTTTTGGTCTCCTCTTCCGAAATCCATTGTGAAAGCCATGTAATCTAAGAATTAATTCGAAATTGCTGCACAGTATTATATAATATAATTAAAATTTTTAAATATTGTAAATAACATCAAGCAGGAATTCATAATTTAATTTCTTTTTTTGAAAATGAAAATATCTTAAAAATTTACTCTTAACTGTGTCTCACATATACACTAATTTCTCCCTGTCATATATTTCGTTAAGTATTTATTTTTATTTCATAACAGGATTAATATTTAATTAAGCACAAATACATAAACATAAGCAAGCACTTTCATACACACAAACGAGCACACACATAAATAATCACACACATACATGCATTCATGTGTTCCTTACAGTATGCTACATACATACTCGTCCTTACATGCATATGTAAGGACGAGTGTGCTAAACTCTTTTAAAAAAACATTCATATAAAATATGATTTAATCACACTGATGATGTTAGTGGAAGTATATAATTACACGTGCACGTACAGATGCTTGTGTTTGATTTAAAATTTTTCATGAGTACCACTTCGTATTTATATACACGCAGAGAAAAGATATGGTTTTGGCATATATACATATATACATATATATGGTTGCTGAAGACGCGTTATTATTGTTTTAAATAATGTAAAAATTAATTGGTATTGTCAACCATCCCTATCGGAAATTTGGCTAACTTTAAACTAACTTTAAGCTAACTATTTCGCAAGTAGTAGTGACTACACTTGGATTACTTCGCATTATAATCAACTGACTACTTTAACATTACGATTTCCTAAGCGGTAGGCAATTGGCTCACTCTGCATTACTTTCAGCTAACTTAAAGTTGACTTTTTTTAAACTAACTTGTAGTCAGTAAAATAAAAAAAATTTCTGGGGTTCGAACATGTATCATCACAATTTGTTTACTCAACGCGCTAGCACTCAGCTAAGCTACTATCTAAAATAACAACAGCAAAATGTTAACAT
Source organism: Tachina fera (assembly GCA_905220375.1). Classification (NCBI taxonomy): domain Eukaryota; kingdom Metazoa; phylum Arthropoda; class Insecta; order Diptera; family Tachinidae; genus Tachina; species Tachina fera. Next base: position 108,970,300 of record LR999966.1, on the reverse strand, counting down.
AAAACTGAAATGAGTTTCAAAGTAGCTAAGAATAAGTTTGTTGGCTCTCATTAAATTCGACTACATACTCAACTTAAGAACTAATTTTGGGTTTGATCTGGATGACATTGCAGTTAACTTTTAGTCAGTCTAAGCAAAGTTAACTATAAGTTAACTATTTTTGTAGTCAACTACCCATTCTCCGACAGGAATGTTTTTCTTTGCGTGTATATATTTGTGTAACAGTTTTGCAGTATAAGCTTTTCAAAATTAAAAAGTTCTTTTGAATATTTAAATAAATTGTTGCTTATAAAGAAAAACATTTAGATTCATGTTAATATTAAAAATATTCATTTTAAATTACGAACATATAAAGGGTAAATTTTCTTGAAAATTTGAAATTAAATATTATTCATGTTCACAGAATTAAATTTAATTAAGAAATAATTTTAAGCTAATAAAAACAGGGGGCAAACCACGGCATCCGATACGACTCGTAATTTCAAAATATTTCCATATAAACTCTATTGAAATATTTTTAAATAACGAGTACAATCGAATGTCATATTTTGTCCCCAAATTGTTTTTGTGGATATTAATAGAGCGCTGCAGCTCGTTAGACTGGCTGTAATATGCTCATGAGTTATAGCTTTTTGTATATCTAGCCTATTTTTCGATTTTATCGCAAGCGACAAAAATTATATTTTTCAGGAGAAGGTTTTTTAAACTATTCAAAAATGTTTTTTTTACGAAAATTATCGCGTGCGATAAACTTTTACAGCCCATATCTTAAAAGTTATCAACAACTTTGGCATTTTGATAATTCTCAGCTATGCGAATGCCAAAAAAAATTCAAATTTTAATAAAAACGTTTTTTTTCGATAACATGTAGCTTACGATAAAATAAAAAAAAATGGCTCGATATATTAAACAATATTGTTCTAAACATTAAAAATTGTTTGATTAATTTTAAATACCAGGCCGTTATATATACAACAAAATAATTAAAATTATTCCAGAATAGTATAAGCATAAATGTATTTGAGTCTTACATATGGGCATATCCATGATAAAGTTTACTTTTTTGTCGCGTGCGACAGTGTACAATTAAGCTTTTATTTCAGAAAAATTTTATTTTATTTTTCCTAAAATTTTACTTAATGTAATGCTGACGGCCTACACAAATATATAAAGAGAGAAAAAAAGTCTAACTTTTAAAAAAAAAAAAAACAAGCATATCTGTTTCATGTCGCACGTGACAAAAAGTTGAGATTTCTGTAGAAATTTCTTTATATATTATTTCCGAATTTGTTAAAAATTTTTCTTCCAAAATGTTCTTAATTATAAACCGCTGAGCATAAAAAAATATTACACCACAAGCTTTGACTGTGTAGTCATGGCTAAAGGTTTATTGATAATACCTCAGTCACTTTACCTTAAAAACGAGTACCCCGTACTTTTTTACAGAAACGTAAGAAGTATAATGTAAAATGCCTTTGTGACTGTTGCTGAAATCCATTAGATATATTAAATTTAAAACATACAAACATAATTGCTATTTTCAATCTGCATGTATGCAGAGATTTCGACATTTTAGTAAAAGAAGGAAGAGAGTGTATGATTAAAAAAGGAAAAAATTATGAAACATGATTTTAATTACACTGTGCAACATAAAAAAATATCAAGATTACAAATAGTGACTCGACCAGTTGAGGTAAAAAAACATCATACGTGTGTGTGTGTTTATCGGTATCTTGGGAAGTTTGTAGCAAAAAGTTTAAGTTGCTTCTCCTTTACTTTACAATAGGCACCGGAATCCATGTGAGTTTTTCATATTAAAAATTGAAAAAATACCAAATAGCTGCTGTTGCTTGCTAATAGGCAGTTAATAAGTATTACAATCGAAGGTTCGCAGGTTCGAATCCTCTAGAAAGTAGCTTCGCAGCTTGTTTTTTTTAACTATAGCCTTAGTTTTAAATACATTTTATCCTAAATGATAAAATAATTCATATTGAGTTAAAAGGTACAAAGTGGTATTATTGGGGTATTTATGGTGTATTCAGATTGTATGTATATATATTAATGAAATTTGTCCAGGGCTTACGTTCAGTAATTTTAGTTCTCATTGACTGAAATATTTTTTATTAATAAATGCGAGTTTCTAAAGAAGAGAAGAAAAATTAAACTAGACTTTATAAGCTGGGGGAAATATCGATATTTTTCTGTGCAGCCACGCACTTCATCAGCACCTTAGACTATCTACTTGGGTAGAGATTGTCATTAACATCAGCTATTTAATGTAAATTTTTAATAAAACGTATTTACCAAGGGTAAATCAATAATTGAAGGTAAGCCGCGAATAACGTTGTAAGTGACAAAATAATAATTTTTCAGGAGTGACAAAAACTTATTTTAAAGCAAGATTTATATTTTCATTTAATTTTTTTGCTTATAGAAAATAATTATAATTAGCATTAACTTTTATCCTTGTATCTCTGTTACATTTATCAATTATTTTCAAGAATTTCGTTTGCATGATTTTGTTAGTTACTTACAAAGTTTTTCCACTGACTGACTCTTTGTAACTGAATTTTGGCGGCGATAAGATGCGAAATTTTGGATGGTTTTACGTTTGAACAACGCAAGAGAGTAGTGTCAACGTTAATTTGGGAAAAACCCGTTTATGTAAAAATTTATCTTTTACAACGTTATTCGTGGCTTCAATTGTACATATATACTACAATCATTTCTCATATTCCGTTCCATTAAAAATTTACATTAAATAGCTGATGTTAATAAATTGTTATTATTATGAAAGCGTACTGTAAATAATGTTGAATTAACATGAAACACACATAAAAAGTAAATTTATTGCTAAAATTTTTTTTAATTAAACTTGTGTTCGTTGATTTCAATTTTTGTGTGTGTATGTACATTATATGTTTAGCTTTTGTATGTAAAATGTAATCAGAAATATTTTATTGCAGCACTTTAACACTCCTAGTGCTCTTCATATGGCGGAAAAGAAAAATCCTTGAACAAAGATATTACATGCTAAAATATTCCATGAACGTATTCACCATACGATTCTGTTATAAGTCTCTAAATACACTAAAGCTTGAAATGAAATTTTAGCTCCAGAAATAAAATAAAAATTTAAAATCCGTTTATGGGTTAATATCAGACTTATTTGTGCTTTTGTTTCAGGAACAAATAGGTTTAAAATCTCAAGTGTAACATTTTGGAGATCTTTTCTGTATGGGCGTTTTGTCTTAGTGGAAATTTAAGCCCCTCCCCCATTTTTATATAAAATCGTGACGTAAATTGTCAAAGCCGGCGGCATGTGTATATACTATTTTTTTCCTTCTACCAGAATCATCCTTGTTTTGGTAAAAACTTTGATTTTGTTGCTTAGTGTTATTTGTATGGAATAAATATACATACACATGATTATTTATTCAAAGATAAGATATTTTCACTCTTGTTATTGTCTTTATTTTCTTAATATTTTAGACAAAATTATTTATTCATTAAAATTTATGAAATGAGTGAATTTTAATTTTTTAATTAAACAAGAGGAATTACAAGAAAAAAATCCTGCATGCAAGCTAAACATTAATAGAATGGCTTCAATTAAGGCATATTCGTTGGTAGGTAATAGCCAGACTACAAAAAAAAGGAATATGAGTCCGATCACAGTGGAGATGTGTAAACATCTAGTAATGAAAAATTTTTTAATCTACTGTATTTAAAAATGTATGAAAAACTGCATCTATAGTATTGGAATTATTAGTTGTGGGGGTTGGTGGAAAATTGTTTATATGCCAGGGGAAAACGTCAAAACAAATTTTGATAAAACTTGCTACTGCGGGTTTTGTAAAATTTGTATTAAAACCTCCACCCATAATAATTGGCGTGAGATGGAGGTTGTTATCCAATTGTCGTGCACTAACTTCAGTGTAAGGCAACAGTACGTAATGAAGATACATATGTTATAATATAATATTATATATTATTTATAAAGACTGCTTTATATCTTTAAAACAAATATTTGACATTTAAAACGCTCTTTTATTTAAAATTTTATATATATTTAATTTATTTTATATATTTCAACTTTTTAACAAAACTATGCCCACCGGCAACTCTATTACACTTCACAAGCAATTTATATTAAAATTAACTCCTGAAGGTATGCTTTAAAATTCGGATGACCGTGCAGCTGTTGAGTTTCTTTGTACTTCTTGTTCTTATGATTACACTAATCCACTCATTCATAGCTCACACCGATTTGATAACGCTTTACGATCTAACTCAAAATTTGTGATTGTATTGTGAAAAAGATTTTTACCCCCCAGCGTATAGATGTTTACGCATCAAAAATATCACAGCATTTTACTTGATCCATAATTTAAAAAATAAATAGAAGAAAAAAATAAAATTTGCATAAAAAAATAAAATAAAAATTGTTTATATAAAGTTAAAAAGAAATTTCTCCGCTGACGCTATATTACTAACAAAATTTTGCAACTTTAAGATTTTTTTACAATTTTCAAAAGGTTTTTAATTTGTTTTTCATGTGTAGTTATAAAATTTTGCATGTCAGCTAACGATATGTTAGTATTATGTACATATATATATATATATATCGTACACAAAAATAAAATCACAAATAAAACGTTTTTTTACACACGCACTCCATTTATAAATAGTATTTTCCAATTCAGCAAAGTTCTCAGGATAAGATCCTTTATAATAAAACTTTTAACGATTTCCCATCAATAGCAATAAAATATAAATTTCTACTCTCTACATATGGCATTAATCTTTTCGAAAATCCTTATCAGACTGTCAGTAATTTGTTAATCTTGATTTTCACAGCCTGTGTATACTTTTTCCTGATTGTTTCAATTGTGTTTTTATGTAAAAACATCAACCTTTTTCTTATGTCTATTAACATTAACTACTGATGTATTAAGGAAAAATAAATAAACTTGAATACACACTTAAATAGATTTTTATGCAGGAATCCCAATTTTTATTGGTTTTTTCTGAAGTGTTACTTAATATGTTGAACACAACAAAATACATACTTCACCATAAGATATCAATTCTCCCCTGCTCCCGCTCACTCTGCTTATTGCTATCGTGAGCAAGTTGTTTTTATTTTTTTTTTATTATTCTACTTTGTAAAGTAGTTTTAAGCCTTGGGCTTAAATATTTGAGCCTTTTTTTAACCATAAATAATTTTATTTATTTTATTTTGTGCTTGTGTTTTTTCTTTCCTTTAAAGCATTAAAACTTTTTCCAGTCTTGGGTTCTTTATTCACCGGAACTTTCAATTTCTAACAAAAATATTTATGACAACAATTCCAGGCATGAAGCAGCAACAACTGTTTTAGTTATGCTTTAGAGATTTTTTTACTGCTGTTGTTGTTGTTGTTGTTGTTGCTCTTATCAAAAAGCTTACAAGGGTCAATTGTTAAGTTTACTGGTTGTCGGCATATTTTATGGTAAAGGTAGGCAACAGCAGCATAAATAAAACATGACGTTCTTCCTTAAGCAGCATGAGGCCTGAGATTAAGCGAAAGTTAAAGTTTTACGAAAAATCAGAGAGTGCTAAAAATGTGAAATAATATTGACAGCATTTTTAAACAGTTAAATTGTTCTTGTTATTTGCAAAACCTCCCCGGTATATTGAAATAAACCTTGTCTAGCAAAAAATTTATAAATTTGACTTGATTTGTAGACAAAAGAGCTAAAAGCTAAAGATTAAGGTTCACTGAAAATTTTTTTTGTTACTTTAAAGCAAAAAGTATCAAGTGTGTAGGTAAATTGTTTACATTTTTAATGCTAAATTTTGAAAATTTAAGATGATGTAAAAAATGAAAAAGTTTAAACTGAATCTATCACGGACTGGCTTTATAAATATACACGCCGCACAGTGGTGCGAGAGGCAGTTTTTCGTAGAACAATTTATATCTCCAGTGGGGGTCATTAAATTTTGTATGGGTAGTTCTTAGAACTGCATGCTTCCAACAAAATCTTGAAGCTGCTGGAGCTGGTTGACGGGTACCTCCCCCCCTACGAAGTAGTTATTAACTAATTAACAAACATGATTTTTTTATATAAGAAATACCAAAGCAAGAACGAAGTACACATAAAAGGTGCTTAACCAACAAAACAACCGAAAATTTATGATTTTTTTCATTCACGCTCCTGCTAGTGAATCACTAGGGATACAAATTAACAAGCCTAAAAAAGTTCACGAAAGTAATACACTTTATTTTTTGAAGTCATTATTATGTACAAATACAATCACGAACACGCGTGACTCATGCGTGACTCATACATGACTGTTGCGTGACTCATGCGCAATAAATCATGAAATTTATAATTTTCTAAATAATGCACAACAGCATTAAAAATGTTAGCAGAAGACGTTAGGTGCTTCTTATTGCTAAACTTAGCGTGTGAGTCTGTTACTGATTCGTGCATATTTTCTGAATTGCACCAAAGCACATTAATATATTTTCATAAAATAGCTCTCATTCGTTCCACCTTCAATATAAAATTATAATCTCTGCCTAATTGAGCCCAATTTATTATTATTATGTGGCGTCTACACTGAACGAATTTTTGGCAGAAATTCTATGAATTTCGACATTAATCTAATGAAAAATTCATTAAAATTCAACCAACGTCACGCTTCGTTGGATTAATGAAACCAGTTTCGTTAAAATTATTTTATTGAAAACTTCATCAAATTTAGTTAACAGTGTAATTAATGCAGTGCTATAATTTCATCAAAACAATAAAATAATTTCATAAAAAAAATGAAATAACTTAAATATAAAGGGATTTCTTACTAGATAATTAGAAAATATTGTTGTCATAAATCCAATAAAATATTCTTACGAAACCAGAATACCAAGGAAGCAATTCCAATGAAATTGTTTCACAATATTCATGAAATTTTCATTAGATTTGTGAAATTATTATTAGATTTGTGAAAAATTTTTAATGAAATTATTTCATTGGACTTATGAAGCAAAATTCTTACGGTGTAGAAATATTTCGAAATTTTCCCCAGCTAAAGTCTAATTTATGAAAAATATTTCATTCCATAAGAATTTAAAATAGTGATGAACCTTAGCCAGAGTAAACAATTTTTTGTTCTAGTTCAAACAAATTTGTACACATGTAACATTAAATTTGAACTTAAGAAATTGGGATAACTTATAAAGAGCTAATTTAGCACTTATTACTACTAGCAGTTTTTGTGAAGGATAAATATCTTAAGCAGTTATTCTCGTATATAAAATCATGGGAGGAAGAATTCAATCTTTTAACAATTTTTCGTATCGATCTATTATGTCGTTACCGTTAAATAGTGTTAAAAACTTTAACAAAAATGTTTGTCATAATAATTATACTCATTACTCTAAAAATACTCTTATACTCGTATTGTTTTCACTCTCAACTTGGTTTTAACAAAAGTTGATGTTAACGTTAAAACCAGCTGTTAAAACTGTTAAAACATAACTTTGTTAAAGCCAATTCAAAACCATTTTTGAATTGGTTTAAAGTAGGTTTTATGAAATGCAACCTTGTTTTCGCTGTGCTAAATTCAGTGCTGCCAAGTTCAAATGATGATAAGCAGCTGATAATTTTCATGGCACTGAATAAGAAAAGATACTAATTGAAACATTTTCAGCATAAAAGTAGATGCAGCTGCAACAATAATAAAAAAATTGGGGAGAAAATATTTTCATTGACTTCTAGGCAAGAGAAAATAGACGATATGACTGACATCTATCTGTCGTTAAAAAAGTGTTTGCTCTTAATTTATTAGTGTATTTTTTATATGTATATAAGAATATTGATTTCCAAACACTTTCTCACTTTGTATAAGTAGTTCCTAAGTTTTAAATCTGTGTCATTTATAAAATATAAAATTATTTCCATTAAAGGGCGCATTTCCGACTTCTTCATACAAACAACAAGAAACGCTGTTGTATAGTTTTTCAAATAAAAATGCATGTATTTATAAAGAGATTTATTTAATTTTGAACAAATTTATCAGACAAACGGTGGCTTAAAATCTGAATTTATCCAACTTGTAGCATGAACGAAAAATCAGCTGCTTATGGTTTTAAGGTTAAAATCAAGTTTTTAAATTTAGGTGTGAGATAACTAACATATTTAAATTGAAAAAAAAGCAATGTGAGTCCGATCACAGGGGAGATGTGTAAACATCTAGTAATGCAATTTTTTTTAATATAATTAAAAAAGATATATAAATTTTTGACTCTAATGTATTTAAAAATCTGTGGAATTATTACTTGTGGTGGTTTTGTGGAGAATTGCTCACACTCAAGTGGAAGTGGACTGTGCGATTGTAAAATTTGTATTAAAATCTCCACCCATAATAATTGGCATGAGCTGGAGATTGTTACCCAATTGTCGTGCACCAGCTTAAGTGTAAGGCAATAGTACATAATGAAGATATTTTATAATATAAGCAGCTCTGGGTTGGGGAACATCTCTCGCGTCATCGTAATTATTTCTTAAGTGCGTTCAGGCTTGTGTTAATTGTTTGGTTTTCGAGAGTTTTTCATCTCACTCGCACTGGTTGGCTGATCTGTCACGGATTACTTTATAATCTTGCGGTATTTTGTGGAATTTTTTTAACTACCACGTTGTTACTTCCTATATGAAGGCATAGGTCGTGTACAGGCAGTCACAAAACTTTTTAAGATACTGTTAATAACATCTTGGGCATATGGTCAATATTACTCCGCTCATATATAAATTCTTAAAAAAGACTGCTATATATCTTTTAAACAAATACTTGACCTTTAAAACGCTTTATTATTAAAAAGTTTATATTTATTTTATATTTTTCAACTTTTTAACAAAACTATCCCCACTGGCAACACTATTACACTTCACAAGCAATTTCTATTAAAATTAGCATTGTTCCTGAAGGTATGGTTTAAAATTTGGTTGAGTGTATTTCTATGCCGCTGTTAAGTTTCTCTGTACTTCTTGTTCGTATGATTACACTAATACACTCATACGTAGCTCACACCGATTTTATAACGCTTTAACATCTTACTCAAAATTTTTGATTGAATTGTGAAAAAGATTTTTACCCCCTAGCGTATAGATGTTTACAATAAAAAAAAAACAAATTTATATATTATATAACTTTTTTTATTTAAGAAATCGAATGAGTTAATCAACGAATTCATTAACTTTAAATACTGCACCAAATAACGCCGGTAGTTGAAGAAAACTAATAGTATATTCTTCTCTTAGACAGTGTTATTATTAAACTATTATATATTTTTTAAGTCATTGTAAAACCTGTTATGCCTTTCGACATTTTCGCGGATTATATAAACATTAACGAAAGTTTGTTATAATACGGTTCTGTTTGTTAATCCTTTGCTATTTGTTTTGAGTAGCGAAAGAACTTTTTTGTTAGAAATCGTAATGAGGTCCTTTGTTTTTGTTTGCTTAAACTTCCAAAGTGAAAAGTTCGCTATGGTGACAGCTTAAGCATGAAATGAAATAGGCGAGCATTCCCTTTTTTTTCTTGTGTGGCACAAATATAAGTAATGTCAGCAATCACAAACATCATCTGTTTAGGAAAATTATTAAAACAAAGAAAATAATGCAAAGTCCATTGTAGCTAGATGTCAGTTATAACGGGAGTAAATTTTGCGTTGATTTTATTTAAAAACAAGTTAATTATTTTTATAATAACCTTCAAAAGTTCTTACTTAAGATATTAAAATTGTTTTCCTACTTTCGAATTATTTAAAAACATAGGAAAAGTATAGTCGTTGCGTCATATTTTAATAAGTCGACATTGGAAGGTGCTTAAAAGCTTAAATGAAAAATGGCCGCCGTTAAATATTTTCCCTAGGCAGCAATTTGTGTATGTTAATAGTCGGTTGGCACCATAAAAAAATAACATTTTCACTAAAGTGGTCTCATTATAAAAATGAAAAATGACTTCCAAAATTTGCTTCCATTTAAGACGAAAATATAAACCCTTGCAGCCATTGTTTTTAATTTTTTTTTTGAGTTATTTTGAATTTATTTGGAGTAATTTTTATTTAAAAAATCAATCTGGTGCCATATTACGGCATTCGATATCTATTAAAATTTCCATACAAACATAACTAAATGAAATTAACATTTTTTCGTTGTCGAATGTGGTAATTTGCTCTCTGTTTTCATTAATATAGAAAAAAATGTGCTCAAGGAAAATGTATTTATAAGAGAAACAACCCTATTCTTGCAATGAAGACAGTCTTAAGATTTTCTTACGGCTGGTCTTAGCAGTTTTTTCTTTCAGTCCTGGCAAACAGTGTCTTCACTGTGTAACAATTCTCCATTTACTTTGTATATTTTCTGTTATGAACGAACAGCTGACCAGATAACTATGAGACCATCAGGGCAAAACCAAAATGTAACTAAGACCCAAACTTTTTAACTGTTTATATAACTAACTATAAATAAAAAGTATTTATATGTATTTAAATTTTAAAGCCTTGTTCATAAAAAATATTAGAAGCTTATAAAAGGTTTATTAAATGATTTTTATAAAAAGTGATTTTTTTCTATCAATAAGACAGTTATATAATTGTATTTCAGTATAGTTTCTAATTTTTTATCCAACGCATTTCAAAATTAATATGAATTTAATTGTAAAAAAGCATTAAATCTCTTTTATTTTAAATAATATTTTTTTAGTTTAATAATGTTTTGTGTTGCAGACACTTAATTTTCGGGCATCATAAGTTTTCTTACTTTAGTAATTCAATTTATTTCAAATCATCTTCTAACTTTAATTATCTTCATGAAGCATGTCTGCTGCTGGACACAATGTTGAGATTAGAAATCTTTTAAATAAATAAACAAAAAGTTTATAAATTCAATTATAAAGAGCAAAGGCACATTTTAAAAGAGATAAGTCAATGACTTTTTTATTTGGGGAGTAAACAAAATTATGGTTTGTAATAGAACATATAGTAATTTTTCTATTTGGTGACTCAAAAGGTGACTTTTCTAATTTAATTTAAAAGTAAATACTAAAAAAAAGTTATCAGGGCATTTTTTTAAAAATTCCGATAGAAATTTCTCCCTTTTCCAATTAGAATTTTTCGTTTTCCCTATCATTTGCTATTAGTTAGAATTGTTCCCTGGAAAAAATTTCTCGCGGAATTTTTTACATATTCGCCACTTCTATTCTTTAAATCAAGTTGATTGAAAATTGTTAGTTTTTAGAATACTATTTCCGCTAACAGAAACACATTTTCAGAATTTCCAGGTGAAAAAGAACCCTATTGTTTTCGCTAAAACGTCCGTCCGTCTGTCTGTCTGTCTGTCTGTCTGTAACAGGCTATTTTTTCGAGAACCTCAATAGCTATGAAGCTGAAATTCGAACACAATATGAAAAACTTTTATCGGTACAACAACAAATATATGACAGCTAAAAATTAAGGAGTGTTCTAAAGAGAGCAGCGAATAATGTTGAAATCCTTATATAATATACAGACACTTTTTAAGCAAAGTAAATACATCAACTAATTAAATTTTAAATAGAAAATTTAAATTGAAAAAAATCGCCAAAACAAAAAATCGCTAAAATGAAAATAGCGCTGAATTGAAAAACTATCACCGAAAATAAAATAAGTCTTTAAAATGCACAATAAGCATGAAAGTAAAAAAATTAAAAAAAATTTAAAAAAGCGCTCAAATGAAAATATCGCCAGAAAGAACTAAAGCTTATCGCTAAAATCCAATATAAAATAACCAAAGAAAAAAGTTAACAAAAAAATATATATGTATAAAAAAATTTACAAAATCAGGAAAAATTCGCCAAAACGAAAAAAAATAAAAACGAAAACAATTTAAACAAAAACCGCTAAAATGAAAATTATATGTTGTAAAAAATTAAAATAAAAAAATTTTTACAAACGAAAAAACATCACCCAAACGAAAAAACGCCAAAACTGAAAAAAGCATCAATAATAAAAAAAGCCCAGAAAAATCGCCAAAAAGAATAAATAAAAGTAAAAAGATCGTTTAAAAACTAAAAAATCGCAAAAAACCTAAAAAAAACACGAAAACGAAAAACGCCAAAACTAAAAAAGCATCAATAATAAAACACCGGAAAGGTCTCCAAAAAGAATCAACAAAAGTAAAAAGGTCTTCCAAAAACTAAAAAAAAATCGCCAAAATGAAAGAAATGCTTAAACGAAAATTATGTGTTGTAAAAACAGAATAAAAAATTGCCAAAAACCGAAAAAATCCCCAAAACGAAAAAAACACCAAAACTGAAAAAAGCGTTAATACTAAAAAACCCGGAAAAATTGCCAAAAAGAATCAATAAAAGTAAAAAATTCGTTTAAAAAATAAAATAAAAAAACGCAAAAAACCAAACAAAAAAATCACCAAAACGAAAAACGTCGAAACTAAAAAAGCGTCAATTAAAAAAAGTTGCTAAAAACTGAACAAAATTACTAAAACCAAAAAAACTTCAATATCTAAAAAAATCGCGTGGGGGTCTTAGTCGCACTTTACTGATTTTTTTTTTCAATTATTCTATTAATCGATCCTCAAATATCATATCTAAAAGAAAATTATTGTGTTTTTTATGAATTTTGATTTCAGATCGATTTCATTTTCAGAACAGGTCTGATTGACTTAGAGCCAATTTCACCAACCCTATTTAAATAATAATTTATATTTAAATGTCGATTTTCATTAATTTTTGTATGGAAAAATGACTTTTAAATATGAATTGATGTTTAAATAAGTTGGTGAAATTGGCCCTTAAACTTAAAGGTAAAAATTATTAAGGCTTTATCCAGGGTTTAAAAAAATCATAAAAAATGTTTTCTTATTAAGCCAAATTATTAAGGATTTATACTTAACCTTAATGATTTTTATAATTAAGACTGTAATATTTTAATAAATTAATAACAAAAATTAAATATATTAAAAACCCCCGAATATATCTATAGAAGATGCAATTTTTTTTGCGGCTGGTCCGATTTTCTTAAAGCATGGCTAAGAACCTTCTCGATCAAGTCACCTTTCAAAAAGAAAAAAATGAATCAAAATCGGGCCAGCCGTTTGGTCTGTACCTGTACACGGACAGACACACAGATAATCAGATACACAGACACACTACAAAACTTATAACACCCCTTTTTTATTCGGGGTTTAAAAAAGAGCTTATAAACAATTTGCTTGACGTTAAATTTAATTAACAACTTAAGATTTTTAAAATCGTAGTTGATAGATTTCTCACTGTGTAATTTTTGTATGAACAAAGTTTTTCGTTATTAATATCAGCTGTGCAAGAAAAAAATTCAAGAATAAAAAAGTATTATGAAATCGACTATGAAAGTTTTCCTCCTGATGATTTTGAAGCTGGTTTGCCTAAAAGAATTGCCATCCTTGTTCAAATTGAGTTAAAAAATATGTATAAAAAGTACCTACCAAGTCAAGTAATGTAGGGTAAAACATTTTTTTTGTGACATTGTTTGTTGACTCTGATATTGGTGAATGTATCTTGAAATTCTCATTTACTTATTAAATGAAGCTGTATAAGGCTTCAAGTCTTGCAACTAATAGGGGAGGCAGTCACAACTTCTTATGAGATGCAGTTTCAAGTTTCTGTATTATTAAGTTGTTAGTTATATGTTGTTTGTAACTTTTCAAGTAATTTAACTAACGATTGTACGATTCTCAAAATTTGTCATTAAAATATTATTAAGATATTTAATTTTGTGGTCATTGTGTCGTTGCTATGGCAAACAGTTTTTATCTCTGTGAAAATTTGCTTCTAGCATATAAAGAAAACAATCTCTGCAAAGTTCCTGAAGCTTTTATCTGTTTGCAGTGTTGCTTCAAGTACTGGGTGTCATTGCTATAGTTTCTTTCACATTATTTCTCTTATTCTCATTTCTTTTCTTTGTATTTTATTGAAAAATTGTGTGTCTATAGGGCCATAAAATTCATTGCCAAGTGAAAAACTTATTTATGAAACAATGAAAATTTCATTCATAACAGCACAGACTCTTGCTTGTGCGAGTACAGAGAGTACAAACACACTCATACTTATGAATCACAAAGCTGATGATGATGGCGACACTACACTTAAAAAGAGAATGAAAAATAAAAAGTTACATATAAAAAAAAATTAAATAAAAATCTGCACTGTGCCTTTGAAGAAACAGCAAAATAAAACCAGTAAAAATTATTGCGATAAAATATATTTCTTGGAAATCATTGCTAAAATTAAATAAATCTGACAAAAAAAAATTAAAGGCAAATTTTGTAAAAGCAAACAATTTAAATTGCTTATATTAAGAGCGCAGTTACACGGTAATTACAAAACATGCAAAGAAGAATGGTAAGAAAAAATTTTAATAACAGAGTTATTACAATTGTCGACAACAAATTTTTTTTATAAATGATAGTCTAACTACTGTCAGTTTTTGGGCTGTCTTGAGTATTTGATTTACCTCCAACAGATATTTTTAAATTAGTTACTTTAAATTCGTAACAAAAATTGTCTGGTGAATATTCTCATCTTTCAATGCAAAAGTTTAAAAATATTTTAAATCTCTATAGATTATCGTTACAAGGTATTTGACAGAAACCCTTAAAGCTGGTACAAAAAATAAAATCCTAAGCACGAAAAAATTTTATATAAATATATAATAAAACCCGATTAATTTAACATTTTTAGTAATAATTTTGCTTCGTTTATAATTTACATAAATTCAACATGATATACAGTAGTCTTAAAAAAAATTGCCTACGAAATATTTTTATTTCATGTTGATTCCATTAATTTTCAATCAAAATGAAGAATCATGTTGAATCAAAGTTATTTAAAAATAAAACAGCGTGAATTTGTTACCGAATTAACATGAAAAATCATGTTGAATCAAATTTACTTAAAACCCCCGAATACAGGAAAACAACGCTGTCTATAAATCGCTGATAATGTGAGGTTTGTCGGCTATTTACGAACATCAAAACAAGCACCAACAAAACAAGAACATAAATAATAATTATTGTTTCGATACAAATAAAATAAAAGTAAGTACAGGCTGTACTTACTTTTATATACGAGTATATCTTTTTAGCACTGTGACCTTGAAGTTTAAAATTTTAAACAAACCTTAAAGACCTCTCACCTCTCATAATTTCATTTCATGCTTTTTTTGTCTGTTGTAAGCCCCATGTACTCCAAACAGTGTGACTTTTAAAAACTTTTGGCAATCAATGTTTCAAAAAATGTTGGTCAACAGTTCTACAAAACATGAAACCTGTATTTATAATTTCATCTGTAATATTTTATTTTTCTGCTCAAAAGAGCAAACTGTATTGGAACAAGTAAAACTTTGCTTGTTTTTGTTTAAATTTTCAAAAAAAAAATAAAAAATTTAATATATAATTTTTTCTCTCTCTCAAAAATGACCATGACAACAATAACGACAGCAAAAAGTTTATGCCAACAGATTTGAAACTTAAATATAAACATTTGAATAAAAGAAAAAGTTTAAATTGTTGTCGCTAACATTTTTTTGGATTTCTAAAGTTTTATTTAGGTAACTGCTTGGACATTTAGAAAACTAATAAATGTAAATGTATTATGTGTATTTTTCTGCTCTCATAAGCAATTCCAATTACATTTACATTTATTAAATATAAAATATTTTTCTAGCCACAAAAGCGGTCAGTTACTGGAATGCTAAATGAAAAACTTACTTGGTAACTGAAAACTAGAAAAATGTGAAACTATGTTACAGTGGAGTACGGTTAAAATGAACTCCGCTGAAACGCTTAGCGTGGTTTTGGTGTAAAAAAAAAACTTTTTACAACCACTCAATTTAATAACAAAAATTAAAAAATATTAAAATCTCCCAATATATCTAGAGAAAAAGATCTTCTAAAATGTAAAATTAAATTAATTAAATTAAAAAGAAAAAAAATAAATAGTTTTATTTGGTTAATTTTATATACCAAAGAAACAAAAAATTAATTTTCCATCCCTGGAATCATATCTTTGGTTTTTCTGATTTTTAATACTAATTTGTTTCGTTCTAAAATATAAAATATGTTTAATCAACGAAAAAAAATGTTTTATATAGATACTTTCATATACCAAAAACAGTTTAAACTTTCCAGCTCTGGAGCTGTTTTATTTTCTTTTTATACCAAAATATTTCTCTCTTAAACATAAAACATATTTAATTTCTTAAGAAAAATAATTAATATGACCTACTTGTTGTTGAAAAAATTAGATTTATATCTTCATAATGAAAAACCAATATAGAAACGTCTTTTCAGTTTTAGTTTTTATTAATAATAAAACACACAAAATATTTAAAGCAAGAAAAAAATATTTAAAGAAAGTAAAAATCAATGATTAGGTTGATATATAATAAAAACATAAATTTGATTTTCAACACTAGTTACTTTAATATAAAAAAATTTAAACTTACCAACCCTGGAATCGTCCTTTCAGTTTTTTTAATATCTTATAAAAATTTATTTTGTTCAATATTTTTTGTAGATGAAAGGAAAAAGTTAGTTTTAGTTGGTTACTTTTATATACCAAACAAAACATAAAATTTTCCAACCCTGGAATTGTCTTTTTAATTTTTTTATTATTTTGAATACCAAGTTTATTTTTTGTCATATATAAAATAGTTTATTAAAATAAAAAAAAAATAACTTATTTTTTATATAAAAAACGTTTAAATTTCCCAACCCTGGAATCATATATTTGATTTTACTGATTTTTAATAAAAATTTGTGTCTTTCTAAAATATGAAATATGTTTAATTGACAAAAAAAATTGTTTTATTTATGATTATAAATGATTAAACATATTTAATTTATAAGGAAATTTATTATGTACTAGCTACTTTTAGTGTAAACTTTCCAACCCTGAAATCATCCTTTCAGATTTTTCTAATATCTTAGACCAATTTATTTTTTTTAAATTTAATTTGTAGAGGAAAGGCAAAAATTAGTTTTACTTTTATATATTTAAAATTTTAAATTTTCAAAACCTGCAGTCTTCTTTTTATTTTATTTTTTAGATTTTGAATATCAATATAAAATATATTTATTAAAAAAAACAAAATTAGTTTTAGCTAACTTGTATATATGTATCAAAAAAAAGTTCAAATTTTCCAGCTTTTAAACCGGATTTTCGATTTAAATGATTTTCAATACCAATCTATTTTGGACCAGTCTAGCTTTTCTGAGAGCTTCGGAAAATCGATTTCACGCACAGAAAGATGGAACGACAAACGGACAGAGGGATGGTCAGACGATAAAGAGCATATAAAAAAATTAAAAAATTGAGAACAATTTTGTATTAGTAATGACATTTGGATTAATTCAATATCCTTAACTCAAAAATCCCATTTTTGGAGTTATGACATTCTTTTAGTCAATGAGCGATATGGTGGACATTATCACTCTCATTGCCATGCACGACATCAATTAAATAATATTGTTAATATTAGCATTGGCCTGTCTATGTCTGTCTACCATGCTGACTGGAGGACAAATGGGAAGGGTATGTAGATATGTATGTGTGTATACGTACATGCATCTATAAGTTTACAAGTCATCACACTCTCAATTGCATAATGCACATTCTCAGAATAACACTTCTTTTACTCACATGCATACATACATTTTTATGAGACTGTGCATTGTCGTACTCTTGAAAGGATATTGCAAACCATTTCAAAATAAAACAGCATAAAAGTTTGTTTTATTTTGAAGTTTCAAAGTTTGTGTGTGTGTGTGTGTGTGTGTTTGAATGAAATCTTGCACACATGACTTTTTATATGTTTCCTAATGCTTAAAAGATTTTATGATGCGTAAAGTAATAAAACACTGCAGAGAAAAAAGCTAAAGTTTTTTCTCTTGAGTTAAAATTGATATAATTTTTTTCTTGTAGTGCAATAAGCTTATGACAAATATAATTAATAAGGGTTTTCATGAGAACTCTTAAAATTGTGATTTGTGCAATTGGGCAAATTTGTGAGACTTGTTTCATGAAGCCCCTTGGCAAACTTTTGCACAAACAGTTAAGTTAATTTGAATGAAATGTCAAAAAAATTAATTTAATAAAAATAAATCAAGAACTTTTCGAGCAGTTTTTAATTTAATTACATACATATTTATATATTTCTATTAAAACAAGGAATTGTGTGTGTCTAAAGGAAGTCAATAACACAAGAAGTTTAATTTTCCAACCCTGGAATAGTATTGTTCATTTTTCCAAAAAAAAATAAATAAATATACCTTATCAAACTTTAAATTATCCAACCTTAGAACATATAAAATATTTTAACTTTCCAACCCTGGAATCATCCCTTCGGATTTTTCTAATTCCCTATAAAAATTTAAATGCACATTTTCACAGCTTAAGTTTACGAGTGAAATTGGGCAAATAAATAAAATTTGGGTAAATAAAAACGCACACTTGCACAATTTAAGAGACTTTTGAACATTCGCATGAAAACCCTTAAAATATTTTTTATTGGATCTTAATTACTTTATTTGGTATAATCTCTTTTTTTTAAATAAAAGTCAGTGCAGAATTTTTTAAAGGGTTGGAAATTAATTTAATGTTCAGTAGGAAGTCAAAATTAATTTGAAGTAAGCCTTCAAGGACTGGCGCTCTGGAGTGAAATTATTACCTCCTTGATTTTTAAAATAAGTCTAGATAGTGACATGGGCTCTCAGCTCGGTCTCAGGCAGCACATCATCCTCATAAAGATTTTTAAATGACATTAAGTTAATTGGTGTTGGACTGTTCGGTTTCAGGCAGCACATCATCATTATGATGATCTTCAAAGGACATTAAGTTAATTGGTGTTGGACTGTTTAAATAACGAACCGATATTACTGCTCACTGAAAAATCCCGACAGCAATTAATGCTCGTTATCTATACTGTGGCACAGTAAAGGACTGCGTAAACAGCCTTGAAATCTAAATACGTCATGTGCATCTATTATACTAAACCACTAATAAGTGATGTAGTTTAGTAAGCGGAACACGATGGATGTATTGATGTATGTGTATATGACTGTTTACAAGCGATGTCGCGCAGACTTGTTGTTCGTAACAAACACTCAAAAGAAGTAGTGTTGATGCGTGGATGCTTGCTATATTGCAGATTGTACATTCGAGTGTGTGTGTAAGATGTAGATGGTTAGCTATTATGTGTTAAAGGGAGTTAAACGAAGCGCACACAACTAATGTCAATGCATGTGTGCGTTTGTATACGCGCCCATGCGTAGAAAGATGCAAGCATCACGAAGTATTTTCTTCTTTACTACTATACCTGCAATAATTAAAACAAATTTCTTGCGAATAGTATTGTTTAGCGTTTGTTTAGAAGATTTTGCTGAAGTAAGGCATTTGAAAAATACCCCAAGCCTTAAAAGTTATTGTAAGTGGTCTTGTGCAGGAGTCTATTGCATATCACAGCACCATCCTTCACAGAAAAAATTATTCGCAAAAAATGTTCAAACAAAAGTTTGTTTGAAATAAAATTTTGATTCAGTAAATATTTTTTACTATACCAGTAAATAGTTTGATCCAATTTTGTTTTAAGCAAAACCAAAAACAATATGGAGTGAAAAATTCTAATTGATACAATTAATATAAAGTAATACTTGTAACAAAATTGTTAAGAAAGCATTCCTTTTTAAATATAGAAATATCATACTGTACAGTCAGTGTACACAACAGTTATTTATTTTATTTACTTTTTTTTCATCAAAAAATTTTGTTGAATCAGACAATCTGTTGATTGATAAAATCGGGGTTTTTTTTCAAACAAATTATTACAAAATTTTGCATTTGAATTTACAAATTTCTTTGTAGGACCTAAATTGAAAAAATTAGTATTTGATTCAGAGAATTTTGTGTTTGAAATGGAAAATTAGTTTTTTCTGTGTTCGATGATAATTGATGTCACAGATAATCATGCCACAAAATGTTTCAAATGACTCATTTGTTTTAAATTTACCTTAATTTTGAAACCCACTGTACCTATAGAAAGATTATATTTTCGCTTTTGAAAGCAAAAATACGTCTTAGTAATCTCTTTTTATTGCTCTAATTTTAATATTTTGATGTTCATTAATAATTGCTGACAAGTTCGAATGGCAATAAAAATATATTAAAACAGCATAAATGAATATGTTTGTTGTTACTAAAAAAGAATCAATCATTGTACGAGTATTATGATGTCTGCGTATGACAAAAATTAAAATAAAAATTATGACATTTTTATTGCTGAAAATTTATTTCATATTTACGTGTGCGCATATTTTTGTTTGATATCCTTGAAAAAAAAAGCATGTAGAAAGATTCAATTCTTTATGCTCCTTCACTAAATTCATTGAACAAAACGTATGTGTGCTGTCATATTTTTTAACATACAATAATGATAAGAAAAAAATTACAATACTGTAATGAGAAGAAGGCTGTTTTCAATTTTTGCGTATTAACATTTTTTTAATATTTTTATTTTTATTGGCTGCATAAATGAAGATACATAAATATTGTCATAGAAGTTTGTATAGGGAATAAAAAAAATTAATTCGTTTTTATTAAAAAAGTAATATTTTATTAGCAAAATTTTATTGTATGTGGTTTCTTTTACAAATCCATAAAGGCCTAAAATCAAATTTATAAAACTAATAATAGCGCAATTCAGAGTCTTAAGCAAATGGCCTGACATTGTAGCATTTGTAAAAAGGTATAGCATATTTTTACTCTCTTGCTACAACTCTTTTTAACCGACTTAAAAAAATGGAGAAAGTTAACAATTCGTCTCTATTTTTTTTATAAAAGTTTTAAAAAAAATATTTCATTATATAAGAATTGAAATTACTGAACTTAAGCCTGACTATGAATTATTTCTGACTAAAATTCACTACAGTTCAATTAAAGAATCTAAAAAAGTTTTATTTTTATTTTGATATTTTTTTTCTTTTCTTTTCTTTATGTATTTGGCTTATTCAGGACTTATTTTTTTCATAAAAGAATTAAAATGCGATTAAAAAGAAAACCACAAAATAAAAAATAGATTGATGAGCTAATAGCTAAAATATTAAATTATGTTTAAGAAGATGCGGAAATATTAAGAGGTAAGAAAAACCATAATGGGTATATTTTTTTAATCGACTACAAAAAAGGAGGAGGTTAACAATTCGTCTCCATTTTTTTAGGTGTTGAGCTTCATAACTTGGAACATTTTACACCGATTGCAAAATTTTTTTTGTCGTCTGAGAGGGTATAGCTTCTTATTGCTCCCATTCTAAAAAAGTGGGCGCGGATACGCCCACAATTTTTTATTTTATTTTTTTGATTACTGCGAAACCTTTAAAAAACCTTTGGTTCTGTAATTACACAATTTGAAGTTAAAAAAATGGGCGAAGGTTACGCCCATTAAAGCTTATTATAATATTTCACGTGGTTCTATTTAAACGATTTTTATGAAACTTACCACACATCTTGAGCTCTAAAGAAGAGCGGGGTCACGCCCATGAAAACTTAATTTTTTATTTCACGTACTTCTTATCTTCTTCTATTAGATCTTTGCATTGAAGTCGGTTTCTTTTTTGCAGAAAGAATTATGTGAGATATTTTTAGAGTTTAATTGAACTGTATTGAATTTTAATCAAAAATAATTTTTAGTCAGGCTTAAGTTCAGTAATTTCAATTCTCATTGAATGAAATATTTTTATTAATTAATGTGAGTTTCTAAAAAAGAGAAGAAAAATTAAACTTAGACTTTATTAGATGGGGGAAACACCGATACTTTTCTGTGCAGCCACGCACTTCATCAGCACTCACGTCTATCTACTGGGGTAAGGTTTTGTTATCAAAAACATAAAAATAAAATATAAAAAAAAAATGGAAAAACAGAAAAATGAATAGTGATACTTATAAATGTATTTACCAATGGTAAATCAGTAATTGTATACACAATAATCATTTCTCATATTCCATTTCATACTAAATTTGCGCTAAATAGCTGTATTTGAAACAAAACTCACATTAATTAATAAAAATATTTCATTAAATAAGAATTGAAATTACTAAACTTAAGCCTGACTAAAAATTATTTCTGAGAAAGAATTATTTTAATTACATTGGTATATTTTGTTTAGTACAGTGTTGGGTTGTGGGTTGACATAGACATCAGAAAAGTTTTTGTATATAAATTAAATTGGTTTCCCCGGCCAAGATTTGAACTCGGAACTCATTGCGTGGTAGTCAACGTGCTTACTGTGGCTGAGTGGTAGCTATGTTAGCCTCTTAGTCCAGAGGTCGTTGGTTCGATTCTCACCATAGACTCTGGGTGTTTTCTGCAGACAAACTAATCGCTTTACGGGTTGTGTTTGTTAAAAAAAAAAATCTTAAATAGTCTTGGCATGAAACTTCACATTAAAAATCATGCTAGGACTTAAAGGTGGATTAAGATTAGGTAATGCGACCATTTTTAATGTCAAATTGTATGGAGGTACTCGTTAGCACTTAATTCAATTTCATCACTTTTGCTAACTTCATGCCAATTTTTGCCTATACATAGGGCCGTAAATATGTACCATCTTGAATTAAATTATAATTTAACATTATTTGTTATCTGTTAACATGCAACTTATTTAAAAAGTTTTAGGTTTTTTTAGGAGTATTATCCAGACTGCTGGAAGCTTGCCAAGGTTAAAATGATTCCAAAGCCAAGTAAAGATCTTACCAAGGCTGAGTCATATAGGCCAATAAGTTTACTGTCAACAATGTCAAAGCTTTTCGAAAAGCTACTCATTAAAAAATTGTCTTCAATTTTAACTGATAATGGTTGCATCCCGGACCATCCATTTGGTTTTAGAAGCCAGCATAGCACCATTGAGCAAACGAATAGTTTGGTTCAATTTATCAGTAAAACATTTGAGGAAAAGAAGTATTGTTCTGCCCTGTTTATTGATGTTTCTCAGGCATTTGATAAAGTGTGGCATAAAGGCCTGATTTTGAAATTGAAGACATACTTACCAATAAACATTCTAAATCTTTTGGAAAGTTACATTGTTGCACGAAAATTTACAGTTGTGGAAGGACACTTTATGAGTATGCCTGAAACTATATCATCCGGTGTGCCACAGGGGAGTATACTGGGGACATTTCTATATTTGATTTATACTTGTGATATGCCTGTGAGCAGTAGTATCCACACTTCTACATTTGCCGACGATACCGCCTGCCTTAGTATGCACGAAAACCCTGGTGATGCATCCCGAAAACTCCAGGAACACATTAGCCAGATGGAACTATGGCTAAACTTATGGAGAATTAAGGTAAATGAACAAAAGTTTTTCCATATAACATTTACCTTATGAAGAGATACTTGTTCCCCCATTCGGATTAATAATCAAGTTGTTCCTCAATATTCACATGTGAAATATCTTGGTATACTCCTCGATCGACGGCTTACATGGAAACATCACATTAAATATAATTTAACTCAAATGAAACTAAAATTAACTCAAGTACATTGGCTGATTGGCAGAAATTCAACACTCAGCCTAAAACTGCAAACTTTTAATATACAAGTCGCTTTTAAAGCCAATATGGTGTTACGGTATCCAGTTATGGGGCACTGCTTCTGCTTCCAATGTAGAGAGAATTCAACGAAGACAAAACAAAATTTTAAGGTTAATAACATCTGCTCCAAGGTACATTAAGAATTCAAATATACATCGTGATTTAAATATGCCACTAGTGACTGAAGAAATTGCAAAATACGCAGGCAAATATCTAACAAAACTCGAGTCACATCCTAATCCGCTTGCTTGTAATATTTTGAACTTTACTGGACACATCCGCTTAAAAAAGAGAGATACAAGGGCTCTAATACTAAACACTACGAATGAAATTGCTTGAAATTTTTTTTTGCTTATGACTACTTATGTATTATTTACAACTATCACTTAGTTATGTCTGGCATTGGTCGGGCCTATTAATTATATGTTAGATTTAAGATTTGAATACTTATTGTTAGTTCATATATGAAGATACAATAAATAAAAAAAAAACATGAAAAAAAGTTACAAAATACTTTGACTTGACTCCAGGATTCGAACCTGTGATCCTCCGAATTCAAGACTAGTACAGTGCCTACCAGCCAGAAGCAGTTTGTCGACTGCTTACAAGCATAAAAAAACAACAACAATTCAAAAATAATATACACAACTAAGTACAAAAGTGTACAAAGGAAATAAACACCAACACACTCAAACAACATATTATTTCTTGTAAATTTAATGTGATTTGAATCAATCTTTTGGCATGTTGATTTTACATTAGTTTTTTTTCTGTGTGTGTTAAAGTTAATTTAGTTGATTTTCAATTAATTTTTAAGCCTTTCCAAGTGTTTTTCTCGTTTGTTACACTCACTGCGAACTTACAGAGGGAATAAATTTTTCACATGCGATTCATGATCACATTTTTTCCATTCGAGTTGTATAAACATTTCATGCAAAAAAAAAAAAATTCACTCATTATTCACCATAGGGGGTGATTACATAGAAGCAATTACTTTAGTTTAATGTTAAGAACGCATAAATTTTTTGTTAATGTAGCTCTATAATTATGTATATGGCTAAATAATAACTAAGTAACATTTACATTAATAACTTAATATAAAAACTAATAAGCATATGTTTGCATGTTTGCCAATTTGGGTCGAAAATCTATTGTAATTTTTTTTTAGCAGAATTATTTATTTTTGCACTGCAAGAACATTGTTATTTATATTAGCAAGTAGAACTATAATGTCTTGTTTTTTTTTCTTTTCTTCTTTCTTCTCATAAAGTCTAGAGTCTAGACTTATAATTTAATTTTGTTGTATGTCAAACATAAATAAAATTTTGCATTTCAAAATTACATGCGTGATGCATGAATTGTGCCACAATTATAATTGTATTTTGTGCTAAATGAATAAAATTAAATTATATGTATGTGTAAATGCTGAGTTTTATGTGGAAAATGTTAATCAAAATGCACAATCAGAATGTTGTTGGCATTAATTTGATTTGATTTGCTATTTTTTTATTTTAGTTTATAGCAAAAGTTTTGCTGCAGTTACACATATGTATGTGACCATATATATTTAATTGTGTGTTAAAAAACAGCAGTAGAGAGAAATAAAAAATGTCTTGGTTAATTTTTTAATAAAATTTTAAATCCATAAATTCAAAAAAAACCATTGGCTTATGCTCATCATCAAAATAAAGTATATTTTCAGAGTTTAAAACCAGTTATACCATAAAAAATACTGGTTTTAATTTCTTAAAGTATGCTTTGCTTTGACTATGCATATGCGATAACTACTTTAATAGAATTTTATTAAGAAAAATACTCAAGGTCAATACTAAAATTCTAAATTTCAAGTCCATGTGAGGATATGCCTTAAGCTGGTACAAATGATAATCACATTTGCTATGTTTGTGCAGGGTGGGTCAAAAGTTACCATGTAGCTTAAAAGTTTAATAACTTTTTCATTTATTAAATTTTTTATATTTTTTTTTCTCAGATTATATAATAAAAAAATTTATTTTTTTTCATAATAAGTATGAAAAATAATGTCTCTTAAATGATCACTGTGTTCAGCTTGACTCTAAGGGGGTCGTGTGAGAGCATTTTCCATAACATGTTTCAAAATTTGAGGCTGTAGCGTTCGAATTTCTGCAACAATGTTTACCTTGAGTTCAAGAATTGTCTCTGCCTTATTCACACACACTCACTCCTTCAAATAACCCCAAAGAAAATAGTTGGGTACTTTCAAATCTGCCGATCGCGCTGGAAATAATTTCCGAATTTCTGGAAATTATTAGCTTTCTAAAAATTTGACTTAAAAGTGCCATCGTGTCTCGGGCAGTGCGGGCAGCGGCTCCGTCCTGCTGAAACCACATACCAGGTCTGTTTTCAAGAGCAGAACGTAATCAATTTTCTATCATTAGCTGATACCGTTCTCCATTTGCGGTTACAGAACTTCCATCTTTATTCTCGAAGACGTAAGGCCCAATGATATTTTCGGATATGATCCCATACCATATTGTACACCAAATGGGATGCAATTGGCGTTGATGAATGTGTCTTAGATTTTCAGAACCCAGAACCTACAGTTCTGCTTATTAACAAATTCATTGAAATGAAAATGAGCTTCAGCACTCATAATCAACATTAAAAGAATTTTTTTTCATAAGTTCTATGAATTTCGACATTAATCCAATGAAAAAATTCATTAAAATTCAACCAACTTCAAGCTTCGTTGGATTAATGAAACCAGTTTCGTTAAAATTATTTTAATGAAAACTACGCTAAATTTATTAAACAGTGTCATCAATGCAATGAAAGAACTTTATCGAAACAACTAAATAATTTTTAAAAACGACGAAATAATTTCATTAAAACCACGAAATAGTTTCATTAAAACAACGAGATAATTTCCAACGCGATAATTTTCAACGAAACAATTTCATTAAAACAACGAAATAATTTCATTAAAACAATGAAATAACTTCACAAAAACAAAAAAATAACTTAATTATAACAACGAAATAACTTAACTGAAACTGTATTTGTAAATAAGCATGCAAAGAGTAAAAGAACAGAAATACAGAACTACCTTTGGTGTAAGTTTTTGGTTGACAACTGTTGGTCTACCGGTTCGAGTCAAATCTGTTACTAAGCAACGAATTATTGGTTCAGAGGGCGAAATTCTGACGTTAAAATGTCAACGATATGCTCTTTGCATTAAAATAATTAATCTCTGATTTTAATAATAAAATTATATTGTTCTGGTTCTTTGTTTAATTGTGAATCTCTCCAATCTCAAAGTGTTATTTATATAATCTGAAAATTAGAAAGAATAAAAAATATATAAACGAAAAGCCCATGGTAACTTTTGGACCACACTGTATACCTATGCAGTTTCTAGAAAAGTCAGGCAGATCACTTGTCTAGAAAATTTGTTTGAAAATCTCTAAAAAACGGCAGTACTTTCCATATAAATTTTACACTCGATCTGGGTTTATTTTACAAAAAAAAAAAAAAATACAGTAAACAAAATCGGTACGTGTTTTTAAAAGACATCAATTCCAAAAATGGGTTTTATAACCCAAGCCATTGACATTAAATGGCACCTGTAACACATATTAAAACATTTAGAATGGTATTGATAAACGATTGTTAAGGTTAAAACCATCTTTCAACCGGGTATTATTATTTTTTTATATATTATTTTTAGATTTTTTAATAAACACAACCCGCGAGCGATTAGATTGTCTGCGGAAAACCCTCATCCATCGTTATCAAGCAGCCACAGGTGCACCCTGTACATTTAACCAACATTAACCTTAACAATAGTTCATGAATGTTTATTAATAAGGCCTTAAAATAATAATAATAAAAAGTTTTTTTCCTTGCGTGTAATTTTTTTTTTTGTAAATAAACTTATGATCTTGAACTACATATAAACAATATTCCCTATTACACATTTAAATATTTAAAAAATTGTATAAACACTCGTTTATGGGAAACTTGACATAAATATTTCTGTGCTATTTTCGTCTCCGCATTTTTATGTTAGTTCGGCAACGCAGCTGCCCAAACGTTTGCCATGTGCCATCACCACCAGTAAATGTATTTGAATAAATTTGTTTCTGCGTCTATCGGAAAATATGTGGCACTGTGTGTGTGTTTTTCAGCCCAAAACGTAATGAAATTATTTAATTTTTTTTTATTTTTTTATATTTATAAACATTAAGGTCGCAGCCCCAATATATAAGAAAGAAATGCCAAAAAATTTTGCCCTTTAGTGGCCATAAATGTGTTTGCATACAAATGCGCGCCTATAAATTTAAATGTTGTATATGTACATATTAGTGGCATGTATAGACCAGCAAACACAAGGACGAGTCATTGGAATTTTATAGATTTTCTAAATCATTAATTTTCTCACTAAGCTTTTTACTCACCTGGAAAAATGCTTGCCAAAGTTACAGAACATTCATTCTATCGCCATAATTGTCAAAACTGGCAAAAAAAAATTAAGCGACATAATTTTTGAGATTGAAATCTTCACAAAAGTCGATTATTTTTGATTACAGTGATTCGAACTAAATGTTCCAACTAAATGTCTCATAAGCTTTTCTTTAACGGTTATGGCTCTATATGAAATTATTTTTATCTTTTTACATCATACTCATTTTAGAATAATATCATTGTGCTTGCTGGGTATTTCTTTGTTGTATCATAAATTTTTCTCTACATCTATTTAATGTTGCTGCTTCAATGGTAAAATATTAGTTTTGTTTTTTTTTTCGTTACGTTTTTGGGCAAATATATTGAAAAATTAACTTTATGGATAGAATCTAGGGAAACTGTAGAAAAACTATTGCTGGAAAACCAAATATATAACCATTATAAATGAAAATGCTGCGGCATGAAATATAATCAAACAAGTGTGCCTTCGATTGGCTCCACAAAAATTAAACATCTGTAACTTTATTGCTGGGTGTGTCATCTTAAAAGTTTTTTTTCTTTAAGTGTAGAGGATTTTGTGTATTAAAATAAAAAAAAACACTGTATGCCTTCATAACTTGAACTTTCCGACAACAACTGATACAAAGTAATGCTAATGCACATCAGAATAATGCGAGATTTAAGGGCTTTGGCAGTAGCAGGGTTTGAACCCAGGAGCTTCGGTTTTGTAGTCGACGGGTATATAAACACAACTACGAGTCACGCGTGACTCATGCAAGACTCATGCTTGAGTAATGAGTGTCTCATGCTTAATAAATAGCAGGAGTTTTTAAGCACTTATTATTGGTGAAAAACAGCTTGCGGTTATTTCTAATTCATATATATATAACTTCTGACGCGTCACGTTGCGCAGCCTAAAATTTTTTTAATATAACGTTCATTGGTCTAACATTTAAGATAAAATTAAAATCTCTGCTTAATTAACTCACAATAATACACAGAAAAAACTTACACATTACCATTAAAATTACTTGCCATATAATGACTTACTTTTCTGATTACCAAATTTCATTACTCGCTTACAAATCACATTACCTAAAATTAAAAAAAAAAACAATGATTTACAAGTTGCTAAATGAGGAGAATGATTTTTTTTTAGATTAAATAGATTACGTGAACAAAAAGTTGCAAAATAAAAAAGTAAATATTTTTTAAAAATTGTTACTGTTTATTTTATATCCACTTTAACTGAGAATATCCATCACAATTTTCAATTTGTCAGTACAATATAAAAAAAAAATATCTCTATCTACTCGCTCTCGAGAATATTTTTGAGCTATTTATAGCCTGTTCATTAATCTATAGAAAATAGGGCGAGCATGTTAATAACAGTCACTTGCTTTAGGCATTGTATTGAAGTGACATCGATGTTGAGAATTGGAATAAGGTTGCAAATTTTTTGCATTTACAATATCAATATTAAAAAGAAAAGCACTTCGACCAATAATTTTGGTAACAAATTTGGGCAAAAAATTTTATAAATACCTGAACTTGATGGTTTCATGGTTAGATCTACATCTTTTTAAAATTACTTAAGATAAATAAGATTTAACTTCGCAAAGTTTTTAACTTTTATCTGCTAATTTTTGCAGTTTTCATTCAAAATAAGCAATTGTAACGTGTCACTATAAATAAATTCTGTTGCCTATTTGACATTTATTTTTTGCCTGGAGATGAAGATTTTTGTGCACTTTAAGTTTTCGCGGTACTTGAATTTTTTTTTATTAAAACCTAAAACTAGCGCCTTTGGGCTCTATAAGCAACGTTATGAACTTATATGTATTTATATGGCTTACAGAGGGATAGTTCCATTTTATACTATGCAAGTCTTATTGTTAAGCTGATTAGTTTGTTGGGAAAGAGAAAAGAGGGGAACTGAAACGTTAATTGTTCCCTTGTCTCTCTCTCTCTCCTAACAAACTAATCAGCTTAGTAATAAGACTTGCATAGTGTAAACTAGGACACACGAATTTTGGCTATATATAAACCTATGTTTCATGACGTTTGAGATGTTGTGAAGTAAAAAAATTTAAAATTTCATATATATTTTAATTCGTTTTCGCGGTACTTGAATTTTTTTTTATTAAAACCTAAAACTAGCGCCTTTGGGCTCTATAAGCAACGTTATGAACTTATATGTATTTATTTGGCTTACAGAGGGATAGTTCCATTTTATACTATGCAAGTCTTATTGTTAAGCTGATTAGTTTGTTGGGAAAGAGAAAAGAGGGGAACTGAAACGTTAATTGTTCCCTTGTCTATCTCTCTCTCCTAACAAACTAATCAGCTTAGTAATAAGACTTGCATAGTGTAAACTAGGACACACGAATTTTGGATATATATGAACCTATGTTTCATGACGTTTGAGATGTTGTGAACTAAAAAAATTTAAAATTTCATATATATTTTAATTTTTTTAATTCTCAATTCGAAAACTTTTAAAACAAAAAGTAATATTTCTCAGCAAAAAAGTTAATTGAATAATGTTTTTTTATTATATTCTGCCTTTAAGGCTTGATAAAAATTTCTTAAGTAATATTTTTTTTTTAAATATTAGCAGAAACAATAATTCAATGAAATATTTAAAGCTAAATTGACTTCCTTTTAGCCTACAAAAAAAAGTAATTTATTTATTTCTGTAGTCGATGAAAGTCTATCACTTGATAACGTATGAAAAATTATTATTTTTGTCTTCTTTTCTTTTAGTTTAGAAAAATACAGATTCATATAAATATTTATGCTGATGATGCCACAGACTTTTTTGTTTCTGTCCATATTTTTTTTTTAATGGCAGACTCTTTAGTTGTGTGTAGAAAAAAAATACATGATTTATTGCACTTATTTGTATGTTTTTCCCATATCATATAGTAAAGCAAATATTATTTAAAATCCCAACAGGCAAAAAGAAGTATGCGCAGAGCCAACATATTGGCGTCAACTTCCTATTAAAAAATTATTTAAAATTGTCGCAAAATCATTGAAGCAAATAAGGGAAAATTCAACTGTGCGTGCGTATTTAAATGGGTGGAAAAAAAATCCACAACTTTTTTCCCCATACTAAAATCCTTTTATTGCAGGATGTTAACTTATTTTTTTTTCTCACAAAACCCATTTCCTCTTTTTAAACGCGCTAATATATTGGTGCATTTAACTGAATGCATGTAAATTGAAATTAAAACTTTCTCCGTTAAACTTCTTCTTGCTGTAGGCGACAAAAATGTATAAAATTTAATTCGAAAAGCAAAATTTTATTAAAAGAGGCGGGAGCATGTCTGTTGAAGGTAGCCTGACAACGTGAAGGAAATAAATATGATTTATATTATTTGAAGTTGTAATAAAAAAAATATTTGTATGTGTATGTACTAAAATATTTAAGAGCATGTGCTTATGTATTTAAACATTAGCTTAATACCAGATATTAGACTTAAGAGAAAAATGAAATCCATTAAATTGTTAGAAAAAAGATTCTAATCTTCTTCTGCTTGTAAAGTATTTATTTCAGTTAATTTACTTGCATTATTTCTTATCTTGAAGGGGAAACCAAAAGCACTTTGTTCTATACATTTTTAATCCAGCTCTTAATGTTTTTTGTTTAGTAGACTTCAAATATTTTTATTTAATGTCACATACAGCTGAGTTCAGGAAATACGAATTAATAATTCCTTATCACCAACTGAATTTGTTTAAATTTTGTTAACACAACTATATCATTTGAAAATAATAATATTCTATGAAAGTGCTAACAAAAAATTTATTGATGCAAGTGAGTGTAAATTTAAATAAATATTTTTAATTTATTTCCTCGATTTTTAATAAATCGATATGGAAAAGAAAAATTTATAGTTTTTTATTTTTTTTGTCCAACTTCTTGTGATGATAAATTAATTTTTAAGAATTGTTGGATGCTTGATCTGTCCTTGGATAATTTGGGTAAACCGTTTTAATAAATAACAGCCACAGAGCTGAAAAACTCAAGGTTTGAAATGTATGATTTTTACCTTAGAAAATTTTGTTCATTGGAAGTTAAGTTTGCAGAAATTATTTAATTAGTGCGTTAAAACAAACACAAAAAACCATAAAAATTTTACAATTAAGAATTAAGAGCTTGTGGCTTGTAGCTTCAACAAACAATATATGGGTAGTAAACTATTAAAGTTTTTAAGTTCCTATCGTATGAGACATCCCAGCAAAAATTACACATTACCATATAATGACTTATTTTGCTGATTATCAAATTTCATTACTCGCTTACAAATCACACTACCTAAAATTTAAAAAATTATGTACAAGTTGCTAAATGAGGATAATGATTTTTTTAGATTAAATGGATTACGTGAAAATATTGCCAAATAAAAAAAGTAAGTACTTCGCAAGAATCGATTATGTTAGTCTCACGTCTTGTTAAAATCATTAACTTATTAATCCAGTAGGGAAGAACTTCCAATGCATTAATAAGTCCCAGAAATTGTTTGCTGGGATGTTATACACATCGAGCCATAACCACTTAAATAGCTTAAGCGACACATTTTTCTTGTTTTTTCTTTTTTCTTTATGAAAATTTACTATTTACGATCGCAAATAATCGGTTTTGGTAAAAAGAAATATAAAGTTCGAAAATTATGCCGCTTAAGCTCTTTTTGGCGATAGTGGCATGATATTTCTGTGTACTCTTGACTTGCTCTGAAATTTTTTAATCCTAAAATATTTCTTTATTTCTCTGCCATAAAAATGTAGTTTCTTTTCTATTTATATTTTGTTATTATTAAAAATATTAAAATTATTTGCTATGCTTATTTTTAATGTTTTATTTTCAAATAAAACACTACCAGCAAAAAGCGAGAAAAAAACTAGAGGACATTCAAAAATGGCAAACACATGTTCGTGTTTGCCATTTTTGCTTCATAAAAATAATTTTCACAGCACATGAGTCCCAAATAAAAACATAAAATGAAATACAATAGAAAGCGAGATAAAAGCCGGAAAATTTCAAAGCACATACATACATATGTGTGTTGAAAGTAAAGAGACATGTGCAGCTAACGATGTACTCTAAAGTTGTTTATATTTTATATTTCCGCTACATATTTTTATTTTATTTGTAAACTTTCAGGCGCGAAATATAAAATAATGAAATTTCTGCTTTAAAAAGAAAAATTATTCTCCATTGGGCATCTAAACTCTTAATGAAGTAAACTTGTGATAACTTGATGTCACCAGAAATCGTTCGATCGACAACAATAAACAACAACAACAATAAAATTAGAAAATTTGTTTTCGTTTTCAATATAAGTATTCGATCGAACGATTTCTGGTGACATCGTGGAACATGCCGTAAATATATAAACGAGAGTATAAAATGTTTTTTTTTTCAAAATTTTCTTAAAATGGATTTCAAATTTATTATATTTTCTTATGAATATGTTGGTAAAAGTCTAAATAGCACAGGATTAGTTAAAAAATAATAATTACAAAAGCTGCATGTTGTGCTATATTTCCTATTTTGATGTTTAATTATAGAAAAGGAAGAGATGAACTTGTAGGACAACGGGTTTTTACGAAAATTTTACGCCTTCCTTATCTAAGACTAGCTTCAAAAACAGCATTTTTAATTAAGCAACTTTTTAGTTCATAGGCGAGATACGAAAATATAATGGTTCCCCACTTCATTATCATCTCCCCTGTGAACCCAGTGTTAGAAATTGTTTTTTAAGAAATTTATTATTATTATTTATTATTTGTGACTATTCAAAATGTGTGGTTGAAGTCTACTGATGGTTTTTTATGGTTTATAGAGCAAGTTGAACCACCAGCAAATAAATTTCAAATTAAAATATGTTGTGTTGTGTCATGCCAACTCATGTCATAACATTGAAGATAATTGATGTATTCAAAACCATGTGTACCTGTAATGCCGCTTTGTATTTTCGTTTTGGATTTTCGTTTCTATTACTTGTCACCAGCATTTGTTGCAAATTTTTAATTCATATTATTGTTTAGTTCACATAGAACAATTTTTTTTACTCCCATTTATGTTTGCCATGCAAAGCATTGATATTGATAGCAAGCCATAAGTAAGTTGAGGGGGGCGTTGGCTGAAGTAGTTAGCACGTTGAGTACGAAGGTCCTGGCTTTGAGCCCAGTCAATGACATTCATTAAAATAACAACACCACGAATTTTCCTGATGTTTATTAGTTTTCATACGTATCTGTTGTTCAGCGATGAAGGCTTAGACACCATACTGGTCACTGAACTATTTCGACTTCAGCAGATACTAATCACAATATAACATTAGAGTGCACTCCTTCGTTGGTATTGTGTAGCAGAATCATCGGCGAAGTAAAATAACTAATCAAATGGCTGTTAAGCACAGCTTTAAAAATTTAATATGATTCAATGACGCCAGAGGCGCTGCAAAGCTGCATTATTAGAAACTTGCAAAAAATAATGAATCTCTCTTGGATATCTTCATTCATCATGTGTCTTCTATAACACTATCCCTTACCTCATACCCAGTAGGAGTAGCATGTATTCATTGATTGTTACTTCTCTTTAAAAAAAACTACGTTCCAAAAACAGAAATTCTTGTAAATGGTAATAGACGTTTGAGTTTTAGTTTACGTTTCACCTTTTTAAGGGCCATTATTACAACTTAAAGTTAGTTAAAAGTAGAATTTTGTCGGACGTATAAAACGGTCTCCATTTTTATAAATTTAATTAAACTTACCAGAAATGATAAATTTGTCCTTAACTTAGCGCTCACTTTAGGTTAAGCTATAATTGAACTGATGAAAAAACTTATTATTCGTCCAATAAAATCTTACTTTTAACAAACTTTAAGTTGTAATAATGGTCCTTAGAGTGTGAGTTTCATTTTAGTTTTGTAGTCCCACTTTTGAGACTAATTGTTTTTGTGGGATCGAAGACTTGCATGTAGAAAGTTTTAAGTGCTGCTGTAACCAGTACCTGAATTCTGTAACTTTTTGCGAAACGAAAATCGTAATGTTTATCGGCATATTTATTCGCTTTCGGTAACGATAATGCAATTCCGTAATTTCTTTTTTACTATAGTTCCCAGCTTTGTCTTACTCACCATTTTATTCAATATTATGTGGTACCTTTGTATAGAAAATGTAAAAATTAGCGAAAAGCAGAAAGCAAAATAAAGAAAAACTCAATGAATAGGATCTTGTAATTTATTTTTTTTTCTTCAACCAACAACGAATATCGCTAAAATATGTTACTAAAAAGCAAATTCGATAAATTGTCGTTATATTTATTATAGCTTACTAAATACAGGTACAGATGTTATGTGCGAAAACTTGTAAACTTTTAGCCTCAGTTCGAATCCCAGCTAAGTCAGACAATAATTTAAATGAAACGTAAAAAAGAAGTAACCAAAAAAATTAAATTTGTGTTAAAAATATTAGTTAAAGTCAGTTCTGTTGAGTGAAATTATCGCTCAACAACTCACACTATTATTTTGTGAACAACCACGATATGGTGATGGACATTGTCGCTCAAGTGGTCGTGTCTGGTTTGGAAAAGTTTCGTCAACGAACTATTTGAGCTGTCGTCAATATATCTTCCACGATATTTTCCGGTTTTGTACCCATTGTTTAATATTTCGTAAAGACATGGCCAACTGGGACCAATCCCCTTCTTTGCATCGCTCATCGCGCAAAAAAAATGTTGTAATTATACAACTTTGTTTTTATTTAATAATTTTTTTTGGAAGTGTGTTTATTTGTTTATTTTTATTGATGCGTACAATAATAAAATTCCCATAATTTACTGTGTGCGCCTTCAATTTAATAAGTAATCAATAAGTAGCATAACAACACATTCGTTTATACAAACATGCAAACATATTATAAATATAATAGAAGTATGCATTAAAATTAGAAGTGTGTGTGTGCGTGAACGTCCAATAATTATACATTAATGAAATAACAATAAATTTGTTTATAATTGCGGTAATAAAAAAGCTATTTAGATTTTGCTTTTAAAGAAAGTACATATTTATTAAATTATGTGTTTTACAAATATTTCGAATTTGTAATTTTTTTATATGGGAACACGGGAAAATATTACAATTTCTAAATTTCACTGAAAATTATTTTCATATTATATGGAATATGCTTTCTTTCATTGATTTCAAGATTTGTATCGTCTTAAATGTGACAATATTATTTGTTGGCTTATCAATTCATTAAGAAATGTGTCTTTTTTATGAAATTGATGTGAGATGAAAGCAGGTGTCAGTGGCTCACTGGTCCTTGACTTATTCGCTGTCTATGATGGTTTACCTTTAGCTTTTATATCAGTTGAACATTTTAAGGTTTTAGGCCCAAGTTATGGTCTCCAAAAGGCAGGGTTCTTGTGAGCACCGATAAATAGACTGCCTCGGTTTTTAATGTACATCATTAAACACAGCGGTAATGTCTTCGGCAGAATTTGCATTTCGTGGGCATTAAAGTGTTGGTTGATGATTGCTGAGCCTGTGTTATATGAAATGAATTTATTCATCATACTGCACAAAGTACTTGCGGCAGGAGATACTCTTAATTGTTACATGGTTGAGAGTGCGAATTAAGGGACATAACATCTCTCGCCAGAAGCAATTAGCATCACTAGAATGCTGTTCAAACAGATTTTTTATTTTAATAAAACAATTTTATATTTAAGAATTGTATTATTCGTCATATTGTCATAATTATATTTTAATTTGAAATTTATTTGCTGGTGGTTCAGCTTGGTCTACATGCATTTCATTGCTGCTGTAACAAATCATCAGTAGACTTGAACCACACATTTTGAATAGTCACAGCAACAATGAAATGCATATAGAACAAGCTGAACCACCAAAAAAAAATTCAAATTAAAAAAATTTTATTATTTGCAAGTGCTATTGAACGTTTTATTCGTTCATAGTTAGTTCACAAAAAAGAATGATAAATAATGGCCGATTCGATTGTAAAGCTTCAACAACATGGCCACTCTGTCAGCTTTCAAAGCTGACTAACTGCCAGTTTGTAGAAGCCATGTAAAAATTCTCGTCTGCCTATTTATATCGAAAACAAAAAACAAAGCACTCAAAATTTGTTTTTGTTTTCAATATAAATAGACAGTCGAGAATTTTTACATGGCTTATATGAAGTGGCAGTTAGCTTCTGTTTCTACAACCCAGACGGTCGGCTTGAGTATACAATTTATATGAAAAGCACTAATTTTTTTTGAGGGATTTTTATACAAATTTTCTAGGCTAGTCGTCTGCTTGAAGCGGGTAAAGATTTTCAATTTTTCAAAAAGAAATCAATTAGATTCCACCTGAAGACAGCCACGTACACCAACCAAAGATTTTCAAACTATTTTAGGTCATTATTTTTTGTAATTTTATTTGATTTCCCTTAAATTTTTTAATTGAAATAGTTAATATTTTCTTTCTGTGTACAAAAATAGGTTATTGTTCTGCTTGTTGCTTTTATAATGAAGATTGCAAATTGCATTTTATTGGTGACCCAGTTAGATTTTTTATTTAATATTTGTTATAAATAGTAATAAATGAAAGATATCTTACTCGCAAATATAAATGTTTATCTCTGTCTGCTTACAAAATTTATGAGTTCATATTTATTAGAAAACCGTCTTCCTATCTTAACTCGTGACCTCTTTAATGCTTGTCTTGGTAATTAAGTGTTTTTTGCTTCAATTGCATTTCATAATTTAAAAAACGATTTATTTTCTTTACGCCAGTCAACAAGTTATTTTTTTTTATAAAATTATTTTGAGGTTAAATATATTAAGTTCTAAAAACAATTCTAATTTATGATGCATGTATATCAAAGTAACTTTTAAGCACTTTTTCCTTTTTGCCACAGATATATGTATTTGTTATCAAATTTATATAAAAGCTAAAAATGCTGAACCTAATTGTGCGTGAATGGGAGTGAGTGAACTACTTTTACTCAAAAGCGAGAGCCAAGAACAAAACTCTAATTAAAATCGACTTTGTATGCGTAATGAACTTTCGTTTCGATGATGCCTTCCATTTGCATCAGAAGTTAATCGATGCAATACATTGCAATATCTATAACACCACATTAAGTCGTTGACTTTCTTACAGAGTTGAACGGAAATGTGTTTGATATGTGCCTACACATTTACGTAGAAATTCTTTATTTTTTATTATGGCAGATTTTTATTTCTATTTTAAATTTAATTGCGGATATAAAACTCAATGAGGCAAAGCACCGGTTGTATGACTTAAAAGGAAAAATAAAAAATGTTATAAAACAAAGAACTCGGAGACAGGAAATGTTAAATTAAAAAAAAAAGTATAAATACATGAAGTCAGTTAGTCTTATAAAGAAAGGCAAACAAATGAGTTCATTATATTAAAAATAATTGTTGTGTAAAGCAGATTTTTTTTTAATGGGAATTAAAAGTTTTTAATTGCAATTTTGTCAATTAATTTTAAAATCATAATGTAAATAATTATATGGACATTAATAAGCAAACTAAATGGCAAAAAACATTATTAAAAATTATGTCGCATAAAATTTTTTGCGGTGCAATAACTTTCCACTAAATCACTGTTAATGAAGTAGAGTAAAATTTAAGAAAATAACATTTGGAAATATTTTTTATTTTCCTGGCTTACTGACGCCGGAGTCATTTTAATTAAATAGTAATAAAATACCTAAGAGCTTGAGTGGAACTCTTAAGTCAAAATAATTTATACGAAAACATATAAAAGACAAACATTTTGCACAACTTTGAAATCCTAATGTAATAATAATAATAATTTTTGTAATATATAATATTTGATTTTTGTTTTTTAAAATTGTTGTTTATTTTGACACCATTGCAGTTGTAGAATTTCATTTATGTTTACATTAAAAATTTATATTAATATTGAATATAATATTGAATGCGAAAAATTCAGTTAATTCATATACAGGTGTCACATTTGGATTTTGGGACAAATATACTATTAAGATTATACGGCTATATATTATTATAAATATTTTATTACTACATATTAAAAAAAGGCAACAAACGTGCCTTTTGCATATCGTGTACTAAATAATAGAGCGTTGCACGAGCAACACCATGTGTTTTCAGTTTAGTAAAATTCATATAAGCAAATGAAAGAAAATTACTGAGGGTAGATTACTCATGAACATGGCTCGAGTATTCATTGAAATGCTCTACTACATAAGTATTATATGCAGTTGATAAAGTTTTTAAAAAACTGCGTATGAGTAATATCATTATGTGATATAAAAATATATTAGTCATACGCTCATGTGTCAGACAATTTGCTTAGATTAGGTTTGTTCATTTACTGAAAATTATTATGAATTTGTAACAATTGTTACTGGAAAGTGTTCATTAACTCAAAAAGTTTGCAAGGCGAGAGCGTCAAAAGAGAGAAAAATATTGAGAGACAAACAAATTCCTAAAAATTATTACTAGTAAAATTTTTACTTTCAAGAAGCATTCAACCTTAACCTTTTGTTTGTTTTGATGTCAAATAAATTATTTAAAAAATATTTAAAAATGGAAAACTGAAAAAATGTGCATTTCTTTGTTAAAAAACATGTATACGTATGAAAAAAGATAACATGTTTTCTAAATTTATTGTTTTTCTTCCATTAAGCCACATAAATTCAATTTTCACGGCAAATAATTTTGTTTGTTTCTCATGTATGATCAGAGATGGAAAGTCGAATTTCCTTATTTGTTAATGGAATGAAATTAGAAAAGTTTGAAAAATGCATAAAAATGGTAAATATACATGAAGCTGTGTAAAGAACTGCATATTAAATATCAATTTCTTAAAATATTACAATATCAAATATTATTAAACAAAATACATCAGAAAAAGTACAATTGTATCGTTATTTCCATCCATGGTTCTGATATGAATACAATTTTCTTGCACGCAAAGCGTTCATTTACTTTTTCATAGTTGGGAGAGCAATTTTGTGAATTTCTGCCTTACTCAGACCTATTAACAAACATATCATTGGTCCCAAGTAGAAAGGCCCTAACTCAAATAATTGTAACTTTACAGAATAAATTAAAAACGTAATAGAAATGTGTAATATTCAAAATTTTACTTTTCTTAAATTCAGATACAATTGCTTGTAAAAGAATAATTTTTATATACTATTGCAATAAATTTTTGTAACGAATGTATTGGAATCACAGGAAACTTAATTTCGCAAAAAATGCGAGTTAGAGCCCTTTTACTTGAGATCATGGATATCGATACTTTTGTAATTGGCTGAGTAAGCACTTGGAATTTCTTTTGTTGTAATTTTGTGGTGTCATTTTCAAATGTGTGCAATGCTATTCATATTACGTTTTTCGATAAATGCATCTTTTTTTGTTTTATTGAGACAGGACAAAATTTATTATTTCTCTGAAACTCTCAAGCACGGAGTTTTGAAACGAAAATAAAAACATCAAAGTGCTTTAATTTTTATATCTATCTTAATGTTATACACTTTAGTGTTAACTAACCAAAGGATAATTACATGATTTACCACTTAAGTCAACAATATAAATATTCTTTCCCCGGCATTAGTTTTAAAAGCGTTCACTTCATTTGCTATATACAAATATATAAGGGTGAAAAGTGAAAGGCACCCTTGTATTTCCAGTCCCCTTGGTTCAACAGCTTTATTGTTAAACATACATATTACTCTGCTACCCTAAATGTTTAAATTTGTCTTTATTTATTCCCACTTAAAAGTAAGTCTTAAAAAGTAAATATTTTACTTAAGAAAATAAGTGAGTGCTCAAAAACTGCTGCTTTTCTTTTGTCAATCTATAAATGCTAATTCCATCATATAATCCCAACAATTTATATATAAATATTTTTTCCAATAAATAATATACTTAGCTCTTCATTATGCTGTTGTAAAAATTTACAAAATATTGTATTTATGTTTATATATTTTTTTATTAGCTTATAAAAAAGAATTCGTAATTTTTGTAAATTTATTAGGAGATTGTGTAAATGAAATGCATTATTTATATTAAAAAAAAGAACAGTAAAAATATATTGACAAACAAGAAGAAGGAATTTATATTACTGATGTGAGCGCAGCAGGATAAGTACTTTATTTGTTCGAAAGAGTTTAGTTTAAAAAGAGAAAGCAAATGAAAACTATTTTCATTGATAAATAAATTCAGTAAAATGCGACGTTAATTAGCACATGAAGGGTTCTGTACTAAATACATATGTAATAATATAATAACTTTTTAGTTTTGGCGCTGGTACTTTTTGGCGATTTTTTCAGTTATTTTGGCGATTTTTTAGTTTTAGAAGACTTTTCAGTTTATGGAGATTTTTAAGTAATGGCGCTTTTATTAATTTCGACGTTTTTTTAATTTTTGCTTTGTTTATTTTTACAATACATATTTTAAGCTTTAACGATTTTTTAAACTTTGACGATTATTTTTGTTCTTGGCAATTTTTTAAGTATTGACGAATTCTTAGTTTTGCGATTTTTTTAAACGTTTTGGTATTTTTGTTTTCTTTTTTTTTAATACACATTTTAGTCTTCGATTCTCTGTTTTCTGTTTCTGTCTGTTTAAATCTTAAACACTTCATTTGAGATTTTTAACAAAACAAGTCAGTGTATGTTAAAAAATCTCAAAGCTGTCGTGTTTAAGCTCTTAAGCTAAACACGAATTCGGCGTTAAACACGTAAGTGTGAACATGGTACTAATTATTTTTTCTGCATAATTATACACTTAATTTGAAAATTTCAAGTGTCTATATATAATTGTTTGTAGATTACATTATCATTTCAAAATGTTCAATTGTTCGCTCCATAACACCATTTAACTTTTAATTGTCATATATTTATTGTAGCGGTCAAAGCTTATCATATACTGTGAACATTTCAGGTCAGGATCTCTAACGGTGCTCGAGATAACAGCCTGTGACAGACAGACATAAGACAGATGGAAGACGTATATCTTAGCGAAACACTGGGGTTTTTTTCAACTTTGGTGTACTGAACCATAAAAATAATAGAAAATCTAAAACAGTTTTCTTAAATTCTTTAAAGAAAGTCTCATTAATTTATATACCTTGAGAGCTCAATTAATCTACTATTTCCACAATTCAGACGGTCCATTTGAGTGGCAAATTTATATGAAAACAACTAATTGTTTTTAGTAATTTGCATTCGAATTTTCTATACTAGTCCCACTGTCGTGTGGGAATACAGGGTAACTCACATATTGTTGTGTATTCACCTTTTAAAACTCTTACTTTTGTAGGTTCGGATTTATTATCAAATAAATTTCAGAAGTCTATCTTATTGAGAATTCTTACTATTAAGTGTAATATTTGTTAACGCTAATTGAAGCTTTCTGAGTAAAAGTGGTGTTACCCCAAACTATTTAGTTATTTAAATGCTCTATTACCAGTTGTTTCAACAAGCCAGATAGGAGACTCGTCTAAAAAACTTGTGTGAAAATAACTTAAAAGAACTGAGTGCTTTTCGTATAAATTCTATACTCATGTCCATTGTCTGGGTTGTAGAAACAGGGGTGACTTACTGTTGAATTGATTGATACTTTTGAATTGATAGTTAGTAGTGTAAAGAATTTAAGTATGTAATATCAGCACAAAAAAATGTGGGTTGCACTACATTTGTGCAGATGACCTCAATTATCCCAAACTTGTTATTTTATTTATACAGCAAAATCTAGTTTGTAAGAAATAAATTTAATACTGTAAGTTTGCTTATAATACTACTCTTTATAAATCTACTTTATATTAGAAAAATTCCGTCTCAATATGCAATGAAATAATTCTACAAATAGTAGCTTGGCGATGTGGTTATCGTTGATTGTTGTGTCAGATACTCGTTCAATAGATGATAACGGGCGTATCGACAAGTTATCTAATAATACTAAAGAAAATTGTTGCCCTTGGCGGAATATCTAAAATATTTTTTTTTATGGATTTATTAAAACTAATACCCTAATTCTGTTCGACGATTGTATCGGCTTGTCTATGGACGAAAGAAAAAAGCCGCAGTTGTGATTCTTTAAAACAATTATTATTTATTGTCCATGCTAAATGGTTGGTGTATTTGCTTTTAGATTTTGTTCCAAACATTATTTCCAACACATAAAAATATATTTTTCAATACTTTAATTTAATTTTTATGTTTCAAAAACATGACAATAATATTTTAATTTTTCATTATCAAAGACGACAACCATTTTATAAGAAATTATTTTATCGAATTTAAGCACTAGAGCTCAAAAGTATTTTCAAACAAAGACGTCCTAAAACTTTTTACTGAATTAAGGTATTAGATTACATTTCGCGCCATAACCGCCAAAAAAATCTTAAAGGACATAATCTTAAAACCAAAATCCATTATTTGCAATCGTAAATAATCGATTTATGTCAAAAACAAAAACGAACTCCAAATAACGTGATGGTTAAGCTTTTTTTGGCGGTTCTGTCTCGATTTGTGCCATCAAAAAAATATTTTTATATTATGCAACATTTTTATTAATAGTTGTACTAGTTTCCAATAATATAAATTTATTTAATATTTTTTAATATTTCCAAGCAAAAATTTACATGACTTGGACGACTT
Organism: Tachina fera; assembly: GCA_905220375.1. Classification (NCBI taxonomy): domain Eukaryota; kingdom Metazoa; phylum Arthropoda; class Insecta; order Diptera; family Tachinidae; genus Tachina; species Tachina fera. Next base: position 108,926,484 of record LR999966.1, on the reverse strand, counting down.
ACGATAATGAAGGGAATACGTTTATGGAAAATAGAGTTAAATGTGTTGGATTCTCTCTTCAGTATCTTTTCCTCGCTCTCTTATTAATTCAAATCTTGCCCAATAAAAATTTCAGCGTGTGCGAAATCAATTCAAGTGTGAAAACTTGCTATTTGTACATGTCATAATTTTAATTATAATCATGACTAATGCACTTCTTGTAAGAAAATTAATTATGTTACTCTTTTTCTTTTTCCACCGTCATTTTTCTTTTACCTTTATTTTGATTAATTACAATCCATCAAAATATCTTTAATACCTCAGACGGGTAAGAAAATTACACTGTCATGCCTCTCAGAAATAAATAAAATAAATAAAAAAAGTAAATGAAATAATAATAATTGGCCCATTTTTCATTATTATATTTACAGAAAAAAAAACGTGGCTGCAGAAGAAAGGAACAGAAAACATAACAATTGAAAATCGAATTCATCTCGCTTCAAATGTCGAAAACATCAAAAGTGAGCCACAGAAAATAATTAATAAAAATAACAATAAAATAAAGTGTGATAAAGAGGTTTATGATAAAAACAAAACTAATGTTTACACAAGCCATAAACAGAAAATTAATAATTTCATGCAATCAATTGTGGACTTAGTGCAAATTCATGGTGCTCTATGCCACCAGCATCAATTAAGTAAAAGAAGAAATACCAGCACTAACAAACAACTTTCAAGTATTACGTGCAACTATTTCTTCAAAATAATTAAAGGCTATAGCATCAACAACAGACATTTTTTTAAACTCTTCCAAAAGCACTCCTGCAAAAGAAGCATAAATAAATGTTACGCACACCAGTTGCAATTGACAGACAGCAATTAAGTTAGGAAAGTAGAATGAATTACATTCTTGCCATATAAAGAAAATGAAAAAAAACATTCAAGACTAATTGCCTCATCAGCCTTAAGTAACAATCGAAATCAAGAATTCTTATAATCAGAGTTTTTATTATGCGTTCAAAAGAAGAAAAAAAAATGATAAGAAGTTTTGTGCAGCTTTTGAGCTAAAGAAAGGGAAGGTTTGTCAAGAATTAAATTAAGATATAGACAAATTATCACGAATATACTTTTAGTATCAAGCATACAATATGCAGTCTGTGCTCTTCCATAAGAAAAGTCATAATTATAAGTCACACTAATCCAGATAGCCTATGACAAAAGTGTGCTGTGACAGAGTGTAAGATGATCAAATTGTTTTCAATAAAATTTTAATATGACACATTTAACCATCTTTTCTACAAGAAAACCATTTTTTGGCACGGCTGAGTGTTATAATATAATAGGATGGGTGGTGAGGCTGACCTCAACCCCATCTGGCTTCCAGCACGTAGCAATTTTTCAGGTAACAAACGGGCGGACGAGCTGGCCAAAACTGACTGCTATGAATGCCTCCAATGCCGCATCTGTAGCCATGCCGGTTGATACTATTAGAAGTGTATTCAAGTACTATCTCTATAAGGCTGATGGCAAAACATATTCACGTACTACGTTGCTAAGAAAATGTGGTCTTGCTACAATGATAGCGTTCAATAAAGTAACAAATGGGATATAGCGAGGCTCATTGTAGTCATGACGGGGCACTGGACGGTCGGCGGACATAGTAGTAGTATTAGTCTGTCCTTTAATGAGCTCTGCGGAAGCAGAGAAGAAATTAAAGAACAGAAAATCTAGACGATCTTTCAGATTTATTTGCGATTAGGTTCAGTGACCTTATCAGACATCTCTTACCGTATCAGAATACTTAGATACGATCCTACATAGGTTGACTCCGATGAGTATAGTGGTACTTTCAAAAGGGAATCATCTAGATTCTACTTGAATGCATACGTGTAGCAGGCAGCCACGTAAACCAAACAACGAATTCTAATATAAAAGTGTGCTTTGACAGTTTCAATATTTCCACAAGAAAATTGTGCTGTGACACAGTTTACTTTTTTATCAGTGTTTCACACAGCTTTCCTTTCTATAAAAAAAGTGTGCTGTGACACAGTTTCATTTTCTATAAGAAAAGTGTGCTGTGACATAGTTTAATTTTCTATAAGAAATGTTTGCTGTGACATAGTTTAATTTTCTATAAGAAAATAGTGCTGTGACACAGTTTAATTTTGTATAAGAAAAGTGTGCTGTGACACAGTTTGCTTTTCTATAACAAAAGTGTGCTGTGACAGTTTCATTTTCTATAAGAAATGTGTGCTGTGACACAGTTTACTTTTCTATAAGAAAAGTTTGCTGTGACATAGTTTAGTTTTCTATAAGAAAAGTGTGCCGTGACATAGTTTCATTTTCTATAAGAAAAGTGTGCTGTGACATAGTTTAATTTTCTATAAGAAAAGTGTGCTGTGACATAGATTCATTTTCTATAAGAAAAGTGTGCTGTGACAGAGTTTGCTTTTCTATAAGAAAAGTTTGCTGTGACACAGTTTAATTTTTTATAAGAAGTGTACTCTGACTTAGTCATCATTTCTATAAGACTTTTTCTGCCGTGAAACTGTCGAATTTTTTATACTGGACTTTTCTATAAGAAAATTTTATTATGACACACTGGACTTTAGTATAACAAAAGAGTGCTGTGGCACAGTTTACTATACATTTGTGATAAGGAATGTCTGACTATTTTATAAAAAATTTATGGGAAAACTTTTTAGGGAAAATTTTTCTCCGTTACTCCCTTTCATGTCCTCCCAAAAGATTAAGATGAGGATATCATGCGTTGGGAATCTCCCAATAAATATATTTGCTCTATAATCTATTCAATACGTTCTAATACATTTTTGAAATATGTAAATTTATATCAGAAGTTAATCCAAGTCTTAAGTGAATTAAAGGCCAAAGTTTGGGTGCTATGAAATAAAGCCCAATTAAATAAAGCCCAAATAACCAGTGAAATAAAATTAAAAATAATTAAATAAAGCCTTTAGCAAAAATACATGTAAACACGCTCAATAAAAATTTAATAAAGCCAATGAAACTGAGCTTAAGATGAAACAAGGCCCCCCTAAAATTAAATAAAGCCCAATCAAACTCAAGATGAAATGAATCACGAAATAATGAAATAAATAAAGACCAATCAAAAATTCCTTAATTTAGTCGGGTCTTATCTCACTTTCTTATTCAGGCATTATTACCTTGGGCCTTGTTTCATAGCGCCTTAATTTCGTGCATGTACGGCAATTATAAAAAAAAATTCTACGACAAATAGTTTCTAATGATATCTTAAAGCTCTAAGGAATTTTTCATAATTTATAAAATCTCATAAATGAGAGCTTAAAGTTGTCCCTATTCCTTGGCAGACCTTCCCCCTTCTTAATGCTCATTGATTAAATGAAACAATGAAACCAGAGTTTTTATTGCTAATGTTACTACTATCATTAGGTTTTTTCTACTACATCATCGTCATCGCAGCCACTGACTGACGTCTGTTACTAACGCACTTCAATAAATTGCACGAGGAGAGCATCTACGAAGTTAAGAAAAACTTTGCTAAAAATAAAGAAAATTAAAAACTTTCCAACTACAAGAGAACCAAGGCACACAAATATTTAAAAGAAGAACAAAAAGAACTGCAACGTTTGCATATTTGTTTGTATTAACGCTGAAAGCCTGGCAGCCTTTTGTAATTGCGAAAGGCTTCAGGCATTATTGGTCTACTTTCGGAGAAGTTGGCAAGCAATCATTTATTTTTTGTTGCCTTCAGCTAATACTTCTTTGTTGGTGTTGTGGTCATTGATTACGGTCTGGCCTTGCTTACGAGTGCATGGGGAAAAAGAGTCATGTAGGCTGTTTGACTTGCACTCAATTCCACTCCAGTCCCATTTTGCTTGTTATTGCACTCATCTTGTAAAAAGCCCTTGTGGTGATTACTTACAGTAACATTTTGCTACAAAAAAAAAACTCTTAAGTCAGACACACTCACCAGTTGTTTGATTGTTTGGTGAAGTGTGAACGTAAAGGAAGGAGCGAGTGCCAATGCGTGGATGTGTTATATTTGTTTTTGCAACAGCAACAGCAGCAGCAGATTACTGTAGCAGCAGATTACTTTAGTCTATGTCGTCTATGTGTGGTGGGTGCTTTTTAACATCTGTGTCCATTTTATATTTGACCAGCGTCGTCGTGGCGGGGCAGACAGCAGCAACACCATCGCCAGCAACAGCAGCAGCACTTGTACGCTGGAGTAGTCTCACAAATAATGAAGCTCAGCAGTAGCACGTTGCGTGGCTGCTGTTTTTGTTGCTACTGCCACTATTGGTTAATGATGCTGTTAATAGTCTCAAGCGTTGTTCACGGTAAGTACCATTTCTGGTTTTTTATTTTTTATTTTATTTATAGCTGCTCTCCTTTTTTTATTCAAGTTTTATTTTAGTTTTTATTGTAGAGTTCTTTGCTACTCCATACAATGTTTTTGATTCATGTTGTACTTGAATTTAATTTAATTTTTATTTTATAATTTTTTTTGTGTGGTAAAAATGTTTTCTAACTTTTGTGTAAAGTTATCTATAATAAAAAGGGCTGGAGCAATGACTTGCAGAATTTTAGTATTGAAGTAAAAAAAAGGTATTTTTGCAATTATTCTCAACAAAGAAATCAATGCATAGTGAGTGGGCTCTTGAAATATTACCAATTAAAAGTTATAATATTTTCTACATAAAGGCTTTTGAGTTTCGAGCAAGAGTGGTATGTGAGCTATAGGTACAGAATATAATGCAGCTGTAACTCGCTCTCATGTTAAACATATGTAATGGAATTAATTAATTAATTAATTAATTAATTAACTAATTAATGCACCACACCATTTTAAAGCAAATAATAGACTAAATATTCTTAAGGTTCAAATAAAATATTGCAACAACAAAATGTAGCCTCAATAATATGAACAGCATTAGAGAAACAAAATCAAAAACAATTGGATAAAAAACAATAATAATTTTTTTTAATTTATTGGCTGCAGTTGCTTATAAATAAATTTTATTTATGATTTGAACAGGCTAAAGTTCGTATCTTTTTTTAAGCCAAATTACATGTGATAATTATTAATGAACAAATAACAGAAAAGTTAGTTGTAAATATTCTGACTAACACACAGTTGAACGGAACAACTAGCTGTTTTCGAAGGCCACTAAATCTTCATCATCAGCGTTCTTTTGTGTTTGGTCCAGTATCAGTTAATGTAGGTTGCTGCTTTATATACGTAACTTCTATGCAAATGGAATATGTGAATTGTTTTGATTAATCGCATTTTAATTTGCTGAGAACTTTTTTGTAATGAAAGCTCAATCTTACAATCTCTAAATTTACAACAGTCTTGCCATTGTCGTTTTGTGTTCTTTAATAATTATGCACATGTAAGTTAATTTGCTTACTTTTTTTTCTACTCAAGACAAACTTTCTTGATTTGTTTTATTTTATTTTTTTGGCTTAAAAAGCAATACGAACTTTAGCCCGTTCAAATCATAAATAAAGAAACAAATGAAGTTCGAACAATAATAATTAAAAATTAATAAAATTTTTTGTTTTTTTTTCAATTGTTACAATTAAATATATTTTTTTTTATTAGAAATGCATACAAATTGATGATTGAGGGGCTTAGCTGGGTCCTATGCACATTTCACTGTTGCTAATGCAGATCATCAGGGATCCTTTACACAAAAATTTTCTCAGAACAACTAGAAAATGAATTTCAACGAAAAAAGTGCAAAATAAGTGTAATTTTTTTAATACTGTGTTATTAAAGGGTGGGTTTATATTATGACGTTTCTTGCTTGAATAGGGGGATGTTGACTGAAGTAGTTATTAAATCGACTACAAAGCAGATGATGGTCGTAGAAATTCCAGGTTTGATCCTTGCCAAAAACCAAAATTGTCGGCTTAGTAAAATAAGTAATGAAATTAACACCATAGGTGCTGCAACAAACAAACACAATAGCAGAGTTGTAAAACGGTTTGAAATTAATAATTTAATACTGAAAATTCTGCCCTCTCTTCACTATCCATTTCATTTAACTTTGGTAAACACATTTATAAGTATCACTATTAATTTTCTGTTTTTCCATTTTTTCATTCTTCTATTTAGGTTAGCACGAAATTATATTCAATAAGAATTTAAATTACTGAACTTAAGCCGGAATAAGAAATTATTTCTGAAACTGGTTTTTTTTTAATTTCTTTGTTTACTTAAAAGAGCAAACTTAACCAAACTCATCAAAGTTTTGCTGGCACCAGTTTGATTCTTCACACTTTTTATAGGTATATAAATATATTTATTAAAATTAAGTTAGACAAAATTTTCATTTATCAGCTTTAAAATTGATACGGGAGTGTCAAACTCCCCAGTATTTTTAGTCTTTTCTCCCTAAGAACCATTTTATGTCAAAAAACCAGAATGTGTCTGTTGCTTTTGTTTGACAATATTCAAAAATTAAATGTAATAATATGCTGAGCAACATAGACTAACGTGTCTTATGTGGCTTTATAAACTTGGAATAACGTATTTTGTTGGAGGCTTAAATGTTTGGCACAAAAATATGACAGTATTTCATGTCAAATGTCATCCTTAGTCTTTGCTAAAATACTGCTGTAATTATGTTTTTTATTTTTGGTTTCAAAGTAAATCAGATTTGCCAGTCAAAAAAAAAAATTCGAGTGTAATGCTCCCTTGGGGTTCATTAAAACGTATTGATGTATGTTTATTTATAAAATGTTTTTTGTTTTTGCTTAATATTCGCATTTCGAATTTAATTATTCCCTGAAAATAAAATTTACTTTCCAAAAGTGTTTATCATTTAAAGGGTTTCATTTAAAAAAGTTGGGTTTTCAGTAAAAACGATAACAACACTTTATGCAAAAATATATTTTTCAATGCCAAAATTATGAAAAGTAGATATTACTGTTAATTTTTTATTTTCATATAAAATATTCAAATGTTGCACTCCAAAATATTTAATAAACAAATGAATTACACTCTATACATTTGCAATTTTTTTCTTAAATTTTTGTAAGAGTCACCGTAGTGTAAACAAATATGATGTCTAGACAACAATTTATTTTCTTTGTTTTGCTTTAAGCTGTTTTTGACAAATATTTGGTTTTTTTTGCTTTGTATAAACAAAATTTTCATTGAATAACTTAAATCAAAATAGATCATATGCATATCTTAGATAAACTAAATTTGTTAGTCATTATTTAATGTCTGTGTTTGGAGTTGTAAATTTATAGCAAAATGCTGATCACTATTCTATAAAAATTTCTTGCAAATACCTCTGTTATATTAAAAACAACTTTTTTATCGATTTTTAGTTTTATGTAACAAACAAAAAATATAAAACCGACAAGTTGTCTGCTAATATAATATACACTCCCACTCTGGGCTTCCCAGTACGTTTCTCTTTAAAGGACTTTTTAACTGTCATGTATCTTTAAGATTTAAAATTTAAATTCAAGCTGCAAAAAACAACAAAAACATTAAGATTTTCTAGAGTTATACACAAACCTCCATATTTATAAAATTTTAAATGAACTTAAAATGTATTTTTTTTTAAATTTTTCATGCACAATTTTCTTAAAAAATATTTTAAATAAATTTTATTTTTTAATTAATATGAGCTTAAAGGGCCCTGAGATAATAATAATGCATGGGTACATTTACCTGCCATATATCCTTAAAATAAGAAAATGAATTTTTTTAGTTAATTTTAAATATTATTATTCGAATTTATTTCTATAGTTACGATTTGATCAGTCTAAAGTTCGTATCGCTTGGTAAGCCAAATTACATGTGATAATTATTAATGAAAAAATAATACCATAGTTAATTTTAAATATTCTACTGAACACGTAGTAGAATGGAACTACTTGCAACGGCACAACGAACGCTGATGATCAAGGTGTAGCGACCTTCGAAAACAGCTGGTTGTTCTTTCCGTTCTACTATGTGTTGGTTGCAATATTTGCAATTAACTTTGTTGTTATTTGTTTATTACAATTACACTACAAACTTAAGACTTATCAAATCAGAACTATGTAAAAAACAATATTCCAATATCCACGATTATGCTGAAATTTTCCGGAATATGTATTACTATTTGTAAAATTTTAAATTGCAGCTTTGTGCTTAATTTCGTATCAAATGGCGCAAGAACTTGATTTCCACCCATATGTCCTTTATTTTGGATATTTTTAAAATTGAGTGCATATAAGTTATCTTGGTCGAAACTATGCATTTGAGCTTTTAAAAGGCAATGATCTAGATTTTACTTGAATTGTGTTTGAAGCTGCCTGGTAAAATTTAAGAAAATCGCTAAAAAGATTTGCTTCTCCCATATATCCTTAATTTGAAATATCATATTTTAGCTATTATTATGATTAAAAACCAGCATAACTGTCAAAAGGCTCAGTTAGCCCACTATAATGGATTGTAACTGCAACGTAGAAAACAGCTGGCAGACATTTTTATATGAAAAGTAGGTTACGTTGCATTACATCTCTATAACAATTTTTATTACTTTTCACATAACAACATCGATCAGCTATGACAGTTACATTTCAAAATTATTAAGTTTTGTACAAAAAACTTACTTGACTTATTTTCTAAATGAAAGGCTGACTCATTTGTTATAACCTTGTCAATGTTATTTGATTTATTGGGAATATAAATTTTGTTTTTTTAACACAGCAACAAATTGAAAAATAACAACTTTATTTTAATTTAACACATTTCCTACTTAAGAAAAAATAAAAATTACATTATGCAGTAATTTCCCACCACAACACCTTCGAATGTCAAAGAAAAGCACAAAAAATATGTTGGTAAAGAAAACTCTTTTACGTACAATATCCTAATCAAATTTGTCACATTTTCAATTTCCCTCCTAAACTCTCGCTTGGCTACAGTAACAGCGAGCCAAGCAACTCTGGGCTGGCTGACTTGCAATTTTCCCCAAACAGGATCTTAAAATAGAAATTACGTCTTTTCACAAGTCTACAACCAGCTTAGCTAACCAGGCCAATTCAATCAGCGAACTACTACGCTTGGTAGTATGGGGGTAATTTTGTTTTATCATTTTCTTATGAATTCATTTTTCATCCGTTTTCCATCTTCTATCATTCATTAACTCTACAAGACTCCGCAACAAAATAATAAAGATGATAAGGATGATGGTGATGATGATGCTGGAAAAAATAGTTAAAATATATAATCTGGAATATAAAACAGGAAACTTTTCAACAGCAACAGTTTGCTGCTGCCTAAAGCTATTATGCAATAAAATCTGTATACAAAAAAAAAGTAACTGAAATGAAAATTAGATAAAAGAAAGAAGAAAATTATTTCCCACTTCTAGGTAATAATAAGCAGAAACAGAAAGAAAATCTGTCTTAAAAAAATCTAAATAATTTCTTATAATAATACTTCATCGTGTACAAAGTCTTTTACTTACTGCGAAAATTAAATTCTTCGAAAAAAATAACTGAAAAAATAATTTAAAAACCTAAGAATGGATATCAAAAGGATTTTACTTTAACAGAACAGATTTGAATTAAAATCACTTTGTAGCATCAAATTAAGATAATTAAAATAAAATAAATGCACCAAATAAATGCATGCATGCATTGAAAGAGCTATAGTTGAAGGAAAATATTATGAAAATAAAATAAATCTGGATATAAAATTAAGTGTGGGAAAAATATGCGCTATAAAGAGATAGAGATAGAGATAGAGATAGAGATAGAGATAGAGATAGAGATAGAGATAGAGATAGAGATAGAGATAGAGATAGAGATAGAGATAGAGATAGAGATAGAGATAGAGATAGAGATAGAGATAGAGATAGAGATAGAGATAGAGATAGAGATAGAGATAGAGATAGAGATAGAGATAGAGGTAGAGATAGAGATAGAGATAGAGATAGAGATAGAGATAGAGATAGAGATAGAGATAGAGATAGAGATAGAGATAGAGATAGAGATAGAGATAGAGATAGAGATAGAGATGGAGATAGAGATAGAGATAGAGATAGAGATAGAGATAGAGATAGAGATAGAGATAGAGATAGAGATAGAGATAGAGATAGAGATAGAGATAGAGATAGAGATAGAGATAGAGATAGAGATAGAGATATAGATAGAGATAGAGATAGAGATAGAGATAGAGATAGAGATAGAGATAGAGAAAGAGATAGAGATAGAGATAGAGATAGAGATAGAGATAGAGATAGAGATAGAGATAGAGATAGAGATAGAGATAGAGATAGAGATAGAGATAGAGATAGAGATAGAGATAGAGATAGAGATAGAGATAGAGATAAAGATAGAGATATTGAAATTAAGGTCATATAAATTTATCATGAACAAAAACCAACAAATTTAATTGTTAAAAAAAATGGCAGATAGCTCTTAATTATGACTTTCTAATTCCAATTATGACTTTCTAACTGAAGAAAAATACAAATCATTAATTGAAAATGTAGTTGTGTCAATCAAACTTTTATGTATGAATTGATTTGATTAAAAGTTTAATTAAAACTTTAATTAATTAAACTTTTGCTTAAAAATTATTTGATTAAAAAGTTTAATTGACACAATTCACCTTTTAATTGATTGAAGTCTTTTTTACAAGTGAAGGTGTTGATTGGTTCTTTTCTGTGTCTGAGATACTCTTGCGTTATATATTTTTAAAGAGATAATCATGAATGTGCCCAAAATTGGATATATTTTTAATCTCAAATATTAAATTTATGTACGTTATTAGGTAAAAGTGATGCGACTCTTAATTTAACTAATGCATCATATAAAATTATTTATTTATATAATTATAAAGAATTTTATGATTGTGAACACTTTCATTAGTGTAAACACTTCTGTATATAATTTTATCTGCCTTCTGTGGGCAGTGGCTTGAGTGAAGCAAGAAACATTCTTCTTGATACCATGAATTTGTTAAATATTTTATTTTTAAGATTACACATCACGCCTACAAGATTTGCATTACTTTTCCTGTCGTCTTAGTCGAGTTTTGTTGAGCTCACTGAAATAAATATGATTTTTTAATTCAATTATGCAATTAAACCCATTGCAATGACAACAAATAAGTGCAATGTTTTCCTGTTTTTGCAAAACCAAAAAACAAAAGAAGAGCAACAATCCAACTGAAAAAGTCATTTAAGCCCAGTGGGCGTTAAATATTGTTTTCAACTCCGTATCATGTGTTGTCTAGTGAAGCCTTGAATGAGAGTGAGAGACTTTTGTCAAGTCAAAAGCATCACAAGTATGTAGTTACTACTTTTTTTATTTTAAAATGCAATTAGTTTTAACAACTACCAGAAACTCTGTTTGAAATGAAAGTTTTAGTAATCTAAATGCGGTTTTTTATGAAGAAAAGGGGATACAATTAAGTTTACGACTTAACGAAGTAATTTTAAGAAATGTTGGGGAGGTTAGATTCAGACTGGTTTTAAGGACTTATAACGAAATATGGTTTCATGGCATAAACAGAAATGTGGCAGAAAAACTTGTTTTATTTCTGTAATAATTGCAACTAAAGAAACGGGGAAACAAACTCACATATGTATGTTTTTATTTAAATGTTTTAAAAAATTATTACTGCTTGTACAGAAGTGTATATATTTTTAAATTTCATGTAGTTGCCGTATTGTCAAGTCATTGATAACAACCAAGTAATTTCCATTTTATCCTTCTTTTAATGTAATTAAGATATATTTGAGATAAAAACTGTTTGTTTTTTAACAACTACTTAATATAAAATGGAAAAAATCATGTTTATTTTATTTTTGTTTTTACTTATTATTTTTCAAGTAAAAGGCTCTGTATCATAATAATCTACATACTATAAGTCAGTTCATTTTTGCAAGCATGACTTGACGTCCATTTAAATATGTTTTTCTCATAAAAATAAAAGTTTTATCCTTTAAGATTGTTTATTAATTGTTGACTGATTAAAAAAAAATAACTGTCTCATAACATTAAAATCTTTTTGATCAACCATTTCACTTTTGAACTATTTCAATCAATACTTTAAGACAACTTTTGATATTTTCGCGGATTTTAGAATCCTTTTTGGCTCCTAAACATATTGATCTTACTCATAAGCTCTACTCCCATTTTATTTCAAACAAATTTCCATATAAAATTTGTATTTTTAATTAAAAAAAAAAAATATATATATATATATATATATATATATATATATATATATATATATATATATATATACTTTAACATAAACTGCCATCATATGTACATATATACCAAAACAAGAAACTATATCCAGTAATCGATTGTACAAACAGGTCAACATTTATTTTTGAAAAAATACGAAGTACTCCAAAAAAAAGGACAAGAAATAATTATTTTGCAAAAAAAAAACTGTTTTTAATCGTTACCTTGTAATAAAAAGGATTGCATTTCATACATATTCTGAGTATAATGGTCAATAATAAAAACATGTAAAAACGTAACATGTTGGTTGAAAAACGTCCCAGCAATTGCATTATAAAAACAAACTTCATACTCTGCCCTGTCATAAGTAGGAAAGAAAAAATTTAACAGCTGGACTTCGTCTGCGAAAAGGAAGTTGAATATAAAAAAACAAACGGAAGCATAAAGAATATTAAATGAAATGTTAACGGAAATAACATTTAAGTATGTGTTAGTATGTATGTAAGCCAGGCAAGGAAATTTGAGTGCTTTGCGTTGTATGTATTTATGTATTTATTAGTAGTATTTAAAATACTTTTTAAATGACGTTTCATATTAATCTAATAGCATGTAAAAATTACGTTTTCACAATAAAAAGTATATTTTTACTGAAAAGTACAAAATCACAGAAAAGTAGATTTTCACAGAAATGTACCTTTTCACAATAAAAAGAATATTTTTACACAAAAAACTTCAATTTCACAGAAAAGTACATTTTCATAGAAAAGGTCCTTTTCCCAGAAAAGTACCTTTTCACATAAAAGTACGAACGATTTCCTAGAAAAGTACATTTTCACAGAAAAGTACACGTTCATAGAAAAGTACCTTTTCACAGAAAAGTACTTTCTCACAGAAAACAAAATTTTCAGGGAAAAGTATATAGTATCTTTGTATACATATATGTATGTAACTTTGTGTTACCCTAATAGAAAAATTAAAAAAAACAGAAAATGAATAAGTGATTATTACAAATCGTTAACTCAATACGAAAAGACCCCAACTCATAATTTTCCCAAATCGATATTTTTACATATTTCGATAGACCATTACTAAACTAAATTAAAAAAAATAATAATAAAACTAATATAACACTAAATTTGTAAAGTGTTTTTAATAAAAATTGCGTTTAAAAAAAGTTTGTATCAATATTGCATCTTTTTTATTTAGTTTTTTCCTCCTCCAGTAAACTATGAAAAGTATGAGTTAGGGCCTTTTCGTATTAAGTCAACGAAATGTATTTACCAAAGGTAAGTCAATAATTGTATACACAACAATCATTTCTCATACTCCGTTTCATTAAAAATTTGCATTAACTAACTAGCTGATGTTAATAACAACCTCTACCCAAGTAGATAGACTAGGGTGCTGATGAAGTGCGTGGCTGCACAGAAAAATTTCGATATTTCCCCCAGCTAATAAAAGTCCAGTTTAATGTTTCTTTTCTTCGGTAGAAACTCACATCAATTGATAAAAATATTTCATTCAATAAGAATTTAAATTACTGAACTCAAGCCCGAATAAGAAAATACTTCTGACTAAAACTCACTACAACTCAATTAAATCTAGAAATGTCTTAGGAAAGTACATTTTTATAAAAAACTACTTTTTCAAAGAAAAGTACCTTTGCATATAAAAGTACCTTTTCAACGAAAACTAAATTTTCACAAAAAAGCACCTTTTCACCGAAAATTGTACTTCTATGCAAAATAATAAAGCTGAAAGTAAATGTTCCCATGTCTGTATGTATAAACCTGATATGCGAAATACAAGACACTGAGAAAATAATAATAAAATGTATTTTTCTTTAAACGAATTTGTGTATATTTGAATGCCTGGCTGCACGTTACATCTGTTGGTAATTGTCGCCTCAACCATAGTCAACATTTTGGACGTTGCACACAACATAAATTGTAGTTCATCAAGAGTAGTTGATTAAACGTAAGAATGTAACTGAGTTATCTTTTCTTTTTTTTTATAAGTGAAGAGATTTGAATTGGCAACAGTACGAGTATTTCGCTGGACATTGGCTGTGTACATATATCTTTCATTCTCATTCTCAGGATTATCATTGATCCATATTGCATTACATTTAAGGTTGTTTTTTTATAGGCTTATGAAAAAAATATTTTACTTTGCGTAATATTTGTCCATCATTGAAATTTATTTTTAAAATCAAGAAGACTAAAGACACTTGAGAGGCTAAAGGCCATTATTACAACTTAAAGTTAGTTAAAAGTAGGATTTTATCGGACGTATAGTACAATAAATAGTCTTTATTTTAGTAACTGCGCTTAGTCATAATTTTAGCGCAAAAAAATTCGTTCGCTCATATATTTTCTCTAAAGCAACTATATGACTAAAGCCGATTCTAACATAAAAGTGCATCTCTTTTCGTTTTGCAAAAAACTTAAATACACTACTACTAAAACGAAAGAACATGAATATCAAGCGCATTGAATATCTCTCATACTTGCAGTCTGAGTATGCTAATACTCAGGCTGTGGATATATAAAATAAATATGCAACTGATATTCGGTATATTTATTCATCATTTGCCACCGTATACATGCATTTGCGTATATAAAATGGAATGCAAAATATGTGGGTGTGTGTGTGGCTTTTTGAAAACAGGCCTTATGTTTGTATGTGTAAATAAAATAGCCCTGTGTATACGCACGTGTAGACGATTAACAGCCAGAGTATTTTTATACTCATGCGTGTGATTGTTGCTCAATAGATTCTATAAATTTTAGTTTTTGCTGTTTGTGCTGCGTAATTTAAAGAATTTGTGTAAATATAGTTGTTGTATTAGTAAATTTTAATTATTATTGTTCGAACTTCATTTTTTTCTACATTTATGATTTGAACAGGCTAAATTTCGTACCATTTTTTGTAAGCAAAATTACATTTGTGAATTATTAATGAACAAATATTACCAAGGTTAGTTGTAAATATTCTGACTAACACATAGTTGCACATAAAAGTTATGTATATAAAGCAGACATCGGCATCAAATGGCACCACACACTGTCGACCAAACACAAAAGAACGCGCGTGATGAAGGTTTGGTGACCTTCGAAAACAGCTAGTTGTTCCGTTCTACTACGTGTTTGTCGGAATAGTTGCAATTAACTTTGGTGTTATTTGTTTATTAATAATTATTATATGTAATTTGGTGGCTTATAAAGCGGTACGAACTTCAGCATATTCAAATCATAAATATAGTTGTTGTATGTTTATAATGATACGTATTCGGTTTCGAATTAATGCATGTGTTTGCATATGAGTGTGTTTTTATTTGTAGGTGTACGCATTAATAGTTGTTTGACTGACAATACTCTAAAAGTACTTTAAAATGAAATTTTTCATTCTGTAAGAGCCGTAACCATTTCGGATTTATTTGGATTTTGTATTAATAGCTATGAGAGAATTTAATAATATTGGATATAGTTAGACGAACTTTAATCCTTCTCTTATACAAATTAACACACATACATAAGTACATTTTTCTCGCTGAGCTCGAATGAAACAGAGTGATAGAGAAACTCGTAAAGCATTAGTGCATTAAGAAAAATTTAGCCAGCGCACTGAGCTTAATCATTGTTGCACCTGCATCATTAGCCAGGCTGATGATATTTGGTAATATTAAAATAGTAATTGTAATTCTAAAATTTTTATCTCTCAAGAAATCACCCAATATAATCGACATAATAAAAATACATACATATATTTCATTTAACGTTCCTTCCTATTTTCATTTTGACCCCTTCCATGGAGTTTTAACCAGTTAAAGACATGAGAAATAAATTCAAAACGCGAATTAGCATTGCAGCATAAAAATAAATCTCGTAGATGTAGCCATCGCATAAAAACATGCACACTCACACACACTCACACACACATTCACACATACAAGCATTTCCCTCTACTTTTATGTTGTATATGTTCAATTTGTAAGTACAAAATAAAAAAGGATAGTTTTAATACCATTAAGTTGCACATTACAGTATCGTTGAAATAACGAAGTAAATTTTTTTATTTCGCTTTGGCTATAAAATCCTTTGAATTGTATACGTTTTATGCTGTTGCAGACTGGGGTATCACAAAGATAATGATTTGTTCTTTACACTTTTCATTCTGTTTATTAATCATTATGATGAAAATAATCGTTAAAAGAGTAAAATATTTTATATTTACGGGCATTTAAAAGTTTAAAGCATTGATAGCAGATTTTTTATGTATCCAATTCAAGTAGATAAAAAGTTAAATCAAATACACTTGTAAGCATTAAATTAATTTAATTAAACAGTCTCCTCAATGATTTAATGAATTCAATTTGTTAACGTCTACAAGTGATTATCACAAGCATGACTAAAATTAATGTGGCTTAATTTGACATTTGTTTTACAAACTTAATTTGAATAATTGATTCAAGTCATACAATTTCCCATTTACCTAAATTTAAATTTAAAATTCTTAATTAATACTTGAAGATAATGATTTTGATCCGCTAAGTGTTTTACACCATTAAAAACTTCTACTTTTAATCACATTAATCAATCTTTAAACAGATTTTAGTTAAAGTAAATTATTAAGAGAGATTTACAATCATGAGTAGGCTTATACACAAGCAAGCAAGCAAATATTTATCATGCATTTCAGGCCGCTTGTTTTGTATAATCGTTTATAAGCAATAAATCAAAACACTTGGTGAAAGGACATGACTGATTGATGTCTTAACTGAACTACTTATGTATACCAGAAGCCGATTATTACAAATAAGAAAATAAAGCAGGCTTGATTGTGAGGATTAGTAACAAAGACATATATTTGGTAATTGTTATTTGGTTTTAGAGCTAAACAAGTTTAAATGAGGGAGTAAATTTTTTAATGCAGAAAAAATGTGTTTTTAATTTTATTAAGCTTTTACGATTTTGGTTTTTAGTTTTACGAACTCTTTAGTAGATCTCATTGCAGTAAAACTATTATTTAAATTTTTTTTAATTAGGTAATTAAATACAAGACAAAGTTTTCTTGTACTTTTTAGTAAAATATCACATCCTGAATTAAAAATCTTAACTGCATTACACTCACAGTTCAAAAAGTTATAAAAAGGGTTACCTAAGAAAAAGTGAAGCTATCAAAAGCAATGCGTAGTGTTATAGGAAAATACTGCACGCTTCCAAGCTACTGGTATCTTGTATATTTGCTCAAGCATTTGAAAATTATCATACAGGAACCACTTGTTTTTTTTTCAATTCAATTTCGGATAACACTATGGAACGTGTTGTAGTTCCTTTCCTTTTATCTTATTTTTAGGGTGAAGCTGTTGCTTAAGGATATTCACATATATGTTTACACCATTTGGCTGTGAATAAAACATTAAGACAGCAGCAGAAGCAAGTGTTCAACATCATTATCATCATCGTTATCGCTATTTGAAACGTAATTATCGTTGTGGCAAAATAATGCCAATGTCTTTGCCATATTTACCAAATTGAGCTTGAAACTCTCAAGACACTAAACATAATTTAATAGTATGTGTTAAAAGAGAAAAGAAGATGCCACCATTAAGGAAGAATCTCGAAGTAGTTTTTTTATGCACGAAGTCCTGCATTAAAACGTTATGTTTAAAAAAATATGAAGTTTATTTGTCTCATAAAAGAATTATAAATTGATTTTAGCTTTCACAACACTAGTAAGACATAAATAGCACAATATGTACTCGTTTATAACATTTCTGTATGACTTAATAACATTCAAATCTTCAAAGCAAAATAAATATATACAAAGATATTTTAATCAGGAAACACAAAGAACGTATATGTGTGTATATGGCTTGAAGAATTTTCTTCTTGTAAACCTTTCTGTTCGCTTAAGAAAATATATTAAACTCTTAAGTTTTAAATACAATACTTTGTACTATTTCAATTTTTTTTATTTCTGGAATTACAAACATGCTACTTGTAATAACTTAATAAAAGAAAACCTTAATTGAACACTCAATCCAACACTTGAAATAACAAGAAATTACCATGGGAAGTCAAGCAAATAGCAGGCAATCATGAAAGTATCTGCAAAGAAATAAAAGCAGAAAAACTAATATTTGAATAAACACCAGATTGAAATGAAATTTAAATACATTTTGTTCTAGTGCGTTCACAAGCACATGCACACATAATTTCTAAATGTTGTGAAGAGTGTGTGTACACTTAGAGAAAAGATTACTTAAAAATATAAAATGTATATAATTGAGAGTATACATCCTTAACAACAAGCGTAACCAATAATTTATTTTTTCTATTTTAACAGAAGGATTTTTTTCTGGTTACCTTGGCATATTCCTTTTTAAATGCAATAGCATTTTGTTAATAAATTAAATCATCTCAGATATTTACAGATATTTCAATTTATTAAATTGATATTTAATATATCATAAATCTTAAAAATAATTCAAGTTGGCATTAAAATTTTTAAATAATAAATAAAATTTTTTAAAATAAGGTCCTGAAGGATAGCAGAGAAATTTTTAACAGACCTTAACTGTATAATTTTAGAGTAGAGCAATTTAATTTCGATGCATACTGATGAATATTTAACGAAAATTTTATTTGCAAAAAAAAAGGATATATGGGAGCTCAGCGCATCCTTGCACAGATTAAAGTGAAATTAACCAGGGTGCTTGGTTATTTAAATCAAAAAATAGTTATAGACTTTCACTGTATTCTGTTTGATATTGCAGCTGAAATTTAATATTTAAAATAAAGGATATTAGAAGACTCATCTTATGCCTGTACCGAATATAATAACGTTTTCTGAACTGAAAGTAGTTAATTATTTTCGTTTCAGTTTGAATAAAATCTTATAGAAACTTATAAATCTAGAAACTTTCAAATCAATTTTAATTTACGCCGATATAAATTGCAGCTGAAACCGTATCCTTCAAATTCATAAAAAAGATGTATTTGAAATCAATTTTAAGAAAACTTTGTAGAAACGTTTTAAAATAAAATGGAGTTCAAATTAATTTTAAATTGTATGAATATGAGGGTTAATCTGAAAATAAAGGATATAAAAATTATTAAGTTTGCTCTTGTAATGACTGCAATTAATTTTATCAACAGTAAAAATAAAATATGGATTCTTGCTTTATGCTTCATTGCGTAAAATTAAGGATATAAAGGAGTGTGGCAAGTCCTTACTTCGATTAAGATGAAATATTTCGTATATTTCATCTTCGTAACTATCACTACACTCTGACCATAATTTTAGCTAAATTAAAAAAAGTATACATGAGAGGAATTTTAGCCATTGCGATAATTAAACTGAAAGTTCTCATCAATCTTTTGGGAATCAGATAAGAAACATGTACATGCTTTCTGCTTAAAATTTTAGCTCAACTGTATGATTTTGTAAATTGGCATCGTACCCATGCATTCGCTGGTCCTTGATTAAATTGGATATTGAATTTTTGTGATCAAGGATATTTTTTGGATAGTCGTACTTCACTGTCTTTAAGTGAATAAAATCACCACAGGGGTTAGTTATAAAAGTATAGAAATGCTTAATAAATATTGATATTTTAATTTAAGGACATGAGGAGATTAAGTGCGGATGTGAACTCAATAACATAAAATTTATGGAAAATTTTTGTGGTATACTATTAAAAATAGTTTGTAATTTTTGAAGCAATCTGATTATAATTATATATGAATTTATATATTGTTTTAAGCTAAACGTCTTCCATCTCCTTACCTTGAAGTAATTTAATGTGGAGAGCCTTGCACCGAATTTTCTTAGCTGAAAATAAAAATTGTACTCGAACATTTTACTTTATGTAGAAATGTAATATAATGCATAGTTATGCTTTATATTAAATTTTTTAAATAAAGGACATTTGGAAGGTGCCATTATCCTTGCTCCGATTGCTTTGAAATTATGCCGGAAGGTGGTGTTAACACAATTTAACATATTGTTAGATATTTTAATTGCATTTTGATCATAAGTATAGCTAAATTTTATGTTTTTCCTCTTAAGGATATTTTTGAGATTTGCATCGAATTGAAAGAAATTCATCAAAGGGATTTATTTGATAAGTTCTGAAATAGTTAAACCATACAAATATACAAATATCCGAATACAATATAAAATTCAACATTTCAATTTAAGGATATATGGGAAGTAGGCTCATATCTGAAGTGATTACAATAAAAATTTCCATATTACCTAATTATCTAATAGTAATTGGCTCCAGTTTAGTTTTTGAATATGAAGACATATTATAGATGGAAAGGTCCATGTACAACATTTTACTTTTATTTGAAATTTTAGTATAAAACGAAGTTATGCCTTACATTAAATTTTTAAAATAAACGACATTTCGAAGGTACCCTTAGCCTTACTGCGATTGCATTGAAATTTGCTTAGTAGCTTAACTACACATTTTAACAAATCGTAAGATATGTTAATTGTGTTTTGATAAAAATTATAGCAAATGTTTTGTGTTTTTGCTCTGAAGGACATTTTTGAGGAAAGAACCAAATGCAAAGAAATTCATCAAAGAGCTAAATTTGACAAGTGCAGAGATTGTTAACTTATTCCTTAAACAAATACAAGTTAAAATTCAATATTTAAATTTAAGGATATATGGGAGTTGGCCCATACTTTTTCCAAAAGCTTATCACTCAAATCCCATAATTAGTAGTGTCTTTTATTTTTTATAAAAATTCACTTATGTATGTATGTCTAGTATTTAAGATTAAGGATATTTGGATGAAAGGCATGTCATTACAAAAAAATTTTTATTTTCTTAAATCTTAACAAACTTTCCTAAATCCTTTTTTAAGCTAAATGTATATTTCTGGTGGTTGTAGCAGTTGTAATTCTTTTTTGTACAACTGGGAAAAAATTAATACAAAACTATGTTAAATTATTCCTCTGCAAAACATGCTTTATAGTTTTCTAAATTTTTTTTCTTTGTTGTACTATTTTCCGCAGGGAGTCATATCAATTGTGTGTACATTTCATTTGATATTATTTTTAGTTTTCTTCCACTTTGGTTATTTGTGCTTTTGTTTAACTCAATATTAAATTTATTTGTTGTTTTAATCTTTCTAAATGATCACCCTTGGGTGCCTTCTTGAAGTGCCTGTTGTTCTTTTCTCGGCAAAAAAAATTTCTAAAACATTCTAAGATATTTCTTTGAATTGCAATTATTTCTGCATGCTTAAACTTTTTGTAGATATTTCTAATCGTATAAATAAAGCCTTTTATGTTTAATTTTGCGGAGGGATTTTAATAGTTGTTTTGTTTTCTCAGCTTTGGTAGAAAATAAATTTGGCTACTTATATATATGTATATTCATCATGAAGTGTTAATAGTATGTTTAAATGAGTTTGTCATTTGATGTGTTATTTTTTTTAAACTTTCATAGTATTGACTGTAAGTATTGAATTTACTACTGCCTGTTGTTCGAATTAAATTTTTCCAATTAAATAAAAATTCACCCGGGTACAATTTTTATCAAACCGGAACACTTTATTTAGTCAACACTGACACTAACTGCTTTTAAACGCACAATGTTCAATTAATCACTGCTAGAACACCACGATGTTAACTTCACTGATCTGTGCTTTGATATCGGTCTCCTTTTATAAGTACGAGAAACTTAAAGGTTTGCAACCAGGTAGTCGCCTTATTCATATCTTTGTATTTTCGAATATTTGCATTTAAATAAAAAGTCGTCACAATTCAATTCAGGGGGCAAATCACGGCATATTCCATATGAACTCCATTGAAATATTTTCAAATATCGAGTCGTATCGAATGCCGTAATTTGTCACCAGTTCTTATTCCACATTGATATTAATGACTTTTCAACACACAATGTTATATTAAATCTATACTAGAATACCACGATGTTAACTTTTCTGTTCTTTACACAATATTGTCCCTTTAGGCAACATAAATGTGTCCAGAAAAATCTTAGTAACATCCAGAAAGTCTCATAAAACTCAGCACCCTCTCAATACTAGCTCTTGATCACTTCATTGGTGGCTATTCGGGAAAACACGTCGAAGACGTGAATCTTTATATTCAAGCAAAAACAAAGTTTCAAAAATTGTTTTTGTTTTCCATACAAATCTAAAATGAATTAAACGTGAGTATTTCAACGTGTTGTTCTCTTTCTTAATATGATAAACAAAAACAAATTTTTAACGTTTATGAAGTTTTCTTTTTGTTTTCACCAAGTTGACGCGTCTTCCACAATAGACACCAATAGTTCGTGTTACACTCAAAAAAAATGAGCTAAAACTTAGAAAAATTTTCTAAATTTTAATAAAAAAAAGTTGTCGTATGGCGCCAAAGCTGTTTTTACTTGAAACCAGTAAAATATTTACTAGATTTCTAGTTCATTAATGAACTAGTTTATAGTAATTAAATTTTCATATTTAAGTAAAATTTTCCTAAAATTAAGTAAAATTTTCCAATAAAATTCGGAGCTTTGCAAAAAAAAATTTTCGTCTTTGATCTCAAATTTAGTAAATTTTCCAATTTGTTGTCTTTAATTCTGGTACTATTTTTAATTAAATTCTGCCAAATATGTAATTTACTATATCTTCATATTATATTCTTAATTATAATTCACCATTCACCATTCATACATACATATTAATTCCTTGAGAGGAGACAAGTATTGAATCAGCAACTTCCTGATTGATAGGCAAGCACTCTAACCAATTGTCTAATAAGGCAGCCTGAATAAGCATTGAAATTATTGAGTTTTAAAATTTTATTTTATTCACAGAAAAATAAATTTCAAGTTCAAATATTCCTTGAAAATATGAAAAATTTACTTAGATTTTTCGCTTAATGCAAACAAAATATATATTCTATAACTTAAAGAAAAAATACTTAAAACTGGTAAATATTTTCCTTGAATTTAGTACACCTCTCTACATCTTTTAAGTAGGTCAAATTTCATGAACTAATCAGGAGTAATTCATTTCCTAAAGTTTATGTTTCGATTTAAAACGAAATTGACTAGTCCTTAATATAAAATTTGCTTCAGTTTATAACCATTTTCCTACTCTTAGTAAATATTTCCTTTAAGTCAGTAAACATTTCCTGAAATGTGAGAAATTTATTGTGTATTTTTATGAACTATTTTTGAGGATATGATCTTCTTATTTTTTACTCATATTAAATAATTTTTACTAGATCTTTGTAAAAATTTACTTAAACTTAGAAAAAATTACTTAAACTTAGAAATTTTTTTTACTTGAATTTAGGAAAAAAAATTTCTTAATAATAGAACATGTCTTTTTTTTGAGTGTACAATTCGTCCTGTTGGTATGCACGTTGACAAGAGATCATGCCTGTATGTGGAAACATTAGAGTTGTTGTGGTTTGTGTTTGACGTCTGTATTGGCTCATGTGTTTGTGTGGTTGTATATTTCTTAACAACCAGAAGGTTAATAGTTGTTGTTATGCTTTGAATGTTTACTTCAACTTAGTCTTGTATGTTTGTGTGCTTGTATATTATGTTGTTAAGCTAATAATATCTGGATCATTCTTATTATTCACAAATGTTTATATGGGAATAATTCTGCCAAAAAAAACCGACTTCAATGCAAAGATCTGATAGAACATATTCAAAAAAATTTCTGGAACCAAATTGGAAGTAAACTCTTTAAAAAAAAATTAAATATGTTGGTTAAGAAGAAGTGCGTGAAATACAAAATTAAACTTTAATCGGTGTGCCTCCGCCCATTTTTTAAACGCAAGATTGTGTTTTTTTGGAGCTTAAGGTATGTGTTAATTTTTGTAAAAATCGGTAAAGCAGAACCACTTAAAATAAAATGTTAACTTTTAATAAGCGTGACTCCGCCCATTTTTTTAAAAGGCGGATTGTGTATATTCAAGAGTTCAAGGGATGTGGTAACTTTCATAAAAATTGGTTAACTAGAACGACATGATATATAATAATAAATTTTAACGGGCGAAGCCCGGCCCATTTTCTCAACTATAAAATATCGTAATTACAAGAATCAAAGGTGTTTGTTGGGTTTTGCAGCAATCAAATAGGTAAAATTTTGGACGTATCCCTGCCCACTTTCTTGTAATGGGATTATTTGCAAGTTATAAATTATATACAGACAAATTGATAACAGAGAGAGATCTATTCGTGTACTTTGGGCAGCTCAGATTGATAACCTCATAGTTTTTTTTGAAGTCAGTAAAAAACTTGTTAGGTCAGTTTTAGGTATTATTTTTTTGTTTTATTTATTGATACATATTATAGAAAGTATAATATGGGCGGAGTACCTAGACAGGCCATATGTCCAAGATTTTATTAACAGTATTTTAAAAGTTTTGTGACAGACTGTAAACGACCTGTGCCTTCACATAGGAAGTAGCAACGTGTTTGTTAAAGAAATTCCATAAATGAAACGCATGATTATACGGTTATAAGTGGCAGGTAAGTCAACCAGTGCGAGTGAGACGAAAAACTCTCGAAGGCCAAACTACACACACAAGCCTGGCCGCACTAAAGAAATACTTACGATGACGCGAGAGTTGTTGTATAGGCCGTAGCTGCTTAATGACACAGTTCTAGGTATATTTGCGGAACAAATATTTATAATCTAATCGATTATAAATGAAATTAAATTATTTCTTTCTTAGAAATTTTTTAATAACTACCAGTCGTGTTTTTAATATCTTTTATTCATTTGTCTAAATGTTTTCTTTCTTTTTTTATAAAAAAAAAAAACAATAATAAAATTAATAATATAAAGTGTTTCTTCTGACTTTACTTACAGTATCACCCGAAGTGTCAACAACAACTACAAATAAAAAGTTTATAAAATCATACAACAACAATTACGCTTATCACAGTGAAATGACTGAATTTTTACAGTTAAATAGAAAAATATCAAATAGTAGAACCCCTGGAACAGCACTCACAGCCTCAACATTATCAACATTGCCAAAGCTAACACCACCACCATTACCATTACGATTACCACAACCACAACCGACAACTTCTAGCACAACAACAATAATAAAACCAACAGATACTCATTATAAACAAAATACTTGGAACACATATCCAACATTGGAACATGCAGCAGTAACCGCAGTTGCCACCAAACAAGCAAAATCAATAACAAGTACCTCAGTTGTTGCATCGTCAGAAACACCAGCAATGACATCAATTCTTTCACCCCAACAATTACAAATGGCTAAACAATCAAATATGTATGATACAACAATTGCTGCCACAACACCAACAGCAACCAGAAGAAAAAGCGCGGAAACAAGACAAAACAGGGAAAAAGGTGTTTTTTATAAGTTGACAAAAAACGTACAACAAAAACAAGAAGCAGCCACTTCAAGGACTGCTGAGGCAAATAATTATGCTGCTGATAGCAGCAATGTTTTTGTGTCATCAACAATGTTAAGAATACAAACAACAATGAAGCCTTTTGTTAAGGCTTTAACAATAGCGACGAAAAAATCATCCACAAATGATTATACTCGTAGCAAGAGCAACACTAGCAAAAATATTGTTAAAAATACAAAGTATTGGAATGTCACTATTGATTTGAACCCCATTATAAGCCAGCAACGTAATGACAGCACTAACAGTAGCAGTAACAACAAATTGGAAAATCGTAAAAGTAACAAAGATTTCACCAATAAACGCAATAGCAACAGCAACAGCAGCAGTAAACAAAAGACAACAAATACATTTAGCCTTAATCACACCAACAGATATGGAACAATAAACAACACAACGACAACCATGAATGCAACAACAATGGCATTAAAACACAAACAACAGAAATATGTTAAAGCGAAAATTGAAAATGAAGCGAGAACAACAATAAAAACAACAGCATTAGATGCAGCACAAATAGCAACAGCAATTAATTCCTTGCCATCAAATGGCACAACAGATTTAAGCAAAAAAAGCCCTCATAACCTTAGAAACTACAATAGCGATAGCAACAGCAGCAGCAGCATCAGCATCAGCAGCAACAACAACAGCAGTATTGACAATTACATTGTCACCAGTACTGATAGTGTTAGTAATTTAAGCCCCAAGGAAATCAGCCAATATCCAGTTGATGCTTATCATCAAGAAAAACTAACATCAATTGCAGGCACCTCAAATGCCAGCAGCAACAACAACACCAGCATATCACTGGAACTAAGAACACCAGCCACGCATGCATCTTTACAACAACAACAGCTTCCGCAACTAAACAATGACTTGGTAGAACCAGCAGGAGCTGTAATCTTGCATCGTTATGGCAGACAAGCAGTGGCTGCCGAAGAAGAACAGAGTGAAAAGTGTCGCATGTTCATTGAAGGTGATCCGGAAAAGAATGAACTGTACAGTCCTGAATATCCGAATGAATATCCAAAAAATATCAATTGCACACGAGTGATAACAGGTGAGTTATATTTTGTAAGATATAAAATCTGGGGTCGAATCGTCACATCCTTGACCATTTTGGATTATGACATTTGTCAACGTACAACAATTTACGTATCACTTAATTTTTTTATGTACGATTGGTGATACGATCACGGATGTAGCAATTTAAACCCTGGTTATTTAAGAAAAAAAATTGATTATTTTATATCACACTGTACGATAGATTTTGTGTTATGCGCTGCCAATGATAGCTTCATATAACTGAGCCCACCTAATATTCGTTGTATTTTGTATACCCTTTACCAAAAATAGCAAAGTGTATATATAGGTTTGTCATTCCGTGTGTAATTTCCACCAATTCGCCAAATTCTGGTGAATACGATCACTTTTAAAGATTACTTTTAATTCTTTTTGATCAAAATTTTTTTCATTAGCGTTTGTTGATTACGGCTTTTGGGGAAATGTTTGACAAGTGTGACAGTAGCTTACGTGTGTGTCTTCACGAAGTAAAGGCTTTCACAATAGAAATTTATAGTTTTTGAAAATTAAAAAAATTGTAAGTAATATCGAAGGTTTGTTTATTATAAATATAAGTCAAGAATTATCATACGTAAGAGGGCGTGAGCGTGAGTGATATAACTTTTAAGATGTTAAAAGGGAGGCTTTTAAGGTTTGATTGCAAAAACTCCATTCAATCGGTTCTGCCAAATGGCCGTAATTAATTATAACCACAAAAGTGTGTCAAATTGTCTTTAGTATACTGAACCAAGTCACGGGAAAAAAGTCATTGGTTAAGCGAATTTATTTCTTAATTTGCACCTTATGAACTGGATCGTCTAATCTATATTGAACATCAACTGGTATTTCGGGATCCACACAGAACTCGCGACATTCTTCTTCTTTCAATTAGCAACCCTACACTCACACTAAATTAAACATTTTTATATGTTGAATTAAATTATGGACACATAGATGAAATATATTTTATAAAAGGATATAAATTATTTGTTATTACAAGACTCGGCGTTATTAAAACTCATTGTCGCACAATAAATCTACACATAAAAAATTTGTTTTTAGGGAAATTGTCTACGTAAATTTTTTTCTGAATTTTTTTAACAAAGAAAAAAAGTAATTATGCATGTTGGTCTCTAGAAAAAGGATGAACAACTCTCAACATGAAAAAAAATTATCATATTGCTATTTTTGTTCTCAATGGCTTTTGAGTACTTTCTTTAAATATTTGTTAAACGTTCCTGGGGTATTTTTTTATTTGCAACCAACTGAATGAAGGCTATAAATCAATTTTTATTCAACAAAATAAATATCAGCCATGCGTCCCTTGACACGTTGACAGGCTTTATTGAAATTCATTGTTGTGACAAGCAAATGGAAAAGTTAAACGAGTCCGGGAAAACAGCAGCTAAGAGATATAAATATCTCTACTACAACTGAAGACTTTAGTTTATTGTTTGTTTTTTCTTTTGCATATTTCAATTCACAAACATGCACTTGTATACATTTGTGGACTTTTGACAAAAGATGCTGATGACTGTTAAAGATTGAAAGGTGTACGTATCAGAGGTGAGCACAAGATGTTTGCTTACTTAATTTTCATGTTGTATAGTATTGAATTGTTCTCTCTTTTTCGTGCTCTTGATTTTATGATAACACTAAAACTGGTATTCTCTTAAAGCAAAAGTATGCAACAGCATTTGTTTATCTGCCAAAAAAGGGGCAGTATCGTACACTTAACACAACTGTCGATTTAATTGTTGTACAATGGTTTTGTGTGTTTTTTATTTCATTGTTCTATATTTTGGATTTACACTCAATTACGATCACTACTACAAACAATATTCGCTCTTGAAAAAAATATAATACTGTGCACTTTTTCATGGCTTGTGCTCACTTCTAGTACGTATATACGCACAAATAGATACTACAGTCCACGGCAAGTTAAATATCATATTAATGTTCATAAAAGACATTTATTTTGTTTTTGAAACAGCTTTTCGTGATAATAAATATTGATATTAAAATCCCGTCATTTTACCTTCGTCATCTTAACAAGTCCATCATCTTCTCATTACAATCATCATTATCCTTACAACTCACATGAATAACAAAAACTTTGAGACAACATAAAAAAGGCACACAAAACTTAAAGTTAATTATGGGCAGGAAAAAGTTTCTAACAATTATAATTAAGAAGTTTAAGCAGGACAAAGATACAGTATCGAGTTGCTTTAATTCTGTTCAAACTAATTAAAATAAACGTTAATGACAAATAAAATCAAAATATACACAAACATGTATGTATGTATATATGCATAGGTATGTCTGAATGTAGTAGAGGGTGCCAAGAAATAACAAGCAGCTAGAAATTTTTTTCAGAAATAATTATTCAAGTTTCTAATTTCTATGATCCTTTGGAACGTGTCTGAAGCGCCAAAGAAAAAGTTTATAAGAAAGTTAAATAATATTTAAGCCTATATTGCCATTCTCAATTCAACTTAAATTGGATGTTTGATAATCAAGCCAACTTATACATTGTCATTTACAATTGAATTTGTATTTGAAGCATTAGTGCAGAAGTGGTGTAAGCCACGTCAGTTTATTTAAACAATTGCTCTTTTTTAATTATTTAAATGCTTTATTACTTTGCAAAATTATTTTCAGCTTCAATTTCTTTAGAATACCAAAAAGTGGTTGACTCTACTTTTTTCTGAGAATTGGTAAAGTAAATAATGTATTTATAACCAAAATAGCAAATTTCAAGTATTTGCTATTGGTTTGTTACGATTGCAATTACCTGTAATTGTAATTGATTTATTCCTCAACAGAATTACTTTTAAATATAATATCTTTTTTTTTAAATTTCAATTACAACAAAATGTGATTTTAATTAAAAACTTTTAATTACAATTGCAAAAATTTTTTAAACGAATCGTAATAAATAACAAAATCTAATCATTACCATGCAGGTCTTGCCTGTATGCCTTTGCTTAAAAAAAAGATAAGTAACATTTAGACAAGTAATTGTTGGTTGTAATTGTGCTTAACTCGTTTAACATCTTAGCTTGTGAGCTTCTTTGTAGCGTCTCTTGTATTGAGATGGTGAATTACTTTAACGTATTAAATATTTTGCTTCACTGACGATTCATGGGTATAAATATAGACGACGGAGGGCGCTATGATTTGAATTGATATGATATTGATATTAGAGCACTGCACTGAATACTGGAGCAATTCTCCTGAGTAATCTATTCTCCATTATTTTCTCTTTTGCCCATGTGAATTTTACTAAACTTATAACACATAGGCATGGTCATGGTGTTGGTCTTACAACGCTCTAATTAATATGTCTAAACTCGGGATTTTGAACGCCCTTGCAGAAAATGATAAAAGTATAATTTTAAGTAAACTGTGAGTATTGGCCATCAGACAACTACGAATGCGTGCAGCTAAAAATAAAAAAACAAACTCATATGAAAACACGCGCATTAATTATAAACCGAATACGTACAACTTTAAACATCCAACAACTCTATTTATACATATTTTTAAATTACTCAGCACAAACACATATAACTAAAATTTATAGCTGCATGAACTAGAATCATACGCATGAGTATAAAAATACTGCACTTTTAATCGGCTATACATGCGTATATACAGGGATATTTTATTTACGTATAAAGCATGTTGTCAAATAGAAACACATATTCATACATTTTGTAATTAATTTTTTATACACATATGAGTTTATACGGTGGTCGAATTGTGAATAAATATCCTGAGTAGCATGTGATTTATTTTTTGTCAGCTCAAATATCGAAAGCCCGATTATAAACATGCTCAGACTATAAGTATGTGAGAGAGTCAATGCATTTGATACACATGTGCCTTTTTCACTTTTAGTTGTAGCTTATTTTAGTTTTTTCCATAAACGAAATAGATATGCTCTTGTATTTAGGAATCGGCTATAGTCATAGAGGCTTTAGGGAAAATATGTAAGACTACGAATTGATTGCGTTACAATTATGCTTAACAGAGCTACTAAAATTAAAACTATTCAGTTATGAATATATTTTTTTTGAGTAGTCATTGAATTCTCTGGTTGCGTGATTTGTTTTACTTACTACTGATATATTAAAAAATATTCATGTTTGATGTAATGTTTTCACTCCAATCAATGTTTGAGCAGATATAGTTGTATTACAATATATTTTTGCCTTAAGTTTCACTTTGCACAGTTCCCATCTCCACTGTATATTCATGTGTGCCCTTAATTACGAAAGTGGTCTAAGTCAAATATTTCTTTAGTCCCGATATTAAGTATATTTATTACATTTGAAAAAATTAAAAATATTTTGATATTATGCAACAATCTAATATAGACTTTTAATAGTCTGGATTTTTATAAATTAATTTATTATTTATTAAATATTTATTGAAGTTTCTTAAAGATTTATTTAATATTTTGAAGCAAAAATGCATATGACTTAGAACACTTTCAAAGTTAAGGCCACATGTTCTACTTTATAATTTTGTTTTTTTTCTGTTTTTTTAACACAAATATATACCTTTAAAAATTGAGAGGGAAATAAAAGTAAAATAAACGACCGGCAAAAAGGCTATAAAAAACAACTACAACGTTAACTAAGTGTCCTTGCTATAGAATACTCATAAATCAATATTTCCTGCAGCTTTCCCTTTTAAAAAAGTGTAACTGCACTGAGGCTGAAATTAAGCTGCTTTCATTTGGCGAAACTGTTCATAGCGAAATATGTGAAGCAAGAAAAATATTACCCTTATAATTTTGTAACAAAAGCAACTACTAGACTTAACTAAATTCAAAAAAAATCTGCAAACTCCTAAAGAATAGATTCTATGTGGAAAAGCAGGCAGTTTACAACACCTACAAACACTTGGTAAAAGTAATTCTGTAGTAAAAATTAAACTAAATATTTTTGTTCACTTCTTACTATATTGCTAATGGTTTTTTTTAACAATTCTCACTTTGTGCCTTCAGTAGGGAATACAATAGTAACATCTGTTCTTTAATATAAAAAAAAAAAGATTTCTTTTATTATAAAAAGAGAAACATGATTGTGCGGGTTAGTTTGGGCTTATCATGTCTTCCAATAAGAAAACGACATAAAAGCATAAGTAAAATATATTAAAATAGAATATGTCTGTGTTAAGTCTGTGGCAATAAGGAAAAAGTGCTTAAGTCATGAGAGCACTTTTAACATTTCAAGTAGATTTTCATTCATTTCATTTTAAGTAAAATTGGAAAATTAAAGCTTAACTCATATTTTGTTAAGGAAATAATTAATGCATTAAATTCAAAATGTACTAAGAAATTTAGTTAATTTTATTCCATATGAGATAATAAATTGAAAAAATAAAAGCAGCAAATCCTTGTGCTATAATATCCTGCACAGAAAAAAAACTTTAATTGACTTAAATACATATGGAATTAATTTTTTGTTTTATCTTTAATTAAAGTTGTAAGAAAATTTTTTTTTTTCAGTGTGAAAAATTGCAAAACATAATTGAGATTTTCCCAGGAGGTACTTTTGAGTATGAGGAGTTCATTGGTGCCATTAACTCAAAATAAGCTTATATCGACTTAAGTACTTTTTCCTCTTGGTCACAGAAATATTTAAAAAAAATGTAGCCATACCAGGGTTCATAATATCTTTGATTTATTTTCGTCTGCAGTTGGTATTATTTTTTTTCTCTTTCAATTTCAAATATTTACGCCCCGTTAAATTTATAATTTTTTTTTTGTAAAAAGTTAATATTAAACACTTTTTCTATAAAACTAAGACCAATAAAAGAAACAAATCACACAAAAAATTTTTTAAATGCAAACATGAACTGGTAAAATCTTTTACCAATTATCAAGGCAATATCCTGAAATTTATATAAATTGCAATTCGCTCTCATCAATAGCCCAAGAACTATTTGGGCAAAATACGTGAAAGTGTATAATTTATGGTATATTCGATAATAAGTTTATATTGCTTATAAGTATGTGTTCATTGAGAAAACATTAAGAAAGGCATGAAGCAGTAACGTTTTTACGTGACAGCAATTTATTTCAAAGTAAATGATTTCCGAAATATATCGAATTAAATCACTGGCTTATTATGCTGTTTACTTAACGACAAACGAACGACATTTAATTTGGGCAATAACTAATGGGACCTTCAGCAGATTTTGTGCTTCGCCAGATGTACAAAGTTTCTCTGTAAATAATTTAATGAACGATTATTAACAACAAACATTTATATAAAAACTGAGGGTACATTTAGGCATTTAGGATAACAAATGAAATTTTTTTAAATTTTCCAATTTTTTCAAGAGACTTGCCAACAATTTATTGCCAATACTTTAACTACAGGGTAGCGCAGAATGAGCTATATGATTTAAATGGTTTATAAATTTTTTTATTTATGCGATTCATGTAATTTTATTTAATACATTATATTATTGGAGAATTTTAGCTTTGATAAAGTGATGTAAAGTGAGTAAGTGATGACCATTTTCTGCTTGGCATATACGTATTCTTTTTAGCATATTTTTCAAAAAATATGGGCTAGTAATCCTTTCGGAGGATACACCACATCAAACGGTACACTTAAGTGGGTGTGATTATCGCTGATAAACTGCTCTTGGATTTTTCGTAGTCCAAATCCTGCAGGCTTGCTTGTTAATATGGGCTTCTTCGCTCATTACTAAATTGCAAATTGACGATATGCACGCTGTGTCAACACAATAGACTGTTGGTTTGAAAAAGAAAATTCAATTATTTTTGTGCGTTGTTCGATCGTCTTCTTCACAAAATACTGAAAAAAAATAAAGAAAGAAAACGTTATAAAGAATTTAAAGCTCACTCTGCGCCACCCTGTATATTACGCCTTAAACCACCTTTTTGAGTTGTTTGCTTATTTTTGGTGTTAAAGTTGAATTTTCGACTTAAGAGTGTTCTGAGACCTGAAGTAAAATTTTATGACAAATATTGTCTCAGAATATTTTAACTACATACATCCCTGTTTTAAAGGTGACTATTAATTTTTTAAAAAAATTTTGAATTTAATATTCTTAATAAATGTTCTGAATACACTATACACCAAAAACATAAGTATCACACAATTTTAAAACATTTGTTTTACTACTGCTTTAAAATACCGTAAATTGAGTTTCAGCTGTAAGCTTTTAAAACGTCGATACACGTGCATATATTTTTTTTAGTCCCCTCTACAATAATCAGTAGATAGACTATGTTATTAAAAAAAATTCATTTTGCTGTACAGTGTAATGAGACTATCTTTATCAACGCAATTCGAAGTGTCCCATAGGAGGAATTGCTTCTTTTATGATGTCCTTTTTCATGTATTGCAAACATTTAAAAGTCCCTTTGCAGTCTGAAACAAATAAATGCAATGTCCAATAACAGCTCATTAAATCATTTTATGCAGGCAAGTATGTGTGTGTGTGAATGTAAACAATATTGTATTATCACGCATTTTTTTTAATATTCATGTTTTCTTAATTGTTTATAAATAAATGTATGTGACGGAGTACTTACACTTAAGATACTTAAAAAGACTCCATTTGAAACTCTTGTAAAACGTTTTTTAACAATGTGTCGTCCGACAACTACGATTTAATTTTCTCCGGCGTGCTGCTCATATGATGTTGTCCATCAGCCAGCTTTAAAAATTTTTCACTCACAGGTACACTTATAAGAACTACTTCCCCTAAGTTCTGATCTTCAATTATGTCTTTCTCTCAGTTATTGTTTTCCATTATTTAATATTTATTTTTTCACTTTAATTAAACACGTGTTCTTCGGTCAGCGTTTTGCAATTTATGACATAAAACGCTTTAATTTTTGTCAAATTCTAAAAAATCAAGTACTAAATCTAAACTTTAAGAATATGTTCTTAAAAACAAGAATACAATCTTAAAATTAAGATTTCGTTCTTGAATTTAAGAATGTGCTCTAAAAATTAAAGATCACATTCTTAAACTGAAAAATACAATCTTAAAATTAAGATAACGTCCTCACATTTTTAGAATGTGTTCTACAAATCAAGAATTTATTCTGAAATTTGAGAATGTAACTCTTACTAAATAATATTTTAAGTTTGAAACTTGATGATTTTTGCATTCTACATTCAAGAATTTTATTCTTAACTTTAGAATATCATATTTCTAGCAGTGTATAAATTTTAAAATATCTTAAAAAATTTCATTAAAATCTAGTTTTATTAAATTTCATAATTATTCGCATTACACAAAAATCTTTAAACAATAAAATATTCCCGCATCTCACGTAACTACACCCTAGAGTATTTTTAATTAATTATTAGTGATTTTGCCTTTAATTTAATTTTATTACTTCCCCAAATCATGTGTCTCAAACATGTGTTGTGCAAGTACGACGACGAGCACCAGTACAAAAACAAAAATAAAAAATAAAAAAAAATCTCCAAACACACGTACAACTTTTATTACTTCTGTGGCTCTGAAGATTTGTCTTTGAAGCTTTACACAGATCATAAAAATAAGAAAATTTTAAGGACATCCACAACAGTTGCTAGAGAAGAGTGCAAATAAGACTGTTGGCAGATTTTAATGAATTTTCCTCTGTTTAAAAGGCAGTAAAATTATGTTTATTTATGTGCGAGAGTTAGGGGAATTTCCTGAATTCAAGTGCCA
This sequence comes from Tachina fera, assembly GCA_905220375.1. NCBI lineage: Eukaryota > Metazoa > Arthropoda > Insecta > Diptera > Tachinidae > Tachina > Tachina fera. Next base: position 108,891,050 of record LR999966.1, on the reverse strand, counting down.
TGTAGGCATAGGTACTCGCATGTAATATGATAAAACATGAACTTCTTTTAATAACAGATAGCAGGATGAAAAAAGTAATTTTTTTTCGTAAATAGTATTCATTCAAAGTACCATTTACAGCAAATAGCGTGGTAGCGATGCTAGCCTCCCAGTTTAGAGGTTGTGGGTTCGATTCCCGCCATAGACCCTCGGTGTTTTCTGAAGACACCCTAATCGTTTCGCGGGTTGTGTTTGTTTAAAAAAATATTTAAAAAATCTTGATTTAAAAAAACACATTTTATAAAAAGCTCCTTTCAAAAAAGTACTATATTCAAATAACAAAAATTAAAAATTTAAAAAACCCCTAAAGTACAGACCAAACGTCTGGATTGATTTTTTTCCAAGTATAAACTAGACGATATTAGATCAAAGCATCTTTGAAACGAAAAAAACCAAACTCAAATTGGTCTAGCCGTTTGGTAGCTACGACGTCAAAGACGCATGGATTCAACTGAATATATATATCTAAAAAAGGTGTGATATCTTCTCAATGGCTAGATCAATTTTCTTTAAACATAACTAAGAACACTCCCGGTCAAACAGAAAAAACTAAATCAAAATCGACACAGGCGTTTGATCTCTACGTGGACACAGATATACAGCCTTACACTAGAAATTTATAATAACTCTTATTTTGGTCGGCGGTTGAAAATATCTTTTTGAAATTAAAAAAAAATACTTTTCGCAAAAAAAGAAAAAAAAGTATATTTTTAAGAGAATACTTTTTCAACAGGAATCTTTTTTAAAAAGGGGCACATTCTTAAATTAAAGTTGTTTTAAGGTAAAATTTAAAAAAAAAACTTTTGTCAAAACTGTCGTTATTAAAAAATTACCTTTCAAAAAATTTTTTTTACCAATACCTATGTATGTACTAAATTGTACGAATAGTACCTTTTTCAATAAGTGCCTTTTCCAAAAAGTACCATTTGCAAAAAGTAAATTTTTTAAGCGCATAGATTCTAAAAAGTATCTACTATATTAAAAAGTAGTCACACTATATTTTTCAAAAAGTATCGTTTAAAAAAATCTGGTTTATTTAAAACCATAATAAATTTTTTTAAGAAATCATATTAATCATAAAAAAGTACATTTTATGTATTTAAAGTAAATTTCCCAAAGACTAATACAATTTATAAAATATATTTTTTTTTTTAAATAGCATACTTCCCGAAGATTAGATATATACATTTAGAAAGTACCTTTTCCACAAGGTATAAAATTAAAAAGTACCTTTTCCAAAACGCCGCTCTCTTCAAAAAAGTGCTGCTTTAAAAAAAGACCACGTTTATAAAGTACGTTTTCCTGTAAGTACCACATTAAAAATAACCCTTTCAAAAAATCTGTTCTGTTCAAAAAGTGCCGCTTTTAAAAAGTAATTTTTAAAATGCAAATTTTTTTAAATATTTTTTTCAAAACGATTTTTTTTCAAAAAAGTAGATCTTATTGAAAAGTTACTTTTGCAAAAATTATCTTTTTCCCGTTCCGTTACGAAAAAAAAGCTTCTTATCCAAAAGTAAATTTTCCAAAAAGTATTTTTCCCAAGGAGTATAATTAAAAAGTACCTTTTCAAAAATCAATGTTCTTAACCTACAACAAACACCCTTTTCATCTCGTTTTTATCCGACTGCGCTTCACAAAGAAAGGTATTCTATTGATCAGCATATATGTATATGTATGTCTGTATGTCTTAGCTTCTCAGAGAAGTGCTAGAGTGCCGAACATCAATCGGCTTTTTATAAAAATAAATACACAAACGCTTCTACATTACTCTCGATTCTCTCTTTGCGGACAGCTCTGGTGTATGTCTGTATGTATGGGTGTGTGTTCCCTTGCTGCGCTATATAAACCGAACGCGTGCACCAATTTTGATGACAGTAGCCAAAACTCAATATGACGGCCAACAGAAGTCATTTTATAAACAAACAAAAACAAATATTATTTGATTTATTGTATTTGCATATGCTTAGTTCCATACTGCAATATAAGACTTAAGTCTTGTGTATGGGACATCGAAAAGAAATAAATAATAATAATAAAAAATTGGCGAATAGGTATCAGGTATTTCAAAATCATCTTTAGGTTTCTGTTGATGATGATGATTTCTCTTTTCAAATGATACCTAACGGTTAAAAATTGGTCGCAGTCGAGGTTTTTAATTTTTTTAATTACTACTTGCTATATGAGGAGTCGCAGAACAAAACGTGCATTTTTTTTAGAAAATGGTTTTTGATGCCTTTACATTACTTTGGTTAAGTTCTGTTGGAAAAAATCTTATTTGCACAATATTTTTTCATAGAAAAATTTGGCCTTTAAAAAATTAATGCAAAAGAAACTGTATCTTTTTTCTTTATTTTAACAAAACGTAGCTTTCTTATAACAATTTATTAATGTTTTTTTCATTATAAGTAGAGATAGAAAAATGTCGAGATTTTCCCGAGTCACTCAGATTAACATTTCTTACTTATATTACTTGTTAAATTTTTAATTGAAATTGAATCTAGTATACATACATGCATACTACTGTACTCTTTATTTGCAATAATTTGATTATATTCTGGTATTTGAAAGTTATTAAATATAGCATAGAGATAAAAAACTATAGTTTAAAGATGAAATTTTAATACTGGCACACGAAAGAAGCATAAATTAAAAAAAGCTCAACACCGGTAAATATATCGAGTTGTTATTAAACATTTTGTTTTAAATGAGACATTTTTAGATTCTTTAATTGAACTGTAGTGAATTTTAATCAGAAATAATTCTTAGTCAGGCTTAATTAAGTTCAGTATTTTCAATTCTTTATTGAATGAAATATTTTTATTAATTAATGTGAGAAGAAAAATTATACTTAGACCTTAAGCTGGGGGAAATACCGATACTTTTCTGTGCAGCCACGCACTTCATCAGCACCCTAGTCTATTTACTTTTTCTACATTTTATTTTAAATATGTAAATATATTTCGAATATACTATATTTCCATATTGAAAATACGCATACCCAAAACGTTCTTGTTACACTTTATTTTAAACAAAAAGTAAATATTTTTTGTTCTATTTTAACAAAAGGTGGTATTTGCATATTAAAAGTCCTTTAATTTTGTACATTTCTAAAATTTATTGTTTCAACTTATTGTGATCTGAAGCATTTTATAATAAAGAAGTAACTTATAACATATTCTTGGTTGATGCTATAAGAAAATCGGGTCAAAAAAATAATCTTTGATTTCCCAAAAATTTTAAATAATCAAAAAAGCACGTTTTGTTATGCGACTCCTCATATAATAACTCGTTTTTAATAATAAAAAAGAATAAATATCTGAATGTTGTCTTCAGTATGATAAAATCCTTGTGCCACTCAGTTAATGAGACTACGAATTTTATAAAAAAAACTATATCTATGAATTATATATTCACGTTCTCACTTTTATTTTTTGACTTTTTAAATAAAAACAAATTCATCTTATACTAATTTCATTGAAGGCATAGAATTGAGTAATGAAATTCATATTTAAAATAAATTATTTAGGAAGTTTATTGTTAAGTACCAAAAATATATAAAAAGTTTTTATAAATAAACAAAATTTTAATATATCAACAATATTTCTTTTTTTCGACGTAAAAAATTATTGCAAGCATAATTCTTTGATAAAAGTTTTATGACTGCCTGTTGTTAAATTGCACTTAAAACATGCGTGTTTTTTCTTAATGGATTTAGTATATCAACATTTTATTTTATTTATGTTATTTATTTTACTGTCACTACAATTTTCTAAGAGAAAAATACAAAGTCTTAAATTGTTACAATTTTTATATCATTTCTAAGAATTTCTTTGAAATATACGAGTATTTGAAATTGTTCACTTTGTCTACAAGCATTTATAAAAAATGCAACTACATAAATATTTAGTAGAACTTGCATAATCTTTTAGAAACAAAAAAAAAAGAAACAAACAAAACATATAAATCATTTTATGACAACTACGAGTAACTGCATTTATATTATTGTGGTGTGAGTGCAATTCTATCTGTGTGTGCATTTTCATTTTACTCAATTTAATTCTTTTAAAATCCTTTTGTTACATTCGACTGAATATGAACATTTTAATCAACACTAAAATATTTTATTTCTGCATATACTCTCTATCTATTTGTGTTTGTCTCTTTGTTTTCACTTCATTCTTAATTATTTTAAGCAAGAGACAACTCAGCATGGGAGCAAAATGTAAAAGCATTTGGGTCATCATTTCAAAGATCGTTAATAGCAGAGTGTTTTGTGCAAATTGCATTTATTGTATTTTGTTGTTTGGTTTTGTGTCAAACAAAGGGATTTTTGCTAAATGAAAATATTCAAGATAAAAGCCACACATAAATGTGCTCAGATTATAATAAATAAAATAAATGTTCTTTGTAAAGCTTAACAAGGATAATGTGAACAGTTTAATATAGTTTAAAAAAAGCAATTAAAAACTTGCTTTCGAAAAACATCAAATGATTTCTATAAAATAGTTTTTCAGCTTTTAGAATTTATAGCACAGCTTGACCAGATCAATCTAGTAAAAAACAGATAGTTAGTGATCTGATATTATCACTGACAAAGGAGCTTATATCTGCAAATGGCTTTGCACAGTGGCAAGCAATATTTTCTGTAGTTACGTATTTCTAAACTGTAAAAATTTTTTTTAGAAAGTACCAAATTTTCAATCCTCCTTGTTGAGCAATCATACTTTTGTGCAGATATTAAATCTAAAACATCTTGAATTTAATAAGATTAAAACTGTTATTGTTATTGTTGAGCACTTTGACAGCTTCCCCAACATCAATTGCATTGCAAACTATTTCTGCATGCAATAAATACTTCCACCACATGTACCAAAAATAACTTCTTATAAACGCAGATATATTAAAGAAAATAAACGTTGAAATAATAGAGTAATAAAAATATAAATTTGAAGTTAAAAATGCAATTTAAGAGCATATGTACATATCGTTGCCTTAACACAGAAAAGTCCCAACACATTATTTTTTTGCAATCGAGTTTTTTCGCATATTTCTGTAGAATAACATCTAATGTATCTTAAAATGCAAAAATCTCGAACTTAAGAAAATAATGACCTAGGGTCTTTCTATATTAAGGCAACGGTATGTATGTGTGTGCTATGTATGTATGCTTGTACGTATTAGATAAAAAAATCCTGATATGATTTCATTTGGTTTCTTATTTATTTATGCTTCTTATCTAAAGAAGACGCTTTAAGAAAACTGAAAATATATAATTCCCCTTATATTAACGTACTTGTAAAAAAAAAATTGCAATGCAATTCAAAAGTAAGACAACACAAAAAAAATAAAATTAAGTTTTTAGTAACAAAATTTATTGAATTTCTAAATATTTGGTATGAGTGCGGACCAGTTTTGTAAATTCTGATAACAGTTTTGTAAAAATTTAAATTTAATAGAGTTCGACGGAGAGAATTAGTTTTTAAAGTGTGTTGTTGTTGTGCTCTTGTTAATGTTCATTTTGATTGATCGTGTTGTATACATGTAAAAACCGACAAGCAGCCGACAATTATCGTTTTTTCTTTTTGGAACAAACAATTTACTGAAAATCAATTTTATTTCAAACAAACATTTGTTTGAAAATTTTTAAAGAAAAATTTGTTGAGGGAAAATTTTAACAAATTTAAGAAACATGAAATAAAAGGCGCTATGAAATAAGGCCCAAGGAAATAACACCCAAATAAGACAATGAATAAAAACCCAATAAAATTAAAGAATTTTCAATACATCTTTATTTAATTTATTTTAGGCCTTATTTATCTTGAGTTTGTTCGGACTTTATTAAATTTTTTGGGGCTTTAGTTCATCTTGAGTTTGATTTTGTTGGGTTTTTTTAATTGTGATTTATTTCATTTATACAGTATATTTTTTCATAATTTTTCTCTTGGTCCTTGGGTTTTATTTTATTGAAGCTTATTTCATTTAATGGGCATTATATTCTTGGGCCTTATTTCATAGCGCCCAAATAAAATATTTATTGAATTATGCATCGAAATTTATCAAAAATGTCCATAATAATGACATAGTATTAAAGAGAGAATATTGTCATTAAATATACAAACAAAATTTAAGTTCAAATTAAGAAAAATAATTGCTAAAAATTATTTGTTCATATTAATTTTTTTTTTTAATTTTTTCATAGTAGTTAAAACACAAATCAAATCAAAAACGACATAAGTTTTTTGTTGCTCAATATGTTAAAAATAGAAACAAAGCGAATTTGTTTGATAAAAATAAAAAAAAATGAATACTCAAGGAATATTCACATCAGTGAATGACAATGAATACTCAAAAAAATATACATAAGGAAATAGTCTTAATTTTAGTAACTGCTTAGAATCATAATTGTAGCACACGTAATTCGTACGCTCACATACTTTTTATCAAGCAAATATGACCATAGCCGATTCAAACATACAACAGCATCTCAATTTAGTTTATGCGGAAAACTAAAATACCCTACAACTATAGACAAAAAGTCACATGCATATCAAGCGCATTGATTGTCTGTCGGATTTAGGGGAGGGGGAAAAAGGATATCCCCCAAAATATTAAAAAAATATTTGTGTTTTGTTTATTTTGTGAATAAATGCTTGTGTTAATAGTTTTTTAAATCAAAATAAAGCCCAATTATTTATAAAGCAAATTAAAGACAAACTTAAAAAATTACAGATTTTCTGTAAGACCGTTTTGCAAACGATATGCGTTCATATGATGTGACAAGTCATTTCAACTTTCATTTTCACCAAAAAATTTCCCCCTACAAAAGCTTAAGCTTGATTATTGCCTGGTCATAGTTATAGCCTGAGTATTCTTATACTAAGAGTATGAATATCCAGTCGGACAAAAAAATGTATGCATACACACATTTGTGTACATAAAATAGAATGAAAATGTAAGGTTGTGTGTCTGTCTGGTTAAATACATTCCTTATATGTGTGTGTAAATAAAAAGCCCTGTATTTATGCATGTATAGCCGCTTTATAGTCAGAGTATTTTTATACTTACAGACATATGATTCTAGCTCATACAGTCTATAAATTTTAGTTGTTATTGTTTGTACTAAGTAATTTAAAAAATATTTATAAACATGTTTATAATTATACGTATTCGGTTTTAAATTGATGCGTGTTCTTGCAATTCAGCGTATTTTTTATTTTTAATTTCATAGTTGTTTTACGGCCGATACTTAAAACGATACTTTTGTAATACTCTGATTCATATAAGGTATGCTCGCCTCATTTTCCCGACAAAAATAGTCATCTGAGCACTTGAGACTACTGTTATGGATTTACCTTTATACGAGCGCATACTTATTTAAATAAACAAAAATACAAATGTATAAAAAAATTTCACAAAGAAATAAAAACCTCAAAATTCTAGGGGCCTAATTTTGTAAAACGCAACTCCAAGCGTTTACAAATTTTGGAAATGGAAAAAATTTAAATTACAAAAACAAAACACATACAAAATTTATGAATGCGAAGCGTTACGTTTTACAAAATTAGGCCCTAAATAAATATTGTACAGCGTTATATAAGAGATTCTTTTTAATTTGTAAAATACATTTCAAATTCAGTTGAGCTGCACGCCTTGTGCTTTGATAACACAGATGTATAGTTAATATATATATATTTTTTTTTTGCATTAAAACTTAGTTGTGCGAATACTTATGTGCCATACTGTCTGTCATAAGCATTTGTCTCAAAGATGTTTGTAACCAACCCCTCTTAATACGTTTTAAAATTGAGTCAAGCGTTTTTTTCTAGAATTTATGTCTGTTTTAGTATTTGATTTTTTCTTCCTTCATAAACTCTATTTTAACGCCATTATCTAAATGAGTTATTTCTGTGTGTGTCATTTTTATTCTTTTTTATATTTACAGCACCAAAGGGACAAATTATACGTTTGGATTTTCGTAATTCATTTAATATTGAGGAAAAAGAAGAGTGCAAATTTGACTTTTTGGAGGTAAGACCGCCGAACATATTTACTTTATATATACGTAATATTTTTTGTCAGCTTTATATTTCAAAATAATATATGTAGAGTATTTTTTAAGAGTTGAGGTCATATACAGACGTATGTACTTATAATGAAAAATTTCATTCTACTTGGCATAAGTGGCAAAATTGAACTTGGTCCTAACGAGTTTTGCTTTTAATAGTGGGTTTAAACTACACTGGAAGCCGATTTTTAATGTCATATTGTATGGAGAGTGGCAAAATTTAACAGGGTGGAACATGGTGAACATGGAACAAGTTCTGCTTTTAATAGTGGGTTAAAAGTATATTGGATGCTGATTTTAGATGTCAAATTGTATGGAGGACAATGTTGAATTTTACCACTTATGCTAATTGGCATAAAGATTTTCCTTATACATACATAAGTCTGCATTAGTTCAAGCTACTCGAAGTTGTAAATTTGGTATAATTTCACCCCTCCTATTGCTAACTAAGTTAATTTTCCTCTGACGTTTTCCATAAAAATAAAATATTTATTTTGCCTCGAACTTGCTAGACATGCAAGGGAAACATAAATTTATTATCAAATAAAACAAAAATAATTTAGAGGATAAACACAGTTTATTGGGAAGATAATTTTTTATGAGATTCTCATATGAATATTATTTCCGGAATATGGCCACGATTGGATCTCAGGTGGTTCAATCAGACAGTCTAATTTTTACTTTTATATTCTATTTTTGGGAACAACTTCCTAAATATAACCCCTTTGGCTGTTGGTACCCGTCATTCATATAAGAAGCATAGGGTCAAAATAAATTCTTTTAAAGTGATCCTGTTCGATGACAGTGTTTGTATCTCAATCTGCATAATCTGCCTGTTCGGCTGTTACCTTATTTGTTACTTTTGATAGCTTGTGCGCTGATGGGTTTAGTAGGTTTTTGAGATGTATGGCCTAATTTAAATCATTTTCTTTTTCGTATTTTAACATATACGGGCGTCTGGTTTCGTTCAGTCGTTCTTTTTAGACACAAACCTATGAACAAATCCATGTAATTTGAATAAGTTTGATCATAGGTTTGTGTATAAAATGAATGACTGAACGAGTTGAAATCAGCTCTACTGATTTGTTTAATCGTACAATCGATGGTTAATATACTAGCCAAAATAATTTTAGAACTCCATGCAGATATCAGTTAATAAACACTTGAAGTGAGTTGAAGTGATTTTTAGCTGCATCCCATTGTTTTTTTTTCTATAGAAGTGTTGATTTGGACTATGCTCATTATTTTGGAGATCTGTCGATATTTGATGACACTGACACTGACACTGCCAAAGAGTGTTTTCTATTTTTTTCTATATATCGTCGCTAGATCCGCTAACTGCAGTCAAAAGACTTCCGAGCTAACATTATTAAGGCATTTATTGTCATCACCTTATATTTTGCAATCTCTATCTTTGAACTACCTTGTGTGCTTCGGTTTGCACTGCATGAATTTTAGCTTGCATGCCGCCATGGCTGAAGGATAAAGAGAGGCCATGAGGGCTTATGTGGCGGTGTGTGGTTTGTTCACATAGACTGGAGTTTTACGAAAACCCCACAAGAAAAAGTCTAACGGCGTCAAATCACACGCTTCCAGCGAAAAGTTCAGGTTAGTGAGATAACAAAGTCCTCAAATCGCTCCAGCAGATTACTCAATGTGGCATGAGCTGTGCAGCTTATAGTGGCGTGTCCTGTTGTAATCAATTGTCGTGTCCATATCATCCAACTTTCGCCAAAAAACCAAGCCAAAACCATTTGTAAGACACTTCAAGACATGAGAGATTTTTCAAATGCTTGCTACAGGGAAATATTCTAAACCAAACGATAAACAACACTGTTGGTAAGACATTTGTTTCAGTTGTTTGTCTTGTCAATGGTAGTGTTTAGCGTTTGTTTTAGAACATTTCGCTGTGGTAAAACATTTGAAAAATCTCTCATGTTTTATAAGGTCTTATAAATGGTCTTGTGCAGGGCGCTATAAGATATTTATTTTCTAATGATAATTATTACACAGTGCAGCACTGAAATCTTGAACCAATTGAGAAATTAAAAATCTTATGATGCTAGAAGAGAAAAGCTAACTGTGTTTTGAATTATAAGCTAAAGTTTTTGTTTAATTTAAAACCCAGCTAAGGGGTTTCTTCCACTATCAGATCTTGGTCATCTCAATTGGTTCAAGATTTTGATGTGGAAAAATGTGCTACGCTACTGTGTTATTTAATGACAAATTGAATTGAGAGAATATTTTAGAATTATTGAATAGATAACTTTGATATACATATTTTCCAACTGACATTGCATTTGTTTTTTTTTAATTAAATAAACCTATATTTAAACATATCTGTACCTTAATATAGAAAGGCCGTAACTATTTTTTTTAAATCGACTTTTTGGTATATGCCGATAAAAGAACATCTCTAGTTTATCGAAAAATGCAAACTCTCAATTTCAAAATAATAATGAGTTAAGGCCTTTTTAAATTAAGGTAACGATACGTATTTATGTGCGTATTTGAAATATGTTGATTTCAAGGAATTTGTAAAAAAGCCTTTTGGCCTAAGAAACATACCATATAAACTTGAAAGTATTAAAAGCCATAAGAGTATTCCATTCATGTTTGAAATAAAAACACAGTTTTTTGTCTATATGAAAGGCTCAAGGGCTAAATTCTGTTCTTTATTTTATTTTTTGTTAAAAAAGTTTTTTTTTTCATGGCCAAGAATAAACAACAGACTGTACATGCAGCAAATTATTTGCAATTCTTATAAACTGAAGAGTGTTTTTTAAAAGTTTATAAACTTTTTATTGATTGGTTTGGGTGAAAATTCAATTGGTTTTGGGTTTTTATTTATTGATTTATTTTATTTGATTTTTTTGCTAGAAATTTAAGAAGCTCAGTGTGAAAATGTGAAAATTTTGTTTTAATATAATTTCTCAAGTTAGTTTTTGATTACTATGGCCTGCCGTATAAAATGTGTGTAATAGGATAATGACCACAATTCCTTTAGAATATAATTATGCTCCGTTGTAATCTTAGATATTTATGTATGTCAGCCAAAAAGCAATTTGATTACTCTAAAATAATTTTTTTTAAAATTCCACCTTGTCGATAATTGTTGGGTATTGGAAACAGCCTCTTCCCATTTTGTTTTATTTACTGATTTTTCCCTTTGTGTTGACATGATGACTTTAACAAAAAGTTGTAGGATTATATGGTATTTTTTGAAACTTTGCATACCTTTAAACGAAAACTAAATTCAATGCAAATCTTGCATTTGTAAAATTTTAAAAAATTATTTTTTCTCGCAAAGTTACTTTGAAATTACATTTATGATTCATTGCCTTCCTGTTCAAAGCTTTGCAAGGTGTGTAACAAAACTATACTCTGAAATCTAAAAGCTGCTACTTAATGATTTCTACACAGTTTCGTGCAAAAAATTAAATAAAAAATTCTGAAGAATTTGCTGTACATTTTTTTTTTATTATTAATGTTACTTTATTTCTCTGATTTTTTTTTGCGACTTGTGTTACTTTATTTTTCACAGTTATTTAGTGGGTCAAGGGCTCCTTGGGGGTGTAATGGCAAATACTCGCAATATGTTCGTTTGACTTTATTTACGTATGAAAAGAAATGTTTTCGCACTAATTTGCTACACTCGAAATTAAATTAAATATGTAAAAGAGCAAAAAGTATGTAAAAAAAAAACATATTTGTTTTAATAGATAAAATTTTGATGAAATATATTTCATAGTTTCTGTAACAGCTACACAGCTATTGTTATTTTTTTTTTAAATTTCCGTCGTTGGCCAATTTTTTCTAACTTACATAAATATAACAGTGGAACGGTGGGTTTCTTATTTAAATAAAAATTTTCGAGCCTTATTAAGTTTCATCTGCTAGTTAGAATGGCATAATAGCAGCTATTGGTTTAATAATATAATAACCAAGGTTGGCAACCGAAACAAATAACGGTATCGGTATTGATACCGGTACAACTATTTTTTAAATTTCGGTATCGGTAACGGTATCGGTATTTTTTTATTTCGGTATCGGTATTACCGGTACATACCGTTATTGAGTTTATAATACCGGTATACCGATATGACTGCTAAATTATTAGTTCAGACAGTGGATATAGCAAAAAATCTCTTTTTTTATTAAATTACTTCGAAAAGGGAGTATTTTTACATTAATTTTTTTATACTTTTATTAAAAAATAATTTATTAAAAAAGTAAAGTAAGGAAACTACAGTTGAAACATTGCATATATGTATAAAGTATATAGTTTGGTTAATTAAGCAAAATAATAAAATTAAATACATACAGTGTATGTACATTATGCACGAAGTACATGTAGAATTGTATGCAAATTTTGTAAACACTTGCAAAAAATCCTTTTTATCCGATCAAAAACAGGAGCTTGCCATGAATTTTAATTTTTCATTAACCCAAGGTTGCCTATTTTGGTGCTTTATGGCTCCGCCCCCTTTAAAGATATACGCTCTTAATTCCAGACTTAAGCTCTGTGACACCTTCCTCAATGCTGTGTAAGATTTCATAGCAAAAGAACAGCTAATTTAGAAATTTATTTCCAATTCTCACTGTGTATCGGGTACTTTAGGCCCCGCTAGGCATTTATGGCAGCAAACCTCATATTTTATACAGAACACATACATATGTAGTATATCAATTAAAGAAAAATATTTTTGGGACCAGTTTAATGTGCACTATATTAAAAAAATACTCTTGAAAACTTTAAGTCTTCGCATTAGGTTGTGTATCGATAAAAGACAATATACTAATTTTCGCGATTTCATATACAACAACTCTCGCTGACAGTGGCTTTGCTCTTTTCACCAATTTAAAACATTTATATGTCCAGAGATACGCTTCATAAGAATGTGTAAAGGAGAACGAAAACGTGTTTATAAAAGAAAGTTAATTTAAATAAATTTTTGAAGTTTTATTTTTGGTGGGAATCGGTATACCGGTACATACCGGTATAGACGTAAACGGTATTCTGGATACCGGTATTTTCTAACCGAAATGGAATTCGGTATCGGTATCGATACCGGTATCTAATTTTAGCGGTATTTGAATCGGTATCGGTATTTTTACTATACCGTTTGCCAACCTTGATAATAACATTTAGCATTTAATAATAATATTTCACGAATGGTACGCCAAGCTTTAAAATAAAATCTGCATTATTAGTCTACATAAAATTCTCTTTTATTTGAGTGGAGCCACATTGATGAGTATATCAGAATATCTCACTTTTATTACAAGGATGCAAAATATCATATACTTTTGTTAAGGCCTCAAAAACTTTTTTTATTTAAATTTTTTTAAATTAAAATAGTTGACAAAAATACATAAAGATCAGCTATTTTTATTTAAACAACACAAAAGACCTCTATTTTGTTGTGTTGTATAATTATTAAAAAATAACTTTAAAATATTTATATTTATTACCCAATAAGCATTAAAAAAATTAAAATTCAAGTATTTGAAATTTAACTTTAAACAAAGTTGAACTCAAAAATTTTTTCAAGTAATATTCAAGTTTGAAAATGTTTTGAAATACAAAATTAAACAACATTAATGTTCAAACCTTGTCAAAGAAGTAATGTATTATTTAATAAAATTTAATCGTGGTGAAAAAATTTCAAATATAAATAAAAAAGTAATTTTTTAAAAAACAAAAGGTGATCAAAATCGTGGAAACAATTGTGAAGGTAGATACGCAGAAAATAGTTAAAAGAAAACTTGTCGATTGAATTTTCTTTTTATTTTAAAATAATTTTTTTTGAAGCTTAAAATATACATAAATTCAATTGTAATACACGGTTGAATTACCGTATAATTCAAAGCTTAAATTGAAATGTTCGAATTGAATACAAGTTTCGATTTCAATCAAGAACGTTATTAAAATAAAGTATAAATCAAGCATAATTCCACCCTTGACAATTTAATATGCGACTTGAATAACAATTGTTTTACACTTGAGAGCTTAAAGCAACAAATTTCAATGAATTTTTATTTAAAAATCTTTGGTTTTTAAGTCCTCAAAATAGCTCCTTAAAAATTGCATTTGACGCTTACCGTTTATTTCATTTGTATGTAGTACCTTTATTTTTCGTCTTTAATTTTAACAGCCTTATTTATAAAATTTAGTCAGGTTTTTTAAAGGGGTTTTAAAACAAATTTTCATAAAAAATTTGGTTTGTTTGTTTTATATTCTAAAGAAAAATTGTATATCAATATTTAAAATAAAATTTAACTCTAACTCCTTTTTTTGGGTGTATTATAATCTGTATGTAGTAAAAGAAAAATGTTTTAAAAGCGGATTAGAAATTCTAAAAAATAGATGTTAAATAATAACACACGTGGCATATACGAGGAAAAATCCATAAGTCATCTGTAAAACACAAAAAAAATCATTTAAGTTTAACATTTGTTAATGCAATAATAATACCAAATTATTCTCAATAAGCAATTTTACTTGAAATCCAGCGAAAACAGCTGTTATTCAAGCCATACATTCAATTATCAAGGGTTGAGCTATGCTTGATTTACACTTCAACTCAATAGCATTCTCCAGTGAAAAGGAAACTTAAATTCAATGCAAACAATTCAGTTGTAGTACAATGTAATTCCAGTCTTGAATTATGCTAGAGTTAAGCCTTGTATTACAACTTAATTCAAGTGTATTTCAGCTGCAGAAACAAGGCTTTTAAAATAGAAAGAAAAATGCAATTCCTTTGTTTTCTAAAAATAGTTTTCACTATTGTTTTCACGACTTTGTTTGTTTTCCAAATTCACTTTTTTATTTATGCATTTTTGATAAATAACAAAAATTAAAAAATTTAAAAATCCCCGAACATATCTAGAAAATATGCGATATTTTCTAAACGGCTCTACCGATTTTCTTCAAGCATAGCTAAGAACCCTTTCGATCAAGTCACATTTCAAACAGAAAAAACTAAATCGAAATCGATCCAGCCATTTGGCCTGTACGTGGACACGGACAGACACACAGACACAGGCACACGCTACAAACTTATAACTTCCCTTTTTTTTGTCGGGGATTAAAAATAAATAAATTTCGTAGTTGACAAGGCTTGAACAAATATGTATGTTGTTTGATTTTTTATTTAAAAATATTTTCATACAAGAAAATTAATTGAAAAAATGTTTGAATTCAACATTGTTTCTTGTTCAATTTCAAGTGATTGAATTTTAATTTTTTTAGTGATTATTGCGATATTTTACTTAAGGGCCACGCAGACTATTATGAATGAAAAAAAATTGTCATCACATTTTATGAGAAATAAGGAAACAGGAAACAAGGAGAAAGCAAACAGCTGTTGAGGATTACCATGCCAGATTAGTTTCATATGGCAGTTAAAAAAGTTGATTTAAATAAGATAAAGAAAAGAAAAATACAATGACTTTAAGTTTGAGACATAACGTATATGAAATGTAT
Organism: Tachina fera; assembly: GCA_905220375.1. NCBI lineage: Eukaryota > Metazoa > Arthropoda > Insecta > Diptera > Tachinidae > Tachina > Tachina fera. Next base: position 108,875,457 of record LR999966.1, on the reverse strand, counting down.
TTAAATATGAAACAAACATACATATTCAATATTTAAAACCGGTTAAAAATGAAGAAATGTACGACAACCCAATAAGCAATTTTGCTTGAAATCAAGTGTAAAACAATTGTTATTCCAGTCCCATATTCAATTGTCAAGGGTTGTATTATGCTTTATTTACACTTTTTATTTTAATTGCATTCTCCAGTGTAATGGGTACTTGAATTCAATTCTAACATTTCAATTGTATTACAGTTCAATTCAAGCCTTGAATTATACTGTGATTCAACCTTGTATTGCAATTGATTTCAAGTATATTTCAAGCTTGAAAAATAATGCGTTTAAAATAGAAAGGAAGATGCAATCGACAAATTTTCTTATAATTACTTTATACATATTTACCTTCACTTTTGTTTTAACGAGTTTGAACACCTTTTGCTTTTTACATAACCACTTTTTTATATATTTTTGATATTTTTCATCATAATTTCAATTTTATGAAAAAATAAATTACTTATTTGACAAGGTTTGTTGAACATGTTGTATGTTGTTTGATTTTTTATTTCCAAATATTTTCAAACTTGAACATTGCTTGAAAATTTTTTTTAATTCAACTTTGTTCCCAGTTAAATTTCAAGTGCTTGAATTTTTAATTTTTTGAGTGCTTATTGGGAAGTTTAAAAATAAGCAAAATTAGAAAAAGAGTGCAATTCTCTTTCAAGAGAAAGATTAATTTACCCTCGTTTATTTTGCCATATGCTTTTAGTTTCTTACTGTATTTTTTTTAAGTCTAGATATTTTTCACTAAAATTTCCTCTTGAAATATTTATAGTAAGTTTTACAGTTGAGTGCAGCACATGAATGTTGTCCTTAAGAAATCTTATTAAAAGCATAAGAAAAAAAACTAAAACTATTTCTATTGCTCCTCTGTGCAAAAATATAGAAAAAAACTATTACATAAATTAGCTAAAGGCAACATAAACAAAGTAAAAAAAATAAAATCATATAGAAATAAATTTGAAAGAAAAAATTTATTAAGAAAACACTAAACGAAAGCAAGGGCTGACTCGCACATACATCTGCATACGAATTCCTGCAACAAGCAACCCAGTAAACATTTTTTAAGGAATTCGTTTAAACATACATCAAACAATTTGCAGACTTATCGTCCTAATATCTTTAGCAAGCTTAGGAGAATATGAAGACTACTTTGCTAAATATCTGATTATAAAAATAAATGCCTACCAACAAAGTGAAGATTATTTAGCTTAAAGCCTTTACATTATAAATGAGAAAAAAAAACAGCTTATGTATTATCAGAATGCTTTTGGGAACAGTGCGAATTCGTGATTTATATCGGAAAGAAATTAAATTTTCTTCCCTTAGTGTGTAGACCGGTGTGATATTTGTTGTCTAATGTTTCAGAAAACTAGCCAGGCATAGCGACAGGCTATCTAATTTGCTGCTAAATGGCTGAGTAAGCTTAGAAAACTCAAATGAATGGCGGCTTAACTTACAGATTTATTATAAGCACAGAAAAAAATGTTTTTTTTAATTAAATAAAAACCAAATATTGGTTTAAAATAAAATTGTGTCAATTAAAGTTTTCAATCAGACAAATTTTCCAGCAAACCCTTAATTGAAAAGCTTATTAAATTTGTAATTAAACTTTTGATCAATTCGATTTGTTAATTATTTTTGTATTTTTTGTTTTAATTAAGGGTGTTAACTGGAGAAAAATGTTTTTTTGTGAAACTCATTCATATCGACAATAAATGTTCCCTGGGAAAAATATATTTGCATATGGAATAAATGTAGGGTGGAAGATGCTACATATTTATGAATTCCTTAATTGAGTGGGTTGGAAAAATGTGACCGACTTGACATTACATTTTCTGTTATTATATTTCATGCATCTCTAAATTGCTGGTATTTCAATAAATTCTATCATTTGACATTGTAGAAAAAAAAACCTTGAAAGAAAGTTTTCAGCTTCACTATAGAATGGAATGTTGCAAACTGGTCACATGTTAGATTTTTTTAAGTGGATGTGAATAGAAAACATATTTCTGTTTTCATTTCTTTTATTTTCTTTTTTTTTCTACTATTTATTTTGAGTTATAAATGTGTTGTTTGCAAAAAGTTAAAAAGAAAGAAGCTTGTATTCAATTTCTATCAATGATATGTTTTTCTTATAAAAATTTTATTTCTTTTTTTTTACATATCTGCTGCCTCAAAGCGAAATAGAATTACAGGGAAATGATCAAACTCCAATCAGTTTGAACAATACGTTCTGAACAAATAAAGTGTTTTCGTTTTAAAACACAACACAAATAGTTAAATAAATAAATTTTTTGATTGAAAACAGAGTGGAGGATATTTTTTCAATATGTTTTTAAGCTTTTATTGCAAAATATTTTTTAAGAAAATCTATGTGGAGCATATCAATGCGCAAAACTTCAAATTTGCCAGCTAAATCTGCACTTTAATAATAAATAAATATTTTTATAAATATTTGCATTTTTGCATTTCCACTTACTCGTAAGACCATTTTAAGTTTTGTCTTCTTAATTTTTGCTCTTAGTGAAATAAAAGCAACTAAATATAAAATTTTATAAGAAAAAATATTAACAAAGGAGCAAAAACACATATTGAAAATTCGTTCAAATATTCAGCGCCATATAAATTATTTTTCCTGAAATGATGTAAAAATATGCTGCAGCTGATTTTTTTTTTCATTTGCAATATATTCTTTTTCTTGCTAACTGCAATAATAAAATAACAGGAACAGTTGAAAATAGAGTATCAAATAAAAATAATATGAAAGAAAATTCATATCCTGCCACAGATGTTGTTTTTACACCCGTTACTGCAGGCAAATGATTTTATACTTCAAATTATTTTGATTTAACAAATTTTAATTTCAAGTTATGTTTGTTTTATTTTCTGAGTTCTGCTTCGATTTGGTTTCAGTAAACAACGCATTTCACACATGCAGTGTGTGTGCGCTTAAACAGACATTTCATTAAAGTATCAACAACTTTTGTGTGCGTGTGTGTTTGGCTGCATGTGTTTTTGCTGCGTATACTTAATATATATTTATATTAAATTCTTAATGAGTATACGCGTACAAATGAAAATACCAACAGCCGTATTCATAGAAATTGTAAACAGCATTTCAAATGTTGTTTAAGCAATATTCGCTAAAATTGTATTCACAACAGATATTTAGCTTAATAAACGTTTTTAAAACCTCGTGTAAATAAGCAAATTTTAAAATTGACTGCACCGATGTTTAAACCAATTTTAAGATGACTTTTTTGTAATTTTGCTTCGTGTTTATTTACATTTTTAACTTTGACTGTATGTTCTTACATATGTAAATATATCAGTGTTATTAGAAAAAATTTTTATTTTTTTATAGAAATTATTGCTGAATTATCAAATGGACTCGAAAAGAATATTTAAAAGAAAAGGATCCGCTTTCCATTCCCAGTATTGGTTTTTCACTTTAACAAAAATAATAATAATTGTAGAAGTTTAACCATTGAAGTATAAACACTCATAAAACTTCTTTTTCTAGTGCGTCTCTATCTGCAATAAAAAAGTCATATAAAAAGCACTTTAAAAAATATTCGCTGTGAAGTATTTTTATTTTTATTAAATACAATTTGGAACACATTTTTTATTTTATAAAAACAATATTTCTCTGAAAAGGGACAAACAAACAAATACAGACGTTAATAATAAAGAATACATTGTTGCCATGATATTAAAAAAATTAAGTTAATTGATTTTCAGTTAAAATACTGATTATGAATACCAATATTTAAGAAACCTTTTTAAGCCTTAAAATGAGTTTTAACTAATATGCATTTTAAATTTCAATAAACTTTTTATTACTGCTGCAAAAGTATAAACGATATAACTTAAATTCAGTGTTGCCAGTTTTTTCTAGAGCTTATCACCAATTTTTGACTTGTCATCCCCTAAAAATCCCAAATTGAGTTTTTTGAATAAATTTTTTTTTTGTGAAGAAATAAAATTTTTTATATTTATGATTTGAACCTTCTAAAGCTCGTATCGCTTTTTCAACAAAATTACATGAGATAATTATTAATGAACAAATAACACCAAAGTTAGTTTTAAATATTCTGACTATCACATAGTTGAACAGAACCACCAGCTGCTTTCGAAGGCCACTAAACCTTCATAATCAGCGTTTTTTTTGTGTTTGGTCCACTATGTGTGGTATCAGTTGATGTAGATTTCTGCTTTATATACGTACCTTTTATGCAAATGGAATGCGCAAATTGTTTTGATTCATCGTATTTCAATTTGCTGAAAGCTTTTTGGTAATGAAAATTCAATTTTACCATCTCTAATTTGCAAACAGGGGGCAAATTATAGCATTCGATATCGCACAAATTTCCATATAATTTTGATTGTATTTTTATGGCAATTTCGATCAATACTGAATAGCGCAATTTACCCCCAGTTATCCAATACTCGACACATTATTTTGTAGCCTTTCAAGCAAGTCATCGCTTACTCTAATCGCAGCAGCCTTTAATCTATGGAAGTATAAAAATATATCGTTTTCCGGACACTGGCCAAGAAGAAAAAATTTTTATATTATTTTTCTTTCTTAAATAGTTTAGAAATCTTACGCCTTTTGCTTGTCAATTAGTGTTATAAGTTATTTTTTAATTGCCACCACGATTTGCATTGACAGTAAACTAACAAAGAAAATTATTAAGATTAACCATTGGCTGCTCAACGAGATCGAAAAACAAGTTGTTTTTGATTTGTAATTAGAAACAGACAATGGTTAGATGTAACATCCTCATTATTTTGAGAACTATTAAATTATGTTTGAGAATATTAACAAATAAAAGAATTTGAAAAAATAATAATAATGTATTGGCAAGTAATTAACCCCCATTAGCAAAAAAAAAATTATATATAACGTGTGCTCTCGTGTACGTTAAACCAGGTTTTTGTATATAAGTTTTTGTTTTAACGTACACTTCAAGCACACGTTATTTTTCTTGCTGTAACATTTTATTGTGTTTATTTTTAATAAATTTTTTTTTCAGCACAACTTACCCTATTAATTCAGTAACTAATAGAATTTAGTTGTTTCCAGCAGAAAATATTTTTGCTTACTTAAAATTTAAAATTGCTTACATTAAACAGCCAAATTTTAATCAAGTAAAAGTTCAATAAAAATTTACTAGAACGTTTGGCTTAAAAATTTTAATTAGTAAGATCAAACCATTTATTTTTTTCTGTGTATTTATATACATATTTTTTAATTCGCAAGCAAGCATGTGTAATTGTGGAAGGCAGGCAAATTATTAGCAGACAGATGATGCCAGCCAGTAGTATTAAATATTAGTAATTAATATTTGTATTCTACCAATTTTTTCCACTCCTTTAATTAATATGTCTTTATTATTATTCTTTTTCATTTAATACATTTGTGCTAATTAATACCATATGAACAAGCAGATACGCGATGGTCAGTATGGATTTTCAAATTTAATTGGAAAATATTGCGGTACTGATTTCCCACCTGAAATAACGTCAAAGGAACGATATTTATGGCTGCATTTTCATTCAGACGAAAGTATTGAATACACCGGCTTCACGGCGGTCTATGAGTTCATCGATAGAAATCGTGATGGTAAGTTTTAAAAACATATTTACTATTTATAAATGTACAAGTAATATGGCAAAAAAATTAATGCAACAATTTATTTAATTTGTGAACATGGAAAATTCCTTTTTTTCTGAAGTCATACATTTGTACATGAATAACTCTTTACCAGGAACTTATTATACAACAACATTTTTCTCTTCGTTAGTAATTCTTATGCAAATGTAGAATGGCTTTGAAATTGATATTTTTTTATAGACTTGAAAGTATTTATTTCTACTTCTGCAGCGACAAATATCACAATTCATGCAAATAGAAAATTTCTACATAATTTTATATTCTAACAAAGCCAGACGTAAATAATGCTGTCAAATGCCAGCACAAATATTTACCATTGTTGAAAATTATACAATATACGAGGTGTATTCTAATAATTATTGAAGAAACTTTTTAATACATAAATATTAACAAAAGCTGACATGCATCCAAATTGTCCAGTCCACATCACCTCTACGTGAGATGATGACCAGGCCATAAAATCGTTTTTGCAGAATGTACGAGTAGAATACATGAACTAAAACCATATGTCGTTGTTGAACGCTGTATCCTTCCATAATGATTTAACAAAAAAGACTGAGTAAATGACAGCCAATTTGAAAGATTCAGCTTCAATAATATGACCGAATTACTTACTTGTGTATTTACCAATTTTATTATCTAATATTAAAACAAAAATAAAATAAAATTGCTTACATTCGACTTATTCGTACCAACCTCGTAAACTTTTAAGCTGTTGAAGCTAAGATCCACATGTGTATACTTAACATACCTTTACCCTATGTACATACTAGAGACCGGCGTAAACTGTAATAAAATGTAAATAGGTTTTGGTTTATGAAATGTATTCTCGTGGCATGTATTATACTAAAGCAACAATAAATGCTGTCGTATTATAAGTGGATGTATTGGTGTACGTGTACATGAGTGTTAACAAGCGATGTCGCCAAGACTTCTTCTTCATAACAAAGAATCAACAGAATTAGTTATGATGCGTGTATGCTTGTTATATTGCATATTGTACGTTTGAGTGTGTGTATAAGATGTAGATGATAAGCTTTTATGTGTTAAACGGAGATGTTTGTAACTTATGTCAATGCATATGTGCGCTTGTATGTGCCCAGAAATATAATAAGCATACACATATCTTATGTAGGTATGTATGTATATACATGCATTACGTTTGAATATGTGCCCATGCGTAGAAAGAATCACAAGCATCACAACTTTTTTAGTAACAAACTATTTTCTCCTTAACTCCCATACCTGCAACAAGTTAAACAAATGTTTTGCCAACAGTGTTGTTTAGCTTTTGTTTAAGAGCATTTCGCAGTAGTAAAACATTTAAAAATCCCTCATGTCTTAAAAGTTCTTCTAAGATATCTTGTGCAGGTCCTTAGTACATATATATGTATGAATGTTTATTTATTGACTAATAAAAAACAAACATGAAAATCAAAAACCAAATTTGTTCTTTATAAATATTTTTATAGAATTTCTGCTTGTCACGTTGGTTTAAAAAGAAAAAAATATATATTGTTTGTTTTTAAAATAGATTCTGTTTGAGAAAGTTAAATGGAATATTATCTGTTATCAAAAAGGCTTTCTGCATATTAAAAAATATGCACAAATTACATTTTATTGTAATTCCTTTAATATATACATATTTTACTAGATAGAATATGATTTTCCACATCATCATGCATTCAGTTGACGTTTTATAAATGATATATATGATATTAAGGTAAGCCGTAATGTGTCATATTGTTTGTGACATGGGATATATTGTCAAGGCAACTAAATTTAATTTTCAGGGGGGTTACTCTCTATTGCGATGCCAAAGCAATTACGATGCGAAAGCTAAATGCGATGAGATGCCAATTTGGTACTCTTTATTACTTTCGCAAGTTCTTTCGCAAAATTCTTTCATAAAGTGGCAACATTGACTTTGCAAAAGAAAATATGTAAAAAACGTCTTTTCAAAAAAGGAAAGTTATGAAAAAGTGAAGATTTTTTAATTGAAAGTAAAATAGTGAGTAGTCTGTAGCGTTCCGTTTGAAAAAGGAAGCATTTCTTTATGTTCTAAAAGCTATTCAACACTAGCTAAGAGATCCACAGCAATTCCAACTACTATAAAACTAGCCGCCGCATTAAAATTACTTTGCCAAGGCATGTACCAACATCAAATTGGCCACAACCATATCTTAGGACTATCGCAGCAATCAATGTCACATTGCATACAAGAGATATGCGTGGCATTGAGAGAATATTATGTTCCAAGCATATCAAATTTGATTTAGTTGCAGAAAGGGCACAATAAGTCAAAAAAGATTTTACAACATGGTAGTCACATACAAACGGTTAGATAAGACTAAAACAAGCACTTGTTGAGAATTGCAGCACAGTATGAACGCTATGGTTTGGTTCATTATATTTCACCTTTATTTTACATTTTTAGGTACATATGTATGTATGTGATTACAAAATTTAATGTAATTTTTATTTGCTTTTACTCAAAAAATAATTTTAATATCCAATATAAATATTTTTTCAACGTACTCACGTTTTTCTCCCTTAGCGTTTGCTATTTAGCTATCGCAGGATATTTGCGATTATCGAACGATTTTGACAGCCACTTTCGCATTACAGAGTGCGGTGATACCAGGCTTGCGAACGAAAAAAAAACAGATGCGAAAAGCAAATGCGCAAACGCATTAGAGTGTACCAATCGTTCGATTTCGTAGCATTTTTCTTTCGCATCGCAATAGAGAGTAAGAAATAGTTTAAGGGGCACAGTGAATTTATTGTTAAGTGAAAGAATTACTAGTCTTGGTGTATTTTAGATAGCAGCAGCGAAGTATTTAAAAAAAATTTTTTGAAGAAAAACAGAAACTTAAAAAAGAGTTTTAAGAAGCACAAAAATTTTTCTTCTATCAAACTTTTTTCGAATTATTCGATTTAAAATTGTGTAAATGCACTTAAAGAATTTCTTTTTTATTAATTTTGATGAATTAAAATTCCCAGGAAAATTGTTCCTTATTACTTTATTTTTAAAAATCATGTACAAACTTCCAAGTAAATTCAAATAACTAGAAACAAACCAGCTGATTTAGAAAATTCGAGGTTATCTCTCTCCCGCCATCTATATTTTTTAAACAAACACAACTCCGCGCAGCGATTAACTTATCTTAGAACACCCAAGGTCTATGGCGGGAATCGAATCCACAACATTTGGACTAAAAGGCTGACATCACTACCACTCAGCCACAGTGTTTGGTTTATAATAAAAGTATTTTATTCCCTGGGAATTATGTCCCGAAAACTATTTAAACTTAAGCTAATACAATACTTAGTATTCCTTGCTTTCTCACATTAAGATCATTTATATCAGTCAAAAGGGACACCCTTTTTTTATAATAACATCTAAAAGACAAATAATATTCAACAAATCTTAAACAAACACACTCACAAATAAAGGCCATGTGTGATTATTATTGTTGCTTCTGTTTCCTGGCAAATAAGAAAATGAAACGTTTATCAAACCATAAACATTATTATCAAGAACATGACTTGCATGCATTTACTTTGCATACATTTTTTTATACTTATATTTATACTGCATACACTCACTATGTGGCAAAATGTGACATTATTTATAGTCATGGGAACTGGCTGATTTAGATTTAAAAAAATACTATACTATAAATTTTATAAAACAAAGTGTTAAAAATTAAGTGATATTTATAATATTTGGTTTCTCCTACTTATCTAACTGACGCGTTGATTAAATTCTTTATAGAAGAAGCGCAACAAAAAAATATATATACACAAAAAAAGTAATATGAATGATTTTGTAATATTAGTTAAAATATTTGTGGTATCAATTAAAAAATTAATTAAATTTTCACCTATAAACAATTTAATAATATCAATTAAGTTTTTTAAGTAAAATTAATTAATACAATTAAAAATGTAATTAATATAATTAAATTATTAATTAAAAATATTAATTGGTGAACACTTTTTTCTGTGTAGTAATGCTGCAGCCTTGCTTAACTGAGAGAAACCACTTTTGTACATTCAGTTCATGAAATGGCTTCAAATGCATGAATCAAATGATTCGTTAATGCAATGAAAGCTAATATTTTTGGAGCCAGCATTTTCTATAACTTTTTAGTTTTGTACTATTTATTACTTATTAATATTCAACATTGAAAAAATAAAATGGTTCTATGTATAAATTTGTACTGTCAAATACTACTATCCAAGGGTAGTAAAACCTTTTACTTAGTTTAGAAATTTTGGCGTCCAATTTCCTATGAGACTCCCACAGATTTCTGAAATCATTGAGCCCTCCAAAAATGTTGTGATAGTTCTAAACTATAAATGTCAATAATGTAGCAAAGAGTCTACAAAATAAATCAAAAAATTTTTCTTCGTGCAAGTTTTTTTTTGCAAAAAATTAAGGAAAAATATTTTTTTAAACTTTTTTCCGAATAAATTACAAATTATATTTAGCAAAGTTATAGCTCCGGTAAAGCTGGATAAAGTTTGTGAACATATCAGTATAACTTCAACGTGTAGGACCATTTTCTACTTTAAACGCTTTCGTACAAATCTTCAATATACACCCAGAAAAAAGATTGGTTGAAAAATGGTTGGGCCAATAGAATATCATTTGCATTTCAATTTTCAATTGCCATCGGGGCATAACTGTAATAAAAATATGATTGTAACAATTCTTAAATTGATTGCATCAACCAAACGTATGCTTTTATCATGACTAATGAACTGATTGATAAGCACAACCGAATAAAATACAATGAATTGAATTTTACTACCAACTTTTGGTATTGGCAACTAAAAAATTGTCGTTCTATATTAACGTTAAAATAAACACCTTCTTTCAGTTGCTGCAACTAACTAGAGGTTGAGTTTACTATCATAGTTTATAGCAGCAAATTCAAAAATTAACTTTTAACATTTTCAAAGATATTATGATTTGTGAATTCTCAAATGGTTTTTGAAAGTCTGTGCACAAGACAACAGGTTTGTGGCTGTTTAAAATGTGTAGTTGAAGAAATGCATATTGATATACTTCACCACCAGAAAATAAATTTCAATTAAAATAAACTTATGACAATATGTGCAATAATAAATTTCTTAAATTTTTTATTTTTATTTGCGTTTATTGTTTACTTTTGTTTCAGCAAGGAAGACCAATTTTTCTTTCACAGATACCAATTGTCATATTGTTTCAGTTATCTTAACCATATTTTCGGTAGCACGAATAACTTTTATTTCAAATTCAATACTGTTAACCAATTTTTTCTGTTGTTGCAACTATTTGGTTAAGTGTTATAATTAAATATATTGTGATACCACAAGAAAATGTATAGTTGGTGCAACCGCCAAAATTCGATTGGCAACAAATTCGGTTGTCTCAACGAATCTGTTTTCTCTGTGTACCAGAGATAGAATATTTTAGGCAATCAGAATGGAAAAAGTTAAAAAAGTATATTGAAGAGACTGGGTTCCTAATCTGACTAATTTTGATTAGTTTTAATTGGGTATCTCCGCAATATCTCTTATTAAGATACACAGAAAAACGTATTCCTAATCTGGACGTATGGCGTCAGTGGTACCTTGAATACTGGCTTACCCCTTTGAAGTGCAGGATATACAATGTGTTCAAGGTTGAATTAAAAATGCAAAAAAACTAAAAGACAAAAACATTATTTTTTATTTTTATTAAAAATTTTATTATAAAAGTTCAAAAATATATCGTTTTTATTTAACAAAATTTTAATAATCTTAAAAGTATTGTCGCTTCTTTGACATATTTAAAATTTCACTTTGCACTCTATCAAACTAAATGAAATGTATGTAAAAGAAATATCAGCTGCTTTTGATAGTACTGGTAATAACACTCACTGCAGAGTGTTTCTTTCAGAGTAGTTTGTATTAAAGGTCGTGAAACACTATCATACAAAGTCGGGCGATCTACGAAAAACTACAAAGCTGGTGTGATGAATTGTTATTGTCTTTCGAAAATTTTCATAAACACCATCATACCAGGGATGTACTTTTTCGTAAATCGCACGACTTTGTAGGATAGTATATCACGGCCTTAAGCAGTAAGGAGCAAAAGTTCTCACTATGTACTCGTATAGTTGTTTTTGCTTCAAGATTTCGCAAAAAATTAAAACACACACAAAATATGTAGAATGAATGTAAAAAATGTTTGTCATTTTAAAAAAATATTTTTTCGGCTCTTCACGCGAACACCTTAAATAATTGATGCGGATTCCATGAGATCGGTAGACTCCCATTCAGCACTCGTTGATCTGGAGGCTTTAAATTGTACGAGGCTAGTGAACCGGACCACTTCTGCAAATAAAGTTAACCAAATATCGTTTTAGCTGAATAATTTTTGGAAAAATTCAGTCTTATGGCTGGCTACCGTAATCGGCGTCTTCTTCAATACTTCGCGCTATAGCAGCAATATTTTCTTCGGAAAAAAAACTAAATTTCTCTTATTAGTAACCAAATTCATTGAATCAGTAAATCTTTTGTGTGAATGCGGACCTACAAAGAAATTTGTAGATTCTGATAACAATTTTGTAAAAATTTAACTGGAAATTTTTTTTTTATTTTTAGCAAACTTATTATGGCATTAGAGAAAAAAGTTAATTTAAACTCAAAATATTTTCAGTCAAATATATTAATAGGAACAGTTAAACATTTTTACAGATTTTTTTTGTGTTATTAGCAATTTCTTTTTATAATTTACAAGCACATTCACTAAAATTTTTTAATTACCATAAAATAAATTAACTGAATCAATAACAATTGTTACCAATTTTTCTAAAAAAAAATTAGTAAAAGTTTTATTTGACACTGCAAAAAAACTTTGCAAAAATTACTTGAAGTATTTAAAAAAATTAACTGAATAAAATAAAAGGTTCAACTATTTTTTTTACTTTCAAAAATTAGCTTGTTTTTATGGTTAATTATTTCGTTCTTGCTTTTGGAACTCGTCAGTATACTTCAACCCAAAAAATTTTTGAATTTAGCTAACAAATTCCATATGTTTATAGTAAGACTCGTAATACTATATTGAGAATCACAACATACAAACATAATAAGTTTGAAAACCGCAAACAAAAATCTTTACAAAAAAAATAAATATTTTTTATTTACATACTAAATAAAATATCTTTTATATCTACAAAATTAAAAATAATCAGACAAATTTTTTTGCAGTAGATAAAAATAAATTTAACTAAAAAATAATAAATTTATGTATAAAAAAATAAATCTAAAAAATGTTGTTACAAATTTACTTTATATAGATAATTTTCATTCTGTACAGTTTTTTTACATAAAATAAAATTGGAACAAATAATTTACTGAAATAGTAAAAAATATTTACTGAAACTAAATTTTATTTCAAAAGACATGTTTGTTTGAAAACTTTTTGGGAATAATTTTTTCTGTGTTCTCTAGGCGCATTACTTTATTTTGTTACTCTTTTTTTTATCCAGAATAGTAAAATTAGTGCCAAAACGATCAATAACTGCACGAATTGGTTGCTCACTAGGCCGATTATGTCCACCGTAAAATTGACAAAGTGTTGTATAAACTTCGCGTACAGATTTATATGTTTTCAAAGTAAATTTCCACAATTGGATTCAGGCCGCATTGCCAACCCTTAATATCAACACAGTTTTACATTCTCAGCTGTCAAATATTAGTTATCGACACCAATAGTTCTCGTGCAGCTAAAAAAAAGTCCCGTTTTAACGCAAAACTGGGCTAAAGTTAACACAATTGACGAAATTAAACTATTTTTAACGGGTTCCTCCAAAACAAAATTTACATTACAAATTCATGGATAATTTAGTTTTAACTCACGATTATAATCTTGTGTGAATTTTAATTTAAAATCTTTTTAGATCATTTTAAATTTTGTCACTTATGCTAAATTCCTGCCAGTTTTTCATTTGCTCATTATTAATGGCAAGATTCGCTAGCACAGTGATATAATTCGTATCTCTAATAAGGCTTTTTCTTGTTCTTCTTCTTCTATCAAATTAACTCGTATTAAAGGAACTTTAATTCGCAGTTGTTACCATTTTATTAAAACCACCTGGGCCTTAACTATTTATAATGATTATATGAGTTCATTTTTATTTGTGCAAAAAAAAACAATATTTCTCTTAATATCTTCTTGTTTTTTTTATCTAATTTCATTTTCTCTATTTGTTTATTTTTTTTTTTCATATACATATATAAAAATATAACATAATGCCAGCACCCAGTACTGATTTGAACTGCACAATTGAAAAGGATGGTTTCGAGGGTTTCGTTAATGCTTCGGATGTGCCAAAAGAGATAAAGGATACTGTTAAACGTAACAAAATACCTTTGGATTGTATATGGCGGATACAGGTACAGGAGAAATGGAAGGTAATTTATATGTTTATTTTTTTCTGCAGTATTAAATACATTTTGCTAAAATGTACAAATGAAAAGCATGTTCAGATAATTTAAAAGCATTACTGTTGTTCAGCTATAAAAAAAAATTACCAAAAAAAAAAAAGTTTAGTTACTAAAAAGCAGTGTATGTAAATTTGTTTTTACCAAAAGTCATGGCATGTGTGGGGGTATGGCTGTGTGTGTGTACATATAAATGTATGTGTCCTGATTTATATGCTAATTTTTATGGCCCAACTACAAGGGAAACCTGCTTTTTATTAGCTTAATATATTATTGTTTAACTTTCTTTTATTTTGTCTTCTTTTAATGAAATGTAATTGTAAAAAAAAGAATTAACTCACTGCAATACATATGTATCTTTTGTGCTGTCATTTTCAGATACAAATAAAATTTGTAGACTTTAAATTAGCAAAACCGAATGACTGTGAAACAAATTTCTTGGACATTTTTCCGGAGCAAACTGTTATGCCTTTAAGGTAAGTGTGTATGTATGTGTGTATGTGTCCTGGGATTTGTTTTATAATATGACCAAAGCAATTTATATTCAAATAATTTTTTTAAAGACTCGTAAAGTTAACAGAAAAAAGTAAATTGATGTGTGATATGATTATCATTATTTTCCATGAGATGCTTGTTGGCTATTTCTTATTGGCCTAAGTGTCTCTCTCTATCTATATACCTACTCATTTTTCATTATATTGCCATTCCACTGAATATTTAACAGTACGTATAGTATATCTAGTAGCAACAATCAACAATTGCTTTTGCCTGTCGGTGGTATTGCAATCATGATTTTCTACCAAAATCAATTTCATACATTCAGTCGATCATATCTGCGTTTGCCTTTGATGTTGCCCTGAACGACGATTTCATGATTGATGGGTGTTTATTAAACAGTTGCTTTAGAAAAATTAGTTGCAGGACTAGGGAAATTCACTGTAAATAGTCCACAATAATAAAGTGAAATATTAAAATTTTTTATTAACTCACGATTGATAACAAATTCTCTTTTTAATTGAAATGGGTATCTCTAGCGATAAGCTAACACAATCACACCTCACTTAATCTAACACTCAAAACACTCACGAATATAGTTTAACATATTTTTGGATATTTTTATGCTCACAACTGTATTGTTTGGTACAGGAGCCACTTGACAGCAGTGTAAATTTATATTGAATTACATTACTCTCTAACTTGCTCAGATTTAAGCGAGTGCTGGTTTATTTAACACGTAAAGAAACTCAATTCCTCAAACATATCAGCAAAATACTCAGTGAGCTTATATGAGTGTAATTTAAAGATAAAAGTTTACGAAATTTAGCCACTCAGGCTAAGTCTAATTTTTATTAGGGTTAGAATTATTGGTGGTAATAATTAAGTTTAGTCTGATCTGGGTGTTGGTGGTCAGTCGCTGATTACCACTAAGGCTAAGTCTGAGCTTAAGAAAAGTTAGTGAGCCACTGAGAGTCATTCAGGCTAAGTCCAAGTTTAAAGAAGTAAGAGAGCCGCTGAGAGTCCTTCAGGCTAAGTTCAAGTTTAAAAAAGTAAGTCCAAGTTTAAAAAAGTAAGCCACTTCAGGCTAACTTCAACTTTTCGAAAAGCTATTTAGCCGCTGTTAGCTATTCAGGATAAGTCTGAGTTTCGGGTAAATTAGTTAGTCATTTGAGTCCTTACTCTGTTCTTGGTAGTGGTGGCCATATGATGTTAGTAATAGTATTAAATAACGTAGATAAATAAATCATAAAATTAGAAAGTACATCTTGCCAAAGGAGCAATTCGCTTTCATCTCACGACAATCTAAGCAAATAAATTTTTTTTGACGACTCCTGGACACCGCCAAGTGATATCCCAGCCTTGAGAAATCATCGTTACAAATAGCAGAATCTCTTCTTAATAGTTAAATATTATTTTTATTAAAAATACTAATTTTTTATATATCAAAATGACATCTCTTATTGGAAGACCCTTTAGATATGAATGAAACTAATACATAGTTGCTTACCCTCTCTTAACCAATAGATGCCACAATACATAAACAATTTAGAAGAAAAATACAAATTCAACAGAATTTATAAAAAAAAACAATATAAATATTAGATATGTCACAAGACCTCTCATCAAGTATATGCTTCTTTAGATTAAATAAAATTTATAGCAGTTTTAATATTTTAATTTTGTTTAATAACACTGTACAATACAGAAAAATATATCAGGGACTAATTCTCTCAGGAAAGATTCAACAAAATATACTCGCATCGGTGTTTTAAAAATATTTATTTAAGGTACCCTGTCCTTAAATACAACAAATTTTGTTAAGCAACTTTTGACTTTATGGGTAGAGAGACGAGATAATAATGAAAAGCAGCGCCATCAGATGTTTTCCTATGATGCATAAACTCTAATAATGCTGAACAAAAATTGCTGTATGTGATTTTAATCTAAAGTTTTAATTATATCCAATATTTGACCTAAAGATTCTTTAGTGAATTTTAAAAAGATGTTAACTCATTATATACACATTTGAGGATACTTATGTGAGCTTCTTCTGCAGAAAAGGCAAACAGGACTAATGCAGCTTAAAACTAAGCAGTTAAATATTTCACTGGTGTTCCTTGTAGGAACCCCTAGAAACTCTTTGTCTGAAGTGGCATCCCACAATCGGTGCTAACTAAATAAAAAAATAAGACATTTTAGACCTCCAAATAGAAGCTCTAATAAGTGTGAATGCAACCAATGAGCCCATTTTGAATTTTGACTAGTTTTTAGCAATATTGTTTAATTTTGAACTTGGGTATATTCAAGGACTTATAGAATAATTTTTCCACTAATTGTTTAATTCAGAAACTCAATCCTATCATAAAAAACACCATAGACAATTATATTTGCTCAATTCATAAGCTAGTTGTATTATTGTATTGTCTATTCAAAAACACTAGTGTACAATAGTTGTTGATAATTTTAATTTAAAAATTAAATGACCTTTTACACTTCAAAACTTGTTTGAATATTATATATAGACACAGAGAGATAGAGAGAGGGAGAGAGACTGTTAGAGAGTATTTGTATGCAGTTGGTTTTTCTTTTGTTATTTAAAATACAAAATAATTTAATACACTTCACACTGGGTATTCACAATCAGAACAATAGAAAGTGTATTTGATACAAAATAAATAAAAAAAATATATCGTTATTTAATCGTTTTTTTTATATGTCAGAAATTAAAAATATAAATTCAGTCATGACACCAAGTATGGGAATTTTAATTGAATGCAAGATAGTTAATACGGGGCCTATTTATAAATATATCACTGTTCTGCATTATACGTGATAGCTTTCAGTTAAAATGCAATACAAGTTCACTGATAATATATTTCAGCAGTAGATAAGTTTGTACCTCATATTGGAATTTTATTTGTGTGATATAAGGAATTTAGGACATTTTAATTTCGATTTGCTGCTCCGTGATTTATCTACGAAAATGTTGTGATCAAAAATTTTTGGTTCAAATAGTTTGAAAATCATATTGAAATGAATTACATATGTGCTCATCATTAAGAAGAATCTAGTTAGTTAATTCCCATAAAAGATTTTTAGAGATTTATCTAACAAATAGAATAATCCCAGACCTGACCTTAATACAATTAATTGATAAACATATTTATATCTTAAAATTAAAAAAGTCTTGTATTAAAATGACCAACAACAAAAACACAATACCGTATATTACATGATTAGACAGTACATACGACTTTAATGTAATCTTGTGAATTAAAAAAATATTTTTATAAAACATTGATATACGCGTTTCAGAGAAAACTTTGCCTCACCTTTAAAAGAAACTAAGAGGCCCATACGAAAAAGAGTTAGAGGTTTAATATATTCCATAAAAATAAGTTTCGTGAAATTGTGCATAAAATATTAAACCCATTCTATATCTAATGATGCAACCTTGAGTCGTTTTCGATTCTGATATTAACAAAATATCAATAAAAATTTAAGCAAACAACTGTCACTATTCAGAACCACCCTTCTTTAATTTTTAAAAAAAGTGAATATTGTACCAGCTTGCTGGTATGTCGAGCATGATTGCTCAATAGCTTGATTGCGCGTGCATGCTGTTGTAGTGTATGGGCCGCTTAACCTTCAAAATACTGGTACTTGCAGTTTTTGTGTACCCTGTTAGAGTTCTTTGTTATAAACTTATTATTTTAGAAATAACTTGTTTTTGTTGTATAGTGTTGCGAGTATCTTTTAATTTTATATTTTCTTATTTTTTTGTCGTTTTTATTTAAATTATTTATAAATTTCCCTAAAAAAGCAAAAAAAAAAAATATTAAAATTTAAATATTTTTAACTAATTAATTCAGTTTCAGTTCACAGAAATTAATTTAAACAATATTTAAAGGGAATACACTTATTAATGTGTTCTAACAGATTGTCTTATCTTTTGATTATTTTTTATTTTTATTTTGAAACCCCAAAATTTAGTGCTTCATTTGAATAATTTATTGAAGCATCAAAATAAAGTGATTTATGGTAAATTGTAACTTTAACACAGAAGGCTTGGTAAATGGGTATAAGTGTGCAAAGGAAAACAAACTTAAAATATATTGTAACTTCACACAAATTTAAGCCACCTGTAATTGCATTTACTCCTTGGGTAGACGAGACTCATCTGTGTTGAAACTGTGGCCAAAGATTTAAAAATCACACAACAGCAATTTGCCGTTTACAGAGAAACACCTTGGGCAAACTAATGCTGTTGCTTCTTTGTATGTACATAACTCTTTGTATTTTTTTTTTATAAAATTGGAAAGTATAGTTACATTTATTGTGCAGACTCAATACGACAACATTTCTTTTATTTTCCCATACAAAGCAAAGTTAATTTTTTATTATTTCTTTTTTTTTCTTTTTCATATACATCTAGAGTAAAAAACTTTTGCGGTTCTGCTGGTGAAGGCATCCAATCAGATTCAAATATATTGCATATGCGGTTTTATGCCGAACAAATTGCCATCAATTCAACTTTTTCCATTTTATATACCGCCTTTAGAGAACGTGGCATTTCGAGTAAGTATTACAACAACAATAACAAAAAAAGAAGAAGAAGAAAATAAAAAATTAACAAATCTAACAAACAAATGTTCGAAAAATATACAGCTCCTAGATAAATATCAAAATCTCTATGAAATAAATGAATACAAATGTTTAAATGCAAATGGGAGTGTTCGGTGTATGCAAGTTTATTTCCACGTATGTGTGTGCCTGTCAGTGAGTGTGTGTGTGTGTGTATGTGTGTTTGTGTGTGGGTGTTCGTTTTATCCAATGGGTTAGAAAAATTACTATTGATTCTTCCTTTTTTTTCGTAACTTTTGTTGTTCGTTTACTCGTGTCATCAAGCACACACAAAAAAAGGAAGAACTAGTAAACAAAATAGAAAAACAGAAAAATGTTGTGGCCCCCAGAGGTTGTAGTTCAAAGTAATGCCGCCGATAATGATGTCGACAAGAAGAATGACAGTTGTTTACATTGTGTATTGTATTCATATTATTCATGCACAATGGGTTGTTAGCATACTGCTTAAATATGAAATAGCTAATATTTTTTAGTTACTAAAAAGGAAATGAGGTTTAAGCTAAACAATATATTATTATATTCAATATTTAGGTTTTAAGATGTCGAAATTAATTAAGGGCAAGCGTCTGTTAAAGTTTAATTCAAATCCTGTACCAATTGTACGCACAATGGACTTCATATGTAAAGAACTCTAAAAGAAAATAAATATTCTTCGATTGGCGTGATAAGCAGAAAAGAGAAAATTTTACATATATTATAATAATAACTTATTGATTTCTTGTTTTCATGAAACAGAAATCGTGAACAAAATTAGAAAATAATACACTGATACAATAACAACGCAAACCTTGGCGATTACAATTTAAGTGAAACGGAACACATTTCACCTGAACTTTTATACTGTTTAAAGTAGAATATTTTCGTAAGTCAGTAAAAAAAAACTACGTAGTAATGCCCTAAAAATACTTTCCTTTATTACAAAAGAAGGCTCACTTTACATAATTTCTTAAAGAATTAACTCCAAAAAATACTCTAAAGAGGAAATAAGAAGCAACTTTAAAAATTACTCCGAAAAAAGGACGTGAAGAATACCATAATTGTATGCCTGCGGTGATTCATTTAATATATCTAAAAAATCCTAATAGCATTCGGAAAATTATTCCGAAAAATTCTCCGAAATAGAATTTTATTTATTACGTGAAAGTAAGCGTCAGCAGAAATCATTTCGAAAAATTATCTCATTGGTTAATTTCAAACCTTCGTAGCAGCACTTTTATTAAGGAAAAAACTCTAGAAAATACTTATTTTATATCTCCGCTGATTAATTTGACATTTCTTTGCTAAAGTTTTTATAAAAAGAACCTGCAATAACAGTCATAAAAGTACTCCGAAATTTAGTTTTTTCATGATGTGAGTGTTTAATGTTAAGAATCAGTAGAAAATACTCCGAAAAATTATATCATTTGCTAAAGTTCTTAAAAAAACAGTCAGAAAAGTACTCCGAAATTTAATCTTGTTTGTGAATTTAAACAAAAATAAGAAACACTTTGAAAAACTTTGCCAAAAATTATTTTGTATACTAGATTTTCTTAAAATAAATCTAAAAAATTCAAATAAGTCTCTAAAATCAAAAAACAGCTTCAAGAAGACGTGTTTGAAATACTCCAAAAAATAGTTAGTCAAAAAGTACTCGATTTTTTTCACTTCAGTATTTCTATCAGATGGGCTTTTATGAATAAAATAAAGTTGTCAAGTAAGTTCTTTTTTGTTCTTGCAGCCCATAGTGTTTTATTGAGTTTTTTTTTCTCGTGAAAATTTTAATATATGCTTCAATGTGAGATCACAATAATGGTGTCTGTAATGTATTTGCAAGTGGGTAAATATAAAAAAAGTAATTGTGTTGTATTTGAAGCTTCATCATGAAGCTTCATACTAAATTACAAACACTTTCCAAAAGTAGCCTTGTGAATTTATCCTTTTGCCAATCGCACATATGTACATATGTATATAACAATATGGCCGCGATGTTATCTCTAATCCCTCCTCTTTCCATCTAGATTTTCACCTTTTATTTTATTTTATGCTTATTCGAGTTTATCTTGTGTTAAACTAAATTTTTTTACTTAAAAAAAATATGTACATAGCAGATTAAAACTATGGGAATGAGTGAAGGTATTTCTTTGTGGCAAAATGTGTGTATGTGTAGCTGGTGTGATTTGGATGTTTTTTTTTCTTTTGCTTATAATAAGCTTTCGAATTTATTTGACTTAACTTTTAATCTATTGTTTATTTTTTTAACCTTAGGTTGTACTGAGGAAGAGTATGATTGCGAGGATGCCACATGTATTGCGGCGGATCTTAAGTGCAATGGCCGTAGCAATTGCAAGTTTTTATGGGATGAAGAAGGCTGTGAGGTTGGTATTTCGTTGCTTAAAATATCATATTGTATATCCAGCACTATACAAGTGTTGTAAAGTAGTATTCTGTGTGCCCTAAATAGGGGGTATACTCTGTATATCGAAACGAAAGAAAATACTTTCGAATCAACATGTCATTAGCATAAAAATTCAAAAGTATTTTTCCCCTTTCGAATTACAGAGAGAGACCCCCAGACCTACAAGGAATCACAAGTTGAAATGTTAAGAGCACCGATGTTAAAAAGTTTTTGCTTGAGCACTCAGAAACCATCGCTTTGGATAGTTTATGAGGACTTTTTTTTTTGTAACTCGAGCTATCACGCTCTGTGCTTGGGCAAACATAGTTCTTTCAACAACATAGACTTCGTGATTTTCACTATTGTTTATATTTTAAGTCGTTATTTATGTCAAGAAATCGTCATCGAATTCAAATAAATAATAAAATGGCTACAGTTCTTAAAGTATTTTACCTGCCTAACACCAGGGGCGCTGCTATGATACCAAAAAAAAAATAGAAAAATAACAGAATGCGCAATAATAGAGCTGTAAAACAAATGTATTCCCTGTTTCTACAACCCAGGCAGAAGACTCGTCTAGAAAATTTGTATGGAAATTATTTTAAAAATTAATTATTTTCATATAAACTTTCTATTAAAGTCTATTCTCCGTGTTGCGGATGCAGGGACTAAGTTAATTACTCCCCAAAAATTATTGCAAATGGTTTCTAAAAAATTAAAAATTAATGTAAAAATCTAACGAATGCTTGTTTTGTCAAGATTTTTATTTGAGGCTATTACTTTATATGTTTGTGTATGTGATTCAAAATAACATATTGAAAATCTTACTATATGAATGAATAAGGAATTTTTTATCTTATTTAAAGAAATTGCGTTCAAAACTACCGAAGAGTTCATTAAGCAAGTAACAAATCCATAAAGACGGTGCTTCATCAACAAAAGAATCAAACATTCCAAACTATTATTTTTTTAAAGAAATAATCCAAATTTGCCCATTTTGCAAATAACAAGCAATTTCAATTACCGAAAAATTTTTATTTAAAAACCCAAGCAAAATTATTTTCAAATAAAATTCTCCAATCATTCATACCAGGCAGGAAATCCAAATAATATTTTTCTTTAAGTAGCTATGTTTCTCTCCACTTATACTTAAACCTATAAAGACATGTATGTATGTATGTACAAATGTCCTTACAATACATTTGTATGTTGTGTTAGCAAAATATTTATTATCTCATAAAATTTTCTCTCTCTATTCAATCGACAGGAAGAAGATGATGGCCAATCAGAACATATGATTATTATTATTACGGTCTTTGGTTTGATATTGGGTGGCATGGTCTTAACATTCCTGGTGAATTGTGTACGAAAAATCATGCATGACCAGAAAATAATACGGGTAAGTTTGTTTTTGTCTTCAACATGTTATTAACATCAAATAAATAAAAACACACACTTCAAAATTACCTAACATATTATAAATAAGTAGTAAATTTTTACATGATTTCAATTGCTGTTTATTATCTGTTTTTTTTTATTTGATTTCCTTATAACTGTGCGTGTGTGTGTGTTAATCAAATACACATCTGTGACATATAAATGAAAACAAAAAAGTGTATATCCTGTAGTTTAATCTGTACTCGTACAACAATAAAGCAGCACTTTTTTTTTCTTTAATAAAACATCATCAACAGCATTTGCTCTTGTTATTTTTTAAGTTTATAATGCATTGTGCACTTTTATCTTTGTTTTATTTTATGTTTCAATTGAAGTATAATTTCTACTTAAAAACTGGAACTATTTCCAATAATTAATTTTTGAAGAGATCTCTGATTCAGTTTTTGTTTTTTTTTTGTTAGTTTTTAATTTATACGAAAATGATTTGTTGTTGATTTTGAATACAAGTTTCTTTTCAGAATTAATTGCAATTTATAAGGAAAATAACTTTAATTATGAGTTCTAGATGTGGAAGAAATGCAGGTTAAAGTTGACAACGATATCTAAGACAAAAGCACTTACATTTTGTAAATTGGAAAAGAAAAGATTGATACATTTTGTAGCTTGAAATTAAATTTAAAAAAATATATATTTATAATGACAATTTTTACAATGTACAATTCAAAGCTAACAGGGACTTTAACGGCAAGTTTTGTATGAAGAACTGTCAGATAAAGTTCAATTTAACCTTTAATTTGTTATTCGACATATTGTCATAATTATATTTTAATTTGAAATTTATTTACTGGTGGTTCAGCTTGGTCTATATGCATTTCATTGTTGCTGTAACAAATCATCAGTAGACTTCAACCACACATTTTGAACAGTCTAAAACCTCTTATCTTAAAGGTGTAGAAAAATAAAATGTATTCATATCAAATATAAATTATATGCTGGGTTTTGTATAAGTTTCTAAGCCTACTGTGCTTATATTTCTTTTGTGATTTTTAAAAATATTATTATTTGTGAATTTTCAAATACTTCTTGAAATCCTGTATATAAGATAAGAGGTTTGTGACTGTTCAAAATGTGTGGTTGAAGTGTACTGATCATTTGTTACAGCAACAATGAAATGCATATAGACCAAGCTGAACCACCTGCAAATAAATTTCAAGTTCAATTTAACTCTTAATCATACATTATAAAAAGGGACGTAACAAGCATTAGGAAATTTCTTAAGGTTCAGTATAAAGGAGCTGAAACTAGAATGGGTCCAGCTCGCACAGATTTTGAATTATATCAAGAAAAAATATTTTTCCAAAAAAATATAAATTAAAATATTCCTATTATTTTATGAATTCTTCAACATTCTTAAAATAAATTTTTAGATTCTTAATAAAGCTAACATGTCCTCTATTTTGAGTATATATCTTATAGTTTATTCGTAGATAAGTGAGTTTTATCACAAGAATTTCAGAAATATCCTTTTTCTATTTATTTAAGTTTTGCTTACATTCGGGTAAAAGCTTTGCAATTGACCTACCACACGAAAACTACACATGCTAACAAAAGTATTTGGTTATTTCAGAGATACATGAAAAACAACTTAAAAACTTCAGTAAACTTTTAAACGATAGAACTGATAAATTTATGTTCCTTTCAAATATGGTATAACTTGTTATATGAACAACAAAAAAAAACAATGGTTTTTGACCTATTTTAGTTCCACTCTCTACAAGGAGCGAAATAAAATGAATACAAACGTTTTCTTCTATTTATTTTTTATCATGATTAGTCCTTTAAACTCCTTTTTCCATAAGGGTACGCTGTTAGGAAACTAGCTGAGATACCAGCTGCTGTCAAATAAAATTATTTTGGATATTAGGAATATTTTTAAAATCGTAACAATTGTCAACCAGTTACCTTTAGTATTTGATATTTTTCAATTTAATTACAAAAGAGATACATGAATTCACACAGTATCATCCTTTATATCGCATACAATCAAACAATTTCTTTATATATGTTTAACAAACAAATAAGGCAATTTTTTTCTCGTGAAAAGTTCATTACAATTACGCACTTCTTTTTTTCTTTTATTTAAAAATTAATCATTTTTTGTATCAAAATTGCACACCAATCAATTTCATTTAATTCAATGTGATTAATTTTCAATCAGCAGTTTCCAGACAGTATAAGAATTTTTTTTTTTTAATTTTTACTACCTGCAGTTAGAAAATGTCATCATTAGTAATCTTTTAATATTACATTGGCAAAACATTTTTTTCTTCTGTTATTTTTCAATATCCTACATTCATTGGTTCGACTTTTATATTTATTTTGTGAAAGACATTCACAATTCATTTGAGCACAAAAAGGATACAATTTGTTGAAGAAGAAAAGCACACTTTTGCGAAATAAAAGAAAGTGAATGAAAATAGAAAAATGAAATCAGCTCTAGTTTTTACTACAGCCGTAAGCCGGCAACCCAGAATGTGACACATAGACTTATTGTTGGTGCAAAAAGCGTCAGCAGTTGCAATAAAATATAGCAGTTACTGTTGGAAATCACAGTGGTAATTAACTCGAAAATGAGATAAATCACATATTTGATGGAAATCGGGATATCGATTGATGTCGAAATAAAACAATCGTTTACGAAATAATTTTTTAAAATATTTAAAAAAGTATTGGAGACGATACTTAGCACCTAATTTCGTAAAATTAAAACGTTAACCGTTGACAAATTTTTTTATGTATTTTGTTTTTGTAATTTATATTTTAATTAGGGAAACTCTCTTAATAGGGCTTAAGTTCAATGTTTTCCATTCTTATTAAAAAAATATTTTTATCAATTAAAGTGTGTTTCTAAAGGAGAGAAGAAAATTTAATCATCATCGAAAACAAGAAAAACGTTGCAACTCTGCATTATTAAAAACTTGCAAAAAGTAGAGTTTTAAAATAAAAAGCTTTCCTCTGTTTGTTTCTTCACCAAATGTCTTCTCAATCACTATCCCTTTCCTAAAAGAAGGTAACTATGCCTACTATACTAGTAGGCAATATTATCTTGAATCTTACATCTCTTAAAAAATGTACAAGATAATCCAGGACATTCGCTTTGGCACGAAGTACGAAGTCTTTTAAGGTCAGCAGACCTTATTTTGACAAATTTCACGCCTTGAATTGTGCCTGTGTCCATTTAAAACTCATCTGACTTAGGACCTAAATGTAAATAACCCAAGATAACCACAATTTTTCATTTTAGGTGCCCTGGAGTAGTTGCCGCTAATTTTCATATCAAATATATTTAGCGGTAAACCTCATTTTTAAATGAATGAATACACCAACAATAGGAATTGTCTAATTTTGGACTGTACTTATACACATGAGAATCCAAAACGTCCAATGCATTTCGCAACAGTTAGTGTTTTGCATGGATTTGTGACTGGCTATGGCAGTGGTCTATATTTCTTTGAAAAATACATTGACCAGGCCATCATACCGATTGACGAGCACTATATGTGGGTGATTAGGAATTTCTTTTAGCCAAAATAAAGTAGACCGCCGACAGCTCATACCGCATTGAAAACTCTATACGAAAGATTTGAGGATTCTGACATCTCTCAATGTCAACTTTACGCAGAGATCCTGTGAACCGACTTTAATAGAATATTTTCTTGTGTGGTGTTCTTGAGTCTGAGGTCAATTTATCCACAGATAACAGCGATCTTCAAATTCAATATAACAAATTAAACCTGGGTTATGAACCCATATTTGTAGAAAGTTAAACATTTCCGATGAATACTCATCAGCATGATATTATATTCTATTCATAATGGGTGTATAATGAAAAAAATTTATTTGCTTTTTTATTTAAAATTTGTTTAAAAAATAAAAAACACATTGTTTGGGTTTTAAAACAAATTTTTAAGTAAAAGCAAATACTTTTTTTATTCATACTTAGTCCCACACACTTTGTTATGTTTAAACTTAAAGATAAGTAATGAAAGACCCTTTATTATTGAAACCAAAACAAAAGATATTGGCGAGACCTTAAATGCAGTAATGATCAGAAATACGATTAATAATTTAAAAATTTTAACGGAAATACTCGTATCTATAAAACATCGATAAAAATGTTCTTAAAAAAATTTCTTAAGAACAGCAATACTTATTTTTTCCCAATCAGGGATAGTAAAAGTCTTAGCAGAAGAAGTCTAAATACGACACTCCTTATTAAGCAAAATATTTAAAAAAAAAAATAATCAAAAATTTTAAAAAAATTTTTCAATTTTACTCCCACATTTCCAAGAGCTTGAATTTTTTTTAATAATACAGAGATATTACTATTGTTTTTTGCCTCAGGCGCCACTGTGCAACTTGACACTGCTGCGTGTGTAATTCTCACATCAGATAGACAGATGAAAAGATAGTAAAGAAGTTATCTTTTGTTGGTGTTATAATACTTGTTTCTGTGCAAAAATAACAAATAAAAAATTACAAAATTAAATGGATGAATAGGAAAAGTATGTGTGTTAAATTTGCTTGCACTTTCTATTAATTACATTCAAAAGGGAAATTTTAAATACTCGGAAATTTAAGCAAAAAAGAACACAGCAATTACAATAATGAGAGACTCTATCTGTGCATGTAAATAAATGTTAAATTAATTTTGCTTTTGTGAGGATTTCATTTTTAGTTTTTAGTTAATGTTAAAGTTGAGAACAACAACAAATTTATAGTAAATTCTTTTTGACAGTAATGTAGTTTTAGGCCAACAACTAACAAAGTAATGCCGGCTAAGTAGGATTTAAAAAAAAGTTTTTTTGTGTAGGGTATCTTTTTTCCAACGGAACTGGCTTTAATTTGTAAAGATTTTCAAGAAAAAATTAAAATGCTGCACAGCTTAAAGCAGTCTCAACTAATTTTTGGACTTCTGATAACGAAAAATCATTTAATAATTAATTTCCTTATAAAGAGTAATTCTTTAGCAACTTTCTTTTTGAGAACACTGTTTTTGGCAGATCAGCTGTTTTCCTGCGTCATG
Organism: Tachina fera; assembly: GCA_905220375.1. Taxonomy (NCBI): domain Eukaryota; kingdom Metazoa; phylum Arthropoda; class Insecta; order Diptera; family Tachinidae; genus Tachina; species Tachina fera. Next base: position 108,847,257 of record LR999966.1, on the reverse strand, counting down.
TTACTGTTAAACATGTCCAGTTTGGTCTATAATTTAGCTATGAGTCGACTTACAAATAAATAATGCTTGCATATTATGAAATTTTACTATTAAAATGCATGCTCTGTTTAGAAAGTGGTTCCATGCACTTCTTCCATTTTATGGTCAGTTTGGGCCGGCTATTTGGAATCTTATAATTAAATTTCTTACCAAAAATATATTATTGAAAATTAAACCAAAAACACGCAAACGTAGAGTGCAGACAGAAGAAAATTTCGCAGCTATATCTGCCGGTGTTATGTTGGTGATGACCGTAATTTATCGATTCGTCGCCATTCGCAGCAAATGGGCCTCTGTTACTTTTTTTTGGTCAAAATGAAAGAGCTGAACTTGGCTGAAATGTGGTTTCAGCAAGACGGTGCCGCATGCCATACATCATGCAAAACAGTGGCCCAATTGAGAGGCGAGTTCAATGAGCAGTTTATTTCACGTTTAAGGCCGGTCAATTTGTCACCTACGTCGTACGATTTAATACCTTAAGGCTATTTTTTGTGGGGCTATGTTAAGGCTCGTGTCTCTGAAAGCCTGTATCAGCGAATTCAATTGTGAGATACGGCCGATATGTTGGAGAAAGTATGCCCAGATTGTACCCAAGGTATGAACCATTTCAGACATATTCACGGTTAAAATTTACATGAAATCATCTTTAAACATTGAATTATATGAATCGTTCTACAGACTCAAATAAAGATTTATATATACATATATTTCGTTATATATACATACAAAGCTTCCCGTCGTTCCTACAAGAACTATGGAACCTTAATATTTCTTACATGTATATAAATTAAATTTTTTTTTTTAAATTAAATCCGAAAATTCCTAAAAAATTACTCTATATTAAGGCCGGTTTTTGGATTTATATATAAACCCTGCTCATGATTTAATTATTAAATAGCCAATTTTAGCTAGTTTTTTTACTCTAATTAACATTAAAATCAAGTCTTGAATAAAATTTTACTTGATTTTTTAATATCAATTTACCTCAAATCTTAAACAAAGCAAATCCTCTAACAATTTGGTTTTGGTAAACCAGAACTAAAGACTATGAAAACACACCAGCATTATATAAATACAGATGAACAAACATTAATATACCTGCTTGCAAACACTCGTTTATAAAGACAAACATTAATTCTAATGCACATTTACAGATGTAACTAAACACAGATGTGAAATAAGCCCACTTAAATAAATGCCAACACTGACTTTAATGCATACACTGACATTTATATAGCATTAGGCTAACAGATATGTTCAGTTTAAGCCTACAAAGCAAAGAGGAATATAAAGGATGAAGTACTGATGCCCTAATTGTTATACATGCTCTACATAAAATTTAACATAAAAGTGCCTTAACGTATTGTTTCTAAGGATACCTACTACTCATATACGCCAGCAATCTGAAGTGTTGTGAAATTCAAAACATAGACACTTACAGCTGCGTCTAAAAGGAAACGCATACTCTGTATATATATATTTATAAGAGTAAGATCAAGAAGGGGCAGGGTCATATATATAATAATAATTTTTTTTTAAATGAAAGTGAATTATATTTAGCTTTTATTTATTTATTTTGATTTTGGAAGGCCCCAACACAATAAGGTTATATATAGGCCCTTTTTAAAGTTATATACAACATATCAGAAATTACAATTATTTTCTTTAAGTAAGAATTTTTAGATTCTTTAATTGAACTGTAGTGAATTTAATCAATTCAATAAGATTTGAAATTACTGAACTTGAGCCTAACTATGAATTATTTCTGATTAATTATTTTCTTTTTTACATGCATTTATATTTTAATTATAATAATTATTTTTAATATATTTTTTATTTATAAACAAGACTTAAATCAAATTATATAAATTTATTTCTAAAAGAAATTTTTTAACTTTTTCGAATTCACTATCTTTTGTCAGAATTTCAAGGTTATTTATTTTATATTTAAACCTTTTTCATGTAATAATCTAGATTCATCATAGTATATATGAAATACAGTTAGGAGTTCTCCACAACTGCACAATGGAGGTTGTTCCTTTTCAATAATATATTTATGTGACCTATTTTCAATATAATCTAAGCTTAACGAAATCAGTTTTAGGTAAAGTAAGGGGTTTAAATGTATGAGTAATATTTTTTTTTGGATTTTATAGAGTTTGACTTCGTTGTTGTTTTTCCAAGTATCTTCCCAAATATCTCGTAAATATTTCTTTATCATACATTTGAAATCTGAATATTGAAATTTAATTTCTGAGCAAATATTTCTTAATAAGGATTCTTTAGCAAGTTGTTGAACTACTTTTTCATTTCCCCTAATGTTCAGATGACTTGGAATTCATACAAAATTAATTTGATATTGAGGGCTGGTTGCAATCAAGTTTCTTATCTGTTGTACAATCATGTTGTCATTAAAAATATTTTGTAAAGCTTCTAACGAACTCTTGCTATCAGATATGATGAGATATCTTGGTAAATTATCATCTGAATAATTCGCTTGTGAAAATTGAAGAGTGGTCGAGATGACGTTTTAGTATGAATGTATTTTCACCATAAATTGCAAATCCTGCTTTTGCATTCATAACAGAACCATCTGTGAAAAATTTGGAGTTGTTGTGGTATTTTGTATTTAATATTTCAAGAAATTTTTGCTGAACTTCTTCCGGAATGAATTCTTTTTTGTTGGCGTATGCAAAAAAAAATCTACATTGATTCTTGATTGGCACCAAGGTGCAATAATCGAGATTGTTCGGTTTTCAATATTAATATTGTTGACTTTTTTAAGTTCTTCAATTGCTTTTATGTATAAGAGATGGTATTTTGGATTTTTTGCTTGGAGCTGATTTATTTTTGTCGTTTTATTTGTCTATTTTTAAGTCAGTCTAATTTTTTTTAGTTCTACTCGTATTTGATAGATATTTGTTACACTAAACGAAAGAATTGTCAATTGAGAAAAATAATTTAAATTTTTTCACGCTTTGCAAAAGAGCTATTGTTTGTATGAAGTCAAACAAATTAAATCACTTTCAAATAAAATTGAAGTAAATATATATACAAATTTAAGGACCTTTACAGTCTTACCTCGTGTGTTTGCATACCGCTATACACGTAATCATATACATATGAATACGTGTCAATGTAAAATATTAGTTGGTTTATGTGTTTTTGTAACATTTGTTGTTTATTGTACACACAAACATGCGCATATTTAAATATGTCTCCTGACAAACGCAAACACATGCACAAGTACATGTTACTATATGCAGTCATCTGTAGTTGGAAGCGTTTTTATTCATTCCAAATAAAAACACACAAAAAAATTAATACTCACACAAACACAAATATTCATAGACTAGAGCATTTACATAACTGACATTTGAAAGGCTGCCTCGTGACAGCGAAAATGTTCAAATTGCATATGACAGCTTGTGTTAGTCTACATATCAGGGTACGTGAGTGCATGCGTGTGTGTGTGTGTATGTGAAATTCAAGATGAAGGTTTTTTTCCTCCTATTTAACAAGACAACAGAATATAGAAATGAAATACATGAATATTGTAATTCGAGCCAACACACAATATTTTAACACACATAAAAACAACACGCTGGAACATCAAGAGCAGCACAGAATTTTCCCATAATAATAAAATTCAACTTGTGTTTTTGGTAATTCTGTAGAAGAAGGAAATTTTTTTAACAAAAAAAATTCTTAGATATAAATACGAGTTTAATTTGCCCAACTGAATACAACATAATATACATAAATAGCAGTAAGATTTGCGATGTGTAAGGTTTGTGTCAAAAAAATAAAGTGAAATAATGTGCACTCGCTGGGATATTTAAAAATATATTTAAAGATAAATGATTAATTTATATATATGCATGTATTTCAGTTAGTTTTATTATTATTGTTCAAACTTCATTTGTTTCTATATGTTTATAATTTTAATAGATAATTATTAATGAACAAACAAACATGTGATAATTATTGATGAACAAATAACACCAAAATTAATTGTAAATATTCTGACAAACACTTAGTAGAACGGAACAACTAGCTGTTTTCGAAGGCCACCTACACCTTTATCATCAGCGTTCTTTTGTGTTCGGCCTACTGTGTGTGGTGCCAGTTGATGCATATTTCTGCTTTATTTACTCAGCCTTTATTTCAAATTTAATATGTGAATTGTTTTGATTCATCGTATTACAATTTTACAATTTACAATTTTAACATCTCTAAATTACAACAGTCTTGCCATTATTGCTCGTATTTTAATTAAATGCTCTCTACTAATACAAAATAGTTAAAAATTAATTTCTAACAAATAATTTGTGCACACATTTGAACTTGTAAAGGTTTAAGAGGTTTCAGCTAAAATCTTGATTAATTTAATGTTCGAAAATATTCCCACATATCGAGCCATTAGCGCCAAAAAGTTTAATCAACAACTTTTTGAACCTATTTATCTGATTAAGTTGGGAAATTATGTTGCTTAAGCTTTTTTTGCTTATGAGCTAGTACTCGTGAAGCAGAAAATTTACTTTATAATCGACTTCAAAACAGGAGGAGGTTATTAATTCACATGTATTTTTTACACTTACAGTAGAAAAAAAATATTTTTTTTAATTAAAAACAAATGAAGTTCGAAAAATAATAATTAAAAATTAACAAAAATATTTAAATACATTACAGAATTATGCAAGTTAAAGCTGGCAACACTTTTTTAACTTGCGGCCATTTTGTCAACTGATTGATCTCTAGTTTCGTTTGCATTTCAACATGAAAACATGATTCTGTTCTAAATACGTTACACTACGTCTATGTTACAGTCAACATAATCGTCCATGAGAGGACTTAATTATATTATCTATAGTACGTTTTTGCACCATGTTTGCCCTAAATGATAATACGCATCCACCGAGATGGCGTACAGTGCGTACAGAAGAAGTCATTGCTGCTGTCGAGCGTAGCGTAGAGGAAGATCCGAATCAATCTATCTGACGGTCTTCATTCATCAATTGAAAAACCAAGTTGTGCAGGAGCTGTAGTTTCAACAAGACGGCGGAACATGTCACACAGCTCGTGCCACAATTGATTAATTGAAAGAAATGTTTGTTAACAGCACAGTTTCGCATTTCGAAATTGTGAAATAGCCTTCAAAACTGTGCTATTTAATGCCAATAGACTATTGTCTGTAGGAATATATGAAGTTGCTTGTCTATGTTGCAAAAAGTCAAATTGGACCTCCAAATTAGGCTACTTACACTATAATATCAGTAAATTATCTTTCAAATAAAGTACCGTCAAAAACATTGTAACATACTCGCAATATCTACTATAGTGATGCCAGTACTTACATTTATGTACTGACGGTACATCGAATAAGTAAAAATAATTAATGTGATGATCGCAAAAGATAAGCAAGAATAGTTAAACATACTTACGTAAACTGATATCACTTCGTGCTATACTAAATGAAAAATAAAAAGACGGAAAAACAGAAAATAAATACAAATGTAAATCAATAATTGTATACAGAATATAATGATTTCTCGCATTCCATTTCATTAACAGTTTACGTTAAATAGCTAATGTTAATAATAATCTCTAACCTAGTAGATAGAATAGGGTGCTGATGAAGTGCGTGGCTGCACAGATAAATATCGGTATTTCCCCCAGCTTATAAAGTCTAGTTTAATTTTTATTCTCTTCTTTAGAAACTCACATTAATTAATAAAAATATTTCATTCAATAAGTATTGAAAATACTTAACTTAAACCCGATTAAGAAATTATTTCTGATTTAAATTTAATTCACTATAGTTCAATTAAATTTTATATGTATCTTATATATTTAAGTTTACGTCACAGTAGTCAAACTGCTATTAAATAAGAAAGGATGTTCAATATAATGAAAATACTACGAAGAAATATTTAATGATTTTCTTTAACATGGTTCATAATTTCTTAATGCGTCAGCTAGTTAGGTGGGATTGGCTTTCTAATAATGCCCTCATTAATTCATATGTCTGTTTTGGTTAAAGTTACAAAAGTGCTGAAGTGTACTATTACTTTCTTCCTGCTAATTTAATTTTATTTCTATTTTTTAAGTATTTCCATATTTCCACTCAATAAATAAATTCATTATTAGTAGAATCAAATGAAATTAACGCGAATTCCAATACAAAAAAAACACACTTTGTTATATAAAATTACTTTTGACAACTAATTTCGAAGAAATTTCTAAATATGTCAGCTGTAGCATGTGAATTACTCAATTTTTGGTTTTGTTATAGCAAAAGAAATTAATTTTAACTTCAATTAAATTTGACAGGTATTTTATTTTTATTTTCTGTTTTAATAATACTTCAACTTTCCTGTAAGCAAATTAAATCCTACATATGTATGTACTCAACTGAATGTGTTTTTGACACACATACAAATAAAAGACTCTTGCAGGAAATTATTTAAATCTATTTGCATACTTATGTATATGGGAATGTATGTATAGATATGTATGTATGTTTTGAGAATGAATTACTAAGAAAAATATATTTCAAGGATGTTTATTTGTATAAAGTTAATGTTGAAAAGGGAAATACGTACACGTTTCAAAGTCAATTTGAGCTTTTTTTGCGTACATTGGAAACAAAAGTATGAGTGTCCTTCAATGTGTGTGGTGTACCAGTATATAAAAAGAGGGTTTATCAAAGGAACTGTTTGTATGCCGTATATCAGTATCTTAATGATGACTATAATGTAGGAAAATAAATATTCTTGGCGAAATAAAAATTTTATAGAAATTATATGAGCGAGACTGAACTTGAGGTAAAAAGTTATTTTGATAAAAAGATCTTTGTACAAAACGTAACTTTTATAAAAATTACATTTAAAAAAAGTACCTTGAATAAAAACTACCTTTTAAAAAATTATTTTTAAATAAAGTATCATAAAAACAAGTACTTAAACAAACAAAAAATGCTTAATAAAAAAAGTGCCTTTTTATAAAAACTGATTTTCATAAAAATCATTTTCAATAAAAATTACTTTGCACAAAAAGTATATTCAATAAAAAGTACTTTCCATAAAAAGTACTTTCAATAAAAATTACTTTCCATAAAGAGTATTTTCAATAAAAAGTACTCCCCATAGAAAATATTTTCAATAAAAAGTACTTTCCATAAAAAGTATTTTCAATAAAAATAACTTTTAATAAAAAAAGTATTTCTAATAAAAATAAATATTTCACTCTTAATAAAAAGTACGTTTGATACAAAGTACCTAAAAAGTATTCCTACTGCCAGTTTTTAAAAGACGAGTAAAAATTATCGTGCGTTGCTTTTGTTTTTAATATAATTTGGCAGGCGAGAGTTTTTAATGGTCTTCTATAAACTGGAGATTTGTAAAAATTACATTTTATGAAAAGTAAATTTTATAAAAAGTACCTCTAACAAAATGTGCATATAAAATAACTTTATTATATAAACAACATATTTTACAAAAATGTCCTTTTAAATAAAGTGCATTAAATAAAAAAATCTTTTAAAAACTATCCATTAAAACAAGTGCCTTGAAAAAATCTGCATATTAAATAACGTACCCAAAAAAAAGTCCCTTGTAAAAAATATATATACCCAGCTAAAAAAATTATATATGGTCCATATATTTTTAATATATGAATGTATATAACTATATATGAATATGTATGAATTCATGTATGGAAATATATGGGATTATACATGGCAAAACTATTATATATGAATAATAATATATGGACTAATATATGAAATGTATTATAACATATGAGCTCATATATGAACATTTAATTATGAAGCTCTTCATATGTGGATCCATATATAAATATAAGATTTTATATATGGAGCCATATAAGAATGTATACATACATGACATCTCACATAAGATCGTTTTTGCAATCAAAAAAGCTTGGAACTTTATCACTGCTGAATTGGAAATCCATCAGAAAATACATACGGTATGCAAAGTTTATGTGCGTACCCTCAACATTTAAAAAAGAAAAACTTTTTGTTACAAAAAAACCATTCTTGTATGATTTTATACATTGTGGCCCCATTTAATATATCAAATAATCAAAAGGATAATCCAGTCATTAATTTTATAGAAAATAATAAAATTCTCTAGATAAAAGTTCATATAACTGTATTGAAAACTATTGTTAGAGGGATTATTTTTTCTTTTATAATTAATTGCATTAGTCTTCAATCTGATTCCTTAAGCTAAGTGTTATGTACGAATATGATTTATGTGTTTTTTAAATAATTGATACACCTTTTGATGAATGAAATGACTTTTAGTTCGTTTTGAATTATTTGTCCAAACAAATGTTTCATTATATACAACCTCTCTCTCAAGTCTAAAAAAAATTTAATTTTAGTAATTTAATTTATTGCACAGCAGTGCGCTTTTGTGAATCAAGAGTGTATGAATATGATCTTTGCATACTGTGGAGGGAATTTACAAATACATGTATGAAAATGTATGAATATATAATCATATATGCCCATATACCCTCATTTTTCGGATCCGAACCATATATGGGATATCATATATGCTCCATACATATTTTTTTAGCTGGGTAGCTTAAAAAACGTATCAATTCAAAAAAGTATATTTACAAAAACTTCTCTCGAAAAATACCTTTTGGTAATTAAAAAAATACCTTTTTAATAAGTACCTATTTAAAAAAGTACCTTTAAAAATACCTTTTTGAAAAAAGTACATTGAAAAAATACCTTTTAAAAAAATTACTTTAAAAAAAGTACCTATTAAAAAGTATCTTTTAAAAAATGTACCTTCTAAAAAAAGTATATTTAAAAAAAGTATGTATTGATAAAGTACCTTTTAAAAAAGTACATTTAAAACAAATACCTTTTAAAAAAATTCCTCTAAAAAAGAATATGTTAAAAAGTTCCATTTAAAAAGTATATTTAAAAAAATATCTTTAAAAAAAGGACCTGTCAAAAAAGAAGCTTTTAAAAATATACCTTTTAAAAAAGTATCTTTCAAAAAAGTACCTTTTCAAAAACTAAATTTTAAAAAATGTACTTTTTAAAAAAGTATCTTTTATAAAAGGTACCTTTTATAAAAAAAGTACCTTTTAAAAATTGTACCTATTAAAAAACACCTTTAATAAGAAGTACATATGTAAATTAAAAAAAAAAAACGAATTAAAAAAATTTTCTTTGTTGAAAAGAACGTTATATAAAAAGAAATTTTTTAAATAAAAATTATGTCTTTTAAAAAAGTTTAGTTTTAAAATATACTCTTAAAAAAAGTTCAATTTGTTTTTGAGTTAAGTTTTATGAATCATGTTCAAAATTAAATTAAAACATTATTTATTTTCTACGTTACTTTCAAGTATGAAGACAACACAAAACAATATACTAATATTTACAGTTTTTTAATAAACTCACAATATTTAAAATGCCATCAATTTTTGCTCAACTCGTCTGTCATTGCTCTAGGAAATGCGATAAGATTTAAAAGAATGAATTCATATAGAAAAATTGTCAATTAATTTATACATACATATATAAAATTGCTCGAGGAAGTAAAATTTAAGCGTTTGTGTACTTGTGCTGGTGCTGAAAATATTGTTTGGAATTAAAATTTTAAAATTCTGTTCTACAACTGAATGCCTTTGAATGTCATGTTAGCATATCAGCTGTCGTGATTAATAGAATTTAAATAACCCTCTTCTCTAAGAATATATACAATTTAAAATTTTTTCTTTTCATGCTTTCCACCCCAGCTGCCTGTTCAAGTTTTTATCTACTAACAACTTGCTGCAAAAAGCAACTCCATATTTATGGGTACAAAAATTCACATTTTAGCGACTTAACATACTCGTATTTGGAGGGCAACACCGTCAAACTTAAAGATACAATTCGACAAGTATTCATGTTCGGTCTGAATAAACACTCCACACAAGAGCTTAAGCTATTGAAAATATGTTTAGTATGTGAAAAAAGAATCCTTGACAGACACTGTTGCTGTGTGTATCTTTTAAATTGTGAAAACATATGAAAATATTTCAATATGTTCGCAAATGTTGGATGGTGTGCAACAAGCAAAATATTTGCATTCGCACTCCTATACACACCAACATATAAAACTTATAAAGCGAGTGTGTGTGTGTGTGTGTGTGTGTCAAGTGCTGCAAATATTTAATAAAATTTTCTTACTTTTCAACGTTGAGTATCTGTATATCTAAATGTCGGTAAATACGATATAAAAATTTTATTTCAATATATATGTATTCTATATACTGTTTAATTCAAAAAATAAACTTTTTTCTCTTACTTCATTCAACAACTTTGACATTTGCAAAATTAAGTAAATAAAGAAATGAATGCTTCTTGTAAAGTTTAAATCTATTAAAAGTCACCCGAAGAAAATCATATTAAATTTAGTGCGAAACTTTTCAGTTAAGCACTCAAGCTAGTCTATTGAATTTTTCAAAGTGTGCACATAGTTTTAAGTGTTTAATTTGGCAAAATTCAGTTGAAAAGAAAAACGGTGCTAGTTTTTTCTTAACGATATTATTCTCTCCCTCCCTTCTTAATCTAAGAAAGCGACAATTAAGTTTATTCATGTACTTCCCCCGTCAAAGAAAAGACTTGAAAAGTGCATGAAAACATTAATATTAAACAAATTAAAAACTTTTTATCTCAGTTTTATGCACTTAGTTCTATTTTTTTTATCTGTTGCATTTCTAGCTAATGAGCTCATTTAATATTTTTCAACAATACCCCGGACAAACATTGCAAAAGGGGATTACCCTCAGTTTATCATGTTGCTAAGATTTTCTTTTTCTTTTCTTATGATTATTATTTCCTTATTTTTTGTAAAAAGAAAAGAAGTTTTGATATATGAAGTGAGATCAACAAAAAAATTATAAAAAAAGCACTTACCATAATACAAGTAAATCAGAAAGAACTACAGTAAAAATTTTATTGAAAATTAAAATATATTTTATAAAACTTTAATATAAATATTTGTTAACTTTTATATTTGAGCATAAATGTGTTCTATAAAATATTGATTTTAGACTTGATTTTTTTCTATTCCTTACAACCTTTCAAGTTTCCATGCCGTACTACTAACATGACTTAAAAAACTTATTCGTAGCTTGTTATAATAATTTTCATAAAATATTACCGCAAAATTCATGTGGACAGGAGAAATAATTTGTTATACGTAATGTGTTGTAAAATATATTTTAATTTTCTTGGCATAGCTTGCACTAATTTCTCTGCGACTTCATTTGGAGTTTTCGCTCTGATTTCCTATATCTGCTAAGTTAAGTTTCACTGGGGTTGATTTGTTCTTTGTTCTTTGCATTTATAGTTCTTTGCAATTATAGAAACCGATTAATGTTGCATTTTATTTTTACATACCGCACCTTATCAACAAGAGGGTATTAACTAAAATTTTTTAAAATTTCACTTTTTGCAAGAAATTAACTTACAGCATCATTATATATCTACTGTTAAAATGTTAGCGTATTCCGATTACTCTTTTGTTGATAAACTATAATTTTGATTCGAAATGTGATGGTTTTTAAAATAAAATTGGTAAATTTTTGTTTAAGTCGTGACTATAACGGCCCTATGTATAAGCAAAAATTTGCATGAAGTTAGCATAAGTGACAAAATTGAATATGAACTTAAAGAGTTTTGCCATGACACTTCACATTTGAAATGATGCTAGTACTTATAGGTGGATTAAGATTAGGTAATACGCCCATTTTTAATGTCAAATTGTATGGAGGAACTCGTTAAAACCTAATTCAATATCGTCACTTATGCTTACTTCATGCCAATTTTTGCTTATATATAGGGCCGTAAATATTCTTCCCCAATAATAGCAATGTTTCATATAATAAAAATAGTGGAAATATATTTTCAAATAGAATTTGCTTACTATGATGTAATCGAATTTTCAAATTCTCTTAAAATATAACTATAAACAGTTTTTCGTCTCTAGTGGAAATTTAAACATTTTTAGTTAATACTATCTTGTTCACTGAGTGCGATATAGTGAATTATTCTGTTAATGAACATATTTTAATAATATGTATAAAGAAAATAATATAGACAAAAATTAATAATTAATGATTTTATAAATTTTACTATTAAATAATATTTTATATTAAATTCTATTTATTTGGTTAGTTTGCAATAAGTTTTCATTCATTCACGATACAGTTTTTTTCTGGTCTAATTTAAATGCATCCAAAATCATTTCTCCACTGCCTGGCAACACTGAATGTACGTGACTTTCATAAAAGCACCAAAACTATTGCATACTTTTCTCAGACAACCTGCATTTAATTTAACGCAATTTGGTGCGTATGAGTAATTTGTGTGTTATGCACAATAATCATACGCAAGAATCACTCAATATGTGGCAAAAAATGTAGCATAATTTTTCAGCTTTGTTTGATTATTTATTTAATTTGATTATCTATTTTGGTATATTGAGCGTTTGCTGCAATATAATCATAATTCAAAAATCATGATTTTCGAGATAATAATGAAAATTTAATAGTTATCTTATTCTTAAAATTGTTCAATATTTTAATAGAAATATATTGAACACTCAACTCTTGAGAGAAGAATAAAATGTTCCTGTTCCCATAAAGTTGTTAGTAAATTCAAACCTTAAAGCTCGTTTTCTGCAAATCAAGTTTTTTTTAAGTATGACTCTATTAAGGCAAAAGTTCGACAGGTAAATATGCAAAATGAACTATTTTGTTTGATCTCATTCCTTTGTTTTAAAGAATTTCAAGTGCAATCAAACAATTTTCAACACATACTTAGACACATTGCCTGATTTTCCCTTTTGTTGAAAAAGTTTCTTACTTCTGTGCTACTTAATGATGGCTTCAGTCCCTTAGAGCATACAGTATAAAGTTATATTAATGTTCTTAATGATTGGTTATTGTGCAGGGTATAGATTGCTCTACTTGTCTCCGTTACAATTGTTTCAACAATCAATTGCAGTAGTCAAAGAAACAGCTAAAAAGGAAAAAAGAAATTCAGAGAAAAACGAATAGTAAAAAGAAAAAAACATTGGTGTTAATCGGTAATGGAAAGTTGTGAAAATTAAGTAAAAATTTACACATTTATTTGTTTATTTTATGTCCTGGTTTTCTTATTCGTATTATTTGTTTGTGCTTTATTAAGGACAATGGCAATCGACTTTTAAATAAATTTTTATTTATATTTTAAGTGCAGATATATTTCGATAATTTAGAAATATGTGTGTGTTTAATTATATTTACTGAGTCTGGCTTGTGTCTTTTTTTGTTATAGTCGAAAAGATGAAAAATACGATAGTGTTATGTTTCCTCGTAACAGAAATAAAATAAATGAAACAAATTATGAAATGCAAATGTTGTTTCTGTGACGAAAATTATAACTTTAGGCAGCCTCAACTAAAGGTGAAAATTTTTAAATATATAAAATGAAACCGCTACTAAAATTATTGTGAACTAGCTGATACAAGGTCAATGTATGTATGGTTTGCAAGACTTGTTTTTTCATAGATTATCGTAAACATTGTTTCCAAACATGAAACCATATAAAATTATGGTTGTAATGGGCATCAAAATACAATTACAAATAAACAGTCAGTAAATGGACGTTGTATGTAACTAAGACAAATTTTATGTGCTGAAAATTATTATTTTATCACTTCGAAGGTTTTTTGCGGCAAACTCTTTATTTATCACACACAAAAAATCTAATAAATTGCTTGTGCTAAAGTGATTAATTAAGCTTACATACATCGGCTGTAATTGATATGAAATCAAATACTTGCAGTTTGTTTTATAACAATAAAAATTATTTTTTTTGGTATTCATCAAAAATAGTTTATTTAAAATATATGGACTATGTACTAGTGATGCACGAATATTCGTATTCGTATTCGAATTGTAGAATATTCGGCCATTTTCAGGCGAATACGAATATATTCGTATTTTTCATGCAAAAAATTAAATGTTCTATACATCGTAAACTTTTCATGCAGAAAATTAAATGTACATCTTTTATTTTTCAAGCAAAAAATTAAAGGGGTTATACATCGTCAAATTTCAATACAAAAAATTATTTCATAAAAAAATACGATGGACTATATATATATTCGTAAATTTTTCATGCAGAAAATTAAATGGTCTTCACATCGTCCATTTTTCATGCAAACAATTAAATGGACTATACATCGTTAATCTTTTATTTTTAATGCAAAAAATTTAATTTACGGTACATCGTTTAGTTTTCATGCAAAAAAATTTAATCGGCTATATATCGTTAATTTTTCATACAAAAAACTATTTCCTGAAAAAACTACAGGCAAAAAAATTAAATGGACGCTTTATTATTTATTTTTCATACAAAAAATTAAATGGGCATCGTTTATTTTTCATGCTAAAAATTATTCCATGCAAAAAATATATGTCCATGTACATACATCGCACATTTTTCTTATGGAGATATCTCAAAGACGAAGTTTGTCTTAATGAGCCCCAAGACTTGCAGCAACCAAGAACACAAGAAACACTCAACAAAGTTATGGAAATCTGTTTTTATTTAACTCATGTTATTTTGCATAATTTATGTATGTCCATTTGTTTGTTCATGCCAAAAATGTCCAGTTAATTCTTCTCTATAAAAAATTATCGATATATAGTCATTTAATTTTTCTGAATAAAAAATGTACGATGGTTAGTCCATTTAACTCTTTTACATGCAAAATGTACTATTGGTCCGTTTTCATTATAATTAAGTTAAATTTTCGTAGCCACATTCCACCAAATAATGTCCAATATTTTATTACGCTTTGTTAACAAAAACGTTTTAAAATTACAAAAAAAACGCAAAAAGAAAAATATTTTTCCGTTTCCCAATGTGCCAATATTTTTTGAAATATTTTTGCTCTCCCTTTTTTATAAAACTTGTTTGACTTTTGGTTGAATTAAGTATTTAAATCCATTATTGTGCACCATAAATTTATTTCCACCATGAATCATCAGCATTTAATAATGGTGTTAACAAAGTGTGATTCATATCGCCATTGAACTTTATTAAAAAACATATACAGTGATGATCATAAATAAACATACATATATGTGAATTATAAAAAAGAGATATCGAAAATCTATTATTTAAAGTGTAAGAATGTAATGATTCACGCTGACGTAAAACTTAAGCAAGAAATTCTTTGGTGTCCACACAAACGATAAAATGTATATAATAATAATAATTAAAATATAATTTTACCGTAAAGAATATTTAAGAAAAACAAGGCCACGTTTGTCGTTTAAAATATTTTAAAAAAACTATGCTGTTCCCTTTGAACATTGTTATCAGCTATATTTCCGTTTCAAGTATGATGTTTAGTTTTTCCTTTGTGATATTGATTTCTTTACCTTAATTTTTTTCTGGCCTGAATATTTATACGTTCTTCTAAATGTGCTTTAAAAATAGTATTTCAATCATAAATTTTATTTAGAAATTCTCTTATTTTTTCTACAGCCACATGGTTTTTGAAGCGCTCGAGCACATCTGTTGTGACCGAGCTTTTAAAAATGGCCATAAATTATTTACTTAAAAGTTTTTTAATAGTTTAATTTTTATATCTATTTTTTGTATAAATATTATATTTTTACATTTAAGAATATCTCTATTTGTTTAATATTTTTGGGCATTTTGCAATTAAAGTTTGTTGAACAGTGTGAGGAGAAAAAAAAAATAATTGAAATATTTACCAACTAACAAACAAATATATGTATTTTGTTGCGTTTCCTGAACTTTTTCAGCCAAACAATTTTTGTTCTTTTTTGTATTGTACTCGTATACATATGTGTGTTTGAGTGTGTTAATGAATCTAGTGCATGCAACAAATCATCGAAATATATAATTTTTTTTTGTCAATGCTGTGAGTGTGTTGCTGTTGTGTTTGTTACAATAACTTTTTCAATGGCTGATGCATTGTATCTAAAAGTGCGAAACAATTGCCGGCTGTAGTAGTTTTTAAAATAAAATATTTCATTTGTTCATTTATTTAATTGCTATTGTGCTTTTATGTTTGTGAAAAAGTTCCTCTGTTGCCATTCTTGTTGTGTATGAGCATCTTTTTTTGGTTATAGATATATTTTTTTTTGTTTAGTTTTCATTGTAATTATAAATTTAATTACACTCGATTTTTTTGTACAAATTGTATTCTACTTAGTTAGGGATGCTGTGCAATTTTATTTGGAAAATATCACGTTCAATTTTAGAAAGTTCTTTCAAATATTTTACAGCTTTCATCGACCTTTGGTAATGAGTATTCAATTTCAATTCAATTGTTCATGTATTGAAAATGATGGGGAGTTGTTCATGCATTTAAATTATGGGGAAACTTACTGCTGTAAGTGGTGTTGGGAAAAAACGAAATGAAAGGAATATAATTAATTGTGTTATAATTAATGGTTGAGTATTTTATGTATTTTAGGAACAAAACAGTTTTGGGGGGAATATTTTTAAACATCTCTTAAATTTGGTTTGAACCTTATAACTTAATAATTACTGGATAAATAGAATTTTAAATTTACAATGTTGTCGTAATAGGAAACATTTATTGTGGGAGTTTTTTAAATAATATAACTCCTGCTGTAAGATTAGAATGTTAAGAAAAAGTTTTATACTGTGATATTTAAAGTTTTTAATTTTATTTGTTGGCAATGATTTTTAAAATAAGTTTTTTACGTCGTATGTTGTTATGTCGCGTAAACAACATCAGAACCTAAATGTAACTTTTATTAAAAGCTGTAATATATTTCAATAAAAGTATTATTCCTGAAGATGTTGGAAAAACCCAACGAAATGACTAATATGAATAAATGAAATAAAATTATCTTTTATTTGCATTTAAATCAATTTGCATGTCCTTAGAAACCTGAATAGAGTCATTCTATAAAAAAATGCAACGGAAACGCAATGCAATGTATAGAAATGTATGTAAGAAAAAAGCAAATTTAGCAAACTATAACAATAAATGCCGGTTATATTTCGATACTGAAGTTAAAGTTGATGGCAAATATTTTTGCAGAACATCTTAACCCTTAGGGCGACTTTTTGAATTCAAGATTACAGATTAAATTAACCTTATTCTTAGCATAGAGTATTTTCGTTGTCACTCTGGACTTGCAGGAAAGAACATGACCACAATGGGCGCGCTCTTGAGTTCGGGGAACTTTCTGACGTTGCTAGTATTTAACTTTAACGTATAAGTACCTTTATATTGAGCTATAGTTGGTTCAACGGTGGGGAGTCTACATAAGCAGAGTCTCCGTGGTATCACAATGGACCAAAAATGATCAGTGAGTCCGGGTTTCTGACTGCCACCCCTACCTTAACTAAACTAACCTAACCTAACCTTAATCTTTATTTAAAATTTTTGGGTAGTCGATTATATGGGCTTACTTGTTAGCTTAAGCGGCCAATTATGGTGGTTTAACCTTACTTTAGTATTGACAACAAGCACTTTTGAAGCACATAACTTTTTGTAAAAATTATATGGTAAAAATAATTTAAAAACACTTAAATAAATATATATTTGTACATATTTTATATGATATATATATTTTCTTTAACGCAAGCAATATTTTACTTGTAAATAATAAAATGCGGCAGTTTCTTCTTCTTCGCACAAAAAATCAAAGTGTGTTGATAACAAGTATGACTTTTGCACAGAAAATGTTTACACTATTTTGTTCCTGAGTATGGTAATACTACACATAACAAGAAGTTTAAACTACCACTCAAAAACATCAAACTCAATTAAAGAGATCAAATTAATTTTCGGATTAGCTAATTAGAGAAATAAACTATCGCGAACCCTTAGTGTCAACTTTTCAGCTAAGTTTATACTCCCTTGTTATTTGCAATAACAGAGTTAAAATGTTCCTCGAAAAATTTTAGCTTAAAGTGCTGAATACTTCTTTTGCTTAAAATGCAAGAATTTAATTTTTTTTTGACATTTCATCATGATAACATGCAAAGGGAGAACTTCCGCCCTTCGCCTTCTCATCTTTCCAAATACCCAAGGCAAATTCATATAAGGTATACTGAGCTCAATTCGCTTTGAGAAATTTATACTTGAAATGTACGAAAAATGTACTGAAAAATGTGTTTTGATATTCAAGGTATATTCAAATTACAAGCGGCGAAAATAATCACCTAATACCTTGCGACCACCGAGTATGGATTCGCCTTGCCAAATACCAATAATTTTTAGTCTTTTACTGCGTTTATACGGGAGACTTATCGCAGATAAAAATACTGCAAATAGAGAATTTCGCCGCATAAACGGCAAATTAATTTTTTATTTGCCAATCGCTAACTCACAAAAACAGTTGCTGATTAGCATACTCTTCGCAAAGAAAAAACATTAATAGAAGTAAGTAATGACAATTAAAACAATTATTTATTTGATATTTTGTACATTTACAAAATTTTTTTGACAAACACAAGTAAATTTCCTATGGTAGTGCTACCAATTTTGTGTACTTTAGCTACGCCATATAAAGAGTGAGTTAATTTATTTGCAAGTATAAATATATTAGCGCATGTATAAACATGGTAGTTATCTTCTGTGTTAAAAACAGTTATTAGGACTTGCCAAAATCTTGATTTTCTTGCACAATGTAATAATTTTTAGTGGTATCATGTTAAGAATTTAAAAAATTAAATTTTGTTTTTCATTTTGGCTTTTAGGTTCATTCAATGACAACCACAAGTTGGCTTGATATAGAATGTTAGTAGGAAAACGAAATAAGTAACAAATGCTGAATAATACTATTTGTTGTTTTTAAAAAGTTTCTTTTTGTACTATTGCATTAAACACATTCACCACAGCAGGCTGCAGGCTGCAGGCTGCAGGCTACACGAACACACGACTTCAAATGTCGCTAGCAGAATTTTTCGCCTCGTAGCCAGCTACTTATTTTGGAGATGGCAGCAGCACCATCTGCACCTCATATACATATAATTAAAAATACATAGTTCAGTATTGCCACCTTCAAATATTTCGCATTTATAAAAATTAAATTACTTTTTCAAAATGTACTTATATGAAGTAAAAGTATATCTATCAATTTATAATTTACATAAATTTTTTAATATGGTTTCTGTTAAATAATATGAAATAATTGTACAATATCATTCATTCAACATTTTGTATGATACTGGCAACACTGAATTTTTTAATTGTAGCGAAAAAAAGTAGGAGTTAGTTTAATTGGACTACAACGAAAAAATCAGCATAGACAACAACCTGCCACCCTGTTGCCTTGCTGTCTTCAAAAGAAACATTCTAATATAAACATGTGTTTTCTTTCCTTGACATTTTGTAGTCGGTAGACTGCTGTGGTGAATATGTTTAAGGCATATGATTGTAGTTTTTTAATTCTCAATAATTTATTGAGAGTTTATCTCTCAACATTGGAATTTTGTATTATGATTAAAATATATGAGCTGCCTGGCCGGCCACGAAACGCATCTAGAAATGCTTGGAACACATTAAATAAAAACAAAATATTGTTTCCCTGAGCAATCATCTAATTGAAAATAACCCAATAACAATTTTTGTTGTGTATGTGATTGAAATCAATAAGTCAATGGGTAATTAATTATATAATTTTTTAACTAGCCTTCTTTGAGCTCTATCCAATTTTTCTATATCTTCCAAAAAAATAAGTTTTGTCGATGTAACCTAAATAGATATTGGCTTGAGAGATGATTTCATCTTTGTAATTAAATCTCGTCCTACCAAACCATTTCCTCAAGTTTGCGAAGAAATAATAGTCACTGGGGCCTTAATTACAACAACAGGACCGACTACAAAATACAAAAGCTCACGGGCTTATGGACCCAACGATAATAAAAGCATTTAACAAACCTGAGTGGGGAGCTTAGGTCAACAATGGAGTCGAGACATGTCAGTCTTTTACTTTTGCCTAGTTTTCTTACCAGAAAAGTGATTTAGTAAAGAAAACATCTCTGACCATTTTGCCAAATACTATAAAGAAACTATCAAACAGCCAAACAAATTGAATATCATTTTAAGCTTTTTCTTATAAATTGTATAGTATATGTATAAAGCATATGCTTTAATAAATAATCTATTCCTCTCTTCTAAAAATAACTACAACTTTATTTATGTAATCCAGAAAAAACATTATATCTTATTACAGTCAATTTATTTACAATTTATTTCAATTCATTTCTTCTTTTTTTGTCTTATTTCAATTCACTCCTTCAGTTCAATGTATAACCTTTATTGGTTTAAAGTAAAAATAAAAAACTCATAAATTTTTAGTTAAGTGAAAATATTTCGAAAGCCATTCCATAAATGTAGTTTCAAGTCACTACACACAGCAAACACAATCAAAAGCTTTTACATTGAAAAAAAGACAACAATTTAATCATTTTATTATATCAAACCTCTTTTGGTAGCAAAATTATATTATTGCTGTCATTGCTTTAGTTTACTTTATGTGAAACATTTTAAGTTTGCAACATTTAAAGACACCTACTTAATCTTATATAGTAGTCCCTGTCAACCCCCTTCACCCCCGCAACCTTGTAGTTTTAATGTCAAGCAAATCCTTAGAGTGTCACTCCGTAACCCCTGCACTCATGGAAAAGTTAAAAATTAAATTTAGTAGTTAATTTTTCTGTGAGTGCTTTGCTTTCACTTCCCCCACGCCATAACTACCCGTCAATGCAGTTATTGCTAAAATGACTGTTATTTGATTTTTATATTTCCCCTTTTGGTTTTTCCGCTAAATTTAAGTGTGTCTTGTGTATGTGTGTGTGTGTGTGTGTGTGTGTGTATATGTGTGTTTGTAAGAAATTGCACTTTCTCGTTAGGAGATGTTTTTTTTTAGTTTTCTTTAGCTTTTCTTTTGGTTGTGGCATTTGGTTTCTTAATATTTTCATTCGTTTTTTGGTTCTTCTTCTGTGTTTTTTGTTTTCTTCTGTTCTTGTTGTTTTCTTGTATTCTATTCACAGGAAGTTCCGGTCCTAAGGGATGGCGTTTATCATATCGATTCATTTATTTTTGACGCTCCAAAGGCCGCCATCTGTGTGGGCTTACAAGATGATTACAAGTTGAATTACATGCCAGGATATGAGCATGATTTCACTTCAAATGGCCACGATAATATGATGAGCATTGAAATGGAAGGGGACTTAAGTTCGAGCACAAGTTTTGAGGAACACTCAGCCACATCATCACAGATGGAATATAAAAATTCAATTGAAAATTGTTGTACTGCTTATCCTGGCGACCAGCAGCTGTTTAATGATGACGAGAACAGCGATGTCAAAAATTTTTTTGACAATGATGAATTTATAATAGTTCCACATGTGCCAAAAAAGCTTATAACATCACACTGTAGTCTGCACTCTGGTGTGATGGGCTTCCCCCATCAGGATAATGAATTGCTGACGACACCTACTATCTCTGATTCCTATAATAGTTCACCGGCACCCTCCTCGGATACAGCTAATACCACTAACTCCTCGGGAGACTCTATTTGTATATCTGCTAATAATGCTGCCTTTGCCACGGCCACTGACTCCTCATTATCAACATCTTGTTACCGGGATGATATGCTGCATTTGCAGCGTTTTATGCAAAAATGCGCACATTAGAAGCAAAAGGGACAGACAACAAGACGTTTTGATTTATTTATTTCTTCTATTAGTTTTCTTTAAGCTTAAGTCCAGACATTTTAGAAACGCAAAAAAATATAATAAGTGAGAGTTACAAGCCAAATATAACGCAGAGAAGATTTTTGTCCTATTTACTCCTTTTAGTTCGAATTAAATTTTTAATTAAACCTTTAATTCTGTGGCTGTAAGGAAAAAGTGCTTAAGTCATATTTTACTGTTTTGCAGGAGAGCACTTTTAAGCGTTCAAGTCGATTTTCCAAAAAAAAAATTTTACAGTTTAATTGAAAAATTTTCTGTTAACCTTAATTTTTTTTAAGCAAACATCGTTCTATACACTATAAGTATTATTATTTTATAAATTCTCATATAGTCTTTAAAAGTCAGTGCATAAAGCATAAAGTTAGAGGTTTGTAACTCTTCAAAATCTGTGGTTGAAGTCTACTGATGATTTGGTTCAAGCGCCAATGAAACACCAGCAAATAAATTTCAATTATTATAAGTAATATATTTAAGTTGAAATATACCAAAGTATAACTTCAATTAAGCTATTATTCCAAATGAGATTATAAGTCTAAAAAAGAAAAATCGCAAATCCTGAAAAATCACACGAATTAATTGAGATTTTGACAGAAGGTACTTTCAAATGTGTAGATTACGAAGGAATCATTAACTCAAAATCAGCTTATATCCTTTTTGCCACAGAATTAATCAAAAAAAATAACAATTTATGCTTGATCTTTTTATAATAAGCTTCGCAATTCTTACCAAAATTATTGTTAAACTTATCTTTGAATGTTGCTTAGCTTCTTTTAATCCGTTTGAAATAAAAAACAATGCCAATTTGGTTTTTAATCTATATATTTTGAACCTTTTTGGTTCATCATCAGAATCTTTTTTGATTATTATTTATAAGAAGCTAAACAATATTCAAAGATATAATACAAAGATCCAGCAAAACAAAAATCAATATATTGTTAAACTTGTTAGTTGACTCTTTTTAAATTTTTATTTGATTATTTGTTTTTTTTTAATTAAGTGTGTTAACAGGAGAAAACTTTTTTCTGCGGCACTTCAGTCATATCAGAGCAGTTATTTAAAACAATAAGGAACACTTGAATTTAATGAATATCTCGCTCATTTACTCAATTAAATGCAGAATTAATTCTCATATCGTCCGTCTTATTGATAAAAATTTCATACAAATATCTTGTTTACTTAACTCTTGAAAGCAAAATAAAATTTCCTTTTTCCATTAAGTTGTGTGTAAATTCAAATCTTTAAAATCGTTTTCTGGCAAACTACTCGTAGTTATTTTGAGTTATGACGTTGTTTGAGTAAATGAGCGATATACATATGTACACACTAGGGTATTCATTTAATCGGGTTTTTGCTTTAATTGGTTAATCGCTCGATTAATTAATCGAGGTTTTTGCTTAATCGGTTAATAATTGGTTAATTTTGGTTAACCGGTTAATAAAGTTTTTCCATAAATCAAGTGTCTTCAACAAATAAAAGTGCATACATTATTCATTAATTTGAGATTGTTAGTAAAACCAAAAACACACATGATAATTCTTAAACTAATTCGGTTATTTTTCTTAGAACATTTCTTGTAATACTATCGGATAGTTCCTTCTGTTGGCGGGTCATCATCTGACTCTTAATGACAGAGCTCAGCGACGAATATTCTGCAAAAAAAGTTAATTTCTGAATTTCTTGGCTTTCGTTTTTCTACTGTCTCTCTCGTTAAATCTAATCCTTAATTAAATCATTGCCAACAGTACTATTGACTTTTATTAAATTATTAAATAAAAACTTAATAACTCCCTCCAGTTAGAGTACCACAGCCTTTAGTTAAACTTTCTTATAGTCATGTCCAAAGATTTTGAAGTTTTACTTAAGTTAGGATCACTCAACATACTTCTTTTTTTGTATGAAAAATAATTTCTAAACACTCACCTTTTGTAAATGAGACGAAAGAAATAATTACTCACACAAAAAATAAGTGTTAATACTAAAAAATATCATTTAATCATGTAATCGACTGAAATTAACCGATTTAACCGTTAACCAAAAGAAACCGATTTTAAATTAACCGATCAGTTAACCGGGTAGCAATTAACCGGTTAACATATCAACATTTTGTTATGGTCAGCCTGCAGTTGTGGGGTTGGGGTTCTATGCACATATTTATATTTCTAAAGCAAATATATTTCAAATAGTTTGAGAAGAAATCGTTCCTCACTTGGATATTATAAGAGTGAGTGGGCTTATATTGTGAAACTTTTCATGAAATTAGTTGAGTGAAACCTTTTATTTACTCTGTGAAACATTTTGGAAGGCGTCGAGTGCCAATGCCTTCTTGTGCTGAATTTTGGGAAGAAACCCCCTATTTGAACTTGGCTAGTTTATTTACTTTTCGGTTCTTATATTTCGCTTAAAACTAGATTTTTCCGAAAAATATTCTATTTTCTCACTGTTATATTTTGGGACACAATTGGAATTTTGTTTTGTATCTTCGCTATAATTGTAATTATAAACTAGGAAAAAGTGCAAAACAAAATTTAAAATTTTTATATAATATTTTTCGTCATTTTTAACCCATAGCTGTTAAATCCAGTAATGTAATATTAAAAAAAATATGCTACAATTCATAATTCTTCATTTTACACCATTCTCAGCTATATTTTGCTCTGTATATGTACTTGTACAGACACACAGATACAAGGATAAACGGACACACACTATAAACTTATACGAGTAACTCCCTTTTTCAAGTGTAGGACTTTAAAAAAATTTAACTCATTCATGCATACAAGAATTACATTTATACCCAATATCCAGGCATTGGAAGAAATGTTTTTTTGGGCTCATGTATCGATGCTGATTTATTTATTTAATAATATTTTTTAATGGCTTCAGTATCAAGTATTTCAAACGCCGTCCTTTTAACTGATTTAACCGCTCAATTTAAATATTTCAATAAACTGCTGCTGCTCAAATTGTTATTGCTCAAACAAAGGAATCTTAAATCAATTTATTCTCATATTTCCCATATTATTAAAATCATCTTAAAAATGCTCTTGTTTAATATAAATAAATAAAGTATATAAAAGACAGCCTCAATTGTTTTTTTATTATTATTATATTTTTCCAAGGCATTCCTTTCACCAATTATTAAAAGCAACTCTTTCAGTTACACAATTTTCTCAGAAAAAAAAATAAATTATAATCGAAGTCATACAATATTTTTATAACAAAAAATTGCTGCCCGCGGAACTCAACCCAACTACTGCGCTGTTGTGCCATGACAATAGAAAAAAATAGAACATACTTAACAAATGGTTTCTGTCTATTCATAGAAAAGTATGCAAGAGAAAAATGTGCATGAAAAATAATATTAAAATTAAAAGATACATTACATACATTTACTTAAATCAATAAAGAAAAAAATATTCTCAAAATAAAAAAGTTTGTAAAAATAATTTAGTAAAGAAATATTTATATTGCAGCCTGACTTTTTTCTAAAAACTCTCAAGTGTTGTAATACAAGTTAAATAATTATTGTGAAAATATTGTATTTTACTTTAAAACGTGTTAGCTTATGAGTATCTTCTGAATACCCCAAATATTATTTGTAATAAAAGAGCACAAAAACCTACAGCGGCAAAATATTTTAAAACAAAAACGAAAAAAACGAATTGCTGTCATCTGTTGCTTTCTTTGCCTGTAAATTTAAGACAGAATTTTAAAGAAAAATTTAAAGCAAATTGGCAGCAAATTTTAAAAGTATGAATGTATTTGTGAAAAAGTGTACGTTTATTGACATTTGGAAGACAAAAATTTATCGTGTAGCCCTCAAGTAAATAATTGCCAATAATTTGCATTCTACATCATTTTGTATTATATCGGCAGCGCTGTAGTTTCTCATTGTCGCCAACAAAAAATGAAAATAAAGCAATTTAAGTCCAATTACAGGGGAGATGTGTAAACATCTAGTAATGAAATTTTTTTTTAAGTAAAAAATAAATACATTAACAACTATTTTACTTAAATAAAAATAAATATATTTTCACAACTATTTTACTTACATATATTACAACACTTGTAAATTTTGAGAAACAGGCCCTAGAAAATTTTTTTTTATAATTTAAAATTCTTAAAAATTGAACTTTGAGAAGCATATGGAATGGAATATAATGCTCAGATGTTGGCCAGCGTTTAAAAATTGTGTTGGGGTTACTCGAGCTTGTACAAGAGAGGGTGAATAACATCATCGTTGACAGTAGGGCATCCAACCCTATTTATTCAATATAGAGCATCGACGCAATGTAGGGAGTAGTTACTTATTCTATCGCTACTACAATGAAATATGTTCTACTAAAATCAGGGAACTAGTTTCTGCAGTTTGCAAATTTTTACGCATACCAAGTGCTTCACTAGGAGCACATCTATTTATGGTGGATTGGCTAATAAATTGCACTACGTTTTACAGTGTTTTAGTCCTACTGTTTATATGCGTAGGTTTTCCTTGTCACTTTTAAAGCGGCAAATTTTAAATCTAATGTCCACAGGCACTACTCCCTCTATCCTCTTCCGCATAACCCATTTGCCTAGTTCTGGTAAAATATCTATGTTGGAGTAGGTTACAATGGTTGGTCAAAGACCTCGCATAGACCGGTATTGATTTTTAAAGATACCAGCAGATGACAAGAAACCTGCTAGTAAGGCAGCCTCTTTTGTAATACCTGTATCAAATGACTCTTATACAGATTTAACAAACCGTAGCAGTCTACACAGTTCCACTCCTGAATATGTGCATAGAAGTTCAAGTCCTGCTTAAAAGCAGACAGTGGCACAATAGATGTTCTACGCGGGTTCGTTACATTTCCTGAAGATACTCTCAATAATTTGACGGCATACAAAGCCATACAGCATTGTCCAGTTCATAACCCCCCCCCACCTAGAAATCTATATTTGCTTCTAGTTTTTAATAAAAGTCGATTTAGTCGATTTAAGATTATAAGGATCTCCACATCATTTTAGAAGTTTTGCAAGTTTTCGTCGCACACCAACCTTTCTGCGCTTCTTCCTTCTTCTTAGAGTCTATGATCACTTTCAGGTATTGGTTTTCAAACATATCCTTTACCGGTAATTAAATTCCCCTTTGGGCCAGTGCATCAGGCATTAGCACAATGCTTTGCATGAGCAAGGTTCATCCTACTACTACATTAGAAACTTTCTTTTCGCGTAGAATTTATAGTATTGCCAATTCATCATCCTGAAAAAGCTTAGAAATCTCACACATTTTTTTCTATAAAAATTGAGCGATACTTTCAAATCATAAATATAGAAACAAATAAAGTTCGAACAATAATAATTAAAAAAATTAACTCAAAAAAACTCATTTAAAATTATTTAAGCTACTAACATTAAGCATTTAAAAACCTTAAATAAAAGTCATACAATAAATTATTTCTTTATTTAGTTTGATTATTTAAAAGCTGTGGCAATAAGGAAAAAGTGCTTAAGTCATGTTTTACTGTTTTTCAGTAGATAACTTTTATCAACTTAAGCACATTTTTTAATTTCGCCACATATATATATATGTATCGAAGTACATGTATTTGTTCATTCAGACTTTAATATATATATTAGAGATATTCGTTCTTTTTAAACAACGTGTACATGCGTTTCGTTTCTGCCTATGAAACTCAACAGTAGACTTCAACAAAAAAGTTTTTGAAATAAGCTAAAAACAAACTTCAAATCTTACCCGCTGTTTCTACAACCCAGGCTGTCGCCACGTCTAGAAAACTTTTATGAAAATCAGTCAAAAAAATTAGTGCTTTTCATATAAATTTTTTACTCAAGCCAACTATCCATGTTCTGGAAACAGGAGAAATATAATTCACACACATAATAAGTTTTAAAGCCTCAAACAAAAATTTAAAAAAAAATCAGCATCTTTATTGAGTTGTGCATCAGTTTTCATATTCTATTACCTTTTTACAAAAGATTTTTGTTTGAGTCCTTCGAACTTATTTTGTTTATATATTGTGATTCATATTAGGGGAGGATTCAGCTTTATTGACTCTTTAGACCAGCGACGCAAAGTGGATTGCATATCACTATCGAATGAAATCAGGGTACTAGTACCCGAAATCTTTAAATTTTCTTACACGACACGTTGTTCATTAAGAGCGCATTTACATATTAGTTTTTGATTGAACAGTGAAATTTACGGACTGGCCCACGATGTCGACAATAAATTTTCTGTCGCTTGGTTATATTGAAAACAAAAACAAAATAAAAAAATTTGTTTTTGTTTTCAATGTAAGTAAGCGATAGAAAGTTTCTTGCCGACATCGTAGGCCAGGCGGTTAATGTCCTCATGGATACTAGGTGGAGTAATAGTTTAGTAGCCACAGAGTAAAGGGTTCGATTCCCACAATTAAGCAAATAGTTTCTCAATTTGTGATTTAAGAAAAAAAGTAAATTAAAATAAACCAACGCAGAGACATGCATTTGCACTTTCAATGAGAAAAAAATTAAAATTTAATGTTGATGTTGTTTACACTACTTCTAGCTTCCTGCCCATATCCTGTATTTTTTTTTAGTTCTAGCGCCACTAAACAAGTAGTGATGACCATCCTTTAGTTATGCTGGCCCCATGTAAAAATAATAACAATAAAATAAAATAATATTCGAACTTTTTTTTTAAGTTCATATATAAACAAATTCCAATCAATAAAATACTGTATCAAGCAAATACTATTTTTGTTTTATAATTTTGTTAAATAAGAAGTGAGCTAGAAATTATTTTAAGACCTTGAATAGAAAAAGGTTTAAAAACTTTTCTCTACATTAATTTGCTTTTTATTCTTAGGAACTATATTTACTTTTCAACATCGAATTATTTGAACTCGTACAACTCATTGAAAAAATATACTGTATTTTTTTTTCTTTTAACAAATGTCTTACTCGACTGATTTGTATTGATGTCCTTTGCGAATTTATTATATTATTTTATTTTTTTTGAATTTTTTCTTTTGTCTTATTATATTTTTGCTCTCTACAAATAAATCTTATCTTTCTATTGTTTGCTATCAAATTGTCTGTCTATATCTGTTCTTATAATATTTCTCAACTTTTCTTACAATTTCGCTTTTAATATCAACATTGGTTTCAATTTGACTTCCTTATACATATTTCCTATCTTGTTGTTTTTTTGCTAGATTGTTTTTTTTTTTTTGCTTATTTTAATGTTTTTATTCACTTTCTTATTCCTACTTGTGAAATTTCTACTTCAATTTATTTAACAGGAAACAAAAAGTCTTGTATTATTTCGATTACTTATGTTTGGCTGCTTGTTTTAACGTTTTGACATCGTGCTTGACACGCCTGACTAAATTTAAAATACACTTTTTTGTTGGCATTAAGAAAAAGAAATACTATGTAGTACAATTGAGACTAATAATACATTTTAAAGATTGGACTTAAATTTTGCTTAAATAGATCTTTGAAATTTCTCTATTTCACTTAGATTCATTGGTTATAGTTAATATTTGCTTTTTATTTTGCTAAGAAGAGTTGTTATATGGAACTTCATTTATAAGTTTGGAAAAATGTTTGTTATCGAAAATGAAGTTTCATTTCAATAATCAATTTCAATGTATTTTTAGTAAAAATATTTTATGAGACATTTTAGATTTAATTGATTTGTAGTGAATTTTAATCAGAAATAATTTTTTATTCGGTCTTAAGTTTCTTATTCGAACTTAAGCCCGAATAAGAAATTATTTCTGATTAAAAAAATTTTACTCAGTAAGTAAAATAATTATTTGGGATTAGTGGAGCGTTAACAAATGTTAAAAATATCAATTCATTTGCTTTTTAGGCGATTTTCTAAATAAGTAGAACTGCCCAGCAACAATTTTTCGAGATTTTGTAAGGAGTAGTGCTCGTTTAATAGCTTACGATGTAATGAGTGTTACTTATTCATATATTTATTTGATGACCTCCCCGTAATAAATCAAAAAGCACTTTCATTATGTGAAACTTCTTATCTTAGTACCTTTTAGTATATTTATGAAACACAGCAAAAAAAAATAAACAAAAATGAGATTGAAGTCAGAGAACAGATTGAATGGCTTATTTTGTTGTTTTAAATGCAATCACAAAAAACCTGCATATTGTTGTCAATCCACAACATTTGAAATAAACAACGCATGGCACAATCGAAAGAGATGAATGTGGCGATATTTATTGCGTGCATTGCTTATTTTATATGAATGTTTTCTGGTCTTTTCAAAAGCAACGAATAAGCAGTGAATGGTGCAAATGCTTTTTACTGTGATTGACCACAATGTAGTCTTTGTACTTTGTGCTTGTATAAAACTGTTACATTGGTATTCATAAAACGCGATATAGATTGGAAATGTATTTTATGTCATATTTTATATGAGACAGTTATTTTAAATACATTTTAGATATATTTCACATTTTCGAAAATTTATTTTTTGAATTTTCTTTTTTTTCTAAAACTGTAAATATCAACATTTGTTTTTTCTAAAATTTCCTCCCTCACACTGCATTTGTTTTATTTATAACCATAAAAACCATTTAAAATAAACTTTTTATTTAAACGTGATATACAAAAGATCAGCGAATACTGAGTGAATGGTATGAAAGAAATCCATTCTTTCATGCTGCATCATTTTATTTCGCTGCTTGTGTTATATTGGCATTGTAACAATAGAGTGCGTATGAGCAATCAATAAATCGCAATGAATGGTATCATAGCAATAACATTTGTTATTGTTGTCCAATAAATGCATAACAATAGCAACGAATTTATGAATTGTTAGCAAATGCGAATGGTCTCATTCTCTTCTCTGATTGATGTTCCTGTAGCTGAGTGGTAGCGATGCTACCCTCTCAGTGCAGAGGTCGTGGGTTCGATTGATTCCCACTGTAGACTCTGGGTATTTTCTGCAGACAAGCTAATTGCTTTGCGGGTTGTGTTTGCTAAGAAAAATGTATATTACATACATATATACATATAAAATGTATGTTTGAAGTGCTGATGAACTGTTTCGATTTACATGAAATCTGCATAATTATTTTTTAATATACCATTGGAGGTCATCGGGGAATCAAAATAAATTGCATAATAAACATTAAAATGAATCAATTGAAAAATATTGTTTATACGCCAGTATTAAACCAAAAAATAATCCTTGATTTTAAAGCTTTTTTGATGTTAAAGATCATCACTGCAGTAACGACGAATTAATTCCGATTACGGAAAGCTCTAGTGATAAATTTATTGAACTACTTCTGTTTCTTTCTTGCTGGCTATGATATGGAATGTATCAAAAATGCTTAGATTTCTTATGTTTATTGAAAGCTTTCGAAAAAAAAAATTCAATTACTTTACCAAGTAAATACAAATAATCTTGCAATTTTTTTTGCAGAAACATACACTGTTTTTTAGGAAAATTTATAAAAAAAGTTGCAGCAAACACTGAAACAAATATAAAAAGCAAACAAACAGACATTTCGATATCTTTTCTCTCAATTCAAAGCACTCAAATATATCATGCTCTTCCCTCTTTCTCTCTATATATATATTTGCAGGAACATATACGACAATCCAAAGAATCCAAACTAGACGAAATGGGTCGTAATTCTAAAGCACGTTCCCGTGAAAACATATCTATTGTATCACCCCGGTAAGTATAACATTAACAGCAAACAAATTAAATTATATTATGGCCATTGATTGCACAAACATTTAGCTGTGCGTTCTCTCAAACTTGTTCTATTTGTACTTAAATTAATTTCTATTACTTAAACATTTGATCTGTTTTAAGACAAAAACATTCGCAGACATCATTGCAAATACTCGATGATGTTTCAAATCGTTACTATCGCGAAATCGAGTTGCAAACTAAGAGCAGTTTTAAGGAGAAGGATCCAAGTATTTTGCGACACGATATGATTGTACAAACAAGTATATGCAGTACAGATGATTCGTCGACAACGACAACGGACCACCAGCAGCAGCAGCAGCAAACATCGTCAGCAGCTGTTGGCAGCAATGCCTGTGATATGGGCTGTCAGACGAGGTGAGCATGTAAGCTGTTATCTTGATAAGGATTTTAATTTAATTTCTAAAAAATAGAAAATGTTGTAGTCAACAATATTATGAAACTCGTGCAAGCACCAACCATGTTGCAGTGAGTTGTAAAGTTTTATGTTCAACTACTTGTCGTTGATTTTGTCGTTTGAATAAAGCCATTGACAATTATTGCAGTGATTTTTATATTCACTTTTCATGTTGCTTACTTTAAATGATATTGGTTAAAGTAATTCAATAATAATAAGAAATAATACGATTAAATAAGGGGGCTCAAATAAACAGAATTAAATGCAGTTTTCTGAGGCGACATGATAAAATAACTCTTCAAAAGAAAAACTAAATAACACGCCAAAAAATGGTATCTACATGATCAAACGCTACCTGCAACTGTCGGCTTGTAGACAGTTACACGATTATTTTGAAAGCAACAAGCACATCATGATCAGCTGATATTTAAGTATCAAAACATATTTAAGTGTGCCAAGATAGCGTCGACGAAATAGCGTCGATTTTGGGAATTAAAAAAACCGGGGGAAAATCGTGGGTATTTTTAAAAATATATCAACAGGCTAGCAACGATTTTGGGAATTCAAGGGAAAACAAAACGAAAATCGTCGATGAATTTTAACACGATCACCGTTCAACTGTCATGCCAAAGGGTCACATATTCTTAAAGTGGACACTTAGGAGAACAAAATGAGACAACCGTGCTAAAATTCCATCGAGCCTTTTTCGAGAAAATCGACTTAATCGAAAATGGCCAAAAAAAAACCGTAGATGAATTTTCCCAGGAGCACGTGCACGTTTCGATTCCCACGCCAAAGTCTCACTTTAAGAATATATGAGACCTTGGCGTAGGAATCCAAACGTGCTCCTGGGGAAATTTATCCACGGTTTCTTTTGACCATATTCGATTAAGTCGGTTTTCTCTAAAACGGCTTGACAGAATTTTTGCACGGTTGTCTCATTCCGTTCACCAAAGTGTCCACTTTAAGAATATATGACACTTCGGCATGACAGTTGAACTGTGTTTCACTCTTGAATTCCCAAAATCGTTGCTAGCCTGTTGATATATTTTTAAAAATACCCTCGATTTTTTAATTCCCAAAATCGACTCTATTTCGTCGCAGCTATCTTGCCACACTTAACATATTTCAGTGTTGTCACTTTCAAATATTTATTTTTTATATGAATTTTATAATGTTCTCTTCATAAAGTTACAAAACCAAGATTTTCTTTCAAGTTTTGCACACATATTGGTTGCCAAGAGTCACTTAAATTGAAAGCTCTACGTCATTGCTTTCCTTCACAAATATATTTATTTTAATTCAATTACTAGTTTTTGGTATAATAAATTATTAATAGGAGCGCCCGGTTGTCTAAATTGGACCACTCAACACGTGTGTAAACATGTGTGTACATGTTTATTCAAAACAAAAATCAAACAAAACGTTGTTTTTAATGCAAATTTAAATCGCTTTTTTAGCACTTTTATGCTAATAATTTTGAAAAAAATTTTATATTGTGCGTATCTACACAAAAATACCTTTTAAACCATCACACAAAATAGTAATATGAATGATTTTGTAATATTAATTAAAATATTTGTAGTATCAATTAAAAACTTAATTAAAATTTCACGTACGACAAAAAAATGTGTGCGTACTTATATAGATTTGTAATAAAAGAGCACAAAAACCTTGTAAATTTAAGCACAGAATTTGAAAGAAAATTTAAAAGCAAATTGGTAGCAAATTTTAAAAGTATGAATGTATTTGTGAAAAAGTGTGAGTATGAGATGAAGATTGTTACCCAATTGTCGTGCACCAGCTTTAGTGTAAGGCAACAGTACGTAATGAAGATATTTTATAAAATAATTTTAACAAATCCTTATAAAGACTGCAATATATCTTTTAAATAAATATTTGACATTTAAACGCTCTTTTATTTAAAACTTTATATTTATTTTATATTTTTCAACTTTTTAACAAAATTATCCCCACTGGTAACACTATTACACTTCACAAGCAATTTTTATTAAAATAAACATTGCTCCTAAGCGTATGCTTTAAAATTCGGTTGAGTGTATTTCTATGCAGCTGTTAAGTTTTTCAGTACTTCTTGTTCGTAATACACTCATACATAGCTCACACCGATTTGATAACACTTTACGATCTTACTAAAAATTTGTGATTGTATTGTGAAAAAGATTTTTTTTGGTGACATCTACAGCCATGGTTGTGTAGTCCAGCAGCCATGTGGCGGTAGAAATTATTATTTTCGTATACACACATATCGTTACTTAATATAGAAAGAACCTAGTTCTTTGTTTTTTTTTTAATCGAAAAATGCAAAAATCTCGGTTTAAAAAAAGTGGTACCCGGTTAGAGCTATGCTTTTTAGCTTTGTATGTACATAAAGCAACTCTTATATGTTAAATAACAATTCAATAAAATTATATTTCAAAACTTTTCCATTTAGTTACCATTGTTTTCTTTTTTAAAACAATTATAAAATCGAACTGAGCAATTGTTTTCATTGTTTTTGTTTTATTTTTGTTTCACTCACTTCAATGAAGGAAACAAATTCAAACATTTTGTTTGGTTTAGTTTCATATTCTGGTTTTAAGCGCAACAAGGAAATCAAAACAAAAATTAATTTATAACTGTAATAGAGTCGATTATTTTTATTACGAAAATCACGTCTAGCTCCTGTATCTGGCATAAAGAGCATAGCTCTGATGATATCTGATAGGTTGCAGTAGATAGGTTGTAGTTGACAGCCTGCTCCCGTGAATGTGTTTAACGTATCATATGAAACCAAGCCTAAATTCTATAAATAAAATAAATACTATACGAAATACCAAAAAAAATCTTCAGTATTAACCGGACCTGTTCTGTAAACTAATCGATTTTGGAAAACTAGCTCCGACTTGATAAATATTTTTTTTTTAGATTTCTTTAAAGTTTTTTTATTGTATAGATTCTCAATTATCATATCTGAAAGAAAACTATAGTGAATGAATTTAAACACGTCTCTGCAGGACCCACAATTAATTTTTTAAAACGAGAAATTTACTCGAATTCGTTTTATAGAATGGGGCCAAATATTTTATTTTTTTTAATTGAAAAAAAATGTTTTTATCACGTTATGTAAAAATGTATTTATCACGTCATGTAAAAATGTATTTATCATTGCTGCTAAGCAACGTAGAAAGTTGCTTCAACTCAGTATAATCAATAATCTCATGATAATTTGTTTAAAATCATTTGGCGTTTTGTAAGCTTTTTTCGAATTTATGGTTTAAGTCCAGTGATGTGTTGCCTAGCAGCAACGAAATGCATCTAGACCTGCTAAACCAGCAACAAATACTTTTTTAATCTTCAATTTTACTAAGCTAACAGGTTCAATGGGAATTCATAAAAAAGTATTCCACCATGAAGATAAATATTAAGAGGGTTTATAAAACAGGGTTTTTAAACTCTTTATAAAGCCATAATAGCTTTTATGAATTATGCTGTAATTCTTTAACAATACCTTAAATATTTGCAAATTATATAAGGAAGCTTATGAATATTTTCTCTGAAATTATCTAAAGTAACTTTCATTTTATTTTCCATTACTTTCCCTCTACACAGGGAGTCTCTTTTCGCTACAGCATCGTTATTGCGACAAAAATCAAAAACACCCTCTTTAGCTGGTAGTCAACGAACTGTAGAAGGCGTACCACCACCGCCACGATTTTCAACGTTTGGCTATGATGCTGCACAAATAGCACCACCGCCACCACCCACCGTATCGGCACTGTCAAGGCGTAGCATGCACCTGCCACAAGAGTCTCTAGAGATGGAAGCATTACCACAGCAAGCCAAACACAAAATGTTGATGATGCCACACCAGCAACAACATCATCAGCAACACCAGCAGCAGCAGCAGCAACAACAACAGCTACAGCTGCATCAGCATTTACATCACAGACCCCCACAGGAAATCTGTCATCATCATCACCAGCATCAGCAACACTTACAACAACAGCAGCAGCAACAACAACAACAAAAACCAACACTGCCTCGTCATCATGTACTTCAGCAACAACAGCAACAGCAGCATCCCCAACATCACCAGCATATGCAACAGCACCATCACACCACCACTACTACAATACCACCCAACGTTACACAACTACCGGCAGCGGGTACAGCCGTAGTAACGGCCATCTCAACCGGCTCCAGTGGCCGTCACAGGGAACAAGGCAGTGGCAATGCTGCTGCCCCTAAAAACAAACAAACTAAAGTTGATGAGTCCAAACTATTTATTGACATTAGAAACTCAGCACCTGATGTCATAATCATGACATCCCATTGACAATTAAGGATATTAAAATCAAAAAGTCAAATGTATAAAATTTCTTGGTCAGCCATTTTTGTTGCACATTAATATCACATCCCTTTATCATCATCAACATCATTGTTTTTACTATCACCACTCTAATCATCATTATCACACATCATTGATTTTATCGTTTGCATTAAATGCAGCAAGTAAGTTTGTTTTAAGCTCTAATACGTCTAGACTTTTTTCCCATTTTCAGTTCTTTCTTGCCTTTACTACACTAGTTAATATAAAATTTTCAAAAAGAAATTATATTTTAACACAGTAACTAAAAAAATGTTATTGGAATTTTAAATAAAATTTTCTGTCTATTTTTTAACTTTTAAAAACATGTTTATATATTTTTTAAGTTTTCATTCTACTACTTTTAACAATTTAACTAGAGCAAATATTTCACAAACTTTTGGGTTACACTTTAATGCTGACTTTGCTCAGTAAATTTGAAATGTGTGAAGGAAATGATATTTGTCGGTGGGGGGGGGAGAATTAAGGTTAAAACACTTGCCATAGGAGGATTTACATAAGTGACTTGACTGCATGACTGGCTGTCAAAGTAAATATTTAACTAAACTTATTAGAAGGGGTCGTTAACAAATTGCTGAAATTTAAATATTCTCAGAACTGAAGCTCAGCAACAATGGACATCATCCGTGGTGCTTTTTGACAACCTTAAGACCAAAATTTACATAACAATTATCAGCAAACACGACCTTTGCTTACTTAACGCCCACACACAAGTTACTTTGAAATAGTAGGCCGCTTGAGAATTATATAAAAAAAGATGATAGTATATCTGGTGCGTGTATTCATTACAAAGAGATTAATTATGGCATGCGATATAGAATGAACACTTCAAATTATTTACTGTTTGGATAACTCCATTTTGCCAGGTGTGACCATGGTGCTTACTTTTTTAAAATAATTGGAAAATATAAAAATTATATTAGGTTTTTTCATTTACTAAAAATTTTTACGAATTTGTTACAATTTTTACTGCAAAGTGTTCATCAACTCAAAAAGTTTGCAAGGAGAGAGCGTCGAAAGAAAGAAAAAAAATTGAGAGACAAAGAACTTACCACAAATCATGATATAAATATAGAAGGTACTTCCACTCTCTTTTTATTTTTAAAATCAAGTATTTTTGAAGTTTGTTTTTTGAGAGAAATAAGGAAAAATGTTCCCATATAGTAAAAAATTTAAGTCTTCCCCTAGAATTTTTTTTTACAAAAATGTGTAATTCTCTTTAAAAAAATTTGTAAATAATTAAAGTGATATAGATAACGACACGTCTGTGAAGTTTGAGAAGTGGTTATGTAATAACTTATCTCATATTTTTATGTTTTCTGCTTAATACAAATCTTTTAACTATATTTTCATCTAAATTTGGCGTTGAGAAACCAAATTTAATGATGTTTTTGATTACTTGACAATGAATTTTTATTAAGTTTAACAAATATTGATTGATATTGAATTTTGTTTAATCTCCATAATTCGTTTCTTGTTGATCAACAACAACAGCAACATCTTTTTCTAAAATATTGAAGAAGATCTTTTAGCAAGTCTATTTCAAAGATAAGCTCTTAGTCGGTTTTGACGAACACCAGGAAATGGAGGGAATTAAAAAAATGCTGCACTCATATTTTTACTTATGCTCTAATTCAGTAAGAAGATTTAGGACGTTTTTGTTTGAAAATACTTCTGAGTTCTTGTCTTTGAATTCTTT
This sequence comes from Tachina fera, assembly GCA_905220375.1. NCBI lineage: Eukaryota > Metazoa > Arthropoda > Insecta > Diptera > Tachinidae > Tachina > Tachina fera. Next base: position 108,809,187 of record LR999966.1, on the reverse strand, counting down.
AAATTATTTTATTCAAAAATGGTTGTTGTCTTTGATAATTAAAAATAAAAATATTATTACCATGTTCTTGAAACATAAAAATTATATTAATTGCTTAATTCACAACAATTTTTATCGTGTATTTGTGTATCAAATACACTTTTTGTTTTTTAATTGTGAACACCCTCTGTGTAGTGTATTTTAAATGAAAAAAGAAGAACAAGCTACACACAAATTCTCTCAGAAAGCCTCTCTCTGAATACAAGATTTTAACAACATATGAAATAAAAGTGTAATAGTGTGTTTAATTTTTATATGAAAATTTTATACAACATGAATATTATAATACAATCGATACAGATATACAAGAGGTTTTGTGAATAAAGCAAATGTATTTTACTATATTATATTATTCAAAAATAAATTAAAAAAATATGTGTTGGGTATAATGTTTACAACAAAATCATAAAACAAATACACGAACCTTCTAGCATAGACAATAACTAATTATTGTTTTAAAGAATCACAACTGCAGCTTTTTTTTCGTCCATAGACAAGACGATACAATCTCGAACAGAATTTATGCATTAATTGTTTAATTTATACATTCTATATTTTATAAAAACAAATTTCAAATAATTTTTGAATAAAATTTTCAAACAAACAGGAAACAGAGGGGGAAATATTTAATTAATATGGTAGCACAATTTTAACGGAAACTTCAGAATACCTATAGCTGTCAGAAGGTGAATGTCAAGAAAAAATGAGAGAATGGTACCTTCTAAACTAATATAATACTTTGAATAGCACTAGCTACTTTGGCTATCAGCTATTATAGTATTTACATTTAAATTTGTATCTTTAGTTGAGAAATATAGTTTGAAATTATTGTTATATTGTTGAGGCTGGGTACTGTGAGTAAGTTGAGGCCGTTGTTGGATAAATATTTTGTTTGCAGTCTTCTTAGATTGGGACAGGATGCCAACACGTGTTCAACTGAGATTTTAGCTATATTTATATCATGCTACAAATTATTACTAGTAAAATTTTTACTTGCAAGAATTATCCAACCACCTGTTGTGTGTTTTGTTGTTAAGTTAAATATTTAAAAAATATCTGAAAAAGGAAAATTGAAAAATGAAAAATGAAGAATATGAATTTATTTGTTAAAAAACATGTAAAGCATGTTTTCTGAATTTATTGTTTTTCTTTCATTAAGCCATAATCATAAATTATATTTTAAAGGCAAAAAATTTTGCTTGTTTCTCATATATGATCAGAGATGGAAAGTAGCATTTTTGTATTTGTTAATAAATAAAATTAAAAAATTATGAAATATGCAAAAAAAAAGATAAAAATACGTGAAACTTTATAAAGAATTTCATATTAAACGTAAATTTCTAAAAAAAATTGCAATTTAAAATATTATCAAACAAAATACATCAGAAAAAGTACAATTGGATCATGATTTCCAGTCACGGATCTGATGTGAATAGAATGTTCTTGCAAGTTTTTACAAGTAAAGCATTCATTTACTTTTTCATATTTTTGTGAAATAAATTTTGTAAATTTCTGCCTTACTCTCTCGTTGCTAATTTCTAATGGAAAAGTAATTGAACAGACCTATTATACAATTCCCTAGTATGTCAATTCTTTGTAAACATTAAATTAAAAGAAGGAATTTTCCAGTCAGAATGGCCGGCGCTCAGAAAGCTCTGAGGGGTATGACCTTAAAAATCAGAGTTTTTACAGAAATATACTTATAAAATATATTCTGTAAATTCTTGCATATGACGCATTATTTTGTATATTGTATCACTAAGCGTTGACAAGTTTTGTATGTGTTTTGAGTGTGTAATTTACTTTTTTAATCAAATTTGTCAACACTTAACGCAGCGATTAAAAATAAAAAAATAAAAATTCATAAGTAAAAAGCCTTTTTTGAGCATGTGACGGGCGTGACCTCTTCATGTGACGGGTGTGACATGCTGGGAAAAACAAACCCTTTTATTGACTTCATTCATACAACCAATATAAATTTAAACTAATATGAAAATAACAAGCAATTTACTTCTTTACATGACGTATGCAAATACACATATTCGGACGAGTTTCTCCAACAGGGCCCACTTTTAGCTGTCGCTTATTATAAAACAGGAATTTTTTAAATTTTAATAGTTGTATTTTATTCTTCGAATAATTCTTACCAATGACCGACTGTCATGTGTAAGTATCTTTTTTTAATTTATTTTTTTCATCTACCAGTTAGATATAGATATAGATTTTTCAGGAGCCTTACGCGTTTCAGTCCAGGTGTTTGACAATTAACGTACGATAATAATAATGAAAAAAACAATCACCCTTATTCCAGTTGTCGTCGTCGACGTCACTTTAATACAATACCAAACAATTGGGGATTGTGTGCCCGTTGTCAAAATCAACTGACTCCTTTTGCAGGTTTATGCTATTTTTTAGACCTTAGGGAAGGGGAATAGATTATCAGTAGCACGAAATCGTTCTCGAGAGCGGGTAAATAAGCCCTAATTTGTTGGTATTGTGTTGAGGTGACGTCGATGTCGACAACTGGAATAAGGGTGAATGCTTTTTCAATGAGACCAGCCAAAGTTTCATTTTTTAATGTGCTTACTGGAAGCATCAGGAATTCTAAAGGAACTTCTTTGACGAGTTGCTTTACAACAGCAATTCTTTTTGATGGACTAAAAGGAAGTTAAGGTTTAACTTAAGTGATTTTTTTAATGAACACTGGGTTTCATATGTATTCGAAATGCTTAAAATTTAGCTTTTATCGTTTTTCCATTGTCTGCTTTTTAGTTTTCTTTTTGTCTATTTTCTACTGCGTATCAAAATGAATACGAACCTAAAAATTGTATTTGTTGTTAGTATTTGCTCCCAATACCCCAATTATTATAGAAAAATTCTCAATAATTGGTTGAAGTCTACTGAAGTGTTGCTTAGCAGAAAAGAAGTTCATCTAGAAATCCTAGGCTAACAACAGATATATTTTTTAAATTTGTACATTAATATTTTTTTTAAGTTTTTTATTTTTCTATCTTTTTTTCTCTCTTTCTAAAGTTTAATACAGCTCGGAGTCTTCTTTGTTATTTTGAAGATTTTTATTTTATTTGCGTTTTTTTTATTAAAAAATCGGACTTTAGCGTTAGTGTGACGGGTGTGATCAATTATTTCTTATACATACTGATGCGACTGTTAAAGTAGATTCTATCAAATGTGTATTATATATCAATTATTTTTAAAAAAAATTTTAGTGTGACGGGTGTGACAAAAATCTCATTATACGACTTACATACAATGTCGAAACGAAGAGTATCGAGTTTTATTAAAGATGAGAAATTGAAAAAAAATTAAATGCAAAATGTAAACTCAATACCAAACACCCAACGCAGGAAAGCAACATGTTCACTAGAGCTATAACTTTTGGAATTTTTTGCTTACTGCCACGTCAAAGTTTTAGTAAAAAAAAAAGTAAAATGCCTAATGTTCACTATATACTTATTTCAAAGGGTTTAGAAATTCATCGAAAATATAAAATGTTTTAATCTGTCCATAACAGCAATTCTCTTGTAAAGATTTAACGATTTTTATTAAAAAAAAATTTTTATTTTGTACGGTCGTTTTCTATGGAACTACTAATTTATATTATATTAATTTAAATGCTTTTACGTTTATAATTTTTCCTAGACTTTAGAAATATTGAAATGATTTGATATAACTGCATTTGGAATATGAAGAACCACATAACATTTATAAGTTGATAAATTGGGATTTCAAGATATTCTGATTCCAAGCGAAACATTAGAGGATACATTTTGCAGGTCTAAAAGTTGTGTTAAAAATGCTATAAGTTCCGCCTCTCTAGAATTGCAAAGTTTTTGGAGGCTGATTGTCTTAACAAAAACATATAATATATTGTTACGTAAAAAGATTCCTACAGGGTTAATGCAAAGAACTATCTAGAAGTATTTAACTAAAGCAACAAACGTACACACATATTCGCGTGCAAACACTGTAGCAGAGAACTAAATAAGCATGCGTAACACGTACACAAGCAGAAGCAACAACAAAAAGCGTCTGCATATTAAGAAGCTTCGCATATTTACACACATACATACATGGCAATTCAAACGAAAGGCAAAGGTAAACAACCACCACGCATTGCTTAGTTAATGATGTACACACGTTTGCATATACACATGTATGTACATAGTTACCACATGAACTTAATTGGGCACTAAGTAAACAACATTTAAGATGATAATGATCGTCTGGACTATGCTTGAAACTTCTAGTGGTATTGGTGCACAGTATAAAAAGCGCGAAGCAACCAATGGCAAGTCAGTCGTGAATAAGTCAGTTGTGAAGTTCAGTTGTGTTGTGAACGAACAAGTCAGTCAGTGCTAATTGGAATTTAGTAGAGTGAACATCGTTGAAAGTAAAAGACATCGTGCCGTGGATAATAACGTTGAGAAGTAAATAAGAAAAGACAAGTTGTAATTGGTTTAGTCAAGAATAAAAGGAAGTTCAGTTGCAAATAAGAAAATCGTGTTGTTATTTATTTTTATTTTTGAGCAATCAAAAGAACTCACACGTTTAATAAAATTTAAACGTAACAATATATTAAGAAACAAACAAAAATTTTGTGAGTGTGGAATATTATAAATAAATACTATAATTCTAATTAATATGAAAATATATTACTCGTAAATATCTTGAGAAGCGCCTCAACTCTTCAGGCTAAAATGTGGACGCTAAAACTTTCAGACTCGATAAGCTTCAAACGAGAACGCTAAGTCATAATATGGGAACTATAACAATAAAAGTAACTAATAAAAAGTAAATTTATGGTCATAGTCACCAATTTTACTAAGAAACTAAATTATTTATTGTTTCCTCAATCTTTTGCAGCTGCATCTTTTTCATTATTGAATAGCTTGCACTCTGCACCATGATTACTTTCAGCAACGTTCAGTTTTAATACCAAACTCATTGCAATCCATAAAGTGAAATCTTAATCAATGAGAGGTAATGTTAAGATTATTTTTATAACTTGTGAAATTTTCCAATTAACCTACGATGATATGGTGGAAAATTATAGCATTCGATATTGACCAAAATTTCAAAACACTTCCCTTTAAATTTTATTGAATTTTTTTATATATAAATTTTTTTATATTCATACGCCAACAGCATTTTATTATTTTACAAGAACTTTCAGATTTAATTACAAATACGTTTCAGGTTCAATAAATTACAAATTCTACCATTTTTATTTAACAGCCTTTGCATTTCCAGCATTCATTGAATGTCCATTTGCTTGCCTACTTCTAGAGGTGTTCAATATTTAATTTTTGTTTTTGGTCATGTTTTCCTTCTGGTGATTAAGTAAAGCAAAAAAAAAACAAGAGCACAAAAACAGAAACATCCGGAAAACGAAACATGCGTGTTGCAAATGCCGTCATACATAAATGTCATAGACCACATGATACATTGTCAAAAAAAAAAGACAACATGTTTTCGAATAAATAAAGAAAAAAACATGAAAAAAATATTTGCACGTTGTGTTGTATGTTTCACTGCTACACGTTGGAAATTTTATAATATTTTTTGCGTATGTGAATTGAACTCATTGTAGTTTAGTGGCAAGTACACTTTTCAATGCCTTAATATTAGAAACGGGCATGTCCTGGCTGGTTTGGGTGAACTCTATAAAGAATTACTTTGCCTTGCAACAAAATTTTAATAATTTATCATGAGCACTGGTTTTCAATAGAAATTTTCGCATGATTGCTTCGGAATTTCAGGAATTTATCACTCAGAAAATAATAACACTCTTATAAAGCCTTTTTAAGGAAATTTTGTTTTAAAAACCCTTTACAAAGCCTTAATAAATTTTATAAATAAGGCTGTAAATGCTAATATTTTATACAGATTAATAATAACTAGAGGTTGAAACTCACTCCCCTTTATGAAAAAACCAATAATTAAAAACTTATTGAAGAGTTTGAAAAACATACAGTATTGGTTAAAAAAAGGATTTGAAAATGCCAATTCCATTTTCCAATTGTAAAATAACTAAAAAAAAGCTGATAGAAAATGCGTTTATAAAGCGTGTTGTGTAACTTGCCATTTTTCATGCGCTAAAGTTTTCAAATACACGATACTTGTAGAAAAACTGACACGTGTTATGTACAAACTTGTACCGTAAGAGTATTGTATGAGTATAACAAAAACATAAGAAATTGCACATCGTGCATATGGCTTGGATGTAGCTGGGGTGAGTTGTCAGTACTTAAAAAATATTTCTAAGCCTGGATTATTAATTATTCAGAATCAAATATCTGCTAACCTTTAAACTGGCTTCAATTTAATATTTTGGTCATATTTGGCCCATAGTTCCGTTGCTTCCCAGCTGACTTACAATAATACAACAACGTTAACTTGTTATGAAGTTTACCGCAAACACTACAAGGTGGGTCGGCTTTTTATACTCACCTCTCACGCTTACGTAAATACAAATTTGAATGCAAATGAGATGTTTACTGCGTGACTTAATTTTTTTATTGTTTAAATGAATTGTACATGAAAATAAATATATGCTTCGGTAGATCAGTGGGTGGGTAGTGTTCTTTACTATCATGTGGAGATCGTTGGATTGACTTCTGATTCAATGCGCTAACTATTTAAAACATGCAAATATAAAAACAAAATTAAATATTGACTAGTTAAAACTTCAACAAAAAGTAGATAAAATTGTGATATAAAAAGAAATATTTTTTTTCTACGATAATTGTCCAGTCTAACAATGCGTTTTTCGGAAAAAAAAATACGTAAAAGAACCGGTTCTGAACCGGGTAGCAAGTATCCTTTATTTGACGCTACTAATGCAGCTTTCCATTGTTGAAAGAAGTTTAAAAATCAGATGAGCGGTTTTGGTGTGAAAGCGTAACAAGCAAACATACACTAAAAGAATTTTTTTCATAAATTCTATGAATTTCGATGATGAACTTTAATGAAAAAATTCATTAAAATTCAACCAACATCACGTTCTTTAGATTAATGAAACCAGTCTCGTTAAAATTATTTTAATGGAAACTACGTCAAATGTATTAACTACTGTCATCAATGCAGTGAAGGAACTTAGTCGAAACAACGAAATAATTTTATTAAAACGACGATATAATATCATTAAAACCACGAAATAGTTTCATTACAACAACGAGATAATTTCCAACGAAATAATTTCATTAAAATAACTAAAAAATTTCATCAAAACAAAGAATTAACTTCACAAAAACAGTGAAATAACTTTATTATAACAACGAAATAACATTTAAGAAGTTTATTATTCGACATATTGTCATAATTATATTTTAATTTGAAATTTATTTGTGACTGTTCAAAATTTGTGGTTAAAGTCTACTGATGATTTGGTTTAAGCGCCAATGAAATACGTATATAGACCAAGCTAAGCCACAAGTAAATAAATTTCAAATTACAACGAAATAACTTAATTGAAACTGTATGTCTAAATAAGCATACCAAGAGTGCAAGAACACTCATACAGAATTACCTTTGATGCAAGCTTTTGGTTGACAACTGTTGAAATACATTTAATTTATCAGACTTTCATGATTACAATGAAATTTTCATTGGGACATCTAATACATTTCATAGCTATAATGAAATTCTAAATTGCTGTATATTTTATTATTATTTTTTTAGTTTTAAAGAATTTAATCTTTAACTTAATTGCTTTAAGGTGTGTACTTATGTATATATATTTAGTTCAAGCAACAGCTGTAAATGTTTCTTAAATGTAAAGGCCTTTCTTAATAATTAGAAAATATTATTGTCACAAATCCAAGGAAATATTTTTAAGAAACTAGAATACCAACGAAGCAATTCCAATGAAATTCTTTTACAATATTCGTGAAATTTTCATTTGATTTGTGATATTATGATTAGATTTGCGAAAAAAAATCTAATGAAATTGTTTCGTTGGATCTATGAAGCAAAATTCTTTCGGTGTACAAACTCACTTTCACATTTCAAATAGTAGTAAGAATGCATTTAATTTTTTTAAAGCAAAAACAATAAATTTAATTTTTTTTATTCGAAAGATCAATACATGAACTTATCATCTGAAAATGATGACATACGACCAAAGCGGGTATTTTTGCGAATTGTATTATGAACAATGCAATTGTTTTCATTGATTGTAACGCGAGATCAGACTTAAGTTTTGAAGAAATAAGGTACATACGGTACATCAAAGGGTGCATTTTTCTTAATATAATGGAGTCTCTAGAGTCTGTTGTGGATAAAATGTAAAATGTAACTTATTGATGGCTTTTGTATAAGTTGTTAAATGATATTTTCTTCCTTTCAAAGCATAGAAGCAAATCAATCATACAGACATTCTTTACAGGTCTAAATAACTATTCTTCCATTACAGATGAGTTCAAACTTGAAATTCAGGTATAAGTCAATTCCGCCAGCTTTTACAATTATGTTTTCGTATTTGCCAAAGTTTCAGAAAAATAAATTGAGACGCAAAATTTTTTTTTAATATAAATACAGACACAAACTTATACACACAGGCACTCTTTTAAAGCAAATAGATTGAACATTATGCGAGTAAGTCTTCATATATTTTCCATTAATTTTTTTCCAAATTTCTTTTTTTTTTCCCAAAACTGGTGCTTCATCATGTTTAACAATCAAAAGCAGCAGATGTTTTCATGTTTTTCATGGTGCTGTTGTTGATGTCAGCATCATCGTTGTGGCATAATTTACTATATAAATACATGCATACGTACCTACATGCACATACATACATATATGCATATAAAAGCAAACACATACACAGACGGCATCCTACAATATCGAACTAGCATAAATTTCATCAACACCATGCTCGCTGTGCTTGTTCAATTGAAACTCGAAAAAAAAATCATAAACATAAAAACATGTTTGCAACTCATGCTTGTATTTGTTCCGGTTACAACTTTTCTCCAAAGTGCTTTAATCAGTTCTAATAAATAATTTGTCTATATGCAGTTTAACTGCAAATAAAAAAAATTAATTAATTATAGCACAAAAATTAAAAACCAACATCAGCCGCGCAAACGTTTACTTTATAATTTGTTTAAATATATGTACATATGTATGTATACATAATAGGTTTCCATGTTTCAATGTTTAAATTGAAAGCGACCACAAAAACGTGTTGTTACATAAATGTATTACGTATTATGTATTATGCTGAATTATATAGAAATTTAGTCATGGCGCAAATATTGAACATTTAAGTTTTATTTTATTTCACTGTCGTATTAAGTAAAAAAAACATTTGATTTGCCAACGACTTATGCAACAAATTTTTCGTGGAAATGTTTTTTTTAATCTTTTATAAATCAAAATTATTTGCTATGAATTTTGAAAACGAATCTAGTGAAACTTTAAAATTACTGTGAATTAGAGTGGTCAATAAATGCTTTGAATTGAATAAATTCTGAAATCTAATAAAAATTTCCATTACAAACATTTAATTTATGGCTCGATTATGGATGGCAACCGAACTGTAGTTGCGTTGCTAGTTGCCGAAATAGTATTATGGATGGCAACTGGCAACTAACAGCTGGTAATTTCAGTTGCCATATTGGCCACCACAAATTTGTAGTTGCTGCATAGTAAAAAGTGAATAAATTAAAAATTATGTGCTGTATTATTTTTATTTTCGAGTTTCTTCGTTGCATATTAAGAAGAAAATATGATTTAAAGTTAAAAGGGATTGTTAAAACGTATTTTAGGCCGGCTAGTAGATTCAACATTTTGCATTTCCTTCTCTTCATCAGCAATTAATTCCACTTAACTAATAATTTTTAAGATAAATACTATTTTAAGCACTTTTACTTGCTGATTTTGTTTTGAGCACTTGTATTTCTTATATTTTGCATTTTTGTTCACATTATTTTCAGTTGCCAATCTGTCATAATCGTATTTTCGATAACTTTTTGGCAACTGGAGGAAATTGCCATACATAATACCAGTTTTACGTACCTTTTCACAATGTATGGTTAAGAGTTAACGTGAACTTTAACTGACAGTTCTTCATAAAAAACTTGCCGTTAAAGTCCCTGTTATATTTTAACCATACATTGTGAAAAGGTACGTTAGTTTCAGTTGCGTTGCTAGTCAATTCGTTAACTGAAGTTCGGTTGCCATCCATAATCGAGCCATTACAAACGACTTTTGCAGCAAATTTTTCATGGAAATCATTTATAAATTAAATGTACATATATGTTGTGAATGCAGCCTTTTGAATTTTGAAAACGAATTTAGTAAAGCTTTTAAATTATTGTGAATAAATGCTCTGAATTGAATAAATCCTGAAATCTAATAAAAATTTCCATTACAATAGAATGTTAAGGTTTTTTTTGCCACAGAAATTGGGTAACTGAATTTAAAAAAAAAAAATAATTTCAAGGCTGTACGACGCAGGAAAATTTGTACTGGCAATGCCCTTCTTAAACTGTTATAATTTCTGTTTGCCCAATTATCACATATGGCAGCACTCTTATTTTTTTTATAAATTAAAGCATACTGTAAGGCTTTCAAAAATAAGAGATAACGAAAAAACCAAATAAAACTTATTATTGAAAAAAAGTAATAAATCAATAATTTTCGCTGCGTACTATATTTGCCTCACGTGTGTAAATACATGTTCCATAAATAAAAAAAAAATATTCAAATATGCATATGCATATTAACTGGTTCAGCAATTTGGCCGCTATAAAATTGCAGCAATTAAATGAATAAGCAGTTTGTGGCAAATATAATCCCAGCAAATAAAAATATATGTATGTATGTATGTATGTGTGTATAGGCAAAGGTATAGGCTTATGTATATCATGAATTTTTTATGAAGTAAATTTGCACGTAGATACATATGTATATGCATCCATATATGAAATTCGATGATGACGATGATGCATCAAATAATCAAAATATAATGAAAGAACACACATACAAATACATTTACTAATTCATCTACATACCTTTTTATGCAAATAATTACATATGTACACATGTACATATGTATATAAATCGTGGTTGAGTAGGCCAGCAAAATTGCACGATGCTTGTAATTTAATTACCACGAACAACTGATAGGGAAATTGAAGTGCTTATTAAATTGATGAAACATATGTATTTGAAAATTTAAGAGGTATTGAAATTACCCAATTTTGGAAGGTAATAAATAATCAGTCATGTATGTGTGTAAAATAATTAACTATATTATTTTGGATATATTAGATTCATATACTTGATCATTTATGTTTAGTCAAATACTTTACAAATTGCAACATGACCAATCCTATGATAGCACTCAAACAAATATTTGCTTGAACAGGCGTTATACTTAAATCATCTAAACTAATGGAATTTTAAATTTGTGTGTTTTTTTTTGAATTGTTAGATTAAAGCTTAGTATTTGCTCAAGCCAAATAACGTGTGGTTTGTGCTCTTTTATGAACTATTAGATATGTATCAATGTTCAATTTACCTAAAAAAAACATTTAAATTCTCTAAAAAAAAATATTAATTGCTTCTTAAAAACACATTGAAATTAATAATAATCACGTTTTTACTAAAAAAAATTTGTTAAAACACCTAGAGCTATTTAACATTATCATAAATCAAATTTCACATGACAATTTCCGAACGTGTGAAGAATTGGTATTAAAAAAACTTCATACGATTAAGAAATATTTTGACAATTTATGAAGAAAATTATTAACAAGAATTTGTATGTTGATAAAAGTGGAAATATGTATGCAATTTTTTAGTTTTATGGGAATTAATGATACAAAAATAAAATGCATGTGAACGAAAAATTTTATTGAGAAATTTTCACATGTGGAGTTCATTATAAGTAGTTCTAACAATTAAAAAAAAAACATATTATTAACTTGAAAGTACACGGTAGAGCAAACGTATTGAATTAGATTATACATCATTTTGCCAATTCATCACAAATAAAATAATTAATTTTTGAGCATTCATTAACAAATTATAAACAAAACAAGCCATAGTTCGTTGCTGATTAACCAACAGTGTAGCCGTTAAAGTGCTCCTGTAATAAGGCCATTGCATTAAAGAATTCATTGCATTAAAAATTAAGTGACGGCCCAAAACACTGATAGATCTATTTGTGGAGATATTTAGCCTTCCCAAATTTTTTTATTTAAATTTCTTAAGCAGAAACGAAATACATAATCAATGGCAAACAAACATTCTTCATGCTAATATATTAGAAACTTAACATTAAATAAATATTTATATATTTAACTGCGGTATTTTTATATTCTCAGAATAACAAGAAACAAATTAATTAAATAATATTAAATCTAATGTGGCGACTCCCCTCGAAAAAAAAATTTAAGTACGGATACAAAAATGTCTGCAGTGATCTGCAAGTAAACCTTAAAAATTCGTAAAAGTTTTATTTAAAGTTACAAACATTATAATAACAAATAATTTTATATCAGCATATTCATAAAATTTAAAATGAGCTTGAAATGTAATGGCACATAATCATAGTCATAACAAAGTATATATTCAAGAGTTTCGAACCAGTATTTTCTATACTTATACTGGTTTTAAAGTCTTAAAATATACCTTGTTTTGACCATGAATATGTGCTATTTCATTTGAAATTTTTCATACAAACTTTTCTTAAATGAACTTTCAAATAATCTATGGTATTTAAGTTTCATTATTTTTTATAAGATGAGCAATATTTCTTTCTTTCTTCATTTTTGGCAGCTGATAGAGATAAATAACATAAATTGTTTGTATATACATACATATATTACAAAACTATAATAGAATAGTATAAAAAATTGTATTCATTCTTTAGCACAAAACCGCAATTCATAAAAACAGCAGGAGAATTTTATGTGTATTAAGTACACCATTTCCAAAAAAAAAAAAACTTTAAACAAGTTAAAATTATAAATTCAAAAGGCCTTACGTTATTTCGGTTCTCCTTGTTCTGTTAGGGTCAACGTCGTTTTATTTCAACGTCAACATCAATAACAATAACAATTTAGGTTTCTATAACAAGCTGGCAATGCCATTGACTATTTATCGTTTGTGGCAACATGCCAAATACACATCTCTAAATATTTTAATGGGCTGCAGTGTTGGAGCTTTATCTTATTTTTGAAGTTTTTAGACCTGAAAAAATACCAAAAAGATTTCTTAGATAAAAATAAGATTTTTAAAAATGTGACATTTGGTAATTTTATTATATTATTGAGGAGTCTTTTGACTAAACTACTTACTTTGGTTCTTGTAATTAAATAATTTGAAAGTAATAATAAATTCAGTGAGTGCGCGCAAAAAGGGTTCCGTATGGACACGATATACGTAATTCAATACGAACTTTAGCCAATATAAACTATAGTTTTGGCTTTTTTTTCGTTTTTGGGTTTTTTCGATTTTAAGAGGTTTTTTGAATTTATTGGCGCTTTCTGAGTTTTGGCACTTTTTTCACGTTTTGGCGATTTTTTTTTGGTTTTTGAAGTTTCTTTAATTTTGGCGATTTTTATTATTTTGGCGTTTTTTTATTTTGGGGTTTTTTTTATTTTGGCGATTTTTTAATTTCGGTGTTTTTTTCATTAGGTGATTTTTTTTTGGTTTTGGCAATTTTTTTAGTTTCGGCACTTTTTTCTCGTTTTGGAGACTTTTTTCGGTTTTTGGCGTTTATTTTCAATTTTGGCGATTTTTTTCGTTTTAGCGATTTTTTTTAAATTTGGCGTTTTTTTTCATTTTGGCGATTTTTTTTCACATAAACAATTATTTTGGTTTTTGGCGCATTCTTCGCGTTTTGGCGATTTTTTTCTGTTTTTGGCGTTTTTTAATTTTGGCGATTTTTTTTCATTTAGACGATTTTTTCGAATTTGGCGATTTATTTTAGTGCTATAATTTTTTTTTTAATTTTGTAAATTTTTTGCGATTTGGCAATTTTTTTAAATTTTTGACGATTTTTTCAGGTTTTGGCGTTTTTTTCGCTTTGGCGATCTTATAATTTTTGGATTTTTTAGTTTTACCGTTTTTGAAAATTTCAAGAATTTAACTCTTACGGTTTCCAAGATTTAGCAAGTTGTCAAAATTACATAGTCAAAATTGCATTAACTGATGGACACCCCTTTAATTTAATTTTTTTTAATTTTAGTGTTAATTGTTGTAGCCTATATAAAGATACACTAATTTTACAAATTTCAAGTGTCAATATACATATGTATGTACATACATACATACAATTGTATGTATATTACATGGGATTTTAAAATTTTTCGTCGCTCGTTTTCGAGCACCCTTTAGTTTTTAATTCTCATGTATTTGTTGTTGTAGCGTCCAAGGTTCTACATACTCTGTCCAAATTTCAGGTCCGTAGCTCTTAAGGTTCCTGAGAAAATACCGTTTGACGGACAGACGGACAGCGTAGCGAAAACAATAGGGTTCCTTTTTTCACCTTTGGTGTACGGAACCCTAAAAATGTGACATTTGGTACTTTTAATATATTATTGAGAAGTCTTTTGACTAAAGTACTTACTTTGGTTCTTGTTATTACACAATTTGAAAGTTATAAAAATGGGCGGAGTTACGCCCGTTAACATTTCTTATAATATTTCACGGGGTTATACTAAAACGATTTGCACGAACCTTACCACACAAATTGAGCTCTGAAATAGACAAGATCTTTTATGAAAAAAATGGGAGGAGTCACGCCCACTAAAATTTAATATTTTATTTGACGTGGTTCTACTTTAACGATTTTTACAAAACTTAACACCCACCCTAAGCCCTAAAAAACACACAATCTTGCATTTAAAAAATGGGTGGAGGTACGCCCATTAAAATTTACTTTTATATATGACGTACTTCTTCTTTTCTTATTCTATCAGAACTTTGCATTGAAGTCAGTTATTTTTGGCAGAAAGAATTATTATAAAATAATTTTAAGTAATTTGTGGAAATAGTGTATTTTTTATATGCAGCTCATAAAAAGGGTACGTAGTATGAACACATATTCATTTCATGTATGTTTATAAAAAGCTTTGCAAATCCTTGCTAATGCTTTATAAAGTCTGTGTATATTTGTTATTATTTATTTAAGGCTGTATGAAAAAAAAATTTAAAGTAGAATGGAAGCATTTTTATAATGCAGCTTTGTAAAATTAACTATTAAGAAGAAAAAAAAACGAAAAAAGAGCAAACAAAAGATAAAAGCATAACCGGCAAAAAGTAATTTATAATGCTGCACGTAACAATTATTTAACAGGGGATTAGCACTTTCACTTGTGTAATTAAATGCTTTAAGTTTAAGGTGCAAAAAGGAGAAGTATTTTAATACATTTTCAAGTGGCAGAGTGTGCTCACGTGTGTTTTACTAAAAGATAATGAGAATAATATTTGTATTAAATTTAAATTACTAAAATCTTTTGTTATATTATTTTCCCCGCAACTGATAGCGAACTTATACAGTGAGAAGGAGGAAGTTAACGAGATATACACCCTCTTTTCACAAGTCGGGCAGGCGAATCGTCTCGAAAACTTGTATGAGAATCACTAAACAAATTAATGCTTTTTCCATAAAGGTCCTTATTATGAGCATCATTCGATCCTCGACTGTAGTCGAAAGTACTGATCGAACGAAATTTTTATTTGGTATTATGACGAACATTTGACAAAGAACGTCATTATTGTGAATAAAATTGACAAAAAGTAGTTTACAATTTGTGTTGTTGTTTAACACTTTGATTTTTTTTTTTTAATAATTTTTCATATTAAAATACTTTATCAAAAGATAAATTCAAGTGGGCCATCCGGGTTGTGAAAACACTGGTGTAGGCTTTCCCTATAGGAACTCAAACTCATTTGTAAGTACCTTCAAACTGGTTTTTTAATAATCACAACTGGTTGATTAAGTGACTTTTTTCCTCGTCGTCGACTCACTATTTTAACATAGGCATGTCATAGGCAGTAGTCAATTGGCCATCTCTGCATGACTTTTAAATTGACTACTAACTGCTTATTTTTCAACCACTCTGAAGTCACTTAATATCTATTATAGTTAAATAAATATTTATGTAAATCTTCATACACATTTGTATATCATATACATACATACATATGTATATACTATATATAATGGAAATATGTATATGATATATAGAAATAATTAGTATTTTTATATTTAAAACAAAAATACATACATACATACATTCATACGAAAGTTTGTCCTGCTCATAGAAAATATTATACATATTAAGTATTGAAATTATTATTTTTTTTCAACACAAACATTTGGCATTTGATTTCATGGCATACTTCTTTTGATTTTTTTATTTTCTTTTCATTTACTTATTTTGCTTTTATTTATTTCTTACGTGTGCTTCTATTCAATATGTTTGGTTGATATCTGCATGAGATTTAAACCAATTTGTAATCACTTGCAAAATAATTAATTTATAGCTGGTGTTTTTTGTCAATTGACTATTTTATTTACTACAGGGTTGTATTTCAAAAGTAATATAAATATAATTTCAATTTTGTTTGACTATTTCACGAACTTCTCACCTGCAATTTGTTCTTTATTAAAATATTTTTCTAAAGGTTTGTTGTTGGCTGAGAAGTTTTTCCAATCTTTCTTTTTTAAATTAAAATGAAGCCTTTTATCTAAATTTACAGTCCTGTTTGCTTTTTTTGCTCTAGTCAAATTGTTCTGGCAAAATCTTTATTGGAATTTATTTTATAATTGACTTACAAGTTAAAGTTTAATTATTAAATTCATTTCGAAAATAATAAAATAAGTATTAGACCAATCACACACACAGACAAAAATTATTATTCAAGTGGATTTATTTTTTCAATTTTCACACTTTTTATGTTTGTAAATATTTTATAAATTCTCTAATAATTCATTTTGTTTATTAAACATCACAATTTCTATACTTTTTTTATTCACAATTGTGGTGTTTTGTTTGTAAAAAAAAATATATATATTTTTTTGGTAGTTAAATGTAAAATATAAATGAAAACAAAAAAAATAACCTAAATCTTAAATAAATAAATTTTATAGCATAAATAATAAATAAATGTTTTGGTAAAATTGCCCAAAATAAGGGATTGTAAAATAAATATCGATTTGCAACATAAAATGAAAACAAAAACAGAAAACTTCTACCTAATAAATTAAAAAAAAAAATTAAATAATTTTAAGAAACTAGAATTAATTTTAGTAAAAATATATCAATAACTAAGAACAACTAAATAAAGTCTTTTCTTTATCTTTCAACTAAGAAAAACAACTGGAGATAAATCTAATTGTTTTAAATTTAAATTAAAATAAGATTTATGTTACAAAATGGATTAAATATTATTAGAAAATTGTTGTTATGAAAGAAAAATAATAATTTGTATTTTAAGTTAAATCTAAATTGAAAAAAAAAAATTTAAATCTAAATTGACTTGAGTTGTTAAAAAAAAAATTTAAACAAAAAATGTATTCTATGTTTTAGTCAATTTAATGTTTTGTTAACTCAATACTAATTGTAATAAAATAATGTATTTATATTTTTTAAATGAAAACATGAAAATAAACTTCTCTAAAAAGTGTAATAAATAAATTGTTTTATTTAATGACAAAACATCAGAAGTCACAAGCGTTAAATATGTGCGGTTGAATGATATTTTTAGCACCCTCGAAAAAAAAAAATAAATAAATAAAATAAATTGATTTAAACGACAGCAATAATAAACCAGTTAATCCCATTTGGAATCTACAGTGTGAAAAGTAATAAAAGAAACAGCAACATATTGGGCTTTATTACGAGTGTTGTATTACGACTTTGACTACAACGATTTTGTAGAAGACTAAAGAACATTACAACATTTTTTTTCTTTAATCTAGTACGAAATCGTGGTAGTCGTAGTTAAAATACGACACTCGTAATCAGGCCCATTAGTTGTAATCTCTTATTTATATTTAAAGCATGTCAAAAGTAATACGAATTAAAATTTTTTTTGTTGTTGCTGCAGAATAATACTGTTTGTTACTTTTTATTTATTTATTTATTTATTTATTTATTTACTTACTAAGTCTATGCATTTACAATTCTTACAGACTATTTATACATGTACGTATATACAATTTTTCAAAAGTTATTAATTATTCAATGCGATTAGAATATTACTTTTGATTAGATGATCTTTCAAAGAGAAATCAACATAAAAATAAAGTTTATTAAAATCTCTACAACTTCTTATAAAGGGATCAGAATTAGAATAATTGGTTCTAAACGCTTTAATAGAAAGTGGTGAGTAATGTCGTGTAGGTCGCTGCGGAACGCAGAAAGAAATGTTTTCAATTAAAAAATTGCAGCCAGTATTACCATTAGTTACATTTAAAATACACATAACATTTAGCATAGTTCTTCGACTACTTAAGGATGGTAGTTTAATAAGCGCAAGCCTAGCTTGATACGAAGGAAGATGTAGGGGATTCCATTGCAATCCGCGAAGGCAAAAAATTAAAAATTGTTTTTGTACCGATTCAATTGCATTAATATATATTTTATATGTTGGGTCCCAAATTATTGAGCCATATTCCAGGACAGGACGAACAAGAGATGTAAAGAGTTGCTTAGTAATATAGGGGTCTTTAAATTCCTTAGCCCAACGTTTGATGAAGCCGAGTAGACATCTTGCTTTATTTATAATTAATGTAATATGTTGAATAAAATTAAGTTTGGGATCCAGTAATATTCCAAGATCAGTAAAAGCACAAACAGTTTCCAGCTCATAGCTGCCTAAGAAGTATTTAACGGCCAAATGGTTCTTTCGGTAGAAACACATATGCTTACATTTTTAAAATTTAATTGCATAAAGTTCATATCACACCAGGAATGCAAGGAATTTAAATCTTCTTGTAGTAACAAATGATCTTTGTAGTCATTGTAGCTAAGGAATATTTTTACATCATCAGCGTACATTAATATGAACGAATTCTTGATTACACTAGGTAAATCATTGATAAATAAAGAAAACAGAAGTGGTCCAAGATGACTTCCTTGTGGAACACCAGATGTAACGGGAATAGATTTAGATGTAATATTTTTAAATATGACATTTTGTTTCCTGTTAGTTAAGTATGAACTGATCCAATTTAAGGAGTTTTTCGAAAAACCCATGGAGTGTAGCTTCTTCAAAAGAAGTTTATGGTTGACCTTATCAAATGCTTTACTGAAATCTGTATAAATAACATCAGTTTGTTGTTTATTGCAAAAACCACGATTGACCAAAGTTGTGAATTGTAAGAGATTAGTTACAGTTGAACAGCCTTTACGAAAACCATGTTGGTTAGGCGATAGTAAAGATGATACGTGATGACACAAATAATCAGTAATTAGTTTTTCAAAGAGTTTTGGTATGATACTCAATTTAGCGATTCCCCTGTAATTTTTGATGTCAGTTTTGCTACCAGATTTAAACAACGGGATAATAAAGGAATCCTTCCATAGATCTGGAAATATACCAAACTTTAACGACAAATTGAATAATAAAGTAAGAGGGAGCACAAAAGCATCAGCACATTTAATAAGAAGACAACTAGGTACATTATCAGGTCCACTTTTATACGAAAACTTCAGCTTTTTTAAGCTTTCAAGAATTGAGCATCTATCAAATAATGGAAATATAATGGGCTGACTTCCATGGTCCAAGAATGATTGTACGACAGAATCATTTATTTGATCGTTGGCATAAGTAGATGAAAAGAAGTCCTTCTATTAACTTCTATTACTTCTATTAACTTCTATTACTATAATTTTGTACTTCCTAATAATTTAATGGGACTTTGCTTATAAGCATTTTCTTAGCTTTTTTAAATTTTTATTGAAGTGTACCGATGACTAGATCTGCTTAAGCAACAACAACAAAATTTGTTTAGCTCCATATCAATTATAATAAAGTTAAGAATTTGTAAAAGTTAAACTAAAAGTACTTTTGTGAAAAGTACTTTTTTGTGGAAGGTACTTTTTATCAAAAGTACTTTACGTGTACATTTCTCAACTCATTTTCTCACTTTTAAAATGAATTTTTTTTTCAAAAAGACCTTGAAGCAGAAAATACTTTTGCATATTTTAATAAAAGCCTTTTTCAGAAAGCTTTCTTTATAGAACACTTTTATAACTTGTTTAATGGCTTTATTTGCTGGCAACTAATTAATTACAAAATGTTTTGCAGCCCAAATATTTTATACCACTGTTAATGACTTTTATCAATTACGTATATGCTGGATTTATATTTTTTAAATTTATACATATCTACTACATCTCTATGCTTACAAATGTCTGAAATATATTTGTGGCCTAAATCAATTTTGCGTAATGTTTGCTAACAACACTTGTTGTATTTTATGTCTCTATTCATTACTAAGGCTGCTATTACAATTTTTCTCAACCACTGGACAAGTATATTTATCACCAGATACGAGCACCAGCACAATGTGAAATCACATCAAATCCCTACAAAATACTAACTAACAATTCAAAAAATTAAAATGTTTTTTTTTCATATTTAGTTGGGAGCAAAAAAAAAAGGGAAATGTAAATATCAACCAGACATAATAATGGAAAACAAAATGTGGACAAACGACCAGCAAAAAAAAAAAAAAGATATTATCAATGGCAACATGGTGACCACAGGACAAATGCCAATGTTTAACAAAACGGCGCCGTTTACCATCACCACCACTTCTCATAAATGGCCTACAAGATACAGTCAAAACTTTAGTGGAAATATACTTAAATAATTAATGATGAAATTTAATACACTTTAAACTTCAAATATTTGAGAAGCAATTTTTAATTATTGTAATGAAGAAACTTTGAAATGTTGCTATAAGCTTAAAGTTAAATAACAACTTAAATTGAAGTTTCATAATTATGTCCAATAAAATTTCGCATAAACTTTTTTTTTGTTCAAAATATTAAAGCCCATAATAAAGCTTTGAAATTTATGGAAATATAAACTCTCAGTGTTAGTCAAAATTTTCCTTTTTAGGATTCCATATACCAAAGGTGCAAATAAACTCTATTGTTTTTGCTGTCTGTATGTCTGCCCGTCTATAAGTCTGTCTCAGGATGTTTTCTCGCGAACCGTAAGAGTCATGGGCCTGAAATTTTCACAGAATGTATAAAAGTTTGGTAGCTATAAGAACAAGCGTTAAAAACTTAAAAGCTGTTCCAAAGCGAGCAACTAACAATGTTGAAATCCTATTGTAATACACAAACAATTATATCGAGCCTTATTTTCGATTTTATCGTAAGCGACAAAATATAAATTTTTCAGGAGAAGGTTTTTTTAAAATATTCAAATTTTATTTTGTATGCAAATTGTCGATTAAGATAAAATTGTACAGTTTATGTCTTAAAAGTTATCAACAATTTTGACATTTTGATAATTCTAAGCTATGGGTAGGTTCATGAAATTTTAATATCAATAAAAAAGTCTATTTTCCATAACATGACACGATAAAATCAAATAAATTCAGTGAAGTGCGACTTTGACCCGCTCACGAAGGGTTCCGTACGGGCAAGAGATATGTAATTCAATACGAACTTTAGCCAATATAAACTATACATTTGGCATTTTTTTCGTTTTTGGGGTTTTTCGGTTTTAAGCGTTTTTTTAGTTTGGGGTTTTTTGAATTTATTGGCGCTTTCTGAGTTTTGGCAGTTTTTTCACGTTTTGGCGTTTTTTTTTTTGGTTTTTGAAGTTTTTTTAATTTTGGGAATTTTTATTACTTTGGCGTTTTTTTTATTTTGGCGATTTTTTCATTTTGGCGTTTTTTTTTAATTTTGGCGTTTTTTTCATACAGGTGATTTTTTTTGGTTTTGGCGATTTTTTTTAAATTTGGCGATTTTTTTTTGTTCTGGCGATTTTTTTTAAATTTGGCGATTTTTTTAATTTTTATCGGACAGACGGACAGCGTAGCGAAAACAATTGGGTTCCTTTTTTCACCTTTGGTGTACGGAACCCTAAAAAAGGGCTCGATTGACACATGAAATTTTAAAAGTTAGTGTATCCAGTAAAATTTAATAAATCAAAATTAAAGGGTATTCTATCAGTTAATGTTATTTTATCTATGTAATTTTGACAAGTTGCTGTATCTTGGAAACCTTAAGAGGGAAAGGAAGCTCTTGAAATTTTCAAAAACACTAAAACTTAAAAATCCCAAAATTAAGAAAAGCCGACACAAAATATCGCCAATACGAAAAAAACCGCTTAAGTGAAAAATTTTACCGAAAATAGAATCAATCGCTAAAATGCAAAAAAACTCACCAAAACTAAAAAGGTCACCAAAAAAATAAAAATAAAATTGGAAAAAAAATCGCCAATGGTAAAACGGTCGCAAAAAAAATAAAAAATTGTCAAAACCTAAAAAAATCTTGCTTTAAATAAAAATATGTATTATATAAATATAAAAATAAAAATAAAAATATGCAAAATAACGGAAAAAAACGCCAAAGGGAACAAAACGAAACATCTACAAAAATCAAAAAAAAAATCTCAAAAAATTTACAAAACAAAAAAATTAGTCCGTGTGGAATCCTTTGTAACCGACTCAAAAAAATGGAGGAGGTTTACAATTTGTCTCTATTTTTTTAGGTGTGTATTTTCATAACTCAGTTTTCTGAGAGGGTATAGCTTCCCATTGGTCCCATTTTATATAATTTTATGATATTCTACTTATTTGATTGCTGCGAAACCTATAAAATACCTTTGTTTCTTGTAATTACACAATTTGAAAGTTTAAAAAATGGGCGGAGTTAAAAATGGGCCCATTAAAATTTATTATAATATTTCACGCGGTTGTACTTAACAAATTTTTACGAAACTTACCACACATCTTGAGCTCTAAATTAGACACAATCCTCCATTTAAAAAAAATGGGCGGAGTCACGACCATTAAAACTTACTTTTTTATTTCACGTACCTCTTATATTCTTCTATCAGATCTTTGTATTGAAGTCGGTGTTTTTTGGCACAAGGAATTATTTATGATGTGAGTCAAAGTCCCTTTTAACTGAAATTATTTAATTTATTTTTTTTTTTATTTAATTTCTCGAAAGAAAATAGTTGAGCCGGTGAGGAGATTCTTCTATATTTCAAATCGCAATTAGAACTTGAAAAGAAAAGTAAGAAAATCAAAACTATAGAGTTATTGTTTCAATTATGATATTAGTTAAACTTTTCATTTGTTTAAATAAAAGTTCAACATAATAAATCCAGCTGTTCAAGAAAATATTTTGACAACTGTTCCCTGGTGATCTTCATTAGCATGTGAAATAGCTAAGTCGCTCAAAAATTAATTTAATTTTTTTTTTTATAAGAAAAAGTAAACAATTATTTTACTGAACTAGTGCCATAAAAAATCTAAAATATAAATGTAACAATTCTTAAATAGCACCAAAAAATCATCAAGAAATACTATTCTCATTTGGCGCCGTGGGAACAGTGTAGATTTTAATGCCTTTAAGTTTCATTGTTGTATGCTTACAGATTGTAGTTAGTGCGTCCATCAGAAAGCAAATGACGGTCTTCGAAAGCTAAATCCGCCTACTTGACATCAGAGTCGCCACAACGATGTTAAAAAAATTAACAAAGCGCACAATAGTGGAATTGTAAAACGAGTCAAGCGAAATAACTCAATACTTTATCATCTGTTCTTTCTCTTCAATATCTCTTTTCTAAAGAAACTAACACACAACAGCCCAGAACGATATGTCTCTATGTCAACATTTTTTTTCTCTAGCGACAATTGTACTAGTTGAAATGTCGACGATATTCCTTTTCTGCGCGAGTTGAGATACGTTAGAGACAACAGTTCAATTGTATTTCTGGCGGCATTGTCAATGAACGTGTCAATAGTTGATTTTTCTTTTTTTATTATACTGTGCAATAATGTTAAAAAATACATATGTTTATATGTGTTTAATCATTATAAAATTGTTGACCAGGGTCACTAAAATGTACTACTAGTGAATCTTTGGATCAAATGTCTCCATATAATCGTAAAAGAATAATGCTAAAGTCTACTGGTAGATTTTGAATGACAACCCTATGTTATTTTTCAATAGGTCAGTGGTACTATTGACAATGTCACTAGTAAATAACTACAATTTCAGTTTTGCATTTCCTGCAGTGATATTAATGAATTATGAAAGTGGTCTAAGTCATGTGCATTTTTACTTTGAAATATTAAATAAATCTTAAAAAAACTACAATATATAATAAAAAAATATTAAATAAATTTAGATAAATCGATAAAAGTACAACTTCAAATTAAAATTTTGCATAATATAAAAATATTTTTATATTAAAATATATATGACTTAGACCACTTTCATAATTAAGGGCTCAATTGTTTGTATATAAGGCACGCCAAAGCTCTTGATGATCTTGGCAACATGGTCAATTGGGTTA
The DNA here is from genome assembly GCA_905220375.1 of Tachina fera. NCBI lineage: Eukaryota > Metazoa > Arthropoda > Insecta > Diptera > Tachinidae > Tachina > Tachina fera. Next base: position 108,784,605 of record LR999966.1, on the reverse strand, counting down.
CTAATAAATTCATTTCTATTTAAAAAATCAATACTTGTACTCCTTCAGGGTATGCATGTCCCATCTGCGGTTAAATTATTTGTTATACTCGTAGTTTTTGTTATTTCAATTGCTTTTTTCCTCTCCTTGTTCAGAGCTTTTGTCATGTTATAACATGCAGTTGCTGCATTAGGATTCAATTGTTTTACAACTTCTGTTGCAAATACTAATGAAATGAAGTTTAACTTGTAATTATTAGAATTTGTGCATCGAAAAAGTTTAGAAAATATATTCGTATGCAGTTACTTTAACTTGTTTATATGAGGTATTATTTTTATTTCTGTTTGGTTTGGAGCAGCATTAGGAAATACTTACATTATATTTAAAATTAAGTGAAATTTTTTTTAGTAACCAATGATTTAAAACGGCCAATAAAGAGTTAAACCCAGTATTAACAAAATTAATCTCTCTATGATTACTGGCCTGAGACTATTACACTTTTATTATCAATTTTAAATTTTAGTTTCATTCATAGAACTCAAGTCCCACAAAAAAATCATTGTTGTCATTCGCTTTAAAAAAAAATATACAACCATTAAGGTCAGAAATAAAAACCAAGCAATAATTTTAACTGAACCATAAAGTGGCCAAAATTTTAATCCATACGATACAGAAAATAAAAATACTAAAATCACACACAAAAAAAAAAGAAAAAAAAAAACAAACACTCTGTGATTAATGGCGGTTTGTTGGGATTTTTGTTGAAAAAAAAATTAGATAAATTTGCCAAAAATTAAACCAGAGTTTTTGCTTAATATTTTATTAAGCCATTTTATGGTGGTTTTTGCTATGATTATGCCCAAGTGTATAATTAAATATTCTAAGTATAGTATTTTGCAAAAAAAAAAAAAAAAAAAAAAAAAAACTAAAAATAAAGCAGAAATCTAAATATTTTGTTTATAGACAGATTTATATATTTTCAGTGAAATTTAAATGATTTGTATATGATTTTATGCATTATGCGATTTTATGGTAATAAATTTAAATCTTGCATGATGATTTATTTGCTCTTAATTAACTGAACTATTTACTATTCATTATTTAAAATGATTGTAAACACATTTTCACTTTATGTGTGTAAATACAAGCGAATTTGTAAGTATTTACATACGCAAATGTTATTCAATAATTATTATATTATATATGTACATACAACCACAAAATTTGTCATGGAATAGAATAAAAGCCTTAAGTTCAAATAGAATTGATGATTTGCTATAAAAGCAATAAATTATTATTATTATTATTATTTTACCCTTCACCAAAAGACAGAAGACATATAAGGGATGTCCGTCTGTCCGTCAGTCTACAAATCTGTTTGTATGTGAAATCGGATTTCCGAAACTATCAGAAAAACTAGGGAGTTCAGTCCAAAATGGTCCAAAATAGATTGGTATTGAAAATCGGAAAAATTGGAAATACGGTTTCAGAGGTGGAAAATTTTATTTTATTTTTTTTTCATATAAAAGTAACTGAAGTAAAACTTAACACACGGTTGTCAGATCTTACAATATTGCCCGTAAAATGTGCTCAAAATTTCTTACAACCGTGTGAACTCACAAATTTTGTCAGACGTCGTTGCCAGAAAAACCATTGTCAGTCCATTGAAAGACTAGCAGCTGGCAACAAATTGTCAGACATATTACAATCGTCTGAACACATTGTAAAATTATTGCCAGATATTTGTCAGACATTTTAATATTGTCAGACGTGCGAAGTTTATGCATCTGACAATGGCGTCATTGTAAGAGAATTATTTGTATGGGCAACACTGCACACGCTTGATTTTAAATAAAACATTTATAATAAAATATATGCACACAAAACCATTGCAATTGCTTCTTTATGGTCCATAATAATTTATACTTTCACTTTTTACATTTAATACAAACACAAACGATTGATATTTAACAATTTCTAACAAACGCTTTGAGTCTGGCAACGCATAACAACAGATCTGACAATTTGTGCATATGACAACAGTGTGAACTCACAATTTTTCGGCTGACAATTTTGTCAGATGAATTAATTGCCATACAACCGTCTGGCAATAAATTGTAAGATTTTCTTACAACCGTGTGAACTGACAAGGAATATTGCCAGCACATTGACAGATTTGACAATATTGTAAGATCTGACAGTAGTCTGTACATAGCTTAACTGTTGTTCCTTTTGATAAATAAACCTATTTTTTGTATCAGTAAGAAATAAATTTGTATTAAAAAAAATAAAAAAGATGAATGCAGGGCTGTAAAAGTTAAGTTTTTTTTTTGTATATAAAAGTAACCAATTAAAATAATATTTCCTTTTTCTCTACAATTTAAACAAATTTTATACTTTTAGAAAAAATATATTAGCATAATAAACTAGAAAAATCTAAAGGAATGATTCCGGGGTTGGAAAGTTTAAGCTTTTTGTGGTATATACATAAGAGTATAAAGGTCTAATTAATTTGTTTCTCTTTCTTTAGACATTAAATATATTTTATATTTTTATAATACATGAATTGGTAGTAAAAATCAGAAAACTTAAAAACACAGTTTCACAGCTGGAAATTTGTTTTTTTTTATTAAAACTATTTTATTTTCTTTGTTTAATTAGATATATTTTAGAAAAATATATCTAATATAAGAAAAATATATCTAAATATATCTAATATATCTAATATATCTAAGATATATTTTAGAAAAATATATCTAATAATAATTAGTGTTAAAAAAATAATGGTTGCAGGGTTGGACTACTTAAATCTTTTTTTTTAAAGTAATTTTATAAGAGAATTTATTTTTTTTTTTTTGCTAGTTAAATATTTTGGGCCAATTCATAACAGATATTCTTTTTTTCTAAAAGGTTTATTAATCAAATTTCCATAGAAAATTTGTTTTATAAACCTCTTATTTGTTGTGAGTCGAAGGCACTTACTTATCGTTTACTCATGTATTCTATTTCAAATTTATTTGCTGGTGGTTCAGCTTGGTCTATATACGTATTTCACTGGCGCTTGAACCAAATCATCAGTAGACTTCAACCACAAATTTTGAACAGTCAGTTGAAGTCTACTGATGATTTGGTTCAAGCGCCAATAAAATACGTATATAGACCAAGCTGAACCACCAGCAAATAAATTTCAAATTAAAATATAATTATGACAATATGTCGAATAATAAATTTCTTAAATATCATGTATTTTATATTATATAGAATAAGACAAAGCATTTTGATCCAATCACTATACTTAGAAAACACCTATATCGGGGAGGGATGTTGCGAATCATTTTTGAACATCCCTCGTATCCGTGCATTGCACTAATTTGTTGAAGCAGCAGTAGCCAGTTCATTCATTTGGTTTCTTTGCGCTGACAAATTGTGTAATATCGATATGATGTAATTCCAAAAAAAAGCTAAATAATATTTATGAAATAAGTTATTGTCTAGTTAGGATAATAAAATTAATTGTAATTAAAATATTATTGTAGAAATATATTAAAATTTTTTATAAATAGCTAATAATAAATAAAAGAGAAAACAATCAGGTGCAAGTCAATAAGTAATTAAAACTAATAAAGAATATCTGCAATTCCTAAGGGACCCTACAGATTGTAATCAAAGAAATAATAAGACTTGTTATTTTATATAGATACATTTACCTGCGATTCCCAAGGGACCGTCTAGGATATAAGTATCAATAGACAAAAATACACCATAACATATTAAACAGATACATTTTTTATGAATAAGGAAGTTTATGTTTTTGAAAGACATTTACTTAAGATTTTGTATATGTATTTAATCGAATTTTATATGAAAATCCAATTTAACCATAAACATGGGGACTTATTAGTCTTACAAAGCTTTGTAATATTCCTGCAGAAAATTTGGTGACAAAATATCCAAATGCACTCGTCATAAAATGGGAGTGTTATCATAAGTAGGGAGTAGTGTATGAGAAATAAACGTATGAATTTAATTGGGACTTGGTCTAGTGTTAGAGTAAACGACACTGAACAAGTTGGATGTGATTGCATCCTATCACTTGTTATTGCACAATACTTCATTTCACAAACTCAAAATTTCACAAAATATGAAGTGATAATAAAACATTTTAAAATTATGTATATCCATTGTGAAAGATATTAATGTAATTCCAACTGTGATATTAGAAGTTAAGAAAAGGCTGTGATATTTTATTTTTATTTTATTTATATTTGCAATTATTTTTTACGTTATGTGTTTTATGTTGTACATGTTATGTCTCTTTAAAATACATCCTAAAAACTTAAAAGTAAATTGGAATAAAAGATAATATATATTTCAATAAAAATAATTATCCCTAAAGATGTTGGAAAATCCCAACGAAACGTCGGATACATTAAGAATGAAATAGAAAACGTCTTTTATTTACATTTTGAAGAAGTTGAATGACCTTGAAAGCCTGAATAGATACAATATCTATAAAACTACAATTAATTGATATTATTTTATGTTATTATTTTTTAGTCTTAAAATAATAATCTATAAAACTGCGAAAATTATAGCATAAGAATTAATACGATCTAATAATCTACGATGTTTGTTTTTTCTTTTAAATATTGAAATATTTTTACAGTCGTGTGCTCATTTTACAATTGTCATTCGGTGTGCACTAGTGAATTATGCTTCGACACTACAATAACTAATGCCCTTGCCTGGCAGATAAACAAAAGCTGTAGCATAAAAGAGAATACTAGTTTCAGTGTTCTCATAAAATCAAGAGCACTAAACTAAGGGAACAATTCAATACTATACGCTATGGAGATTAAGTAAGCAAACATCTTTTGCTCACCTCTGGCATGTACTTATGTATTAGAGCGTTGCACGAGCGACACCATGAGCATGCTCATGAGTTTTCAGTTTAGTAAAATTCATATAGACAAAAGAGAAAATTACTGAGATTAGAGTACTCATGAACATTGCTCGAGTAGTCAGTGCAGTGCTTTACTATGTATATATGTATGTATGACGTATGACAGTGAAGTGTATATATGATTCGGCACAGCCGAATGTAGCACTTACTTGTTATTATTACTATTATCTTCATGCTTCTTAATTAGTTCCTCATTGTTGTCTGTGGCGTTCGAAATGTGTTGCACAGATATAATAAATACTCTACTGGCAATAAAAAGTTTTATTGCGCAAGCAAAAACTCAAAATTTCTCAATGAAAAATTTAAACCATAATACATTAAATGCAACAAAATTTTAATGCTCTTGGCAAAAGTGATATGCGTATGTTAAATTAGTTCTTACGTAAAAAGCAACACAATATGCGTTAATAATGACGCTGCTGATGGCATAATTGTGAAATATTGTGTACGAAGGATAATAAAAATTACAAATAAAAATAAAACAATCACTTCTTCTGGCTTTTAAGAAGAATTTGTTTTTATGATGATATTAAAGTTTTATGAAATTGAGTTAAATTTTTGCTTAAAGCAGCAACTTAATTTAAGCTTTTAATTAGTTATGTTCTACATATATTTCACGTGAAATTAAATCGTTCGGAATTGCCATAAAATTTTGTTTGGAAATATGCATTTATAACAACAATGTTTTGGCAATTCCAAACGATTTAATTTCACGTAGAACACAGAACATGAAACCCGAATATTTTGAAGCACGGCAAGAGAATAAATGCATTTATAAATAAAAAGTTTATTAAATCTAATAGAAACTTCTTGCCAAAAATTTTTTTAAGTGTTAAAAAATAGCTTTGATGGTTTTTTTCGCTTTCTATTAATTTGATTTGATAAACTATTTTTAAGATATTTTTATTATTAACGAAATAAACCACAACATTTCTTAGGTAAAAATAGGTAAAAAATAAAACAAGACAAGCAATAACTTCAAAAGTGTGGAATGAATTAAGAAAAAAGATTTCTGATAATATTTGTCTTGTGTTTAATTCAGCACAAATATTTTGTGTTATTTTTTTTTCAAACATTTAAGATGTGTCTATAAACACTCTTTTTTATTTCTTTTTTATTAGTTTGTATTAGAATAAAAACACGTTAACGACTTTTTAAATTATTTTTTATTCCAGAGAAGGTATTGTTTTTGGGCAAAAGAGCTAAATTAAAAAAGAACCGTAACCATAAATTGCAGAAATTTTAATTAGTTAAACTTTTTATTACAAGCAACAATAATTTTACATGAAAGACATCCAAAAAAGGGGCAGCATAAAAAACTACAAAAAAGAAATTTTAGATTAACAAAAAGCTTAAACCATGACAAAAAAATTAAATACGATACAAACGTTAGCTAAACTGAATTAGGTAATATAGAAGTTCAAGCGATCAGGTGTAAAAATAAAAACGTTTTTAGCTTCTCTGGACAAAGTAAGACTCGAATATTTTGCGACTTAAGTCTACACTCAAAAATAAAAAAGACATGTACTATTGTTAAGAAATTTTTTTCCTAAATTCAAGTAAAAAAAAATTATAAGTTTAAGTAGTTTTTTCTAAGTTTAAGTAAATTTTTACAAAAATTTAGTAAAAATTACTTAATATTAGTAAAAAATAAAAAATTTATATCCTCAAAAATAGTTCATAAAAATACACAATAACTTTCTCACATTTCAGGAAATGTTTACTGACTTAAAGGAAATATTTACTAAGAGTAGGAAAATGGTTATAAACTGAAGGAAATTTTATATTAAGGACTAGTAAATTTCGTCTTAAATCAAAAAATAAACTTTAGGAAATGAATTACTCCTGATTAGTTCATGAAATTTGACTTACTTGGAAGATATAAAAAGTATTCAAATATTTACCAGTTTTAAGTATTTTTTCTTTAAATTATAGAATATATGTATATTTTGTTTGCATTAAGCAAAAAATCTAAGTAAGTTTTTCGAGGAATATTTGAACTTGAAATTTATTTTTTTGTAAATAAAATAAAACTTTAAAACTCAACAATTTCAATGCTTATTCAGGCTGCCTTGTTAGGCAATTGGTTAGAGTGCTTGCCTATCAATCAGAAAGTTGCTGGTTCAATATTTGTCTCCTCTCAAGTAATTTACATGTATATATGGTGAATGGTGAATTATAATTAAGAATATAATAATAAAGATATAATAAATAATATATGTATCATTTAGTATAGAATTTAATTAAAAATAAAAATATGTACCAGAATTAAAAACAAAAATAAATTGGAAAATTTACTAAATTTGAGATCAAAGACGAAACAAATTTTTTGCAAAAATTTTATGGGAAAATTTGACTTAATTTTAGGAAAATTGTACTTAAATATGAAAATATAATTACTATAAACTAGTTCATTAATGAACTGGTAATGTGGTAAATATTTTACTGGTTTCAAGTAAAAAACAGCTTTGGCGCCATACGACAACTTTTTTTATTCAAATTTAGAAAATTTTCCAAAGTTTTAGTTAATATTTTTGTTTGAGTGTATTTCAAAATAGCAAACTGAAATTGATTATTTGAAAAATGGCCAAAAATATTTCAATTGGAAAAAAATCCTGGTTTTATTTAAGCGCTCTGTTAACTGTCAAAATGCATGAGACAAACATCGTAAGCTAAGTGCAACTCAATTGTCAAACTACATACACATCTGTGGCAATGTGGAATAATACCTTAAGTTGACTTAAGCAAACCAATGTTTTTTTTGAAGTTTTGATGCTACCACTAAGACATTAAAAAGCTCTAATTCAGGATTCTGCTTTCGTGTGATCCTTTCTTTCCACATGTAGCCTTTCAAGCAATGCAAATTAAAGTTGGAACATAATACAGCATAATAACGCTAAATTTAATTAAGTCTACTTAAGCTACTTTCCCATATTGCCAAGGTAATAAAAACATTTTATATATAGAATTTGACAGTTAAATGTTTAACTTAGTTACCTCATTCAAGTAGCTTATCTTGTTATGAGAGTGTTACATGTGCGAGAAACCAAAAAAATTTGATTTTGCTTCAGGCATCGTCGGTATATTATAATCGCATGTTAATTATACTTCACTAATAATATTATAATGCACGTCATGCATTTTGACGGAGAAGCCTATGCTTTAATTTGTGTTTAGCGAAAATGCAAGACTAGTTTCATTAGAAAATTTTACATATTCTTTTAAAGTTTGCATAATCAACCAAAAAAAAAATAAATAAATATTGCTTTATTTTTTATTGTTTTCTGTTTTCTTTTATCAAAGCTGCGTATATACATACTTATGAAATTAAATGTAAAATTTGGTAACCTGGCACCGACTTCGAATATCATTAGATATAACAGATATAAAAGCATTTTATTTAGCTAAATCTAAATTATTTTTAAGTTCTTAGTGCTTCTATTTGAAGTTCGTTTAACAACCAAATTTATTTCAATATTAGTGCTCATATGTATATATAAATTTAGTCTGAGAATTTATTCTGTAGATTAAATAAATAAATAATAATAATAATAATAAATTTACTTTTCTTTTGTTTGCAAATCAGCTGTTCAATAGAGTTGCCATATTTAAATAATATCAAAAAATAAATCCTTGATATTTTTTAGTATTTGTGGAAGCGTATGAACCAAAAACGTTACGTATTTAAAAATGTGAAAATTTTCACTTTTGTTCAAGTTCTGTGAGACACCTGGATATTGTGTATAGTTTCAAAACTTTCTGATTGAAATACATGTATGTATCTTATAGAATTATATAGACTTTTTTGGAAATAATCTTATATGTAATTTTTGTAAATGGAACTTTGAAGATGGCATTTACCTACAGAAATACGCTGGCCCCTGTGTGTAATAGTGAAAGAACAGGCTTGTCTTTCGCTTAAAAAAATTTTCAATTGCACTACTTTTTCCCTGGATAATAATATTTACTAGTGTATCGTAGGAGTAGGAAAGTGATTATTCCTTACCGAGCTTGAAGTGTCAATGAGGTCAGTCTTTAATTGTTTTATCCTTGAAACGAAGTAGTGCCCTATTGCTGAACTGGGTTTACAATCATGAAAGTCAAACAGATAATAGGTGTCATTATTATATATCATAAGCCTGGTATTAATTCATAAAAAAACCCTCATTTGGTTAAAGTCTCGAATAGAGATGGGAGGGTGTCATGATTTTTTTTCGTTACAAAAAATGTGATTTCATCACTGGTCGGGTTGTTTTGTATTGAGTGAAATTAACATGAAAAACTCAAAACTATTATAGTTGTAAGAAATGTATGAATGTATTTAAAGCAAAAAAAAGATTCAATATTTTGTATCGTCACAAACACAGAACATCAGCGAATTCTTTGAAAATATACGGCCCTCTTGAACTTAAAGTTCTGTACGTAAACCATCGGTTAGTTGTTGGCAGTGCCAATAGGCAGCACAGTTTGAAGAATTACTTACAAAATTATGTTTTGGCATTCGTGGTTGGGTGGGGACATGTTGGAAAAATTCGATACGCGCAAATCTCTTTATATTAAATAAGAAATTGGTTTCTTGAGACAGTCGTGGATCTCTTTTCGCTCTTACCGCAACTAACAATTAATATCATATCCAAAAGATAAGTGCTGATAAAGTGCGTGATGCAGCATTTTCCAAATCAATCAACTGCCAGAAGTCATATTAATTAACAACAAGATTGAACAGCATGCAAAAAATATTTTATTGTAGAAAAAGTTAAAGCAATTGTTTTTTTTAATGCTTAAGCATCTTCAAATTACCCTCGTATATTATATTATGTACATATGTAGCGTTAACAAACTTTAAACATTTCCCTAAATTCATTAAATTATTCACCGATCTGTATGCATGAAAATATTTCTTTATTTAGCCCAGTTTAACATTATCACAATGAGTTTAAAATTATCTTTTTTATTGCATGCAAAATCAAACACACCCAACAAACTTGTTCTGAAATACATACATACATACAGACGTACTTTCAAATGCGTAAAAATTTTCTGGATTAATTTTTTTTTAAGTACAAAATTAAATTAAATAAATTCCTTTTTTGAACTCATTCATTTCGTTTTTAATTTTACCAAAAAATATACATATTCTTAATACAACTTAAAATACTGACTCGAGTAAATTTGCAAGTGATCACTTAGATAATGTGGTGCGTTTAGTGGTGCTGGCGGATTTGTTGGTATTTTGATTTCTTTGTTGTAACCTCTTGATTGGTGTGTTCACTTGGTACTTGTCTTGCCTCGGGAATTTCAATTGAGCGCGGCAAATCAGGAAGTGTATCACGGGTAATGGCTAAAAATAAAGATGCAAAGGATTAAATACTAAATTTATAAACTAATTTTCATAAAGTTTTTATATTCCTTAAAGTTATAACGATCTTAAATACATGTTAAATATTTATATGGCATTTATAAATACTTGGCAAGAAATGTTGTTGTAAAATTTTGTTTAAACACAAAGTGAGAAAATCTTAATAAACTGGCGTTATATGTACGTGATTTTAAAGGGCCAAATAAACTATGCAAGTGGCTTGTCAAATAACGAAACAAACCTCTGCACCTGCGCTTGAGCAAACCATTTGAAGCTGGAACATGAGTAAAGACTGTTTTATTTGACAAACTATTTGTGTGTTGCTCAAAAAAACATTCAAGCAATATGTACTACAAGATCTAATAATGTCTAAGGGCTGATGTCACCAACTCTATTTAAATATGAAATCATATTTAAATATCGATTTTCATTAATTTTTTTATAGAAAAACAACATTTAAATATGAATTGATATTTAAATAAGTTGGTGAAATATGCTCTAAATGTCTGTCATAATTCACATACATAAAATATTTGTTGAATTACAAAAAAAAATAAAATCCCTTCGAAGTGTGTATTTGCAAAAATTGTTAGAAATTTCTTCGTTAAGAAATTAAACTTTTGGGTCCGAATTTACAGCACATCACAGTTTAATAGAAGGAAATCATTCCAAAACTACTCAAGGATTATTTTTTACAGTATTTTTAAGAATTTGATTTATGATTTTACAAGCTTGGTTTAACTAACGATTTAGTTAATGAATGAAGTAATTAGTTAACTAACGACAGTGAACTTGAGCCTTAATCATATTAATTTAATTAAATTATTGCTTTAGTTTAAAATTAATTCGAATAACTTTAAAAATAAGTTTTTAATTCTAACTAGAGGTTAGAACTAACTCCCATGGTTTAACTAACGATTTAGTTAACTAATGAAGGTATTAGCTAACTAAAGACTGTGAATTTGACTTTTAATCACATAAACTAAATTAAATTATTTCGTTAGTTTAAACTTTATTCGAATAACTTTAAGAATAAGTTTTTAATTACTCTAGTTAACTAACGGCCATAGTTTAACTAACAATTTAGTTACCTAACAAAGGTATTAATTAACTGTAATTTGACTGTAAATTTGATTTTAAATCACATAAATTAAATTAAATTACTAGGGTAATTTAATTTAAGTTCTAATAAGATTAAGAATAAGTTTTTCATTGCCCTACGCTCTCACCTTGATTTTGTCTGTAACCATATTGATCGGCATTATAGAAAACAGTAATAAATTGGCCAGTAGGCATACGATACGAATAGTAGCCCACCACAACCAGAGATTTGTGATTATTCAAATTAATAAAATAACCCCTCTCATAGCGTGCTTGGCCATCGGCCAATTCATATCGAAACTCGTAACTGCCATCGGGATATCGATGATCGAAATTATCCAAAACATGATTGCTCACGTGGTCATTCTTAATAACACTCTTTTCTTTCACATCCGAATTGTTGCGTGCAGGAAATCTTGTCTCTTCCAAAGAATTTTGTTTATACTTGTTGTTCAACTCTTGTGGCACTTGATTTCTAGCTGAAACAGTTTGAGTTGAACATAAATATATGTGCAGCAAAAGGATAATTTTAATGACTGTTTGTGTCATAATCATTTTATTTATAATTTTTTTTTTAGTATTTCTTTTAACACTTTGAGCACGTTTTGCATTCACTTAAGTATTATACTTTGTTATACAAAAATATTTCTTTGGGTTCTTGTTATTATTATTAACAAATGGGTGGTTTTTAGTATGCGTTTGTTACTGGGTGATCTCTCGGCAACAGTTTAATTTAAATTTTGCTCATACATTGGCTTTTATAGTTTAAACAAAATACAGAATGAATCCCTCAGTCTCAGCTAACAACGGCAGACCCCGGCAGATTGACATACAAACAAACTTAAAGAAATACATATTTTTTTTTTCTTATTTTGTAAACTTGTAGCAACATTTACCTCATCATTAACATCATAATTATCATCGTCATCATCATCATCATCATATTTATACTACGAATATACAAGCGGCTTCTTCTTCTTCTTTTTCTTCTTCATCATCTTCTTCTTATGCGTTCACTTTAGAACTTAAATAAAATTATTTTAAATAAAATAAACATTATTTAATCGCTTGCAAAAAATCTCTGCTTTTACTCTTGAATGAAAAAAAACCTAAAAAATATAAATGAAATAAAGAATGTTTACGAATTTTTGTTTTTTGGGATAACAATCAAATTATGTGGGAAGTGAGTATGTTAGATTCATCTTATTGTGCGTGACAATTTTTGAGAATTGTTTCTTTGCTGCTTTCTTAAACAGGTCTCTGGCCTTGAGTCTTGCATAGAATTAGGCATAGATAAGGTACTTGCTCATCTTTTTTACCAAAATTAAAATAAAATAAAGGCAAAATCATGAATGTCCTAGAAACATAGCCAAGCCATTGTCAAGTCCATTAAAATTCTATTATGTTTAAAGAATGTTTTCTTAAGTTTCAATAAACCATGAATTAAAAATTTCTTTGCCCATCTTTAGTGTTGATTAAGAGCCCGTATTTGTTCTTCGCAAGATATGGAACTGACACTACACCGGTCCCAATGAAGTGAGCCAGTCACTTTTACATGGGGATGGCCTAGGTAGGGGTTAATTGATACTTTGTATTTACCTTGTAATTTATCACTGAACGATAGCTGTTAAGTAGTGGTTATTAATCGTACTAATTACTAATTTGATTACTTTTATTTAAATATGAAATAATGATTAAATTACGTTATATTTAGTTTCGCACAACTACTAATTAATTACGATTACTAATAATGGAAAAGTAATCGGAATTACTTGAAATTACAAAAAAATAATCATAAAGAGTCATAAGTAATTAAAAAATAATCCAATTACTTTTAAGGATTACTTTTAATTATATTCGATTATTTATAAATAATCAAAAGTAATATTTGAAAGTAGTAGGATTTTAATTCTTTTTAATTATTTTTTGTAATTTCAAGCTATTAAGATTACTCTTCGATTATTTGTAATCGTAATCAATTATTTATCAGAAATTCTTTAAAGGGAATTAAGCAATCAGTACAATTCTTTTTAAAATGTAATCTAATTTATTACTAATCGTAATGGAAATTTAACAGCTCTGCACTGAACTATCTCATAGGGACATATTCCCTATGACTCTCATTGCGACATTTTTATTTTCCAGTGAAAAATTTTTTTATATTCAAACTATGAGTACTAAGCTCCGTCATGACAGGCCACTCGAACCAAAGGGGCACTCATATTTCAAAAGTATAAATATTTACCAGTTAAGCTTAGGTTAATATCCAAGTATAGTTACGCGACTTGTTCCAGAGTGACTTGGCGGTCTATTTATAACAATTCACTGTTTAACCTTCATAGTGAATAGAGAAGTCTTTCTACGAAAGAAGTCTATATACCAAACAAAAAAAATATTCGTAATAAATAATACAGGTCCCAGCAGAGTCTTTCTTATATACGCATACTAAACAAATAAAAAATATTCATAATACCTACACGCCTATTAAAATACATTGACTTCCTTCAAAAGTGTAAAAAAATTATTGTCAAATACTATTTTACATTAATGAGTCGATTAAATGAAGTTAAATAACCAATAAAATGGCTACCAAGCTCAGCTTCAAAAATTTAATACGCTTCATTGACACCAGGGGCGCTGCAACACTGCATTACTAGAAACGTGCAAAACAGCAGAGTTGTAAAATAATGAAGCTTTCCTTTATATCTTCTTTCACCACCTGTATTCTCTATTACTATATATTTCCTAAAAAGAAGGTAACACCAAGTAATAGTAATAGACATTCATGGATTCAGTGTAAATTCGAATACTTTTGGCCAAGAAAAAATTTATTTTCCACCAGGAACAATGAAAAGAGGCACACATGGCAAAAATCCACAAATTGGGCTCACTCTCTCATCAGTTTTATTATCTTCAAATGAATATTTCTTGTTCCCAAACCTGCAGAAATGGACGACCGGAAAGAAATTTTACTCCAACGATAAAACCACAAATGTAATTTTTTGAAATAGAGCTTAAAATAAATTACGTTGAAAAATAAAATGTTTTTTTATAAAAAAAATTTATTTCAATAAAAAACAATCATGGACCTTCGTTATATCCCGTTCAAATAAGTAATATTTTCTTTGGCCATTGGATACCACTGGGTGTAAAAAAGTTATTTATTGACCCTTTGCGAAACTATCATCAGTATGCTATTTGCCTGATAGGAAGTGTTAGAACTTGGATTTTAGATACTTGACAAGTTTTATGTTAATTGCTTCTATCCCAGTTCTGATACAAGTATACTCCTCTGCTAGAATCAGTGTTTTCAACTTTGTTGTTGTCTTGGGAAAGGTCTGATGCTGTTGCACATTGATGATTCTTTAGAGCACCATCTGTTCAGAAATAAGATATGTCTGTATGTACGTCTTTTTTCCTTTTCCAAAAAAAATAGTTTTGTATACTCGTTTGTCTATTTCGATTAATTTTTCTGCCTTAAAATATTTTTTACCACATGACCTTAATAATTTTTTTATGAATTGTGCAAGGAAATATTTATTTCATGGTAAAACTTTTCAATTTTCTTCAGTTCCGAACAGAGAACAATAATTTGTCACCTGTCACAATTTTAGGTGCATCTTTTAAAGCGCTGGTGGTGCTGGTTGCATCTTTTGAACACTTGCTTGCAACAATCTCGAAATGCATTGAAAATAAAAAATTTTATAAATTATTTCTGCTAGAGCGCTGAAGAAGAGTTTAATTAAATGTGAATGGCTTACTATATTTAAACATAATCCTGATTTTATTTTTTTATTTTTTTGTACAACAATGCCACTTTAAAATGCATTCAGCTAAATGCCATTTTAATTTTTTTTTGTCATTTAAAGTTTCCTTACTCTGTTGACACTCCTTTCATAATGACCTCAAGTAAGCGATGGCCTTAAGAGCCAATTTGTGCTGCTACAAAGGAAGGCAAAATCATATAAAGAGTTTCAAGTATTTATTAGGGTTTTTGAAATTATTACGACTGGAGTCACAACTTATCGCACCATTTAATAACACTCTCATGATCAATTATGCGCGCATGGTTAAAACATTAATCACATCGATATGTCCACTTAATGCAGAGACTTTTTACAATTGTAGTGTGTATATTTGTATCATAATGTAAGATAAAATCAGATTTTTGCGGTGTTTTTGAAATTATTTTTTTTACATCCATTGCATATTTTTTTAAAGATTTATTTAATTGAGTAATTTGTGATTTTTCATATATATATTTTTTTAAATGTATATACGGTCCTTAAAAACAGGGTTTACTGTATTTGTAAATTGTGCTTGTAGCAAAATTAAATGCCTACTGAATACATTATGGTCTATTCAACCATGTCGTCAGTATAACTTCGTTCGACTAGTTGCGTTAAATTAGATTATTTTTGTATTTTATTGTTGCTTTCAATACATAAATCATATTTTGTCTTTTAAAATAGCCAGTCTGTAGAAATATAATGCAATTTAATTGGGCTCATCACCCTCATATTTGTACATATCCACAAATTGCCGTTTTAGTGATTTGTTGCTATCGCCACACGAAATGCGTACTTTATTTATGTAGCCATCTCTGAAAATCTATCTTCTTGACACTCCCACACGCAAAGAAAAAATATGGTTGAGGTAACCATAATCAAACAGCAACATACTATGATTCAATTATATGATTGTAGTTAAATCATATTATTGTGAATAGGAAAGCAAACTTTTAATAAAATCATTATCTGAGTTAATAATAATATTATTAAGAAAAACAATGAACTTTGTTACACCTAATCTTATTATTGTAAATATGACAACACTATTGTTAGATGTGACTAAAATATAATTGAGACTCACCATACCATGTTCTTATATTATAATAATATTGTTAAATACGACAACAGTATTATTTAATCAGAAATAATTCATAGTTAGGCTCAAGTTCAGTAATTTCAATTCTTATTGAATGAAATATTTTTATTAATTAATGTGAGTTTCTAAAGAAGAGAAGAAAAATTAAACTTAGACTTTAAACTGGGGGAAATACCGATACTTTTCAGTGCAGCCACGCACTTCATCAGCACACTAGTCTATCTACTTGGGCAGAGATTCTTATTAACATCAGCTATTTAACTTAAATTTACAATGAAACGGAATATGAGAAACGATTGTTGTGTATACAATTGATTTACCTTTGGTAAACACATTTATAAGTATCACTATTAATTTTCTGTTTTTTCCAATTTTTCATTTTTCTATTTAGGTTAGCACGAAATTATTTTACTCTACCTCAGTATGTTTAACTATTCTTACTTATCTTTTTACGATCATCACATTAATTATTTTTACTTATTCGGTGTACCATCGGTACATGCATGTAAGTATTTTTGTAGTGGTCTATGTTACTTGTTGTTGCATTCTACAGTTTTATTTTAGTTATTCCAGCCTTCTGAAACTGTGATAACCAAGTGAACAGTGATTGCCAAGTGAACATATTTTTGTCACGTGCCCATGATGTATCAAGTATTATTTAATATAATAATAACATTTTGTTTTTCAATCATATATTTATTGGTAGATCTTTTGTTTAAAACAGCTGTACGTTAAATTCAAAACATTAAATGTATATATAGAAACGTATACTTGCATATGTGTGTATATTTGAAATACAGACACGTTTGTATAAATAGATAAACATATGTACGTATGTATATGTTTTTATTTATCTACCCTTTTGTTTGTTTGCACTTAATCTATTCATTTAACACGATGCAAGCAATACCGATAGCTTACAAAGAAAACACTGAACTGACAAAAGATGTTTCTGCAAAAGATTTTTTTTAAAAACTTAAAATAGTATGATTTTGGATAACATTATATTGTTATTTACATTATATTATTTTTAAATAATAATAAAAATTATGTTGCAGTCATAAATTTTTAACAAAACTATATTGTTAAACCCTAACCATATTACACTTTTTTATGAATATAATAATGTAATTATTAAGTTCAAACATTACTTTGCTTACTGTAACAAAATTAATGTTTCAAATAACAATAACTTGTTTTCAACGACCACAGATTTGTTTCTGAGAACATAATATTGTTTTCTCAACCATTCTACACCATATATTTTCTTTGCGTGCAGGTAAGTAGTGTTGTTAGGAAAATTGCCTAAAGTTAATGATTTAAACAAGACGCGAGACTAAATTAATCGATTCTTGAGAAATACTAACTCTTTATATTTATCAACTTGTTCACGTAATCTATTTAATAAAAAAAATCATTCTCTTCATTTAGCAACTTGTAAATCATTTTTTAAATTTTAGGTAATAAGATTTGTAAGCGAGTAATGAAATTTGGTAATCAGAAAAGTAGATCATTGT
The DNA here is from genome assembly GCA_905220375.1 of Tachina fera. Classification (NCBI taxonomy): domain Eukaryota; kingdom Metazoa; phylum Arthropoda; class Insecta; order Diptera; family Tachinidae; genus Tachina; species Tachina fera. Next base: position 108,766,799 of record LR999966.1, on the reverse strand, counting down.
ATGGCAAGAAGTTCTGATGGTAATGTGTAATTTTTTGCTGGGTATATATGTATGTATATAGGTATGTATTAATTTACAAAAAAAAATTCTCCAGTTAACACCTTTAATTGAAAAATATACAAATAATGAGTTAAGAATTTAAGCAAGTCAATCAAACATTTGCTTGAAAATTTCATTAATTAAAAACTTTAATTGACACAATAAAGTTTTTAATTAACTTTTAGTTTTCTGTATTGATTGCTGAATTTTTTTTCTGCGTTCGAGCTTGTCTAAAATAAAAATTTAGAAATTCACAAGACTCTCTTACAAAAACTGCAAATTAAAACATACAAAAAGAAGGTCAATTTAACAATTTTTGGCAATGATTTTGCTTCATATGTATTTCATGTTAATGCAACATGACTTAAAGTAACCTTCAAAGAAAATAACTTCATTTCATATTGATTTAATAGTCCAGTACTGCTAGAATAGAATAGGCAAAGATCTGGTCCAAAGAGCGGCACTGCGACACCTGATGGATTTTCTGTGCCATAGATCTGTAAATTAAGTAGAATTAATCTCTCTATGACTCTACTTATGAAAGTCAGCACATATGTATATTGGAGAAGCCCACCTAATATCATCTGAACACAGAAAGTGAGAATGAAAAACACGCCTTCTACTATTACATACGACGATACACACGGAAAGAATGTGTACCATTGAGATCAAGGTGTTATCTCCTTTGATCAGGGATGTAATAGTCACCCAGCTTACACAACAAAACGGCTGTGGGCTCATAAACGGAGAAACCGAGGCCATGCTGACCAGTTTATCACCTTCCTCCTTTCCCGGATGACTGCTGTGGCCAAGTATCCAATAAATGGACACCTTGTTCCGTGTTGACGTGGGAAATAGTTGCGTGAGTATACTAATTAGGACCACTAGTTGACCCAATAAAATAAAAGACCTTGTCGATTTGAATTCAGGATAAGAAAAATTCTTTTATTTTAAAGGTGGAGATATTGCTTCTCTGAGTGGTTAGAATACAATGATATAAAAAGCGTTAAGCTTAAGTCTGTATACGTCTGATTTAAGAAATTTAGTACGGGAGTGTTAATTCACTTTATATTAAATAAAATTCACAATAAAAGATAGGGTGACCAGGCTTGAACATTCCGTAATGAGTCAAAGCACACTAACGTCAGCCTGGCACGGAATTTTCATTAGAAGAGGAACTAAAAAGCTGCCTGACTATCAGAAAAGATAGCTTTTGAGGTGCGCATATGCCTCAAAAGCGTCTATTTAAATTAATGTCATCACATTTGGTGATTGCCTGCATTTCTCTTTTAAATACCGCAGGCCATTTGTCCATGGGTAAAGAGATTTTTAAGTTGCACCCAGCAACTCTAGCAACTCCAGCACCAACTCAATCTTCCGTTTTGGATCCGTATACTAACATAAACTTGTGGAATAGATAGCGGGACCGTTTACGTCCCACACTGGGTTTGGTGGTATTGCGACATTGAATCTCCTGTCGAACCTCAATTCACAGTTCATTCTGTCACTAAAACTGCTAAATCAAAATGAAAATTCTTGTTGAACCAAGGTGAATTTAATACATAAATAGTACGAAGCACTAACCATGTTGAATCAAAGTTAGTTGAAGTTAAAACAACATGAATTCATTTAGTCGTATTATTTTGTTAATAATTTAACTGCCGTAATATTCTATCATGGTGAATTAAACTTTAATTCAACATGATTTAATATATTGACTTTACAGTGGTATTTTTTCTATTTGAACATATTTGAGCTTCTTAGTTTATATTTCAGGAAAACTTTCATTGAGTAGGCTTAGTAAAAGTTGTCTCAAAATATTTGCTTTTTATTATGCATTTGAACTTGTACAAAAGATGAGATTAGGATTACATGTAGATTTTTGTCAGTTACTGTATTCAAAAAGGCACATGAATACTTACCAAGATTACTTAAATTTTGTTACAGTTGAATCCCAGTGAAAAAAAATTGAAGTCATTCTAGTGGAACTACATTTTCATTGCTTCCAAAAAATCGATATTTTTAATTTGCCGAGAGTGAGCAAAAACCATGTAGAAGTTTATTTTAGTCCCGCAAAACCTTGTAACTCCTCTATAGTGTTGGAAAATACTCACCAGAATTTAAAAAAAATTATTTTTTTAAAGAAATTGATGAACTAATTTTAGTCTAAAATTTAAAAGTTATTTGCTTCAATTTACATGAAAACACTATTTCGTGCTTAAATTCGTATAAAAAGAAACGAATTGTTAAAAAAGGCAACTATTTACCATTTTTCCTAGATGAAAATATTATCATGGAACACAAAAAAGGGAATTTTTCTTAATATCGCTTGCAATTCAGTGACCAGGCATCGAAAAAGAGAACTTCTTGCAATGACAACCCTATGTAAGAATCATTAGATCGGATCGAAATTTGCACTACTTCCGCATCGTAAACTCTACATTTTCATGACTTTTTTGGAGTCTCTTTTTTTACTGGGATGTAAAATGCTTTCTAGTCCTGCAAAATCAAATATCACAAATAATGCATTGCATTATAACAAATTCTAATAATAAAACTATTTGCATTCAAAAAACAAGCATTTAATATACCTGTCAGTTTTTTTTTAAGTTTTAAAGCACGAAGTGTCCATTAAATTCGATCTGAGCAAATCAAAAAATATACTTACATATTTAATTTAGCGGCATAATCTTTTATAAGCACACATACTCTTACACAATTAAGTAAATCACTGAATGCGTGACGAAAGGAATATGTATGTGAGATACTTTGCTCTGTCACACCATAAATAACATTGTGTAATATTTATGATTCTGTATTTCGCATATGATAACTGGTAGTGGGTAATATCAGGCAAAATTTTGTTTAAATTAAACGAAAAAATATTTATAATCAAATAAAAATATGAGCGAATTTTAAATAAAATAAGTGAACTTTTTTAACAAAATATAAAATTTTTTTTTATTTTATATGTACATACATACATATTTCGTTAAAAATTAGAGATAAAAAAATTTTGTTTATTTTTTTTACCACTGTTAATGTGATTTCTACAAGCGCAGAAAATAAAATTATTTTCAAAAGTGGTTCAAAAATTCCAAAAAATTTCTTGAACGCTGTATTAAACAGAAAAAATTTTTGTGAAAAAATATTTCACTTAAGTAATTTCCCAGAAAATTGTGTAGTTTTTTGGAGTATGCCACATTGTCACACACACCTAATACAATGCAACAATTACTGATTTTAAGAGATGAAACGCTCAGGAAATAAATGTCTACTACAATTACTAGGTGGTATCTTCTTTAGGAAAGGTATAGTGATGGGGGAGACAGGTGGTGAAGGAGGAGATAGAGGAAAGCTTCGTTATTTAACAACTCTGCTTTTTCACGTTTTTTTAATAATATAATGTTGCAGCGCCTCTGGTGTTAAGTGAGGCATATTAAATTTTTTTGAACCTGTGTCCACGTTCTGTAACTTTGGCGATAACTTCTTGCTTCAAAAAGATGTGAAACAAAATATTCCATCGTTTCTCGAAAAGTGAGAAAACAGTGTGTCTGTAAGTCATGTCGAAAACCACCAAAACTGATTACGTCGTTACGTTAGAAATGTCATAATATACAAGTCGAGGCCGATGTGAAATCGCAGACGTTGTGAACGCTTATCACAAATGTCGTGGACGGCGACCAAAATTTACTAAAATTTAAAAATTTGCATTGATGATGGCGAAAATATAGCCGACGGCTATACCAAATAATGTTTAGTGCAACTTTAATGTTTATGTTTAATGTTTACTAAATAGGTTTGAATACATTTAACATACACACATGAATTATAAATATACAAGTAAAATATAATTAGAAGCATATTTATTCATATAGTTGCCTTTTTAAATGTATTTGACGCGCATATTTGTTAATTGTAGTTTTCAGAAATGAAGTACCCATACATCCATACCTTTTTCCACTGTTCTACAGACTTGGCGCTACCACCAAGGGAGTTTAACGATTTTTGGAGCACTTGCCATTGATCCTTGGTATTTTTCTTTTTTGTTGCTTCGAAATTCGCATGTTCTTCTAAAATTATAAAAACAAAATAGTTTATCATTGATAAAATCAATTAAAAAACAAAATACTTACTTTTTCCATGTTATTATCCATTTCAATTGGCTTTTTTAATAAATTTTTATTTTTGAAATAATTTCTCACCACGTTTTTATTTGTGAGTATATTTGACAGTTCAAAGCTAGAACTTTTCTCACGAAAATTTTACAGATACACTTTTTCTGTAAATTGCCGAGTAATTTCCTTACGTGACACCTTTTACTCGCCAAAAAAAATTACAGACAGCGTTACCGTTTGACCGAGTAAAGTGGCAAATTGCCACTTATTCGACTGCCTTGCCACTTTTTTGAGTGCTTTTGCCACTTTTTGTGTCCCTTTTTTTAGGGCAAGTTATATAAAAATACATTAAAAATAAAAAGTTTAGTGTAGTTTTCTCGTTTTTTTTTTTAATTTTGCCCCTTTTTTCTGATAAATCCCCTTTTTGGTGCTACTTTTTGAAAAATGTCATCGGCCACCCTGATTACAGACGCAGTTTAGTGAGAAAAACAGCTGTTTGTTTCAATTTATGGCATTTTTGTTTCATTTTACACAATTCCATCGAAAACTTTCTCGACGCGGGAGTTACAGAACATGGGCACTGTGTTTGGTAGCCATTTTATTGGTTATATTACTTTGAGTATGCCTTCATCACCTGAACTTCCCTACTAGAGCTGATAAGAAGGGACACTAATGCAATTAGAAAAATTCTTGGTGTTGTTATTTTAATGACTGTTGGATACAGAGCTTGAACCTAGCCCTTCGGTTTTGTAGTCAACGTACAAAATACTTCAGCCAACGCCGCCCTCAGTATTCGCTACGCACAGTGTGTTTTCTCGAGATCCGTAAAAGTTACGAACATGAAATTTTGACAGAATACTAAGAGCTTTAACCGTAACAGCAAAACCTACATGACAGTTCTAAATCAAAGGGTGTTGCAAAAGGTGCAACGAAAAATTTTAAAATCCCATCTAATATATATACAATTATATATATGCACTTGGCATTTGCAAAGTTGTTGTACTTTTATACAGACTACAACAATTAATACTTAAATTTAAAAAAAAATCTAAATTAAAGGGTGTTCTATCAGTTAATGTAATTTTGTCAACTTAATGTATATTGGAAACCGTAAGAGTTAAACTCTTGAAATTTTTAAAAACGCTAAAACTAAAAGAATCCCAAAATTATAAAATTGTCAAACCGAAAAAAGTCGCCAAAAAAGGAACAAAATGCCAAAACGAAAAAAGTTCCAAACTAACAAAAAGCTCTTAAACTAAAATAAATCGCCAAAAACCGAAAAAATCGCCAAAACAAAAAAAAAACAAAAATTATAAAAAAATCACCAAAAACTAAAATAAATCATTAAATAGAAAAAACGCTAAAAATTCCAAAAAAAAAACGACAAAACTAAAAACGTCAAAGCTAAAAAAAATTCCAAAAACTGAAAAAATCCCTAAAACGAAAATATATGCAAAAATTCGTAGTATTTCATATTTAGTGTCCATCTTTTGCCAGTCAAAGTTGCACTTTGCTGAATTGATTTCTTTAATATTTCTATTAATATTTTAATTTAATGTTTCATTAAATTATGAATTGAATCTTTAAAAATATTTCAATTATTTGATTTATCTTTGATATAAATAATAAAAAAAATAAGTGCCATTTTTAACCCCTGACTAAAAAAGGGGTGTTACAAGTTATTAGTATGTCTCTGTGTATCTGTGTATCTGTCCGTGTCCATGTATACAAATCAAACGGCTGGAACGATTTTTATTTAGTTATTTCTGTTTGAAAGGTGACTTGATCGAGAGGATTCTTAGACGCTCCAGCCGTTTAGAAGATATCGCATCTTAATTTTTGCTATATAGAGTAAATTTGAGTGCCATGGATTTGCTTTCAATATAAAAAGACAGACAAAAACATTTACTTTTTATGCTAATGCGTCAAAAATTTTAGTGCTTTTTAAATTTTTTTTTTGTAATCAAGTCAATTGCTTTCGTTTTGTAAATAAATTTTATAAAAATTATTCCATTATGAAAGTATCACTCCTAACAAATAAATAAAATCCTCGATTTCGGTATAAATCACCCGAAACTGGGAATTCTAAGGCTATTTCAAAGAACAGAAAAATCAGTAGCCAAATTCAGAATCTTCTGCAAATGGTCTTGAATCGTTGCATATGGATACTCAGCTCTAATAATTGTTAAGCGGTGATATAACATATCATTTACGATACAATACTATTTGCACAAGATTGTGAATTGACCTTTTGAATTTTTAAGAGTCTTGCTTAAATGACGCCAAAAGAAATTAAACGAAACCTAAAAATATCTCATATTTACGAGTATCTGTCCACTTGTGTTTGAGTCACAATTTGATTTGTTCGAATTTCGTTTTCTCATGTTAACACATTTTTTAATATTTATGTGAACAATTTGCGTTTTTTTTTTTGAAAGAAATCAAAATGCTTGAACGTGGTATTTGCTTAATTAATTCATAAAAGCAAACAAAAATGCACAACAAGCGCAAAACAGTTCCCAATTATATATAAACAAACTTTAAGCCAGATTAATGTATGTATGTACAATGGGATGACTGTCATTATTCTTTATTATTTTTATTTTTTATTTTTTTTTTCGCTTGCGATGGTTTCAAGTCTCACAAATTGCTGCTAAATTTATGTTATTGTTTGAGCTTAAAAGGAATTATTGTTCCAATTGAATATAATAATTTATGCAAGAGAAAAAAAGCAGCGACAAATGCAGCAGACAAATCAAATAATTATTCCAGTATTTGTCAAGCGACATGACATAAACGGAAATAATTGTGAGACTTCTGTTTTATTTGTGCATAAAATTAATTCTTTCAATATGAATAATTTCTTAAATTATTAATAATTTTTTAAGTTATTAATAATAATAACAATAAAAACGCCCCCAAATCAAATGTGATATAGTGCTCATAATTTTCAAAATGATTTTGCATCCAACTGAATTTACATTATGAATTAAGTTGCATAATATTGCTTTTGGTTGTCACAAAATTTTTTTAAACTATTAATTTGTTTTGAAGCACCTGAATATATAAATACATATGTATGTATATTTTTCATTATTACAATGATAACAAAATATCTGAAATGCTTACAGTACAACACAATTGTCGTTAGCGACTGACTTGTTAAAAAATGAAGTTTTCCCGTTCCATAATAAAGAATTAATGCGGCGACTTGGTCATCTTCTTTGCACTTGCATCCAATGTCAGAAGCTTATTTGTGTTAAATATTTTTAGCCGTTTTATAGCTTTATTTATAGCGCTCTAAAACTGCCCTCCTTAAGCTTTACAGAGTAATAAAGTTTTTGTTTTTTTTTTAACTGTTGCAGTCTAGTAGTGTAAGCAACAATGTGGGGTGATCAAAAGGATTAAATCTTTTATTTAATTCTTTTTTTTGCTGATCATTTTTCGAAATAAAATTCATCTTCAACAATAATATATTAAAATATATTTTTAAATGGACATAATGAACAATGTGTTAAGCTTTAATTGTTTTATTTTTATTGATTGCTTAAAGGTAAGATTATAATATTTGAAGATCTTGTAAGGAAAAATAAACGAGTTTTTCTTGTTAAAAATTTTATAATACTTATTTTTTAGGTTAAGGCATAGTCTTATGGGGTTTTTGAAAAATGTATGTTATTTAAACGAACAAGGCCTAAGTTTAAAGTTTAAATGCAAAATTACGCAAACAATATTTTTACGAGTATTTGTTTTTACACACATACCTTCAAACCAGAGCTGTTCAATATCAATTACGATTACTAATCAATTATATTACATTTTAAAAATAGTTGTACTGATTATATAACTCCCTTTAAAAGGATTTCTGATAAATAATTGATAACAATTACTAATAATCGAAAAGTAATCTGAATTACTAGAAATTACAACAAATAATCAAAAAGAATATAAAGTAATCAAAAAATTATCCCACTACTTTCAAAGATTACTTTTGATAATTAATAAATAATTTAAAAGAATTAAAAGTAATCTTTAAAAGTAATTGGATTATTTTTTAATTACATTTGATTCTTTTGGATTATTTTTTGTAAGATGAAGTAATTCAGATTACTTTTCCATTACTAGTAATGAAACTGAATATAATTGTAATTTAATCATTACTTCACCTTTCAAGAAAAGTAATCAAATTATTAATCAGTACAACTACTAATCATTACCAATAGATATGCTTCAAACTAAATTGTTTACGGTGTTTAGTTTTATAATAAAGGAAAAAGTTTATGAAGAAATCAAACCTACTCTCCCATATACATTATTTTATAAAGAATTTTGCACGCCTATTAAAGAACGTTGACACTTGTGCAAACATATATATGTATGTACAAAAAAGGGTAACTATCAAATACAAATGAAAAATCTTTTAACTCAGACATTTTTTTATTAAGTTAAACAGGTTAGTTAATTGGGTAATTATATAGTTACACATATATTAAGGAAGTTCGTTACTGCCCGTCTTATAAAACAATTCACAAACGGCAATCATGCTAAGACATACAAGTACGTACTCGTACATGCATCTACGACATATTTTTAATGAAATAATTTATGATTTATATACTTGGCTAATAACACTTACCTCAGATAGTGATCTCTGATCAGTATACAAGATTTTATAAAAAAATATTCTTAAGGCCACATACAGCTTAGTTCCCTGAAACGATGAGATGATGCTGGCACGCATAGACCTCAAAGTCAAACTGGTGTTGCTGGCTGTCTGCCTGGCAACAAACATTAAACTTTTCCCTTTTTATTGGTGAAAACATTAATCATCAAGACTACATACATAAATAATGTCAATTACTTTAAAAACAACCACAAAAAAAGAAGAAAAAAATATGACTTATCTTACCACCAAAAATGTCACTTTCAATGAAATATAAATAATCGTTAAATACTCGTACTTTGCTGGTTTCATGCAAAATGCACTTGCTTGTTTATGCTAAAAGGTGAAACAGCAAAATCCAATTTAATCAATTAAACATTAATCCATGTTAAGAGAAAAATTAAATTGAATTAATATGAAATGTAAACAATTTATATAAAATGAATTATTTATCAAGATAAAATACATGAATCTTTCAAAAAAAAAAAACTATGTAGGGCCTGCTGTTGCTTTATTACACTTGTACAAGCAAGACCTTCTATCCAGCAGCTGGTATTTTTTTCTTCTTCCTTTTTTGTGAGAAATATTTCTTTATGCCTTTTAAAGGTTTGTCAACAAGAAACTTTAAGGTTTCCAAAATAAAAAATTAAAAATATGAAATAAATATGCCTTGTTAAAAGCAAACGGGAAATAAATCGTGTTTGGTTAAATGGATAAAGGGGTTCGTATATCCAATGCTGCTGACATAGTTCAAGTACAAACTGAAATGTTTGTGGGAAAAAAAGTACTTGTGTATATAAATGATGTATCCCATTAAGCATTTTATGTTTTTTGAAGCTTATGAGTATGAAGTTCAGTTTGTTAAGGGCATCACTCCTTTAATTTGATAAAATAAGATAAAATTACAGCAAACCAAAAAAGTTGGTCTAAAGTAAAACAGTAATAAGAAAAAAAAACTTAAATGCTCATATTAATATAAAAAAAACAAATAACAATGGCATGACTGTAGTGAGTTACTAATGATGAACTTGAACTTTTATTTCAAGAAAAGCTTTTTCATACAACGAATAAAAACAGTTTGCATTGAAATATGTGCGTATAAGACTGCATGTATTTTAACTGACAACAGTTATAGTGGACCAAGGACATGAACACTGATGATGTTGACTAAGGGTTCCCAAATGGTGCTTCATGGAAGCCTGAAAAGGTCGGCGTGAAAAGCCAAAAAATAGTGTTTTTATACTCTTTCGTGTCTTAATTTAATTTTTTTTAAATATACATAATTGCTTTTACCTGCGGCTCGACTCGCTTTGATCTGCTTACAAAATACACAAAAACCTGGTTAAACAATCAAATCCGAAACGAAAAGTACCCTGACCATCCAAAAAATCTAAAGAATCCGTAATAAATATAAAAAACCGGTTTGGAATCTGATAGAATATATCCTGGTAATGTACGCTGGTGATGTAGATTTCTATTGGTGAAAGAATTTTTAACATCGCTCTAACGGTTTGAACATCAAAGAGTAGTAAACAAACAAACAAAAAAACTCACTTTCACATTTATACAGGGCAATCATGAATATAATTCCGCCAGAAATTTCTCCCTTTTTCAATTAGAATTTATTTGTTTTCGCTATTACTTGCATTATTTGAAATTTTTTCCCAAGAAAAACTTCTCGCTAATTTTTATTCATGATTGCCCGCCCTTATAATATCAGTAAGGATATATTGAGCCATAACTGCAAAAAAATTCTTAATGGACACATTATTAGGACTTAATTTTTTTGTTGACGAAAATCTATTATTTACGATAGCAAATAATAAATTTTTATCAAAAAAATCAGGTACGTCATGGCATGATATGTTGCAAAATCTTCAAGTACAAACAACTAAATAGTAATGGAAAATTCTCAATGACTCTGCACTGACTGTTATTGCCATCATTGTCAAAAACAGCTGATATTGCCTTGATTGTAATTTCACCAACGCTATTTAAATATCAATTCAAAGTAGATTTTCATTAATTTTTTAATGGAAAAATTACTTTTAATTATGAAATATTATTTAAATAAGTTGGTGAAATTAGCTCTTAGTTTGATAGAATGTGAATTATAGCCCTTCATAAGACCATTTAAAAGAACTTTTAAGATATGAGGGATTTTTCAAATGCTTTACTCTAGCGAAAACTTCAAAAACCAATGCTGAACAACACTGTTTGAAAGACACTTGTTTCAGTTATTGTAGGTGTAGAGATAGAGAAGAAAATATTTTAGGGGATTATACAAACGTCATGCATGCACACCAAAGTCAGTTACACACATACGTCCTTATATAACTTAAATTTTATTGATAATATGAAAGAGAGTAAAATGTATGTTGTGTCTAATACAGAGATCTTCAAAACTGAGCACGCGTGCGAGTGCTCTCACAATAGTATTTTTAATTAATGTGTACTCAATTGTTACTACAATTAGGGCTACCACTTTAATCTCAGACTACTAACATGTGCCGATTGTGTAGTCTCAATTTACTAGACAACAATGGATTATTTTTAATTAGTTTAATTGCAAGGTTTCCTATTTTTTAGAGCTTGAGTAATCATATCTCAAATTAAGTTATTATATACTTTTTAAAATATATCAAATGTGCATAAGTCTCTTTTTGAACACGAGAAATTTGAAGAGAAAAAACGAAGCACCAATTTAAACATAAGAGTATAAGTGTGGGGATCGCTGGTCTAATGCTTATGGGAGATTTAGCTCTTTTCTTACATACGTGTGTTTAAGTACGTGAAAATAAGACGATAAAGAAGTGCCCACGGGCGGCCTTTTGCTGGTCTCGGTTGTATATACATACATACACACATAAGTTGAATGCATTCTCTTTTATTTTTCTGCGCACATACAAACGTATACATGCATTAACCTTAGTTGTACGCTTGCTTTAAAAAGCCTCCCTGAAACACAAACGTAATAGCTTACCAATTATTTTTTACACACACACTCAAACGAACAATATGCAAAATAACAATCACACGCATCAAAGCTGAAGACAGTATATCTTCTTATGATATACTCATATACACGAACATCAATACATCCATCGTGCTCCACTTATTATACGACAGCATTTCTTGTTGGTTTAGTATAATACTCTAATGTGAAGTGAAGCTTAAATACATATGCCAGAAAAGAGAGAATATTTTGAAGATTTAAATATTTATGAACTTTTATAATCAAACATTACTTTATTTACACTAAGCATTTTTATCTTTGAAGCATTTTTTGAAAATTTTTTTCATCTGATTTGCTTTTCCAGGCCTGGAAATTAAAAAAAATTTCATCCAACTAATTTCATGAAAAAATGCTTAATGTAAATTAGGTATGTATGTATAAATATTTTTTTTTGTCTTTTGCTTTTTTGCCTTTTTTTATTCAACTTAAAATACATTATACATCCTAGGCTTAAAAAAAAATCCGTAAAACAAATTTACAAGGGTTTCGTGAACAGAAATTTATTGGTGAACCCTGATGTATACGTAGCAGCCTTCAAAAACACCATGTTGTTACATTATGCAAGTGCTTAGCAGATTAATTGCAGTTATTTATATTTTAAATCCCCTGCTTTATTCAAAGATTATTACTAACATGCTCTTTAACATTTGCATTAAAACAAAATACTAGTTTTCTTATTTTAAACTCATTCTTCTTCTACTTCATATTCATATGAATCCACTTTCTATTTCATTTTATTTGCTATAAGAACCACTTTGTTTAACTGGGTTGCTAGCAATTTCACACCTTTAATGAGATTTTTAATCCCCTTTTGGCTGTCTCTGTTAAACATATTATTTAACCTTTATCATGTCCTTCAACGAGACCGCCCGTTAAAATAAAAAACAAATTACTCACCGCAACAAATCAAGACCAAACTGAAATGGAGAATGAGTTTTATCTTAAAAACAGATATAAAAGAAAACAAGCAGAAAGAAATCTCCACTTTGCTAACTTAATAAACTTGTAGCAGAGAAAAAGATCCGGCAACAAAAAAAAACAAACAAACGCACAGAAAAAAGCTATCAAGCTGAAATCTACATCAAAGTAAATTACGTGCCAGCGATGTTGATGAAGACGACAATGATTCAACGCTGAATGTTTGCTGTTAAATTCTAACAACGCTTTAAAACAAATCATTTTGTCTTAATGTTGCGAAATGCCAACATCATGTAGCCACAACATGACTGACGAACTCATGCACAGAAAAAATATTTGGGCAAACAAAATAACAAGTCATGAGTTTGTTAAAGCTTTTGCTGCTGTCACTTCGGCTGCTACTGTTGTTGTTGTTGTTGTTGTTGTTGTTATTAATTTTGTTGCAAAATGCTGCTCTTCAGTCAGCTAATGAATGTTGCTGACGATTTGACTAAGTTGAGCATAACTATACTTACATTCATTCATTCATACATGGGCATCGTAATGGAAGCACTTGAGTTGTTCATCACGTGTCTGATGTTGATTTAATCATGTCTTTTTCATGTCTTTTAGTTTATTTAACTTTTTTTTAAGAAAAAGAGTTTAGTAAAGCTTACTATTGTTTAATGTGGAATCTTCCCAATAGCTTCCGAATTTAGCAATAATAATAATAAATAAAATATATTTATTTTATTTAAATGAAATTTGCATAACATATATTCGTATAAAATTTAGTTTTATATAAAGCAATTAAGATATAAGATAGCTCTCTAGGAATAAAGCTTTAAGTTTCTTTAAAAAATTATATAATTTTTATTTACAGAAAAAAGTATGAAAAATATTTTTATACACTCACATATTTATATATATTATGCAGACATATAAAATAAAAAAAATTATTTGTTTCTAATTTAACTAAAATTAGTTATTATTGTAATTTCTAAATTTTATTTTACGCATGTCAATATCATTTGAAATTAAAAATAAAAGTTTGTTTATATTTATATGCATTTCGTTGCTGCTTATGGCCGAGTATTTGTGTGTGTGTGTGTACTAGGGTGGCTGGTATTTTACTTTTTGTTGTTTCTTCTACTCTCACCCCCCCCCCCCAAATCGGTTCAGTTTTATGTAAAGAAAATATATTTAAAAAAAATTCACACCGATAAGTTGTGTTGTATGGGGTGCGTTCGGCACTCAAAGTTGGCTCTTTTTTTAATTTTTTTTTTTAGATTTATTTTGACTATATATACTGTATATGTATGAAATAACTTAATATATAAGCTCTTATTGTACATGCTTAAAATAAAAAATTTCCATATAAATATAATTTTGTTACATAAAATTGTTGGTATTTTGTTGGTTATTTTCCTCATTATTTTCTAAAATATTAATATTAATTTTAGCAAAAAACTTTCTGTGAGACAAATGTTGTTGGTTTGAAGAACTAAAATATTTAAGAAATTTATTATGCGACATATTGTCATAATTATATTTTAATTTGAAATTTATTTGCTGGTGGTTCAGCTTGGTCTATATACGTATTTCAAGCGCCAATGAAATACGTATATAGACCAAGCTGAACCACCAGCAAATCAATTTCAAATTGAACTAAAATATTGCCATAAGAAAGATATGGAAAATATGAAAAATATGTAAAATGATTTTTTTTTAAAGATAGTCATATGCAAAAAATTACATTGAAAAATGGGCTTGAAGGCCAACTTTGAGGGCCAAGTGCACCCCCTAAAATACAACTTATCGGTATGAAATTTTTTCGTATGTTTTTTTTTACATAAAACTGAACTGATTTTGGGGGTGAGCGTATAAGAAATCAAAAAACAAAAAGTCTCCAAACAATTAATGGCCACTCTAATGTGTACACATATATGTAGATATTTATATATTTATGTATATATGTACATATATACTCGTTTTGTACACCAGCAGAGTCATATTACAGGTATACCTCTTTTATAGAAAAATAATTGACTGTGTCATAGCCATACTTTTTTTACAAAAAGAATGATTGGCAGCGCTACCGCTATACTTATCTTTTAGCAAATATGTTCGACTACGTCACATGTATAATTTTTTATATAAAAGAATGATCACGAATGGTTGCCTGTAAATGTTAAAGGGCCATTTTCACAACTTGCCTGATAAATATCTTTGTATTATTAAAACTTTTTTTTTATTGTTAGTTTTATCAATAATAATAATATTTAATGCATTAAAAATATTAAATGAAGTTTTTATAATGCAAAGCCATTTATCGCGCAGACAAACCCCTGCATTTGTGTAAAGGAAAGTTCTGAAAATTGCCCCAATTGTACTATAGCCATACGTTCCTTATAGAAAATAGCACTGACTAAGTCACATCTATAATTTTTTATAAGAAAATAGTTGAATTAGTCACAGCGAAATTTTTTGTAGACAATATAGTTGGTTGTATTATAGCTATAATTTTCTTATAGAAAAGTTGATCTACGGTGCTATAGCCTTACTTTTTTTTAGAGAAAAGATTGTTGACTATTTCAGATCAATACTTTTCCTACAGAAAATATTGCCAAAGGTATCGCATTCATACTTTTCTTATAGCTAAGATATTTTATATTTTTTTTTATAGAGAAGATGATAAATTGTGGCACAGCTTAACTTTCATTACAGCCATACTTGACTTACTGGCAAAATTGTTGACTGCAAAACAAATTTGTTACTTGATTTTAATATTTATTTTTATTCTTTATAGAAAAAAATCACAGCCGAATATTTCTTATAGAAAATATGGTTGGTTGTGTTAATGCCATACTTTTTTATATAATAGTTGGTCCACTATGTTGTAGCCCTGCCTTTTTATAGAAGGGATAGTTTACTGTAACATGTTAATAGCTTTCCAACATAATAGATTATTAGCTGTATCACAGCCATACTTTTTTATAATTGACAGTATTGCAGCCATATTTTTCTTATAGAAAATATGATAAACTATGTCATAGCAAAATTTTTCTTTTAGAAAATATTAGTTAACCATATATTTAAAAAGAAAAATTTTGCTGTAGCATACCTTACTTAATGGAAAAATTATTGACTCTTTACCTCAATATTTACTACAAGAATTTTAATTTTTATATACTTTATATTTTATATTTTTATATGTAACTCTAATTTCAGCTCCTTGCTATAATTTATTTTGCTTTAATTGTTTACAGACCACGGTATTTCCCATTGTTCTCCATTTATTTAATCTTTTTGTTTAATTGGTATTTAAGAATATTAATTTTTATTTAATACAAACAACTGTTCTGGTTTCTTATATGGTTTTAGTTGTTTACAAATTGTCTATTGGCAAATGGTTATTTTGGTCTTATTTAATGCCACTTGACCACAATCAAGCTAAAACCCATGTGGGCACTGAAAATGTATTTCTTTCTCTGCGTATCATTTCTCTAATATCTCTTTCTAAATTGTTTTGAATCATCTTTTATTTACATCTTTTGTGTGTGGGATTAAGGAGTCTTTGCGTTTCTTATTGTCAGGCCACAGTTTTACCTAAACAAAAAATAAAAAACTTGTCTATAAAAAGTAGTAGATTTGTGGCTGAATATGTTTCTTTTTACTGTTTGCTTGTGTGAAATATTAAGTTTAACAGTGTACATGTTAGAGAGCTGCGTAAACAGTCTTGAAATATTTTTGAAATGTATTGTCGCAGCATGTATTATACTAAACCCATAACAAATGATGTCGTTTAATAAGCGAACCGTGATGGATGTATTTGTGTATGTCTATATGAGTATTTTTAAGCGATGTCGCGAAGACTTCTGGTTCGTAGCAAACATTCAAAAGAAGTTGTGTTAATACGTGTATGCCTGTTATCTTCCATATTGTACTTTTGTGTAAGATGTGATAGTAAACTATTATGAGCTTAAGGGTGTTTTTTTAAAACACGTGCACACAACTAATGTCAATGGACGTTTGCGTTTATATGGGCGCAGAAAAATAAAATATTATATACACAACGTGTGTGTGTATGTACATGCATGATGTATACGCGCCCTTGCGTATGAAGAAGCAATCATCACAAATTCTTCCGTCACGAAATATTTTCTTCTTTACTCCCATACCAGTAATAAGTGAAACAAATGTCTTGCCAACAGTGTTGTTTAGCGTTTGTTTTAGAAGACTTTGCTGTAGTAAAGCATTTCAAAAGTCCCTCATGTCTTAAAAGTTCTTGTAAGTGGTATTTTGCAAGGGTCTAGTACATATCTACACATATTTATACAATATGTACGTTTATATAATTAATGCAAACACCTCGTTTACTAGGAGAAAAAAATAACAACAGTTTGGGCCACAAGTCCAAACCAAATGTGGTCAAAAGCAATAAAAACAAGAACAATTAGATACAAATACATCTGCAGATATCTGCTTTTAAGCACAAACACATGCATAAGATTATGCTTAATTTCGTATTTTATTGCTCCTCTTGCCAGATCCGTTTATTTCCTTTAAATCTCCATCCTCTTTATCTGATCATGTTTTTATGTTTTGAGGCGAAAGTAAACATTTCATATGGAAATTACACCCACAAATTTGTAAAACGAATGTTAAGCACAATAACAAAGAATGGTGTAAACATTATTGATGATTACAGTGTGTAGAAAAAATAATTTAAATTTATATAAAAATTTTAAAAATATCACGAATATTGAGGCAGAAAATCTACAGCAAGGTTTTCTGGGTAAAAAATATTTCTTTGAAAATTTTCTTTGACTTTTTATTATTATATAATTACAGCCTTATTTATAAAACTTATTAAGGCTTTAAAAAGGTTTTCAAATCGAACTTTCATACAAAATTTTTCTCAAAAAATCTTTATGAAGCCTTAATAATTTTTATAAATTAGTTTGATACTATTTTCTGAAGAGGATACACAAAGAGGTGTCAAAGAATAATAAGAAGAAGAAGAAGGCCTCAAGCTGAAATATTATAAAACTTCCTTCTCACTTTCGCTCTCAATAAGGTTGTGGTGTGCTAAGTAAAAAGTTGTCAGTGATAGACTTAACCGACTGGTTTTTCTTAATAGGGTAGGAATAATAATCCTGTGCTATTGTTGCTCTCCACTGTAATTATTTACATGCAAGTTTTTTAAGCCACATTATTAATCTTGTTCTCTGAGCAAAACTAAAGAGGCCTTAAGCATTTACAACTACACATTCATTGTGTTACACATGTAAATGTAAAAGAAAACTATATCGTGTCTTCCTTGTCCTCTTTTTCTATAATTACAATGCGAGTTGCCAAGTCCAATGAAATAAATAATGATTTTATGGCAAATGTTTTTAATTTCAAATGTTTTAAACATTTCTAAAAACGTTTTTATAAATTACTTATATGAAGACTTGATCTCGATCACGTCACTCTAGGACAACTGGATCCCTAGTTGACGAAGAAAACCCATTCCACAAAAGATACTACACCGTTTTTTCCTTACTTAGACTTAGGTGTCACGGCTCTTAGAGTTCAGTTAGTACAACAGTTCACGCCTACTAGACACCTGCGTAAACAGCCTTAAAATGTAAATACATCTTGTTTTTAAATGTATTCTCGTGGCATGTATTATACTTAACCAATAATAAATGCTATCGTATTATAAGCGAAGCACGATGGATGTATTGGTGTACGTGTATACGAACGCTAACAAGCGATGTCGCCAAGACATCTTGTTCATACAAACAATAAACAGAAGTAGTGTTGATGCGTGCATGCTTCTTATTTTGTGTATTGTACGTTTGAGTGTGTGTGCGTGTAAGATGTAGATGGTAAGCTATTATGTCTTTAATTGCGGTTATTAAAGCAAGCGCTCAACTAATGTCAATGCATGTGTGCGTGTGCATATGCGCAGAACAATAAATGATCATATAAACAACTTATGTAGGTATCTATATATGTATGTACATGCATGACATTTGTATACGCGTCCATGAAAGAAAGAAGCACAAGCATCACAAATTTTCAGTCACGAACTATTTTCTTCTTTACTCCTATACCTACAAAACTGAATAAAATTTCTTACAAACAGTTTTTGCTTTTGTTTTAGAACATTTTGCTGTAGTTATTGTGCAGATCTTTAACGCCTACTAATCATAAGTAAAGTCGTTCGTGTCATTGAAATAAATCAAACTGATCCGGAATTTAACGGAAAAAACATCATTCACCTTGGAGCCTTTTTTAACAAGTAGAATTGTCTCATCAGGGAATGGGAAAACACAAGAACTGCCTAGAACTAATAAAAAGCCTCTATATCTTTAATGTGTGCATGTTTGATGGGATTTTTGGTTTGTCGGGGTCATTGAATATTTTGCAACTGTTTTGGCAAATGTATAATGCTCTCGAACAATGATTACTGATTTTTTATTCCCAAAATTATAAGATTTGGATATGAATGACGCCTATTTTAAGCAATACAGTGCTTGTGCGACACAAGAAATGAAAAGTTTTCAGTTCACGTGATTTCTCGAAAAGGCAACCATAAGTAAACATCGAGATATTGCTCCTAACTACAAGTATCTTATTTTTACTTTGACTACAAAATTTCTATACTAGACTTAAGAAAATTGCACTTTACTATCGTGGACATTGAACTATTTGTGGTAATATAGTTGCAACAAAAAGGGATTGAGGATGGCCTGCCAAATAGGGTAACCCTACTCAAATTAGTCGATATTGACAATCTCCGTGGACTCCCACTTTTATGCTGCTAAAGGAACTTCGATATTTCTTTTCTTAAATCAGCTCTAGACTTTACATAATGATGCAATTACCATCTGTGCAATAGGGAAACCCCTTTTTGCCTTGTCTATGCCCCCACGGAACTAAAAACCTCCTGCACTTCATTAGGAAGCACTTGAAGAATTTTTTTGGCCACACTGGCCGGTCACTTTTGCAATCCACGCTAAATGTATGTGGCTTTCGAACCAGTGTTTCCAGTTTTTTTCTAGAGCTTATCCCCAATTGTTGACTCCTCATCCCCAAAAATCCCCAAATTGAGTTTTTTTTGTTAAAATTTTTTCTTTTGTGATAAAAATAAAATATTTTATATTTTATTTAAAAAATAATTACAAATATAACATATTTATTCAATAAAATTCATTTGTATTGATAACTATATTAACATATTAATATAATTTTTACTTATAAAACTTGTAAAGAAAGAATTACACATAGTTTAATATAACATATAATATAACAAGTATAAAATTATTTTTAATAAAAGTGTACCATTTCAAAAACTCCAGAATCGAAATCTTCTGATTCATCAGTCTCAGAAACTTTGTTGTACATAGATAGTACTTGTATTAAAAAGCTTAAAGGACTAAATTTGTCACAACAAATTGAATTATTTTTAAAGTGTGTGTTTATTCTAAGAAATGCTTCCAACAAGTAATATTGAGTTTTGTTATGCATTTTGTTTATTATTGGTTAATCTGCCTTAATACTTCTTCTTTATTAGAACCCATTCACTATAAATACTAACACACATTTTTAAACTTGCCAAACGCACATTTCTTAGCTCAAAAATTATTCTTGTTGCCATCTGATATTGCCATCCCCTAAAATTTGGCTTTCAATGCCAACAAATCCCCTAATCCCCAATTCAAAATTTTCATTCATAATCGCGAAAAAAACTCCCCGATGTGGGTACAAATTCCCTAAACTGTCAACACTATTTCGTATAATGATTACTGCTTCACTTGCAATAATGAAGAACAGGAAGAAAGCATTTCGCAGCTCCTCTTCTTCTGTCTTTCGCTGGAAAATCTCCGTCTGCACTTCCTTGGCAGATTTTCCTTCCGTAGCCTATCCAAGTTATCGAAAATAACACTCAAAGATCTGAGCCTTTATATTAGGGGCAGTGGCTGGTATGACCGTTAACTCACTGCTATGACGTGTATGTACACATGACCCTTTTCCCGAGTCACTCTCTCCTCTCCTCTAGCAATTAATCATCACCATTCTACATCTACTTCTTTGACATTTCCCCTCTTTTTCTCTATTAATATTTCTCATCCAACTTAAAGGTAGCAACAAGGAATCATTGTATTGAATCCAAGATTTCTGGACCCTTAATTTTCAGCATCCTTATCAGCAAACCTATCTTAGAATAATGCCATTAAGATTTAAGTTCTTCAGACTTTTTTCTTTGGCGCTACGTGAAAGATAAGAGATATTCCAATAACTCACAATCGATTCAGGATTTCAGAGGTGAAACTCGTAAAGTTATTGAGGCGTACAGCCGCAAATATGCGAATTGGTGATGAAAAATTTAATGAAAGGAATATTTTCCGGCAAGCTTGTCCATGGTGACTATTTTGATGATATTGTTTCTCCTATTACGACATATTATCTTCCTTGCAATTAAATAAATATCACCCTAGTTTTCTTCAAAATACTTGTTTTCGTTATATATTATATTATATTGAATTTAAAAATATTTCCCAATTGTTTTATTTAAACTTATTTTCAAAATTCTTTTATATGCTTTTCCCCTTTTTTTAATATGATAGAGGAAAAGATGGTCACTCTACATCCAATAAAATTGCTAGACTTAAATGAATTGCGTCGTCCACAACATATTGAGAACAAATAAAATAAAATAAAATACTCAGTTAAATGGTTTTACTTATATATCTATACATACATTTTTTAAAACCTTTTCATTTCTATAATATATTTTTTTATGTTTATTTATTCTTCATTTAGTAAATTTGTATAATCTCGTGCCGTAATTATATTTGCTGCAAGTTTTTATATACTTTTACAGACAAGCTTAAATGAAAGGGTATTAAATAATGCCATAAATCCATGTATTTTGAAAAGAACATTAATCCTATTGAATTGAAATGATTGTTTTATACAAAAATAAATTAAATGAAGCACAGTTCTGGTCGGGCATACACCTGGCAACACAACAATTCTAAACATTTCTGTGCAGTAGTTTTTTTAGGTTAAATATATGTAATTTTCTTTTAGTTTTACAAAACGATTAAAATGTCATTTATTTGTAAAAGAAAAGTTTCATTCTCCATTTCATTTGTGCAATATCAAATGTTTTATAACTCATTCTAATTTGAAAATATTTATTGCATAAGAGTTGTGAAAGTTAAAAGAAAAAGATTTGTTTTAATGTAATGATGTATACGAGTAACGTCAGCTGAAATGTAAAACCGAGTAACTAACAAAAAGTTCAAAATTGCATTTTTAATTAATTATTGGGTATTACATCGAAGTATACATATGTCCCTGCAGATTGTCTAATCTTTGTCATACAAATTCGCCGAATTAAAAATTAAAATAAGTAGAATAAAAACAAGCAAATTAACTAACATGTGCATAATTTAGTAAAGAACAAATGCCAATCGCCAGACAGTTGTAAATTAGGAGATAGTAAGATTGAGCTGTCATTACAAAAAGAAGCTTTCAGCAAATTTAAATACGATGAATCAAATTTATTCACATATTCCACTTGCACTGAAAAGCTGAGTATATAAAACAAAAATCTACATCAACTGACACCACACACAGTAGACCAAACACAAAGAACGCTGATGATGATGAAAGTGGAGTGGACTTCTAAAACAGCTAGATGTTACGTTCTACTACGTGCTTGTCAGAATAGTTTATAATTAACTTTGGTGTTATTTGTTTATTTAATTTTCATATGTAATTTGGCTAAAAGATCGAAAAAATTTTAGGCTAATCAAATTATATATATAGAAACAAATAAAGTTCGAACAAGTTCTTATAACGAGCATATATAATAATATAATTCAAACAAGTTCTTATAACGAGCATACATAATAATGTTTCTTATCCAATTAGTTGATGAGCTTATATATTTTTCTTTTACGAGTATATTTATAAATATTTTTTTTATTTTTAATAACACACAAGCAAAGCTACTTTGAATTGGCTGCAGTGTCTCACGCTGGAATAGAACCTATAGACCTCTGCCTATTAGCCAAGAGCTTCTCTCTCCTATAAAATTTAAAACAGTGTGGTTACGTAATTTTGCATTTCAGCTAACGATATAATTTATAAAGAAATTTTAATGCTCTATTTTTATCGATTTTTTATCATATTTCGACGTTTTGAAGACCTGAAAGATATATGATGATGAATATTTTCACAATCATGTCCGTATCTATCTATGTGGGTATATGTTTGTCTGTATGTATGTAAACATTTCATAACTTAAGACTGCATTATAAGAAAGATGTTGAGCTCACAGAGATTTCAAAAAAAAAATTCTAACCAAAAAATTATTCGTCAAACTGATTTTAGATATTCTTTGATTTTTAAAGATTTAAAAAGATTAAAGGAAGAAGAAGGAGAAAAGAAGTTTAAGGGATGGCTTGCAAGGCTCACCGATTTATTTTTTCATTTTTACTTTTTTATTTTTCTTCAATTTATTTTCAGTATCTTTCTTATAGTGCTTACACACCTAAAGTTAAAGCCTGGTTTTAACATTAAAACCATCAACAGCTGATTTTGCGTTCACACTGCAAGTTTGATAAGCTCAGGTTAGAACTCACAGACTGTCTAATAAATTTGTTCAAAATAAAATAAATCTCCTGCAGAAATGTGTGTATTTGTTGGTGTTTTTCTTGCTGCTCTTTATAACACATAATTGACAAACTGTACAACAACTGTTTTTTTTTTGTATGAAAAACTCAGAAATTTCACAATATACTCTTAAACGGAAATTATTTTAATATTTTGTAAATAAACATTTTAAAATTATGGAACTTCTTATACAAAGTGAAGAAGTGCTTGGGAATAAAGTTATTATATGTATACAAAAGTGCACAGATACCTTATAAGACAAAACTTTTTTTATAGCAAATGCATGCCAGTCACATCGTCTATTTTAACCTTCCAGAGATCAACGAAAGTATTTTCGTTGTTTTCCGTTCAAAAAAAAAATTTTTTTTTTGTAACTTTTTGATTATTCTTGAGTTTGCATTAATTTTTAGGTGAAAAATCTTTCAATTGGTATCTATTCTTATTCACTGGCATAAACATTATCAGCTGCTTCTGGTCATTTTAACTTGGCAGCACTGAATTTATCACAGCGAAAACAAGGTTGCATTTCATAAAACAAACTTAAAACCAATTTAAAAATTGTTTTAAGTTGGTTTTAACAAAAATTATTTTAAAATTGTTTTAACAAAAACAAATTGTATGGTAAAGCCAAGTTTTAACAGTTCTTTTTAACGTAAAAATTTTTTTTATTAAAACCATGCCAGTTTGAACACACTATTATTAAGTGTTGAATAAGGGAAGTAAATCGACTTAGATTTCTTATGTCTTACACTTATTCATTATTATTAGTCTTAATTTACAATATGCAAGACTTATTGCTAAGCTGATTAGTTTGATAGGAGAGAAAGAGACGAGGGGAAAAGAAACGCTTATGTGCCCCTTGTCTCTCTCTTCCACCAACTAATCAGCTTAGCAATAAGACTTACATAGTATAAATTACGAGTTATAGTTCAAATTTCAGTTTTAATAAGTATGTAATTAAAATAAATCAAAAAAAACAACAACAACTATTCATTGGTTTCGCAAGAATAAAGTGTTGCCAGACAAGTATTTTTGAACGACTGCTGTTAAGGTGATAATTTGAATTATTTTGAGAATTATTAAAATTTTTGCAATTATGAGACAAAACTCTTATCTTGAGAAATGAATGAATGAATGTTGTTTGTTACATTTATTTTTATTATGTATATACTAAACTATTTTCTTAAACAGCCGGCTCTTATGGCTACACTCTTTATAATTTAATTTTGCTTACTTCTGCATAAGAACCTTGTACGTTATGCCACCACATAAACTAAGCTGGCTGACATTTGTTTGCAATTATTTTACTTGACAGAATAACAATTATATCATTTCACAGATTACGAGTATTTAAGTTTTAATTTAACAAAAGGTATAAATTCTACGAATAAGAGAAGAAATAAAATAAAAAGGAACTTATTTAAAACTGGCTGGCAGGCTGGCATGTGCTCGAAATGCGTACACAACGTGATGCGAATTTTGCTCTTTTTTAATTCTGCCGATGACAACAGCAAATCAAAAAATTTAAACAATTTTTCAAACAAACAATCAACCCGCCGTGTGTTCAACTTAACCCTGCTGTTGTACATTAAATGTTTGCAATATGACGACATGACAAAGAAAGAAACCCACAACAACTTGTTTCTGCCAAATTTTAATTTATTTTATTTTTTGCAAGAATCTCTTTTTCCTTAAACTAAAACACAAACGTATTTAAACAAGCAAATGTTTGGAATTTATTAAAGCAATCGGTAGGATATTTCCGGTCTAAATTAAAGAATAAACAAAAATTGGACAGCCGAAGGAGCAAAGACAAAGAATTGAAAAGTTTTTTTAAGTGATTTTTAAATAAAATATGAAATTACTATAGAGTTTATTTTTACTAATTCTAATTTATATTCCTTACAAGGTACTTTAAAATTCTGCTGAGATTGCTGGATGTGGCTGTGGAATGTGGCTGTGGATTTGGCTGAATCTTGGGTTAAACTTGGCTGGATCTGGGTGACTGATTGATTGGGTGGCTGCACTGCTTTGACGGGTGTTTTTAGCAACTCTTTGTTAAATGAAGGATTTTGGTTTCTATGCATCAGCATCAATAATTTTTGCAGTAGTTGTTTTCTATGCAAGAGCAAACCCATGAAAGCGTTGCATCTTTTATTAAATAAAGAAAAAAAAACGAAAACAGTATGATTAGTGGCAGCAGCAAATTGTGCTTTGTACACTCATTTTGTAACTGGTAACTGGGTTGCATTGTTGTTGTTATTATTTCGAAATGTTAACTTTGCTTGTAACACTTAAGATGAAGTACATATTTCGCTACAGCTTCCAGGGTTTGTTGTGTTTGGCAACTGTTAGTTCTCTTGGCGTTAGTTTTTACTTTTCTATCATTTTATTTGCTTCCTTTTAATTTTTTTTCTATATCCGTTTTAGTTTTTCACATTTCGTGTTTCGTGTTAGTATGTTTGTGGTTAATATGATTGCTGGAGGATTTAAGTATTAAGCTGGTGGCACAGTGTAGCTGTTGCTATTTGTTGTTGTTGTTGTTAGTACTTCGTACAATGAATAAGCAAACCCAGCTAAAAAAATTATATATGGTCCATATATTTTTAATATATGAATGTATATAACTATATATGAATATGTATGAATTCATGTATGGAAATATATGGGACTATACATGGCAAAACTATTATATATGAACTAATATATGAAATGTATTATAACATATGAGCTCATATATGAAAATTTAATTATGAAGCTCTTCATATGTGGATCCATATATAAATATGATTTTATATATGGAGCCATATAAGAATGTATGCATACATGATATCTCACATAAGATCGTTTTTGCAATCAAAAAAGCTTGGAATTCTATCACTGCTGAATTGGAAATCCATTAGAAAATACATACGGCATGCAAAGTTTATATGCGTACCCTCAACGTTTCAAAAAGAAGAACTTTTTGTTACAAAAAACCATTCTTGTATAATTTTATACATTGTAGCCCCATTTAATATATCAAATAATCAATAGTATAATCCAGTCATTAATTTTATAGAAAATAACAAAATTATCTAGATAAGAAACAAAGTTCATATTACTGTATTGAAAACTATTGTTAGACAGATTATTTTTTCTTTTATAATTAATTGCATTAGTTTTTAATCTGATTTCTTAAACTAAATGTTATGTACGAATATGATTTATGTGTTTTTAAATAATTGATTCACCCTTTGATGAATGAAATGACTTAGGTCGTTTTGAATTATTTCTCCAAACAAATGTTTCATTAAATGCAACCTCTCTCTCAAGTCTAAAAAATTTAATTTTAGTAATTTAATTTATTGCACAGCGGTGCGCTTTTGTGAATCAAGACTGCATGAATATGAACTTTGCATACTGTGGGGGGAATTTACACATACATGTATGAAAATGTATGAATATATATAATCATATATGCCCATATACCCTCATTTTTAGGATCCGAACCATATATGGGATATCATATATGCTCCATACATATTTTTTTAGCTGGGAAGCTTGTGCTGCATGCAGCATTAAGCATTTTGTAGTTGTATTTAGTAGATCCAGTTGAAATTGGAGGGTTTAACTACCGGTCGTTGTGTTGTAGTAGCTTTGGGCTTACGTGTCGTTATCTTTCGAGTAGTTGTTGTTGGCTTACGTGTTGTGGTTGTTGCTGCAACTGTGTTTGTCTCATGGGGGAACTCCAGCTGAGGTACATTCAAATGCTTTGGCAATGTTGGCACTGCGTTCGTATATTTGGCTAAAAATAATTTTTGATATAAGAGCATTATGTTATAATGGTTTGACTTTTTTTCAACCTTTGTATACATATATACACTTATAGATATATATATATGTTTGTATATTTATATTTATATAAGTATTTTTATAACTGTGTTAAAATATTGGACCATGAGCTTTTTTTATTATTATTATTCACTTATTATTATTTTTTTTTTCGTTTTTTCTACTCTTGCCTTGATTATAATTCATACTCACCCGTATTTTGCTGGAAGCCATTTTCATCAGCTGTATAAAATACCGTCAAATATTTATGATTTGGTAGTGGATGTGAATAGAAACCTTGGCGAGCCAAGAGTTTTTTATTTCTTGCCACTAACTTCCAATATGATTTTTCATAACGTGTCACACCATTGCTCAGGATGTATCTTTTGGGGGCAAAAATTAAAGAAGAAAAAAAAGAAAACGTATTATAAAATTGTATTAAAAAGTAATTTGCAAGAATTGCAGGTGAAATTCACACTCCCTAAACTGTTTAAATTTGATGGGGGAAAACGAAAAAAATACAAAATAAAAATTTAACATGAAAAACCTTAAATAACAAATATAATTGCATTTTCTTTTTTTTTAAAAAAAGTAACTTCTTTTTAATTTGTAATACTCCATACACCAAAGGTGAAAAGCAGCCCTATTGTTTTCGCTACACTGTCCGTCTGTCTACCTGTCCGTTACAGGCTGTTTCATCGAGAACCCTAAGAGCTACGGATCTTACAGCAAAAACAGCAAAAACTATATAAAACGATATGACACTTAAAAATTAAAGGGTGCTTTAAAGCGAGCCTCATAGAACATTGAAATCATATGTAATATACAGACACTTATATATGGACACTTGAAATGTTCAAACTTATAGCGATTTCTTTTCTGACAAATATGTTACATGTTTTACATTTCTGTGTTCGTTTGTACAAAAAATACAACTGTGGGAAAAAATTTTTAATTTCTTTTCTGAATATGTTGCATGAAAAACATGTAAATATGTTACATATTTTACCCTCGCTTTATTCAAGGGTTACATACAATTGTGTTAACGAAGGTTTTATTTTGCATGTCGTGCTTATAATTTCGAGAGAATGTTTCTTAAATAGAAAATATATAAATTATTACTACAAAAATTAATATACATAAATATTTATTTAAATATTGTGACTGTTTGGATTTATGAAGACGTAATTAGTGATGTCAATGTGTATTTACAAATCATAATAGTGTGCGGAAGATCTCTTAAATAGCCTTAGCTAATGAAGGACATTAATAAGAAAATGTAACGGTTGTAAATTAAAGCAGCTTATTTTGTTCGATTGTAGTAACAGAATATGTAGCACTTTGAGTGATTCTAGGTAACATTTAAGTATGTTACACATATACAGTGTAACACATTTTCTTCATAAAATAAATCGCCATTAGTTTATTTTTATGCCATTTTCACAATGTACAATTAAACGCTAACAAGGACCTAAACGGAAAGTTAAATCGTAATTATACATTGTGACGTAACTCAGAAAATATAAATTAAATGGTATCTTATCAGTTAATGTAATTTTAACAACTTGCAAACTCTTGAAATTTTAAAAAACATTAAAACCAAGAAATCCGAATATTAAAAATAATCCCGGAAACCAAAAAATTGCCAAAACGTAAATTTCACTGAAACTATAATAAGTCGCCAAATTGAAGAAAGCTTAAATGTAAAATAGATCCCTAAAACGCAAAAAATCACCATAAGTAAAAAATCGCCAAAAAATAAAAAAATCACCAGAACGAAAAAATCGCCAAGGACCGCAAAAACGAAAAAAAAGCGACAAAACTAAAATTAAATTAGTAAAGTTTGAATAAATCGTCAGATATCGAAAAAATCGGCAAAAAAAAATTAAGAAGGCAAAAACTAAAAAGACTCCCAAAAAAGAAATAAAATGTCCCCAAAAAACAAAAAAAGGTGCCAATAAAAAAAAACCATACTAAAAAAACGCTAAGCCTAAAATAAGTCGTCGAGAACCAAAAAAATCACCAAACACTAAATAAACTAAAAAATTAAAAAAAACTCCAAGAATCGAAAAAATCCCAAGAACGAAAAAAAACCTGGAAAAAGTCAGCCAAAACCGAAAAAAGCTCAACAGTGACTTAATTATTTTTAATGTCTACAACAGGTAAAATATTCGATTATATAGGCTTCGTGTAGTATTCCACATGTAGTGTCCGATTCAAAGTCCCACTTTAGTGAATTTATTTGCTTTGATTTTTAACAAAACACAACCAAAATCCATTAATTTGAAGGCCTCTCAAAATCGCTCTCGAAAGAAACGAGAGCAGAAGGCCAACTCCACAATGACAACGGGTATACAAAATATATTGTGTGTGGAATGGAGCAACAGGCCTTGAACCTTTAAAATAAGGAGTATAGAACCTTTTTTACCGCTGGGTAGATGAATAAGATTGCACCTACGAAGTCACCATGGACAACAACCTGCTGCCGTGTTGCATTGCTGTCGTCAAAATAATCATTCGCATATAAATATGCATAATTTTTTCTTTGATATATTGAAGTCGGTAGTCTGCTATAATAAATATGTATAATGCTTGATATGAGAAGTGATCTCAGACGCTTCACTGCTGAATAATATTTTGACATCCATGTCAATATTCGACTATGTCACAGAGTTCAATTCCATTCGGAAACGGAATTCCATCCACCTCATTTTTAAAGCAGATGGTGTATAAAAAAGAAAACTTATGAACGGAAATTTTCCAGGTGTGTTCAGACTTTTGGGGGCACTGGTAGATTGGGATATTATCCGGCTAGGGCCTGACATCATGAAATGGATTGATTACCGTTTCCGAACAGAATTAAACTCTGTGACATGGCCGAAAGAGAATGTTTTATAAGCCAGATAGAATTAACTAAAGGATAAACTCTTATTTATGATCATTATACTTTGCATAATCATCATGAATAGATTGACGCCCAAACAACACTAGAAAATTATACAGATTTATTTTGGAAATCAGTCATCACTTTGAGCCACTTCTAGGCCATATTTTATAGCAAAATTTTGTTCAGCAATGATTCTTATTTTTGCCTTCACGGGTTTGTTCATAAACAAATTTCCACCATTTAAGGAATGAAACCAATCAACAACAGAGCCACAACAGATTCCAATACATTTGGTGCGTTTTACACCCGGAAGACATTATGGGACCTTATTTCTTATGATCAATGGAAACTAATACCGTACCATGATCATTGATTTTTTTTTTAAACGTGATTGTATTTAATGTCATGGCAATATTTAGAATAGAAATTAAAATATGTACCTTAATCTTGAAATGAACTTTAAATTTATACATATTGAAATATGGATGAAAATAAATGCCTATACCCAATATTTTAATTTTAATATAAATTAAATGACAATTCCTTTCAACATTGCCACTCACAGCGTGCACAGTATGCAGCCACACATTTGGGTTGTTATTGAAACAGCTGGAAGTATAGAGACCCAAGTTATTTATTTATATCAAGTTCGATATTAAATAAGGAAGTTTTGGAACACATTTACACACACCCACATATGTATACACGATTTACTGCTTAAAGTTGCTTAAACAAAATATCGCCATGAATGTAATAACAAATTACTTTATTTTATAACAATCCATTCTACATGGCGTCAGCACTTAAGCAAAATTTTTATATTTTATTTCACAAATATTTGATTAGGCCATTTTGAATACTGGCAATGAAAAATTAAGACTTGTGGCTCTATATCACTCAAAGAATATTTGAATTATTTAACATGCCATAAAATAATACCATTCCATGTTTTAAAGCTTTAACACTCTATGCCACAATTAAACAATAAAAATTTGCTAAGAACTTACTTGTATTCATAGCTGCCATCCAGATAATGATGACTGAACTCCTCTATAACACGCGGTTTCTTTTCCTCGGCCGGATGATAATATTCATATCGTTCCTCCTGTTTGTTCTTCAAAGCACTTACTTCCTCATCAGATGAGTGTGACGTTGTTGATGGTGTCACATTTGTAATAGTGGTGCTGAGGTCTGTGGTATCTTCGCTGTTCGTTTCAGTTGAGGGTTGTCGTCTATTAACTGATAATGTCGCGGCTGCCACTTGTGGAAGCAGCATGTGGCAGTAAATGCAAATTATTGTTGTCACTATCAAGACACGTAACATTTTTATGAACACTTAAAATAAACAACTTGTTAATTTTACAACAAAATGTTTTCCTTATGATTTAATTTCTTTGACCGTTTGAACACAAAACAAATACTTCCTTGAATGCAAGAATGAATTTTGAGCTGGAAGTGTTGTTTGTGTTAAGCCGGAGATTTAGTAATTGATTTTATCTCAGTTTCTGTTTAAGCTTATATACTCCTCTCGGCATTTGTTGGCTAAATATAGAATCCTGTTTCTTTAATTAGAATTTGAGGGTTTTTGCTGGTTACGTATTTTTGTTTTTGTTATCAAAATAAATGTTTTTGTTGATATATTGTTTTTTTTTCTGTCTTAACAAATTTGATGCGATTTACATATGAACACATTTTTCATGAGAATTATTATAAAGCTTAAAATTTAATTGATTTCTTGTGTTAAACGGGGTATTGTGGAAATTTTAGTGACGTATAAACATAAATGTTGCAACTCATGAAAGCGCTGAAATGCCGCAGTTTACCCAGACCAATTTAGTACTCATCATTTTATCACTGATTTACTAAAACAACGTCATAACTCAAAAAATTAAGTTTTTTAGTAAATGAAGCACAATTATTTTTGATATCATTTTTACATTATTTTAAGGTTACTGCGTTTTTTTAGGTAAATGAGCAATATACATAAATATCCGAACGCAACAAAAAAAATATATAAATAATTAGGATCTAACGACTGGTTCGAACAGATGAAACCCAACAATGAGAAATTCGTCTTTATGAGTTCTATAAACCAAAGGTAGTAATTTAAAAAATTAAAAAATAACCGAACTGCAACTAACTTTGAACCGTTAAATATCCTAAATAGTTATTAGAAATGAAAAATCATAAGAGAAACCTAAATATGATTTTAAAATACCTGTCGACTGATAACCATTTTGATATTGTTCATCGACTTTTTATTTTTTTCGTATTGACAAAATAGCGTCTGTTTACCGCCATATTGAGTTTCAACTACTTTCATATCTTTAGTGACACTCCCAGGATCAAATAAACACCGAAGAAAATGGCCAAGGCGAAAAAAAACGTCAAAACTAAAAATCACTTAAACTAAAAAATGTATAAATGTATAAACAAAAAAAAGTCGCCAGAAACCGAATTATAACATCAAAACAAAAAAAGCGCCATAATTAAAAAAAAATGTAAAAACTAGAAAACAACAGGAAAAATCGCCAAAAACTAAATGAAAAAAAATAAATAAATCCAGTGAATTGCCCTTTGACCCGCGGACGAAGGGACACGAAATACGTAATTCAATGCGAACTTTAGCCTATATAAAATGTAGTTTTGGCATTTTTATTCGTTTTTGGGTTTTTTTCGATTTTAAGCGTTTATTTTTAGTTTTGGGATTTCTTGGCACTTTTTTCTCGTTTTAGCGATTTTTTTTTGTGGCTTTTTCCTTTATTTTTAATTTAGGTGATTTTTTTGTGACTTTTTTGATTTTGGCGATTTTTTTTCGGTTTTTGGCGTTTTCTTTTTGGGAATTTTTTAGTATTAACAGTTTTTTTCTCGTTTGGCTATTTTTTTCGTTTTGGCGATTTTTTTAATTTTTGGCGATTTTTTTAAATTTGCCGTTTTTTTATTTTGGCAATCGTTTTAGTTTTGGCGTTTTTTTTGGATTTTCGGTTTTTTTATTTTGGCATTTTTTTTAGTTTTGACAATTTTTTCTCGTTTTTGCAATTTTTTTCGGTTTTTGCTGATTTTTTTTTAATTTTGGCAATTTTTTTTCATTTGGGCGATTTTTTTAATTATTTAGATTTTTTCGGTTTTTGAAGTTTTTTCATTTTGGCGACTTTTTTCATTTAAGCGTTTTTATAGTTTTTATATTTTTTGTTCTCATTTTGGAGATTTTTTCGGTTTTTAACGTTTTTTCAATTTGGCGTTTTTTTTTATTTTGGCGATTTTTTATATAAACAATTATTTTTGTTTTGACGCCTTTTTCGCGTTTTGGCGATTTATTTCGGTTTTTGGCGTTTTTTCTCATTTTGTCGATTTTTTTCATTTGGGCGATTTTTTCGCATTTGGCGATTTATTTTAGTGTTAGAAATTTTTTTAATTTTGGCAATTTTTGGGTGCTGATGAAGTGCGTGGCTGCACAGAAAAATATCGGTACACAGTAATTGATAAAAATTGATAAGAATTGAAATTATTGAACTTAAGCCTGAATAAGAAATGATTTCTGATTAAAAGCTTATGAAAATTTTCAAAAGAGAGTAACAATTTATCACTCCAGGGTTATATTTTTTTCGTAGATCGACAACTTTATATTATAGTGAGTCATGGTCTTAAAAAATCAAAATGTAAGGTTATTGACCATTTCTGTTATGTTGTGTTTTGTTTTCGCACTCAAATTCCAAAAGTCACTGCGATTATCTCATCTTCCTAATGGTTGCTCGTTTATTTGCGATTATTGCAAAAAAAATATTTTATATTCATTGCATAGTTACTTTTGGTCTGTAGAGAAAGAAATAAACCAAGATAGTTGAAAAGAATTACAATGATGAAGAAAATCCATACCAAAGAGAAAGAAAGAGAAAATATCATAAAGAATATTTATGAATCGTTTAACATTATGTTATAACAATTTTTTTATTGTCTTGCTGCATCAACGACAACCAAAGTTTATTATACGGAAAAAATAACACTTAACAACAACAGCAGAAAAACAATTTAACAACCTGTAAATATTTAGCAGTAATAAATCCATGTGTATGACAATAATGACTGTTGTTCAAACATTCTTATTGCTTGTAAGTGGGGCTATAACTAATGTTACGCATAACAAAACTTTCGCACAAAAATTATTTATGCTACTTATTTTTATTAATTTTCTAGCAAAACCTATCAGGTGGTTGAAGAAGTTCAAACATTTTTTAAAGTTCTTAAAACTTCACTAGATGAAGTTTTAATTAATCAAAAATTGTCAAATATAATATGAAAATTTTTCAGTCGTCAAAATATACTTCTGTACAGCCAAAATCGTCAAAATTACGATAAATCGTCAAATGAAAAAATATCACCCATACGTAACGCTGAGCAATACTAGACAAAACAACATTGAAAAGTTTTTTATACTAAGTTTTCTAGTCTATTGAAAAATTATACTCACCGTTATTCCATTTATCGTCGCCAACATTGCAGTGATTGTAGTGAATTTAATAAGAATTTTGCATTCTTTGGCAAGATGACCACGACAACAACTCGTATTAAAAAAAATGTTCAATTAAAAATAGGTTTGTTCATTTGCTAAAAATCTATACACATTTGCAACAATTCTTACTGGAAAGTGTTCATTAACTTAAAAAGTTTGCAAGGTGAAAGTGTCAAACGAGAGAAAAAAAATTGAGAGACAAAAAATACCTACAAATTATAATCAGTAAAACTATTACTGCCTGTGGTGTGTTTTATTCTCAAATTAATTATTTCAATAATATCTGAAAAAGGAAAATTGAAAAATGTACATATCTTTCCTAATATGTGACCTTCTCCGAGAAAATAGACCTAGTGTGTGAAAATAAAGTTTTGAGAAAAACGCATTTAAAAAATAAAATTTTAATGGTTTTCTCATTCTTGTCGATTTTTTTAAGTTTCCGTTCACTTTTCTCGGAGAAGGACACATCTACGATTTTTCTTTCATTAAGCCACAAAAATTAAATTTTGATGGCAAATAATTTTGTTTCTTTTTCATATATGATCATGAAACTGTGTAAAAAATTTTATATTAAATGTAAATTTCTAAAAAATATTGTGTTTTAAAATATTATCAAACAAAATACATTGGCAAAATTACAATTGTATCATTTATGATTTCCATCCATGGTTGTGATATGAATAAAGTTTTATTGCAAGTTTTTGCAAGTAAAGTTTTCATTTACTATTTCATATTTAGGAGAGTAATTTTGTAAATATCTGCCTTACTCTCTTGTTGCTGTTTTCTGCTGGGAAAGTAAATGAACAGACCTAATGTTTTTCTATCATTCTTTTTTAACCATTTTATTTCTCATTTTAATAGGTGGTTTTTCTAATGGTCAATAATATGTTTTAAAATGTTAATAAAAATTATGAAATTTTGTGAATGAAACAAACGAAATTTCTGATAAAACTAAATAAAAAACACGTTTACTTATTTCTATTTGTACAAAATTTCAAGGCTGTCTAAAATATTAATAACAATCGGTCATGTCACGGAGTTAAATTCCGTTTGGAAACGGATATCAATCCACCCCATTTTCGAAGGAGATGGTGTCTAAAAAAAACTTAACTACACAAATTTTGTCACGTGTGTCCAGACTTTTGGGGGCGCTGGTATGCTGGGGTATACTCCGGCTAGGGCTTGACATCTTGAGGTGGATTGAATTTCGTTTCCGAACGAAATTGAACTCTGTGACATAGCCGAATGTAATAATTTTCCAATTTCTTTCCATTGATCTTTAAAATTACTGGAAAAAAGGCCAGTGTGCGGCAACTTGTCTGTTAAAAACTTGCTGCAAAATATTTAGTTTCATTTTATTTTATAACATCAATCTTCTATCTAATTTATTGGTAGATTGTTATGATTGATTAAGTCTAGTCTTAGATATCGTTAAATTAAACTATTACCTCGAACTGAAATCAATATCTTGCTTACTATTTTTATTCATCTTATTTTCTATTTAACCATCATACTAGAGAATTATCTAAAAATAATAAATAATTCTATACACTCTGCACCATCTAATGCACCATATTATTGTTTTTGATATCATTTGGCTCTTCTTGTGCAATTCTTATTTATATATTTCCTGCATCTGTTTTCTATTTGTTGGCTTTTGCCATCATCTTCGAGAAATAAATATAAAATACAAAACAAAATAATTTTATTTATTCAAAATGTTTGTATAATAAATATTCAATTACCACAACTGTCATTTAGATGTTTTTCCATTGTTTACTTTCTTATTCAGATTGATTTCGTTAACGCCTTTCGAATGGCCAAAGTTAAAAGTTCTTTTGATATAACGACTGTTTTTGGTATTTTATTGGCAAAGTGCCATTTCTTGTCTCTCCATATTTGGCAATCAAAGTGCTTGAGTAGAATTTATGGTTACAAAAAAAATATAAATATAATAATGCCAAGAAATGTAAAACAGAAATACGTATGTATGTATGAAAGAGTGCAGCACACCATCGAGTGTGGTGAAGAAAATTTTTGCTGATGGAAATTATTAAAAAGAAAGCAATTATTAACAGATAAGGGGAATATTTCTTTTAGAAAGTGGTAAATGTAACGAAATCTTGTTATGATTCTTTTGGGATTTGTTTATACCAGAAATGTTAAACTAAGATTATGATTAAAAATCAATTAGATTACATTTTAAAAAGAATTGTACTGATTATATAATTCCTTTTTAAAGAATTTATGATAAATAAGTGATTACAATTACTAATAATTGAAAAGTAATTTGAATTACCATAAACTACAATAAATAATCAAAAATAATTAAAAGTAATCAACAAATAATCTGACTACTTTCAAAGATTACTTTTGATTATTTATAAATAATCAAAAAGGAGTAAAAGTAATCTTTAAAAGTAATTTGATTATTTTTTAATTACTTTTGATTATTTTTTGTAATTTCAAGTAATTCAGATTACTTTCCCATTGTAAGTAATCGTAATCAATTAGAAATTGTGCAAAACTTTTGATTATTTATAAATAATCAAAAAGAATTAAAAGTAATTTGATTATTTTTTTATTACTTTTGATTATTTTTAATTATTTTTTGTAATTTAAAGTAATTCAGATCTGTAGAGCACTCCATGAGAACTGTCAAACTGCCTTGTTTATCAAAGAATTGGAACATATGAAACCTTTATTCAGTTTTGGAAATTCTAATGATTTATATTAGCATTTTGGCATAAGGCTAAAATTTCGATTATATTTTTATTGGATTCTAGCAATTTAATGGTTAAAATAATTTAAAATTTTGCTTAAAATAATTTAAATAATTTTTATACTGATTTTAAACTAAAAGTTCAAATTTATTTCAATTTAAAACATTATTAAGGGAATAACAACAAATCAAGCATCACAAGTATATGACAAGCTTTTAACAAAACCTGCCAGCTTGTCATGGTGTCACATTTTTTTTTGCCTTTTAAGCAACTTCCGCTTTTTGAAGAAAAAAAAATCATCTCCTGACAGCGGTCACTAATCACTTGAAGACAAAGAATTTTAAACTTCTTTATGACTACATAAAAATGTCAAGACAATCATTTGCTGAACTTGCAAATATAAACAAAAGATTATAAATTTTATAAAAAGTTTAATTAATTTTGATTTGTAAACGGTAGATAAAATTGATTTCATGGCATCTTATTTATTGAAGGCATTATTAAAATCAAATTACTCACCAATTAGATATTTATTAAAAAGCAATCACACATAAATAAAAAAGAAATTATTAAAATATGTATTTATTAAATCCATAAATATAATTCGTTCGAGTTAAAGTGTCTTAAATCACCTTAAGCTGGTCAATAAAAAGTAATTACAAGTGATAAAAAATAAACAAAAAGTAATTGATTTGATATTAAAAAAACATTTAATTAAAAAAACACGCACAAACACAAATATTCAATAAATAATACCCTCTGTGATTTATTTGAAATAAAAAAATAAACAAAACAAATAATCGTGCCATAGCTGCCAAATAATCTCAAGCGACATTTTCTCCAATTTAATTTTTTTAACTAAAAACGACTTTTTAGAATCGTAAATTATCAATTTTCGTCAACAACCGAAGCTCGATATATATGACACTTAAGCTTTTTTAGCGGTTATAACTCAAAATAATTCATCACACTGACAGCAGGTAC
Source organism: Tachina fera (assembly GCA_905220375.1). NCBI lineage: Eukaryota > Metazoa > Arthropoda > Insecta > Diptera > Tachinidae > Tachina > Tachina fera. Next base: position 108,728,466 of record LR999966.1, on the reverse strand, counting down.
AAAAATAAAAAACAAACAAGAGTTTTATATTCGGCTGTGCCGAATCCTGTATACCCTTCACCAAAGTATGTATGGAGTACATATGTGCATACATAAATTCATACATAAATACACAATTTAAAAGATACATGATTTAGTTTTTCCTCTAATGCAATTTATAGTAAGTGACCTATGGCTATTTTTTGACTAAAGGTATTGATTCAAAGATTTTATTTTCAACATGAACAATAGTTGAATATTTTATTCTGTATTTTGTATTTAAGATTATTTTTTGCTTTATTAATATATTTTTTCCTCTTAAAAATGCATTAGGAGAAATTAATAAGACATGACTTTAAGAGAGATCAGCTGTTTCTAATGGGAATTTATACAAACACATCTAAAGCAATTTGAATCTGCATATAAATATGTATTTAAATTATAAGTTTTTCCAGCCCTTACCATTTTTATCCCGACACCGAAAACTGAATTAAATAACTATTCATAATGGTGCTTAAACAAATTTATATTTTAAAACATCTGCAAGCAATCTTAACTAGTTAGACGCCTGCATAATACCCAACATATCACAAAGCTTCGTAAGACTAATGAGTGCCAACGTTTATGATAAAACTAAATTTTCCTATTGAAATTTCAGAAATAAATAAACTCTTTCGCCCATAACCTTCCTAATATGTAAAAGATGTTCAATTAAGAAGAAAAAATTAATTATTTTTATTTAGTTACCTTAAAAAAATTAAATTTTCCAACCCTGGAACCATATTTTTATTTTTTTTCTGATTTCTAATACCAATTTATTCCTTCCCAAAACATAAACATAATAACAGAGAAAAAAATTTTCTTTTATTCAGTTATTTATATATAGCATTAAAAAATTAAGTTTTCCAGCTCTGGACTTGTATTTTTTTATTTTTCTAAATTTTTTTATCTAAAGCATCAATTATATTTAATTTCTAAAAGAAAAGAAAAAAATAATTTAATTTGATTACTTTTATATGCAAAAAAAATTAATTTTCCAACCCTGGAATCATCCTTTTATATTTTTCTTTTTAGTTTTAGTAGGTTATATTTATCTGCCAAAAAAATTTACAGTTTTCCAGCTCTGACTTTTTTTTATATTTTTTATACCAATTTAATTCTGAATAATATATAAAATGGGTTTATTTAACAAACAAAAATTTAGTTATAGCTAGTTATTTTAATATACCAAAAAAAAAGAATTTAGCTGGAAAATCTATACAGCTGGAATTATAATTTTTTATGCCAAACTTTTCTTTCGAAAACATAAAAATATATCTTATAAAGAAAAAGGAAAAATTAATTACTTAATTATATAACAAAAAGTGTAAGCTTCCCAACCCTGGAATTATCCTTTTATATTTTACTGATTTCCTACACTAATCTATTTCTTTTAAGAGTGTAAGATGTGTTTAATTTATAGAGAAATAGGAAAATTAGTTTTGCCAGGTTATTTGTATATAGCAAAAACAGTTAAAGTTTTCCAACCCTGTAAACTTTTTTTATTTTAATACCAATATTGTTCGTATTAAAACCATGATAAAATAATATAATTAATAATAATAATTATTGTATCATGATTAAAACATAAAATAAGTTTATTTAAAAAAATTTTTTATAACTAGTTACTTTTATATGGTAAAATAAAGTTTAGGTTTTCCAGCTCTGAAACAGTTTGTTCGATTTTGGTGATTTTCAATACCAATCTATTTTGGACCATTTCTGATATACCAGTCTAAAACCGAAGTCTATAGCTTTTTTGCGAGCTCCGGAAAACCGATTTCACGTACAGACGGACATCGCTTCATCGTCTTTCCTATTCATAAGGACCCAGAATATACATAAATATATACTTTATGTGTCGCATATTAATATTGTAGAAATTACACACGGAATGAAAAACTTATATTTAACCTTTAAAATTTTTGCTGAAGGGTATAAAACCAAAAGCTAAGAGCAACAACAAATAGGAAATAATATATATTGTTTATACAATAAAATCATGTTTATTGCAAATAAAATGTTTATTAATGTTAACTTAAAATTAATTAATTTGATTGCAATTAATTGATGGTTGAATGAATTTCCACGCACTTCTACACTCACACATACACACAAGCATTTGAGTAAGGAATAAATTTGTATATTTTTCTGTAATCAGATTTAATCATTGAAACCACTAGAGAACTGTAGCTTGATACCACAGACATCTTATTTATTAGTAAAATCCTATACTACGTGTTCTTCGAACTTCATTTGTTTCTATATGCATGATTTGATTAGACTAAGGTTCGTATCGCGTTGTAAGCCAAACTAATTATTAAGGAATAAATAATGCCAAAGTTAGTTGTAAATATGCTGACAAACACTAGTAGAACGGAACAATTAGCTTTTTTTGAAAGGCTCTACACAGTTGATGTAGATTTTTTCTTTTTATACATAGATTTCAGTGCAAATGGAATATGTGAATTTTTTTGATTCATCGTATTACAATTTGCTGAAAGTTTTTTTGTAATGAAAACACAATTTTACCATCTCTAATCTCACCTCAGTCTTGTCATTTTCATACAAAACTTTATTGATTCAATTCAAGGTACTTGCTATATATCCAAGGCAGCAGTTAGATTAAGTCCACAAGAAAAAACACTCACGTCACTGCTACTGAGCCTTAACACTCGTTTGAGAAAATGTAAATTGCCTATTAGTTCTACTAGATTTTGTTAGTAGATTTTGTTTAATATGGGAAAGCTTTTCAAAAAATATACTAGATTTTGCTCGAAAGCTTGTAAAAGTATAAAATTTTGCTCACATAAAGACTTCACTATTTTTTGTAATTTAAGTTAAAATAAATTCCATAACTTTTCTTTAAAGCAAAAAAAAAAACAATGAAATTCAGAAATAACAACTAAAACCAATCAAGTGTGGTTTATGCGGCTTTTTAAATTCAAATTATGAATTTATCTAATTAGACGACACAACTTTGCACTATTTAGCTAGTTAAATGAAATCGTGCAAAAGAAATTTTATTTAAAACTTTGCGGTAATATTTTACACATATTTTTTTGAAACTAATTGGGCATTAGTAAAAAACGTGACCAGAACTACCCAGCGAATATTATTATGCCAAATTCTGACAGAATTTTTAGAGAAAATCTGCAAAATTATCAAATTTAACATTTAATAAGAAAATAAGCTTTTTCTCCTGGAAAGCTCGTGAAACGTTTACGATGTACCAGAAAAATTTATTAAATTAAATTCAAAAAATGTGAGTTATATTTTATAAGAGTAACTTCTTTTATGTTCAGTTAAGAAACATAAAATAACTTGACTTTAAAGGGGTATGAGCAGGAACTTGTTTTGAAATTACCAATTCAGAAAATCAACAAATATTTCTGTTGAGTATTGCAAGAAACTAAAATTTCCTTTCGGCTTTATGCAGACTTGTACGATGTTTATCATACAAATGTGCAGAAACTGTTGAGCGAAAAAATTTCTCAAAGAGCTTTGGACAATTGATTGTCTTTGCTAATATATAAAAAATTTTTCTGTCATCAGAAATATAAGCAAAAACAATTTACTTGGTTGTTGACTACAGCATACACACATACACACATAAAATCTGTGGCAAAACGGCAAAAGTAATTAACTCGTTTTAGGCTTAAATTGAGATTATGTTACTGTTGTAGCTTTACGACTTAAAAGTACCCCTCTGCAAAATTTCAGCTTATGTGTATCCTTGAATTAAAAAAAAAATCTATAAGAAAACTGATTTTTGCTTATTTATTTGTTAGTATTCAATTTAGATTTCTTTATTAACATGACTTTCTACCTCCGTATTCATAAAAAGAATTTTAATTTTTTAATCAAAACCGGGTTCTAACGCTTTTGATAACGAGCTGATTCGATCACTTTTTTCACTTTGAAATTATGGCGTGCGATATTGAACCACGTTATTACATTCTTTGATATCTTATAAAAAACGATGTCCAAAAAATTTTTCGCTTAAGCTTTTTTAACGGTTATGACTCGATATACATACATATTGCAGAAATAGTAATAAATTACAAAAAAAATTCAGGGAAGTGAGACTTTGACCCGCGCACGAAGGGTTCCATACGGGTACGAGATATGTAATTCAATACGAACAATATACACGATAGTTTTGGCATTTTTTTTCGTTTTTGGGTTTTTTCGGTTTTAAACGTTTTTTTTTAGTTTGGGGGTTTTTTTAATTTATTGGCGCTTTCTGAGTTTTGGCATTTTTTCACGTTTTGATGATTTATTTTTTGGTTTTTGAAGTTTTTTTAATTTTGGCGGTTTTTATTATTTTGGCGTTTTTTTTTATTTTTGCGATTTTTTTATTTTGGCGATTATTTTAATTTTTGGCGTTTTTTTATATAGGTGATTTTTTTTGGTTTTGGCGATTTTTTTTTGGTTTTGGCACTTTTTTTCGTTTTGAGGATTTTTTTCGGTTTTTGGCGTTTATTTTAAATTTTGGCGATTTTTTCATTTTGGTGATTTTTTTTAAATTTGGCGATTTTGTTTAATTTTGGTGTTTTTTTTTTCATTTTGGCGATTTTTTTTTCTCACATAAACAATTATTTTGGTTTTGGCTCATTTTTCGCGTTTTGGCGATTTTTTTTCGCTCTTTGGCGTTTTTTTTCATATTGACGATTTTTTTTTCATTTAAACAATTTTTTCGAATTTGAAGATTTATTTTAGTGCTAGAATTTTTTTTTTTAATTTTGTCGATTTTTTCCGATTTGACGATTTTTTTTAAATTTTGTCGATTTTTTTCAAGTTTTGGCAATTTTTTCGGTTTGGCGATTTTATAATTTTCGGATTTTTTAGTTTTACCGTTTTTGAAAATTTCAAGAGTTTACCTCTTACGGTCTCTAAGATATAGCAATTTGTCAAAATTACATAGTCAAAATTGCATTAACTGATGGACCACCCTTTAGTTTAATGTTTATTGTTGTAGTCCATATAAAAATACACTAATTTTACAAATTTCAAGTGTCAATATACATATGTACATACAATTGTATGTATATTAGATGGGATTTTAACATTTTTCGTTGCTCGTTTTGGAGCACCCTTTAATTTTTAATGCTCATGTATTTGTTGTTGTAGTGGCCAAGGTTCTACATACTCTGTCAAAATTTCAGGTCCGTAGCTCTTACGGTTTCTGAGAAAATACCGTGTGACGGACAGACGGACAGCGTAGCGAAAACAATAGGGTTCCTTTTTTCACCTTTGGTGTACGGAACCCTAAAAAGAACGTTCAGTGTTTAACCTTTAAATACAGACCTGGTGATAAATTTTGCTCTGACTTAAATCCTTTTAACTACTTTTTGGGGTTCCATGTAATTTTCCAACTTCTTAGTAAGGCACGTGCGTTTTGTTGCACTTAGTTAAAAATTTTTATGGATAGTTTATTTGTTTCTGAAAAAAAAATTTGTCCTTCATATTAAAAAAAATTAATATAAATCTTATTTAAATAAAATGATTTTTATTAAAAACATTTTTATTGTAAAAACTAAAATCAATAAAATTTTCTAGCACGCCAGGAAGTATGTGCAAAAATTTCACCTTCGTAGTTAAAAGATAAAATATAAGAAAGTCTAAATTTATCACAAGCAGTTGAATAATATATCATGAGGCCGTGCACCGTGGCTTTGTTTTTAATTATACTTAAGAGTTTTGCCTTAATCGAGCTTTTTAAGACGCCTGACATGCACATAATTCTTATGTAATTTCTGCTTCAGATAACATACAATATGCCATATTATTATGTTGTGCTTCTTACTTTAAGAACGCAGTTTTAAAGTTATGACTGTATTGCAATAAATGCACGTTATCTATATCAATTAATATTAAGTGTAAAATAAATATTAAATAACAAAACAAAAAAGCAAGTCAAAAATAATTACTTTTTACAAAATTTTATGATAGTTCAAACAAATTATAATGTTTAACATGAAATACTTAAATACAGGCTGAAAATATGTTTCAAATAAATGAAACATTAATAACAAAAAAATACCTTATTAAAATTCGTACTAACAACTGCTCAACATACGAGTATAACGAGCTATTGCAAATGAGTTAATATTTGATGAGTTTCCCTTTACCACAAAATGAAATCACCCAGTAGTTTAAGTAATGATAAATAATGTAAATATTTTTTTTTAATTTGTAAAGTTATTTTGGTTTATTATAAATCAATTACAAAATTATGCTTAAGGGGTCATGCTGTAAAGGAAATTGAACTTTAATCATGTTAAATAAAATACATCAAAATATTAACATACTTTTAAGTTTAATAAAATATTTTGCTTGAGTTTAAATATTTATTTATTGCACCGTCTTTATTCATTAAAATGGAATTAAATTTGTTCTTAGTAATAGAACTGCAGGGGAGCTTTTGAAAGCATTTTTATTTAATTTTTTTACCAAAACTAATAATCCGCATGTCTGCATTTGTTCAAGTGTGAATGACACATGTAAACTGCACTAATTTTCGGACATCATATATGTACAACAACAGGCAAATAAACATAACCAAAAATAAAAACAAACAAAAAAAAATATTAAAACAAAATTAGTTATGTACAGCAACTACTACAAAGCTAATATCAACATATAATAATAATGTTGAAACAAAAACAATAATATAGGGTGTTTTTTTAACCTAGATAGAACTTTAAATTGTAAAAAGTAACACAAAAAATTAAATTTTGATAAAACATTTTTTTTATTTGTTTCAGTATACTCTGACAAATCATCATGAATAGACTCACGCTTGAACAACGCTACGAAATTATCCAAATTTACTTTGAAAATCAGTCGTCGAATCGCGCAACTTATAAACGACTTCGTCATTTTTATGGCGTACATAATCGTCCATCTGAACAAGCCATTGGTCGAACTGTGGATAGATTTCGTACCACATACTCTCTAGAGGATGCAATAACACCAACACGTCGAAGGAATGTGCGTAGTGAAGAGAATATTGCCGCTGTAAACGAAAGTGTGGAAGAAGATCCAAATTTATCGATTCATCGTCGGTCGCAGCAATTGGGGCTCTGTCCGTCCACTACGTGGAAAATTTTGCGCAAAGATCTCGGCCTACACCCGTATAAGATCCAGCTGGTGCAGGAATTGAAGCCACGAGACCATTATATGCGTCGTTCTTTCGCCGATTGGGCTCTAGAGCAGTTGGCAACTGACCCGTTGTTTTATCGCAAAATTGTGTTCACCGATGAGGCGCATTTTTGGCTTAACGGGTTTGTTAATAAGCAAAATTGCCGCATATGGAGTGCGACCAATCCACAAGAGACCCTACAGACTCCATTACATCTAGAAAAATGCACCGTTTGGTGCGGTTTTCACGCTGGTGGCATCATCGGACCTTATTTCTTCAAAAATGAGGCCGGAGCTCGCGTTACGGTCAATGGAGATCGTTACCGCACCATGATCAATGATTTTTTGTTTGAAAATATGGATGACATTGATCCGGAGGAGATGTGGTTTCAACAGGATGGCGCTACGTGCCATACGGCGAACGCAACCATCAACTTATTGAAATCAAAATTTGGCGATAACTTGATTTCGAGAAATGGATCTGTCAATTGGCCTCCAAGGTCGTGCGATTTGACACCTCTCGATTATTTCCTGTAGGGCTACGTGAAGTCACTGGTTTATGCTGATAAACCAGCAACAATTGACGCCTTGGAGGCCAGCATTGTTCGTGTTATTCGTGACATACGGCCAGCAGTGCTCGAAAAAGTGGCCCAAAATTGGACGTCCAGAATGCGCTTCGTCAAGAACAGCCGCAGTGCCCATATGCCCGAAATCATTTTCAAATGTTAATGTCACGTATTGATCTTTCGAATAAAAAAAATTTTGATTACAATTTAATTTTTTGTGTTATTTTTTACAATTTCAAGTTATATCGGGCTTAAAAAACACCCTTTAGAAGCAGATTTAAATGTATTCGGGGAGTATTTAAATTTTGTAAAAGACATCTAAGCCTCGTTAAAAGCTTTAAAAGCTGCAGTAGTTAAAAGGAAAGCCTTGGTTTTCGCCATAAATTTGTACTGAGCGAAGTATGGAGCAAACGTTACCCGTTTAAAAAAATTAACATTGACTTTAAAATTTAAGTAAAAAATTTTTTTAAATTCTTAAACTATTATTATATCACGCTTTGTTTCAAAAAATTTAATATCATTCATTTTCAAATTTTTCTTTTTGTTATGCCAGAACACATGCTATTAATTTGTGATTTCTAAATTTCAACGGTGGTTTTCAACAGAAAAAACAGTAATAATTTTGTATCTGTGATATTTGCGATCCAATAACAAAATATTGTATGTAGAAATTATAGAAATTAATTTGGAATTTTGTACAAAAATTAACTATATTTGTCCAATGCTGGATGTAGCGTGCATGCATTAATCAATTAAAAATTTCAACTGCAGTCCTTTTTGAAGTCTTTTCCTTTGGACTATTGAAAAAGAAAATTTTATATTAATGATTCTTATCGCTCTGTAGGCCAAATTATAATTCATAAATACACTGTGCTCGAATCAGCGTTGCCATATATATTTTTTAAAAAACTTGTCTGAAAAGAGGGAGTAAACACAATAAGGCTCAGTTAGCTGACTGTAATGATATGTAACTGCAACGTAGAAAACAGCTGATCGATATTTTTATATGAAAAGTAGATTACGTTGCATTACATCTCTATAACCATTTTCGTTACTTTTAACATAACAATATCGATCAGCTGTTTCCTACTGTTGCAGTTACATTCCATTACAGTCGGGTAACTGAGCCTTTAGACCAGTGACGTTCAAGCATCTCTTTCCCTATAACGCGTTATAGGAAAGCAAGAAAAACCGCAAATTCTGCTTACGCAGCAAACAAATACGTACACGAAAAAAAATTTGTTACTCTCGTTCTCTTTAGGTTTTGGCTACTCTTTAACAACGAGCACGAATGGATAACAAGTATTTTTCAATTTTATTACATCTTGAGTTGATGGGCTTGCTGCCACTCGTATGTTTTGCATTTATATTTGTATTTATTCTATTTAGCGCAATAAATTTATTTATTAGCATCGGACTGAGACATGGCTTTAGCTGATGTCTACTCTTTTATTCTTAGTAGGTCGGCCACGTGTCTATCGGATAATCGATTGCGTACTTTTGTTAGAATTATTTTCATTTTAGAAAAAGCTGCTTCACAATTATATGTGGTGCCAAACATTGAATACATTGAACGCATTGTGCAGTACAATCAACATTTTCTATAAAGAAGAATTCGCTTTCGTAATTTTCTTTAAACATTTTGCTCGCGTGGTGTTGTCTCAACAAGTGATAAACATAAAGTGATTCAAAAAACATTTCCACCTCTCTTAAAAGTAAGCAGAGGTTTTTCGCTGATCCACACACAATTGCAAGTGCACACACAATTGTTAGTGCATATCACTGCCTTAGACACTGTTGTAGTAATAAGGGAGTGAAAAAATATAAGATCGTTTTATTGCTTGCAAATATCACTTAATATTTTCATTCAATATACTGCAAAAGTTTAATTATGTATTTACAAAAAACTTTAAAACTGATATTTTCAAAAAACTTTTTGGTATCTCAAAAACTTCCAAAAAAAAAAAGGGAAAACTTGACTTGAATTCGAAACTTTTTTGTAACAACCCGGGGAACCGGTGAGTAAACCTAACTCGAGTACGCTTAAGCCAATGGTGCCAACCATTTTTTAGGTTCTCTCTTGTTTAAAAAATAACGAAGATTGATAGCTTAGTTAAAAGCACCTGAAAATCGAAATTTTTCCCAGTTTTCTATGCAAAAATATGCACTAACAAATCGATGCCAAAATTCATTAAAATATCTGAAACCTATAAATATCTTATCTCCGTATTAATACGTCACTCAAGAAAAAATAAGCAATTGCTTATTTTCAGTTTCCTAGTCATGACTTAAGACCAATTTCATCAACTTATCTAAATATAAATTCATATTTAAAAGTAATTTTTCTATGCATTAATTAATAAAAATTTACATTTAATTATGAATTGATATGGTGAAACTGGCGGTTTTTACAATATGTGTATAAAAAGTAAGCGTGATTGTAACTTATGTATTGTTTTAAGTACTCAACTTGTCTAAGAAAATTTATATTTAAATAGCAATCAGTTTTTTTCTTGTGACTTCCAAAAAAAACTTTTCTAGGCCAGTTGACTGTTTGTAAATATCTGCTTGTCCTCTGGAATTCCATCGTAAGAAGAGGGATAGCTGCTGCTAGTTGTGTAGGCCAATTTAACTTTAACACAAAATAAAAAGTTATGAAAACTATTATTGCATATTTAAGTAGTGCCATGTACTCGTTGCTATACATATACGTACCCTGCAGGAAATCGAACTGATACAATACTAGTTTCGTGAACGGTTCCTAAGTACCAAGGACTATTCCGAGTTCTAACAAATTCTATGAATCCTAATCCAGCAACTTTTACATGGGGATGGCCTAGGATAAGGCTGTTACTTTGTATTCACTTCGTGACTTGTCACTGAACTATATGTGAGTGATATGTATGTATTATTTAAAAATGACCTTCCGACATTTAACTGTAACCAGTAAAACTTATATTTTTTTATCTTTACAAATGCAATTATAATTTATTTTTAAACAAAAATTTTTTTGAGATTTGAACCGACAGCTTTGTGCACGATAGGCTTGCACACTAATCACACAAACACAGGGCCACTCAAATGCAAAAACTTAAATATCAGTTAAGCTTAAGTTAATAAGCCAGTATATTTGCGGGAGTGGTTCTAGAGTCACATTGGAGGGAGCAATTAACATTATATTTATACTATTTGATAGGTCCATGCATTCAACCTAATCGAACATGTGCACTGTCGTTTACTACAATAATTACATACTCCAAATTAAATTGGCTCCAGATCAAGATACATCACGAAAATGGTGAATATATAACCATTTACACGATATTTGTTTTTTTTACCATACACTTCTCTGTGATTTTGATAATACTCGCATTTTCTCAAGTCATAAGACAAGTATATTTGGACCAATTGTCACCAAATTTTCTGCAGGGTACATACATATGAGCATGTGTGTGCGTGTATGTGTGTGCAAGTGCGCATGGGAAAGTGCGTGTGTGTTTTTGTCTGTGACTGTGTCTGTTTATTATTTTTATTTTCATCCGGAAAACAAAATTGCAGGTTGTTGATTCTAAAACAAATTAAGCCTCATAAAATTTAAATTACTTACGTAAACCAAAAATAGGCATTAAATTATAAATTTAATGATTTGCAAGAGACACAATAGAAACAAGAAAACAAATTGGGCATTTTGAAGTCTCTTAAAATACGTGCAAAGGAGTGTCCTTAAAACTTTTGATTTAATATTTTGTTTCTATTTGCTTTTAGTTTTAATTATTTATATATCTTTAAAGAAAAATAAAATGTGCTATACGAGCAAAGCTTTTAGTATTTCTTTAATCATTTCATAAATATTAAACATTTCAAATTACGAGTGCATTTATAAAAAAATAATGCAACAGACAGCACGCCAAATTTCGGTTAAAATCGATTTCTACTTTTGTAGAAATCTTACTGCGTGAAAGCAACAAATTTTGTCCAGGATAGCTCCATCAATTCCTCAGTGACCTGTAGTGCGATTCACTAACTGTTTTTAACTTTAATCGAATCTTTAAAATAATTATAACTAAAATATATCAAATTTGCTATTCAGTAACATTTTAACCATATTCTATGTAGGTTAATGTCAGCTGTGTCGTTATTTAAGCGACAATAATTTATGTGCTGTTAATTTTATCGACAAAATTAAACAGAAAATATCAGCTGCGTGCTATCGTTAAAAAAAAGTTACAAAATCGAGCAATTGTTATTGCAAGCGACAGAATGTATAGAAAAATTACTATAATCGGATCGTTAAAGGTTACTGAATCGAACTACTGTACTTCACCAACAGCAATTGACAAAATGTGGCACATTGATGTACACTAAAAAAAATTGATGATGCTGATATTTTGTATAAAATTGGGCTTAAAGTCACGATTACACACATAATTTACTTTAGTATTTAACGCTTGAACATGCAGCCAACAACACCCTGCTATCGGCCCCACTCTCTGTTGACACAAATATTTTTTCAATTCCAACAAAGCAAAAGTGAATAAGTCAAGATAAAATGATTATCCCGAACTCATAAAAAATCTGCTTTTTATTAGTTAAAAGACATAAAACAAGACACTGATTTTAATGAAGTTAGTCACGGCTGTCAATAATTCTACTTTAAATAATTTGGCTTCTAATATGCAGAATAAAGGAAAATAAATTAAGAAAGAGTGACTAATTTGTGACAAAAAATATTTAAAACGAAACTTAATAAAGCCGTTAGTTATCTTTTAAAGCGTTTAAGTGTTTTAAATAAAACATTTTAGCTTTTTGACAAGTTTTAATGCAGCTGGTGCAAATAAAGGGTGTCCCAAAATTAACGCAAATTTTAAATTTGGTGCCAAAAATATTTCAAGAGCTGAAAGTTTAGGATCACACGATAGAACAACAAACAACTGCAAAAAATAACAATTAAAAGACTAAAATTTAATTTGAATTTAATTCAAAACTTGTATTCATTTTTGGACACCCTAAATATGCACCACCACTATGAGAGATTGTTCATTAGTTTGACTTAAAATCTGTTGATTTGTGTCACTCTTATTAAAACAATGATATAAACTTAATTAAAAGCAACACAAAAGGAAAATAAAAAGTATACATAATGAATATAAACTGCTGGTTAATCAAAATGTTTTAATACCCGTATCTTTAGCCTGTTGCTTTGAGCTGAATAAAGCAATACTTTTCAGAAGAAATTCCATTGACCATAGCATTGTAAATAAAACAAAAACACTGACTAATTTTCATTATTGCAGCAACACAAGTTCCATTGTTAGTTATATGCAAAATACATTGGAGGTAAAATAACTCCCTCTTCAATCCTTTTACACGGTGGTCACAGTTGATGTTGTAAAGTAAACTGGCTTTCAAGTAAGAAACTACTCAAGACTTGATGTATGATAATCTTTACCTGCAAATTGATTATTATACCCTTTACCAAAAATTATAAAAATGTATATACATATAGGTTTGTCATTCCCTGTGTAATTTCCACAAAATGAATATGCGACCCATAAAGCAAATATATTCTGGGTTCTTATGAAATGGGAAAACGAATAAGAGATGCCCGTCAAAAAAAAACAAATTATTTATTATTTTTTTTTCAATGAACTTGTTTTTTATTTCAGTACGAATAGAAATTGTATTAAAATTAAAAAAAAAATATATTATAAAAATGTTTCCAGGGTTGGAAAACTGTAACTTTTTTCTTATACAAAATTAATTTAGTAAAACAAATATCTTATATTCTTAAAAGATATATGTTGAATATTAGGTTTCAGAGCTGGAAAACTTATGCTTTATTTTGCCATATAATAATAATCAATAAACTTATTTTTTATTCCAGTACAAATAAAAATGGCTTTAAAATAAAAAAATTTAATTATAAACATTTTTAATTAAAAAAATTTTTTCAGGGTTGGAAAACTTTAACTTTTTTTCTTATATAAAAGTAAACTATTAAAATTAATTTTTCCTTGGTGTAATAAACAAAAAAAATATAAAAGGCTGATACCAGAGTCGGGAAACTACTTACTTTTTGTTATATATAAAAGTAACTACATCTAATTAATTTTCTTTTATAAATTAAATATATTTCATGTTATGGAAAGAAAAAATTTTATGGTATAAAAAATTAGAAAAAGTTAAACCACAGCTCCAGAACTGGAAAATTTAAAATTTTTTGGAATAATAAAATAACTAAATAAAATTAATTTTTTACCTTATTTCCCTTTTTTTTTGTTCACTAAACAAATTTTAGAAACTTTTTACTAGAACTAGATTGGTATAAAGAGTCAGAAAAATATAAAAGGATGATTGCAGGTTTGGAAAATTTAATTTTTTGTATATAAATGTAACTAGGTAAATAAGTTTAATTTTTGTTTACAAATTAAATATAAAAATATAAAGAAAAAGAAAAATTTAAACATTTTCTGGTATATAAAACTAATTAAATCAAACTAGTTATTTCTTTGGTAATTAAATATATTCTATATTTAGAAAGAAATAAATTAGTATTAAAAAACCACAAAAATCTAAATTATGGTTCCAGGGGTGGAAATTGAATAAAAAATTGATGTCATATTTCATACATAATGGCACTGACAGGCATTTCAGATGAATAAAAAGGTTTAATTATGTCTAACACACTCTGCTTTATTTAATTTAAAATATATGATAAGATTTTAATGACAGCAGCTTTATTTATTTATATGGACATAAAGCATTGCAATAATCAATCTCTTGAAACCATTTATGTATGTATGTACATATGTGTACTTATAAAATGTATTAAACTCATTCCTTATTCTAAAAAGAAAATACTCAAATTAATGTCACAATAATATTTAAATACATTTCACTATGCTTTATCAACAAATTAATCGAAAATTTCCAAGGAAATAAAATCCCAGAATCCTAATCCTTACAAAGTCTTGGCCTACAACTGCACACAATATTAATATTTCTATAAAACCTTTTCATCACTGCAATACGTTTATTGAAATCTTATACATTTAAGATATGAACTACTAGGATTTAGTTTCATTTATAAACCTTAAACAATGCAAATAATAAATCAAATCATAAATGCTAATAGCTCGTCTACGATTATACAATAAGGACGTGGTGTCATTGATATTATAAACTGCATTAACTTGATATGGCTTGACACACACACACACATACTTAAACACACACACACACATAGTCAGACAACTGCATATTAAATTTCTAATAGCATTAGAAGAGATTGTTCGCTTACAGCTTTGACTAGTATTATGAATATATTAATACTAGATACTATTTCAGTCGCCACTAGCGCTGGTATCGTGAATAATTTTGCAAACAGTAAAGAGTTCGCGATTAAAATAATTTCTAAATTATACAGAAAATTTTAAACTAAACCACGATCAGCATTTATTTCCCAATGCTAAAAGAAAATCTAAGTAATTGTTGAGGAACTACTGACTCTTAACAACATTAGGGCTTGTAACTTTTGCAAATATGGTCCATATTTTTAATAATTAATAATATACTTAAAGCACAATTTCATTTCTTAGAGTTTCAAAGTTATTTCAATTGAATTTTTTTTTTTTAATTTTTGACCATGACTTTTTTTTAATTGTCAGTTTATAACATCTTTATTGTCTAGCAAAACTCGGTTTGTTTCATAGTTTTTAAAAGAAGAGTTCACTCACATTCATATGAAAAAAATTTTTTTTTGATATCTGAAAAATTGTAACACGGAATAAGTCCCAGTCCAGACCTGCAATTTTTGTTATAGCAATTTTTCAGTTTACTGGTGAGAGAGTTGAGAAGATTGAGGAGGGGTACACAGTTTCATGTGCTCGACAAATTCTCTTTTAATTTGTAATTCGTGCTTGTTAACTTCAAATTGTTAATTGTATTTGACGTTTTTTTATCATTTTATTTCTTCAGTTGTATGAAAAATAAAATAAAAATATTTGTATTAAAAAAATTAAATAGAATTTTTAATATTTCTGGGAAATTTGTTGTGCAATAGAATTTTTTAATGCATAATTGCAAAATTAGAATTTCAAAATGTAGACACTATTGCAATTTCAAAGCAAAATTTTAAGAAATTTTTAATATTTTGCAAATAGTGTTTTTGAAACATATATTGAGAAAATGTTATATAAGCAATGATTTTGTAAGAGCTTTAGCACTTGATTTATAAAAAAGAGACATATAACTCAGAGAAATGTATTAAATCATTACTTGAGTTGTTAGAACAATCTGTATAATTCAATGTTTAAAGATGATTTCATGTAAATCATGACTACGGCTACGCCTGAAATGGTTCATAAGCTGGTTCTAACTCTGGCATACTGTGGCCAACATATCGGCCGGTATCTCATAATAAATTCTTCGATATTGTCGTTCAATATGTCAACCGTGGTGGGCTTGTCCATATATACTAGACATAAAATAGTCTAAAGACGTTAAATAGCATCATCTAGGCTGCCAATTGGCTGACCCTAAACGTGAAATAAACTGTTCACCAAACTCGTTTCTCAATTGGGTCATTGTTTTGCGTGAGTGTTACATGTGGCACAGTCTTACTGAAACCACATGGTGGGGTTACACCCATTAAAATTTTTTATTATTAACAGATTCTTATGAAACTTACCACATATCCTCGCTTGAGCTCTAAAATAGATACAATTCTCTATTAAAAAATGGGCGGAGTCACGCCCGTTCAAATTTAATATTTTATTTTAAGTGGTTCTACTATAACGATTTTTACAAAACTTAGCACACACCCTGAGCTCTGAAAATAACTAATTCTTGCATTTAAAATGGGCACAGGCTTGCCCATTAAAATTCAATTTTATATTTCATGTACTTCTTCTTATCTTCTTCTATCAGATTTTTGCGTTGAAGTCGGTTTTTTTATGCAGAATTATTATTTGGCTCAAACATATAAAAAATAGTATATTCACCGTATATATACTTACACGAACAGATTCACCTGAGCGCAATGTGAGGACAAGTCAATTTTAAAAATATAAACGCTGACCATCTCTGTTTTACCTAGAAAAAAAAGAGAGTGAGCGTGATAATACTTTGGGGAGGGGAGGGGGAGAGAGAGCGAGCTGCAAAGACTTACAGTAAATAGAATTCATAAAAATTTTCCAATTTCCAACAGCTTAAATATATAACAGCAACATAAATTCAATTGCATGAATAATAATGATGGTTGAGTTGCGGTTGCAATCCTGCCTTGCAATAATACAAATTTGCAACAAAATCTTACACACAAATGCACAGGATAAGAGTAACTAACGTATTTGAACTTGAATTTGAATGATGGCTTTTTAATGAAGATTTATATTAGTTATGCACTGCTTATTATTTATAATACGTTGAGCAGTGTTGCCAGCTGGGTATTTTCGAATAAAAATTTAGCCTTGCAATTTATGATTTAGCTTCATGAAGGCCCTACTGCAGCTGCTGTAGAAGTAAGAAACGTGACACAAAATTAATTACGCTACTGGTGCAAGTGAAAGAAATACCAAAATATTAAATAAATTATATATTTTTGTGTATGCATTTTTTTTGATTTATTGTATCTTCATATATGAACTAACAATAAGTATGCAAATCTTAAATCTAACTTATAATAAATAGGCCCCACCAATGTCAGACATAACTAAATGATAGTTGTAAATAATACATAAGTAGTGATCAAAAAGTATTTTCAAGCAGCTTCATTCGGAGTGGTTAGTATTAGAGCCCTTGTATCTCGCTTTTTTAAGCGGATGTGTCCAGTAAAGTTCAAAATATTACGAGCAAGCGGATTAGGATGTGACTCGAGTTTTGTTAGATTTTTGCCTGCGTATTTTTCAATTTCTTCAGTCACTAGTGGCATATTTAAATCACGATGTATATTTGAATTCTTAATGTACCTTGGAGCAGATGTTATTAACCTTAAAATTTTGTTTTGTCTTCGTTGAATTCTCTCTACATTGGAAGCAGAAGCAGAGTGCCCCATAACTGGATACCGTAACACCAAATTGGCTTCAAAAGCGACTTGTATATTAAAAGTTTGCAGTCAAGGCTGAGTGTTGAATTTCTGCCAATCAGCCAATGTACCTAAGTTAATTTTAGTTTCATTTGAGTTAACTTATAGTCAATGTGATGTTTCCATGTAAGACGTCGGTCGAGGTGTATACCAAGATATTTCACATGTGAATGTTGAGGAACCACTTGATTATTAATCCGAATAGGGGAACAAGTATCTCTTCGTAATGCAAATGTTACTTGAACACACTTTTGTTCATTTACCTTAATATAATAAATTATATATGATGAATTTAATTCAACAGTGGCAGGAAACTACCAATAATTTGTAATACTAGCGGACAAAATACAAATAATTTCCCCAGGTTTCAACGTCACTGGCAGCTCTGGCATTGCAAAAGATTTTCCATTTAAATATCTCCTATTTGTATTGAACTTATAACGCTGTCGAAAAGTTATTGACGTCAAATAAAATAAAATAACTGAAGTGGGAGTGAAAAGTGATTTAGTAGAGAATAGTTTCTGCAACATCAAGTGTCATTGAGAAGTGATATATGACGTTGCAAAATCTAAAGAAATATTTTATTAACATTATCCTTTCGAGCTGATAGCAAAAGTTTGGTATATATTTCAAATAAATTACAAAGTAGTTGGCCACTGGATGCATACGTATTGGATAAAAGATATATACATATTGCTTATATATATGTATTACCATTTCAATGGGAATTGCAACTTTTTGTAGCGTGCGACACCAAATAAGTATGCTTGTCTTTGCAAAGAAACTTGAACTTTTTTCTTCGTTATATATTTGCATAGCTGACGGCCTACAGCTCTACATTTGATAAAATTTTAGGGAAAATCGAGTCACATTGTTTTAAAAGAAAAACTTAATTGCTTGCTGTCGCACGTGAAAAAAACAGAGACTTTCTCGTGGAATTATCCATATGTATAAGCCATGATGGTAAGAGATACTTGGAAGTGTTATTTATCAAAATAATTCCATCCCAAAGAAACATTTAAATGTTTATTGCACAAGAAAAATTTATATTAACCCAGTTCACAAACTTGTGCAAATGGTCTTGCATCGTAGCATGTGCATAATGTTATAGTATATTGATACTCACCATTTAACAATTCTAAGTGGTGAGTTTAAATATACACTACCATTTTGCACATGCTACGATGCAAGACCATTTGCACAAGATTGTGAATTGGGCTATTATTTTATTTTATATTATTCCTGTTTGCAATCGATATAAAAAATTAATTTGCATAAATTTAATACATGAGATAATAAGAAATTAGATAAGCTCTTGCTTAGCTAATAATATTTATAAATGTAATAGAAATCTAATCCTATACAATTACTTTTAGAAGTAAAATATTCTTAAGCTAAAAAAATATGTAAAAATTTAATTCAATCCTTGTGCTTTATTTTATTCTCCCAACAAAATAATTGTGTTGGAGGGAAAAGAGGGAGGAGAGAGCATGTTTCCAATAAATATCTTGCAAAACACATGACTGCCTAAAGTTTGCCTAAGCACACTACACATGTAAACGAAACACATTGTTGGTATAAAAGAATTTTACAGATTTATTTTCCATTATTATATGAATATTTAAATCATGTTGGTGTAGTAGATTGTGTTGTTTCGTAATTTATTTTAATTGGCTTTAAAGTAAAACAAACAACAACAATTTTGTTGCAATTAGAAAACAACACATGTTTCTATGCAGTAGTTACAGATGCACTGTAGTACAAAAAGCTAATAAAATTATTGCAAATTTTTGAACTTAAATTAAATAAAAAGACTGATTTTTTTTTTGGAAGCCACAATTTTCAAGGTTTAAAGGAAATTTACATATTTAAGCCTTTTAACCTTATAAGTTTGTAAAACTACTCTTGTTTTCTCTTTCACTGTGTCCCATAGTTACAAACTAAAGCCTGCTTAAGCGTTTTAAAACTTTCTCTGTGAACCATCAGCAACAGACAAACTCAAGCTAAATTTAAACTTTAACAAACTAGTTAAATTATTAAAACAACCACAAATATTGTGAAAATAGTTTAAAGAATGCATATCCACAAGCAACAAGTGGCAAAGTTCTGATTCCGTCTAATGCAGCAATTTCATTTAATTAAGTTCACTTATTAAACTGAAATATTTTTTGTTTAGTTAGAAAATTTACAACAACCAAACAAATTAGTATTAACATGTTAGGTTCTTTGAATGTTACCGTATCAAGCGCTTGGTAAAAAATTCGTGAAACATCTCCATTTCTCACATTTTTATGGTGAATCGTCTACGAAATTTTTAGTATTTAAATCTGGGATATATTAAAAATTTTTATGTTAAATTTAAATTAGCATTAATTTTTTTTTATTTAAATAGAAGTAACACTCAGGCAATGAATGCCCACTACTACTTATAGGTGTTACCTTCTTAAGGAAAGGGATAGTGATAGAGAAGACAGGTGGCTAAGAAAGAGATAGAAGAAAGCTTCTTTTTCTCTTACAACTCTGCGTTTTGCACGTTCTAATGCAGAGTTGCAGCTCCTCTGGTTTCAATGAGGTGCATTAAATTTTTGAAGCTGTTTTTAGTAGCCATTTTGATTCATTATTTTACTTCGCCGATGATCCTACTAAACAATACCGACGAAGGAGGGCGCTCTGATGTTACATTAGGATTAGTATCTGCCGAAGTTGGTATAGTTCAGTGACCAGTGACTATGCCTTCATCACTTGAACTTTTCTACAACAACTGATACAAAGGGACAGTAATGCACATCAGAAAAATGCCTGGTGTTGTTATTTAATGACTGTCGGATACAGGGATTGAACCCAGGATCTTCGATTTTGTAGTCAACGTGCTAAGTACTTCAGCCAACGCCACCCTCAATTGTATTTATATTAATGTCGCTTTTTAGGGTTCCGTACACCAAATGTGAAAAGCACACTCTATATTGTTTTCACTACGATGTCCGTCTGTTCGTCTTAATGTCTGTCTGTCAATCTGTGTGGATGTTTTCTCGAAAACCGTAAAACCTGAAATTTTCTAAGATTATGTAAAACTTTGACCGCTACATATACATACATATATTACAGCCGAATTAAAGGGTGTTCTGAAGCGAGCAATCAAACATATTTAAATCCAAATGTAATATGCAGAGAACTCTATATAGAAATATATAAAATTAGTGTATTTTTATGCAGACTACATCAAATAGCACTAAACAACTACAAATTAAAGGGTATTCCATCAGTTAATGTAATTTTTATTATGCAATTTTAACAACTGGCCGTATCTTGGAAATCGTAAAAGCACAACTCTTGAAATTATAAAAAACGCTTTAACTAAAAAATTCCAAAATTATAAAAAATCGCCGAAATGAACAAGCGCTTACATGAAAACTATCACAAAAAATAATAAACAACAACCGGCTCTGTTCTGTCAACCAAATCCGAGTAAAACTTAATAATGGTCCTGCATCAAAAATCATAAACGATAATTTTCTTTCAAATAAGTTATTTGAAAATCTATATAATAAAAAAATTTAAAAAGTATTATTTCTATTATCGGTGTTAATTTTCTAAAATCATGCGGTTACAAATCGACCGTTTTACAGAACAGGGCCGAAAAAATCGCTTTAATTAAAAAGAAATCCACAGAAGTAAAAGGGTTGTTTAAAAGCTACAAAAAAATGTTAAAAATCGAAAAAATCGGCACAATGAAAAAAGCACTAAAATAAAAAAATAGCTTAAACAAAATAAAGGAAAAAATTGCTGAAAATGTAAACAAAATCGCCAAAACGAAAAAAAGCCCAAAGCTACACAAAATTAAAACTAAAAACAATTTAAAAAGAAAAACGCAAAACGCAAAAAAATCTCCAAAACTAAAAAAAATTACTTAAACAAAAAAAACGTCAAAAGTCGAAAAAATCGTCTAAACCAAAAAATGCACTAAAACTAGAAAAAACGCCAAAACAAAAAAATTTGTGGGCTAAATTTCGTCTAGTATTACATAAGTATGTATGTAGTGTGCTGCGGCACCCTTCGTGTGTGAGTCAAAGTCACACTTTACTGAATTTATTTTAATTATTATCAATGTTACCAGATTTTAATAAATTTATTATTTCTAAAGATGTTGGGAAATCTTTAAAAAAATTTCGACACCTCTTTTATTTACATTTACCTCTTTTATTTACATTTCAAAGAAATTGAATGATTATGAAAGCTTCAATAGATTTAATATCTTTAAAACCATAACTAATTCATATTAAATATAAAAATCAAGAAAGTACATACAAATATTTAAGCAAATATCGTTTTTGTGGGATATTTTAAGCCATAAGCTCTTCGCAAAGTTTAGGTTAAACATCAAAAATGAATCAAAACAGGAGATGCCTTAAAGGGTTGATTTCGTATTTATTCGCACTGGCATTTTAGGTATAGAATGTCTTCAGTAGATTTATCTAAAATCTTACTAAATACACCTTAATGGAATATTTTAATACACTATCACTTCTTCGTATAGTTTATATATAGTTTTTTCCCTTATACAAAATATTTGCAATACAATTTTGTGAACATGGCAAAGCTCTTATTCAAATTTAAATACCGGAAAAGAGTTAGAACTTGCATTAACCCTAGTGGAGATTTTAATTTTATACTCATTACTCGCTCTCATACTAATTATTATTATAAAGTATCTATATAAAAAAATATTAATCCATGATATCCTTGTTTATTGCTACTTCTTTGACTATGCCGTACGATTTTAATAACCAGTATAATCCCAATCAGAGATGGACAAAACTATAATTTTAAGTACTCTTTGAGTATTGCCCCAAAAAAAATTATAAATGCATATAGCCTAAAATAAAATACATACTCATATGTAAACACTCGCGTTAATCTTTAACCACATACTTATAAAAACAAACATCATAAAATAATTTCTATACACATTATTTTTAAATACGCAGCACAAACAACTACAGCTAAAATTTGAAGGGTGTGTGAGCTACAATCCTACACATAAGTATAAGAATACTCTGACTATTAATTGGCTGCACATGCATATATATAGGCCTTCCTTATTAACAAACACACATAAATTATGTTTGAAGCATTTTCCTTTCCCTTTTATATACCCAATTGTTTGTATATGGAAACGAGTGATGAATAAATATCCCGAGTATTATGCTTATTTTTTTAGTGCAATTAAATATCCATAGCATGAGTATAAACATACTCAGAATGTAAGTATAAGCAAGAGTCAATGCGTTTGATGCTCATTGTTATTGTTTTTATTTTTGGTTGTAGCGAATCTTAGTTTGTTGCATAAGCGAAGTAGAAATGCTCTTGTATGTTTTAATTCGGCTATAGTCATAGTTACGTGAGAGCAAATAGATGAGCGTAAAAATTATTTGCACTTGAATTATGATTATTCGAAGTTACTAAAACTAAGATGATTTATTTATGTATATTGTTTTTTGAGTACTCATTGCTATTCTCTGATGCTAAATGACTTCCTTTAAAGGGTAATACGATAAATGAAAAACATTTATTGGACTGATTTAATAAGGATTTGAAAAAACAACCTAATTTGAAAAGATCTTTTCCACCAGCACAATGCAAAGATGCAGCACTCAGTTACAGTTTACGTAGAAAAATTCCATGAATTGGGCTACCAATTGGTCACTTATCTGACCTTTTCTGACGACTAAGGAGTCGTGAGTGACTGTTTCTTGTTTCCAATCCTAAAGAAATGGCTTCAAAAAGCTTATATTTTCTTAAGGATAAAAAAATTGGAGAAACGTAAAGAAAGAGTTCAGAGGGTTTATACGTTGAAAAATAAAGTTATTTTAAATTTATTAAAAATTATTTAAAAACCTTTGTTACATTCACAAATTTGCGGACTTATTGACCTGCCATCGTAGCAAAACTTTCACCCTAATATAAGTTTTTGCTCATAATTTTTCAGTACTTTAAAGTTGCAAATGCCATGAAATTTCTTTTCACATTCCTTTCAAATAGACCCCAGTGTTCTTTGCCTTTTTTTTGTTGAAAATTTTTATCAGTAAATTATACATTTTTATTTGTTGCACAAACACCATAAGCCCATAAAAAATATGTTATTGGTCTTGTGGAACAAATAAAATATAAATTTTAAATTGATTTGAAAAATGTCTTCTTAAATTGTTGGGTACAGTTTTATTACATTCTTTATTTTTATTTTTTGCAAGAAATAAAAACGAAAAATTTTTTACAACACCCACATTAATTTATATTTACATTTCAATAAATTTCAACTTATGGTTGTTGGTTGTAGAAAATTTACATACAATTGAAGTCAATTTCTTTTTTTTTTTTGATCGAATGTATTGGTGTGTACTTAAGTGTAACAGTGTGTCTGTTACTACGTTTATACGCACGACTTATTTGCAAATAAAATAAATTGTTGCAGTATAATTGGTTTATTTTGACTTACCAACTCAGATATATATTCATGATTAAAGCAATATTTGCAAATAAAATACTTGAGGCTGCCACGCTTAGAAATTTTTAATAATAAAAACAATAACGTCCCTTTTCACAATGTATGGCTAAGAGTTAACGTGAACTTTAACTGACAGTTCTTCATACAAAATTTGCCGTTAAAGTCCCTGTTATCTTTTAACCATACATTGTGAAAAGGTACGTAAATGGATAAATATTGCACAAGAAGAAAATATTGGCAATAAAAACAAATAGTTATTTGTTACTTTATTCATTTACACAATTTTTTTTAAGCATAGTTAACTTTTCTATAGAAGTGCCACCAAGTTTTTTTACATTTAAAATGCCATATAAATATTAAGTTAATTTATTTGCAAATATTTTTATTTGCAAATAGTGCACGTATAAACGTAGTATTTGTTGGGATTTTGATTCCATATCGATGAACAGAGAGAGAGAGAGATATATACAGAAGCACAACTGAAAAGGGTTGATCTTTACAAGTTATAACTTAATTTTGTAATGAGTTTTTAAGGGCCTTGGTTTGGTTGGTTCACCTACAAGCAATCAAATAGAATCAACATATTCCTTTAATAAAAATTTTGAAATTTCTTACTTAAATTTTAAAAAGAACTTTGAATATAAAATTTTTACTATTATTGTTATCAGAAAAATTGCTGCAACATAATAAATTGCCAAAAAAAAATTGTCATAAAACTGTTACAGCAAGTCTGTGACCAATTCATTTTATTTTAATTGTAAATCTAACTTTTTATTTTATTGCCACTACATTTTCAGAGTTTATAGGCAGACCCCTTTCTTCTCTTTTCCTTTTAATACACATGAAGTCCGTAACTAAGTAAATATTACTAGAAATTCTTTGAAATATTCCTTGCATATGTTACAACTACTTGATATTATTGCAGAACTCAAGCTCAACTGCACACATGTACAATGAATGACTTGGAAGACTTGGAGTTTGCAATAATGAGTTTCGTATTATAGTTTTCTATCTTATATTCAATCATTGCAGTTTAAGAGTTTAATCCCTCAAAGTGCTCCTAAAGTGCATGCATTTGCTTTAGTACTTTTAACCACACAAGATTGTGTGGGTGTGTGACCTTCCGTTTATGAAGCTACTAAATTTTTATTTGTAAAGGGAGTAAAGTAAGAGTAAATAAAAATTTAGTTTATTTTATATAAATTAACTATACGAGTATACATAAATAAACATGAAAAATTTTTGTGTGTATTTTTGGTTAAGTAACGTCTATATGCATTTCATTTTGTCGTAAGAAACTCTTCAATAGACTTCAACCAAAAAAAATTTAAAAAAAACATGATAATATATTACACAATTAACTGAAATAAATATACATACCCAGCAAACACGAAGTCAAACCTTTGAAATAAGATAACTTTATATTTTAATATCAAGCACAATTCTGAAATCTTTTATCCATTTTGTCTCGATTCGATGTCAAGTTTCATTCTCGAATTATAAATATAAAATATAGCACATTGGTTGTATTATTGTTTAAAGCTCAAAATAAGTTGTAAACGTTTTAAAAACTTGAAAAAAATATACTTATGAGCTTGCGAGTAAAAAGTAATTATGATTAAGAACGCAAATAAGAAAAATAGTAAAAAATTCTATTTACTTTTAACTTTATATGGACATACAAGTGCATAAATATGTCAGTCAATAATGAATTCATGAATTTAAATATTAAACGTGATCTTACAAATTGTATTTCATTTATGTTCCACATTGTATTACAATCCACATTTGAAAAAGAGTTGAGAATAACGTTTGAATGTAAGTTGAGAATAAATGAAATTCTCAATTTGAAAATAATTTCCACTTTTTGTTGAGAATGCTATGTTTTTCAAGTTATTTTCAAATCATTTTCAAACGTTCGTCGTTTGAGAAAAGGCTTGATTTCAAATCATTATCAATTTAAAATTAGGCCTGGGTGTTTGTTGGGTAAAAACATACTGGTATCATAGTTGCTTAATTCACAAAACCTCTTGAACTCGTATCTTTGTATGCATTGTATTATCATATTAAATACAATAGTTTAAAATTTTTGTTAATAATATTCATATAAAAATGAACTGCGCTATTACACTTTTATTTCATATGTTTTGAAAAATTAATATTTAGAGAGAGACTATCTTCTCCGAGAGCATTTGTATGAATCTTGTTCTTCTTTTGTCATTAAAAATACGCCGGGTTGTCACAACTAAAAAACAGCAAGTGTATTTCATACAAGATAAACAAATGATACAAATTGTTGTGAATTAAAGTATGTATTAATATATATGTTAAGTAAAATTTTCATACGAGTACTTTGACTTTACTTAACATAAACGTTTGATAACTTTTGTTTTGTTAAGCAAAAAAAAAGCAAAAAAACAAAATGGCATTTATCTGTAGCACTTGTACAGAAAACAAACCACAATAAGAAAAACTAAACATCAAACAGATTTGTATTCCCTTTAGAGAACTCAAAGAAAACTACCAGCAGATTGACAGCAATTTAACAAAAATACATAAAAAGTAAAAAGTTTTTAGAGATGAGCAACATGTTGCTAAACCAATTGACAACACAATTTACACACTCTCCCCCCAAAATAGCAACAAAGTCAACACACACAAACTGGATATAGCAACCCAGTGAATAAAAATGAAGTCATTCTAGCGGAAGTACATTTTCATTGCTTCCAAAAAATCGATATTTTTAATTTGTCGAGAGTGAGCAAAAAACCATGTAGAAGCTTATTTTAGTCCCACAAAACCTTGTAACTCCTCCATAGTGTTAGAAAATACTCATCAGAATTTAAAAAAAAATTATTTTTTTAAAGAAACTTATGAATTATTTTTAGTCTAAAATTTAAAAGTTATTTGCTTAAATTTACATAAAAACACTGTTTCGTATAAAAAAAGAACGAATTGTTAAAAAAGGCAACTATTTACTATTTTTTCTAGATAAAAATACTATTATAGAACACAAAAAAGGGAATTTTTCTTAATATCGCTTCCAATTCAATGACCAGGCATCGAAAAAGAGAACTTCTTGCAATGACAACCCTATGTAAAAATCATTAGATCGGATCGAAATTTGCACAACTTCCGCATCGTAAACTCTACATTTTCATGACTTTTTTGGAGTCTCTTTTTTTACTGGGAATAAATATATATAACACAAACAAAACAAGTAAGAGTGCTATATTCGGCTGTGCAGAATCTTATATACCCTTTACCAAAGTGCGTTTATGTAGTACAGAGATACTTTGTTTACCATATTTTTTCATATAGGCAATTGTTTTTTTGTGGTTTTGGCGATTTTTTTTCATTTGGCAATTTGTTTTTGTTTTCGCGACTGTTTTCGGTTTTTTGCGTTTTTTTTAATTTTGGCGATTTTTTTCGGTTTCTGGCGTTTTTTTAATTTTTGGCGATTTTTTTCGTTTAGGCGATTTTTTTAATTTTGCCAATTTTTTTTTTCATTTAAGCGATTTTTTTAATTTTTGGCGATTTTTTTCATATAAGCAATTTTTTTTTTGTTTTGGAGATTTTGGCGGTTTTTGGCGTTTTTATCATTGTGGGATTTTTTTTAGTTTTGACACGTTTTTCTCGGCGATTTTTTTCGGTTTTTGGCTTTTTTTTTAATTTCAGCGATTTTTTTTCATTTGGCGATTTTTTTAAATTTTTGGCGATTTTATAATTTTCGGATTTTTTAGTTTTACCGTTTTTGAAAATTTCAATAGTTTATTTACCTCTTACGGTTTCCAAGATATAGCAATTTGTCAAAATTACATAGTCAAAATTGCATTAACTGATGGACCACCCTTTAATTTAAATTTTTTTAATTTTAGTGTTAATTGTTGTAGCCTTTATAAAAATACACTAATTTTACAAATTTCAAGTGTCAATATACATATGTACACACATACATACAATTGTATGTATATTAAATGGGATTTTAAAAGTTTTCGTCACTCGTTTTGGACCACCCTTTAATATTTTACTTTTATATATTTGTTGTTGTAGCGACTAAAGTTCTACATACTCTGTCCAAATTTCAGACCTGTAGCTTTTACCGTTCTTCGTATACATGAAACATGTTTAATTATTACAAAAAAGTTAAAGTTTTCCAACCCTGGAAACGTTTTTTTAATATGTTAAATTTTTTAAAACTTTTTTTTAATTATAAATACCAATTTTATTCATACCGAAGTATAAAATAAGTTAATTTAATAAAAAAGTAATAAATGCATAAGGGGCCAGAATATACATAATTATATACTTTATGTGTCGCTTATTAATATTGTAGAAATTACAAACGGAATGACAAACCTATATATACCCTTTTACTATTTTTTGGTAAAGCGTATAAAAACATACACTTTTTTCATAATATATCCAAGTGAGTATTTTTGCTTGAAAATTCTCCAGAAATATTTTTTAATCAAATGCGCTAAAACTACCTTTTGCGGGATCGCTATTAAAAGCATGTAATATACTCTTCCGTTAAACTGGCTGCACACAGAAAAACTTGTGCTAAACAACTTTTAAGTTTATGTCAAAGAGAGAGGGAGAGTGAGACAGAGGAGGAACATATTAGTTCCTCCTCTGTCTCTCTCGCCCAAGAAAAATCATTACGTGTAAACACAGTCATATTAAAAAACAGAATTTTGCAGTTTTCTCAGTAATTTTGCTGATATTTTAAGAACTATAAACACAAAAATTTATCTACTTAGTTTTATAAAAACGATGATTTAATAATATCCTACTTATATATGGGCATTTCCTGGGGACGTACGTTCGTACGCTTTAGATGTACAAAAAATATGAAAAAAAAACTTTTGCAAGCATTTATTTTGCGATTTTATAGCATTTTGGTAGCTCTATGGTTGGTGTAAAAGATAAATTTCAACGAGTTTAAGTTTTCTTACTGATAGTTATAAACATGTGGTCACGAACGTACGCAAAATAGAAGTCAACTTTGGGTGCCCGTAGTGAAATGTAAAAATCCGCGAATTGCAAAACTGTATTTATGAAATTGGCACTAAAAATTTACAAATAAAATTTTTTTAATTGGGCTCAATTTCCGTTTTTCAATTCTTATAGAATGAATCAATAGGCTCGAAAAAATTTTAATTGCCCGAAAATTGTTTTAAAAAAATTTGTGTGTTTGTTAATCGACTTTGGGTGACTCAAAATTTTTATATATTCGGTTATTCGTTCATAATTAATAATTGCTAAATTTCATCAAAATGTTAAAAAAAACCCAAATAAATTTTTTTGGCCATTGTTTATTCCAAGTTTGGGTGATTATACGTAATGAACAAACACCCAAGAATTTCGGGCTATTATTAATTTTAGAGTTTTGGATTATTCTTCACTTTTTTTGGGTGAAAGCGTACTGTTATTCGGGCATTTTTTCACAATGACTCATCACCCAACAGTTATGGGCATTCCTTCATTTAGCTGTTTGGGGCGATTTGCACTTGGGTGTTCATTCGTAAGTCCGAAAGAATATCGGTATTTCCCCAAGTCAAAAGTCAATTTTAAATTCTCTTGTCTTCTTTTGACAGTAACATTAGTTAATAAAAATATTTCATTTGATAATAAGATGAAAAATACTGAACTTGAGCTCAAGAAATAAATTATTCCTCATTAAAATTCATTATATTTCCATGTGGTCCTCTATTTGAAACAAGATGAGTCATTAAAGCTTTCAACTTTTAGACAGCTACGTCCAAACACATATACACTGATATTTGCATTTGAAGTAAACAGCTTTGAAAGCTCTTAAATTTGTTCTTTTGTTTCTCTGCAAAGTAATAGCAAGCATTGTTGTGGCCGAGATCTGATTAGCTATTGTGCGCTCGTCTGTGTAAAAGCACCAAAACTCTTTTGTAAAAGTTTGCACATTGTGCATATGGCTTGATCATAGCTGGCTTACATCAATATTTTTGTATCTGACTAAAGAACGGCAACCAACAGCAAAATTCAATATATTATGCAAATTTTTATATTGTTGCAAGTATAAAAAATTTCACTAATATTTTTAAGACTTAAGACTCTCCTTGCTGCTTTTCTGCATCAAACAGTGAGAAGCATCCTCATTCTCAGACTGTGTATTACAAGCCCAATATATTTCAGAAAATTCGCAACATCTTATAATGTTTTCTTTTCCAAAAGCATTTTTGTATTTACTCATATCTTCGAAAATTATCTTAAAAAAACCTGAAGTTTTACGGACGCAAAGTCTTATTAACCTCTTAAGGCAAGAGATAAGGATTAAGTGACAAACGTCCGTATCGTTTAATTATTAAGGGTTGGCGCTTTGAAATAAAGCCTAAGGAAATAATTCCCAAATAAGAAATAAAACAAGCCCCAATAAAATATAATCCAAAAAATAAAAAAAAAACCCAGAGCAAATTTGTGGAAAAAACACGCAATATAACTGAACTAAACCCCAATTAAAAAAGCCATATGAAACCAAAATCAAGATGAAGTAAAGGAAAAAAATTAAATAAGGCTCAATTAACAATTCTTTAATTTATTGGAAGCATTATTTCATTTCATTTACTTGGTCGTTATTTCCTTGGGCCTTATTTCATAGTGCTGCCTAATAGATAGAGTGCTAAACTATCAGCGCGGAGGATTTCCATTAAATGACTCTTTTCTATTTAACTACAGTGGTTGAAGGTTTTTGTTACTATATTTTTCTATTGTATTTGTAACACTTACCAATTCTATTTAAATATGAATTAATATATAAATTCAGTTGGTGAAAAAGGATCTTAATAAATAAATAAACATTCAACTATTACCTAATAGATTTCATAAAAAGGCTTACTGGGTTTTTTAACTCCAGCAAAAAGTTCTACCACAAGCAACATCAAAGAGTGGCAATTTATGTTAAAAAAAAAACTTAATATTATGGCCTTAGGAGATTGGATTTTTATTTCCAGAAAATTTAACAACAAACAACAGTGGCATTGATAAGTACAAGACCTGATTGTTAGACAAGCGGAATCGATGTGTTAGAGTTTTTGAATTCTTCAAAAGTCTTAAATGTTTTTAGCCATGGTTGAATGCATCTATTGCATTCTGTTTAATTTATTTCTATTTTTTATTATTTTTTTCTTTTATTATTTATTTTACATTGAAGATAACTTAAAACTGCTTTCAGTTTAAAATGTTTCAAGAGAAAAAAAATCACTAGCTTATATTTTTAATTATTGAAGCGAGACTTGGAGAAAAAATATATCAAAGGATTGGAAGAAATTATTAAAAGTATTCCAAAAATAAATATGAAAAATCTTTACACAGTAAACTTTTTCTCTGAGGGCCTCATATTGTAAAACGCAACGTCAAGCATTGTTAAACTTTTCATATGGGCATTTCCACAGGAATGTCAACTTGTTGTAGCATGCTACAGCTAGAAAATATGATTGTTTTTTTTTCAAAGAAAACCAAATTTTTTTTCTTTATATATTTGTGTAGGCCATCGGCAGCTCTACGTTAGGTAAAATTTTAAGAAAAATCGAGTCACGTTATTCAGAAATACAATGTTAATTGCTTGCTGTCGCACGCTACAAAATAGTGGAATTTCTCGGAGAAATGCCCATATAATTAATATAATTTAAATTTTTTCCATATAAAATTATTAGCGCTGCATTTTACAAAATAACAGTCTTGTTTATAAAAATTATGAAAGCTTTATAAAGTATTTTTAAAACAGAGTTCCATAAAAAAAATTTGCTTACCAAGCCCTTTAAAGCCTTAATATTTTTTTTTAAATAAGGCTATAGGTCCTCAAGTAGGTAAAATAAAATAGTTTAACATATATTTATATGCATTAACTTAGGTGAATACAAAAGCTTAAAATTTGGCAAACTGATGAATTACAAAGCTTTTAAGCTTATTAGTATTATCAACTGTGACAAGACATGAGATAAAAATAAAATGTTATACAGCAAATTATTAAACTTAATTCTTAAAACCTTCAAAGCTTTAAATGTGGGAACTTAAATTACCCCCAATAATAATAAAACTCAAAGTTAGGAATGTTGAATTCAAACAATTCAATTCAATACAATATCAAACAGCCAGAACAAACAAGTAATTTAAGTTTATAAATTATTCTAAACTCACACATGCTCACAGATAATTCAAGTAATTTAGCATGAAAACTTTTTTTCTCTTTAACAAAGTTCTCACAAGGCTAAACAGTGGATTATTACAACACAATCGGCCAAGTAATACAATCACTCTACTTTATATTTAGAAGATTTTAATAAGAGAGTCATTAGCTTTTTTTTCCTTTTTGATTCCTTTTATTTATTTAATGTTCATCAATTTTTCAGCAGATTGGTTTAGTAATAAAATAAACTAAAATATAAAACTTTAACAATTTGTCCAAAAGTCCTTTCAAACTTAAAAGCATTTACATTTAACATCTCCTCTTTGTCTCTTTGCTTTTGTTTTGGTGACTTTTGTTGGACATACAAGTTGACGCGGAAAGTTCAATATCATGATGCGGCATGAAATTTTTTGATATATATGTATGTATGTGTAGTTTTTAGCAAAAAGGATAATGGAAAAAGGAGACTTCAATATGTTTCGTTATATTGTTTATTTTAACAAATATGTCAGCCTCACTGATATAATTATTATGTAGACAAACTAAAAAGTAAAAGAGCATAGACAAATTGAATGAACAGAAAATATATTTAAATATGTAAAATAGCTTTCAATTAAAAAGTTGTATATTGAACAATTTGTAAATAAATTGTGAGAAAAATATTCCCGTTATGTTAAAAGTGGCTCTGGTAGAAGGATGGCAATGACACTGTAAAAACTTGTCCAAGATATAAAACAAAATTTCCTCTTTATATTCCAAGCACGTGTGAAGTGAATTTCCGGTCTTAACATCAGTTTCCAAAAAAAAATAAAAATTATAAGATGGATGGATAATGGTTG
The DNA here is from genome assembly GCA_905220375.1 of Tachina fera. Lineage (NCBI taxonomy): Eukaryota > Metazoa > Arthropoda > Insecta > Diptera > Tachinidae > Tachina > Tachina fera. The sequence continues at coordinate 108,695,150 of LR999966.1, read as the reverse complement.
ACCTTCTTCCAGCTCTAAAATAGTCGAAATTTTATAGATTGTCTACGATTCTACTGTACGTATGTACGTCACTGAACTCCTCCTAAACGGCCGGACCGATTTGAATGGTTTTTTTTGTATGCTTCTTGGTGGTGCCCTGGATGGTTGATATCCACAAATCAGCTCGGTAGTGTCTAGGTTATTTATCTATACTGCAACTAAACGGATGAAACGACTTGAATGAATTTTTAAGAATGCATTCAAGTGAGGACGTTTGGTGCGATCAACTAGTGCATAAGTATATGTATATAAAGGAATATATATTCTCGTTGATCCTTTAAGGAGCATAGGGCCTTTTCAGTTGCATTAACCACAAGTATTTGATCCTTAAACTTAAATATAATATATAAGGCACATGCGTGTTGATTGTCTGCCATACTTACGCTTGTTTACCCGGAGCAGAGCTGTAATGAATGAAATGAAAATTTTACGGAGTATGTAGAATCTTGGCCTCCACAACAATAAATATATGACAGTTAAAAATGAAAGGGTGTTACAAAATGAGCAACAAACAATGTTAGAATCATATGTTATATACATACATACAATTGCATTTTGAAATCTGCAAAGTTAGTGTATTTTTATACACACTACAAAAATTACTACTAAAATTTAAAAATATAAAAATTAAAGGGTGTTCTATCAGTTAGTGTAATTTTGATAACTTGTTGTATCTTGGAAGCCGTAAGAGGCAAACTCTTGAAATTTTCAAAAGCGCTAATACCAAAAAATTCCAAAATTATAAAATCGCCAAACTAAAAAATATCTCTAAAACGAAAAAAACGCCAAAATGAAAAAAAACCCGAAAAAATCGACAAAATGAAAAAAAGTACCATAAATAAAAAAAATCTCTAAAACTAAAATAAACCCAGTAAAAAAAGAGAATCCAAAAAAGTTATGAAAATGTAGAGTTTGCGATCTGGAAGTAGTGAAAATTTCGATCCGATCTAATGATTTTTACATAGGGTTGTCATTGCAAGAAGATCTCTTTTTCGATGCTTGGTCACTGAATTGGAAGCGATATTAAGAAAAATTCCCTTTTTTGTGTTATATGATAATATTTTTATCTAGAAAAAATGGTAAATATTTGCCTTTTTTAACAATTCGTTCCTTTTTATACGAATTTAAGCCCGAAACATTGTTTTCATGTAAATTTAAGCAAATAACTTTTAAATTTTAGACTAAAAATAGTTCATAAATTTCTTTAAAAAAATAAATTTTTTTTAATTCTGGTGAGTATTTTCTAACACTGTGGAGGAGTCACAAGGTTTGGTGTGGCTAAAATAAGCTTCTAGATGGTTTTTTGCTCACGCTCGGCAAATTAAAAATATCGATTTTTTGGAAGCAATGAAAATGTAGTTCCACTAGAATTACTTCCATTTTTTTCACTGGGAAATCACCAAAAACTGAAAAATCGCCAAAATGAAAAAAAAAACGCCAAGACTAAAAAACGTCAAAATCGTAAAAAAATCTCAACGCAACAAAAAAGCCCCAAAATTAAGAAAAACCGTCAAAACTAAAAAAATCGTTAAGGTTCGTATGGTATTACTTATTTAGTGTCTGTGCACTTTATTGAATTTATTTTATTTTAAATAATTACGAATTAGCTAAATTTTGAGTTAATTCTTTTTACAACAATCAATTCTACTAGATCTTTGAAAATTATAATTAGATATTTACGAGGCAAAATTTAGAATAAAATATAAACTTTGACCAACTAATATTATTTCTAAAAAATACTTAGTAAGATTTGCAAGCAAACATTCCCAGCAAAAAATCGAGTTTGGAACTTAGCATTTTTGGTGGAAGCTCTTACCTACTGGATTACCAACTTAATGATTTTACCAAGGCGTGAGAATAAAATAATCGATACTTGAGAAGTACTTAAATTTTTTTTATTTGGCAACTTATTCACGTAATCTATTTAATCTAAAGAAATCACTCTCCTTATTTAGCAATTTGTGCATCATTTTTTGAAATTTCATGTAATGTGATTTGTAATCGAGTAATGAAATTTGCTAATCAGAAAAGTAAGTCATTATATGGCAAGTAGTGTAATTTTTTGCTGGGTTGTTATTGAACTGATATTTAGCTAAGAACTTTTTTAGTCATTTTCATCCCTGTGATGAAAATTAACTAAGCACTGTAGCCATTTTAGCGCCTCACAAATTCATTTTTTTTCATGTTCGAATAAATACTTTCAGTATTTTTATACTTGTGTGTATAAGTGTGTAACGAAACATGAAGTTTATACTCTTAAGATATTTAACAGAACAGCTGCTTATTATCTGAAATTAATTTGAACCAGTTCTGGCAAGTGCAAGGAATTTTCTCTAACAGAGAGGTTCACTTTTATAATTTTGTGTGCCATTTGTGACCGCCTTCGCAATTTGTGAAAAGTTGCTTACTGATAGTAATCTAACCAAGTCTGCAAGGGTTCTCATATGTTTTGTATGTATATGTATACAAAGATAAATAGATATATATATACATATAAATATGTATATATATAACGTTAATTAGTATATTCATACACATGTATGTTTGCATGTGCACATGTAAAAACTTTTATCATTAAATAATTTTACTAGTTAGATATATGCCCATAAATTAACTTTCTACTTTGACAAAGTAAAACACTTCCCCTGCCTTGTTAAATAGAAAAAGTTTTTAACTATTCTTTTTTTTTTTCTTATTGTGAAAAATGCCTTCATTGGTGTTCACAAACTATTGTTTGCCTTTGTCAGCTTCATATAACAAACTAGAAAAAAAACAGAAAAAGTTGACCCATCATGATGACATTAAACCGCCAAATACTGACACTTTTGACACCGTAACAGAAAAAAAAACTTAAATATTCAAATGAATACATTAGAGCAGCTAATAAAAAGGCAAAATAATAAAGAGAAAAAAAGTTCTCCAAATCCATTAACTAAAGAACTTGTGTGAAAGAAAATGACTGAATGCATGAGCTTAGAACTAAATAGACATTTAAGCTAGTCCAAGGTCTGTAGGAAAAGTTTTTATATTTTTAGACACGTTTTTTTTTGCTCTACTCTTTAACTTGAAATGAAAAATTGTGTTTTTGGGGAATTGTATGCAATATTTTTTTTTCATATTGAAGAGAGAATATTGTGCCATCATGATCATCATCATCATTGGCATCGTCATCACTTTTGTATTTAGTTTTTACTATGAATAATATATTTTTGTGATGAAAAAGAAATAAAGGAATTTGGCCATAAAATGCCATCAACACAATAGAGGAAACATTGTTAGAATGACACTCTCCTGTTGAAAAAAAACAACAAAATAATAACGAACCAAAGCTGCTGCTGCCAGCACCAGATGACTTCTCTGAACAAATACAAAAACAAGCAAACTTTGAAGAAAAAAACTATTTGTACTCGTACTTGCATTCTGATATGAAAAAAAATCCTTTAAAAAAGTTGTACAATTTTAAAAATATTTTTCTGCTTAGTTATTGCAAAATCATGTTTTTTTATTCTTTTTACTTTGCCTTATATAAAAGTAAAACTAATATTAAAGTACTTCAACTACATACATATTTATATTCCCTTCATAAACTTAAGTTTTGATTGTAATATTAACTCTCGATTTTTTATTTCTTTTTGCCAACCAAACTCTCACTTCCATGCTTTTGCCTTTAAATATGAGAAATATCATAATATTCTCACCCCCAATCATGTCACTTAAAACGCTTTGGGCAATGTTGTCTTTGACACGATTTACAACAGATTTTTTTTTTAATACAAACCATTTTATTTTATTTGGGAAAACTTTATTACTGCAACAAATGATTGCAGCTGCACAACCAGGCAAAACTTTTGCAGGAAATTGAATGCAAAGATTTAAACAGAAATATCAAGAAGTTTTTAAAGTTAAAGGCCAGAAAAATAATAAGAATTTATATCCATTCAATGTATAATGGACAATTTAGTGAAAGGAGGGAGCCAGGCCAAGGTCAATGTAAGCTTGAGTTAGAATTGTATTAATCTTACCAACAAGTGAGTTCAATAAAGATAACATTCCTTCAAACTATATATGACAATTTTGCTAACATTGGTCAATTTAATCAGATAAGGGTATAACCAAATTGGTCTCACTATTTGGGATGACATATTTAGTTTCACACTGCTCAAGGCAAAATTAACTCACAACTGAAGAAGTATTAATCCCTTAATGTAGGTTTATAAATTTTTGGGTTACAAAACTAAAGTCAAATAAAACATGATTTTGATGGAACTTTTATTTCGTTATGATACTTGGACCTTGACATTGCGTGCACAATATCATTTAAATAACCGTCTCTACACACACAAAAAAAAACTTTCACATTAAAATCTACGTAAAAAATTTAAACTTAAACATTTTTGTCAATGGTTTGGCCTTATATGTGTTTTTCATGTCAATTTAACATGATTTAAAGTAACCTTTAAAACGAAAAACATTACAGTACTGTTAAATCAAAATTAAGAATCATATTAAATCAAAGTTATTTTTAGTTGAAACAACAGGAAGTTAATGTAATCTTGTCATTGTATTTTATTAATTACTTAACTTACCTTAATGTGTGTATTGGCACGGGCATCAGGAAGTTGTTTGTATCTTGGCTCTACTCCGGCCAAGATTTGAACTCAGAACTCATCACGTGGTAGTACAAGTGCTCACTGCTGCAGCCACAGCAATGCTAAATGTTCTTTAGATACACGCTAACAGCCTTATTTATAAAACTTATTAAGGCTTTATAAAGAGTTTTTAAAACAAGTTTTCATACAAAACTTTTCAAACTTTTTTTTATAAAGCCTTTATAAAGCCTTTATAATTTTTATAAATATGGCTGTAAATATATATCACCATAAATAGAATTTTAGTTCAACATGATTTAGTGTAAAAAAAAATACAAACTTCGAAGACTTGCAAATGAATAAAAGACCCCAGTGTTCTAATTTGGGCTAAGAATGACATTTTATTTACTAATTATACTTATCTAGTAAATCAAGAGCTTAATTAAGTACTCACTCGTCTACTCTGCTGTTGTATATACGCGTCTCAAAAAACTGAATGCACTCCTTCTCCGCTGTTCTCTACATAAGACTCACTCACTCACAATAACAATAATAAATTACTGTTAACTGCTTTCAATCGAGATTTACTCTTTTTTCACAAAAATGAGCTGAACTCTTAGTAGACAACTCTTTACAACAAACAACCGAACAAGTCAAACTGAGACTTTATTATAGATTAAACTGCCTTTTTAAACTTCACACAAGTCTTCCAGAATGTAACAGCAACGTCTAGACAATCCCAGCAGTTCATGCACTAACTATGTAAGTATGTGCGCATATTAGAGGTGTGTCCAACAGCTCTTTATGAACTAGTTCGTTCTGTTGGACACAAGTTCGGTCAAAAACATAAATGTTAATTAAATTGGTTTGAAACAACTTTTGATTCGAACGCTCCCAAACTAGCTCAGAAAGAGCCGTTCGACACAACTCTAGCCCATATTGTACATCACTTTAAAAGCAATTTTCATGGTGATTGTTTATGTTTTGTGTCTTTTAATTTTGGTCAGTAGTACTACTGACCAGGTGTACCCCAGCTAATGGAATCATCTATTGACATTTAACATTAGCTTATCATTGAAAATCTACCACTAGGCTGTAGCACTGCTGAGTAAGTAATTATTCTTGGACCACATGGAGACATTGCCACCAAAGATTCACTAGTAAATTTTAGGGGCTCTAGTCTACAATATCGATATTTCCTCGCTCGATGTCAATAGCAAAATAGTAGTGATTTACTTAGTGTGTCAATAGTACTTTTGACTAGGTGTACCCAGCCAATGTAATCTATCAGTAGACTTTACCACTATTCTTTTATGGCCATATGGAGACATTTTAGTGACCCTCGTCTACAATTTTATAAGAGTTGGGGCAACAAACTTAAACACATCTGTACATACATATGTAATTTTTTAACATTATTACACAACATAACTAAAAAGAAAAACAAACTATTGACGCGTTCGTTGACAATTTCACCAGAAAAACACTAGAACTGTTGTCTCTTACTTATCTCTACTAGCGCACAATAGGAAAGTTGTCGGCATTTCAACTAGAGCAATTGTCGCTAGAAAAAGAGTGTTGACATAGAGACATATGGTTTTAGGCTGACCTCTAAGTAAATCTACCCTCTAAATAATTCTGTTGCATTTAGCAAATTTGTTCAAGTATTTTTGGGTATGAATATTATATGTTATAAATATAGTATAATGGACAATCAAAATTTTTGCATGGTGATTTTACATTGGTATTTGTTTCAGTGTGCAGATTGGTTCCAGCAGTATCCTTTTAAGGTAGCTTTCGAACACTTCACTTTCTGCACACTTTGACTTTTTAGACAAGGTCTTTGACGTGGCCCTACAAAAAAGTGTAACAGCCTCAAATCGCATGATCTTGCTGCTCAAAGGACGTTGCAAATAAAAGTTCTGTAAACTTGTCATGCAATAAAGCCAAAATTGATCTTGTTGTGTGGCTCGTTGTATTGTTGATACCACATGTCGTTCGGATCATAATATTTAATTTATCAAACGGTCATAGTGCTCTCAATTATTTGCAACGGTTATTCAAACTATCCGGCGCTTTTCACTAAGAACAGCGATATGTTTGGGAGTGCGATGAAGCACAGATGCGATCTCTTCTGTAGCACTTCCAGTCTCCTCAAAATTTCCATATAATCTTGGACATAATCACCTCGCTATGCTTCAAAAGTGGCAATCTCTTTTCAGCGAACACTTTCGCATTAAATTTAAAGTAACAATGTCCTTTTTAGGGTTCCGTACACCAAAGGTGAAAAAAGGAACCCTACTGTTTTCGCTACGCGGTCCGTCTGTCCGTCACACGCTATTTTCTCAGGAACGAAAAGAACTACGCAACTGAAAATTGGACAGAGTTTGTAGAACCTTGGCCGTTACAACAACAAATACATGAGAACTAAAAAGTAAAGGGTGTTCCAAAACGAGCAACGAAAAATATTAAAATCCCATGTAATATACATACAATTGTATAACTATACATATGTATATTGACACTTTAAATTTGTAAAATTAGTGTATTTTTATATAGAATACAACAATAAACATTAAAATATTAAAAAATTTAAATAAAAGGGTGGTCCAATTTGACTATGTAATTTTGACAACTTGCTATATCTTGGGAACTGTAAGAGGTAAACTCTTGAAATTTTCAAAATCGGTAAAACTAAAAAATCCGAAATGTTTAAAATCGTCAAACCAAAAAAAAATTCCAAAAAATTCCAAAAAATTCAAAAAAATCGCCAAAACGAAAAAAATCGCCAAAATTAAAAAAAAAAATTCTAAAACTAAAATAAGTCGCAAGATTCGAAAAAATTTTTTCAAATTGAAAAAATCGCCAAAATTAAAAAAAAATCGCCAAAAACCAAAAAAAATCTCCAAAACACGAAAAAGGCGCTAATAATAAAATAATTTTTCATATGAAAAAAAATCGCCAAAAATTAAAAGAAAATTTGCCAAATTGAAAAAACGCCAAGAACCGAAAAAAATTGCCAAAATAAGAAAAAAAAGTGTCAAAACTAAAAAAGCGCCTAAATGAAAAAATCGCCAAAATAAAGAAACGCCACAAAACCGAAAATTGCCAAAATTAAAAAAAATCGCCAAAAGAAACAAATCGCCAAAAAAATAACAAAACGCCAAAAACCGAAAAAAATCGCCAAAACGAGAAAAAAGTGTCAAAACTAAAAAAATTGTCAAAGTGAAAAAAACTTCAAAAACCGAAAAAATCGCCAAAACCAAAACAAATCGCCTCTATGAAAAAAATCGCCAAAATCAAAAAAATCGTCAAAATAAAAAAAACGCCAAAAGTAAAACAAACGTCAAAAACGAAAAAAAATGCCAAAACTATATTTTATACAGGCTAAAGTTCGTATTGAACTACATATCTCGTGTCCCGGGTCAAAGTCGCACTTCACTGAATTAATTTTTTTTTGAAGTGGGTTAAAAACTAACTTACACTTAAAGACTTTTTTGCTCTTCTGAAAAATTTTTATTTTGCCACCTACAACGTTATTTGCGGGAAACCTTTAATTATTCATAATTTGCTGGGATTAACTATACGTGTGTATGTACGTAGAATATCCTTTGCTTGAAGTAAGCAAGTAATAATTTTATATGGTTATGATTTTTATATTTTGTTTTTAATTTGAAACTTTCCTTTTCTTTTTTTTTTGTTGCCCTGGCAATAAGTCGTTTTAACAACGTTTGTTGTGACGGAAATTAGTTTTTGACCTTTGGGGATGTACAGGAAATTGTACAACGACTTGACGACAATTTTTGTTCACAATTTTCATTACGCTTTTTTGTAAACATTTCAGGGAATTTATGTTGGTAAAGCTTTTTGTGCATGTACTCGTACTTGGGAAAAAAAGTATTAAAAAATTTATATTTAAAATCATCACTATTGTTTTCTTTTTCGCTTTAAGCCTTAGTTGTCTTTTAACATCAATCCTGGTGCACAGGAAAACACATCTAACTGCTGAATATTTTATAATGTTCCACTTGCTGTGTAAAGTTTCAAATATTTTTTTAATTTTTATTCATGTGTTTTATGATTACCTTTTTTTATATTCTTCAAATATTTTGGTTTGCGTGTATCCCTATTATTCTTTGAATTCTGTTTATCTTGTATAAAACATTTAAATTTTTATTTTTCGTTTGGTTTTTTGTATATCAAGCCTTATCGGTTTTAGCAGGTTCTCCAAACACAAAAATAACTAACCAAACACACTAAGGAAATTGTTGTTGAATTTGAAGATGGGCGAGAAAATGAACTTCAAATAATAACCACCTTTAAAAATGGCATAAAATTTGTAAACATGACCTTAATTTGAAAATCATTTCATGTCTTTGTGGATTTATTATTATGCCGGAAACTGCTAAAACTACAAAATTTAATAAGATTTTTATAAAGGCAACCAGAGTATAAAACATTTTTTATAAGAAGACTTAAAGGCTTTTTCAGCAAAAAAAATTATTTAGGTTTACGAAAAAATTTCCATACAAAATTTAGTCTGTAACCCTTTTGTAAATCAAAATACTTTTTTTGAATACGGCAGTTAAAGTTTTGTTTACAAAAATTATATATGAATACAAATATTTTTGTTATATTTTAAAAATAAAAAATAAAAATAAAATACCAGCTGATATCCAAAACCCCTGTAGGTAAATGTAAAAACAATTACAAAAAAAGTAAATTCAACAGGAAAAGAGCTCGCAAAGATGTCATTAAATCGATTATTATCCTTTAAGCTCTGGGAATAATTCAGACGAGCGTATATTCTTAACAAAGTATATATTGTATATTTAAAAAAAAGAGTAGCCAACAGAAAAACTTACGTTTGCCATCAAATGTCCCGATAGTTGTAAGCCTGACCTATAGCAGGTATGAAATCCTAAAATACAGTACAACACAAAAAAAACTTACGGACTTATGAAAGTAAATTCTGGTAAAGCAAGCAAAAAATAAATACTTGTATATCGACCTTTTGAAATATCACATTTGAATTTTATTTCAAAAAGAGGTTAAAGTTTCCCAGCCTTGGCCTGCTTGTGCGGAAATATCGGTGTATGAAACAATGTTTTCTTTACTTAGTTTTTAATTACTACTCGAATCACTGTTTATGATTCGAGTAGGTCAAATTACTCGTACATTTTTAAGGAACAAGCTGCCCTAAATACGTATTGTAATTGATTATGAAAAACAATAGGAGAATGGAACAACGTGCTATTTTGGAAGGTTGTCACACCTTCATTATCAGCGATCTTGTATTTTGTTCTCTGCATGTGGTGTAAATTACTGTAAGCTTCAGCCTTATATATATATATTTTCCAATGCAAATAGAATATGTGAAGTGCTTTGATTCATCATACTCCAATTTGTTGAAAGCTTGTTATGTAATGAAAGCTAAAATTTAACTTCTCTTATTATAAGAAGCTTACCGTGTCGTTATTCAGGTATGGACTATGTTAAAAAACTTTGTGGAAAATATTCAAGCATATATATTTTACTAAACTATTAACCTTCTAACTCCCCCTCAAGCTCAAGCTCGAAAAAACACTTTGAAAAAATGTTTGAGATCGGTTATGACTTACTTTAAAAATGTTTGTCATAAAATTTTATTAAATATGTTAGAACTAGGGATGCCAAACGAAAAATCCCGAATCCCGAAATCCCGGGGTTTTCGGGATTTGGTAAATCCCGATTCCCGGGATTTGTAAAATTCAATCCCGGGATTTCTTTTTCGGGATTTCATAGAAATTTTTATATAAAATTTATTTATTTATAAATTAAAATGTTCGTTGATTTTATGGTATTTTTTTTTATAATATTTAAAAGTCCCATATATATTATTATACGTGCAGTTTTAACAATTTAATGACTATTCGTGACATATTTCTTATAAATTAACTAAAAGAGCAAAATAAATTAACTACTTTCTCACGCTTATTTTCATCAAAGGAGCCACAATATACATATATATAATATACATTATTTTGAAAACAAAAAGAAGCATATGGACTTTTTTAAGGGGTATAACATTTGGAAAACTCATAAGTTTGACAAATTTATTCCGTCTTAATCTATATTATGAGAGCAATTATGAATAAAATCCCACAAGAAATTTTTCCCGGGGAATAATTTTAAACAGTAGCAAATAATATGGAAATCAACTCCTCAACGCTATAAAAAATAGCAATTACCTACTTGTCGGTAACAATTGAGTACTATTGACAGCTCCTTAGTCGGAATTTGCACTATGCAAGTCTTATTGCTAAGCTGATTAGTTTGTGGAAGAGAGAGACGAGGGGAACATTAACTTTTCTTTTCGATCGTTTCTCTCACCTAACAAACTAATCAGCTTAGCAATAAGACTAAAATTTTGAAGTAGAATACAATACAAGGCAAGTTCAAACTTTTTTTGAAGGGTTGACGTAAATGTAAGAAATATTTACCGAATAAAGCGTTTCGTTTTTAAAAAATCCATAGATATGTACATATGTATGTTCGTTTTGGTTAGGATTATAGAAAAAATGTAAATATATTGAAAACAAAAACAAATTTTCATATTTAGTTATGGTTTTCAGTATAAATTCTCTAACATCAAATGTTACTCAAATTAATCAACTTAAAAATAGTTGAGAAAAATTCTTTTGATTTCATATTTCATACTCGTATTAGAAAATTGTTAACTTTAAAGACAATATTCTCAACATAAAACCTTTTAAAATTCATAAAGTTTGTTATTAAAGTAATTTTTATTTAAAAAATAATTTATTTTACCAATTTATTTTACCAGATCCCGAAATCCCGAATTTCCGAAAAATCCCGGGTTTTTCAGGATCGGGATTTACAAATCCCGAATCCCGGGATTTCCAAAAATCGATCCCGATTGGCATCCCTAGTCAGAACATAAAAAAGTCTAAAGGTTAACACTAGCAGCAAAAGCCAAGAAATCTCAAGATTGCACATTTTTAGGGTTCCGTTCATCAAAGGTAAATGGGAACCCTATTATTTTCGCTAACATTGCCCGTACATCAGTGTATCTGGCACAGGCTCTTTTTTTACAAGAAACTTACGAGCTAAGGGCCTGAAATTTTCACAGAAAATGTGAAACATTGGCCGTTATAACAATAAGAATCCGTTTAAAAATTCAAGGCTGTTCTAAAACGAGCAACGAAAATGTTTGAAATCCTAATGTAAAACACCAACAATTATATAAAAACTATTGAAATTTTTAATATTTTTATGCCAACTGCACAAATTTAGACTGAAATTTAAAAAATCAAAACTAAAGGGTATTCTTTCAGTTAATGTAATTAGACAACTTGCTGTATCTTGGAAACCATAAGCGCTAAGATAAAATTAAAAATGCCAAAATTGAGAAAATGCCTAAACGAAAAATTCACAATATAAAAAATAACCAAAAATAAAATAAATCATCTAAAATTAATGATAATAAAAAATCGACAAAATGAAACAATAGCAAGAATAAAAAAAATCACCAAAACCCGAAAAAACATTATAAACTAAAAAAGCTCCAGAACCAAAAACAAATCGCCATAAACCGAAAAAAATACATAAAATGAAAAAGTCGCCAGAGCGAAAAAAAACGCTAAAACTGAGAAAACTCCAGAAACCTCATGAAAGAAAAAAAAAACAAAACTAAGAAACATTTGAAAAACTAAAAAACGTCAAAAACCGAACAAATCCATATTTTGAGAAAAACGTAAATTTTTATATAGGCTGAAGTTCGTACACATGTAGTGTCCTTATGGAACCCTTCGTGTTGATTGTCAAAGTCGCACTTTACGGGATTTATTACTTTTAAAAGTTTGTTGGAAAAATATCGCATTAATGAGTTTGGCTGGTTTTTACGGTTTGCGCTAAGTTTGGTTTTTTTTTTGAAGTTTTCATGCCTGGTCTTTTCCTTTTTAGGGCTGTTTTTTACTATGTTTTGTAATACAGCCAAAATACAGAACTTATATAGGGGAGCTAGAGGGTTAAAATGTTCCACAAAAATATTGGCCTGAATATTTTCTACAAAGCTGCATTACCTTACAACTCAGATGCAAAGGACAATTACTTTTTTTGTGCAGATCAGAGAAAGACAAAATGAAAAATTTAAGTAATCTTTTTATATTGGCCGTCAAACAAATATGAATGTGTACAACTGAAAATAAAAAGCACGCTCATATACAAACACATGCACTATGCTTATACACACTCATGTGCGTGAGTATAAAAATACTCTGACTATTAATTGCCTACACATGCATAAATACAGGACTGTTTTATTTACACACACATAAATCAAGTTTTGCAACAGCCAAACCCACACACACATATCCATACATTTTCCATTCCATTTTATATACACAAAGAAATGCATACGGTGGCACATCATGGATAAATATCCCGAGTATCATACACAATTTTTATTTGTCTGATTAGATTAGGTAGACTGTAAGAATGTAAGAGAGTTAATGCATTCGATATACATGTGCACTTTTATTTCTAGTTGCTGTGTATTTTAGTTTTTCTTCTAAACAAAATAGAGCTGTTCTTGTATGTTAGAATCAGCTATAGTCTAGTTGCTTCAGAGAAAATATATGAGCAAACGAATTGCTTACACTATTATTAAACGCCATTATACTCATGTATATTTTTTGAGGTCTCACTGTCATTCTCTGGTACAGATATGCAGAAGAGCAAATTGGCTTAAGACAGGAAACTGTAACCCCTTTAAAATACAATTTCGATGTGATCTTTAAAAACTCCGAAACACTTATATATTTTTTGTCTCCCCTACCGAAAATTCATTCTCAGATCTCCGTAATTTTTGTAATAAACAAAATTGTTATACAGTGTAGTCAATGATGTCGAAGTTTTTATTTTTTTTTTGGAAATCCATACGTTTAGTACGGTTGCTGTTGTTTTGTCAATTTATTCTAGCTTAAACATTCAATTTCTGCTGATAAAAGATTCGAACCTTTTCTCGTGATGAATTTTCCATGTCACAGCTTGCATTTATTTAACAAAAAGAATTTAAATTCTAGTCTACGCTGCTCGTAACGATTGCGAAGTTTTAACAAAACATAGTACAAGTCATGATAAAAACATACAAAGACCGCAACTGTCATAAGTAAATAAAATACTTTGGGATAATATTAAAGACTTTTCAATTGCCTGCTAAGATTTTATGAATTCTAGAGCTACTAAAATATGATGTCACATATTTTATGCGGCTTTTTTAAGATTGAAGACAGAAATTTATATAAAATATTAAATTTGATTGACTTTTATACCAACAATTATTTAGAAAAGGATATGAAAACAATTTATTTTTGTTTTTTGAAAGTTTTAATAGCTTTAAAAAAAATACGTGATATTTTGCACTAGCAAAATCTTTACGTATTGATTTAAAAGTTTTTTTCTGAACAAGAAGTCTTAAGAATGTTACAGGCTGTCTACACTGAGAGAAAAGCTCATCATCGAATTTATGACGTGTAGTTATCAGGTCTTTGATATCACTATTTAATTTTTTTATCATGCAAATTATTATTCCAGCAACATACATATCGTTAGCTAAAATGCCCCATTGGATAGGTGGTAGCGATACTAACCTCTCAGTCCAGAGGTTGTGGGTTCGATTCCTGCCATAGACTCTGGGTGTTTTCCGCAGACAAGCTAAGCGCTTCTCAGCTTTTGTTGTGTTTGTTAAAAAAGATCATATAACTACACTTTTTGTAATTTTATAGGAAAGATAAAAAAATAACGAAGTTATTCACGGCAAGACTGTTGTATATTTAGAGATGGTAAAACTAAGATTTCATTACAAAAAATTCTTTCAGGCAAATTGTAACACGATGAATCAAAACAATTCACATATTCCATTTTCAATGAAAGGCTGAGTATATAAAGCAGAAATCTTCATCAACTGACACCACATACAGTGGACCAAACACAAAAGAACGGTGATGAAGAAGGTGTAGTGAGCTTCGAAAACAGCTAGTTGTTCCGTTCGACTACGTGTTTGTCATAATATTTACAATTTACTTTGGTGTTATTTGTTCATTAATAATTATCACATGAAATTTGGCTTACAAAGCGATATGAACTTTAGCCCGTTCAAATCATAAATTTAGAAACAAATGAAGTTCTAACAATAATAATAAAACTAATTAAAGTTTCTTCATTTTATTATTTAATTCACCTGATTTTTTGTTGGGACATGTGTTTCGATGTACATACACAGAAAAAAAGTATTCACCAATATTTTCAATTAAAAATATAATTTTTTAATTAAATATTTAATGGTATTAATTAATTTGAGTACAAAAATCAAATTATTTATAGGTGAAAACTTAATTAAGTTTTTAATTGATATTACAAATATTTTAATTAATACTTTTTTGTGTGTAATTACCAATTATTGATTTGTTTTAACGGTTTTGCATTTCAGCTAGCGATATGCATGTGTTTTAAATTTTTTTAGGAAAAGTTTAGTGATGATTACGTTATTAAGCTCTACCCTAATTTTATACGTCAACACTAATTTTATAAGTCATTACTGATTTTTTATTCAGTGTATGTGTTGCCTACAGTGTTGTACAAAGTTGATGAAACTTTTTAAAATAATATAGTTTTTATTGTTTATTTAGAAACCTCTTTCAGATATATTCTTTCACAAAATTAAGTTTAATAAAAGAATATTTTTGCCTTTACTTGCTGTGGGTATTTTAAATTTATATATGAAGGCCATAAAAAACGTATTTTCTTAAATTTTAAGTCCCATCTGCTAAACTTCCTTTTTTTATCCCATTACCTTTATATGTGTTTGTACAACGGCTTTATTTATTTGAGTAGTTTTTATACTCTCTACCATCTATCATCTACTTATGAATTGTTGGCCATAACGAAAATTAATAAAAGGAAAACGGAAATTTGTTGTCAAATATGGCACATTTCCAAATAAACTATCAGGCTGCTAAATAAACATCCAAACAAATAAACAACAACAACAACAACAAAAAGAAGTGATGTAGAAGTACTTGTATTAAAAGTCATGAACAAGAACAGAAAAAAAACAAACAACCAAACAGTTATAGTTGACAACAATTTATGTTGCACTAACTACCAACTACTGCAGCAGATGCTTGACATTCAACATGGCAAATGTTTTTTTTTCTTATTTCTTATTCACGACTGCCAAATCAACTGTTCCCGTGTAGCCATGAATTCATAGAAAAGAAGATGACAAAAAAAAGTCGAGCTGTTGAAAACTGTATATGAATGAATGGTAGTTTAGCAACTCAAGTATCTGCAAGCTACGAATATTTTTTTTTTTAAATTAAAAGTAGCTGCTTTTGACAAATTTAAGGTGTTGTATGATTTAAGGGAAATGTTAGAAGGAGGAAAAAAATAGATTTCTCAGTCAAGGTTTTTTTCCTTTAAAATCATACTGGCAATTATATGCAGTGTGTAATTGAACTGTTTCTATTTCGCTATTTGTTTTTTAATATATTTTTATATTATTGCAGGAAATTTATGAATTTCTTTTTATTTCTGTTCATAAATTAAACTTCTCGTGATTAAAATAAAAAAATTAATAGATAAAAGCTTACACAAAAAAAACTATGGAATAAATTGTTCACGCATAAACTCTGAATAATCGATAAATGATAATAATGATGATTTGTTCATTGAAACAAGCGACAGGATAAACAGCACTTATCACTGGATATACAAATGTTAATATTTAAATAAATGTGCATTAAATATATATTAAATTGTCACAAAAATTAATAAATAAATTGTAATCACGTTACACTAGACTTGGGTCGAACTCGTTCACTAGTTAATTTTTGCCACAAACTTTTAATCAAACCCATGTAATTTAATTAGGTTTGATCATCAGTTTGTGGCAAAAATTAACTAATGAACTACCAAATATACATTAGACTTGTATCCAACACCTCTTTTTCAAATAGTTTTTTCTGTTGGCCACAAGTCCGGCCAAAAACATCAATGTAAATTAGACTTGTATTAAACTCTTTCAGTAGTTCGTTTTTGACACAAACCAATGATCAAACCCATTTAAATAACATGGGTTTGATCATTGGTTTGTGTCAAAAATGAGATAATGAAATAGTTCGAAATAGACTTGGGTCGAATTCGTTCACTAGTAGACGTGGGTCGAACTCGTTCACTAGTTAATTTTTGCCACAAACCAATGATGAACTCATTTAAATTACATGGGTTTGATCATTGGTTTGTGGCAAAAATGAACTAGTGAACGAGTTCGACCCGAGTCTAGTTCGATGCAAGTCTAATGTAAATTAAATGGGTTTAAAACAATGGTGGGCACTGTCAATGTATTAGTAAATTTTTTATGTGTTGAGGTTGCGAGCTACCCACCAAACACAAAGCCAAGCGTTTGAAAGATAATGGTGCATTATATATTTATACATAAAAAGACATATTTTTTATCTTGAGAGAAAACGTTGATTAAGTAAAATTATTAATTGAAAATAAATCTTTTTCTAAGTAAACAGTGAAATAAAAAAATTAAAAAAGATAGGACAATAATTCATCATGTTTTCTATTCAATAAAAAAAAATAAAAGAATCGTTGCTTGGTGGAGCACAAAGGTGAAAATTCACCAAATAAAAATATGCGGCTGGATGTATCAAACATAATAAGCTTTGATATTTATCGGCATGGAAGATCATTTTCAGATGGGAAACATATTAAAAATATTGACATTTCGATAGGGCAATGACAAATTTTTGGATTTCAGTTCTACAGTTTCACCTTTTCATCCAAATTTACAGCTTATTAATTCCCTGCTATAGAAGCTTCAGAGCTCACTCTTAATACAATTCGAGGTGTCACACCCTCATTCACAGAATTAAAAAAAAAATGCTTCGCACCCTGATCTATAAGTGTTTACTGAAGTACGTCTGAGCCATAGTGATTGGCTATATAGATTATTTGACTTAAAGGAAGAAGCGCTGCAGATCTTAAAAACGGCAATATAGAAGAATGTGCAGTACAAATATAATGAAGTCTAAACGAATTTAATAAAAAAACTGCAATAAATGGGAAAGAATTTTTGCGAT
Organism: Tachina fera; assembly: GCA_905220375.1. Taxonomy (NCBI): domain Eukaryota; kingdom Metazoa; phylum Arthropoda; class Insecta; order Diptera; family Tachinidae; genus Tachina; species Tachina fera. Next base: position 108,677,371 of record LR999966.1, on the reverse strand, counting down.
TTATATAGAATTCTTTTTAACTTTCAAACACATCATTCTTTACTCACTTTTTCTAGTTTTCCACAAACTGCTGTCACAGTGATAAATAGAAAAATTTTAAATATATTGATAACATAAAAGGCATTGTATGTTACCAAATGCATTATTTATAACAAAATATTTTTCGCATATCATCATCAATTTGAAATGAGACAAGTATGTTTGCTGGACAAATATTCTTGAAAAAAATATAAAAAAATATGTAAGCATCCGCCTGATGTGCATTCATCGCTGTCTCATCGACGACTAAATTAAAGAGGGTAAGAATACGTGTGAATATTATTTTCACAATTGTGCCAAGAAACGCCCGAGTCTGGTTTAAAATAATCTTTGATTCGAACGCTCTCAAACTTGTTAAAAAAGAGCTGTTGCACACAACTCTACCATTATTGCAACAAAGTATTACATCAAAAAAGCTGGTTTGAAGTTCAAACCCATTTAAATTAAATGGGTTTGATCATTGGTTTGTATTAAAAACTGGCTGCTAATGAGTTCGATCCTAATTTGGATGTGTGTTGGACAGACAAGCAATTGCACAAGTTTGACGACTTGATGGCGAATCAAAATATTAAAAATTTAGAAAACAAGCCGAACATGCTCGATGAGAAAATCTATTTGTTTCAACATAAATAAAAGACAAAACACTCGATGAGTAAAAGTCGCTTAAGAGCTAGCATTTAGACTTGTATCGAACACATTCAGTAGCTCGTTTTTGACACAAACCAATGTTCAAAGCCATGTAATTTAAATGCGTTTGATCACTATAGTTTGTGTCAAAAACGAGCTACTGAAAGAGTTCGATAGAAGTCTAATATGGGTTAGAGTTGTGTCTTCTTGAACGAGTTGTGTCCCACAGCTTTTATTGAACTTGTTCGTTTGCATTAGAATCAAAAGTTGATGAACTTGTATCCAACAGCTTATTTAAGTTAAAGATAACAGTTGGACACAACTCTAATTTGAGTCGAATTCCTTTAGTCGATCTAATTTATATGGGTTTGATCATAGGTTTGTGTAGTAAATGACCAACTGAATGAGTTGTACTAAAGTTCCTTAGAATAACGACTTTTACGATTGCCTTCTCCGCCGGTTTTTGTTTAACGCAATTGTGCTTGTATGTTTGTAAAATTTGCACAGCATGTGGAAAAACATAAACATAATATAAGGAATGTACACAATAAAAGAACAGTTGTCAACAAAATTCATGTACCAACACATGTGACACATTGAGTCTTCAACTATTGCCAGTTAATTGTTAATTTAATTTAAATAATTTTTTTTTATTTAATTTTTATTTATGGGCCATGCAGACATTGCATCCACATACTTATTTTCATGCAATTGCAGGCATATTTGTGTGATTTAATATAATATGTATGTCATTACGTTAATTATTAAATTGTTAAATGCAACTGCTGTAAAGTAAAAAATTAAATAAATATATTATGCGATAATACTTCAGGGAAACATTGTTAAAACATATACATATATATACAGTCATCTAACAATTCAAGATAATTTAATTTAAAATAAATTAAAAGGCTACTGATTAAATTTAAAATAATTTAGCATACATACATATGTACGTATATAACTTGCTTTAAAGTAATTATTGATTTAAATAAAATTTTTAGTGAAAGTGATTCCGTCATCTATAAGTATTTTGTTAGCCCAATTCTTTAAATGTTAACACATTTTTAACCATTCTTTAAAGCATATAAAATGGAGGAAACCTCTGAAAGTCAAAATCCATAAGAATTTATGGTATGAATCATTGAACGCAGCTTAAAGAAATCTTTCGAATTGTCTACTTTTTTTACGCGTTGTTTTTGGGAGAAAATATGAAAATATGTCAAAAAAAGAAACTACAAAAATAATCCTTTTCGAGATACGTTCCAGCTCACGAACGGTCATCACTAAACCCCCAAATATTTTGGAAATCCCCATAAAAAAGACTGAACTTTAATTGAAGAGGGGGTAACAAAAACTTTTTCCTTTATTAGAGCTGCATAAAAAACAAATAAGTTCTTGTTATAACTTTCAGAATGTAAATTTATTTTGGAGTCTAAAAACGTTTCGTAAGGTGAACTGAATTTCAAAAAAAGTTCTGTTTAAAGTTATTCATACATTTGCAATATTATTGTGCAATAAAATTTCTTGTGTCTATATTAGTTTAGCTCCAAAATATATTGGATAAAATCAAATGTATTTTAATTTATAGTGGGCAAAATTTAGACATTAGACAATAATCTCTCATCTCACTGAATATTATATAAATTTTTTTTACTATTTAATACTGAATTTTTTTAATTAATTTAAATGTATGTACTCGTATCAAAAAAAATTCTACGATTTCTCAAACACAATTTTTTTTTATTTAACATATATTGTACACTCAGGGAAAAGCTGCAACTTATAAATAAGATCGATTCAAATCCATTCAGTAAGTTTCAACATAAAAGAAAAATTATATTAAAACACTTTTAATCAATAATTTTCAACTTCGAATTACTGTTGATTCGATTTATTTATTGAATTAAAGTCTAAACATATTATTTTATGACTTTTATTTCACTAAAATCTCTATTAAATTGAAAATTAAATTGCAAAATATTGAATTAATAAGAAACATATTAAAACCTAAAGGACACCACTTTAAGTGAATGTCTAAACCATATCATATCTATAAGACTATTGTCGTGTTCCATAGGAGTTCCATATTAAAATTATCAAAATAAATTAATATTGTTTAATTTTCATCATGACTAGACGTTCGTAAATGTTTTTTTATTGAATCAATGTGGTTTTTATTAATTTTAAATTGTTTTTTCTCTGGGTGTTCAAAAATTGCACCCTTTTTATTGTGCAACTTATTGTGTAGTGTGCATATATGTTCCAAAGTAACAGTAATAGTACAAGCAAAACACTCAATAATATTGTGTATTTTAATGTATTCTTATATTTACAATACAAAAGCAAATATGTTTCTTTTCTCTTTATAAAGATATTCCATCAATTAGTGGGGGTATCCTACATTTATTTGAAAAATGTACATAATTAATATTTTTAATCAATTTTAATGTCTGCAAATTCGAGCTGGTATTCTGTTTTTAAAGATAAATTCTTTAACCATACTACATTATTAATAAGCCACTTAATATGTATTAATTTGTGGTTAAACAGGTTTTCTTTAACTGAGTGTTAAATTTATTTAAATATTTTCATAACAATATTTATACCACAGATATTTAAGTTAATTGGATTTAAATCACATACAACATCTCTATACATAAAGTAAAATATTAAAATCGAATAAATAAATAAATATGTATGTAAATATATATACATCAGAAAAACCGAAGAGTGTTTATTTAAAATCAGTTAAAAATTCCAAAAAAATAATTTAAATGTTATTTTCTTACCTCCGCAGCCAATTAATGCAGAAATATTAATTATCATTAATTAATCATTATCTTAGAAAACACCATAAATACCCAGCAAAAAAAATTTTAAAAAAGGTAATTGGGCTTGGAATTAATCATTTTTTGTGGAAGCGCTTCCCTACTGGATTACCAACTTAATGATTTTAAAAAAGGCATGATACTAAAATAATCGATTCTTAAAAAGTATTTCCTTTTTTTATTTGGCAACTTGTTTACGTAATCTATTTAATCTTAAAAAAACATTCTTCTCATTTAGCAACTTGTACATAATTTTTTTTTTAAATTTTAGGTAATACGATTTGTAAGCAAGTAATGAAATTTGGTAATCAGAAAAGTAAGCAGTTATATGAAAAGTAGTTCTGATAGTAATGTGTGATATTTTAGCTAAGTCTCTAAACATAAAAAGATTAAAAAGCTACAATAAAAATAGCAACAAAATTTGTTCTGATTTATGGAAAATGATTGAATCAATCACCGATTTAATTAAATATTATTTTTAAATCAATTAAAAAGTTAGTATATTTTCAACGTTTATTGCAAAAAAAAAAAAACTAACAATAATTATTTCTGTATAATTTCCACAAAATATTATTAAAATATAATGCTACTACAATTAATATATTCCAATTTAAATTTTTAATAGTAAAGATTTCTTACGGTTTAAAAAATATATATTTAAAAGTTTGTAAAAAGCACTAGATACACTAAAACAATAGTTTAAGACGCAACATACCAGAGATGTTAAAACGAAGAAATGAATTGAGCTGCTCTGCTATTTATATCTTTTCTGTTACTTCAACCCCTGTACTTGCACTATTCCTTTTCAAACATAATCCAAACCCCTGCTAAAGTAAATAAATAATAAAACAAATTACAACAAACAATTTTAATTGAATCAATGAATAATTTATTTTTTTTTTTTAAAAAGTACCACAAAATAAATTACCCTATGGTAATTATTTTGCAAATATGTAACATTATTTAAGATTCTTTTTCAATACTCTCACTTCAGACTCTCAAGTTTTCAACACAAAAAAAAAACTCAGGCATTCAAAAGCGCACTAACAAACTCTCAGATACAAGTTTACCTACTTTGTGTGTGGATGAATAAATAAATGTTAATAAATAAATATAAAATTGTATAATAAAATTTTTGTTTTTGTTTTAGTCAAGTGTGTCTGAGTGTTTGTTTTTTTTTCTCATTAATTTATTCACAACAGAACTTTAAACTTTTAAATCATTTTCGATACATAAGCAATAATACAATAATAATTGTGTGTGTAGAGGAATAGTTTTTAATTGAAAAAACCATTTTGCATATTTTTAGTAATAAACTCTTTTGTACAAAATTGTCTTATGTAACAAAACTAAAAAAAATCTCAAATTTTTTTAAGTTATTTCAAAAATTGTATAATCAAATGTGTAAAATTTTGTTGAGATGGGTTAAAATTTTTTGATTTTACTTACTCCGGTATGCTAGAACCACTGCTTGTCCCACACATCGCTCCTTAACTACAACAACGTCATAACTCCCAAAATTAAATTTTTTTTCAATTAATTTGTAATTAATATTCATATTGATACTCATATTATTTAAAAATTGCATACAAATACCTTGTATACTTAAATCTAAAGAGAAAAATAAGAATTACTTTTTTAAATCATCAAGCTCTTCTTCTGTCAAACTACGAGTAGTTTTTTCAGTTACGACGTTATTAACAAAAACTTTGAAGTTCAATCAATCATTTTCATTTAATACCAAAATAAATACAAGAATACAACAGAAAATAACGAAAACCATGAACAAAAAAGAAGATACTGACCACTTAAGCGCCATTTACAGTGTGATAATAAAGAATAGCTAAAACCATCTTTCTTAATATTGTAAATTTTTTAGTTCAAGTAAACTTGTATATTTTTATTTTTTGATGTTTTAATAACAACACAACTCGATTGTTAGTAAGTTTATATTATTATGTACATAATTTTATATACGCTTTTGATGTTAATTTTTTAAATTTCAATAAAACAGACAAAATCCCCTGAAGAAGTGAACATAAAATTCAGGAAACGTCGGGAAAAATATGTAATAAAAATTGAGTTTTTATTGACATAAGACAATAAAGGCCTCACCAGCTAAATAGTAAAAAGAATTCAATTCACAACAAATTTGATTTGGCCGAAAATATAAAAAAAAACAATAATTCTATATTGTTGCAAACTAAGAGCTGAAGATTTCATTATCTTAAGTCTCTGCCTCAACATGGTTGTATTACCCAAACAATATTTTATGAATTATTTATTCAAATTAGGCATATAAAAGAATTTCTATAGCATATCATTTCATATTCATGTTTGTATTATTTTTTTTTACAATACAAAAACAATTCTAAATTCATCCAAATGTCTGCAGGAACATTAAATTTTGTATCTTTTTGCAACAGCAACCGTGAGTGTACCAACAAAACAAAACAAAATAACATCAAGTGTTGATGAAATCTTTTTTTATTGAATGAATTCATTAAGTAGAGTTCTTTTTGTACCCTGCACTAAAAATGATAAGAGCATATGGATATAAGTATGTTTGTCATGTCGTATATAATTTCTACGATATTCAGATGTGAGCCCATGCGCACCCTTTTTAATAGGCAAGTCAAATAAGCAATGTCCGTCTGTCCATCAGTCTATAAGGGAAATTTTTTCGCGCAGCTTTCAGAAGAGGTAGAGACTTCTGTGTTGAGCTGAGGTATCAGAATTGGTCTTACATAGATTAGTATTGGAAATCATATCAGTTCCAGCGCTGGTAAGGTTAACTTTTTTTTTAAAGTAACTAAATTAAACAATTTTTTTTATTAATTAAACATATTTTATATTTTAGAAAAAAAACTAGATTGATATTGAGTATCATAAAAATTAAAAATACGTTTCCAGGGTTGGATCTATTTTCTATTTTTTTTTTATTAATGAAACAAGTTTTGTATGTGAGAAAGAAACATATTGGTATTGAAAATCAGCTACTAAGGTTCCAGGATTGGTTCTTTATATATTATTATTAAAAATCAGACTTTTCCAGGGATGTTAAGTTTAAACTAACTTTTGATATATAAACGCAACAAAATAAAACATTTTTTTATTAATTCAATATATTTTATATATATGAAAAATAACATTGATACTGAATATCGCAAATATTTAAAAAACGTTTCCAGGGTTAGAAAATGGAATTTTTTTATTATATTTTAGAAATAAATGAATTGGTATTGAAAATCATCTACTAATGTGCCAGGATTGTTCCCTTATAGGTTATTATTAAGAACCAGACGGTTCCAGGGCTGGTAAAGTTAAACTTTTTTTGGTAAATAAAATTAACTATATAAAACAATTTTTATTAATTAAACATATTTTATATTTATGACAAATAACATTAATATTGAATATAATAAGAATCAAAAAGACGTTTCCAGGGTTGGAAAATGGGATATTTTTGTATATAAAGCTAACTAAAACTATTTTGTATATTTTTTTTAATTAAACAAATTATATACATATATTAGTATATTAGTCGATTTTAAAATATCGGACGATTCCAGGGCTGGTAAGCTTAAACTTTTTTTGGTATATAAACGTAACGAAATAAAACTATTTTTTTACTAAGTAAAGAAATTTTATATTTTTGATAAAATCATATAATGTTTCCAGGGTTGGGAAATGGGATTTTTTTTATAAAATTAACTAAAACCATTTTGTATTTTTTTGTTAATTAAACAATAAATTGCTTAGAAAGAAATAGATTGGTACTGAAAATCAGCTGCTTATAAGCAGCAACTTCTCCTACATAGATTAATTTTAAAAATTAGATGGTTCCAGGGCTGGTAAAGCTAAACTTGTTTGTATATAAAAGTAACTAAGTAAAACAATTTTTTTTAATCATTAAAGATATTTTATATATAAGAAAACATAAGATTGATATTTAATATCATTTAAATCAAAATAACGTTTCCAGGGTTGGAAAATGGAATTTGTTCGTATATAAAAGTAACTATAGTTACAGTTTTTACTGTTTCATTAATTAAACAAGTTTTATATTTAAGAAACAAATAGATTGGTATTGAAAATTTGTCGTATATAGATTATTGTTAAAAAATCAGATGATTCCAGGTCTGGATTGCTTAAACTTTTTTGGTTTTTAAAAGTAACTAAATAATTTTTTTATTAATTAAATATATTTTATATTTCAAAAAAAATAAGATTGATGATGAATATCATGAAAAAATTACATTTCCAGGGTTGGTAAAGTTAAACTTTTTTTTGTATAAAAATAACTGTATAAAACAATTGTTTTTATTAATTAAAGATATTTCATAAATAAGAAAATATAAGATTGGTATTAAATATCATGAAAATAAAAAAAATAGCTTTCCAGTTTTGGAAAATGGAATTTTTTTTGTATATAGAAGTAACTAATGTTTCAGTTTTTAATGTTTCATTGAATAAAAAAATTTTATATTTTAGAAAGAAATATATTGGTATTGAAAATTTATTCTACACAGATTATTTTAAAAAATCAGATGATTCCATATCTGGAAAGCTGAAACTTTTCTTGGTGTCTAAAAGTAACTAAATAAAAAAAGTTATTATGAATTAAACATATTTAAAAAACATTAAATTTATTTTAAATATCGTATATATCAAAAAGACGTTTCCAAGGTTGGATAATGGAATTTTTTTTGTATATATAGAATTAACTGAAAGCATTTTGTATGTTCTTATTAATTAAAAAAATTTTGTATTTGACAAAGAAATATGTACATCGGTATTGAAAAGTATATACAGAATATAGTTTCGGGGGTTTCGGGACTGGAAACTTTTCTTGGTATATAAAAGTACTTAACAAAAAATTTTTTATTTATTAAACATATTTTAGAAAAAATAGATTGATACAAAATATCATAAACATCAAACAAACATTTCCAGAGCTGGAAAAAAATTTTTTGTGTATAAAACTAGCTAAAACTATTTTTTTTTAATTTACTAAGCAAGCCTTATGTATTAAAAAGAAAAAGATTAGTATAAAAAATCAGCTAAAGTAAAAAAATAATTCCAGGGCTGGAAATTTATTTTTTTTAATACACATATACAATCGTTAGATTAGCTCATTATTTTTTTGAAATTTAGATTTCTTACATATTTCAATATTTATTTATAATATATATAATGAGTTGGGGCCTATTTACATTAAGAAAAGGATATGTACTTTCGTTCTTTTTTTTGAGAAGAGTATATAAGATTCGGCTTAGCCGAATAAAGCACTCTTATTTGTTTTCTTTTTTTGCTTGCTCTTATTTTCACGCACAATTTTGTGAATGTAATAAATGTTGAAATGATTATGACAGCCGTAACACTGTTTATTTTATTATTTTCCTTTATACTTTTTACGTTTTCTGATGGCCGCAAACATTTAATATTTTTATTCTATTGTTTCTGCTTTAGTATATTGTTTGTTATCAATTTAATAACATTCCAAAGAGTGATTCATATTTATGGGCCAAAACAAACTAATCATAAACTTAAATTATTTTTGTATTGCCTTAGTTTTATTTCATTACTGTAACGCAGTCCATCTTGCAGGCATGACTAAATTTTATCACCATATCGAATTATAAAACGTGCAAAAATAAAATTTTGCTTGTATCTTTAATACCGCATTTAATTATTTTGAATTGAATTATTTTTATTTCTTTTTTTATCACTGAACAAAGTGACAACATTGTAATGTGAAAATGTAGAGCAAAGTAATTAATTGGTCTTTAAATGTTTAAGATTTTTTATGGCCTCTTTTAACATGCTTTTCGACAAATGGTCTTAAGAGTGAAGAGAAGACAATAAGTTAAGTAGATTTTTTTATAACCTTGAGACAAACTGCAGTAAGACAGGAAAGTTCTTTAACTTCAATTTTTGTTATAATACATAATGAAAGAATAAGTAAAGGTATGACAAAGAAAAATTCTTTTCATGCCAAAGTGAAGTATATTTGATTCACGCCCTTGCTTGATTTTAGAAAATTGGAAGAAATTGCGTGTAAACACAATTATTTATCATTAGCATTAATGTGCTTAGTACAGCATGGTTCACATTTAGATTCCATCATAATTTAACTTTTTTGTGCTGTCAACTAATTGCACTCACAGGCAGATAATATTTATGTATGATTGATCATTAGCATCAGCGCTTACAGTTCAAGGTTGTCTAAAATTTATTAATAAATCAAACTGCTGCACTTTTGTTTCATTAAAAATTTGTTTTCTTTTTATTTATATTTATTTAGAAAAAATTCTAGCTATTGAAGTATTTTATCTTGATCCTTGACATATTGCAAATATAAATCGTAAGCTGGATTGCGTGGGCTTTGTTCAACTGAAAGATATAAAAAAAAATTTAAAACTAAATTAAATATTTTTCTTTTAATTAAACGAAGTAACTTACTTTTATAAACATTATAACCATTAACATCTGCACGATAATAAGTAGTTTGATACAATTCCCTTGTTTTGCCTTGCGTTGGCACTGTGTAATAACCCTGCTGTATGGGCCTATAAACACCCTTCACCAAAACATGCTCAATATGTTGATAATTGACCATACCATTGCTTAACACTAACCTGTTGTAATGAATTAATTAATTTATCTCCTTTAGTATCCCTGTTCAAGCTTACTTGTATTCCTCGCTGCCATTGTTGTATTTATGATGATAATTTTCCAATACAATTACCGACTCTGGTTGAGTGGGTGCAGGTTCACCTATAATTGTTGGCCACAAATCACTGCTGGGATCATAGACAACATCAAAGTCTGCATCGTCATCGGCAAAATCGTTCATTATGTCATCGTCCATATCGGGCATAACAACAATTGGCTGTTCAATGAGGGTGTGCATGGGAATTTCATTGTTAGCCTCAATAATATCATCAACATCTGTTGGCCACACCGCCAATTGCAATTCGTACATGGGCTGTACTCTGTCGGCAGCAGCACTGGGAGACTGTAAATAACAAAACAAAAAATTAGGTCATTAAGGAGTTTTTATTCAATATATAAATAAAATTTAAATTAATTGTTCTAAGGCAAGACTGGTCTCAAATACATCCCAAAAACAAAACACCTACTACAAACTTTATTGAATTTTTATATATATGTTTTTTTGTTATTTTTTTTTTTTGTTTTGTCTGTCTGTCTGTCTGTCTTTCTGTCACAGCCTACTTTCTCGAGAACCCTAAGAGCTACGGATCTGAAATTTGAACAGAGTATGTAGAACTTAATCCGCTACAACAACGAAATTTATAAAATTTGTGTATTTTTATACAGACTACAACAATTAACACTAAAATTTAAAAAAAATCTAAATTAAAGGGTATTTCATCAGTTACTGTAATTTTGACAACTAATGTATTTTGGAAGCCGTAAAAGCAAACTCTTGAAATTTCAAAAACAGTAAAACTAAAAAGTCCCAAAATTATAAAATCGCCAAACCGAAAAAAATTCCCAAAACTAAACAAGCGCCAAATTAAAAAAAAATTTCAAAACTAAATAAAATCGCCATAAACCGGAAAAATCACCAAAATGAAAAAAATCTCCAAAATAAAAAATCGCCAACATAAAACGCCAAAACCGAAAAAATTCCCAAAAACCAAAAAAAAAATCGTCTAAACGTCAAAAAAGCGCCAAAACTAAAAAATCGCCTATATGAAAAAAATCGCCAAAATTACAAAAAAATCGTCGAAATTAAAAAACGCCAAAAACCGATAAAATCGACAAAACGGGGGGAAAAAAGTGCCAAAACTAAAAAAGCGCCAAAAAACGAAAAAAAAATGTCAAAACTATATATTATATAGGCTAAAAATCGTATAGTATTATGTATGTAGTGTGTTTTCAGAACCCTTCATGTGCGAATCAAAGTCCCACTAACAAACACAGCATTGCTACACAGAAAAATATTTTTTTAATATTAAAAAAATGCAATCAAAAACGTAATTTAGTCAAAATAAACGCTTGTTTAAAAATTTAATTTCACTAAATCTTTAATTTACTCAATACAATTTTTAATTAAATCTTATATTTATGATTTGATTTGGCCAAAATTCGTATTGCTTTGTAAACCAAATTACATGCGATCATTATTAATGAATAAATAACACCAAAGTTAATTGCAAATATTCTGACAAACAATAGCAAAACGGAACAACTAGCTTTTTTCGAAGGCAACTGCACCTTCGAAAAAAAGCGCAACAAGAAAAAAAAACGCCTAAATTAAAAAAAAATCACTAAAACTAAAATATAAAAAAATATAGAAAAAAATATATAAGAAAAAATCGCCAAAACTAAAAAACCTCGTAAAGAAAAAAATCACCAAAACGAAAAAACACGCCAAAAATCGAAACCAACGCCAAAACCAAAAAAGTATCAACCAAAAAAATCGCTAAGTGTACGTAATTTATTTTTTAAATTTCCACATCGTGCAAGATATTCGATAATATAGACTGAAATTCGTAAAATATTACATATCACTTATTTATGGAAAAAACGTCACAAAACAAAAAAAAACCCATTTGCCAAAAATCGAGTTTGAAATTTTCAACTTACACACAACTTAATCAAAAAATAAAATTTTATTTTGCTCTCAAGAGATATATGTATTTGTTAGAAGTTTTTACACAATATGAAGAACGATATTAGAATTGATTCTGCATCATCAACTTAAAATATCCACTTTTTGAGTTATGACGTTATTTGAATAAATGAGCGATACGTAGTGTCCGCACGGAACTTTTCGTGTGCGAGTCAAAAGGATCAGTTGGCCGACTGTAATGTAATATAACTGTAACTAAGGAAACAGATGATGGATATTTTTATATGAAAATTAGGTTACGTTACATTACATCTCTAAAGGCTCAGTTATCCGACTGTAATGTAAAGTAACTACAACAGTTATAAACAGCTGATCGATATTGTTGTGTGAAAAGTAATGAAAATGATTATAGAGATGTAATGTAACGTAACCTACTTTTCATATAAAAATATCGATCACCTGTTTCCTACTGTTGCAATTACTTTACATTACTGTCAGCTAACTGAGCCTAAAGTCTCATTTTACTGAATTTATTGAACAATTATAGTTGTCAACTTGTACACAATTTGAACACAAACATCGTTGATACACATTCTTTTTTTAGCAGTCATATAATTCATACACTTTAAAAGTATTCACTTTTATCTCTAGTCAATAAATTCATTTTCCCAAGTCTAGGGATTTCGGATTAATGTTTGTCAAAATCTCAACAATATTCTTATTAAAGACAAACTCATATGCAGCAGAGAGAAACAAATAGAAAATTTTTTCAACGTTTACTCACATGCAGTCAGTTCCTCTTCATTCAATCAATCATCATACCTGTGTGGTTGCTTTTGTTGTCGGTTTAGCTAAAACAGTTGTAACATCTTGTAAAACCATTATCAGCATTAGAGATATAAAAACAAAACTTTGCATGTTGCTGCTTGCTGCTGCTGGCTGCCAGCCACTAAATACTTTAACGGAAGCTGGTATAATTTGTTGCCTTGTGTGTGTGTGTGTGTATGTGTGTGGGTGTGTTTGTGATGGCTGCCACGTGCCAAGTTGAAGAAAACTGTGGGATATATTGGCTGGTATATTGCTGGTGGATTCTTGATGCCGGAATTGTTTCTAGCCTTTTACTATGCAAGTACATATGTATGTATGTATGTATGTGCTTGTGTTTGCCTGCCTTTTTGTTCGATACTGTTGATGTGCTGCGTATGCAAATGTTGAAAACTTCTCCAGAAAGTCCATGGTTTATGGTTGTGCAGGTATTTATATTGTATTTTGAACACAGCAAATATTGGCGCAATACTGAAATATTTGGCTGCTGCTGTCTGTCTTGCTTGTTTTTTGGCTTTTATTTTATGACTTCTGTCTAAAGCCTTTTTCTTTCTCCTTTGCCTTTCTTTACTGTTTTCTTTTGCAGTTCATGTTCTTGTTGAAAGCCAGAAATTTCTGCTGTATTTTTGGTTGATTTTTTAATATAATTTTTTTTTGTATTTATCTTGTAATATTTTTTTTTGTTCATTTTTATTTAGTAAATCTTAAATGCTTTGTTTGCATTCACCAGTCATACTTAGCATTTTTTTCTTGTTAATATAAATTTAACACAAGTTGTTTTGCTTCTTTGCTGTCGTCTTTTCGTTTGATGACCCACTTAAGGTTTAAAAAAAGAGCCTCATCCTTTATCCGTTTTTTTCTTCAAGTTATAAAATTTGTCTTATAGAATATTCTTGTTATTTGTATTTTTTGTTATTAATGCCGCTGCTGTTTTTATTCAGCAGAAATATTACTTTTGTTATGGTTATTCTGTTTTACTTTATATTTTCTGGTTTTATTGCAAATATTATTATTATGTATTATTTTTGTCATCTTTTGGTTATTTTTTGCAGATCTTTTGATTTTTGCTTTGAGTTAAAAAGAAAAAAAACTGTTGGTTACTTTTAGCAAAGGCAAAGGAAATTTATTAAAAAAAATTGTGTATACTTCTGTTGAAATGGGCTGCTAATTATAAACATATTGTTTATTCTTGATCTCTTTGTGTATCTGTAACAGAGCGTTTTAATTTTAAAATTTATAAGATGAAAAAAAAACTGGTAATAAAAGATAAATTATTTAAGTTGGGTCATAACTTTTGTAAATAAACATCACGATCATTAATTATGGATCTTTTTTTGATCTAGACTTGACATTTTTGACACTTACCTATTGTCAAACTCATGTAAACTTGGTTCAAAGTCATTCAATTTGTTATCCAACCCATGTAATTTAAAGCAGTTTGATCATAGATTTGTGTCAAAACCAACCAACTGAATGCGTTCGACTCAAGTCTAAACTCATGTAACTTTAATGGCTTTGATCATAGGTTTGTTCAACCCAAGTCAACTACGATTTAGAATTATATCTAGACTTGTATCGAAATCTTTCAGTAGCTCGTTTTTTGACACAAACCAATAATCGAACCCATTTAAATTACGTCAGATGAAATATCAAAATAAAATATAATAGTCATAGCCCTGCCCACTCTTTTGAAGTCAAAATTGTGTCAAGTTTTAGTAGGCGTGGATCCGCCCATTTTTTCAACTTCAAAATTGTGTTGTTACGAGAGCCCAATCAATGTATTTGGTAATTTTTGTAACAAGCAAATAAGCAGAATGTCATAAAAGAAAAACCAAAGGAAAAATTGAGGGCGTGTCCACAATGGGACCAAAGGAAAAGAAAAGGAATGTTATAAAATATTTTTGGCTGAAAAGTCTCATTTAGGTGCACAATTACGCATTTAATACACAGAATATAATTTGCATTTGAGTTCCCGGCAATTCCCAAAAAAAATCGGAAAATCCCAAAAATAGGCTTTTTGTATTTATGCTGAATTCTTTTAATTTATCTCAGGGTGCAGAAACTATTTGTGACAATATTAAAAACATATATTTTTTTAAAGTCGCGTAGTGAATTTTTTTATTCCAACGTTGGAATTTGTGAAAAAATGCTCTTAAATTTGATATTTATAATAAAAATAGGTATATTTCGAAATGATCCGATTCCATCACAAACGGAATTTTATAACCAAACATTTTTTTGTAATATTTCTTATAGTATTACCTTTGGAATAAGAAAAAATATTTAATTGATATCTTTGCAAAATATTTTTATAATAGCGAAATAATTAACCCACTTTCTTCTGCAAAAAAATGCGAAACCTCGACTTCTTTCCAAATTTAAATTTGAAATGCGTATAACTTTTGATTTAATTGTGATTTTTAAACTTAACTTTTTTAATGTTAAGAATTTTGTTCCTCGTTCATATCGAAAAAGATTTTTCTTCTCCACTAGCAGAACAGTGGACTAAAGTTGGTAAATAAAAATTGCAAGACTGTTGTAAATTTAGAGAAATTTTGAAATACGATGAATCAAAACAATTCACTTATTCCACTTGCAATTAAAAGTTGCGTCTATAAAGCACAAATCTACATCAACTGACACCACATACAGTGGACCAAACACAGAAGTACGCTGATGATGAAGTTGTTGTGACCGACGAAAAGAGCTAGTTGTTCCGTTCTACTGAGTGTTTGTCAGAATATTTAGAAATAACTTTGGTGTTATTTGTTCATTAATAATTATCACATGTAATTTGGCTTAAAAACTGATACGAACTTTAGCCCGTTCAAATCTTAAATATAGAAACAAATAAAATTCGAACAATAATAATGAAAATTACGCCAAACTTTTAGTTTACGTATGTCGAACATTTCCGAAACCGCAAGCAAAAACCCATAAATGTAGCAAACTTTTTTTAGTTCTTGGATAGAAAAAAAAACACTTGCTAAAAACCTTTTTTATCAGATCAAAAACATAAGCTTGACATCGGTTTTAATTTTTCATTAACCCTAGGTTGTCGATTTTGGGGCTTTATGGCTCCACCTCCTTTCAGGGTATATAGTCCTAATTACGCAAATTTATTTCCATTTTTTTAGTCCCCACTGTGTATCGGGTACTTTAGGCCCCACTGGGCACCATCGGATCGAACTAAAAAATTAAAGTCGCATTTGTGGCAGCAAACCTCATATTTTAGACAACACACATATTACGAATTAAACAAAATCAAACACAAGCTGCGACCAGTCTAATGTACATGTATGCCATAATCCAGACCACTGCAATACTTGTCTTAATGCCGACTCGATTTACGCCATTTCGATTTGCGTTGCGAAATTTTTTGTTGCTTCTGGTCTTGATCTACGTCGCCTGTGTTGATTAGGCAATCTAATTAAAACAAGGTAACACTCATTTGCACCAGTAGCCTAGTACAGGGGCCGTGAGGTCGATTCCCACCAAAGATAGGGATCTGTTTCACTAAAACGGGTGAAGGTTTTTATCACCATATTCCTAAAAATAAGTTACTATAATACTTTTAATTGCATTTGTGACATTTAATAATAAATAATAAGAATAAATAAATGAACTTTAACGTATACAAAATTTGAAATTCAATTTACATAGTTTCGATGAATGTCGTAATTCGAGGGACTACTGTATACCTGTTTAATATCATTCTGTACACCAATATGATGGTCATAAGTTGAATATATGATATATGTGCACATTATTTAGTAATTGGATAAGAAGTTAAGAATATACATGTAGTTTTATTACAAACCCACTCTGCACTATGGGGCTGACTAATCACTTCAACTTACTTCGCTAAAAACTCTTTAAAAAAATTTAATTTATCAATAAAAGCAAAAGCTTTTTTTACTGCAAAACCACAAAGAATTTAATATTATTTTCACTTGAAATCATATTAAAAAGTATTTTAAATATTTAACAGCCAGAATACTTTCCCCATCTTATAAGTAAGCAAGCCAAATACATTTTATATGCCCCAGAAACCAAAAAATAATATGAATAAATTTATTATTTCTACAAAATCAGCCTCCTTAAAATCACATCATTACCAAATAATAACGAGTTGTAATTAAATGTCGTTCTTTCTCAAATCGTAAAAGTAATGTTAAAACCAAGAAAATTTGAAGATTCAATTTTTGAACTTTACATTGAAAGGCAACAACAGCAGGCAGAACATAAAAACGTGTTGTAAAAATCACATCATAAAAATCTTGTGCTCCACAAATTTTTTCTTTTGTATTTTATTTTATTATCATGAGGATTTTCATTTAAGGTAAAGGAAGACTTTCTGCTGGAATATGCATATAAAATGGGAATGTCAAATGAAATAAAAAATTAGTGACATTCTGAACTCTTTGCTAAAATGTTAATCAGTATTAAATTTTTGTGTACCGTTATAGCGTTATTTGTGCTGACGGCCGAGTGTTCAACAGTAAAGGAGACGAAAGTTAAGGAAGAGCGTGATAAGGAACGCTCGAAAAGGGAATCAATTTATTCCTTACCCATTTATTATGAGGCCATGCCTTTTCAAGCAGTACAGCCTGGACCTGCAATGCCTCCAGTAACGCAGCCGGTGCAACAACAACAACAGGCCTTACCGCTACTGGGAGCTTTAATTAGCGGTGTACCAGGTTTGAATGGCATAGCTTCGACTTTGACGACGTTACTGCCTTTAGGTAATTTGGGTAACTTGGGTGGCTTGGGAGGATTGGGCGGCTTAGGAAATCTGGGAGGTTTGGGTAATTTAGGTGGCCTTTTAGGTGGTTTAACTAATTTAGGAGGTCTGGGTGGCTTAGGAGGCTTACCATTACTAGGCAGCTTGCCCGGTTTAGGCAACCTGGGTGGACTTCTACCAGGTGGAGCTACGAGGTGTCCTGCAACACAGATCTTAAACTGCCGCTGTGAAAATATACTACCATTGCCAGCACAACCGCCTACCACCCCTGCTAGATCAGCTGATGGTCTAGAGATTTTGCAACAAAACATCAAATTCAATTTGAAAGGCGACAAAGAAATTAGGTAAGAAAGAAAGCACTGAAATTTTTTAATCCTTATGCTTATGCGGCCCATCCATTATACAATATTATTGCGTACTATGCAATATATGGCACAATATTTTCAAAAAAAATATTGCCCAATTTTCCTGACAGTGAAAAAGCAAAGAACATTAAACAATGTTGCCACCATATTAAACAATCGTCTTGATTGTACAATAAGAATCAAAAGTATTTTGATATTTGCCCATATATTGTGACTCTTTCGAATATGAGGTAGATATTATTGTACAATACTAAATACGAAAAATTGCACAGTTATATTGCAAGTGGATGGATCGCTTAACAGCTGATTATTCAAACGTCTTCAACTCTCAAAACTTAAATCACCAACTCTATTTAACTATCAATTCATATTTAAAAATATTTTTTCATATATATGTATGTATATTAATTTTTTTAATGAAAAACGACTTTTAAATGTCGATTGATATTTAAATAGAATGGGTGAAACAGGCTCAGATTGATAAATAGATTTATTCAACTCTGGTGGCATCAAAAATTATTTTGCATTTCATAAACAATTTTCCGTGGCTTTCCAGCTTTTTTTAATTCCAATTTCATGGAAGAGGTCCATGTGTAAAACTATTTTTTTTTAAACCAAGAATTGTTTTTTATTGTATATATTTTTTGTACACGACTGTACTTGCCACTTAAAACAAAAACTCATCATCCACTGATGACATGCTCTGATACGAACACTAGAAAGTCAAAATACAAATACTGATTGACGTATTTATTTTAACATCTCCTTCTAAGTGACGAGCACTCGACTGACGTATTTATTTTAACGTATCCAGGGTCCATTTGTTATGTCTTAGACTCCTTACATTTGGCCAAGGACACCCCTTACCTTATGATTACTTATTTCATCACTATTTCTCTAACTCTTTTCCAGTGCCCGCTTAAGCAATGGTTTATTACTTTATCAAAGTTCCGGCAGCGAAAAGCTTGCCAGCAATAAAAACTCTCAAGTTATTCAAGGATTTTATACACTCCCGCTTAAGGATAGCAAGTACTTAACTATTTATTACAACATCAATGACTCAGATTACACAGTCAAAGGTAAATAAAGTAAAGTTTTAAAAACATTCCAATTCGAATACATATTTAAGCTTTCCTAAGCAAGTTAAGTCATTAGACTAATTAAGTGAATATTACTACTCTCTTATTGTCTTTATATACTACTTTATTTTTTATTTCATTTAATTAGCTGATGTTACAGCTGAACCACCCCAAAACGATTTAGATGAAACCACAACAACTGGCAAACTGTAAGCAAATTGTGGCGCTCCAGTGTAAAGTAAAAAAGTTCATGTTGGAAATTAAAATTTTCACTGTACATATTTGTCGTGGCAATAAAAAGTTTTTAATGGAAACTTTGGCTTCTTGAAAATAAAGATAATAATTATGAAACTAAAGAAAAACAACTTGACTTTTAATATTTTTTTTTTCTTTCAAGATTGTCTAAAGTAGTTAATTTTTCTTTTTCAGAAATTATTATTTGTTTGTTGGTTTAGTTTTCAAGTTTTTCTTTAGCAATTTACTCGAACTTGGGCATTAGTGCGCAGTATTGGTTTGGTATAGCAATATGAAACATTTAACTGAAAAGATTTCTGCTTTGAAGCTGAGAATTTTTTGCAGTTTGTGTTTATTAAGAAAGCTTTATAAATATTTTGCTGACAATTCACTGTAAAAAGTAACAATGCTTTGTTGGTTCTTTGAAATGTAACAAGCCATAAAGTATAATGCAACACAAGTTACTTCATTGATTCATTCTTGGTATCAAAAGAGAAGGATACAATCATCTTATTTACTCCAAAATATATTAAGCAATTATTTTATTATCCTTTGCTTTAGAAAGCTTGAAAAATCCTCAGAAATTTATTTTTCCTTATAATTGAAGATATCATTGAATCATTAAATCTCTTGTTAGTTACAAAAGCATGTATGTATGTATTGTGGATTCTAAAAAACTTAGAGTATTCGAAATGATTCAATTCACTGGAAGCCCCAGCGGAATAATTTTAGAAGAACAAATTTTAAATTTATCCCATATAAAATATACATATATAGTCCTTGCACAGGATATCATAACAAAAATTGGCAGAAAGTTTAAGAAAATAATTACAGAAGCAACAAAGCAATTTCCATTGCATAATATTTGTTTAATTAATTAATTTTTAAAATTAAGGATAATTAAGGCGAAGGTCCTTGAAATAAAATTTTCTAAATATCTCAATTATATAGTTCTAAAGATATTGAAAAAAGTTTCCTATGCGTTGAGCATAATTTTGTATGAAAATTAAGTTTATAAAATTAAGGATATAAGGGAGGCAAGCGTGTCCTTGCAATCAAATCAATTTAACTAAGCATAAAGCTTAAATGTTTAATAGTATTAATTTAATAGCATATTTAATAGTTTAAATATTAGTTCCAGTCATGATTATAGTTAAAATTTTAAATATAAAGGATATGTAGCAGGCTAGCATGTCCTTGTAACAAATAAAATAAAATTTGCAGGAGAACTTAGCGCTATAAATTCATACAAATTTATCAACTCTAAGTGCATTTTGTTTGATTCTTTTAAAAAAAATTTGTTTTTCAATTAAGGATATATGGGAGATAGGCATGTCCTTAGAGCTACTCCGATGAAATTTACTATAAAATGGTAAAGTGAAATTTTCGAGCTGAAATTTTAATACTAGTGCGTTTTGTTCATAACTAAAGGTAAATTTTAAGATAGAAACTTAAAAATATGTGGACTAGATAAAAAATCCTTGCACGTAAATAAATAAAATTAACAATATACATCCTTAACTTCTATGGCATTTTCATCATAATTGTAGAAAAAATTCACTTTTTTTAATAAAGAAAAATGGAAAATAATAATTTTCACTTTATTTTATTTAAAGAAAATATTTTAAAAATTAAATATATGTGAGCAGTTAACATGTCCTTGCAGTGCTTCTAGTGAAATCCGTATCAAAGTTTTTAGTTTTTAATGAATTTTAATCATAAGTTTTAGTAAAATTAATTTTTTGATCAAGGATATGCCGAAAGTTGGCATGTCCTTGCACAAAATTATATCAAATTGACAATCAATTTTAATCTCTATTTCATTTTAGTCACAGTAATAGCTAAAATTTACTTTTTCAAATAAAGGATATATGGGAACCAGACATGTCCTTGCAATTAGGCAAAAAAATTTACTAAAAAAATCGAAAGTGATATACATACAATTTATTATTAAGTCCTAAGCATAATTCTTTGCACGAATTAAATTTTAAAAATTAAGCTTATATATAGTTACGTGCGTGAGAGGTAAAAATGTCCTTGCGCAGTATAAGCTGAAATTGCCTACAAAGTTCAGCTTTGTAGAAACCTCAGACATTGCTTGGGAGAACTGCTGAAAGCCAAATTTAGTTCATCTAGGATATATAAGTGTAAGTAGTATTGTCCCTAGACCTAATGCAATGGAAAAAGTTTTCAATTAAATCCCAATAAACAGGTAACAACTTAATTACATGTGGAAGAAGAACATGTGCTTTCACAAAATTTTATCAAATTAGCAATGTAATATAATTTCGATGTTATTAATAATACAAATTATAACTAAAATTTACTTCTTTCAAATAAAGGACATATGGGTAGAAGGCATGTCCTTCCACCTAGACAATAAAAATTAACAAAAAATATTAAAAGTGATACATGTACGAATTGTTTTTAGGTCTTAATCATAATTCTTTCCATGAATTTTATTTTAAAAATTTATTTTATACGTGTAGGAAGTGTAAACATCCTTGAACTCCTTTTAGTGATATAAAAAGCAAAACTTAAAAATACATTTCTTTAAGCAGCTCACAATTTCCATTACGTGTTATTTATAATTGTTGGTAGAACTAAGTTTTTTTAATTAAATATGTATGGGATATGCAAGACGTTGCACCGATTGAAAATAAATTTTTCAGTAAACTCGAAAATTTTGAAAAACAATAGCTAAAAGAAAATTTTTGGTGGTATTAAGGATATATGAGACAATGTCATATCCTCAAGGCCATGATGGCCATAAACGAAAATTTCTTTAAATAATATTTAATTAACAGCATGTTCAGAATAAAATTTAAAAAAACATTGAGCGAAAAAATTAAGGATATGTGAAAGCCGGAGATGTCCTTCAACCAAATAAAACGAAATTTACAAAATAACTTATTTTTCACTATATTTTAATCATAATTGTATCTAAGATTATTTTTTTCAAATTAAGGATATGCGGGTGGAGGACATGTCCTTGCACCGCTTAACATGTAATTCTTTTCACTTTTTCAAATTTAAAGAAAAAACTTGAGGTAAAAAATTAAGGACATGAAGAGGACAGAGATGTCCTTGAACCTTATCATATGTCCTTGCACAGCTTAACATAAAATTTTTCGCACTTTTTCAAAAGAAAGCAAATTCATTACATTAACAACAATATTGGTGATAGTATTTATGCACTTTTGAAAATACTTTCCAATTTTTAAAAACAATAACTGAGAGAAAATTTTTGGCATCAAGGATATATGGGAAGTAGTCAT
The DNA here is from genome assembly GCA_905220375.1 of Tachina fera. Lineage (NCBI taxonomy): Eukaryota > Metazoa > Arthropoda > Insecta > Diptera > Tachinidae > Tachina > Tachina fera. The sequence goes on along the minus strand of LR999966.1, from coordinate 108,654,744 downwards.
ATCCTTAAGATCGTTATGGCCATAGACTACATTTTCTTAATATTTTAATTCCCTGCGTGTTTTGAGGAAAATTAAAAAAAAGGTGAGTTAAAAAATTAAGGATATGTGGAGGCCAGAGATGTCTGGAACCAAATTTATAAAAAAACTTACTTTTCTCTATATTTCAATCATAATTGTTTCTAAAACTTATTTTTTCTAATTAAGGACATGCTGGTAGGGGGCATATCCTTGCACCGCTTAGCATATATTTAAATGCAAAGTTAGTATACTACATAATTTCAGGAGGAAACTAATCGTTTTCTTAGCGATTTCCAGAATGAATTGCAATCCAAAATATGAAGGACACATGGTTTCAGGAGCTGTGGTATCAAGGATATGCGGAAAGTAAGCATGTCCTTGAAGTAAGTGCAATGAAATTTAAAGAGCAACTTCATTTCCCTTATATTTTAACCAGAGCTGTGGTCAAAACTTATTTTTGAAAAATAAGGATATGCGTGCGGAGGACATATCCTTGCAACGCTTAATATGCAATTGCATGCAAAGTTATTATACGATATAATTTGAGAAGAAACATATGGGCATTTCCACAGGAATCTCAACTTTTTGTAGCATGCGACAAAAAGCAAATATGAATGTTTTTTCAAAGAAAACTAAACCTTCTTTTACTTCTTTATATATTTGTGTAGGCCTTCAAGAAAAATCGAGTCACGTTGTTCAGAAATACAAGGTTAACTGCTTACTGTCTCACGTTACAAAATAGTGGAATTTCTCGGAGAAATGCCCATATGATTTTCTGCGCAATTTCAAGGTTTAAAGGCATTTTTTTACTTTAGGGATATATGGTAGCTGTAAATGTCCTTGCACCGTTTGAGGTGAAGTTAAATAGAAAGCTTTAATATATGTATTTTTTTAATATTTAAGAGCTTTTTTACTTCTTGACTATAATTTTAGCTTAAATTAAGTTTTTTTATATTTTTTATATTTTTTAACTAGTATTCATGGCAAAATTTTCATTTTGAAAATGAAGGATATAAGAGAAGAATGTATATATGTCCTTGTATGAAATAAAAATGAATTTAACTTTATAGTTCTAGAATTATTTTAAATTGTCTAATCGATTATTTTAAAAATGTTCTTAGTACTGAAAACATCCACTCACATTCTATTTATCCTGCAATAACTTTTCTAATTTGTTCAATTTGCTATATGGGAACTTTGTAGAATACTTAAATAGAATTTTAAAATGATTACTTGCAATTAAGAGCAAAAAAAAAATCCTTTATAAAATCACCCTAAAGCAATTTCCATTCCTTTTAGATTATTTCAACTCATTATTAAAATTCCACATTTAAAGTTTATTTTGTGTGAGTACGCGACAAACAGGTCTCATTATGGTTTATTTGTCTGCTTTATGAACTTTTTGTTTGCCCTTGTCGCTGCTTTGTCAACTTTTACTAAACAACTTTCAATGTACGAGAACTTGTAGGGTTTTGCATGCAAGAGCAAAAGGTTTTTTTGCTGCAATCCAAGCTATGAAGACAAAAATCATGCAAAAGGTTTCAGTTTGCTCAAAACACTCACTCACTGCCAACAGCCTTTTACTTAAAAGGATAAACATAAATTTACTTTAGTAGAAACAAATTTTTTTTCCATTGGATTTGAAAGCCAAGAAAGGAAAAAAAGTTTTGTGCATTCAATATATACTTTTGGATTATTGCGGCGTGTTTAAAAAAATAGAGATTTCTTGAGTGTCAAGTCCTCCCTCTCTCTATCTCTCTTTCTCTCTAGAGATCCTGTAAGGCTATGTTAACATCAGCTTCAAATGGTAATTTTCTCTAAAAGAAATAAGTTTAAATGATTCTGAAACCCTAAATTATTTATCCTGTTTATTTAAATTTGTCTGTACCTTCACATGTCTGCATTAATAATGAGCTGCGTTGCTTGTTTTACTTTTACCTTCAGATGTATGTTAGTTTGCTTTTTCATATTTTCATTAAGTCATAAAACATTATTTCTAGAGAATTTTTATGGAATTTTAATGGCTGTAGTATTTGTTTTAAACATAAACTATGAAGTTTTACTTCAGAAAACTAATCTAAGTATGAAAAAACTTCAATAGAGATTTTATTTTTATTTTTTTTGCAGTTCATATTTAAACTAGGGCGGCATTATTGATTGCTTGATAGTTTGGGTTAAAATTATAGTGATGGAAATTAAAATCTCGTAAAAAGCTTTTAAAATTTAAGGGAGGGGAACTAGCACACATATGGACGAACCAAAATTAGAATTTAAGAAGATATATCGCTGGAGAGCAACAATACCAATCTCTCTGGAGTGTGGCATGCAAAACTAATGCAATAAACTTTCATGCCCTTAAGTAAAAATAATAAAAAGATGCTTACCGCCCTCCTTATAGGCCATTAAAGGTTGAGAAAACACCTCAACAAACTTGGCATTGAGAGCAACAGCTAAAGCGGCTCATCCATTATACAATATTATTGCATATTACCTTTAACATAATATTTTCGTTTTAATCTATACTAAAAAATAAATGGCACAATATTTTCCAAAAAAAAATATTTCCCAATTAAACAAAATTGAACAATATTGCCACCGCATTACACAAATGCTTTGATTGTACAATGAAAGTCAAAAGTCGCTTGATATTGGTCAATATATTGTGCCACCTTCAAATATGGCATACACATTGGCGATATTATTGTATTACACGAAAAATTGAAACACTTATAATGCAAGTTTGTAGGGCGCTTAAGACAGATTCTGTAAATACAAAGATAAAACTCCAGAAACTCATAATTGTAGCGCAAATAGCTCATTTTCTCTGTAGGAACTATGACTATAGGTAAAAAAGCATTATCTCTCTGTCATGCATACAGTCTGAGTATTTTTATACTCAGGCTATAAATATTTAATCAGACAGAATACTCGGGATATTTTTTCATCATTCGTCACCGTATACATACATTTGTGTACATACATATATAAAGTGGAATAGAAAATGAGATAGCGTGTGTTTGTGTCTGTTTAAAATTATGCCATATGTGTATGCAAATAAAATAGCCCTGTATATACGCATGTATAGCCGATTAATAGTCAGAGTATTTTTATACTCACACAGTCTTTAAATTTTAATTATAGTTTTTGAGCTGCCAAAAAAAATATGTTTAAGCATATTTTAAGGCTAATTATAGTTATACGTATTCGGTTTCAAATTAATGCGTGCGTTTTCATGTAAGCGCATTTTTTATTTTTAGCTGCATGCATTGTCTGACGGCTAATACTCAAAGAGTACTTCAAAGGATACTTCAATCATTCTCTGATTGGCCACTGCCAATACTAGAGTAAATTTCAAACTTGAGATTTCTTCAGAAAGCAAGTCTATATCAGGTGTTCAGATGCCCTAGATATTTTCCGTCGCCTTATCCTATCTTGCTAGCAAAATATTTACATTGATTTATTGACGCATCAGTTCAAGCATCAGTTCAAGCATCACCAAAATATAGGAGTAGGATTAAAAAAAGTTTCGACTCTAATACAATCTAAAATAGAAAAATGCTTAGCTCATATTATTCACTTAGACTTCCATTGACAACATATTCAAATTGTGTAACTTTTTTCTTCTTTGGTTATTTAAGGCTTGAGTAAAACTTTTTTTTTGAGAACCCACAAGCAAGTAAACTCTTTAAAAGATGTAAAAATAAACAAAAATCCAAAGCAAGAATATGATGGTACACACCAGCACAGCCAATCAGGCCACAAAGTTGCTTTAAGCCGCAGCAACATGCTTTATTTATTTTTTAATTTTAATTTTTTTTCCAACAAACTTAAAAGAACAAAACTCTAAAAAGGCTCAGTGAACTTTTCTATGTGTTTGCATAAAAGTAAATAAGCACAACTGCTTTGTGCGTGATGTTAACTTTACTATTCACATGATGATGTTGCTCCCTCTGGTCCGCTTTCCCTTTCCTAACTCTCATTTATCTGTTTTTAAATCTCGTTGCACAGAGTTTTTCATTTAGTGTTCACAAAGTGTGTGTGAAATAGTCGTAGTAAGAAAATTTTCTAATCGTTTAAAAGGCCTCTTTATACTTTTTTGTACGCTCACATTTAAATGTACGTCAACAAGGTTAATTTGATCATTTTCGTCAATGATTTTGCTTGATATGTGTTCCATGTTAATTTAGCATGATTTCGAGTAAACTTCAAAGTAAATTTTTTCTTTCGAAATAACTTTATTACATTTTGATTTAACATTCCACTACTGTTAAATAAAAATGAAGAATCATGTTAAATCAGAATTATTTTAAGTTGGAATAATGCAAATTGAATACTGAAATAACGCGAGGAACCATGTTGAATTAAAGTTATTTCAAGTTGAAACAACATGAATTTAATTTAGTTGCAGTCATTGTATTTTATTAATTAATTAACTTATGTAAATGTGTGCATTGGAATAGGCATCAGAAAATTCTTTATTTGTTGGCTTCTCCTGCCAAATGACCACAGCGGCATCGTTGAATAGCACGCATTCAAAATTTTCCGTTCACATCACATCGCTCGTGCAGAATGTTCAAAATGACATCAGCTGTGTGGCACGTAATGCCATCGTATTGAAACCACTTTTCGTTGATAACCAAATCATGCAATTTTAGATAACAGAAATTGGTAAAAATTTTGATAAAGCTTGCGACTGTGGGTTTGCAAAATTTTTATTAAAATCTCCATACATAATAATTGGCATGAGATGGAGATTGTTACCCAATTGTCGTGCACCACCTTAAGTGTAAGGCAACATACATAGTACATATATATACAACAGTATTATAAATTTTTTATAAAGACCTTTATATATCTTTTAAGCAAATATTTGACATTTAAAACTCTCTTTTATTTAAAAGTTTATACATATTTCATTTATTTTAAAATTTGTGATTGTATTGTGAAAAAGATTTTTAACCCCTAGCGTATAGATGTTTACACATCAAAATTTTATAATTTTCCCATATTGTTGAACGCTATATCCCCGTCCATGAATATTTGACAAACCAGACTAAAAAGGTAGCCAATTTGACAATTGAATTTGACAAATGTCGCTTAAAAAATATGGCCACTACTAACTGCCAAAATTTGGAAGTCCCTATTGGAAGACTCTTATATAACCAAAAAAGTTATTTTTTCACTAGATATGGTTTGCATGTAGGCAAGTAAATTTTTAAGTCTTATGCAGTTGAGAGAAAGCTATACAATGCATTTCGAAAAGGGTAACTACACTGTTTCCCTAGATCTTAATGTTACACAAAAAATTTAAAATTTGATAAAAAATTTTGTAAAATAAATACTTTAATTAAGGGGTTTGCTTTATTCTTCATCGCTGTTCTGCCATGGTGAATGGCAGCTGGTTCTTAAGTTTCATCAATGAGCAAAAGAGGAGTCACATACTACAGATGGCGCAGTGGCAGCCATGAAATCAGCATGTGTACAGCAAAGTTTCAGCAAAGGACACCCTTTTATCCTCTGGATAGCATACAAACCTAATTATATGGTCAACGGCAGTAGGAAATGCGGCGGATTTACCAATAATTTTCTCAGTCAACGGCATATTAGGAGCCTGTCTGGCAGGCTATGTTGGCAGTCTCAATACAAGAATCGGATGCTTATGGCTAACAACCTTATCATTTTAAAAAGAGCTGATTAAAGAAACCTTGAGATGCTCTTTGATCCTTGTAGAAGTGACAGTATAATGAATATAAATTGTAAGCAAATTATTGCTATTAATTAAGTTTCAGTCAGCACATGAATTCGTTGAAATAATGAACAATTTCACTGACTCACTAAAAATTCTGCTAACTAATTCCCCCTAATGTAAGGGCTCATCCTTAATCTCATGCGACCTCAAACTTATGGGTAAAACGGAGAAAATAACAAATATAAGGTGGGTCAAAGCAAATGGTTGCATAATAACAGCACAGTCATGGACTCACATAAAAAGAGAAAAATATAGTTCTGTGAATTTCAATAAATGGGAAACAATACTCGTTGTTGACGGGACACATCCTCAAAGGCTGATATACACAGATTTTTACCCTGCTGCGAGGACTTTGATGAAAAAAAAACCTAGAACATTTTCTATGCCATTGCCCTGAACTAGCAAGGAAGAGTATGACCAAGGGGTGCTTTTGAGCTCAGGGAAACTTTCGGATGCTGCCAGAGTTAAACTGCTTAATATTGGGCTCTGTTTGGTTCAACTTAAGCAAACCCTTACAATAGCCTAGAAGGCAACCCTTACCTGAGCTTACCTAACCTCTCTTTCTAGGGTCTTTAGTCTAGGATACAATAATATTGGGGTGGCGAGCCTCGGTAAAATAATATGCCTTGGAGTCTAATAATTTCTTACTACAACAAGTTGATTCCATCATGATATTTTAGTTTGAGATTAAGGTATTCGATATCGGACAATATGATCATTATCGCAAGCGTCTCGTAAGCTCCAAGGCCTAATATCACGGCAAGAGTTATTACTACTATCACAATAGATCACCCAGTTGATTGTGAAATATATGAATCCATCTTCAATGCAAGTTTTGTGAAGAACATTTCTCGTAGCAAATAAGTGCATTTATCAGCCTTGATAGTCTGATAATGATATCGATAATGATATTGATAATCTAATAATGATATTGAGTGCCGTAATTGGCATCCAATCGATCATATAAAAATAGTCTACTCCTTCCCTTATTGTTGACAAAATATTCATCTATAGGTCTTAATCATTTGACAGACCAATCAGATCACTTAAGCTTAAAACTAAGCGGATGCTAGTCCTAATGTAACATCAGAGCGCCTCACAATTAGTGAAGTAAAATGAACAATAAAATGGCTGCTGAGGACAACTTTGAAAATTTGCAATAAAACAGAGTTGTAAAAGAATGAAGCTTGCCTCTTGCACCACCTTTCTTCTCTAAGCAAGGTAACAATTTCAGTATGGATTAATATCCCATAGATATATCTACATTTTAAGTAACAGCAAAGTGAACATTAGATACCTGCGAAATGTTCACATCTGATTGAAAACTGTTCAAGAATGCCACAAGTCCTTGGAGGAGAAAGTGGGGCATACGTCAATTGCCCTTTAATGGGTTCCTAAACATTAGAGCCTTAATGCTGTTGCTAAAGCCAACAACATACAAGAAACTATTGAAATCATCTTGGATATTTGAATATCCCTTTAAAAGGGTAAGATGGATAATTACACAAAAGGTTTTATAAATGGCCCATTTGAAACTATACCAGAAAAGTCTGGCCCGATGTAAAGCGTATTGCAATAAACCTTCCTAGATTTCAAATACAAAATCTTATGGAAGTACTCATCAGTCACTGGTCATTTGGAGCACAAGCCAAATGATTCGACTATCTCAAAATAACTTTTGCAGAAGATTGTAGGATACAGAAGAGAAAAACACCACTCAATATCACCTCAGCCCCAGGCTCGGAGACCTTAGACGCAAAATTTTTGGTAAGAAAATATTCACAGATACAATCTGTCTCAATCATTTTGATTTACACGAAACTCATAAGTTTGTTAAGCAAACTGAAAGAGAACAAGGACCAGATATTTAAGACAAGTTTGTAACTTAAATAACGTGTATCACAATGGGACCTGCCAGTTGACCCAAGTAAGCTAAGCCAACTGTTAATTCAACCTTAACCATATCGGCAGCGTTTAATCAATATTAGGTTAGGTAAGGTTAGGTTAGGTTAGATTAGGATGCGTTAGGTTAGGTTAGGTTAGGTTAAAAAGAAGGGCAATCAATATTGATCCAATCTATTTTGTATTACTCTTATGCTTTTATACCATGTTTTGAGCTCTTTATAAGAGATATTTGGGACATACCTAATACAAACCATACGAACCTATCACACTTAGTCAGGTTTGGAACGAACCTAGACTCCTCAATATACTTTCTTAGGTTTTTTAGTCTGAATACCTAAAATATTTCATATATGGCATGTTTTTCAGATAGAAAATTTATCTTCTAATTTGACTGATAACTTGACAATGACATACATAGTGGTAGAGACTTTCATCATCCTTTTGGGAAGCCAGGTGACTTTTTAAATCTTTATGTCCTGCGAAGTGTTGACCTTTTTATATTTTGAGTCTCTGTTGTCTTTCAACTATTTGGGTCTTCCCAGGGGATTTCGCACACTCTTCTAACTGTAGAGGTCTGCCAATCACTGGTGTGTGTTTTTATAAAGACTATTGCTTCAATTCATTTCTAAATTCTTGCAAAGGTTTGGCAATTTCTAGTCTGATGCTATTCAGTAATCATCCCATCTTTTCAAATTTATCCGTCTCTTCGTATCCAGTAAAATTCTGATATCCTGGAATTTATATTGTCTCGTTTGATCTACAATACTTGTAGGATTGTATCAGTAGTTTTAGTTTGCATTTAGCAAAAATTAACTTTCACAACAACTACAAATATCTTCTTTTTAAAACATCACAAAATGGTGTACATTCAAAGGATATTTTCTTGCAGCTTTTGTATTATCGTTGTTCTTGTGGTTGCCTTTTATACATTCATATATATAATATTTAGTTTGGCGTATCGCATAAATGTGCATTTAATTTGCGTTAAGTGGCTTTTGTGGCATGGAATACAGAAAAAAAATACAAAAAATAAAAACAGAAAACGTTATTCAAAGATTTTATTATTTGTTGTATGCGTGTACAACAAAACACATGCAATTGTAAATATGTGTTGAACTAGGAGTGTGTGTGAGGGTGTGTGTGAATTGGATATGAAATAAATTTAACTTTTATATCCTCCCAAGATGCTGATGTAGTGTTGCATAAATGTATGAATGAACGCTAATAGTTGGTTACACTTCAGTAGTGTATTGCCTGCTGCCATAAAATGAGCAGCGATGAAAAACTTTATGCCAACATTTAGTTGCAAATTTTGTGTTTTTTTATTTTTTTTTATTTTATATTCATATGTTGTGGCGTTCATACGAGTATTTTAGATCTACAGTGTAGACAGAAAAAAAATTAAAATACCGTTGTTGACTTAGTAACTTAGTTTGTTTGTTTGTTTTTTCTTCATTTATTAACTCTTTTTCGAATATTTACACTTACATCATATGCATACAATGCCAGCTACTAAAAAATTTAAATAATAGACTTGAGGTGGTTGATGCATTGAAATTGGTTAGAGAAAACGCCCTATTTTATGTTTCAGTAAGTATTAAATTGGTATTGGAAATCAAAATTAGTCATAAAGTAGATGCCAGGGTGGGAAAATTTAAATTTTTTTTCTTTTGATATATAAAATAACCAGGTCAAACTAATTTTTTTTCTTCTTTAGAAATTAAGTATATTTTATCGGCCTTGTGTATAATCAAAAATTGGCATGAAGTTAGCATAAGTGACAAAATTGAACTAAGTGTTGACAAGTTCCTCTATACAATTTGACATTAAAAATCACTGCATAATTTAGTTTTAACACACGATTAAATCCTAGCATGATTTTTAATGTAAAATTATATGGCAAAACACGTTAAAGCCATGTTAAATTTTGCGCGCTTATGCTAACTTCATGCCAATTTTTGATTATACATATGGCCGTATATATTTATATTTTTAGTAAAAATCATCAAAATAAAAAAACTTCGGCAGAGCTGGAAAATTTAAACAAAACTAATCAAATATATTTTATATTTAGAAAAAAATAAGTCGGAAATAAAAATTAGAAATATTTAAAATATTTTTGCAGGGTTGGAAAATGCAAGCTCTTTTTGGTATATAAAAGTAACTAAATACTGGATACGGCCCAGAATGTTGGACCAAACTCTTTTGTCGAAAAGCCCTTATGTCACTCACCATAAATTGCACATTGCACTAAAGCAAAATTAAAAGAACCATTTTTTTCACAAAACAAATACATGCCAAATGCAATATTTGTAATGAAATATTTTTCTCATATCATCAATACAATATTCTAAACAAATGCAAATAAATATTCTTGCACATGAGCATTCGTCACTGTATCATTCACGACTAAATGAAAGAGAATAAGAATTCATGACAAACGCTTTTGTCTAAAATATATACTAAGTACAGTTTGTTATTCCTTCATCTCTTCATTTAAATTTTAAATAATAATTTTCTATTTATACCACTATCTTCCACTTATTTTATCTTCAGAAAATTACTTTGGCTAATTATGTTAATCTGATCTGATTTTAGCAGTACAACCACTTAATAAAAATTTGTTAACAAAAGTGTTTGCATAAATTTTACTCACAAGCAAAAAAAAAAAAAATAGTACATGACTTCTTGTCAAGGAAACCATTTCTAATGGCGGCCATTAAATGGTCGTTAACTATGTTATGTAAGTCCATTTAAGTTTAATTAGTTGGTATAGTCACTTATAGAAAATTATTCTTACACAAACATTAAAAGTTAATATTTAATTAAAGTTTTAAAATTTTGTGGAAGTTTTCGTTTCTTTTATTTTTTCAAGCTCGACGGACAAAAAATTAAAATAAAACTTTATCAACCCAGCATCATCATACCATTAAGATTAAGTATTTTTCATTTTCCTTTATTGTATTTAACTTTGTTTTAATTAATGTGTTTTTTTACGCGTTGGGATGTTATTTTAATTATCCTTTTGGAATTGCGACTATAACTCAAACGAATACACTTGCATTTATAAAAATATAAATGCTTTGATATTGGGTGGGAATGGAAGGTTTTTTCGTTTTTGTGTTATTGATTGAAGTTTGACCGAAAAGCAGTTTAATAAATTAAAAGTTATAAGTATGCAAAAAAATGAGGGTGGCGTTGCTTGATGTAGTTAGCACGTTAACTACAAATCCGAAGGTACTGGGTTCAATCCCTGCATCCAACAGTCATTAAATAACAACACCACACATTTATCTGATGTGCGTTAGTGTCTCTTTGTATCAGTTATTATAGGAACCCTGCAGGAAATTGAAATAAAACAGGACTAGTCACGTGATTGGTCCGCAACTGATAGGACTAATCTGCGTTTTACCACTTCCTAAGAAGGGAACAATAAACATTATGTTTACACTGTTTGATAAGTCCTAGATTCAACTGAATCGATTTTGTTCAGAGACTTTTGTTATAATACTAGACCAAACCCCAATTAAATTGACAAAAGATCATGACTTTACATCACGACAATGGTGAATATATAACTATTTACAGGATATGCCATTTTTTCACCATACACTACTCCTTACATTTAGTTACACTCCTATTTTCTCAAGTCATAGGACGAGTATGTTTGGATCAATTGCCAACAAATTTTCTGCAGGGAAAGTTCAACTGATGAAGGCATAATCACTGGTTACTGAACTATACCGAGTTCAGCAGATACTAATCCTAATGTAGCATCAGAGCGTCCTCCTTCGTTGTGTAGCAGCATCATCGGCAAATTAAAATAACCGTTAGATAAAATGGAGGCTAAATACAGCTTCAAATAAATTTAATACGTCTCATTTAACACCAGAGGCGCTGTAACACTTCATTTATCCGGAGTGTTTTTTCTGTTTCTAAAAAAGTATATATTTCCAAGAAAATCCAAAAATAAGAAATTCCAAATAAAGAAGATATCGATGATTTTCAATAATTTTAACCTGGACTTCTACTTGAGGAAAATTCTCTTTTCTACCGCCTATTTACTGGAATGAAAGTTGTGGAAAATTTTTCCAATACAGGCTCTTGCTTAGCACAAGAATATAACAAATTTTGCTGCCACTTTATAGAAGACAAGTAAAAATTCTCGTTGGCCTATAGAAAAATACTTTAACTCCTATCTATTGTAAAGTAAAACTGTGTCATGGTATAAGATTGAGTTTTGTTTAACAACGACATGGACAAACCTCAAATACATTATCATTAACTGTGACAATGCTTCTTTCTGCTCTGCATTTAACAGTAGACACCAAAAATATGGCATAAATTAAAACTTAAATTAAAATATTCTTATTGCATGCAAAGCCCCACAGATTAAAATCAGTATAATAATAAAAATTTAATTTTTAGTTAAATATTCTAGCACACATTTGTTTTGTTGCCCATTTTAAGGGAGAAATACACAAAAATCATTTAATATAAAATAGAAAATTCGAATTTTGCTCGCTATCCGCTTGCTAATTAATTATTTAAAATAATTTAAATTAAATGAAATGGACTTCTTGCATTATATAATATCATGTCAGCACTTAAATTTTTTGCAATTTCAAACTTAAATTTATAAAAAAATTAGAAAATATATACGAGCACCATAAGTAAAGTAATAAAATCTTATAAAAGTATGAAAAATTACAAAATTTTCTTTAATTATTTTAACCACAACTATCTTGCACAAATGTACAATTTCCCACGTGAATTATGAAAGTCAAAATGTATGGGAATAATGTTGTGAAAATATTGGGTAGGGGAGCAACTTACTTGTGCTTTTGAGGAAGTTCATATTTCTTTAAATTTTCTATAAAAAGCACTTTTTGCTTTTTATTTAAGAAACTATAATTCCAAATTATATAGTAATTTACTTCAGCAAGCGTAATAGCAAACCCTTCATATATTATAAAGCCCTGCGTAAAGATTCTTGATATATAAATACATCGTGCTTTTTAAATGTATTGCCTTGGCATGTATTATACTAAACGAACAATAAATGCTTTCGTATACCAAGTGAAGCACCATGGACGTAGTGATGTTCGTGTGCATAAGTGCTTACAAGTGATGTCACAAACAGTTGTTGTTCGTAACAAACACTCCATATACCACAAGAAGAAGCAGTGTCTTCAGCTGGTTACATAATGGTGCCACTGCGGATATTTTTTATTTTCAGTGTTGTCGTAATTTTCAGGGGGAAGTACTGGAGAGCTTCTGGGACTTTGGGGACTTGGATCTTAGTTTTTGGAATCTACAATATGGTTTGTGTATTTGCTAAAACGTTCATGACTTGGGTAAGTTGTTAGTAGCTGTACTATATATGACGTTTGTATGCGCACCCATGCTTAGGAAAAAGCAAGCATCACAAATTTTTTTCGTTACAAAATTTTTTGCTTCTTTACTTCTATACCTACTAGTGATGCCCGAATATTTCGTATTCGAATTGTCGAATATTCGGCCATTTTCAGGCGAATACGAATGTATTCTAAAAATTTTAGTCTGTACAGATACATTAATTTTTTGTATAGAAATTTGTGCTTTGTATCATTTTCAAATATTATTTAATGACGAATGAAATTTTGGATACTTTTTTTAACTTTAAAGTACGCCAACAAGAGTGTGAAGTCCTTTTTCATAACAATTTTATAATATTTCATATTGCAGGCGTAAATAGAACCCCAATTTAATTTCTATAGATTTCACACATAATATTCGTATTGGTATCGTTTCAAATATTCGTATTCGTATTCGCGAATATCAAAAATTTTAAAATTTAAACAAATGCCTTGCCAACATTGTTGCTTAGCGTTTGCTTTAGAAAACTTCGCTGCAGTAAAGCATTTGAAAAATCCCTGATGTCTTGAAATTTCTTTTAAATTGTTTTATGCAGGGCAGTCTTTGGAAATAATAGAACTACGATGAGAAAACTGATTCGAAAACTTTGATATTCTTATATAAAAGCGTATAGAGTTTAACGGAAAATACTCAAAAATAATTAATTTTTAATACACATATAAATTTTAGTTTCTTAATCGGGCTTAAGTTCAGTATTTTCATTTCTTATTATACTTGACTAGAGATTGTCGATTGACATCAGCTATTTAACATGAAATTTTAATGAAATGGAATATGAGAATTGGTTGAATTGTGTGTTGCATGATTAATTTACTATCGTTAAATGCCTTTGTTAGAGCATAACTGTTCATTTTAAAGTTCTGATGAAGTGTGTGATGGCATTAAAGTTTAGTTTAGGTTTACTTGTCTTCTTTGAAAAATCATATAAAAATATTTTATTTTATACTAAGAATTGAATATAATAAACTTAAGATCGATTAAGAAATACATAATTCCTAATTAAACATTCAAATATTTTCTGAATTATTAATATACATAAGACTATCTTTAATTTGAGTAGAGTCACATTGAGTATACCAAGATACTCGTATCTTACTGTTATTGCAATGATGTTAAAAATTTTGTCTTTTCATAATAAAATTTTACCAATCTTCAGTTTTATTAATTTTGTTTAAATTTTTTTAACCTTTAATAGCTAATCCATACGTATTTTAATACTCTGATTACGAAAATAGAATAGAGATATTGTGCATTATATTAAAAAAAGTAATTTAAATTTTTATTTTCTTTCGCCAGATAAATGTAAGTGCAACCCTCGTACATAATCTGCACCATGACCATCACCAATACAACTAACATTTAACATTATTATAATTATAAAGAATCCTTTGGTTTATGCCTTTCTTTATTGCATTTAGTGTTAAATATTTCTGTTCTCATTATTTATTTAATTTTTTTTTCTCTTTTTTTTGTAGTCAACACACAACATCACTGTCACTGTCACCACCACTGCCGGTACGTACAAAAGTGATGTAGTTGTAACGCCAAGTTTTACAAATACAAGAAAAACATGAACACGGCTAACAGTCACCTACGAGACTAGTTGGAAAAGTTTTTCTAAAATTAAAAGATGTATGAATATCAAAGTAGTGCAAACAAGGTAAGCAAACATCTCATAAATTTATTTCGAGCAGTGACAAGGAATGGCAAGTGTGAACCAGAGAATGACAAAAGCATTGTTTTAAGTACTCTTTGAGTAATGGCCATTAAAGAAATACGAATGCATACAAATACAAATGGAAAACACGCTCATATGCAGACACACACGCATTAATTTTGAACCGAATACTTTCAACTATAAAAATCCAACAACTATGTTTATATACTCTATAAAGCTACAAACGTACGCATGACTGTAAGAATACTTTGACTATTAATCCATCACACATGCGTATAAACAGGGCTATTGTATTTACATACAATAACAAACATTAATCTATATTTATAATTTGAACGGGCTAAAGTTCGTATCGCTTTTTAAGCCATGTGATGTGATAATTATTAATGAACAAATAACATCAAAGTTAGTTGCAAATATTCTGACAACACATAGTTGAACATAGTTGAACACATAGTTCATCGTCAGCGTTCTTCTGTGTTGGTCCACTGTGTGTGGTGTCAGTTGATGTAAATTTCTGCCTTATATACGAAACTTTCTTGCAAATGGAATACGTGAATTGTTTTGATTCATCGTATTTAAACATGTTTTCAAACAGCCAAACACACACATACCCACATATTTTCTTATCCATTTTATATACACAAATGTATGCATACGGTAGCGAATGATGAATTTATATCCCGAGTATCATGCGTACATTTATTTTGTCCAATTAAATATCCATAGCCTGAGTATAAAAATACTCAGACTGTAATTATGAGAAATAGACAATGCATTTGATACGTACATGCCTTTTTATTTTTACTTGCAGCGTAGTTGAGTTTCTCGCTTAAACGAAGTAGAGATGCATTTGGTATGTTGGAATCCGCTATTGTTATAGTAGATTGAGAGAAAATATGTGAGCGTACAAAATGTAGCAGAGATACAAAAAGAAGAAGCTAAGAAAATTAAACAAAAAAACACTCTTCCTTTAAAATATGTTTTTCGGCTCTTCTGAAAAATTAATTATTTTGTCACTTACAATGTTATTCGCGGTTAACCTTCAATTATATCCATTGTGATATTATTTTTATAGGTATTTTATTGTTTAGAGTCTTAATAAATTACTAAGTTTAGAAAAGTATCGCATGTGAACCAAAAAACACTCAAAGAATCGAATCGAATTGCTGTTGCACCAACCACCTTGAATGATTAAAGCTTGGCTTATTAATTTATTTTTAAATTACTCATGAAAATCACACCCTTCCCCCTGCCCCTCTAAATGAAAAACTTCTAGCTAAACCAACGACAGTTGAATTTTTTTATTTATTAAAATTTTACCCACTAAGCATCTCGAAAAAAGATATACGTGACTTACAGCACTTTCACAATTATGGACATACATATGTATGTATGTACATATATATTTTACTTCATTTTGAATTCTTTCCCAAAAAAAATATATTGATAAGCATAATTTTTGGCTGCAAGGTTTTGCTTTCCGCTTGCTTCTAAAAACTCTTTTCAGTCAGCCTTTAGATTTAAATTGCCAAAAACCATAGACAAACGATTTTAACCGCCACATACACAATAAACGGTGACCAAGCAAATCTGACTTGATATACATATGTATATCATATATAGTTACCTACATCTCCGTTCAACACCCACACACATGCAGTCACCAAAACAAGAAATCCAGAGACAGCAAGCAGAAACAGACAATGGAAATCCAAGCTCCACTTCTACTCCCACACGGGGCGAAAACAAATAAACCAAAAAAAAAACAGCAACAACAAAAATAAATGAGGAAAGAACACCAACAAGTATTTTCACACATTGTGGTTTTATACTCGTACGCCAGCCATGATGTCCTGTCGCCATTTATTTGTTTGTAATTCTGTGTTAAATATTGTCGATTGTTCGAAAGCGCTTCTCGCATGTGTCTCTAGAGCACATAGGGTTTAATGAAGATTCCTTCATTTGTCCACTACATTTGCTGTTGTGTCATTTGTGGTGGTCTGTCTTCCAATTGCTAAGAGAGTACAACTGCAGTTTGTTTATACAGTCCCACAGCCAGGAGTTGTTGTTGCTTGTGGATAATGTCCATACTTTAAACGTATTGTTTGTTGCCCGGTTTCCGCTAACATTTTCCGTATCCTTTTGCTGCTTTTATTTAATTTTTTTTATTGTATTCTATTTTATTACATACAGCTGAGCTTTCTTCTTTTTGCATTTCCACGCTCATTTAAGGACAATTTTATTGTCTCTAAAGTTGTATGGATGTGTTGGAATAATCATATGTTTTGGCAAAATGTTTGCATTGTCTTAACTTCTCGGTGTGGCCTTGTCCTCCTTCATCATGGTGGTTATGTTGGATTTGGCATAAACAAACAATTTTATTTCCACATATAAATCTGTATTATGCATACAAATGTGTGTGTGTTACGAATTTATGCAATAAAAGAGGAACAGAAAAAAAAACGATTGGGTATTTATGTATGTAAACTAATTTTGCTTTTGATTAGAAACTTAAATGAAAGGATTAA